>OX608073.1:54960107-56233940 GCA_951509635.1 Eupeodes luniger
AAATGTTGATACTTTTTTGTTATTTGTTGATTCAGAATAGTTTCAAAATTACTGACTTACTATTAAAGAGTATTGGATTATTTCTTAAATACTTAAATGTTCAAAAAGAATTTGCAGTTTATCTGTCAAAGTCAGCAATTGTTTAAATTACATAAAAATCATTTTCATATTATATGAGTAGGCATTGATTGCCGTGACCAGGATTCGAACCTGGGTTACCACGGCCACAACGTGGGGTCCTAACCACTAGACGATCACGGCTCTAAGGGAAGGTATATTTGCCCAACGGTAGTTTTTAAGTTAATTTTAAATTAAAGGGAAGGGGGTTGTCAAGAAGTGTAGACAAGAAATCAATTTCGAATTTAACTTTAGTGAAGCGCTGAACTTCAAACTGCATACAGTATATAATTCCATCGCATGGCACTTCCGATATATTTGTTGTTTTTCAAAGAGTTTGAACCCTTAAAATAATAATACAAACAAAAAATGTTGTTGGAATGATATTTGTACTGTTATAATCTTTTAGATTATTTCATAGTATTTATGATTTTAAAATGATTTCCATCATACATCAGTAAATTTCTTTCACAACTTTTTCCTATTAATCTAACCGTATGGCGTCAATGGTGCCTTGAATATTGGCTTCCAATGCTTCAAGAGTTGCTGGTTTCATTGAATATGCCAATGACTTAAAGAAGTCCCATACAAATTAGTCGAAAGGCGTTAAGTCACTTAAAGGGGCGGGGTTACCAATAATGGAAATGAAAAAAATATAATGAATGTTTAGCTGATTAATTTTTGGAAACAAAACATCTGTCGGCATGGTTTCATAATTCTCGATATTTACCGTCACGGCAGCTGCTTCTTCAGTTCGAAAGATATTAGGACCGATGATGACGCCACGCACAAATCCCACATAACAATCAATTTTAATCAATGTTATGACGATACGTTAATGGCTTGAGTATTGTCTTCGCTCTATAAACTGCAGTTTTGCTAATTGACGAAGATATTTAACTAGAAATAATATTTACCATTAAGCACAATTCTTTTAAAGAAGTGCTCTAAGAAATGAGCAAACAGATTAATTTTTGTTGTGGTGGTAAAGGATTCATGATGAATTGCCAAAACTTACTGAACAGAAATGTTAAAAAAGTCTAACATTCTCAACTGTCAAACCATAGACAGCAAACATTGAAAAACCACCCCATATTATGTCTATTGTTTACATAATGAACAGGCTTAGTCTCAGTTAAAATAGACTTATTTTAGCCTGAGAACAAAACAATTTACAATAAAATCAAAGAAGAAGTTTAGTAATATTGAGGAAAAATCATCAGATCTATTCAATACAACTGGTCCATTTGTATTAGCCACGAACAATTTGGTGAGCTATCTTAGGCTTTAAGCCCAAACTATTTATCCTTTAATTTTTTGTATGTGTTTCAATCATATAAAACTTAAAAAGTAGCTATTGAATGCCGTGACCAGGATTCGAACCTGGGTTACCACGGCCACAACGTGGGGTCCTAACCACTAGACGATCACGGCTCTCAGGGTTGCTATAGTTGAAACTGTATGTTTGACGTCGCTTACATTTTTCAATGATATTACCAGCTGACTTCAGTTGATTCTTTTACTATTTGCTAGATGTCTAGAAGACTTTATCAGCAAATTAATTTTAGTTCTATATTATACTATTTCACAATTGAACGTTAATTATCTAAACTTATCTTATATAGCAATAGTAAATCATGGAAAGTGTCCTAGGGATTTTCTCCCATAGCTTTTTTACTCAACGAGACGATAGTAAAAGTAAACATTTAGGCGCCAGTTATAGCTATCATTGGTTTTCATCATTGAAAACAAACATTGGAATTTTTTTGGCAGGTCGTTTATAGCTATCAGTACAAATTTCTGTCATTGAAAACAAATTCCTGATTGAAATCCACCTAAAAATTGTGTGAAATTGGAACACAAAACTGTGGAACGATTCGTTTCAATTTTGAACGAATCAGCTATTCAGGAAAATGAATTTCCGTCCGGAAAAAAAAATACATTTTTAGAGAAAAATAAATACGTAATTATACTTTTATTTCTCAAAAAAATTCTTTGTGTGATTTCCGATCGATAAGTATATAATTTTTATTTCTAATCAAAGGGAAAAACCGTCAAATATCGATTCAAAAATTTTTTCGGATCGATTTCAATGATAGTTATAACTGGCCCCTTAGTGACCAAATAAAAAAATTAAATAATTAGGATTTCTTCCATGTTTGAGTGATTATATTAGCGACGATGTGGAAATCACTTGAAATTATTTTTCACGTTCATCAA
This sequence comes from Eupeodes luniger, assembly GCA_951509635.1. Lineage (NCBI taxonomy): Eukaryota > Metazoa > Arthropoda > Insecta > Diptera > Syrphidae > Eupeodes > Eupeodes luniger. The sequence goes on from OX608073.1 coordinate 54,962,445, forward strand.
GACATAAAGTAAACTTTTGTACACGTACAAAATATCATCTTTATTATTAAACTATAAGCGATATAGAACAACTTTAAACAATATAAAATTATTATGAGAAATTTACACGACTAACAAAGTAGCATCAGGTTTTCTGCCAATTTGTCAGCATTTGTTCTGTAATTAACAATACACCAATTGTATAAAATATTTCCATAATACTGATGTTATTTATTTAAAACTCAAATTTAATTATACGTATAGCTTGGTACATCGAAATAAGTTCGTGATTAAGTTCGTGGGATCCGTAGAAATGTTTGCTTAATTCTTTTGCTGCTTCTTTTTTAATTTAATTTTTATTTGTATGCATCTACATGTTCCTACTATATATTTAGTAATGCATAAATGTATTGTATGTGGTATATTGTTTATAATTTTTTGTTGTTGATGGCGCTTCTCCCCTAGGTTCTATAACTAGTATATCTAGTCACTTGTTTTTTTTTTTTAATATACAATGAATTTCTACACAGAATTGCAGTTTATTTTCTAGGAAAGCTATTGTAATCAAATTGGAACTTGAAAAACTTGTTATTTGCAATAGTTTTTAAAGCTTTAAGTATTTTGCAGGTTTTTTCAAAATTTCACTAAGCAAAACTTAACAAATAATAAATTGAATAGAATTAAATCAAATGAAGATGTCCGTATTAAAGCTGCTTCAATAATGAAAGCTGAATTAGAGATTGTCATCCATACAGGTTTTATTCGATAAGAATTTTCTTGAAGGAAGACATTTTATTAACCCATTCTAACTAAAACAATGTTGTCTCTATAATGAATTTGACATAAATCAATAATTTGTTTAAGTGATTAACGATGTGACGTCCACTTAAATATTGAAATAGAACAAATTTGCTGATAAAATCGTCTAAGTCTAGGCCAAGAAAATGACGACAAACTTTTTGTTAATGAATTATATCCTACAAACCAACTGAAATCTTATAAATAAAATATTGCAAAATACATTTCAGTACATAAAACATAAGGTGTCGATTATACTAACCCTGAGAGCCGTGATCGTCTAGTGGTTAGGACCCCACGTTGTGGCCGTGGTAACCCAGGTTCGAATCCTGGTCACGGCAATCAAAACATCTACTCACATAATATTAAAGGGAAATATAAATTTTATATTTTTCAAGTTTAAATAAGTTACATAGCTGTGCACATAAATCAAATTTAACAAAAAAGGAAGTAGTCGATAATTTGTCCCATTATTTTATATAATTTGTTTGTTTAGAATTTAGAAAAAAATCAAAGTCGCTAGAAATCCTCCGCATATATAATTTAAGTGTTAAGGACGATAAGTAGATGCACACACTTTCGTTTGATTTTGTGATTAATAAGTAATGATAACTTAAAGATAGACAAGATGACATAAATAGGCTTACACTTAAACTCTCAAGTTAGTTGAATATTTGAATGTTAATAAAGAACTGTTTGTGCTGTTCCTAATTATTATTTACTAGCGGCCCGTCCCGGCTTCGCACGGGTAGACAAAAATAAGTACATATAATGTAGCTTTCTAATGAAAAAAGAATTATTAAAATCGGTCCAGTACTTTTTGGGTTTATTCGTTACATACAAAAATACAAATCTTTCCTCTTTATAATAATATTAGTGTAGATTAAAATTCAAGTTCAAAATGACAATAATAAAGATAGAAAAAATCATATTTGCGGTTTTTTAAAGTTTATATACATAAGTTAAGAAACAAAACCGGTCTTTCTTTAGTTAAAAGCTGTCAAATAGCTTGTTTTATTTAATGTATGCAATAAGACTTGAACATTAGTCCCTGCCAAAAAAGCGACTGTTTCAATTTGAAAAAGCATAAGCAAACATTTTATTAAGAATGATGAAAAATAGTATCGTGGATCTTTTAGCCCTTAAACATTTTTTTTTAGAGGTATATCATCTATATTTTTAATTTTTGATACTTTGTCAACAAGTAGAGTTGACAAATGGATTGACGAGAATAGAATACTAACGGATTTCCAATCAGTCGGAACTATTCAACACTTGACCAAATATTCTACTTGATGTCAATATCAAGAATTTTCAAACTAGGAAAAGGAAGGTTTACTCGTTTATTTGTAGATTTTAAAGCTGCGATTGATTTATTATTTAATCCAGGTGTATTATAGTATAAGCTTTCCATAATGCTTCTATCTTCCAGATTCATTAAGATTTTGAAAGAAATATACAAGAATAGAAAAGCCGTGGTTTGGAATGGATCAGATTACTCGAAATGGTCTTACATCAACTCTTGAGTAAAGCAAGGTTGCCTTGTAAGTGCACTGCTATTTTCATTATTAATAAATGGCATAGTTTGTTGCATACATGGTGGCGTTCAAATAGCTGATACAAATGTTAACCCCCTTTAATCCCTTTTGTATGGAGACGACATTTTTTTTCAGCTAATTTAACTGAAAGTCAGAAACTAATGATAAGTCGACATTGCAATTTTTGTGAAACCTAGGGACTTATATTCAACGTTTAGCAATCGAAAATTATGATTTTCAATAATAGTTCACGAAAAATAGCAGAATTGATGTTATTGAAGAATTCAAGTATCTAGGAGCTAATAGAAATTCTGTCTGCGATTTCAAGAAACTCGTTGACGAAAAAACCTGCAGAGCTTGATCAACAGGATTTTTAGGAATAAAATTTTCACACTATTAGTCAAATACAAAACATTATAAAACTAGAAGGAGATGCAGCTCGAAATAATCTAGATCGTAAAGCCCGTGAATCTGAAAGTAGAGTTATCTACTCGCATCTCAATCACAAAAAATATTTTCTCGATGATTTAAGCTATAAGAAAATCTACCTCCTACTCAAAACAAGATTTGAGCTTTTCTACTTAAATGGCATATTATATGACGACAGCTTTAATCAATTCCACTTCACCAGCATTCGCCCAGTTTTAGAACTTTCATATCTCAAAAAAAAAAAAACGCTTACAATGACTGAAACGATCGATGTCTTGAATGAAAGAAATTAGAAATCCTTTTGTTCTTTTGTAAAATCAATTCAAAAATTCAGAAATCTTATTTTTACTGAGTATTAATAAATTCATTTGTGCAAAAATAAATATTTTGCCAAACATTGCTGACATTCAGTTGTCAGTTAACTTTTGATGGGGAAGGTTGTTGTGCGTTTTCGTTCTGTCTGTGCTCGTTCTTTTTACATATTTTTGTAGCTACGCCATTACTTGTGCGAATTGTTCGTGAAGAATGTCATGAAAAGGAAATGCAACTGTAGTCGTGGTGACCATTTCAGTTTTTTTGCTTTAGTGTCAAACTTAATATTTGTTTTTGGTTTAAACAACGGAAACTTGTTTTCGCTTTCTTTTATTAACATATTCATACCTTCTTCATTTCATTTCGACAACGCGATTGACAGCTGTCATTAATTCAACATAGAATTTTATTGAATTTAGCGCGCAAATTAGTTTAATTTTTCCTCAATTTTCAACTGTGAAAAAAAAATATTTAAAGCCAAAAATATACAAATTTTAATTTAACTGTAAGTAGACTATATAATATATTTGTTAAATAATTAAATTGAAGTGAAAAAAAAACAGTGATATGTGTCTTGTAGCAGTAAAAGACGGTCTTGCCGGCTTATGTGTAAAAAGTGCTCGTCTTTTGTTTGGTTCTTGTTTTCTGTGTTTTGTGTTAAAAAAACATGATTGTCCAAATAATATTGATATAGTGTATGATAAAATTAAATTATTATGTATTAGATGGATCTCCGAAAACGTGAAACCTCAAAAAAAATTAATTTGGAAGAATTGACTGATGGCCAAGTGGCTGAATTCATCGATTCTGTAGAAACTGATGATGATATATGTATGTATATTAGCGATGACACGATTTGTGATCCTGACTTCGTTTTTGATGACATTGAGCCAGATAATTTTGGTGATATATCAGAAAATAATGCACAGGCCATAGAAGAATGCATTCAGCAGATGAACGAAGCTGAAACAACGGACGCTTTTGTGAATGCTATGCGTCTAAACCTAAGCGAAATTGGAAAATCTAGCAGCTTCTTCAACTTTTATTGTTGATTCTAAAGAACTGGAGCCATGTACTTCTTCTGGCATTTCAAAGTCTGTCGTGAAATCATTCAAAAGGCCGAGATTACCCCTACCTTCAATTGAGGCTACTGGGGCAACAATTCAGCCTCTTTCTGGAGAATTCACTGGTACGCTTAGTACGATAACTAATGATCCAAAAATGCTGGCAAAATTAGTCTGGCGCAAACGATCAATGCGTCTCCACGTCAATGAAGTTGCATTTCGTGGCAATGCATCACTGCCATTGAGTGTAAAAAACCTCAATACGCCAATGGAATTATTCAATTGGTTTTTTACTGACGAAATAACTGACCTCATAACTGAGGAAACAAATTGTTGTGCGTTGACGGAAAACATAAACTCTGGCTTCAAAACTTCTGCCGCAGAAATAAGAAATTATATTGGTATAATGATGTACATGTCGATATACCGGTATCCGAATATGGAGAGCTACTGGGGAAAAAATGCTTTTCCTTCGATTCAAAAGTGCATGCCGGTAAAACGATTTGCTGCATAATCAAGAGATTTTTATGTTTTCAAGATGAATCCCAGAGAAGAAAAAAAGGTAAACGTGGCTTTGACCGCTTGTTTCGAATTCGTGCTCTTGTAAACAAACTAAACGAGCGGTTCGATTCCATCCCAAAAACAGCAAGACTTTGTGTTGACGAACAAATGTGCATCACCAAGACGAAACACAATCTTCGTCAATATATGCCAAACAAGCCGCACAAGTGGGTTTTCAAATTGCTTGTTCTTTGTGATTCGAATGGATTCGCATACCGTTTTGAGGTATACAATGGTGCAGGTGATAATATCATCTTACCAGGTAAGCCAGATCCAGGAGCACGTCCAATGTTGTTGTTCGGTTATCAGAAACAATTCCCGAGTTTTGTAACCACATAATTTACTTCGATAACTTTTGCACATCGCTACTTCTCTTAGTCTATTTACGGGCACGAGGAATCTTCAGCTTAGGAACAGTGAGAGGTGATTTTGCATTTCTTTTTGTTTGTTTTTGGGTGAAAAAATAAAATTTTATTTTATATTCCAGCGAATCGTATACCTGCATGTAAGCTGCCGACCGATAGTCAAGTTAACAAGAAAAGCAGAGGATATTCCTCAGAGTATATGGCTTCAGTTGATGGAGTGGATCTCACTACGGTTCTTTGGAAATTCACGACGTGAAGTGGGGGGTATACGCATTTTTTTCTAAAATTTAAAAATGTATGGAATTATGTTATTGATTATTATTCTTTAAATTAGTTTAATACATTGCAGTTTAAACTATATTTGTATGACAATTATAATGTGAGCACAGTTTAGCTATTACAAAAGAGGAATAAAATAAATATCCTCTTAGCTGTTTTTTTTTTAAACACATTGCCGTGACCAGGATTCGAACCTGGGTTACCACGGCCACAACGTGGGGTCCTAACCACTAGACGATCACGGCTCTCGGGATTTGTGTAGTACATCAATTGTAATAGTCACAATCCTTATTTGAAATTCAGGAAAACTTAAATAAATAATTTATGGTTGTTGGTGCGTTTTTTTCAAAAGAATCATGATAAACCGAAGTAAGTTATGTCTACACCAAACTTTACCGTATCCTTGTTGCAGGTTTATCACAATTTAATTTGAAAGTTGTGACATATTTGAAAGTTGTGGCGCAACACACCGTTGAGAACTAGGGCCTAGTGACTTACAAATCTCAACCATTCCTGTGTGCGAGAAATGTTGTCAGGGATAGAAGGGACCTACAGTTGAAACTATTAATCGTCTTAAATTGTTTCACATGTAATGAGGCAACGTCCAAAAAATCGGCGTACATGAACTGTTCCACCTTCTCTGATGAAAAATTACCTAAACTGGTGTTTTTGCCAGTTAACGCCAAGCTTTCAGAGAGTATACCTAAGAGTTGTTCAGTATCATTCATTTAGATTCATATTTTGGTGTGCTTTTTCGGTTTGAAATGGGTTTCCTTTTTAATATCGTTTCAAAAATATATCAACTCAAAATATAGGTGAACTACATTTCAAAGATAACCCAGTAAACTTAAAAAAGACGTCTTGAAAAATTAGGACATCAAACATACCGGTTCAATAAATCCTGTGTTAACTATTCATGTAGGTATTAATAATGCGTTACCGTAACTGAATCTATAAGTAGAAAGACTTTTTTTCTATTTTATGTTACGCAAACCTAAAAACAAAAAACGAATTCACCTTTAACCAACAACTATTCTTTGCCGTGACCAGGATTCGAACCTGGGTTACCACGGCCACAACGTGGGGTCCTAACCACTAGACGATCACGGCTGCAGGAGATGTGTAAAACTACTAACTTTTTGTTCGGAATTTTTCCATTCTTCTAAGTTAAAATCGACAAGTAAATGTTCGACATTGCAAATCAATGTCACCACTTGTTCTGCTTAAAAATTCTGCTATCACAAGCCTACCATCAAAGCCAAATTGAAGTGTAAACATTTCAAAATGACCCTCTATAGTTCTTGGTCTGGTTTTGTCTTTTTTGTTTGCATACTTTTTGCGTTTGTTTGTGATTCTCAGAGCAGGGTTCTGCGTTCACCTGAAACAACAACAAATTATCCTGTAAAAAGGTTAATAATTTTCTATATGCGCTTCATACCTCCCAGGAGCAGTTAGTTTGAAAACTATAAGTTGTCACACAATCCTGCCACTGATTACAGTTGCAACCTACATCCTGACCTGAATACAAAAAAAAAAAAAAAACAACAAGAATGCAACGTGTCCTTCATAAATTGTTGCTTTGTCTGACTTTTGTATTTTTAACATGGTATGTCGTTGGAGGAGTAAATTTCTCACGGATAATTGAATTATCCGATGAAATACGACAGAGGCAAGAAATTCGCTCGATGGTTGTTTTCTCGCAGAAAAGTTTCGTGGCCAATTTGACGGGTTACGAGGAGCTATTGCAACATCAAAGCTCAATTGTTCCTTTAGTCCTAATTGGCGAAGACTTAACTCAAAGACGAGTCTTGGGGAATATCCTAGGCCTTTGGTCGACAGTGCTTGTTTTCATGGATAATGTCAATAACCAGAAAATGTTCTCGATTATCAATAATACTCTTCGCCAAATCCACTCATCAAAGATGCTGTTCGTTTTAGAGGAGGCTCCACAGGACTCCGATACGCTTGTAAGGTTTTTCCAAAAATGTTCTCGATTGGGTATGGTAAATATAGTTGCAATGTTTGACGACGAAGTTCTGACCTATGAACCGTTTCCCAAAGTCAGCCTAGAGAACATAACTTCAACATCAGTCACAGAGTATTATCCGGACCGTGGTTACGATCTCAAAGGTTATGTTTTCTACACGCCTATTCAGCAAGACGGGTCAAGAGTGTTCATCTATACGGATAAATATGGCAGAGAAAAGATAACCGGAATAAACACTGAGATTTTTAGGTCCTTCGTTCAGCGACACAATGCCAGTTTCGAAAGGCTTATGGATGGGACCAATCATAGCGGTTTCGACATAATCGGAGGCCTGACACTTCTGACACAGGGTAAAGTCGATATTCTGATGCACTCTTATTCGTCCTTTGCTCCGCACTTGTTCGCCTTCAGCTATCCGATTGCTCAGGTGAGGTGGCAACTGGTGTCTCCATTTGTTGGAGAGATTCCTTCCTTCCGGTATTTGATCCTGCCGTTTGATAGTGGGGTTTGGCTGCTACTAGGAGTCAGTTTCCTTTATATTTCGTTAGCCAGTTGGCTCACTCGCATATACTGTCAGCATTTGAGAGAATACGGTCCTGCGTTTTCGCGTAGCTTAACTCAATTGTTGTACCTATCTTCGACGAATCTGTCATGCAACCTAAGAACGTTGATTTTCGAAATGCAAATCTTCTGCTACGGCCTGATTTTGACGAACATCTATGTGGCTTTTTTGTCAGCATTTCTGACCACAACAGTTCAGGACAAACAAATCGACACCCTTGAGGAATTACTTCAGAGTGGCTTCAAAATCATATCAACACATTTCGAAGTTGTGGCAATAATGCACACTAGCGGCTTCGATCAACGTTATAACAACCTTTTCGAAGTCGAAAACATCGATGTTATCAATGAGTATCGAAAGAGTCTCAACAAAACGTATGCCTTTGTCTTTGCCGAAGATCGGGCGATTTTCTTTTTGGGACAACAGAAGTACTTGGAGAAGAAACGAGTTTATGTGTCGAAAAATACTATGGGGACGTATTTTTTGACATTTATCATGCAACAGGATTCACCATTTCGAAGTAATTTTGATGGAATTCTTCTGCAGCTTTACGAAACGGGATTGTATAAGAAATGGGAGGTGGATGTTTTTAATCAGGCTGTGGCTGCTAAGTATTTGGAGATTTTTCGCACGGAAAGTGATGATATATTTCGACCATTGACAATTGGTCATTTAGGTGTTTGTTGGATAACACTGGCCATTGGATTTGGTCTATCGTTGGGAGTTTTTCTAATGGAAATTGTAAGATTCAAGATGGCTAGGAAGAAATTCGACAAAAAATGAGGAAATATCACAAGTTGTTAAAATTATAGTTGTTGTAGCCTACTTAGAGTTAAATCGCACTGTTAATGTTGTTTGATCACTTTGGAAGTTTTTATGTGAATTGGAATCTAATAAAAAGTTCTTAGAGTAGAAGTAAAGAATTAATGGTATACATTTTGTGAAGAGTATATAGAAAAGTTTTTTGACATAAAATAAACTGAAAATAGCGTGAAAGTATTTTTTTTAATTTTTTTTAAATACTAGACTTGGAATGTCTATAAAGGCTGAAATATATTAGGTCCACTCAATATCAAGAATAAACGCAGACACAGAAATCACCGCGCTTTCTCTCAAAATAAATTTAAATATATTCGTTGGGTTCTTCGTTGTTTTCAATAATCGTAAATGTCAAATCTCTGAACGTTTGTCATATCCATATGTATGCATTTGACAGTTCAATGCTGTGATGTATTTTTACCCTTAAATGACTATTTTGCAAGAGAATTATTTCTGTTACCCAAAGCGTTGCGTTGCCAGCTTGGTTTGATTTAATCCCATCTTATTTAGATTTAAATCTATCGATGAACAGTTTAAGTTATATAAAATGCCTATTCCACTTAAAGCTTCATTCTTCTCATAGTTAGTTCTATGGAAGTCAATATGTATACAATCAAATGAACGCAGGTGATGAGTTCCGCCTCGGTAATTCAAATGTACACAAAATAGCAAATAAGGTGCATCAATTTCACCATTAATGAGTTGATGAAGAAATATTAAATCATTATTAACATGCCTTTGATGGAGAAATTGCATTTGAAGAAGCTGAATACGATGTTCATAGGAAGGCAGATCATAAGGATCATCCCAAGGAAGACACTTTAGGGCAAAGCGAATGAAATTATGTTGAATTGATTCAATACGTTTTCTATAAATTTCGTAATAGGGAGTCCATACTTGCGATGCATATTCAAGATGAGTACGAACATGGCAATTGTACAAAGAAAGAGTAACATAGAGATAATTGAACTCCTTTGCCCAGCGTTTTATAAAACCAAGCATAGAACTTGCCTTATTGACAATAAAATTAATGTGATATGAAAATTCTAAGTTGGAACAGAAATAAACACATAAATCGTTAAATGTGAAGACGCGACAGAGTTTTTGCTGTGATATACAATAATCAAATACACTAACGAATCGTTTTTTAGTAAAAGTTATCGTCTGGCATTTAAAAGGGTTAAGGGCAAGGCTATTTTTCCCACACCAAAATGTGAAACTATCAATGTCGGTTTGTAAAAGAATACGATCATGGGTGGGCTTTATTATTTTAAAAATCTTTAATGGGCCATTAAACTGGCCTAAGTGTGTCCGTTTTCATCTTGGACAGCCACTATAACATAACCTAACCTAACGTTGTCGTCAGCAAAAATGAGAATTTCACTTGAGCGTAGACATGACGATACATCGTTAATAGACAGGATGAACAGAAAAGGGCCAAGATGGCTTTACTGGGGAATACCGGATTGAGCAACAAAAGGTTCTGAATGACAATTTCTAAATTATACCTCATAAGATAGGAGAAAAATGGTGGAAAACCAAGAGCTTTAAGTTTAAAGAAAATAATTCCGTGGCTTAGTTGATCAAAAGCTTTAGAAAAGTCAGAGTATACACAGTCAACTTCATAACCTTGTTCTAAAGCTTTTATACATATGTTTGAGAATGTGAGGAGATTTGTAACGGTTGATCTTTTTTTCACAAAACCATGTTGCTGCTCGCAAATGAGATTCTTACTAAAAAATGCTACACTTTCACAAACAACTTGTTCAAATAATTTAGGAATGCAAGAGAGCTTTGTAATGGGCCTGTAGTTTGTTATATCCGCCTTGTTACCTTTATTGAAAATTGGTGTTAGGAATGACATCTTCCATATACTGGGAAATTTGCCTGTTTTTAGATTAAGTTTGAATAAAATCGTAAGGTGTTCAACTAAAGCATTACTACACTTTTTTAATACTATCGTGTGAATACCATCGGGATCGGCTGAGCAGTCATCATTCAACGCAGATAAAAGATCAAGGACCGTACTCTGTAGCACAGGATGCGACTACAGCTAGTTTGCGAAAAGGAGTGAAGATTATGAAAATATATGTACTTCATTAACTAAGGGCTTTTAAAAAATGACTCTCGGAAATTTGTTGTGAAAGCGTTACAGATATCAACAGATTTATCTAATGAAAGGTTCTTGTAAATGAAGTTAACTGAAAAGCCATCTGATTTTTCCTTTAAGTTTACAATTTTCCAAAATTTTGTAGGATTCTCTTTCAAAGAGGTGCCCACATCAGTAACATAACTAGCGTATACAAAATTAGAAAGAGACTTAAATTCATTTAAGAGTTCAACATAAGAAAGAAGTTGATTGGAGACAGAGTCTTGAGATACGTTTTCCATGCCTTATTTCTTTTGTTACGCAGTTAACGTAATTATTTCGTGTACCAAGTGTGGCTAAATTTGTATTTCTTGATTTCTTTAAAGGTAGATTTTTTTCTAAACAATTATTAAGGATCTTATACAAATTTGAAACTGCTTCGTCAATATTAGAAAATGATAAAGTATCAGTAATTCCAGAAGTGGTTAAATCTATAGACAACAACTGGAAATTAGCTCTTCTAAAGTCAAAATTATATAAACAAGCCGTTGTACCTTATTTATTTTCATAGCGAAACTAACTTTAGTTGGGAATTGAAGCCTTTTGTATTGGAGTGGTAAATCTGTAGGAAATATTGGGATTCGAGAATTTATTATACTTTCACTCTATCCAACGCCACCGCCGGTAAAGATATTATAGCACTAATAATGTTTCTCCCAGGTTGTGTGACACAAAGTCTTGTAGTTTTACAATATCAAAGGGTATCTAAAATTCGTATAAGCATTTCGTGCGCTTGTGTCATTATAAGAAATTATTAATAGTAGGCAACGATGATAGGTCCAAAAGTAGGCACCATCTAATGATATGCTACTATTTATTGATCTAAAAAAGAATACATTCACAATATAATTAAAAGTGTTACGGGCGGATCTGCCCGAATAAAGTGGGAACGAGATATTTTAACGCGGTAAGACGTAGCTTAAAACACCCTTCAGCCTCGCAACTACCTCCACACAAAAACTAGTGTCATAATATTGCTCCGTTGCGACGTGCAGGACGGACAAACAAACAAACAACTGACATCTTAACTAATTTTTTCACTTTAATGTGAATTATTATGCCTTAAGAATTAAAATGGATTTTTAATTTTCGAAAACTGATCGGTTCAGAATGGTTTGTTCATCTTTTGAAGATTCTACTTTCTTTTAAGTTATATAATATTTTCATTTAAAAACGGTGTTTGGTCTTCATTTAACTCATTACCCATACCCATACTCAAGATATGGAAACGTCAAAAATGCTAAACGTAAAAGTTAGTCTAACTTGTTGCGTCGATATACTGCTGTCTCCGGTAGTATCTGTGGCGTGTTGGTTATTGCATAGAGCTGTCATGACAGAGGTCTTGGGTTCGATCAATGCAATTTCTTACATGGGTACATGGGTTTTCTACGAGCTGTTGCACAACCTAATATATTTATTTATTTAGTCTCCAGTCTTAGTTTAGTTGCGATTGCATTAATTATGATGCATTAGTATTAAACTAAATAAATAAATGATTTTAAGTTAGCAACAAACTTAAAATGCAATAAAATGCAATGTTATTTTGCTGATATTTAAACCTTTAGAGTCTTGCAACCCTATAATTTTTTTTCATATTGCCCAAATTTAACAGAATCTAACATAAGTCAAAATCTACTTGACATTTTTTTTACAGCTATAGGTTAAACGTTCACATTCATAATGGGGACATCATACCATCAGAGATTCGTTATCTTTGCAATTTAATACATTGTGTCCAACTCAACAATTTAGTGTTTGATGTTCCAATCCTCAAATAAAATACAACAAAAGCCAAAAACCGACAAGTAAACCTCTAACATTGCTAATCAATGCCACCAGTTGTTCTTGCTTAAAAATTCTGCCCACAATTTACCTATATCACGAGTGTTCCATCAAACTCAATAATTGAAAAGCAAACATTTCGAAATGACCCCGCCTGGCTCGTGGGTTAATTTTCTACCATTTTTGATTCTTCGACAGCATGTTGCAGTCACCACACTATTTTGTCTGCAAATTATCTTGCAAAACTGTTTATAATTCCCTCGTGCTTTAGCGCTTGCAAAAATCTGTGATTTGGAAAACTATAAGTTGTCCCACAAAATTGCCACTGATTGCAGTTTACTGTTAGAGTTGAAAGGGTTCAATAAAATTAAATTGAAGAACAAACAAAGCTAAAATGCAACAAAAACTTCTGAAATTATTACTTTGTCACCTTATGATTGGAAAATGGCGTCTTGTCGATTGTATTAACTTCTCACATATAATTGAATTATCAGACCAAGTTCGACAGAGGGAAGAAATTCGGACGATGGTAGTTTTTTCACAAAAGAAATTCATAACCAATTTGACAGGATTCGAGGAGCTATTGAGACATGAAAGCTCTATTCTTCCTCTGATCCTAATCGGGGAAGACTATACTGAAAATGAGGCCTTGGAAAAGATAGTTGGTCTATGGTCAATTGTAATGGTCTTCATGGATAACATCGATAACCACAAAATGATCTTATTGCTAAATGAGACGCTCCGTGAGATGCGCTCGTCCAAGATGCTACTAGTTTTAGAGAGCCCTCCATCAGATTCGAAGTCGTTTTTGACTTTTTTTCAGACTTGTCGCCGTTTGGGTATTGTCAATATTGTCGTTATGTATGATGATCAGGTTTTCACTTACGAACCGTATCCCCATGTAAGCCTAGCCAATATGACTTCAGCACCCATTGAAGACTTCTATCCGGACCGTATGTATGACTTGAAAGGCTACCTCTTTCGCACACCAATTCAGCAAGATGGTTCTAGAGTTTTCATCTATAAGGACAAACATGGTAACGAAAAGGTAGCCGGGACGAATGCGAACCTTTTCAAGTACTTCGTTCAGCGCCACAATGGAACTTACGAACGGATTGTCGAAAATCAAACTGGTTTCGAAATAAGCCGTGGCTTGTCACTTGTACGCCAAGGGTTATCCGACATCCTGATGCATTCTTATACATCTTTTTCGCCGGACAATATCGGCCGCAGTTATCCGTTTGCTCAAATTGAATGGCTAATAGTGGTTCCAATGATGGGAGAGATTCCTGTTTATCGGTACCTGATTTTGCCATTCGACTATGAAGTTTGGGTTTGTCTTGGACTCAGTTTCGTGTACATTTCGTTGGCCAGTTATTTGACGAGGCTGTATTGTCAGCATTTGGGGGAATACGGTCCGGCGTTTACCCGGAGTTTTGCTGAATTTCTCTACCTTTCGTCGACAGACCTGTCGTGTAATTTACGCACGTTGGTCTTCGAAATGCAAATCTTTATTTACGGTTTGATGTTGACCAACATCTATATGGCCTTTCTCTCAGCCTTTCTGACCACATCGGTTCAGGACAAGCAGATCGACACCGTGGAGGATTTGTTGCAAAGTGGTTACAAGATTGTTTCGATATTGTACGAAATTAATTCGGTGAAGCACACCAACGGATACAATAAGCGATACGATAGTATTTTCTACGAACAGAAGATCGATTTCATCAATGAGTATCGAAAAAGTCTAAATAAGACGTTTGGTTTCGTCTTTACGAGTGATCGGGCGAGATTCTTTTTGGGACAACAGAAGTACTTGGAAAAGAAGAGGATGCATATAGCTAAGAGTACATTTGGATCATACTTTTTGATATTTCTCATGCAAAAAGATTCACCATTTCGAATGAATTTCGATACGATTTTACTGCAGCTCTCTGATACGGGGTTGTATAAGAAATGGGAAGAGGATGTTTTCATTCATGCAGTGGCCACAAAATATTTGCAGATATTTCAGCCAGAACCGGAAGATGTTTTTAGGCCATTGACAATTGATTATTTAGGTGTTGGCTGGGCAACACTGGGAATTGGAGTTGGGTTATCGGTTGCGGTGTTCCTGGGAGAGATGGGAAGATTTCAGATTGTCAGGATTATTCGCCGGATGTTAAAAAAGTGATTGAACGATAAGCTTTTTGATTTATTTTCTTGAATTCTATTACTTTGTTGGAAAATCATCTAACCATTGTCTCTCTTTTGCTATTGGAAAGTGTCTTTAAAGAAACAAATTTAATTTTAAGTGCTTGAAGATTTTGTTTCGTATATTTTAAATTGTGTACAAAATATACTTGAAATTGTAAATTATGCACCATAATAGTTCTTTTTAAAAGATTAAAATTGGAACAAAAATATTTACAAATTTGTTTTTTTCACTTCTACGAAAAATCCAAGTAGCTCAAGAAATACTTCGAAACAATCCACTACCATAGAAATGATTCCTTTGTTACAAAAACTGGTAAGTAAAAACCATAAATTGAAATTGAAAAAGCCTAAATAAAAATAACACTAATTTAATAAAGCACTGAATAACGTTAAGTGGCACAAAGAATTTAACATATTTTGTTGCGGTAAAAAAAATGATTGTGAATAAATTAATAAAAAAATGCTTTTCTTAACGAAGCCAAGCCATGAAACACACCAGGCTTGTTATGCAAAAAAGTTCTTGAATAGAAAATTCCCCTAGAAAACAGTCTGCGATAGTAATTTTAACTATATTACAGTAAAAAAGAAGGATGATAAAAGATGTTTTGTTAAACAAATTCTGAACCGATTTGTCAAAATCCAGATCAAAACTAAATATTTAAATTTATTTCATAATTCAATATGAAATTTGTCACAAGGAATTTTGCATTAGTCAAACCCTACATGAGACCTAGTCTCGTCTTGGTCTAGTCAGTAGTGTAGTCTCGTCTAGTCTAGGTTTTGCTATGTAAATTGTGTAAAAGGTCTTAAGTTTAAATACAGTGTTTTGAAACAGTGATAAAATATATAAATATATAAATAAGAAGGAACATTTATAGATTTTTTCATACAGATATCATTTTGTCTCAGCGATTAAATTCGCTACAAGCATAAAACGTCATGGTAAGAAATACTTTGACAAAATGCACTAACATTTTTCAGGAATATTGCAATATATGCAGAAATATTTTTCTATTTCAAACAAAAATTTCTTCCTAAAAAGAAAGTGGGAAAAAGGAAAAATTGTACAACAAAAATAATAATACAAAAACTGGTGCTTATAAATCATCGCTCCAAAATATAGAAAACATGTAGGCAACAAATCTTGAAAATTATACACTTTGAACAAACTTCGCTGTGGTAAGAAGCAATTGTTTTAAATTCCTTAAACAAAAATGATGTAACTAAATTAGCAGTGGCAAAATATCTTCTATCAAAAAATCTGTCAACAAAAGGCTTCGATCAAAATAGTGCAAAATTCTAACAAAATTTTAACAAAAAAACTGTTTGCAAAATACATTAAAGTAGAAAAATGAATTATGTATGTATATCGGATGTTTGAGAACTTTAAATAATATTACAAGGCCTGGGTACAAACTTCCGCATTACAAAATTCTGTTTCACAAAATCTTGCGTAACAAAATCTCGAATCATAGAATTCGGAATGACATAATTCCACTGTTTGAATACTAAATCAAAAGCATTGTATGGATTTTCTTTTCTATGGTAATGGCGGCACCAATTAATGAGAATCAACGAGAACGATGTTGTCTACAATTACTTGAATATTTACTTTTTCATATAATTCCTAACAAGCTCTGATTGGTTAAGGACTGAGTGCAAATTCGCCATTCAAAAAAAAGTATAAAAGAAATGTGTATTTCGAAAAAATTCCGTAATAATAATAATAATAATTGATTGATTGAAAATAATTACAAGAACTCAATTGATGTAAGAAATAAATAAACTTTTAATTTTGATTCAGTGGTGACTGATGCGTCGTCGTCCGTTGTATTTTTATTGAATGGTGGTGGTTTTTTTGAGAGGGGGGGGAAGGTAGAGAGGGTGGTTGTGTTTTTTGGCCGTAATTTTGTCTCCCCGATAATTTTTACTTTCGCTAATATTTCTAAATAATTTAAAAAATATTTTTAAAGAATTTAAAAAGTTTCGAAAAAACAGCTATAACAGCTCAGTTTTGCAAGGTACAACATGGCGTGGAATACTGATGGTAGCATCATATAATTGGAGAAAGGTGATATTTTCAGATGAACCGGACGGATATAGTTATAACCTCCATGTTTTAAGAAAAGAAAAGTTGTTCTTCTATAGCCATTATAGCCTGGAGGGATGAATTGTGGTATGGGTTGCCTTACAATATTATTGCACAATTGATTTAGTTTTTGTAAATTTTCCGCAAGGCCGCAATATACAGCAGTTAAAGTAGCCACCATACTCTCCGGATTTGAGTATCACCGAAAGTGTATGGAATTGGCTGATACGCAAGGTCTATGAAGATGGGGAGCAGTAAAGAAGTAAAGAGGAGCTAATTGAATGCATAAAATTCGTTGTACCATTTCCAAAAAGGGTAGGAATTTTGAGTTAAATCAAAATAAAGGAGGCCTATACAAAGTTTTAAATAAATAGATTAAATCCATAAAATAAATATAAAATTAAAAAAAATAACTATGTTTTATTTTCGCTCTATAAATATTGTGATGGTTTTCTAATGTTATAAATAAAAATTAAAATATTTGTACGAAGTTATTGTAATCGGTCCAATTTGTCGATTTCAAAATTTTGTTATTTCTCGACGTTTTAAGGTCCCTAGAGTTGAAATAAAAGATTTTTATAGAGATGTCCGTACGTTCGTGAAGTTTTTTTCTTCGTCCATATCTCAAGAACCAGTAGAGATATCGACTTCAAATAAATTTTGTTATTCAGATAATAATGCAGAAAGATACAGGAAGGACTCAAATTTCTCATTTCAAATTTGCGTGGGTGGGTTTTTTACCATAGCAATTTAAAAAAAGGTGAACATTTTAGTTATCCCAAAATATCTCACGAACCAATACCACTAAAGACTTGAATTAAATTTTATATTAAATAGTGTAACTTTATAACAAACAAATATATTTTTCAAAAAGAAATCCAATTAACGGTTTTTTTTATAAATAAAAAAAAAAACTGAAAAAAAATAAATAAATAAATAAATAAAATGTGGTAAAAATTGATTTTCGTCTGAAATACCTTTTTGAGATTATGGCTTAAACTTTGTTTGTTTTATAGAAAATACTGTTTTCAACATTCGGTAAAATTTTGAGAAAAATCAAATTGTCAGTTTTTTTACAAAAAAATAAAAACCTAAAAAAAAACAATGCTAAAAGTTAGTTAAAATTTACCTTCGACTCAAGTTTCTTTTCAAAATATAAAAATATTGGCTTCAAACTAATTTTATCTCACAGAAAATTTTGTTTTTTACATTCAGTAAATTCTTAACAAAAATCCAACAGTTGATTTTTTCATAAAAAATTAAAATCAACAAGAAACAGTACGCAAAATTGTTAAAAAGTGATGTTTCTCGATATCTCGTGAACAATAGAAGATATTGACTTCAAATTAATTTCATTCATTAAATTTGTATTTGTTTATATAAGAAATAAAAACTTTTAATAAATGCTACAAAAATTGGTAAAAATTGGTTTACAACAATAGATTTTGAAATCAAACTATTTCTTCATATCCAAAATATTGTTGGTAATTTTAATTTTTTTAGAATAATCAACTGACAACTTTTATAACAAAACACGAAAATCTACAAACCTTTTAAGAAAGACAAATCGACATACGGGATGGGAAATTATGAGTGTGGGTCGCATCCCAGCCTCCTTTTTGTATTGTAATCGGGTAGATAATTCTATAGCATTTATTTTTTAAATATGTTTAAAAACATAGGTTCAACATTTCTACGACTTACATAGTCCATTCAATAAGTCCAATTTGTCACTACTGTTTCCAAAAAATTTAGCTGTTTACCATCAATTTATTTTCAATGTTTCAAGAGTTGTTAATTTGTTGGCACACACCAATGACTTAACATAACCCCATAAAAATCAAGCGAGATATACATTAAGTCCCACGACTGAGGGACCAATTAATAGGACCACTTCTAAAAAATAATAAATTGATTTTGCAATAAACTGATATAGTTAAGCGCCCTGCATGATAATTTGCGCCTTCTTGTTGGAAGAAATTATCTCTAATGATTATCCGATAAGTTTTCGGAAACTAAATATCAGTCAGCTTGGCTCAGCAAAACGGCAGTTACTCTCTCATTTCGAAAGAAATTAAGCACCAATGATTCATTACCGTGTACACATTTTCCAAAATTTAGCCTATATTTAAACGATTCATGAAGATTTCCCTAATGAAGTGTCAACAATTTTTTACATTTTAAACTCTCAAATCTTAAACAAGCATCAGAACTTGTAATGCAGCGACAAAAAAAAGCACCCTTTCTATGTTATCATAAATAAGCTATACCCTCTTGTTTAACTATCTAATATTTGAGGAGTACTTAACTTCCCCTGTGTCGGTGGTTAATTTATGATCAATTTTCCAATAATTTTACCATCGTTAGGAACAATTCAATTTCCCCCCTCTTATATGAAATTGTGCATATTCGAACAAATCGGACATTAATAGAAAATCCAAATCACTGTTTGGCAATTTACCTTCAAATACGATTCTCAATATCTCTTGAATTATTAAAACACAAAACCTACCCCCTAGAATCCACTACAAAGTGATTTATAGAAATTGCTTAAGGATTTTATTTGAGTTTTTGCCCTTTTTGTTGTTTGTTGTTTGGCAAAAGAAAACAATTTCAAAGGACGAGAACAAATTCTTCCAGAATAATAAGACACCTGAATGGAATGCTTTGCTTACCCCATTCCTATACCCAAAAATAAGATGGAAACAAACGTTCGTTTGTATATTCTGCTTGTTTGTCCTTCTGTAATTCCTTGCCGGTAAAAATATGTAAGGATGGATAAATTTTAATAACGACATAAAGAAAAAAGAATGTTCCAAGTAATAAGAACAGCTAAAATCATTTGGATTGGGAGCAATTTATAGATCTAGGTCCTCATACACGTGTCTTCCTCCCATACTCCTTAGCTAGTCTCATCAGACGCTTCTATTGTTCTTCGAAAATAAAACCCAAATAAATGAATATTGATGAATAAAGGATATTAGGTGTATATGCAACAATTTCAGGGTTAAGACGAGCATCAGCTTCAGTTTCAGGTATACGGAAAAACTCGATTAGGGTGCAACATTTCGCGCGATTAATAATTCAGCAACACCATCAACCTTACTCGCTGATGATGGAGCCCAAAGCCAGAGTCAGAGGAATGAATTGATTTTCTTTCCACCTCTCCAATGCTTAACCATGCTAAGGAATCCTTTCATTTGGACTCGTACTTCCTTTCAAATATAAGGAGCAACGAGCAACGAGAGCAATCTAGAAGAAGAAGGGTAAGTATAATTTCCTTCTATATAATACCACTGCCGCGCCCGCCATACCACCATAACCTCTGCAGTAAAGTAATATTTTCCAAGAATTTCAAATACCTTTCAAAGTCAACGAGCAGAGAAAAGTTCTAGTTTGGCATATTATACAACATGGTATAGAGTAACTGGGTAACACTGGGGTTGGTAGTTTCAGCTTTTATCACATATTCAAGGACGACACAAGATGAGAGGATGAAGAGGATATAAACGAGCGACGAACGTTCGTTTCGTTTGGTTCATTTTCTTGAAATTAGTTGCCTCTCTCTGGGCACAAGTATTTTATAGGCAACATTGTAGGTATGTATATACTATATGCGAAGGCAAGGTAGCTCTCATCATAGACATAAGGACCTTCTATTTTTTTAGAGAAATCGAGCGCATAGAGATGAAAAATCCTTCCTGGAACACCTGCATTTAGATTTGCTCATGGAATTATGCAATTTATAAGAACGGACATTTTATTTATTTTTAATATAGAATTCAATTTCCTTAAGAAGCAGTAACAAAATTAATAACTTCAATTTCTCAAGAAATATCTATAAATTATAGTTTACTTGGTTCAATTGTCATATTCTCAAAGGATTAGTTTTAAATGTGGTTGGCATAACAATGAGATCGTGGGAACTCTCAAACTCCCAAAGTGTAAAATAAGCAATGACAAAAAGCATAGAAAAGGGTTTGGTGGATGATTAAATTTATAAATCAATTTCTGCATTTTCAAATGTGTAGTTTCATGTTTTACTTGTAACTTTTTTAAATTGGAGAATGAAGTAGTTTCCTTAAATTTTTACTTTATTAATGCCCAATTTCGCAGTGGAAGTTTAAACTTAAGATCAGGTGAACCTGAACTTAAGTTTAAATTTGAAGTTCAACTCCTCTAGTTTCACAGTGTGCTCTGAACTTCAGTTCAATTGAACGTAGTTTAATTAACTTGTATGAAAAGAGTTTGGTAGCATTGTAAGTCATGTGACATAATGTAAGCAATACGTAGCTGTTCATCGTTTTTTCTTTCTCTCTCTGAAGCGAGGAACACGTGAAACAGCAACAGATATTTTGTGTTTTGTTGACAATCGGGGAAAATTTGTATTGTTCTGAATTGAATGCGTTTTTCTCTTCTCACATTCGCAACTAAAATGAAGTTTTCCTCATCACTAATATCTTCAATATAACTTTCCGAACTCGACATTTTAAAATAACAATATACTTTTTATTAATATTTATTGAAAATAGGATAAATCACCATCATAAATTAATTCAATATTTAATATGAAAATGGCAGCTATTCTGACAACAGTTGTAGTGCCTAAACGTTGAACTGAGCAGTGATGGTACATGAAAAAAAAATAAATCCCTACGGTATCCACAAAAAATCCCTACTTTATGAACTTTATCCCTACACCTATAAAATCCAAAAAATAACACACTTAAGGAAAGAAAAATAAAATATTGGTTTATGATTTTATTTAACTTTTTTAATCATTTTATAATAATAAATAAAATATATGAAGGAAAACTTATTATTAATTATTACCACCCTACAAATCACACAAATAATTACTTCACGGTAGAGTTTAACAACAAAAAAGAATGTTTTGCAAAATAAATAAATCTTTGACACTTTAATGATAATACAATAATTATTTTTTCAAACAAAATCGTAGTTTCAAAACTTTCAAGGTTGTGCTTTATTCTGGAAAATGTACATGAACGTGTGTCTACGCGATTATTTTGAACCGTATTTCCATGCTTGCTTTGTTTAGATTTTTTTTCTCAGTTTTTTTATGTATAAGCTCCTGATAGAAAGAGACATTTATATTATCGAAACTTATTGACAGCGAATTTGACACAAGCGACCAGAAACATAAAGGTGGAAGCACATTAGTTATACTTCATTAAAAATAAAGGTGTGTGGTAAGATGTTTAGAAGGACAAATATTTGGAAAAATATTTTTGGAAATATATTTTAGAAGAAAAAATATTTCGTGTGGTAAGCTGTTAAGATTGAAAAAGAAAAAATGGTTTATAGTAAAATTGTAAAAATTCCTACGCTTTCATAGAAAATTATTATATATCAAAAATCTGTCCTTTTTCCCCTACGGTGTCTTTTTCAAGACAAAAATCCCTACGTGTAGGGATTTTTCCCTACATGTACCATCACTGGAACTGAGGTTAAACGGCAGAATACTGGCGTTTAAATTAAACTACAGACTGAACTCAGTTCAAGGTTTAAACGAAAGTGTGA
Organism: Eupeodes luniger; assembly: GCA_951509635.1. Lineage (NCBI taxonomy): Eukaryota > Metazoa > Arthropoda > Insecta > Diptera > Syrphidae > Eupeodes > Eupeodes luniger. The sequence goes on from OX608073.1 coordinate 54,984,898, forward strand.
AACCAAATAAATTGTTGAACTGAAGTTTAAACCAAAACCGAAGTTTAAACTTCTACTGTGAAACTGGGGGTAAATGTGATAATTTAAATTATTGATGTTGCGATGTTTTCTATGTTTTTTTATTTTATTTTGTTGATATAAAGAAGAAAAATACAATTTTTACACATTTTAATTCATAATTTTTAATTGACAAGTAATTTGCTTTTTTATTACGTTTATTGGTTGAGGCGTTTTCGCGTACAATGTTTTCTATGTTTTTGGTTCATTTTTCATTACTATTATTGTGATGTTCTTCGTTTCGAGGTTAAATACAAACTGCTTTATTTCAATTCATCATATACATTATTATACATATTTACATTGGTATAAATGACATTGGTATAAATGACATTGGTATAAAAGACCATTATGAGACTTAGTCTAATGTGTTATACTAATTTGAAATCCAGATGGCACTATACCACAACTCCCCTCCTAAGATGTTGTATACATAATTAAAATATACTAGAATAAGGAATAACAATATTTGTTTATCTAATTCATTTACTTCAATTTACAAATATGTCATATTGTCGGTACAATACTATTGAAAGATTAAAAGGATTTTAGATTTAATTAATTCATTTAAATATTTCAATTTAAAATTTAAATATTTTAATTTAAAATGTTTTGAACATTTTTACTCTTTATAATTAATACGTTTTAAATTTCTCAAGCTTCTACTATCTGTGAGTTGTGTGCCTTGCACAGGCGCCTGCTCACTCTCCCCTCCGCTTTCTGAAGCTGATAAGGAAGACTCTATGTTGGTCAAAGGCGCCACCGTCTCCGTTAAACTATGGCTCTTGTTCAACGAAGTTGTTGGAGCTTGATCTTCAATATTCTGCGCCGATGTCGTAATATTATTCTGCTCGTCGCTGGGTATACCGTGAATGATTTGATTTAGATGTCGTTTGATTGTTTTTTTGTTTCGAGTTAGTATGCATTGATAAGTTTGCGGTCCAATTCGATCTTTAACCGAAGCTTGTTGCCATTTAGCTTTGTTAGGATTCGTATAATCGCGAACGAAAACATTTTCACCCACTTCAAAACTAGTTTTTCTTGAACCTTTATGATATTTTGTGTTCGATAACTGACTCTCTACTATTTTGGCTTTTACTAAAGGCGGTCTTAGCATCGTAAAACGATTTTTTAATTCTCTACCTAAAAGTAATTTTGCTGGCGTTTCTCCTGTAGCACAATGTTTTGTGCATCTGTAGTCGAACAAAAATATATTTACAACATTATCTAAGGTTTTCTCGGCGTTTTCTTCCAAATTAGCAAAAATTGACTTTTTGAAAGTTTTTACAAAATTTTCCGCCTGGCCATTGCTAGCCGGATGTCCAGGAGCTGTTAAAATATGTTTGATATTATTCTTTGCTAAGAATTTACGAAATTGCTCCGACGTAAATTGTCGACCATTGTCGCTGACTAGCGTGTCTACTAGGCCAAATCTACAAAAAGTTTCTCTTAATTTGGCGATAGTGAAATTTGAAGTAATATCCTTAGTTTTAAAAATTTCTACCCATTTTGAAAAGGAATCGATAATAATTAAGAAATGAAAATTATTGATGGGTCCAGCAAAGTCCACATGGATCCGAGACCAAGCCATCTCGGTTGGCCCCCATGGGTACAAAAATCCTTTTTCCGGACTTGGCTGGACAGTCTTACATGGAATACACTTAGATATCAAAACTTCAATACTTTCGTCTAACTTGGGCCACCATATGTAAGAACGCGCTAAGGCTTTGGTTTTGACAATGCCCAAATGCGATCGATGCAATTCTGACAAAACTTTATCACGCAATTTACTAGGGACCACTACCCTATAACCCCACAAGACACAGCCAAACTCGACTGTAAGCTCATCTTTCCTATTTCGAAATGGAATAAATTCTTTGGCTTCCAAAGAGCCCACTCCACCTATCTGGATTGCCTCGCATAACTTCGATAAAATAGGATCGCACCTAGTTTCCCTTGCTATCGTTTTAAAATTTAAATTTAATTCATTATTTGTTTCAATATAATTAATGTAACTGAAATCTCTATCTTCCTCATTTTTCAACTTTTGTTGTGGTAATCTAGACAGAGGATCTGCAGGATTTGTTGGTCCCTTAATATGACGCATCGTATAGTTAAAACCCGATAAAATGAAGGCCCATCTTTGCATGCGGGCTGCAGCCATAACAGGCAAGCCTTTATTTTCGCCCAAAATAGCTATAAGCGGCTTGTGGTCCGACTCTAAAATGAAGTGGTTACCTAGTAAATATTGTCGAAGTTTGGTAACACAAAACACAATTGCCAATGCTTCTTTGTGAATGGTACTATAACCTTTTTCAGCCTTATTTAGAGCGCGTGACACAAATGCAATGGGTTTTCGCGAGCCATCCTCATACTCATGAGCTAAAATACCTGCTACTGCTTCATTAGAAGCGTCAGTTGATAAAACTATCCGTTGCCTAGCGTCAAAATGAACCAAAATTTGATCCGACGTAACTTCTTGTTTGAGGGTGTCATAAGCTTCTTGGCACACTTTTGTCCATCTAAATTTTGCTTCTTTCCGGAGTAATGCGTAAAATGGAGCCATTTTGTGTGCAAAATTATCGATAAATTTTGAATAATAATTTAGCATTCCCACAAACGCTCTTAATTCTGATACATTTGTAGGTACCGGGGCATCTAAAACGGCAGAAACTTTGCTTTTATTCTTTTTTAAACCGTGTCTATCTATAATAAATCCTAAGTACTCGACTTGTTTTTGAAAGAACACACACTTGCATGCATTTAGACGTAGACCAACACATTTCAATTTATTTAACACCAATTCTAAAGTTTTAGCATGCTCATGCAAATTTTTTCCCGTAATAATAATGTCGTCTATATAATTGACTACGTTAGGAATTCCGCGTAAAACATTTTCAACGGTCTTTTGAAATATAGCTGCCGCCGGCTTAACACCAAACGGCAAACGCGTCATCTTGAAAATTCCTAAATGCGTACTCCAAGCACACAACAACTGAGACGGTTCGTCTAAAACCAATTGATTATAAGCATTTGCTAAATCTAGTTTCGAAAATAATTCACCCTGCAACGATGCAAACAACTCGTCAATACGCGGTAAGGGGTATTTTGTGTCGACTAAATATTTGTTGATGGTTGATTTATATAATCTCCGCAAATGCGCAGCTCACCATTCGGTTTCATTATGGGCACCAAAGGTGTTCCCCACTCGGAATTATCGACTTGGACCAAAACTCCCTTCTCTACTAATTCTTTTAATTGTTTCTCAATTTTAGCTCGCCATGCCAAGGGCATTGGTCTAGGCTTGCAAAATATAGGTTTCACGCTTTCGATCAAATCTAATTTGACTCTATTCCCAGTAAACGAACCTAAATCTTGTTTAAATACCTCAGAAAATCGTTTTAAAATGCCCTGAACGTACTCGCCAATAGTTTCTATTGAATTTACTTGCGAAAGACCGATACCGAACAACGCCATAAAGTCGCGCCCTAAAATTGGTGGGCCACTACTACTCGTTACGACTAATCTTAAGTTTTGTAATTGGTTACGGAATCTTATCCTTGCCAGAAACTCACCGATTACTTTAATGGAATCTCCGTTGTACGAGCAGAAAATATCTAGACATGGCTTTAAATTCGAACAATCAAAATATTTGTCAAACATAGTCTTCGGAATCAGAGAGCCGGCAGCGCCCGTGTCCAACACAAAATCGAGCAAAATTCGATTGACTTCCACCGTCAGAGTAAACGGAGCGTGTGGAGTATGTACAGACGCCTGTCCACCGGATATACTATAAATTGAAAAATTATTATAATCAATTAAATCAGCATTTCTACTTTGACTAAAATTTGGTTGAGATACTTCCTGCGATACGGCATTTATCTGCTTACTGGAACATACACTAGCTAAGTGGCCCATGCGGTTGCATTTATGACATTTACTGTTCTTATATTTACACTTGTCACTTGTATGGTTCTTCCATCCACAATGTATGCATCTCTTTTTCGCCTTCTGGTAACCGTTACCATCTGATGACATTTTACCGCTACCCGTCACAACCGTTGTAGAACATTCGTTGCTATTTTTGCGCCCCCGCTGCCTCTTGTGGATATAATTTACTTCGCTTTCTTGTTGCACATTCACCTGCGCCAACACTTTTGCTTCCATGGTTAATGCTTTTTGTAAAGCTTTGGACAACGTCATCTGCTCGTCTTCTTCACACAAGCGCTCGAATATTTTTCCCTCGCAACCGGTGACAAATTTGTTCAGAACGAAGACATCTAATTGAGCTCCAAACTTACAGTCCATAGCCAGTTTTTTTAACCGGGCATACCACTTGGACACAGATTCGCCCTCCATTTTCATAGCCTCGAAAAACTTTCTCCGCTCACGGAAAATGATCACTGGAGGTGAATAATGTTGCTCCAGGAGTTTGCAAAGATCGTCATACTTCTTTGTTGCCGGCAATACCGGATCGCACAACTCCCTCAACAGACCATATGCCTCCAAGCCGACTGCTTTCAGCAAAACTGAAGTTTTAATTCGATCGTCGTCTGTGGATGACTCAATGAAATGCGAGTCTAAAACCTCTCGCCAATTTCGCCATCTGTCCATCGCAGGTCTATACTCTCGTATACCCGACGCTAACGAAATTGAACTCATCAACATGCTTTCGCTGTGAGAAGAATTGTCACGTGTCATTTTTATATAAAAAAAATTATTCCACGTTCAGCCTCGTCGCCAATGTGATGTTCTTCGTTTCGAGGTTAAATACAAACTGCTTTATTTCAATTCATCATATACATTATTATACATATTTACATTGGTATAAATGACATTGGTATAAATGACATTGGTATAAAAGACCATTATGAGACTTAGTCTAATGTGTTATACTAATTTGAAATCTACAAAATGGTTATATATATATCCAATCGCACTTGCGCTATACAAATTTTAATGTTTACCGTACAAAATGACAATAATATACAATATTATATAAGGTACATAGTACATACTCGTATTAATGTCGTCTGGATGCCAGACGGCGAACTGGGTGGTTGGGGGGTAACAGGTTGTACATATACATATATTTTTTATTTTTTTAAATATTATACGCGTACTCAAGGGGATATGAATTCCCTTATGATGATTAATCACAGTGCGAGCAATTAGGAAGGGAGGATAGGATTAGAAAGGAGATACCGATGCACATTGGTTTTGAATATCTGCACACTGTAATGAGTGGGAAACATTGAGTCTGGTAAAGCATTCCACATTCGTGTAGTGCGACTAAAGAAAGAATCTCTGTGCTAACACTACGTCCGAAATTTGGCTCAAGGGTAAACTGATGAGCATTCCTAGAATAACGGGTATTACGGTTGAATTGTTTGAGGGGAGGAATGCAACTGGCTATTTCATTAGAGCATTGTTTATAAAAGTAGCGATAAAATAATGACAGGCATGAAACCTTACGACGGTGCTCGAGAGACACAAAAGTTTCAGTTAGACAACGGTCACCTATCATTTTTAGAGCTCTCTTTTGAATTCTGTCTAGGAGACTCAAGAAGGTTATAGGAGCACCTGCCCAGATATGGGAATTGTACTCGATTTCGGACGAATGTAGGCTTTATAGATTATAGCCAGATAAGAAGGGGTAAAAAACTTCTTGCATCTTCGGAGAAAACCTAAACACTTAGCAGCATTTTCGGCGATGTCAAACATGTGATCACTCCACAACAAGTGGTTTGTAATGCACATACCTAGGACTGATAGCTGTTCAGTCTCCTCGAAGCAAGTACCACTCATGGATAGTGGCATTGGGGGAAGGTTACGCTTTTGCGACAGTAGACAGCATTGGGTTTTCGAAGCATTAAATTCTACAAGGTTTTTGATTCCCCATTGGACAATGATGTCAAGATCAGAATTTAATGAGAACAAGGATGAGAATCTAAAAACGAATATGAGAAGCTGAGGGTACTGTCATCAGCGAAACAATTAAGTGGGTTAGAAGTTTTAGACAAAAGATCATTTATAAAAATAAGGAAAAGTGTCGGAGACAAAACGGAGCCCTGGGGCACACCAGCGTTTATTTAGTGGATATCAGATTTAAACCCGTCCAATACTACTTGAATTAAACGGTCCGAAAGGTAATTTCTAACCCAACGAAGAAGGGACTCATCAATACCAAATGCACGCATTTTCGATAAGAGAGCTTGATGCCAAACTCTATCAAATGCCTTTGAAATATCAAGTGCAATAATCTTACTTTCTCTAAAATGATGTAAAGATTTGTTGTTTGTGAGATAAACCATAAGATCACCAGTGGATCTATTGCAACAAAAGCCATACTGCCGGTCATTAAGAAGCTTCCGTTCTTCAAGATATTTCTTAAGGTGAAAATTGATCAGCGTTTTCATGACCTTGGAAAGAAGGGACGTATGTAAGTGCAATTGGACGATAGTTGGATGGTGAGGAGGATTCGCCTTTTTTAGGGACAGGCTGGACGAATGCAGTTTTCCATCCACTCGGAAAGAGACCTGTAAAATAGGACAGATGGAAAAGCTTACGCAGTGGTTTTGCCAGCATTGAAGAACACCTCTTCAGATATAGCCTAGATATAGCCTATGTTACTGAGTGATAATGTAGCTTTCTAATGAAAAAAGAAATTATTAAAATCGGTCCAGTATTTTTTGAGTTTATTCGTTACATACAAAAATACAAGTCTTTCCTCTTTATAATATTAGTGTAGATTGTAATTTTGTACGGTAAACATTAGAATTTGTATAGCGCAAGTGCGATTGGATATATATATATAACCATTTTGTAGATAATTTTTTCCTCTACAATTTTTGTTCGAGACTTTTTATTGTACAAACAGTATGAAGCGAGATATTAACGCAAAGGCTACTTGTTTTTAGCGAAAAAATCATATTTCGTTAAAAGTGTACACTTTGTTGGCCTTATAACGTAAAAACTATCAACTTGACGTGAAAATGTTAGAAGACCATTTTTGTAGATAATTACCTCCTCTACAATTTGTGTCTAAAACTTTTTTTTGTACGACCAATAAAAAAACGAGATATTAAAAAAAAGGCTAATTCCGTGACCTTTGACCTCGAATAACCTTTGACGCGTACATGATATCGAGGTTGACTTTTTACACATTGTTAACAACAATATAAAAAAGATGTGTACCAAAATTCAGCTAGGTGGGAATTTTTCCGAGCTGAACCCCTTTTTTCGTCTAATTTGACTGGACTATTATCAAAACAGCGAAGCTTTTACTTTTCTGTTTTGAACAATTAAATTCAGTTTTTTTTTGTTTTCCAAACTTGATATCTATAATTTACGAAACATCGAATCGGAAAAAAGGTTAACGGGCTATTAAATAATTATCCGCAGATATGTTGGTAATCTAAATATTTTTAATAAAAGTAGTTAATTTTTAAAGGTGTCAACATGTTTGTAAATCGTAAATAATCAAATACGATTATTTACGCAAAAACCTATACATAAGTTTTTCATTTGTAAATGATAATAGTTTTAGATCTTCTTTTCAATATTTTCTATGTTTTTGTTACTAATCCATAGGAACAAAATACAAAATTTTCTATAGATTTGTTTATTGCTTACCAAATTTGTGGTCAATTTTTTAGTTTAAAAGTTCTGACAACTGACAGCTTCATTGTCCTGTGCAATGTTTTCTTTGTTCTTCCTACAAATTCTCTTCCTTAGACTAAAGCAACAACCTTGCCCCTCGAAGTATGTTGAATATCAAATATATATTAACATTGATTTATGTTTTAGTCAATGGATGTGTATTTAGTTGTTCAGAGGAAGGTATGACATTAACATTGAAAAACGATATAAGTCAAGAGGATCGTGACGTCTACGGTTATAGCACCATATCCATTTTATGAAATTTTCCATGACCGATTCGCAGATTTGCATGTCTTGAATTGGCTGCGTTTTTCACGTGGCACTAAAAACATTGCTTGAACCGATGCATTAGTTCCTGAGAAAATTAAAAAATAAAAATTAAATGTTCATATAAATCCATCCACCCGTTTTTGAGAATATTCGAATTTTCAGTTTTTGACCAAAAAATAAAAAAAATAGCGATAACATAATGATTCACAAGAAACATTGCTATGGAGCTCTAGAAATACAAAAGTTTCAGTTAGTCTACGGTCAGCTATCATTTTAAAGTTATTTTTGGAATTCTTTCCAAGAGACTCAAGGCTATTGGAGCATCTGTCCAGATATGAGTTTTGAATCAATAAAGGCTTTATAAATTATATTCTTAATGCTCAGCAGCATTTTTATCAACTTCCAATATGTGATCGCTCCACAGAGATGGTTTGTGATGCTCATACCTGTAACTAAAGCTGTTCAGTCTCCTCAATGCAAGTATAATGACATTACAGTAGACAGCATTGAATTTGTGAATCATTAAAATCTACACGTTAACGTTAGTATTTAACGAATTATAATAATAGATACAAGGTTTTTGCTTCTCCATTGGACAATGCTGTCAGAATCAGAATTTAATGAGCTTATCAAACGTTGCCACTACATCTGAAGGACAAAGATGAGAATTTTAAAATGATTATAAAAAGCTGACGGTACTGTCATCAGTAAAACAATAAAGTGGGTTAAAAGTTTCAGACAAAATGTCGTTTACAAAAATAAAGAAGAGTGTCGGGGACAAAACGGAGCCCTGCGGCACACCAGCGTTTATTTTGTGGATATCAGAATTTAACTCTTCCAGTACTACCTGAATTAAAAAGTTCAAAAGGTAATTTCTAACGCAACGAAGAAGAGTTTCATCAGTACCAAATACCCGCAATTTTCGAAAATAGAACTTGACGTCAAACTCTATGAAATGCCTTTGAAATATTAAGTGCTTTAATTCTAATTTCTCGAAAACGATGTTAAGATTTGTTTCACTGTTCGGTGAAATAAACTATGAAATCTTCAGTGGACGTATTGCTACGAAAATCATACTGGCGGTCATTAAAAAGATTTTTTTCCTCGAGATATTTCTTAAGCTGGAAATTGTTCAGCGTTTCCTTGGCCTCGGAAAGAAGGGACGTAGGTATAAGTGCAATTAGAACATATTTAGCTGGGGAGTAGGATTTGCCTTTTTTAGAGACAGACTGGAGAAATTCTGTTTTCCACCCACTTAAAAAGAGACCTGTCGAAAAGGATAAATGGAAAAGCTTACGCAGTGATTTTTTCACCGATAAAGAACATCTCTTCAGAACAATAGCGGTTAAACTATCTGGCAAGCGGATTAGTAAATGTCGATGTCGCTAAGTACTCAACTATATGGGTCCGACATAAGATTCTTTCCATAGAATCGTTGACGCTTTCAAGTAAAGGAATAATCATGTAGTATTTTTTGCCGTAATTTCTGGCCATGCAAAATGCAATGCGTTGAATGTGTCCGTTACAGGTGTTTCAAGCTTGATTGAACTTATTCAGGTTTTCATCAGTGATGTTGGCTTTGTAAATCTATAAACTTGCATCTTTGATCCTAATAACCTCTTTATAGATCGAAGTTTGTTGTGTTTAAAAGATTTAACCCTATTCGGGATAAAATTTCTCATTCCACAAAAGAATTAAGTTTGTAAATTGTAACCATACTTACGCTAGAATCCACGTCACTATCGAGGAAGCAAAGTGACCTGTTTAAGTTTCTGAAGAAAGACGTTAAGAACTGTCCCAATTGGGACCCAATCGATTAGGCTGCAGGCGCTGTTCAGACAGACAAGCAGACAGACTGCTTCACCTTTTTCGACTTCTCTACAGTCGTGTTTAAAATTTACCTACAGTACCTACTTGCCATAGATTACATTTTCCAGAAATAACATGGTTACTTCACTTTCGCAATTGTTTTGTTACTTGTGTTTTATTATAATAAGATTCGTTCTTATTATAGAAGACATTGATAAGGAAAAATACAGAATTATAAATCATATTCCAGCAAATCCATTAACCGTTAAATAGTTCCATCAGTCTCTTTTTAAGGTCCAATCACACCACTAGTCTAAAAACCGCACAAAACAGTTACACATGGGAAATGGAGGGGCTTGTTAACAATTGTTCTTGGATTTTCCAAACCCTATGTGAAAATTCTGCTTATCAACGCAGACATTAAACAAAAAAGGACTCTTTTCTGAAGAGCATGTACCGCTCCTTTTTTAAAAATGGTGTTGTTTTTAATTGTCAAATGTCAAAATATTAAAAGGTGACAGTTTCAAAAGTGACAACTGCTCAAAAAGTTCGCTGTTTAATATGAAACCTCTTATTGGAAATTCTTAAGTTAAGCTAAAGCAGTAGTACTTAAAAAAGGGATGCAAACTTTCATATTGAATAAATTATTTAGTAAAGTTTAGTTTAAATGATTTTGAAATTTGCTATAGGTTTTTATTTTGAAGATAGCAAGGCGTTTTTAAAGTATTTATTTTGCTATGGTATGGGAAAAGCGTTGTAGTTAACTATTTAAAAACTTTTAGTGATTTGTTTTAAAATTGTTTCAATTGATCAAGCTTTAAAAATAAATTAGCATCCCTACAAAAACAATATACATCATGTACCTACTGTTCAGTCCTCATGTATTTTATTCTGATAGGGTAAGTGCTTTTGACTTTTAACTCATTCTCTTTTGCTAAAGTGCATAATAATCAACTTCAAATGCAATGTTCATATTGTTGAATTCAAAGTTTTTCAATTTGTATAAATTATTGACATTAAATAAATAACTCAATTCCACTTAAAATAAACCTATTTTGTGATTAGCATAACAAATAAATCCATCAGGCTTAAGTTTTATTATACGAGTGTAAATAAATAAATAAATATATATTAACAGAGATTAAACTCTAAAGCATCTTGCACATGAGCAACGAACTGCGAACTGCGAACTGTGGATGTTCGCATATTTTGACTTTTCTTTCACATGAGCTTTTATTTCTATTCGCAGGTAGCGACGAATTGTCAACCCTTTTCTCCATATTTTCCTCAGCCATCATCTTTCACACACAAACAAAACAAGAGTGGTATAATTTTGAGGTTAAGTTGAGCGCGAACAATTTATTCGTTGCAGTGTGGATGGTATGTGGAACGCGAATAGAGTTTGACAGTTCGCAGCAACCACACTGCGATTCGTTACTACCAAATTGTTTTTACAAAATTCTCTTGTTTTAGAGAACAAAATGCAAATTTTGTTATCCTAATATTAGTGTCAATTGGTTTCTTATAATTTAAATGTGTTTTTGTGTGGAATTGACTTTTTGAAATGTGTAAAATCACGTTTGTTCGTCCATTCGCAGTTCGCAGTTCGTTGCTCATGTGCAAGGCACTAAAACCATTAAAATATATAAATTTACATTTAAGCCAATTTTGGTTTTTGCAATTCAAAGTGTTTTAACAAGCTTATACAAAAAAAACTAATCTAACTACGACGACGAGTAAGTGTATCCATGAATATATATATCTATGTCTGATGTTAACAAATAATACAAATTGAAATTTATCTAAAAATGCAATTTTTTTTGGAGGTTTGTGTTAATCCATTTCCATGGTTGATATAGCACTCAGTTTATTTGGCATCTCACAAAAAAAAACAGTTATATAAACACCCTAATTGCAATACAGTGTCATCGTCTACAAAAACACCTTCTATAGATATCTATATAGTAATAATTTATCTAGGATATGTATTTTCTGTTTTTGTCGAGTTGCTGTATCATTTACCTTACCTACGATCTGTTGGTTTGGTATTATTTGATTTGAAACTTTTCTAACGTTCAAAAAATCTGTAGCTGTAGGTTCACAATACAACATAACATAGGAAAAACAAACTTCTAGTTCATTGTTTGATAATAATTCGAGTGATTGCTTGAACAAAAAGTAAAAAGAATTTACGAAAAAATTACTTTTGTTAAATTTTTATTTGAAATAAAATGCTACCAGCGATCTCATACCTCTCGAGCGTAGAGCATCAAGCCACAGCCGGCCACCCGCTGGCTGCCGCCGCCGACGACAATGACGACGACCACCCACGTAATACTTGAAGGCTTAAAAGTTTTGTTATTAACAGCACAAGAACGTAGCAAGTGCTTCCAGAATTGTCTTGGTTTTTGATAAAGATAATAACCATATTGTGAGAATATTCAGGGAAAAACAGTGTGTTGCGAAAAATAATATCAAGAAACTTTTTTTAAGTTTAAATTTTAAAATAATCATAAGTATTTGAAATTTTAGACTCAAACAGGTCCTTAAGTTCAATCAAAGAAACAAATCAAACAATAATTTTTCCAGCTACAGTAAAAGTTGCACTGTTTTTTGAAATAAAGATTTTTCTATTAAGAGGTTTTATTTTATAATTGCCCACTATTTGAGCAGCTGTCACTTTTAAAGTTGTCATCTTTTGACGACTACTTAAAAATTTCAAAATGGCAACCATTATTTTGACAAATCTTATTTAAAATGTTTCAATCAAATTGAATTGAGTTGAATCATCTTAAACAAATGGAAAACTCAGTGATTGTCACATTTGACAATAAATTATCACCTGAGCCGATTCGACTCCAGGCCTTATAATATTGTCAAATTTCAGTAAAAATGTGTCACTAATAGTACGAATTTATAACTTTGTGGTGTGACAATATTGCCAACAAAGGCATTGGGTTCAGACGAAATAAGGGATTTGAAGGTAATGAAAGTTTCTAGTATTTGCATTTACACTTCTATGTATGTAAGGTCATGGAAACGCTGATCAATTTTCAGATTTAGAAATATCTTGAAGAACGAAAGATTCTTAATGATTGGTGATATCATGGTTTATCTCACCGAACAGTGGAAAAAATGTTTACATTGTTTTGGAGATAGTAATATTATTACACTTGACATTTCAAAGGCATTTGATGCAGTTTGGCACCAAGCTTCCTTATCGAAAATGCGTGCATTTGGTAATAATGAATCTCTTCGTTGTTGGGTTAGAAATTAAATTTCGAAATGTTCAATTCTGTCGCAAAAGCGGAACTCTACTCCAATGACACTATAAATGGGTGGTACTGGCATCGAGGAGACTGAACAGCGTTCAGTTATATATATATGTGCATTACAAACCACTTGTTGTGCAGCGCTCACATATTTGACACTGCCAGAAATTCTGCTAAGTGTTTAAGTTTGCTCTGTGACGATGCAAGAAGTTATTTACCCCTTCTGAATTGACTAAAATTTACAAAGCTTTTGTTTCTAAAAAACTCGAGTATTATTCTTATATTTGGGGTGGTGCCCAATAACGTACTTGAGTCTTTCGAATATAATTGATAAAATGCCTTACAAAATGAAAGGCGATCGTTATATTACTGAGACATTTGCTTCCCTTGAACACCACAGCGGTGGCAAGGTCTCATGCCTATCATTGTCTTATCGATATTCCCTTAAACAATTCAACCGCAATACCTGTACTTCCATAGGAATGCTTATCAGTTTACACTTGAGCCCATTTTTGGACGTACTGTTAAGTACAGGGACTCTTTTGACATCAAAACTGCAACCACGGTCAATGTTTTCCACTCATTACAATGTATCATCGATATCTCCTTTCTAATCATGTCCTCCCTTCCTAATTGATCGCACTGTCAGTATAAGGGTATTCATAACCCCTTTAGCTCACGCACAATTTAAACAAAAATCTGATTGGCCAGCTGCCAAAACATTACCTTCCAATTAAGGCAACTTCATTATAAAGTTGATTGGAAAGTTAGAGAAGAAATATTTCTCTCACAATCAAGTTAAGTCAACTTATGTCAAAACGTCAGCTGATCATGGATGGATTTTAATTCAAGTGAAATGTTTACGAACTTTATAATTCTGTGATATTATTGTGAACAGCACAATTTTGTTTTAAGATTAGTGTAAAAGGGTTCCTTGTCATATTGGAAAAAGAATTAGGACTTTTTCGTTACAATACAAAACACGGCTTGCTAAGGACTTGAACATTGTGTAAGGAGTTTTTTTTAGATACGAATGTTGTTGTTGCTTTCTATATTAAATGCGTTAAATACTAACTTACTAACGTGTTGCACCCGTGGCATGATGGTTAGAACTGTCATGCCAGAGGTCATGGGTTCGATCCCTGAATATGTCATCTAAAGTTTTTCACGGGTGCTGCCTCTTGCGACAATTGACAAATTCTCAAAGAGTAATTCTTGTCATGAAAAGTGCTTTCTCAAAATAAGTCATTCGGATTCGGCTTTAAACTGTAGGTCCCCTCCATCCCTGATAATAGTACTCACACACAGGAATGGTTGAGAGTTTTAAGTCACTAAGCCCTAGTTCTCAACGGACTATTGCGCCACCCCATTTATTTATTTTATTTTAAATACTAACGTTAAGTTAAGAATATTTATTTAAATATTAACCTAAAACAAAAACAGTTTTAACTACTTGTAGCAAAAAAATTAAATTTAAAGCTTGCAGTTTTGATATTGTCATTTGTAGAGTCAATGAATTCAAGAGAATTTGTTGAATTTCTGATGAGCCCAACCATTACAACGGGGCGAAACGCATATATGAACACTTTTATGCTCGTTTATATTTATTTTCGTGATTTTAAATCATATTTATTTGAATTTATTGATTAATTGTTTAAGATTACTGTTTTTATCGCACCATTCTCAAAATTGATTTAGATCTTTTTGTAGTTCTTTACAATTGTTGATGGAGATAATAATTTTTAACATCATCATTTAAAAAAAGAGGCAAATCATTAATAAATAAAATAAACAACAATGGAATGGACTAAGGTGACTCCCTTCAGGTACATCATAATTGATTTTAAATTGACATGGGATACTCCTAAACATGACGCTATAATATCTATCTTTAACACATAAACGAATCCTCATAACGAAACGGTCATTAAGTCCAATTTTACTTAATTTATTTAGAAGATTATTTTTTGACTTAATTTTTAAAAGGCTTTGCTAAAGTCTATAAAGATTCAATACACTTGAGAGTGTTTTTCGAATGCAACAATTTAGGAATAGCAGATAAAGCAATAGGACTTTAATTCGTAACTTAATGTTTAAGAACCTTGTTCATTACATAGCGTTAGGTTTAAATATTCCCAAGAATCTGGGAACTTAGAACATAGAACACACTGGTTGAAAAGAAGAGACACACATTTTTTCAACATCAGGACCAGGGCGGAAAAAATTAATTTAGCTTTAAAATATTTTCACGTATTTCTATACTTAGAAATCGAAAAATTCATTGATGTTATATGACTTTATTCTTTCGTGTTAGGAGAAATAAGATACTCAAAGGCAGTATTAAAAAATACAATGAAGTCTCTTACTTTATGCCCATCCATTGTCAAAAGAATTTTTAAATCGACTGAAATTAGCTTAAATAAATTATTGTAGCTATAAAAAAATAAGCAGTCATGTTCAGATTAAGGGAGGGTAACTAACAATATGTGTCCGTCTTCAACTTTTAAAATCAAGATTCATATCTACATGCAAACGTCAAAACTTATACAACTTGTTGTGTATGGTTGCGTTCATATCTTTGAATATGTGTTTTTTTGTTTTAATATTTTGACAACTGATGTGAAAACCAACTGCTATTTTAATGTATTCAGCCAGTTAAAGCTAAATGTTCAAGTCTAAAACAAAAGTTACTTAAAAGAAGGATTTCCACTTCGAAAAACTTCTTCCTGTTCAACAGACTGTTTCATATAACAAATGGAATGTTCATTCACTGCGGATAGCAAAGTATATAGTAGGTTGTTATTATGTAGCTCTTCACGGGGCGCACAGCGACACACACAAACAAAAAAGAAAGAGGAAGTTTCTTATTGCAAAACTTTTATCAAAACACCATAAATTCCAGGTGACAAATCGTTTACCAAACGATAAGTATCTACTTTAAGCTTTCGACGTATGAGGGCGTTGTTGACTCCCACATATCTTATCATCTTTTCCTTTTCCTTCAATCTGTTAGAACATTTTTGTTGTCTGTCTCTTTTCTTTACATATAAATATGTATCTATGGCAAAGATGAAAAATAATATTTATGGTCCTTGCTTCAAATGATTACACACACATTGTGAATAGATATGAGCGACATACTCTTCTCTATCGTCCTGAAAGAGTCCTTTTTTCTGTTTTTGTTGCAAAAGAACAAAAAAAATAAAGAAGAAGAAAATAATATAATATAATATTTCATTGCACCCTAAAGGAGGGTGAGGAAGGGGTAGAAAAAGCATGGAGGTCTGCTGCACCCGAGATGGGAGGTATATCCTGCAACTTCTAACTTCCAACACCAGGTGGTGATCTCTGTTGCTTTTGTGACCTCTCTTCCTTCTTTGAAAAGATAATTTTTCCTAATGCAATAGAAGAGATTCTTATGGTGGTTATATGTGTTGCTGATGCTGGTGCATGCAGCATGCACCATGTAGCATGCCCTGCTGCATATCAGCATCAGCCTAAGTCTCACATGTTCACTGAACAGACTATACAGAATCTCATGGCTTTTTCTTCTCTCTATTCAATGCGAAGTGACCCGATAAAAATAATAAGGAGGCAGCAGAGTAGAAAGTTATCGTTCTTTTATTTTCTCTGGTTTTTTCTTGTTCTTCTTGTATTTTATTCCCTTTGGTAGCCGTAAAGAAAAATTGCAAAAGTAAAATTGGAAAATATAGAAAAAGCTTTTGGTATGGTTTAAAACTATGGATATGTTGGCATGGGTATAAAGGGTCAGAGGTTTTGATAGATAGAATTTGTATTTGAGAGTAAATCGATTGGAAGAGAAGTTTTTACTTAAAGTTTTCCGATTTGAACACTTGAGAAGTTCGATTGGTCGTATACATAGGTCTATAGGTACCTACTCCTACAGCCTAATAGAAATCGGAAAAACAAAATATAAAGTTTTTCATAAAACTTTGGAATCATTTATGTTTATCACTTTCTCTATAGACATTTATAGCAAAGAGAATGCATTGTATCAAACAAGAGATTATATGTTTTATATACTTTTGTTTTGTTTCATATTTTAAGTATTTTATTAAGGGTTTTAAAATTTATTGAGATGTCACAGTTATTTTTATTTAAACAGAAGGAGGACTGCTTTGGTAGAGTTTATGGGGATTTAGTTGTAAATAACTTTCACAAACCATGCGTTGGACTGTCACTTCGGAGACCCATGTGGAAGCGGAGAACTTTAAATAATTGTTATAGCTGATTTGACAGTTCTCGATTGTTTAACACGTTCTACCCGGCGGATTTTTTTTATGTTGATATGCATTGCATGCACGATATGACATGTTGTTCGTATAACGGCACTTTTTACAGTTCAGATATACGCAGTGCCCGTGGACCACCTGTGGTCCACGCCGGGTAGAACGTGTTAAAGGTTTATTTGTAACTATTTAATAAATAGATCGAGAAGTCGCCATATTTAAAGGGTACAATGATTCACAACAATTCGATGTCATGTTCTTATTTAGCTTGAATAACCTGAATTTAGTCGATTATAATACAGTAACTATACATAAGCCAAAACGTCATCAAATTCATAATTATTTGTTGAAAACCATAATCATATTATGGTAAAAATTCTGAAATCAATAGTTTCGAGGATGAGACAAGAATGTATACTTTACAACGACACTTTCCAAGATTTTTGTAGGCAAGAGCAATAGATAATTATTGAATTTATTGTAAAGGTAGTTTTATTAATAAGTCTTGATGCTTTTCATGTCTACGATATCAATGACAGTATTCGAATTAGACTCTTTTGATTCGACTTATTTTTACATTTAACCGTTATATCTCGCTCCCTCTCATTGATAAACACAAAATAAAATCGTCAGCATAACTTTCCTTTCTTTTTTCATGAAATACCTATAAGCAGGGTTCAAACCTCACTTCGATCGAAGCAAATCTACTCCAGTTTTGAGGGAGAAAACAAATCTACTTCGCCACTCCGCTTTTTTCAGATCTGCTCCTTTTTTCCACACTACAAAATTGTTAAGCCAAACCAAATGAAATTAAATGACAGCACTGTGTATTCTCCAAACAACTCTTCTCTGACTCTCTGTCTCTGAACGGAATCATAATTTTTCTTACTTAATATAAGCAACATAGATCAACAAGATTTAGTTAGCTTTTGGTACTCATTAAAAACAACCACTAATAAAATGGAAGAACTTATGTTCCAAAACTTATCTGACTATAATATGTTAACTCTAGCCGTTTTACCACACAGCAGCGCCGCAGCTGAGAGAAAGTTTTCCGAAATGAATTTATTGAAAACTAAAAGAAGAAATCGTTTGCATGTCAATACAGTTGAAAATTTAATGTTTTCACGATCATTAATAGCAGATCGAAAACAAATTTTTGAATCACCGCTTGAATTGATTAAATTTATAAGAGAATTTAAATTTGTCCAAGACAAATACAATCTAAAATAAAATCAATAAAAATCAAAAATATTTATACATAGTAGGTATGTATTATGAATAGTTTTTAGTTTCTGAAGTCTAAAACCGTTTGTGATTCATTTTTTGTTTAAAAAAATTAATATTTTTGTTAAAAATATAGTTTTTGAAAACTATAGTTTTTTTGTTTTCAACTTTAATTTCTTACTTAATTTAGTGTATAAGATATTAAGTTTAAGGTATTCAAGTCTGAATGAATTTATGTGATTTTTTTGCTAAAAATACCTATTTATTTCCGTTTAATAAATTTTTGTTAAAAATACAGATTTTGAAAACTTGAGTTTTTCTTTCATTTTCAAATCTACTTCGGAAATTTTTGATTTACTTCACTTTTGCTGCAAATTTGCTCCGAAATTTTGTTACTGAGGTTCGAACCCTGCCTATAAGTCGTCAAAATTTTATTTTTAGTACTTTTTAGTATTGCTAGTTTCAGGTTCTTATATTTCTCTTTATTGGTTATACAGTGATGGAAAAAATAATAGAAACATGTGTCTTCATCATTTTTGATACACAATATTTTTTTAGGAATTAAGTCTTTTGTAGTTAGTCTTTCTATATTTTAATAGTACCTAATAATGCTCTCAAATGGCAAAATTGTTTTGTTGAAACAACTTTTTGTTGTTTTTGATGAAAAATTTAGGACAAGCTGGAAAAGTGATGGTTGAAATTGCAAAAACCTTAAACAGTTCGAAGAAAAAAGTATTTTTAACTTTACATTCACGCCTAAAGAAGAAACAAGAGGAAAAAAAAGATAAACTTCTTCGCGTTTTGATACAGTATTGGTAAGAATATGTAAGAAGAAACCATTTCTTTCTTTAAGACAACTAAAAAACGGAACAGTGATAGCTAGAACAATAAGAAACCAACTTATAGAAGCAAGTCTTCCTGGTTGAAGTCCAGGTAAAGTGCCATTTTTTAACCAAGAAAACCATTATACAAAGACTTCGCTTTGCACACAAACACTTCACCGTTCTTATTGCAAAAACGTTGTGTAGTCGGATGAAACGAAGATCAATTTGTTTACTTCCGATGGAAAACTCAAAATACACAAAGAAAGACAGTGCAGCACGGTGGTGGGAATATAACGATTTGAGGGTACTTTTCAGCATTTGGTGTAGGTCCAATATTTTGGATCAAGGATAAGATGTGCGATGTGGATTATGCCCACATATTAAATTCAGTTATGCTAACATTAATTGAAGAGGAGGTGCCAATCAAATGAGAGTTCATGCAGGATAATGACCCGAAGCACCCTTCAAAATGGGCTAAACAATACTTACAACAAAACAAAAACAATGTTATGGAATGGCCATCACAATCCCCTGGCCTAAACCCAATTGAGCACTTATGGGGCATCCTAAAGCAAAGGATCGGAGATTGTAAAACCAAAAAGAAATACGAGTTGTCGTCGAAAATTCAAAGGGAATGGTACTCCATACCTGTAGAGACATGTGCCGAATTGGTGAATTCGATGGGGCGAACAGGGGAGGCAGTTATTAATAATAAGAGTGCCACTACAAAATACTCAAAGAAACTGAAATACTTTTACGGTTAAGTTATTTTCTCGCTACAAAAAGAGTACCATTCTAATTTTGTTTCTATTATTTTATTATGAAACAACATAATAATCACAAATCTAGTTTTTATCATTATTTCCCATTATTATATTTAAACAAAAAAATTGTTGCATTTAAGCAATATATTATTAAAAATCTATCTGTGTAGTTTTTATTTTCCTACTCTTCACAAATACCTTTTTATGTGTTAAAAAGAATAAACACGAAGCTTGTTTCTATTATTTTTTCCATCACTGTAGCTTTACAAAATAATATTAACAATTTTTTTTTATATAAATTGAGAGAAGAGAAAATAAATAAATAAATGTCAACTTCAATATTTTGTGCACAAATAGTCTAATTTTTCCGCGAGATATTCGAGTGAAAAATAATTGTTTATACAAAATTTTCACATCAAACAATATATTTGCAACATTTTGTAATGGGTGATTTTTTTGAGGTTAGGATTTTCATGCATTAGTATTTGACAGATCACGCGGGATTTCAGACATGGTGTCAAAGAGAAAGATGCTCAGTATGCTTTGACATTTTATCATGAATAGACTTACTAACGAGCAACGCTTGCAAATCATTGAATTTTATTACCAAAATCAGTGTTCGGTTCGAAATGTGTTTCGCGCTTTACGTCCGATGAGCGATGAGGCTCATTTCTGGTTGAATGGCTACGTAAATAAGCAAAATTGCCGCATTTGGAGTGAAGAGCAACCAGAAGCCGTTCAAGAACTGCCCATGCATCCCGAAAAATGCACTGTTTGGTGTGGTTTGTACGCTGCTGGTGGAATCATTGGACCGTATTTTTTCAAAGATGCTGTTGGACGCAACGTTACGGTGAATGGCGATCGCTATCGTTCAATGCTAACAAACTTTTTGTTGCCAAAAATGGAAGAACTGAACTTGGTTGACATGTGGTTTCAACAAGATGGCGCTACATGCCACACAGCTCGCGATTCTATGGCCATTTTGAGGGAAAACTTGGGAGAACAATTCATCTCAAGGAATGGACCGGTAAGTTGGCCACCAAGATCATGCGATTTGACGCCTTTAGACTATTTTTTGTGGGGCTACGTCAAGTCTAAAGTCTACACAAATAAGCCAGCAACTATTCCAGCTTTGGAAGACAACATTTCCGAAGAAATTCGGGCTATTCCGGCCGAAATGCTCGAAAAAGTTACCTAAAATTGGACTTTCCGAATGGACCACCTAAGACGCAGCCGCGGTCAACATTTAAATGAAATTATCTTCAAAAAGTAAATGTCATGGACCAATCTAACGTTTCAAATAAAGAATCGATGAGATTTTGCAAATTGTATGCGTTTTTTTTTTTTTTTAAATTTCTCAGGCTCTTAAAAAATCACCCGATATAAAATGAAGTTATATTGAAGGCAGCAAAATTATTTATTGCTGAGATATTTGAGTCGAATATCAATTTTTACCAGTTTTCAATAGTATTTTTGGAAAAAAGAGTCAATTCTATTTTTCTAAAAAAAATACCAAAATATATTTGAGGCGAAACATTTTTTTCAGTTTTTTGATTTATAAAAAAAACGTTAATTAAAATTGGTTTTCAAATTTATATTAAATTTTATTTAGTATCACGTCACATTACATATGTACTATAAAATTTAATTGAAATCGCTAGAGTTCACTTCTTTTTTAAGTTGCTATAGTAAAAAAAAAACACCTACTCAATTTCTTTGAAAGTCGTTTCTGAATCTTTTTGTGTAATCACCTGTTTAACCAAATTTATTTGATATCTCTACAGTTTCTTGAAATATGGACGAAGAAGAAAGCTTCCCGAACGTACGGACGTGCACACGAACGTACGTACACACGTACATACACACATCCCTCTAAAAACCTTTGATTTAAATTCTAGGAACCTTGAAACGTTGAGAAATGTAAAAAATTTCAATTCGATAAATCGGACCGATTATTTCAGAAAAATTAAAACATTGGAGGTTTTTTGTGTAGCTCTGAAAAGTGGATTGTAGGAGCTTCGATGTGCAATCTAGGTATTTTATAGTATACATCCAAATTTGTGTGCTGTTAACTGTCACAATTTTTGCTCTGAAATATTCAGATACCTACAATAAGTCTTTACGGTTTAAATAACTAAATAACAAAATCTTACTGATTAAATTCCCTCTCAATAGAATATCCAAAATCTCACTGTGGGTTGTCACAAAGCAGTAGCTCCAAATCAAACGGAAATCTTCCTGTTCGTGCTACATAACCATGTGAAACATTTAAAGGTAGTTAAAAAAGCCTTTTCTAAGAAAAGCTGAATGCTTTTCAAAGTTCAAAATATCTTAAATGTTACAGACATAAGATAATGTTACGTTAATGTATGTAGTTGTGTTGAATATAAAAAATACAAATCAAATGAGTTCAACATCCAAGGGAAACTGTACTTATTAAGAATATTAGCTAAGGTAAGTCAATTTCACTGATAACCGAAAAATGTAATTTTGAAATTGATCAATTTCGAAAATACTCCTTTAATAGCAAAACGAAAAATGTTGTTCTGATTTTTTTTTTAAATTATGTTAAAAAACAATCCGTATAGACACATTTTGGGGAGAGTACGATAACTTAGGCGACAAAGTTTAATGACGGATATGTAAAGAACAGTTAAAAACAAGCATTTCTTACTATAGGAGGGGGGTCTATCTCCCCCCGTTTAGGCGGTAGGGGCAATTTAAAAAAATATGTACGTTAAATGGAAAAAAATAATTAAAAAATAACGGTAATACTTACAATTAAGTATTATACATTTTTTTAAAGCTGTTAGCTTGTTTTTAAATCAAGTCAAAACTATGCATAGTTTTTGAAAAAAATTGTTTTAAACTCAAAATTTGGACAAACGAAAGTTAAAAATAAGGTTTAAAGTGTAATTTTTCAAAACATTAATATTATCTACTATTGTTTAGAATTCATTGCTCTTATTTGGTTTTGATCAAAAACTGAAAACTTGATGATTTTATGTCTTCTTGAAAAAATTTAAAATTACCAAAAAAAAAATCTTTTATTTAATTTATTTTTTCCTTGCTTGAGTATTTACGTAGTCTTATTTTGATAGTAATAATAGAATATGGATTAAGATATTCCTAGGATAAATTAATTTTTCTTAAATCCAGCTTATTTAAATGCAAAAGAAACTTTGCATGCACCCCATCTTGCACCCACTCCACCTTGCACCAATCCCAAATCCTATAGTGTGCCCAAGCAGGTGGGTTTGAAGGGGGCAGCATGCCCCCCATACACACCTCGGTGTGGCATACACCTAAACTCGCACACACCCCACTTTTGCATACACCCAAACTCGCACCTACTATTATTACTATCAAAATAAGACCACTCAAGCAAAAAAAAAATAATCAAATTAAATTATTAATTGTGGTTATTTTCAATTTTCTCAAAAACTAAAAGACATAAAATCATCTAGTTTTTAGTTTTTGATCAAAAAAAAAATAAGAGGATTAAATTCTAAAATAAAAACAATAGAAGATAACCTTTAAGTATTGAAAAATTACACTTTAAACCTTTTTTTAACTTTTTTTTACTCAAATTTTGAGTTTAAAATTAAATTTTTCAAAAACTATGCATAGTTTTGACTTGAATTAAAAACTGACTAATAGAATAGAATGTTGGCTTTAAAAAAATATATAATACTTAATTGTAAATATTACTGTTATTTTTTAAGTATTTTTTCCATTTTAAGTAATAATTTTTTTAAATTGCCCCGCCTGCCTAATAAAAAAATTGTTATTTTTAACTGTTCTAAAAAAATCCGTTATAATATCTTGTCGCCTGAGTTATGATCTCTTTTTTTTCATAATGTTCTCTCATATTGTTCAACACCACTAATACTTTTTTTTAAAATATAGTGGGATCTCGCTAACTTGAACACTTCCAAAGTATGTTCAAGTTACTGAAAAAAAATCTTCGTTTTAACATGTATGTATTCAATGTATAATTATAAATTTATGTAAATGACACAAAACACTATTGAATTTAAACCAAGCTTTGAAAAAGAAATCGTTATTGTTTACATTACTAAGTTTTCTGCGAAAACTTTTTTTTTATAATTAGTGAAAACTAAAAGGGTTTTCTATTACCTTAATATGCCAAAGACACAATGTAAGCATTAGAAACATAGAAAAGAATTAGAAAGGAGGTGTCGTTGTACATTGATTTGTTAATTTTTTATCGCACTTTGTCTGAGGATGTCCTGTTGTTTTGACTGACACTTTATCAATTGATCCGACAACTTCGATATTAGTTACAATATCTTTGTACCATAATAACATCCAACACCCAATTTCGGAATCGATGTCTTCATCTGCAATAAAATCAGGAACATCTTCAACATGAAAGCATCCGTTAACCTCTTCATCTTTGTAATACTATAGAGTATTAAAAATTAAATATTTATTCATTTGCTGTTTTATACTTAGAGGTAAGGAATGTTACCTGATTATTCTTCAATTGTTCAAGCAAACGTATCATGGATGCTTCCTCCCCAGGAATTAAGTTTTCCCTCAAAATTTAAAATTTGGTTAC
Source organism: Eupeodes luniger (assembly GCA_951509635.1). Classification (NCBI taxonomy): domain Eukaryota; kingdom Metazoa; phylum Arthropoda; class Insecta; order Diptera; family Syrphidae; genus Eupeodes; species Eupeodes luniger. The sequence continues at coordinate 55,009,618 of OX608073.1, forward strand.
ATAATTTTTCAAGAATTTGATAAGTTAATTGACCCTTGGCTCAAATTCAAGTTCTTTAGGCATTTCTTTGCTTAGGATTTTGTTCATTAAACGATACATAGGTTTTTTGGGCAAAAACTTTCTACTACTACTTTTGGGAACTAGTTTCATTTACGTTGTAAATTCATTGCGTTGTAAGTCGAAGAGTGGTAGTTTTACATTTAAGTCTTTGGATGGCTCTATAGGTCCTGGAATAACAGCTGATTTTTCTTCACTGATAGTTTAAATGAAATATTAAATCTTCTTTTCAACTTGAACTAGCACTGAAGGAGCTACATTCTTGGCTCTGAAACTTTATGAATAACAGTTTGGTTTTTTTTCTCTTAAAATATTTCAGCTTATCGGAACATTTCTCTTGCGTTCCTTCAGAACCATTAGTAAAGGCAAAGGGTCTTTTTCCTTCTTTGATGTTTAGCTTTTTGAATTGTGCACATTTTTCCGTGGCCTGAAAAAGTATTTGCGATCTCTTCTGTGATTTGTATATAATACCTTTTGAAACACTTAATTCTTTTGAACAAACCGTAATGCTTTTTCCTTTTGTTATTTGTTAAATAATTGATACAAAGTCTCAAAAGGTCTAGTATGATGTGTTTTTGTGCCTAATTAAAAGAGTTATATTTCAAAATCCTGACCCGATAAAGTGATTTTAAAGCTGGGTTTGGATTCAAGCCACTTACAATTGCTAATTGTAAAAACCTTGAGCAGTGATGCATTTTATTGAACAATAAAGTAAGGGTCTTCATGTTTAGTTTATATGCCAATCGCTATTTTATTAAGCTTCTGCTATAATTACTAAGTATGCTCATGAAATACAAAAAACACACTACAAAATAAAACTGATCTCATAAAAATAGACTTAGATGCTGATACTTGTGTCCAAACAAGAACGTTTGAGAACTCTATATGAAATTTTCATTAAATAGACCCATTAACTTGTGAAAGGCCCATTTTCAAAACAATAAACTTTTACCATATATTTATTGTCTTCATCTATTCTAAACCATTATCTCCTTGATCTTCCTTGCTCTTAAAGATATTCCCATAAAATTAAGTGCTATGCCTCATACCTCGCAACCTCATCGTCATCACTATCCTACTAAATCTCAAATAAATGCTTTCAACTTAATTTCTACTGTCCATTGTTTCAACTTAATTGTTTACTTCCTATAGCTCATTCGACTTGTTAGGTAGATAGGTAGGTAGGTACTAGTTCTTTATCTCCTTGGATCCTTGTTCGTCGTATTTGCTGTCATCTATATCCCTGAATTTCATCTTAACATTATTTACTCCTCCACACATCACGTTCACTTATAAAAATGTGACTTAACCCACATGAAGAACAATAGTACAAGGATATAGATAATACCTACATATTCCTACCTGTGTGAGAAAAAAAAAAATAATATGTGCCCTTTAAATCGTATAAGGATCTGTTAGGGTGAAAATTGTAGAAGAAACGAAAACGATGCGATGGTTACGCAAAACAAAGCTATAAATTAAATGCAAAGTTATAAAACCACACCTTAAGCTAGATTGCATCAGCATCAACATCCTTTTCTTTTTCATTTTCAAACTAAGTTTATAAAGTACACATATTTCCTTTTGGGTGCATACATACATATCTTTTATAGGGATTTACAATACATACATTCCAACTGTATATCTATCTTTATATCTTATAAACAAAAAAGTTAAAATAAAAAAAATTAAGATCCTTTTTATAGAAACAAAAATGAAACACATCCATGACACTCTGTTGAATGCAATTTACATTATTTTCTTCTTTCGCTATAGAAATATAGGTACTTCAAGACATCTGAGAATAATATAATTTTAAATCTTGAAGCTCTATGTGCAAAAGTACATATTTTTACCATTTACCCTATAATTTAAGGTTTTACGTGAAGACTTTCACCAAGCCTAATAAAGCGGTTCAAAATTTTAGCACAAAAATGTAAAACAATGTTATGTACCTAATTCCACCTGTCAGATACTCAAATGTCGACCGATTTTAAATCCTTTCAGATTAGTCTCACAAGCAAATTTGAGATTTAATTGTTTTACGTTCAATGTGAATACTGTTCATTAAATTTTTTTGAAGCGACTGATTTTGACATTTCATTATTGCATTCCATTTAAAAAACATATCTCATTTATATTTACTGTCCTCTTTAAATTTTATCAAGTTTCAAGGTGATACAACTATGAGACTTCAAACTCAGGAGTTCTCATATAGTCAGATGTCACCACCGCATTGCTTTCGCTTGATATTTTAAAAACTTCGTGAAGAGAGAAAAGTCAGAAAGTGTTGATTTGTGTAAGAGTGAGATCAAATGATGAGGCCTTAAAATGAGGCTCCGAAAGGGTGGTTTAATCTGACCTGTTTATGAAGTGTTCAGTGTTAATAAAAGTTTGAATACAAAAAAATTATTAATGCTCTTTGAGAAAAGCTACTTTTGTATCAAATGTTTTTGGTATCTTTTTCCAGTGAGAAGTGTGAACCAATCGAATTCAGGAATTTGGGAAATGTTTTGGACACATTTTCAAGACTTGCAGTTAAGAAACTAGTTGAACTATATTTGTATTCCAAATGTCAAAACATTTTGTAGTTTTCACGCATTTCAATAAATGGATTTGAAAACTCTAGGAATTTGTTGAAATTAAACTTCCAACAAAGTGTAAAATATCTTCCTTTCCTTTAAATTGCACAATGAGTATATAATTGGTAAGTCATCTCTATGAGGTATAAAATTCAGCTGCATAACTTCACCTCTCAATTTAACCATTATTGAAATTTCGATAATGCTATTATCGTCCCTAAAATAATTCCTCTCTTCCAAGTTGCGATTTAGTTGACAGTAGAACTGCCTGTATATAGATCCTGTGGCGTCATTAAAGTATTTCTGTCGTCGTTTTATGTCCACTGCGGAAATGAGCTGGTATAAAGAAGCTTTTAAATCATCCTGATTATTACACAAAAGGTTAAGTTCCATTCCACATTCTCTTGCCAAATTTATCCAATCAGCACACCAACTTGTTTTGGTTCGTATTACTTGAAGCGCTGCTATCTTCGGAAGCCTAAATGTTATAACTCTCAAGATGTAATCGACTTTCATTTTTTGGGTTCGTATGAACAAAGGTGATAATTCTGAATCCAACATAATAACATAGTTGGCAGTCTTAAAATTCGCTTAATAAAGTATCAAAGAAGTTTCTCAGCTGTTTCGTATTGTTTCGTAACCCAAGTTTGTGCCGATTAAAACATGACAGACTCAGATACCGCTTCAAATATCTTGAACTTGCTGCTATGTGCTATACTTTTGTTAGAAAAACATCTTTTCAAAGTTGCACTAATTAAACCTTTAGCCTCTTACATGAATTTCCATGCTAAAATTTTTCGTTAAGTGAACTCTAAGGTATATGAATTCCGTGACAACTTCAATGACCTCTCCATTATAGAACCATTTTTCTTTCACCGAATTGCAGCCTCCTCCTCGTTTAAAAATCAAAATTTTGGACTTATTAAGATTCACCATCAAACTCCAAAGCTGACAATATTGATACAGGCGGTTTATCATTAACTGTAATGATTCAGGTGATGCTGCCAAAAGAACAATGTCGTCCGCAAACAGTAATGCTTTTATTATTTGTCCGCCGAAGTCTATGCCATCTGGTAAGAAGTCTGTAAGATCTTTAATAAACAAGGCGAATAGACTCGGACTTAATGTACAGCCCTGTCTGACTCCCGATTGTGTTTTAAACCCTCTCGACAACTCTTCTCCATTCCATACTTTAGCAATTGTATCTGCATATACTAGATTCTGAATAACTCTTCCGAGATTATTGTAAAAATATGTTTTGCTTACATTTGCTTCATTTCTTATAAAACGTAAACCAAAATATTACATCATCTGTATAAAAATTCAAGGGTAGATCACTTGAAAATAATAAAAAAAAAAACAGTGGACAACAGTTTAAGCCTTGTGGTACCCCTTTACTAAGTGAAAGAAAGTCCTACACACAGTTATATGGCACAACCAATTTGTTCAAGGCTCAATAACGATTAAATTATTATGAAACCTTGAGAAAGTAGCCAACAATAATTTTAGTTTCTTTGTTTTTTTTTTAAGGGACTTTCATAACCCCTTAATCTTGTAATGATTAAACATACTGCGACCAATTAGGAAAGAAGGATATGATTAGAAAGGAGTCTTCACATTGTAATGAGTAGGAAATATTGAGCCTTGTAAAGTATTCTACATTCGTGTAGTGCAGATAAAAAAGAATCCCTGAAATTATCAGTAGGCCCAAATTGGGCTTAAGGGTAAACTGATGAGCATTCCTAGAAGTACGGGTATTACAGTTGAATTGTTTGAGCAAAGGTGTACAACTGGCTATTTCACTAGAGCATTGTTTATAAAATTAACCATAAAATATGACCTCATCCCACTTAGTGTCTCAGGAAGTTCTGGTCGCTTCCTTATCATTTTTTCGAGCACATCCCAAACATGTTCGATTGGATTCATGTCCGGCATGTACTCATGGCAAGTAGTCCGTAGTATTGGAAGTCTAAGACACCTTAACCTATGTTGGCTTTGAAGTACCAAATATAAGATGTTGCTCAGTGTATATTCCAACAATTTGAAAGCGTTCTTCTAACGTTAAATGATTTATGATGAATTGCCAAAACTTACTTAGCACAAATGTCAGAACAGTTTGCAGATCTCAACTGTCAAACCATTGAAAACAACCATCAAAACTTTTCATGCTGCTTTAGAAAACACCCTATATATTTATACTAAGAACATAATAAAAAACAACTTTTTACATCATAGGGTAAATAACAATTGAAATTATTTTCTAACTATAGTCGCTTAACTGTTTTAACGACATAGTTTGTATATGCATGGAAATTAATGTAAGCAACCGCTGTTGTGCTGCTGTTGTGCTGCTATTGGCTGAGTGTCGTGTCGCAGATTTAAATATTGCTCGTGGATGGATTCAAAATCCTAAAGATTCTAGATTCCAGCATCCTGCATCCTGCGGGGAAACACACATAAATTCTATTTTATTTATGTAGAGCGTTTAGTTCGTGACGCATAAAAAGCAAAATCAAGTGCAGAATCCTTCTCCGTTGCTAGTTGAAAGGCGAAGAAAGAAAGAGCGAATGAGAAAGAAGATACAACAACAAATTAAACAAAGGACATCCTTATTAATTAGAAAATTGGAGCACGCAACGCAACAGAAGGTGAACACTGCACATCCAAATATATATACTCGTACCTACCTACAAAAATGCAATTAAGGTGTGCAAGAGGGAGGAAGACGAAGGGTTTAAGTTAGAAAGGGAGGAGATTGCAGTTTTGTGAGTTAGAGTGAGAGGAAGTATAGTCTTAACGGAAAGATAAACAAGAAACAATTCTTAATTCCGCCATCAACTGTTCGCATTTAGCGATGTGGATAATGCGAGTTGCACCCCACTTGCAACCAAGATAAGGACAATGTTAATGGTTGCAGTGCAGTTTTGAGTTGGGGTTTGCTGCAGAAGCAGCTGCATGCGATGCAACAGCCTTACAGTCATAGTCAGCATCATGAAGAGATAGAATGCAACGTTTGGGGAATATTAATGTACTGCGTCGCTTTCCACTCATCAGAGAGTTAATAAGAGGGCACTCCGATTAGGAATGAGTAATTGCGGTGAGGGTATATCTAACCTAGGCAAAGTTTTTGAGTTGCATCTTGCATAATGAGGTTGATGCGTTGAAAATTGTCAAGACAAGATGAGTTTTTGAATACAACGAAAACAAAAAAGTTTTCAAAGTTTAAGAGGATATTTGTTTATGAGGTGAAAAGGGCAAGGGGATGCGTTTGAAACTAGGGTGAAGTTCAAGGAAAAAATTATGAAAAAGTGTGTACTTATGAGTATAATTAAAAAAATGGAAATTAATGGAAACCTAAAAGATATAACTTAACGTCACTTATCACAACAAAAGCTTTAGAAAATATATTTTCAAAAGGATTTACAAAACAAGAGGGACTCTTCCTCACGTAATGTTTAAATTGGTTATAAATAACTTATATATCCATCTATAACGTTGTCCACCAAACCTTGGACAGAGTTTCCGAATTCAAAAATACTTCGAAACATAGTCCCTAGAGTTAATGTTTTTTATTGGTATGGAACTCTATGTTGGCAACACTATTTTGATTGGTGGCCATTTTGTCAGCTGTGAAAAGATTTAGTTTTAGTTTGGTTTGCCATTTCAGCATGAATAGATTGACGATTGAAAATGCTTCCAAATTGTGCAAAGGAGATGCCCCATTTTCCAATGGAACCTAGGCGTACCGTACACCTATGAGACTAGAACCAAATGAAAGCTTACGTCAAGCCCAATCTATCTGCCGAATGTTTTTGAATTTTTACGTGGGAATTTCGCGATAATTATACTTGAAGTTGAAAATCGAAAATGGGAAGAACCTGACATTTTTGCAAATAATTACGTTTACTTCAAAAAGTGTAACACGTAGGATAATGATTTAGGTATCGTATGAAATATCATAAAAATAACTTAAAACTTAAACTACGGTTTCCAGAAAAAATCTTACAGCTTACATAAGTATCGAAGTGCATACATACTGCGATAACATAATGAAAAATCTTTTCAGATATGAGCATGGAATATTCAGGCTACATTTTAGACAAAATTTTGTATTTATTTTGGACAGAGGATTCAGAGACTTAATACGACATCTTAAATCTCAAGAATATAAAGCTTACACATTTAAATCTGTTGCTGAAGGGAACTTCCAATAAAAAAGTTGCTAGTTGAATTATTCTTAAAAATTTTAAAATTACCAACAATATTTTGCATACATATAATGAAATAGTTTAATTTCAAAATCTAATCTAAACCAATTTTTACCAATTTTAGTAGCATTTCTTAAAAGTTTTTATTTCTTATATAAACAAATACAAATTGGATGAATAAAATTAATTTGAAGCCAATGTTTTCTATTATTATTCACGAGATATCGAGAACCGAACATCAATTTTTACCAATTTTGCGTGCTATTTTTTGTAGATTTTAATTTTGTATGAAAAAACTGACTATCAAATTTTTATTAAAAAAATTACTGAAAGTAAAAAACAATATTTTTATAAAATAAAATTAATTGAAAAAGATATTTGATATTTGAGTCGAAAATCAATTTTAAGAACTTTTATTATTTTTTGTTAAAAAACTGTCCATTCGATTTTTCTCAAAATTTTATCGAATGTTCAAAACAATATTTCTTATAAGATAAAATTAGTTTGGAGCTAATATTTTTAATTTTTGAAAAGATAATTGAGTCGAAAATCTGTTTTTATCAACTTTTATTAATTTTTTTTCTCAAAATTTTACCGAATGTTGAAAACAATATTTCTCAGAAGATAAAATTAGTTTAAGGCCAATATCTCAAAGTTTTGAAAAGATATTTAAGTCGAAAATCAATTTTTACCAACTTTTGTTAATTTTTTTGTAAAAAAAATTGTCGATTCGATTTTTCTCAAAATGTTACTGAATGTTGAAAACAATGTTTAAAAAAAAATGAAACTAGTTTAAAGCCAATGTCTTACAAATTTGAAAAGTTATTTGAGTCGAAAATCAATTTTTAATAACTTTTATTAATTTTTTTTAGGTTTTTATTTTTTGTAAAAAAAACTATCAATTCGATTTTTCTCAACATTTTACCAGATGTCAAAAACGTTATTCTTTATTCCACAAAATTATTTTGGAGATAAAATCATTTTTTGCTCGTAAAATATTCAAAGTGACAAATATTTTTTTTCAGTTTTTTTGATTTATAAAAAAAAAATCGTTAATTGGATTTTTTTACAAAAATATATTTGTTTGGCATCACGTTACAATTATAGTATAAAATTTAATTCAAGTCTCTAGCGTTATTGGTTCGTGAGATATTTAGGGTTAACCAAAATTTTCACCTTTTTTTTAAACTGCTATGGTAAAAAAAAACCACCCACGCAATTTTCTTGAGAGCCCTTTCTGCATCTTTCCGTACTATTATCTGTATAACAAAATTTATTTGTCTTATACAAAATTATAATCTATAAAAAATTCTACGCAAAACTGTTCGATTCGAATTTTTGAGAAAAGATGAAAGTATTGATTTCAAAGTTATTTTATTCGGTACAAAATTTTGTTGTTAACGTAAGATAATATTCTTAAGTAAATCCAATCGGTATTTTCTTTCATAAGAAATAAAAACTTTCAAGAAATTCTGCTTAAATTGATAAAAATTGGTTTTCGACTAAAAATGTTGTTTCCAAATTTTTCAAACTTATTTTAAATCATGGTTCTTTTTTTCATAAGCGAATTTGACATCCAGATTAGACTACATCTGATCCAACTGTGGTGGTCTTATACCAGAAATCGTATTTAAATTGTAATGACTGAATATTTTCTTCTGAATAAGGTAAATATTATGTGAATTTGAACAAATAAAAAATTAACATTTCAAAGTTCTGTATTTCTTACCTAATTGGTATATCACAAGGAAGTGTCCTAGGACCGTTTCTGTTGCTCAGAAATGATTGTTATGGTTATGGTTATGCATTAGGAGTTCCAGATGTTAATAAAATATACGTAACTATTTAGACTCAAACAAGACAAAATGAAGCTTTAAATAACTAATGTTTATTCTCTAGTCCATCCAGCAGTTGAATTCAATTCAATTTCAAAAAAGACTATTGTTGTCTTTATTATAAAACCAATAAGCAATCAAAGAAGAAATCAAAATAAAATTCAGACATCAAATTGTTATGAATTAATTCAAGCAAATCTAATAGGAGTCTTCTCTGATGTCTCGTCTCTGTATTGTCCGGATATCCTAAAGAATGAATACTGCAATCTAAGACAAGCAATTCCATATCTAGAAATTGTGTTATCTATACCAACTTAATTCCAAATAATACGAAACCCTAACCATCCCTTTAAAAAACATATGTACAGTACAGTACAAGTATCTAGCTACAGTATGCTTCTTGTTTGCATTACATCCTTGCGTATTCACTTTGTTTTCTTATTTTCTTTTTATTTCAATAAAAAACCATTGAAGTGTATATATAGTACGTTTTTCAATAACCACACAGTAAAACTAACAATCATGCTTCGATTTGGGGTTGCATTTCAGATTCAAGATATTGTTATCTCGTAAATGTGAAACTATACAACGACGAAGACCGAGCGACGACGACGCCGACCGACGAACGAGAAGCTATACTCTTGTGGATAAGTATTTTCACCCCCTCATGAATAGAAACTTTTTCCAATGCTGAAGTATTTGATAATCGGAAACAATATCGATATTAACCAATATAGAAATTGAATACAAAACCCGAAAAGGGCAAGTTGTGTTTTTATAAAAAAATCCAAGTTAATATCTTAAACACTGTGTCAACTATGTATTGTATACACATACATCTGTATATGGTTTGAAATAGATTTCAAACGATTTTCAATTCTTATTGATTTTGACAGTTCGTAGAAAAAAAAAAGATGGCGTTTACTAATATCGAGAAGAATTGTATTTTAACAAAATATAAATCTTCAAGTTTATAATTTCAAAAGAACATGAAATCGCTGAATATTCGTTGTAACTTATTCAGTTTTATTCTCTGGGAACGACATTTTTTGATCTGCTTTCTCAAAAAAAAGGAATGACAGGTTAAAATGGGTCTCCTGGAAAGAGTCAAGGGCGGATCCAGACTTTTAATCAGGAGGGTCACACGCTTAACGTTCTGTAAAGGAGGCTAACAAAATTTAAATAACATAATGTGTATTTTAACCTTAAATGTACACATTTCAAGGGCTCAAGTGACAACTTTACTTAGCTATTGTCCAGCAAGGTATAGTCTAACTATTTAATTTGGTTGACTCTCTACATACGAAAGCATTCCAAAATTCCAACAGTTTTCTAAATATGCCATATTTGAGAGTAAAACACAATAGTTTTGAGGGTTTTGGTTGTTTTCACGCAGAAATGAAAGAAATTGTTTTGAAACTTAGTTTTTTCCATTTGTAGCCATTTCTAATAATGCAAAAAAAGGCTACAAAAATTCAATAACCCAGAAAATGAGAAAGAATCTGATATTAAGAATTATGTGGCTTTTTTGACGTAGTTTTTTCGGACTCAATTTTCGGGAGTCTATTGGAGCTGATGCTAGAAAATATTTTGATCTTAAGGGAGTCAACAAAACTTTAAAATTGTAGAGAGAAAAATGTTTGGTTCTTGAATTCAAAGAAATAGGTGTATTTAAATACCTACATAATTTCTCTAAATATAAAATAAAAACAAATTAAGGTAAACAAATAAGTTTTGTATGGCAATCACAAATTACACGTTTCAGAATCTCTTTTCACTTTAGTTATCAAGAGATTCAAAGCTTTTATATTAATAGATATGAAACGTTCATTGTGTTTTTCAATTAGCCATTAGTTTAACAAAAATGTCACTTTTGCTGTTTTTGGGATTTTACATTCTTAAAATTCGTATTTAAATCTCAGTTCTAGGAAATCTAAAGCAAGTTCACTTCAAAAAGTAGTTTTCTTTAATTTTTTAAGATCTTATAAGTTTTATTCAACAGAAAATTAATTTTGAAAAAAATATAATGCACAAATGGGTCGCTAGAACTTGCTAATTTTTTCAATAAAACCTGTTTAAAAATATTTCCTATATTTTAAGATTTGAAAATGTACTTGCAAAATAAGTTTTGCTAAAAAATTTAAATGCCATTTTAATTCTTAGAAAACCTATATTAACTTATTTTTTTTTCAAAATCATTAGTGCGGGTTTTTTTAAATTCATTTTTATATATACAATTTTTAAATTTTGTCTTTAGTAAATACAAAACTAAAAACTAAAGAAGCCGAATTAAGAAAAAAAATAGAGAAATTAGAATTTGTATGGAGACTGCTGTTTTTTTTTTGTATTGAAAAAATTAAAAAAAATGCCTTAAGCTAATCGGCTGAAAACCTTAATTTCAATCAGCATAATGGCTTAAGCTGTAGGTGCCAGGACAGACAGACAGACGGATGAAATCGGGAAACCCACTTTTTCGACTTTTCTACCATAGTAATGTCATGTTTGATTCGAATTTGTTTTCGAATGCAATAGTTGCCATATAGTTTCTGTAAGTCACAAGTAAAAATCACTTCAATGGTTGCTATTTATGTATGTGCATCCAAAAAATAAGATGGATTTAAAGGCTAGTTTCAGGGATTTAAAGGCAACTTAATATATCGGGTGATTTTTTAAGAGCTTGAGAACTTTTTAAAAAAAAAAACGCATAAAATTTGCAAAATCTCATCGATTCTTTATTTGAAACGTTAGATTGGTCCATGACATTTACTTTTTAAAGATAATTTCATTTAAATGTTGACCGCGGCTGCATCTTAGGTGGTCCATTCGGAAAGTCCAATTTTGGGTAACTTTTTCGAGCATTTCGGCCGGAATAGCCCGAATTTCTTCGGAAATGTTGTCTTCCAAAGCTGGAATAGTTGCTGGCTTATTTGTGTAGACTTTAGACTTGACGTAGCCCCACAAAAAATAGTCTAAAGGCGTCAAATCGCATGATCTTGGTGGCCAACTTACCGGTCCATTCCTTGAGATGAATTGTTCTCCGAAGTTTTCCCTCAAAATGGCCATAGAATCGCGAGCTGTGTGGCATGTAGCGCCATCTTGTTGAAACCACATGTCAACCAAGTTCAGTTCTTCCATTTTTGGCAACAAAAAGTTTGTTAGCATTGAACGATAGCGATCGCCATTCACCGTAACGTTGCGTCCAACAGCATCTTTGAAAAAATACGGTCCAATGATTCCACCAGCGTACAAACCACACCAAACAGTGCATTTTTCGGGATGCATGGGCAGTTCTTGAACGGCTTCTGGTTGCTCTTCACTCCAAATGCGGCAATTTTGCTTATTTACGTAGCCATTCAACCAGAAAACACACGCGCGAAACACATTTCGAACCGAACACTGATTTTGGTAATAAAATTCAATGATTTTCAAGCGTTGCTCGTTAGTAAGTCTATTCATGATGAAATGTCAAAGCATACTGAGCATCTTTCTCTTTGACACCATGTCTGAAATCCAGCGTGATCTGTCAAATACTAATGCATGAAAATCCTAACCTCAAAAAAATCACCCATTAAAATTCGATCTCGTATTTAAGGCTTTTCCTTAAAAACCTGAGTATTTGAATGTCGTTAAATTACTAACAAATATTTAGATGAAATCTTTACTTATACAACTTAACTGCATAAGCTTTATGGCTCAATCGTGAGCTTACAAATATGGTTTTTCATAGATAAATTCAGATTTCCGTCAAAAATTAATTTTTTGTGGCTCATGGAACACGATTGGTACTATTTTTAACTTCCCATAGGAAGTTATTGTAATGGGTCCGATTTGTCAAATTGAAAATTTTGACATTTCTCGACGTTTCAAGGTCCCTAGAGTCGAAATAAAAGATTTTTAGAAAGGTGTACGTAGATGTACGAACGTTCGTGAAGTTTTTTCTTCGTCCAAAACTCAAGAACCAGTAGAGATATCGACTTCAAATAAATTTTGTTCTACAGATAATAATGCAGAAAGGACTCTCAAAAAATTGAGTGGGTGGTTTGTTTAGCATAGCAATTTTAAAAAAATACCTAATAACAGTACTCGCACACAGGAATGGTTGAGAGTTGTAAGTCACTAGGCCCTAGACAGTTCTCAACGGACTGTGGCGCCACCCAATTTATTTATTTATTTAATTTAAAAAAAAGGTGAACATTTTGGTTAACCCAAAATATCTCACGAACCAATAATGCTAGTGACTTGAATTCAGTTTTAAATTATATATTGTAACGTGATACCCAACTAGTATAGCTATTTTTGGAAAAAATCCACTTAACTTTTTTTTTTTTCTAAGTGAAAAGAACTGAACAAAATATTTGTCACCTCGAAAATTGTATGAACAAAATACGATCTTATCTCCAAAACAATTATGTGCAACGAAAAATAACGTTTTTAATTTTTGAGAAAAATCGAATTGACAGTTTTTTTTGTAAAAAAATAAAAAACTAAAAAAGCATTACTAAAAGTTCGTAAAAATTGATTTTCGACTCAAATATCAAACATTTGAGATTATGTCTTCAAACTGATTTTGTCTTATAAGAAATATTGTTTTCAACATTCGGTTAAATTTTGAGAAAAATCGAATTGACAGTTTTCTTACAAAAAATAAAAACCTAAATGAAACAATACTAAAACTTGGTAAAAATTTACTTTTGACTCAAATATCTTTTCAAAAATTAAAAAAAATGTATCTCAAACTTATTTTATCTCTCAGAAAATATTGTTTTCGACATTCAGCAATTTTTTTTATAAAAATCCAAGAGTCAGTTTTTTCAAACAAAAATAAAATCTACAAATTGATGTTCGGTTCTCGATATGTTTTGAACAGTAGAAGATATTGGATTCAAATTAATTTCATTCATCTAATTTGTATTTGTTTATAAAAGAAATAGAAATTTTTAAGAAATGCTACTTAAATTAGTAGAAATTGGTTTTCGACTAAAAATCTCGTTAACAAAAATAGATCTCGAAATCAAACTATGTATTTCATTCTATGCTAAATATTGTTGGTAATTTTAAAATTTTTAAGGATAATTCAACTGGAAACTTTTTTAACAAAACACGAAAACTTTTAAGCAAGACAAATCGACAGACGGGATGGGAAGTTATCAGTGTGGATCACATCCCAGCCTCTTTTTTTCTATAGTTTTGAGAATAACAAAAGTAAATCTGTTTTCAAAACTACACTAACTCCCTATCTCTATAAACTATTCTTTTGCTGTGCAAATCAAAGTAGTCGCTTATTTCAAAAACCGTGTATTTCAATAACACAAAAACGGTGGACAGTGTTTTTTTTGTTTTAAAAGTGGTAAAGAAGATTTTTGAAATTAAACCCCTCATTTGTTGTGTTCGTCACATTTCTGGGTTTTCAATACTACTTATTACAGCTGAAGCTCTGTTTCCAATGTTTTCAAACAGTAAGGAACGCCACTGCTTAAAAGATTAATAAAAACAGAAATATGATGCTTAACTTTAGAGGTCTGAACTAAAAAATCGCGAAAGACTCTCTCAATATTTTAATACTTCATCCTTTTGGTCATGTTTTCGAGGAAACAACAAAACCTTAATTAAAGATTCAAAAACTTAAGATAAATTATCATCTAGCTAGAGCATTGTCAAGTTATTTGGGATGATTGAATGATGCCTGGGAGTTCTTAAGGTACAGATCAGTTTGAAGTTGTCTTCCCAAAGTAATAATTTTGTATCTAGAAAAAACGATGATTTTGACAGAACATTACTGTGGACCACTATAAAACTTTTGCGCTCTTTAAGATTTTCTATAAAACTGAGTTCTGTTTCTTCAGCGAGGACAACTACAAGGATAAGCTGTTTTAAACAAAGTTATTTCAGATTCAAATTTAAGGATCTTGCAGATTCATATTTCCCTTTAATTTGACAAAATTGTACAAGACTCTAAATATCCAGTTTTTTTTGTAAATTACCTTTTTCAAGATTGTGCACAGTGAACGAGAACATAGGAAACAAAAGCAAGTGCTTCCAACTCCTTGGTAAACTTTTTGTATATTTCGTTTGTGTCCTATTAAATGTTGCCCAGGAAGAAAGGGATTTTCTTGCAGTAACAAGCAATTTATTGAATTATGTGCACTACAAAGAACATAGTGTTTCGTTTTATTATTTTTATGTACCTACATTAAAAAAAAAAAAACAATGCAATTTGTTAGATCCTTGGGTTTTTGTAACAAACGAAAAAGAAATTGGTTTCTTAGCAATTAAGATCCTTTGAGAATAAGATATGCATTTGTGCATTGCATATATAGCACAAGCAAATCCCCCCCCAAAAAAAAAAAAAAACACAGCACATCAGTGAAGATTTGAACCAAGAGTCTCTTAAGTTCTTATAGTACCTTCCTTTACGTATATACTCGTATTTTTTGAAAGATAAAACTATTTTGATAAACACTTTTGTATATTTATTTCTCTACTCTTTCTTGCTCAAGGACACACCAAAAGGATTTTCCTTGCATCAGACTTGTCAAAATGACTCAAACAACACAATACAGAGTCTCCTAAGAATCTGATGATTATGATGATGATGAAGAAGATGAAGATGATATAAAATGATGATGATGATGATGATACAATGCAAGTTTTATGTGTGTCAACTCAATTCGACTTTTAGAATAGTCCAATCCTGCAAAGACAATCTTTTAGGTGTTATCCTTTTTGCAGGACGAAAAATTTCCATTTCACACTCTTAAGTTGAAGATATCCTCGTAGTAGAAGAGTATATCGTCGTCCTTTGTGGTTATCGTTAACGCCTCAGGTATATCTTTAGTCTAACTGTATTCTGTGTATATGTACATAGTATATGGATTAGCTTATGTCACACAACAGATCTCCTTTCCAAAGGATAAACCAAAATTGCATTCAGCTTCTATGGTATATCATCCCAGTTATATGTAGGTATCGGTATGATGTCCTTATATAGAGGTACTTTTCGTATATTATATAAGTTGAAGCTTCTTCTTGCAATTTTGTGTACCTTCCTACCTTTAGCTTCAACAAAAAAAAAAAGAAAAAGGAAAAGGGAAAGCAAAATGGTTTTGAAGATATGCAACGGCAAAGTACCCCACTTTTTGGAATTTGCTTTTGGTGGCATAACAAGTGTTTCATAATGCAACAGGAGACAAAGAAAAAGTGACATAGTGAGACAGAGGGAAGGGATTATAAGAAGCAGTAGTCAGACGAGGGAGTGTGTTATATAAAGATGCTTCAAGGAAGAGGATTCTTCTTTTAAGGCTTTCGTTTTGTTTTTATTGCAGAAAAAAATAAGCTGAAGATGTCCTTGCGTTTTTGCTCCTTTCATTGGCTGAAAAATAAATTGAGTAGGTATGCCTGAAAGAGTTTCACTTGATGGACATTTGCATTAGCAAACAAAGGAATTTGCTCTTTATTTTTTGTTTTTTTTTTTGGAGTAATGGAAATTCTTAAGGATGATGATATTTTGATGAAATTTAATTGGGCTTAGTGAGATATTAAGGTCAATAAAATTTTTTTTGTACAAGGTCATAAGAAGGTATGAGAAACGATAAATTAAAAAAATGGAGAATTTGAATATTTTGAATCTTAAAATAAATAAATTAAACAGTCCATTAAGAACTACACCTAGTGACTTATAACTCTCAACCATTCCTGTGTGTGAGTAATGTTATCGGCGATGGAGGGGACCTACAGTTTTAAGCGAATCAAAATAGCTGTAATTTGAAAAAGCACTTTTCATGACAACAACTACCCTTGGAGGTTTTGACAATTCTCCGGAAGAGGTAGTACCCGTGAACAAAACTCAAGACGCATAGTCAGGGATTGAACCCAAGACAGTCCAACGCACTAAGCATCACGCCACTGGTACCTACTGTTTTGAATCTTAAATAAAATTATGTCAAGGGTTTAGCTGGCTTTGCAGAATCTCATTTTGTCACTCTAATTTTCCAGGAACTTGTTAATTTTGGAAAGCATTTCTCGGATTGCTTAGATGATGTATGACCATCATCATCTAAGCAATCCGAGATCGATTGAATTGTGTTGGCATAATATCCGTTCTTTATGGTTAAGCAAAGCGTCTAATCACAACTTCGAAGTGGCCAATTGAAAATAACTATGAATTGTGAATTCTTTGCGCAAAATATCAATTATGAAATACACTGTGTGGCATGGTGGGCCATCCTGCATGCACCATCGTTCTTCCAAACCCATCTTGTCTTCAACTTCAGTACAAAAAGTAACAACTCCTACCATTGATCGAAACCAACAAATGATTCCAACACTCAACATGAAAATGTGACTCATCAGAAAGATAATTTTTCGCCCAAAATATTCAAAAAAAAAAAAAAGTTCCTTTAAAGTCAAAACTTGTGTGGCTCGGTTGGTGCTTTATTTCGACCAAAACATCTTTCCAAAAAACGTATTGTTTAAATTGCACAGCATTTACTTTGGAAAAAGTCTTCAATATTTCCCAACGTCACTCAAGACCTGGATTTGGTACGATTTCATACCCAAGTCACGATGAAAAATTCTGCAATTTGTTTTGATGGTCTGTGAAAGACCGACTTTTTATGAATTCTCCACTGATAGCGTCTAAGTTTTCGAGAGATTTAGTTTTTTTTTTTATAAAACTTGTGAACAAATATGTCTTCGAACACCCGCCCATGGTGAATTTGAAAATCAGACGAATTCAATGACAGCCAATGTAGCTTCAATACCCGTTAACCACTGTCACTTCTTGAGCAGAATTGTCCCATGAGTAAAACCAAATATAAGGCCCTATCACAATTACTACCGGAATGATGGTTAGGTTCATGAATTTTAACAAAAAAATGGCAAGATTTTAAGTTGGTATTTAACAGAAGCGAATCTATAAATCACTTTACTCAAATATATTAAAAATAAGTTCAGGTCTAATTATTGGCTTCGCAAGAAAGAAAAACTGTTGGTTAGTTCGAAGAATCAAAAAAACTAGCGATTCCTCAGAATTGGAATTAGAAGTGAGTGATATTTTCCAAAAATATAGTTGTGTTAAATTATCGCCTTTTATATCGTCTTGGGAAGCTTCATTGCAGAAAACCTCAATATTAAGCGATATTCTGTCAAAAAATGTATTGTCAAAAGACAAATTATCCCCAATTCTTGATGCACATTTCTATATCGAATGAAACACAGCTTTCAACTTATCGACATTTGACTTAGCTTTTTGAAGCCGATTCTAAGAAAAACTTAGATATATTCTTTAAGACTTAAAGTTTTTTCAACCAATACCTTAACACCAACAACTTAAAATGTCATAAGCCCATAGCAAATGTAGTGATGCCCAAATAAATTTTAAATAATAGAACGCCCAAACTGCTAATTGTCATTTTGCCCAAAATAATTTTTAATTTCCAATTTGGGTTTTATGACATAGGGGTTGGACTTTGTGACATTTATTTTCGGAATTACGACGATTATGATTTCCATCGTTTCTAACGTCCTATAAGCCAACGTGGCCAAGAAGAAACAAAAACGTTACAAAGCCAAAATAAAATGTCATATCAAACAAACCAACTTTCAATGTCGTAATGCCCAAGTTTAGAAACGTCATAACAAATTAAGTGCTAGCACTGTTGAGCAAGCAAACCACTTCGTTTTATTTCGCTTTCTGAAAGTGAAATAGAGCCAAGCATATTTGTTCCGCTTTCTTGACGTTCCGAGTTTTCGGGCGATCTGACATTTTTTTCATTTAATGTTTGCGCGCCCAAAATAAAAAAAAAATTGTCAGAATGCTGAAATGTTGAAATACATGACATCTTTTGGTCGCTATTTCAAAAAATAATTTGGGCGTTATGATTTTTGATAATTGATTTCGGCAATAAATTTGTATATGGACAAGTTCCATAAACCAAAGGAGATTTAAAAAAAGAATGGTCAATAGTAAATTAATTATTCAACAAAAAACAACTTTTGATTTTCCTTCAAATCTTACCTTTGGAACTATGAACATTGTTGATCATTCTGAAATGGCTAAAATATTAAATGAATATTTTATTCAAATGGCCGTAAATGCTATTTCTCAGGCAGGCATAAATCACTTTTCTGTTATTTGTCCAGAAAATTGTTTTAATGAAAGTTTTCAATCAAATAGTTTTTTCTTTAATACGATATCTTCGTTTGATGTCTATAAAGTTATTCAAGCTTTGGATAATTCGTTTTCTACTACGTCAAATAGTTATTCCAACAACTTTGTCAAAAAAGTTGGCCATAATGTGGTTGACATTTTAACTCATTTATTTAACAAAAGTATTGTTCAAGGTGAATTCCCACAAAGTTTGAAAGTAGCTGAAGTAATTCCTATATTTAAGAAAGGTGATAAAAAATGTATAAATAACTATAGGCCTATATCCCTATTACCAGTATTCTCAAACATTTTTGAAAAAGTCATCAAGTGTAGATTAGTCAGTTATCTTGAAAAAATAATTTTTTTCAGCTCAAATCAGTATGGTTTTAGAGCTGGTAAATCAACTGAAGATGCACTTTTAGCACACTTTTGTCATATCTACGAAAGTATTGATCAGAAAAAGTACACTGCTACTCTATATATTGATATTAAGAAAGCATTTGATACAGTAGATCATGCCATATTATTGAGAAAAATTAGAAAAAGCTGGATTCAGAGGTTTTATGCTAGATTGGTTTTCTTCCTACCTTAAAAACAGGAAGCAAAAGGTTAAGGTAGGTGGTCATTTCAGCGAAACCAGAAGTATTAATAGAGGAGTTCTTCAAGGTTCAGTGTTAGGTCCAATTTTGTTCCTTATCTATATCAATAGTGCATTTAGCCTTAACTTAAAAGGAAAAGTAAGTGGCTTTGCTGATGACATAGCTTGTGTGTATTCTAGTCCCACAATGTTAGATTTAATTTCGGATATCAATTTCGATTTGGAGTTATTCAGGCATTGGTTTGGCATTCATAAGCTTGTTATTAGTGAAAAAACAAGAGTTACGTTTTTCAATTTGACTGATTTAGATATGAATCCTCCACTACTTATTCAGCACAGCATAGACTGTAGAAGATTCTCACTAAGTAGCTTATCTTGTTGCGTCTCTAATAGTGTCCCAACAAATGAAGTGGATATTGTTTGTTCTCCTAAATATTTTCGTATCGAACCTGTAGCTGAATATAAATATCTTGGTCTGATAATTGATAATAAAATTAACTGGAAAGTGTACACCTTAGCTTTAAAAAAATATTTGTTGTCAACCACTTTTGTCATGTTTCACTTGAGAAACCTTTGTTGCACGGAACTTATGGAGACCATTTATTATGGACTAGTTCAATCAAAAATACAATATGGAATAATATGTTGGGGTGGTACTTACAAAAACTATATACAACCCTTGTTAGTTCCTCAAAAGCAGATTTTAAGGACCATCTGGAAGAAGAAGAGATTTGAACACAGTTTTTCGTTGTTTGCCAGCTCTGGTATTCTCCCTCTTAAACACCTCTATTTTTATAAAGTATTAAAATTTTTTTTCTGTAGAAGTGGTTATCTACTAAGCCACAATACTCCAGCTTACACATTACGGAGTAGAGATAGGAATCTTGCTTTCATTCCTGTGCACAATACTCATAGATTTCTTAACTTTTATACCTCAGTAGCACCTAGACTATTCAATAAATTACCTCCGGAATTACGTAGCATTCGATCAACTCATTTATTCAATAAAAAAATTAAAAAATGGCTTTTTAACTTCGATTTTGATACAGTCTATCGTTATAATTTATTGGACAATAAGGCCGAATGTTTCTTTTAAGTTGGAATTTCATAAAACTCAAAAAAGTTTTAACGCCCAAATGTTCAGTAATATTGCCCAAATCGTACAACACCAAAATGTTAATAAGATATAGTTTTGGGATCTATGATATTTTAATTTTGGGCGTTATGGATTTGGGCGAAAAGACCTAAAGTCGGAGACATATACCCCAGAACTGCGAATATGATTTAAGGTCTCCATCAAGATTCTCCTGTAAAATAAGATTCAAATTATGCATAGAAATGGCAATAAATAGAATGGCATACTTCAAAACGGTGTGATAAATCGGTTAAGTGGCCTGGCTTGTCCAATGGACGCTACGTCCCTAATTTGTACTTCTTTTTTTTAGTTTTGCTCATACTTATTACAAACTGATAAAGGAAAATGGTATAGGATTTACCATAAACAGACCAACTTTGACGAAGATACCGCCCTTCGAAAAAGAAATTACGCAAATTTATTCCCCTCAATTTGTCTGATTTGTGTATTAAGTCCAGTAACAGGGCTCTGCAATGCCCACCATCGACCAAAACGTTGTTCCCAATCTTATTTTCGAGGGAGAAACTAGTGTAGTGATGCCATAACGCGCTGATGTTCCAAAATCAGATGCGACAGTTTTGTTTGGAAACGTAGCCTTCGCTTTCTGATAAAAATTCGCATAGCCTGAAAAAATTATTTTCGTCCAAAATCATTCCCCAATTTAAGGTGTTCTAAGAGCCAGACGGTGAAATAACGAAGCTCCTTTAAATTGTTGGACCTTGTAAACCAATATTCCGAGATCTTTGTGTAAAATTCTAAAAAAAGGTAAAAGGAGTTTCAAGGGTGGTGCTTTCATCTAAATTTCTTTTAAAAAGACGTACTTCATCAGTTCAATTTCCAATTTTTTCCAAAGTTCCTTAAGCTCGTTATTGAAAGTCACGTTTCCAAATAAATTAAGGATAACTACTTTAAGTTCTGTTTAGTGAATATACTTCGTTGTTCTAGGCCGTCTGCCTTTAGATTGTGAATTAGAGGATTTTTGTACAGGTGCAGGCCCGAGTCACAACGTTACAAATCCCAGATGTGGGCTTCTAAAAGACTGAGTTCTTGTGACAGAAAAGTCCACTACCTTCGATTTACAATGAAAACGTGTGTTTCCGACAGATCTGGCATTTCATCGGCCTCTGGAACTGGTACGGGTAATAGTTATTCTACCTGCTAAACGTAATTCATCCACCAATATAAGTATTTTATCAATTTGAATCTCCCCACGCTTATTTGGAAAAACAGACTTAATAAATGACATCCAATTTGACAGATGTAGCTTCAAAAATATCGCCGCTTTCGACTGTAAAAAGTTCAAGACTTTAAAGTCTTAATTTTATAGCCGCTTTTAAAAAATATTGAAAAAAATAAAACCACTAAAATTATGTTAAATTTATATCGAAACGAAAACCTTTTTTAACTTTCAAAAACAAGAAATAAAACTGAAACAAATTTAGTTCCCTTATTATTTTATGACTTATTTCAAAACATCAATCCGCCTATGACTAAGATATAAGGGAAGAACAAATATGACAACAACTCAATTTTCATCATCATATTGTTCAAAATGTTCGAAGTTTACTCATCAAAACAAGAAGTACCTAACCAGGATCAAGGAGCAATGTGTATGCAATCACACAATCTGTCCTACAACACTTCCTTTTTCACTTCTTTCTTACATCACAATAATTGCAGTTCTACCTCTTTTACACGTATACACCTGTCTTACACCTGAGTATACAACTATAAAAGTCAGTTCGTAATTCCAGGGAAGAACTTTTTTGATTTGATTAATATCAGTGACACATTTCATTGTACACTCACCAATTAGTTATGAAATTCAAATCACATAATGAAAAGATTTATGGAACTTCCATTAAATGTGTCCTCTATTTTTAGATATGTATGTGTCACAGAATGTAAGACTTTCCAATTCAAAAATCTATTTATTTAAACTAGTTGAAGTGTTGACCAAAAGTCTAACTTCTACTGTCAACAAGAGAACATGTTCTGAATATTCAAATAAAGACGACTAATCCTGCTTTTATATAAATGATGGTAAATAAGATATTAAATTATTTGTTAAAGAAGACATTTATAAAATATTCAGTGTCACCCCGTAGTTAGGTTAGGTATTCGAATATATCACATCAAAAGTCAGTCAGTAAGACTTCTTGACTTTACTCTGGGGAAAGACAAATTAAGGAATTCTAATTATTAGTTGTAAACATGCTTTGCAAGCAACCAGTCATCGTGTGCGTTCTTTTAACTGTAATCCATCAAATCCTGTCATATCGGTTTGATTTTGTTCTAAATGTCACAAGGACCTTGAGTCAAACAAATAGATTTCACACGTTCACGGTGTTTTGCAGTGATAACGCATACCCGAAAAACATCGAAGGTTTTCCATTGGAACATGAATTGCAAATTTATTTTGACGTTCCTTTGGTTTGCTGCAACGATGGCCTTGACAGCAGAATACGCTTGCGAAGCAACCTGAACATAAACAGCCTTGGATTTGTGGTTATGGACGAAATCACAGATGAAATTAGGAATGTCTCCGAGCAGGCTCTGACGAAGTTGCATGAAATGAAGATTATTTTCATTGTGACAGGTCCGCGAGCATCGGAAGTCACTGGTTTTGAGTTGGAGAGTTTTTTTATTTGGTGTTGGGAATTTAATTTGCTAAATGTCATCGTGACGTTTGCCAGTGCTGATGGAAAAGAGAACCAAGTTTACACGTACAATCCCTTTCCTAATGACATTCATATGTATAATTTGACAAATGTCAAAGTGAAGGAATACTTCTGGAACAAGGCTACAAACATCAAGGGACATGAGTTTGCCACACCGGTTTTTATTGATGAACCACTCGTGATGAAGGTAAATGTTGTTTTTCAATAAAGTGACACTCTCCATCAAACGGTGTCGGTGGTGGTTTTAGTATTACCCTTTAATTTACTTGCTTAGTCATCTGCTAACGCGCGCCGCGCTGCAGTAAAGTGTATTTCAATTTGCATTTCAATTTTTGTTTTGTATTTTCTTTTAGATGCACAACGAAACAACCAATCGCACCCACATCACTGGCAGCGCAGGACGCCTCTACAAGGAATTCATCCGTCACATCAACGCCACATTCTTCCTCATAAGTGTTACCAACAATTCGATGCACTTGCACCAGAAGCAGGTTATCCAGCTGACAGTTGACAAAAAGATTGACATTAGCATCCACCCGGCCATTTATTTGCTGCCCTATGCCTCGGAAGGAAGCTATCCCATTGCCCACACCAATGCATGCATAATAATGCCCGTTGTGCCGGAAATCGATCGAAGTAACTACATATTCTACGCCTTCGACATAAATACTTGGAGGGTAATCTTCGGGCTATTTGTAACGTTCCTGGCAATAGAGTTGATTGCAAATTATACCTATGAGCGGCAATTGCTCTTTGGCAGGACAGTTGCGACAGTGGTGGCGGGAATTATTGGCCAAACAAGTCGCATGACGCCGCCACCGCCGCAGACGAGGTTCCTGCCATTTGGACTGCTAGTATTTACGGGCTTTTTTGTTGCCAATTTGTATGTAGGCATATTGACGAGCCTTTTTAGCACCACCGTCTACGGCCAGCAACCGGAGAGTGCAGAGGAGATTTTTGCAACTGGACTGCCAATACTCTTGCTCGACTATCAAGTGGACTCGTATTTCAAGACGAAGCTATTTCCGGAGCTGCTGGAGCAGAATGTTCGTATTACCGATCCCGATTTCCTGGCTCATCATCTAAATACCCTCGATACAAATTTTGCATATGTCGTTAAGGAGGAACGCTGGAAATTAATTAGCTTCCAGCAATCAAGATTGTGGAAGCCGATTTTCAAAATTGCCCAGAATTTCTGTGTTCCGAATATGTTCTTGTCGTTTCCCATTCAATTGGATTCACCGTTCTATGAGGTTTTGAAATCGTTTACCCAAAATGTCGATAGTGCGGGATTGTATTTGAAGTGGAGCGACATGAGTCACTATGAGGCTAAAAAATCAGGATTTATTGATATTTTGAAAGAGACCCGAGAACATCCGGTGGCGTTGACTTTGAAACATTTGGAATTGGCTTTTAAGTTGATTGCTTGTGGATTTATAGCGTGTTTGATTTGTTTTTTAGTTGAAAGATTCTGTTGTAATAAAAGATTGTAACTTGTTGCAGTATGAATAAAGTTGAATAGAAAAACATGTACTTGTCAAATTGATAAGTCAATTAATACATCTTCAATAAAAACTAAGACAAAATGAAGTTAGGAATTAATAAAACCGACTTATTGTGTTTGTTTATTATTAGTTTCGTTTTTTCTACTTTTTAAAATGTATTTATAAAAGTCAAAAACCGTCAAGTCAAAGGAGACTTGGGCGTATACGCACGGTTATTGATTTTTATATTGTTGGTTTATCATTTAGAATTTGGCATATTTCTAGATCTCATTGCTTTTCACGGCTGACTTATTATTTTTTAAACAGCAGAACTTGGACAAATTTTAATAGAATTTATGTTATTGGTGCGTTTTTTTCAGCTTTTTGAAGAGGAAACCACGTCAATTGAATTTTAAATTCAATATCTTATATTATAAAGTGTGTCGATACCACGCCCGACCTAAACTAAAAATTTCAGTTTTTCTATCTTTCACTCACTTTGATTGCAATATAACACCCGATTTCTGACAGTGCTTCATGAAATATGATCAGTTAGACAGTGAATCAGCAAAACGTGAAGTCAGTTATGATTTTTGAAGTGCTGTAGCACTTAGAGAGATCGTAGGGATTTTAAAATTTCTTTGTAATGTTTTACTCAGCCGATTGCTGAGTTGGCTTCCAATATTATATAATTTTTATGAAAAGGAAAATTTAGTTCTCGGTCATAGATCGTGAATAGGGAATGGCTTGGTTATGTAAAAAGTATTGACGAATGACCGTATTAAGTTCTTACTCACTTTCTTGAAAAAGTAATTGACTTACATTTGTTTAAATAAGTTAAGAATCACGCAACGATGTAATGGACCTGAAAAATATTGTGTCATCAGAGTCAATAGACTACGTTTCCTTTTTCAAGCACAAGCACACGATACAAATCCTAAAAGACTTAAATTTCAGAAAACCATGTTATCTTTCTAAAAAAAAATTATATTCAAAATATGCACCATCTGGAACAAAAGAATCGTCGGTAAATATTGAAGTAGGTAGTACTTTAAGTTTCATTATTAAGAGTAATGAAGGTGAGGTAACCATCTGTTTTTTTGTAGTTAACTACATAATCGATAGAAAGACTTAGGATTATTTTTTATAAGAGTTTAAGTGTTTAAGTTGCGTTGATGCAGGAAAATAAGATCAAGAAGCCTGCCATTGTTTTAAGCGATTCCACTAGCTTGGAATAGGTTTGAATGAGTTAATCCCTTAATGAAAAGACATTCCTTGGTTGAGGCCAAGTTCATAGTCTCAGTGGGTTGAGACGGCAGAATGTAGCAAAATACAACGTATAGTGACTTTCTTAAGTATTAAATTAATGAATTAGATGGCGCAACAGTTCATGGAGAACTTGTGTGCGAGTAATGTTGTCATGGATGGAGGCGCCTACAGTTTTAATCCGAATCCGAACGAAAAATTTGTCAATTCCTCGCAAAAGGCATTACCCGTGAAAAAAACTTAAGATGGAACAGGCAGGGTTTAAACCCAACAAACTAACCATCACCCCATAGGTGCTAATACATCTCAATTTATCAAATAGTTTAGGAAGTGTTGCAAAATTTGTATTTCCTAACTTGATTGGTTCCGAAGTTAGAGAGTTTTCGAGTGGGCCTAGATTGTTTCTGTGAAAAAGAAGTTGTGCCAGAACTTGGCTGGACACCTCCGTTCAGTTTGATCAAAGAACATAATTATATCTATTGCTATTTTTTCAGCAAAAACTAAAAGTTTCATAAAAAATAATCAAGAAACGCTTAATTTTACAATTGTGGGACCCAGCTAACAGGACCATTAAGTTTTTAGTTAAGTAGGTATGCTGTATGACAAGTTGCTTTTTTCTTGTTGAAACTAAATGTCTTCGATATCCAGCCGAAAAATGTTTTTAAAAGAAAAATGGCGCCTTCCTTAATTGGAAAGAATTAAGGAGTGTTGATACCACCACAAAATAAACCCTACCAAACATTCAATTTTAATGGATGTAAAGGCTAATTGTTGATAACTTTAGGATTGTCTTCCCCCATACTGCAGTTTTATACCTATTGACGAAGCCATTTGACAAGAAATCAGGTTCATACAAAAACACAGTCAAATGGACGAAATGCTCTATGAACTTCGGGAACAGATTAGTTGTTTGCGTCGTTAAGCAATTCACAATGAATTGATCGCCAAAATCAAGCATCAGTGAGCGCGGTTAGTAGAACGATGAGGGACCATCTCGAAACCTTCTGACTTGTAATGTTGTTGAAATGGGCTTCAGGTCAACTAAATAAAACACTAAGTTTTCACGACGTTTCGTTCATGATTATGAACATCATCAGGTGTAAAACATGGTCATAATCATGAACGAAACGTCGTGAAAACTTAGTGTTTTATTTAGTTGACCTGAAGCCCATTTCAACAACATTACATAAACAAAAAGGTCACTACCAAACAACATACCTTCTGACTTGTATTAATGGCTTGTGTTGTTATCACCTTTATAGTCTTGTCGCTTAAGGTGCAGTGTCTCTACTCTGTACATTTATGTGCTAAGTGATATGCAATGTACTGAATGGATTTAAGTGATGAAACTGGTCACACAGACTCAATGAACTAAAGACGTTGATATCAAAACAAAAATTTATTTGATTGTCTTATTGTCGAAAAACTAAATTAATACGATATTTAGCAGATCTTCTAGACTCGAGGCATTAAACGAAAGAGACTGTTACACCAAATCAAAAACCTGCAATGTAATGTTTCACCTAAGACCTTCTTACCTAACGCCAAAGAAATGTCAACACAATTTGACTTTCCCAACTGTCAAACCCTAGACAACAACCATCGGAACTTTTCATCCTACTTAAAAAAAAAAAACTCCCTATATTTAACTGAACGAACGCTTAAAGAAAAACGACTACGTACTTAATTTCAAAAATACAAGAAAAAATTAAGAAAAATAACAAGTACAAAAATAAGTTTGTTTTCTGTTGTTAAGGCAATTACCACATTGTCTCTCTTGATGACAAAGTGCTTGTTGCCTAAGTAACCTTGTCGTTCATCAAGAGAATTTATTAAGCGGGAATTCAATAAACAAAAAAAAGACCGAAAACAAACAAAAACACCAAACGTTCTAAACGAAAAAAAAAGTCCCTCGAGGCTAGAGCAACAGAAAAGAAGCATCATATCCTTAGCTTCGCAGTATACCTAACCTAACCTTTCGTTTTTACTTTTTTTTTAAAACTTTCTAGAGAGAAAGACAAAAATGCCAACGGTGAAGTAGGTATGTATATGTATGCCTACGGTACGTAAGTATATAGAAGGCCATAAATTTGCCAACATCTAGACAACATCGATTTGATAATCCATTGAGTTTGTGGCAATAAATCAAAGAATATCTTCTTCCGGACAAGCCGCCATTTTTCGTTTCGTTGTGCCAAAGCAACAAAACGCATATCGCTATACTGAGAGAGAGTGTTTTTGAACAATGTCCTGCTTTAGGCAAAAATTTTCGTTGATAACAGAACAAGAACGATGACGCGTCGTCGGCCGTCCGACGACGTCCTTCGTCGTCGGTTTTCCAGTCATATTCTTAAAATCCTGTTAACCGAAGAAAAATGAACACAAACAAGAAAAAAAATAATAACCTTGTCTCTGCATTTTTCTCGTATGTATGTACATATCCTGTATGCATATAAGAGTTGGAGAGTAAGGTCGGCAGGAAAATATTCATATCTCTGTTCAGTTCATGTATTTAGATATAATACATCATAATAACGATGAGATTCCTCACTCCCTTCCAACTCCATCTTTGCATGTGAAAGCATCAGTTCCTTTGGGACAGCATCACCATCACTATCACACAAGAAAAATAAGCGTTTCAAAAAAAGGGATTCCTGCACTCAAACTATAATGTAGATGTTTGCTGAAAAGTGACACTGCTTCACATGTAAAAGGAATAAGCTTCATCCTGGATGAAGAACTCCAGAGTGAAAGACTTTGGATTATTTTGCCTCGTAAAGCATCGCACCGGATGGGATGACATCGCAGTACAGTGGATGTTTTGTGATGTGGACGTGGAGTCCTTGTTGTATGTCACGTGTTATAGCTCTACCTAACCTACGTATGCCTTGTTTGTTGTGCACACGCAAACAATTATCAGGATTTTCACTATGAAAATGTTACTGATTAATTTATTTGCTACTTATGTACATGCATCAATCTAGTATTATAATA
Organism: Eupeodes luniger; assembly: GCA_951509635.1. Classification (NCBI taxonomy): domain Eukaryota; kingdom Metazoa; phylum Arthropoda; class Insecta; order Diptera; family Syrphidae; genus Eupeodes; species Eupeodes luniger. The sequence continues at coordinate 55,038,605 of OX608073.1, forward strand.
CTTGTAATGCTTGTGAGGCGGATACCTGTGAATTTTGGTGTAGAAGAATTTATATATTTTTGTGTACTTTTCCCTTGTCACATGTAAATGTTACGTGACGTTACGTGACACTACGTATATGTGCACTTATATTTTTTTTTATTTACTACTATTATTATTTTTATTCTATTTTGACATTCTTCAAAATAGGCCATCTGGTGGCCTTTTTTTGTTGGTCAAGGAATATTTTGACACTGACAGCTGTTTCCCGGTCAAAATCTTGACAGAAAGTCAGGACCACTCCTCAGCGAAACAAATTGGGAAATACATATATTAATCTTATTTCCAAAGTTAGTGCTGGCAGTTTTATTCAAGAACACGAGTGTTTGAAAGAAATTGACCAAAAGAAATTTTCCGCATATTGTTAAACAATTTCCAATGAATTCCTTATGTACATAAGCTGGCATGTGATAGAATATTCATTGACAATTCTTTGACGTTAAGCAAAAAGGACTTAAGCTCGAAACTGGTCACAAAGATTCAATGAACTTAAGACGTTAATATCAAAACGTAAATGAATTTTTCTCTTTTGCTGGCTTAAGACGAAATTAATACGATTTTTAGCAGGTATTCTAGACTCAGTTGTAAAGTATTAAACGAAAGAGACAAGAAAGATCATTATACACCAAATTAAAAACCTACAATGCAATTTTTGGACTTAAGGCCTTTTTATCTAACACCAAAGAATTTCTTTGGCAGTTTCTAATGTAAACTTTTAAAGCAAAGCAACAGGCCAAAGTTTTTAATATTTTTTAACTAAAATTACCTTCGAAGAACGGGAAGGGTTCGCAAAAACCCTTCGGGCAATATATCCATCATTTAAGTTCCCTTCAGGTTGCTTAGGCTTGTCAATAATGAGATTAGTTTTGTACATACCTTTCTATCCACATTTGTTTATTTAAGGTCATGGTTTACTAATGCATTACAATCAAATGCAGAAAAAAGAAGTAATTGACATTTTCTCTCTGAAAATCTTTTGATGCTTCTCCTTGCTATTCGATGGTTCGTTTTGGTTCAGGGACAGCAAACGACGCCTTATTTCTTGCCAATCTTTTGACATTTCTCTTCAGTATGGTTTGCCATTCAGAGAACAGCTTGCGCGGGCACCACAGGGGCCATGCGTACTTGCCCAACGGACGCCTTAAACGTTATTATGGATCTTCTACCAATCGACCTTTTTATTAAATACATAGTTTCCTGCAGCGCTATTAGACTGAAGGAATCAAATAGCTGGTTGTCAAAACCTTATGGTCACAGCAACACAGCGAAATTGATTCCCTCAGATATTATCTCGGTAGACACTGACTACTGCACTCCTACTTTGAGCATTAGTAGGGGTTTTAAGGTCTTTTTCCCATCCAGAGAAGATTGGGAGGATGACATCGTGTCGATAGGTTTCGATACAACCATCTTTACTGACGGCTCAAAGATGGAGTGCGGAGTTGGTTCTGGGATCTTTTCTGAGTCCCTAAATGTAGCTAAATCCTTTAGGCTTCCTGACTTTGCTAGAGTTTTTCAGGCTGAACTGCTGGCAATTAGGGAGGCATGTAAAATACTTAAACAAAGCCCAAACCAAAACCGAAATGCGGCTATCTTCACAGACAGTCAGGCAGCTATCAAAGCCATTAACTCGGCTACATCCTCATCTAAATTGGTCCAGCAATGTCGCGATGAGCTTGCGAGCCTGAACATTAACCTCGGTGTCACCCTGATCTGGGTTCCGGGCCATAGTGGTATCGTGGGAAATGAACGGGCTGACGAGTTAGCCAGGCAAGGATCGGCCCTTCATAGCTCTCTTGCGGAAATGGTTAACATTCCTCTTGGTGCTATGAAGGGTAAAATCTTTTCCATATACCAAACTGAATCAAACCGAAGGTGGAGCAATTTACCCAACTGCATTATATCTAGGAAGATATGGCCCACCTATAATAAAACCCGTACAAACGATCTTCTACGCAGGCCAAGGCAAGACAGAGCCAGGATTGTTGCGGTTTGTACCGGACACTGGCCCATTGTAATTCATGCAGAGAAGTTGGGTATCTCTTACAACACTTTTTGCCGTAGTTGCTGCGACCAAAGAGAAAGTGAAACGATAATCCATTTCCTCTGCAAATGTCCTGCCTTGGCAAGCACTAGACTGAAATGCTTTGGGAAAGCATTCTTTCACGAACTGAATGAGCTATCTGAGACAAAGATTAGAAACCTAATCTCTTTTCTCAATGCGACAAAATGGCTCTAACTTAATCGCTATAAATCTTCTCCTTTATTTCACAGGTCAAACGAGTTTTGGTATCAAAACGGCGCACTACAGCGCTAATTGGATCTCAGGCTAGGTCTGCCCTGAGATCGCCATTTCTACCTACCTATACCTACCTATGGTTTGCCATTTCATGATGGAAAGATATACGAGCCAACAACGAGTCGAAATTATTAAAATTAACTACCGAAATTCGGAGTCAGTGGCCTCAAGTCCAATTTATTGTCGTCATAATCGTCCTGGTAGATCAACAATTGAGCGTCTAGTGGAAAAATTTGAATCCATAGGCACAGTAAAAAATGTTTCCATGCAATTAAGATAAAGAAGTGCCCGTAGTGTCAAGGATATTGCTGCTGCTGAGGCTTCAGTTACAGAGAGCCCAAATGTGTCTCTCACACGTCGTCGTTCTCAAGCGTTAGGCATCTCTGTGACGTCGTTTTGGCGAATTTTGTGAAAAGATCTTGGCCTACATCCGCTTGACTACCAGAAGCGTCGTATGTTCGTGAATTGGGCTGAGCAACAACTTGAAAATTATTCGGATTTTCATCGAAAAATCATCTTCAGCGATGAGGCTCATTTCTGGCTGAATGGCTTCGTCAATAAAGAAAATATGCGGTTCTGGTCAGGCAGCAATCCACACGTACTCCATGAGTCATCATTGCATTCCAAAAAAATTACGGTTTGGTGTGGTTTATAGGCCGGTGGCGTCATTGGGCCGTACTTTTTACGTGATGATCAAGACCGGCACTTTACTGTGAATAGGAATCGCTACCGTTCAATTATGAGCGAATATTTTTGGGCCGAATTGGATGATATGGACTTGGAGGACATATGGTTCCCACAGGACGGCGGCGCCACTAGCCACACAGCGAATGTCACAAATAATTCATTGGAAACCAAGTTTGGAGAACGTGTTATCTCACGAAATGGTCCAGTCGAGTCGACAACAACCCAACGACGCGACGATTGATAAACTTCGTATGAATATCGAACGTGAAATTGCAGCAGTATCGGCCGATTTATGCTTGAAAACCGTCGAAAATTGGGTTCAGCGTTTGGACTTCTGCAAGCGTGCCCGTGGTGACCATGCAAAAAAAATTGAGTTTCGTACATAATGCCATCAAAATTACTTTCACAGGAATAAAGAATTTCATTGATATCCAAAACCATTTTTGTTTTATTTAAAAAAAATGTTGTAGCATTTTTAGAGCATTTTTAGTTAGAGCATCATTCACGTTAAGTGTTTTTCTATGCGAAATATCTGTGCCTTGGCAATTTTTTAAAGGCTGTTTCTGGATGTATTGATGCAATGCTTGCAATACGTCTCTAGAAAAGCATTGCAAAAATGTTCATTGGTCTCAAAGCTGAAGTTTTCTGTAGCCTTAAGACAATCAAAGTTCTTTGTTAAAAAAGTTCTCCTTTCTTACAGCTTTTTTCCATTTTTTTAAAAAGGACTCGCAGAGAGCATTAATCTTTGCAACTAAATCATCACAAAGATCTAAGTTATACGTTTCTTAAACATCTTTAAGGTTTAGTTTTACTTTGAAGCATATCCATATTTCCTCACCTTACCCCAAATATTAAATATATGTGTGCAGCGGTATGCTGCAACGAACATAAGCCTCCCATCGACCTCAAGAGCCCAACATTTCACGCACTAGCCTTGGGGGAATTCTACACAAACATTTTGAAACAACAATTGAAAGTGCTCTACCATCCGCTTCGTTATCACTTCTGAGTTTGAACATTAGAGTAGCTTAAAATGGACAAAGATTTTTGGTGAAAAATTATCCTTTCTGACGATGCACGTTTTTGTCAAGTAGACAATGCATGTAGAGTGTTGGTCTCAAACAACGTTTAGTTGAAAGATTTTGCTGAAATTGTGCACATGGGTTTTGGTTCATATGCCACGGTGAATATTTTCTGCACCAAATTCCCTGATATTATCAGGGTTTGTTTGCCGCCTTGAAGCTGTGATTTGGCCCTTAAAACATTTTGTTTGTAGGGAACCGTGAAGGACCAATATAATGCCAACGATCCGGAAACAATATGCTTATAAAGAACAGTACCAGTGACGTGATGGTTAGTGCGTAGAACTGTCATGCCAGAAGACTTGGGTTTAATCCATGTCTGTGCCATCTAAATATTTTTTCATGGGTACTGACTTTTACGGAGCTATTGAAAAATCCTTCAAGAGTTATTCTTGTCATGAGAAGTGCTTTCTCAAATTAGCCGTTGGGATTCGGCATTAAAACTGTAGGCCCTATTTTCCACAAAACCAAACTCGTTTTCTTTACTAGGAAATTTAAAATGCCCTAACCCACCTTATATAAACTGTATATCGCTTAAATTTTCAGACAAGGCTAAATATTCGGGTCTTAAATAGACGAGAAATTAAGCTGAAAACTTAATATTCAAGAGAGTTAACAAAGTCACGTGGCTATGTTTTCTTGTAAAAAAACTTCCAAGTGTCCATCCCTTCCAGATCTATGTGGAAGATTAAGTCATTTTTGACAGATAAAACAATTAACTTTTATACAGATGGATCAAGAACCGAAAACGGAGTTTGTGGAGTCGTGAACTCCGATGGACGAAATCTATGTCACTCGTTTCGTCTTTCCAATCACTTTATCGTGTGCCGGGCAGAACTTCTGGCCATCAAAGACAGGTAATAGAGATATTATATAAGATTGCAAAGCTGACGAAAAGGAAACAGTGTTTCACTTTCTATGTTATGTCCTGCCCTGTGAAACGCTTCATAGTTAGCTGCAACTGGTTCAATGAGAAAGGTAGATTGGTCTAATTGATTTGGTTTCCCCAGGGGACATTGGTCCTAAAGTTTTGAATATCAAAATGGGAGGGAAACACAGAGCTTTGTAAAGCATTCTACAAAATCTCTATATTGGACGGTAAAGTCAGAAATTGAGCTCAAGGGTAGACTGATGGGCATTCCTGGAAGAGCAAGTATTGCTGCTTAACTGATTGATGGGGAATGCAATTGGCTAATTGAAACAAACATAGCTTGTAAAATGAAATATTGCGGCGATGTTAGAGATACACTTAGTGCAAAAAGTCTCCGTACAGCAGCCTAATTTTAGTGTTTTTTTGAAAAAAAAAAAAGTACTAGGAATAAATGTAAAAACCAAAGTGGTAACATTGAAAAAAAGTAAGTTTCCACCTTCACCTTTTTACGAAATTTAAAAAAATTGTGATTGTGGTTTTCAAAAACCTGTTTTTTTGTATAGTAAATATTTTATCTCAAATCAACAAAAAGTAAGCTGCTGTACGGAGACTTTTTTGGACTATGTGGTTTATATCCAAGCGAATTCAACTTGTTTTAGAGGCACCTGCCCAGTGCCCATATGTGCGAGTTATTCTAAAGTTTTGGACGAATAAAGGCTTTGAAAGTTACAACAAGATCAGAAAGGGTGATAAATTTCTTGCACCGTATCGTTGGAGAAGTCCTTAGAACCTAGTGGTGAGTTGAGTTCTCTAAATGGGCTCTGTAGCAGTTGGAAACTGACCCTTATTTTCAATTCTTTAAGGTGTTTAGTTTCAGAGTATGTTAACTGCTTGGTTACCATTTTGTCTATAGACGATGCGAGACTTCACTACGGCTTTTGCCCAAACTTCCTTGATACAACATTTTTTAAATAAACCGAGTTTCGACTTTCTAAAAATCTAATTTATATCCAGTATCAGATTACAAAACCTTATTATTTGTTTTTTGTAAAGTTACCCAAATATAAAAGACCTAAAAACACTATGAATCCACTCGATTTGAGATTATTTTTTTTTCCAACAAAAACTTTCACTGAACAAACATAGCTGGTTAAATAATTCAAAAATATAGAACTTGTTACACAATTTTTCCCTGTGAAACTTTTGTATTTACACATTTAACTAAGTTACGAAAGTTAGCAGGAACACTTATTTACATACCTATAATATTACCCCTAATAACCATACTGCAATGTTTATTTAAAAGCTCATTAATTATAAAAGAAATAAAACTGTTTACAGTTGATTAAGCTCCCATATTTGTAGATACATAGCAAATACAGTTAGAATCGAGTAAGTCCTTTGTGTATAATAACGTTGCATACTTTCGAAGTCCTTATAATTTAGGGAGGGCCTGCTGTAATGTGAAAGTTGTAGGAACGTTTCGTTGCACAGGCAGAAAAGTGCCCCAAAAACCGAATTAATATCATTTGCTCGCCAATAACCTCAATTGCATTTGAGTTGACTGCATAAAACTTTTCCCATAAGTCTATTATCATTGTAAAACACTTGAATAATGTTCAAAGTATTGTCTTCCGCCTTGATGCCGAAGTGGAGACTTTTTGACTTCCTCCCTTTGGTACTCGTATACTTATCAGCAGCGTAAAATTTGCCATTTCAATTTAGAGGCTTATAACAACTATGGTAAACCTTGCCTACTCCCACTTTCGCCAGACTTTTGCCCTTTTTTCCAACTTATATAATTAAACTATCAACGTGAGAGTTAAAATTGAAAAAAAAAATATCGTCTAACCTCAAGATAAGTTACGTCCTCATTCCTCAACCAAAAAATAACCACTTCTTTGCCTATATTTTTCTGATGTACGTAAATTCTTTTAGCCTACCCTCGACGTGTCGTCGTTGGTCGTAGTCGTAGAAGCTATATGTGGCAATTGAATGCGACTGACTCCATACGAAAACTTTTGCAGATTTAATTAAAAGTACTCTTACAGTTCTGCGAAAGCGAGAACTTTTGCTTTTTTTTTCAATTTTTAATCCTACAACTTCCTACGAATATAATATATGAATATAGTTGTTGTAGACTTACTCATCATGGTTCTATATAAGGAAGGAAACCGCACCGCACTTAAAATTCATTTAGAAAAATTTTCAAATGAGATCTAAACCGAAAAAGAAGATATGCACTTTTTTAACAACCCTATAATAATCCTATAAGCATTTAGCTCAAATTTAAGATTAAAAAAATGTGAAGAAATAAAAAATTAGCAAAGGCTACAAAGATTTTTTTCCTCACATGAAATAACTAAAAATGGAAAATAAGAACAAAATACGTACTTAAATCAAAGATAAATCTTTTAGGTTAAAGATGAAAATTAAAATCCTTAAATCCTTGCAATTCCGCTATAAATTAGTTTAGACGGAACAAATGATGCTCGCACATAAGTTTCATCCATGTATAGAGCTAGAGCCCCTGCTGACGGAAAAGAACATAAAAAAGAGAAGAAAACATAAAAAAAAATCATGGACTTCCTCTTTTAACTAACGATTTTTGGTGAAACGGAATGGATATGGTTGCCATATTTGATTTTCAAAATTATCTATTTAAGGAAATTGATTAAACCTTCTTTATGTTTTTCTGCAGTTTATTTAGATAGAAATGTCACGCTAAGGGAACTAACGTATGTTTTTTTTTAAGAGGTATTGAACTTTGAACTGGTGGCCATTTTCTCAGCTGTCAAGTATTTTTAGATTGGCTTGGAATTTAAAGATGAATAGACTGACATTTGAACAACGTTTGCAATCTGTGCAAATTTATTTAGAAAATCATGATTATTTTTCGTTATAACCGAATTTTGTTAAGTGATAAAGATGATTTTTAATTAAATGGAACATTAAACAAAACTGCCATATTTGGAGTGATGATAATTGTGCACAATGTATAAATATTTCATACCCAAAATATGTTTCATTGTCATTCTCGAGGAATGCTTACTTTCGGCCCATCATTAGTCTGTTGTCTGTTCCTAACATGCGGGAAAATCGGCTCGAAGGACCAAATTTTTGGTACGTAGATGGCCATAGGCGACACCAACGCTAACGCCTATCAACAGCAGAGAACCCAAAAACAGCAACCACACAACATCCTCCATTTCAGCAACACGTTGGGACCATTCACAGCAAATAATTGTCAAGAAGAAATGATTTTCCTTTTTTTTTAATCTTTTAATACAATTTACAATTTACAGTTAATAATTACAATAATTCTTTTTCGAAAATAAAAAGAAAGATAAATGGTTACTTAACAATCCGAGAGCAATGGAAATAATGGAATTGAATTACACAAAATGACATATAGTGTGCAGACACAAAAAGAACTTACAACATTACAGTCTAATGGAATGCTGGACTGGAATGGGTTTTCTATTTTGTGCTGGAAACACATTGTAAATGGGGCTATAGGGCATAATGCGATTACATGCGCACTAAGTTGATTTCAGATTACGCTGAATGAAGTGTATATTGTGGGTCTATGAAATAACTCCCACGAAATAAGTCCCACTTTTAAAAACGAAATAAGTCCCACCAAAAATTGCTTAAAAAAATGAAATAACTCCCACGAAATAAGTCCCACTTTTGAAAACGAAATAAGTCCCACCAAAATGAAATGATTTAAAAATTTTCTTGAAATGAAATAACTCCCACTCAAAATGAAATAACTCCCCCTTGAATAATATATTTCTTAAATGAATTAAGTCCCACTTTCATGAACGAAATAAGTCCCACTAGTAACAACGTTTGGATTCGTAAAGGTGACGTGAAATAACGCCAAATGAAATAAAGCCAAATTCAAAAAATTTGCCATTATTCGTTTTTGAAAACGAAATAAGGCCAAATTTTCAATTTGGGTTTACTATTTCACTTTAGAAAACGAAATAAAAGCAATTTGGCATTGTTTCGATTTAAAATTTTGCAGAATTAGGAAAAAACATAAAGTAAAATTATCTTTTGTTTTTTGCATTTGAGCACTAAAATCAAAGAAATTCCTAACAAAAAAAAAGCAAGAATGGCTCACAGTTATGAAAGAATCACAACGCATTCGTGTTCTTTGCATATACCCAAACTCGCACCCACCCCAAATCCTATAGTGATCCCAAGCAGGGGGGTTGCAGGGGGGCAGCATGCCCCCCCTTACATACCTAGCTGTTAGTACGCCGTGCTATCAATTCAAAAAAACTTTAGAAAAGTAGCTATTCTAGACAATAAATCAACCATTTTTGCGTGTTCTTTTTAAAAAGCAACAAAAAGAACATTATGAAATTCAATGAGAAACAACGTGAAGAGCAACAAATAAAGGCAAAAATTATTAAGCATTCACTTAAAATGCAAAATTATGAAAATGAAATAAGTCCCACTTAAAACGAAATAAATCCCACCAAAATATAAATTTAGGGGTATGAAATAACTCCCACTTTACAAAACGAATTTATTCCCACTCAAAACGAAATAAGTCCCACTTAAAATAAAAACGCGTAACGAAGTAAGTCCCACCAATTGACGAAATAAGTCCCACTTTTAAAAACGAAATAACTCCCACTTTCAAAATAGCAATTTTTGGTGGGACTTATTTCGTTTTTAAAAGTGGGACTTATTTCGTGGGAGTTATTTCATAGACCCGTATATTGTTTACATTTACAAAACTTACTGTTTGTGTACTTTATTGGTTTTTGGAATAATTGGTCCGTACTTATTTAAAAATTTGGTCCAAATGTTCGTTGATGCTAAAGGCATAGTTGAGGTTCTATGCCGTTAATGTACCGAATTATCTCATCCTTTAGCTCTGAAATTGTTGCTGGCTTATCAACGTTAATCTTTTCTTTCAAATCACCCCAAAGAAAGAAGTCCAACGGTGTCAAATCACATGATCTTGTCTACAAATTGACATCGCCACCACGTGAGATAACATGGCCGTTTAGCCATTGTTTCGTTATCTGTGTGGCAAGAGGCGAAGTCCTGTTGAAACCACATATCGTCCACATCCATAACTGCCAATTCGGGCCATGAAAAGGTCATATCACGATATCGAATAAAAAATACGGCCCCATGATGCCGTCTGCCCATAAATCGCATCAAACAGTCACTCTTTGTGGACATTGGTTTTTCGACAATCGCTCTTGGATTATCATTCGACCAAGTGTGACAATTCTGCTTATTGACGAATCCGCTGAGGTAAAAATGTGCATCATCAATGAAGATGATTTTGTTTTAAAATTGATCATCGACTGTTGCAATTTCTTGACACCCTACTGACTATTAAAGACGCTTGAAATGTTCAAGAGGTTTTAGTTTTTGAGGCAATTGCACATTGTGAGCTTGTAAATGCGATTGGCCTCTTTCACACGAGACGGTTTCGTCCGTACGGTAAAAATCCGCACGGTTTTTATCCGTGAGCCATTGATAGTAAACTAATAAAATTAACTAAAGCTTTCACACTAGACGGAGACGGGTTTTTTTCGTACGGACGATTTAAAACAGCCCTCTCAACGACTGAAATATACGGCGACCGTGCTATCGCCGTCTTATCAGTGGCGTACGTGACTACGCGAACGCATTCACAACAGACAATTTTTATTCGTCTGCCGTCCGTTTTTGTGGTCACTTGAGCTAAAGAAAAATATCTTAAATATAACCAAACGTAGACGATTCACCGGAAAATACGTTATGTGTGAAAAAAAAGTCCGTACGGAAAAAATCGTACGGATTTTAACCGTACGGACGAAACTGTCTCGTGTGAAAGAGGCCGTCCAGTGTGAAAGCTTTAGTTAATTTTATTAGTTTACTATCAATGGCTCACTGATAAAAACCGTACGGATTTTAACCGGACGAAACCGTCTCGTGTGAAAGAGGCCATTTTGTATGAATAATGTTCACCAACGACGAGCGTTAGAGGTGGGCACGGCGACGAGTTGAGTTGAGGTGGATGGCTCTTCAGTCACACTCAAATTGAATTGGTTTAAAATTGAGAAGAGTCAAATGAAATGCAGGAAAAAACTTGACGCTCACTTTCAACATGGGCCCCTAAAATTTAAACACCTTTTAGTTTCACTTTTGTGTGAATTAAAGCCGCTTAATTATTTTTTGTTTCGATATGTGAAGTCTCTAGTCTAAACCGATTAGCTCGAAACGATTGACTTGGAGGACAACATTCTTCGAGTTATTGCATCCAAAAATATTGAAACAATTTTTCAAAAATGGTAGTCGTATGTCAAAATTCAAATTTTACCTATAATAATTAAAGACCTTTAAACGACCTTTGAAATAAAGTAAATTTCACGTCAATTAAAGAAAATCATCTTTCATTTATTCCATTTCAAAGTTTTATACCTTAAAAAAAAAACTCACTAAACTCACACACTAAAGGTAGCCTTACATTTATAAACAAATTCTGTATTTTAAATGTGCTGGCAACTCTTACAAGTAACACCGTGACAGCTGACATTTTCTTGTTATTAAAAATGGAGTACAAATGTTCATTTTTAATCAAGTTATAAAAAATAATAATAGTTACATCTGTTTTTTAAGAGCAGCAACATATTATAATTTATTAGAAAGTTTTTTATAAATGCTTATTAAGGGCCCAATGGAACAAAAATACTGAATTTAAAAGTATAAAATAACTTAAGTTACTTTTCTTATTTTTAAAATAAAATTAGACACCTTATTATTATTGCTGTCATTTTTTTTATTATAAAAAGCGCTTAATCTTACATACGATTTTTTGAACTCTCAATTATGTATGTATATTATTTTTAACAATATCTAAAATGGTTTTCTAATAAGAGTAGCGCGCTATTTTGGCAGCTGTCACTTTTGAAGCTGTTATCTTTTGACATTTGATACGTAAGAACTACGCCATTAGTAAAAATGGAATCATATTTGCTTTAACAATTCTGTGACTTGTTAAAACTCAGTTCAAAAATGGTGCACATTTACGGTTCAGTTAATACAAATTTCAAGTCGGTCGACCATCCGCAACACCTTCCGTTTATCCGCTAAATAAATAAGTAAAGTTGTCAAGTTTTAGGCTCAGCTAAGCCAAGAATGATTATTAAAAAACCTCTCAATTTTCAACGGTTCAACGGCGGCGGTTTGATTGGACCAAATTTATTCAAATATGATAACGGCGATACTGTTAGGGTGACTGCAACGTTATATTAAGATGTGACCTTTGATCGCTAATGAAACCCAAACTACGCCTTGGATAAGGAATGATCACACGTTGACGATTTTTGAATATTATAACCGGACAAAGATAGGTTTCTGGAATGTGGGGAAGCTCTTAGAAGAAGAAGCGAAGGCCGACACAACGACGCGACGCCAGAATCCTTCTACTGAACTTGTCTCAGATGAAAAGAAAGAATGCTTCTACAGTCCGCTTAGTGCCGCCTATAATTATACACCGCTCGGATACCTTATAATCGTAATGACTTAAATGCTAAGGTCGGCAATAATAACGAAGGGCTTGGACACGTCATGGAAAAGCATGAAGTTGGCGGTTGCAACGACAATGGTGAGGGGTTCGTGTACTTCTGCCACGACGCTAATTGTAATTGATGTTTCAACACAAGACGTTTCACAAACTATGCTCGATGTCGACGGATAGACAACCCTTTTCCAACCAAATTGATCACTTCACTATAAGTAGACGATTCATAATCATAACCAGTCTCTCGGATGTCAGAAATAGGAGGTTTGTCCATGAATACCATCTTATGGTAGCTACCGTAAGATTACGTACAGCTGCAGTTCGGAGATCCAATTTCAACATCAGAATGTGCAAGCTTAATACGGACAGGCTAAGGGACCCTACAACTCGCCTACAACTCAGGGACCACTTTTCACAACGTATGAGAACAATCAACAGCACGGGACCCAAAACCATAGAAAACCATTAGAGTGCTGTGAAAAATGTTTTCATATCAGGTGCTGAAAGAGTAGTCGATCGTGTGCAAGGACGAAATAACACCTGGCTTTCGGAGGAGACTTGGGCAGATATTAACGTAAGGTGACAATTAAAAGCTCATTAAGCAGCTGCTCTTCTGCCTTCTTCAATGAGTGGATTCTATTGCGTTGCCTGTCTTGCAATACAATCATAACTTTTTCGAAGATGTGTGTTCAATCCACTGCCAATTGCGCCTTCATATAATAGTGTCAATGGGTAAACCACACACGATGGCTCTTAGGAGTAGTAGAGAATCTACGCTTCGCTAAGGATCACCCACGGACTTTATCGAGAATAAAGTAAAGGAAGAAATATATGGCTCTTATCTTAAGTTAACTTGAGGGGTTATTGCTTTTGACTTAAACAAAGTGTTGAGAATCGTAATATAAGATTATTTAGGTTCAAGTTGAAAAAACAAAAGTGGTAACTATAGACTTTTATATGTCTCCAAAAAAAACATCTTGTTCTTTTCACTATCCAAAAAAACTCAAGATACTCGATTGAAAAATTTAAAAAAAATACACACACACACACATGTTTTTGTTTTATTTCACAAAGCTAGAAATGTCCAAGTCATGTGTTTCAATTAGAATATAATTTCACAGATAGGAATGTGTTTTTTCTCGTTCATACTATTCATGAATCAAGGACGATGCTAAATACCCTCAGAAAAAAAGGAATAACCAAAATAGGAAGGGAAAAAATTGCTTCATGGTGTCACTTAAAAAGGATGAGAAGCCATTTTAGAGGGACGACACACGAGTAGTAAAGGAGGCGAACGAGCCACGACGATGACGATACGCTGCGATGGCGATGGTGATGGGGATAACGCTGGCTATGGAAGAAACTTTTAAGTGTCATTTATGTTTGAAACGTGACACTTGAATGTTTTTTTTTCTTTTTTATTTGGATTTTTAAACCTTAACGTTTGTGTATATTTTTTGTTGTATGAGCTTTTTTGGAAGATTTAACGGTTTGGAGTATATAAAATTTGAAGTATACGAAAACTTTTTAAATTGCGAAACAATGGTGGGAGTCATGATCATCACAGACAATAGCTATTATGTAGTACATATATTTAAATTTTTGTTTGGATTAGTTTGTCTATAATGGAGTGGCTAAAGTTTTTGAAAAGGCAAATACCTAACATGTATCTTTATTTATACAATAGATAGAAAAAAAGAAGGATTATGTCGATGTTGCAATATAATTTGCTTTTGGTCGATTAAAAAGTACTGACATCAAGTATTTACAAAAACCTACAAAAAGAAAGTGAAATTAAAAAGACAGCAAAAACGTATCAATTATAAAGTGAAAATTTGAAAACATATAAATTGTGAATTAATTAGTTACTAGCTAACCCGGCCACGCGTTGCTGTGGAACGTTTTTTGTTATATTGTTGTAAACTATTAAAGGGGAACGATAGGAGAACATCAGACATGGGCACCACCCTGCTTTTTTACATATGTGCCATTTGTAAAAAAAAACATGGCAACCTTCATGACTGATTTTCAAGTATCGTTACCCCTTATTACAATAAAATTATTATTTACTAGCGGCCCGTCCCGGCATCACACGGGTAGACATAAATAGGAACAGATATTAAGTTAAAACGACCATGAAACACTAAATTAGAAAACTTTTTTTTGTCCTATCATTAATACTTTTCGTAGCGTATGTGATGAAAGACATTTTATGGGGAGACGGACATAATCCCGAAAATCAAAATCCCGAAAACGCACAATCCCGAAAACCCAAAATCCAGAAAACTTAAAATCCCGAAATTTTTCATTTTATATAATTTTTCGGGATTTCGATGTCGAAATGCTTTGCAAAAGCATAATAGGAATTTCTTCGGTTGGTTTTAGTAGGAATTTCTAAGGATTTCTATAGTAATCTAGTACTAAATATAACCTATGTTACTCAGTGATAATGTAGCTTTCTAATGAAAAAAGAATTATTAAAATCGTTCCAGTACTTTTTGAGTTTATTCGTTACATACAAAAATAAAAATCAATTTCCTCTTTATAATATTAGTGTAGATAAACGAAGATGGAAACTTCAAAGCTGGTATAAAAATGTACTGGTTCGGGATTTGAAGGGGAAGGACTTTGAACACAGTTAAACTTATAAATTAGGTAGGTAGGGCGGAGAGTTTAAAATCTTCCAATGATATTTATTATTTTGAATTATAAGTCTCAAAATCACCAAGGTTGCAAATTTCAAAATTGGTTCTATGACAACAAAAAATTGCAAGCTATAATGATGACTTTAAGCTTATACTGTTTTAAAATGTGTATATTAATAAACTTTGAGAGGGCAGCGCACAGAATTCTATACTTTTTTAGTAATATTGTTTAGTATTAAATATCTTACAGAAACCATCAATTCGGGAACGTTTTTCTAAGTTTGATAAAATCAACAAGAACAAAACAAAGCACATAATTTAAGCTTTGTTTAATAACATGGGCATTTTATGTATCTACATTAAATAAGCAATAATGAAAACCATACATACAAAATCTTCTTCAAGGAAAATACGTCAAATCATGTCCGGGAACGTTCCCGAAATGACCGTTCACGAAATGACGTTTTCAAATAAAGGCGCCCTTTGATTATACGGCGGCCATCTTAAATGCGATCTGACTTTGTCAATAGGAACATATTTGAGGTTTCTTTGTTATTTCGAGTCGTAAATAAGAATTTAATCAATAATTAAATGTAATAAATACGTTCACGGAATGACGGACTATTGATGTACGCTCTACGAATAATGAATAGAAAGGTACTTAACATTTAGGCCGTGTGTGAATTGCGTTAAAATGTGTGTTAAAAGTTAACCAGCGTTAAAATTTGACACTAATGAGGTGAATAAAATGGGTTAAAATTTATTGAGCTGTGGAGCAGGTTAAAGTGTGTTAAAATTTGACGTTTCTATTGATAGAGAAATTTGCTCTTGCTTTTGCATTCAATTTTTCAGTGTTACCACACCGAATAAATCAATTAATCAAAATGGGAATTTTGTTTGAATATTTTTGACTGTTGTTTTAAAATATGACATTAGAATCGAGAACAATAAATAAAAAAGATTTTTTTTTAGTTTCAGAGACTTTTTATTAACCCTGTTTTCTTAAAAATATGTTTTGTAAGAGAAATTATTTTTCCGCGAAAAAGAAACCAATTTTTGTTCAGGGAAATTTCTTAAATTATCGAGGGAAATTTTTTTAACCTGCGCAGAAATCTTGGTTAAAATAATTGTTTTAACGCAATTCACACAGCAAATGGCTAAATTTGATCCCACCTCAAAGAAGACGTCAAATTTTAATCGTGGTAGAAGTTTTAACGCAAATTTTAACGCAATTCACACACGGCCTTAGATATAATTTATTTCACGATAAATACTCTGAAAGCTGGCTTTGTCATTGTTGTCTTCTTCGACTGATTTTTGGTAAAGAAAATTTGATGGGCACTGCCATTTCCATAAAATGTATCTTATGCACTTCTTTGGCTTCTAATTTCATCTTATAGACAATATTGTTTTCGACAGTCATTTTTTTCGATTTAGATTTTAGATATCTCGTTAATAAATTAAGATATTGACTTCAAAAAGATTTCATTCTGTGCTAAATTTTGTTATTAACGTAAGATATTATTCTTAAAAAAAATCCAATATGTATTCGTTGATAAAGGGTTATTTTTTAGCTATTATCTTTTTGGCAACACTCGTTTAAACAGTTGACGCGCGTTTCGTGTTTTGTTTCACTGTCAAACATCTTCAGTTTGGTCTATAATTTAACCATGAATCGTCTTACAAATAAACAACGCTTGCAAATTATTGAATTTTATTATAAAAATGCGTGCTCTGGTAAGAAAGTTCGCGCTTCTTCCATTTTATGGTCAGTTTTTTTTTGTCTCAATGGGTACGTTGGTACGTAAATAAGCAGAATTGTCGATTTTGGAGTGAATATCAGCCAGAAGCATTACAAGAGCTCCCAATACATCCATAAAAAGTCACAGTTTGGTGCGGTTTATGGGCTGGTGGCATCATTGGACCGTACTTCTTCAAAGATGATGCGAATCGTAACATAACTGTGAATGGTGTAACGCTCGTGAGATGATATCCAACTTTTGTTTGCCCAAAATGCAAGAGCTTGCTTGACTTGCATGACATGTGGTTTAAACAAGACGGTGCCACATACCACACAGCACGCGCAACAATGGACTTATTGAGAGGCGAGTTCGGTGAACATTTTATTTCACATTCAGGACCGGTCAATTGGCCGCCCAGATCGTGCGATTAAACTTAGACTATTATTTGTGGGGCTATGTTAAAGATCATCATCATGTCTATACAGACAAGCCCGCTTCAATTAACGCATTGGAAGACAACATAAAAGCATTTATGCCAAAATTGGACTAAGCAGATGGACCATTTAAGGCGCAATCAATATCAATATTTGCAAGAAATAATCTTCAAAGATTAAATTATATGGACCGTACTATCGATTCAAATAAAGATTTCATGCATTTTTCTGAATTTTATGTGTTTTTTTTTAACTTTCCTATAGCTTTTAAAAAATCATCCTTTATAAGAAATACAAATTTTCAAGAAATGCTACTTAAATTGGTAAACATTGGTTTTGGACTTAAGATCACGTTAACAAAAATAGATTTTGTAATCAAACTATTTCATCATATGCAAAATATTGTTTAAAATTTTTAATAAATCTTTTAGAAAAATTTAATTGACAACTTTTATAAAAAAAAATTAAAGCCAATAAAAAACTGATAAGAAATGATTTATGAAATTAATCCCCTAATTCTGAAATTTGCATATAAATTGTCTGAGTTTAAATTATTTAAACTTGCTGTAGTCCTACTTCCTACTGTAGTACCTAAGTAATGCAAATTTTGAACATTATACAATTTTCTTTAATTCCAGATTCTTGAAACGTCAGAGAAATTTTGGTATTCACCCATTACCTCGCACCTATTCCAAATCCTATAGTGTGCCCAAACAAAGGAGTTGTAGGGGGGCAGCATGCCCTTGGGCTAAGAAAACAATTGAGTGGAAAAATCCTCTCTCGAAGGACCAAAGTGTCGCTATATAAGACCCTTATCATCCCCGTCCTGCTATACGGTGCAGAAGCATGGACTATGACAAAAGCGGATGAAAGCACCTTGGGTCGTTTCGAGAGAAAAGTTCTTCGTGTGATCTACGGTCCCGTATGCATCGAAGGGGAGTGGAGGAGAAAATGGAACGACGAGCTGTACGGGCTGTACAGCTACGTAGACTTAGCCAGAAGGGTAAAAGTCCAACGACTAAGATGGCTGGGTCACGTAGAGCGCATGGAAACCAATGCTCCGGCCCGGAAAGTCTTCGAATCCACACCCATAGGGCAGTGCAGTAGAGGAAGACCGCGGATAAGGTGGCGCGCACAAGTGGAAAGTGACCTCACCCAACTTGGAGCGCGAAGCTGGAGACATCTAGCTAGGGACCGAGCTAGATGGAGAAGTTTGTTGGGTAAGGCCCTAGTTCACACAGGACTGTAGCGCCACCTTAAGTAAGTAAGTAAGTAAGCATGCCCTCACCTAGCTTCCTCACTGTTTCTTCGCCGAAATGTTGTGTACAAACTAAACTGTTAAAAATGAAAAAAGCCAAGTTAAGAAAAAAAAATATAAAGGAAATTTCGAGCCATTTTGAGACAACTCGAATTTTCTATTGTTGAGCAACAATTATATATGGAAAAGTTATTTTTGGTTTTTAAAAAAACGTCTTATGGGTTTTTTCGTGGGTAAATTAAGATTTCCAGAAGGGCGGGAAATTTAAATTTTTGAACATTTCAAATTATTCACAATATGTATTCTCATTTCAGTTTTAATTTAATTATTTTAAGTTTTTCCTTAAAAATGTTTGCATCGTCAAAACATCCTTCAAAAATTTATTTTTTTTCAGTACTGCATTTGACACGCCTGTTATTTTTTTGCTTTGTCATTATATTGGTGTAACTTCGTGTTCTTGTTAACGAGTGCGGAAGAGCTGTGAAATTCCGAACTAAACATTTTTTAAAAATGATCGGTGCAGGGAGGGGTAAATCTGCGAAAGATTTTAAATCAAAAGTTAATCAATTTATTTTGCCCCATGGAATGCAGAAATAGGGGAAATTTGTGTTTTGACAGATCGAGATCAAGAATAAATTAATTTATTTTACCCATGTTATGTTCCTGGTGACAAAGATTTTATTCTCTTTCAAAACCGTTATTGGTTTTAAGTATTTGGAAAAAACTATAAATATGAGATTTGATCAAGATATTTAAAAAGCGTCCCTTGATACTGTGATGCTGTAAAGTTGTGACAGCTTAACAATGTAACCAAAGAATTTTGACATTAAATAAAATAGAAAACCGATACTGAAGGACAGCGTAAAAATGAAACAGTAGGTACCTACCTTAAACAGTTTAATTATAAATAACCTTCGTAAATGGAACTATTTTTATAGATGTTAAATTTTTAAATTTCGGTAACAGTCGTTGTGTTGTCAAAATATGCTTTGGCAAAAATATTTTTAAAGTTTTGTGTCGGATACAATTAGTATTGTGTGTGTTTTTTTTTGTATACAATTTGTGTAGAATAAAAAAAAATCTATTAGAGTACAAACTAAATTAGCAAAAAGAGCCAAACAGAAAAATAAAAACTATAGCACGAAATCCGAGACTGTAATGTAATCAAAAATAATGCTGATTACACAAAATTAGCGTAATGCAATTCTTTTTTCTGTACATATTTCTGTCCATTTCACTAATTCATTATTAACACCAAACTCATATCATCATCCACCGACCGACCTTTCGACTAGAAGCGATGGATGCGACGCGACTTTCCGCTAATGATTTGACCCTAATTTAAAATGCCAAGCCACTTAAATATAGACACGTTAAGGATATGGAAAACAGAACTAATCACCCCCACATTATGGAGCCGTGAGTTTATAGACAGACAGAAAATCTATTACACATCACATTCGATGATGGTATTGAAATATGTGGCTCTATGGATATAAATAAAATCCTGTTTTATTAGTTTTGTGGCAAAAGTAGATCGGATGAGTGCAGCGGATCTCGCTATAGCTACGAATCCTTTCATAGAGATGAATTTTCCCACAGAAGAATATTATATGTAGCTTCACATCAAACACACCTACTCACGGACTAACTATAAATCCGCTAGTGAGCACTTGAAGTGGTTTCAATTAAAATTCAATTATCAGGACAACATGCTTTAATGGTTTTCTCATTTCGATGAGTTTTTCGGTTAGCATAGAAATATAAAAACCAACACCTATGGTATCTAAGGATGAATTCATCAAAAGGTATATAGATACCCCTATAGATAGGCTTCACGTAACAATTTTCAAAAACCACTATAGATTCCTGACAGATACCAAGGACATTTCGGTTATTCCAATCCAAATTCCGGTCAACGAACAAAACTTGATTATTTGTGGCGGCCAGAGTTGTAGGTGGAGCTGACGACGACGGCGGCAGTGGCAGTGGCTACATCCATAACGGATTTTTAGTTTATGGCCTTGGCGTCATAGACATGAGTGTATGGCGGGCGTATAAGTACGGAACCATCAAGCCGATACAAATTGTATCTACCTACCTATCTAGGTTGTGTTCTACGTTAGTTGATGGTTTTATCAGTCAAAACCAGCTTGGTGTCTAGATGTTCGTGTAGTCCTTATATCTAAAAACATCCAGAGCCAGGTTGTCGGTTTATCCTCCGTCGCCTTCGCTCGGCTTGGCGTCCATCTCTCGTCGTAATCGTGCGTCGTACAATTCTAACATATGAACGAAACATGATTCATGCATACCCTTATCTGGTTTGAAACACTTATCAAAACGCGTGTGGTTTGTTCGGGTAATACCTAAAACATACACACAATCCACACAAATTTAAGTGATACTAAAAAAATTGCTATAATTCAAATCACAAGTACAGTAGGGTGATCAAGGAAGGAATCATAAATGCCAAAAATCTGACACTAGAAGATATTTTCGCTGGAACTGTAATAAACTCAAGCGCCTGTGAATGCAATCTTTTCAATTCGTTCTTTGAATTAAATCAAACGATTACGTTCTTTTTATCTTCACTTTGGGAAGGTGATTATGATTACAAATTATTCTTCAAGCTTCACAATGATACAAAAAATCAGATCTTAAGAAGTTAAAGCCCTGATGTATGGCAGGTCATTTTGATGTTATGGACTTGCTGATTCAGTGACAGTGGCATTTATTGGAAGGCAAGATGATGAGAAAATGAAATTTTGAAAGAAGAGTAAAATAAAGTCTAAGAATATGAATAGGACAAAAACAATATTGGGAAGAGAATGTTATTGCTGCAAACTTCCAATGATCCGTCACAACTCGGAGACAACGCTACAGACAAAAACAAAGACTACAAAAAACTTAACGTTGGGCGCCATTTAAAGCTACTTAAGATTAAAATAATAAAAAGTCATATTGGGTGTAAGTCTCTTTCACAACATACTGTCTTAGATGCATTAAATACAGAGAACGCTTGGAAACAAGGCACGCATCATAAAAGCCCGCACTTTGCTATACCTAGTTGGATTATCGTGTGGCAATAAACGTTCTTGTCGTGTTCAGCCATTGTGGTGTCTAGAATTGATCCTTGATTGTCCATCATCAACGGTTTGTTGTGTTCTTCCTTGTCTATATGCTGGCATGCAGTTATGATGCAAATTTATCAATAATAATATGCTGGTGATGCATGGCGGTGCTTTGGCTTTTCCAATCATCGCTATAAGGTTATTATTCAAAGCTCAAAGGGAAATGATATCCAGGCTGTCTATAGTCTATATATATATAATTGATTTAAAATGTGACCAATGCAAAAGGCATCTTAGAATTGCTTCGTCCTCGTAGCGTCATCTGTCGACATTTGTGCGTTATTCTCGTCATTTATATGCAAAATAACTTCTAGAACATGAAATGCCACTTGGTGAATTCCTACAAAATGAACACTAGTTGCAGCGTTTGCTGGCAAATGATGCACATCATATGTATTTGATGATAAATGTTCTACAAGTTTAATTGACTCTCTCTTATGCACATGAATTTAGCTAGATATCAAAATAGCACATCCTAACTCGTATTAATGTTTCTCTGGCTGTTTTCCAAAAAGTTTTTGTGCCTTTTTTCATGTGAAGGCAGTCAACATCTGGGGAATTTTCAGAACTTATTCGTATCCATATGTGTGTACGTATGTGAATGTATAGATACAAAATAAATCTACTTTTCCTTCTTTCTCCACTAAAATTAAAAAAAAAAATAGAGGAATAAAAACTAAAAACATCCGCTGAATAAAAATCTACACGACCACACTAACACCATCTACCGACCAAACGAACAACGACGATGACTTGACAGTAGTTCTAGTTTTGCACGGTGGTGTTGGCATTTTTATCGTTCATCTGATTACCTTCTATTTCATATTTTTCTCTCTCTCGAGTTTTTTGTGTGTTTTATTTTATTTTTCACGGGAAATCCTTTTACATTAAAAATTTAAGCAGGATTAGGGAATTACCATCTTTTTGTTTTTATTTCTAAAAATGGAAGTGCAGAAAAATGGCAAAGGTAGATGATAGCCGTGTTTTGTTTTCCCCGTGTTTCAGATCAAATCATCCGTTTATTTGCGTTACAACAATAAAGTGAAATCCTGCTTTATGTTTTTATTTATTTTTGTGATCTAAAAATTAGTTTTTCTATTTCACACCAGATGACATTTTGTCTTGTGAAGTTTGGTATCACTTCCAAATATGCTAATAAAAACAAATAGAAATAGTTTTTATTTACATGCAAAAGTAGTATAAGTAGTTATATATTTATTTATTTTGTATGTATTCGATAAAATAATGAACATGTTTAACAAAACACAACTTAATTTGTTGACATTAAAATAAGTAAGTGCATATATTTGACAAAATGCATAGGCATCATTTTTAACCAAAAAAAAAACAAATCATCAAAACTCCGCTTTAAACGTCAAAAAAAAATATTTAAAATATGATGATTCCCGCTATTTTATTTTCTGGATCTGATCTGGATTGGATAGTTGTGATAATAAAACGCCGCTTACAGGCTAAACACAATGGATACTTAGCTGCAACTGGAAGAGCTGTCAAAATATTGAATACCTACACACAAATCCATTGTAACAAACACAACGTAACGCAAATGCAGTAGAAACTGCAAACGGTGCTGCAAAGGTTTATCAACTCTTAACTTTTCGTTCAGGAATTTTGACATTTCAAAAGAAATTGAAATGTCAAAATTGGACAAAAATATATTTAAGCGGTTAGTGAACTTGAGGTTTTGTGGAACATGTCCAACAAAAGTTTTAACAACTGATCCCAAAAAATGAAAGCAAAACCTGAAATGTCGAACAGCTGCATGCTTCAAAATTGTACGTACCTCACTTTTTGACAGTTTTTTTTCCAGCTGCAGCATGTAGTTCCAATTGCAGTTGTTTTCAGGCAGTTATTTGTTTTTAAAGAAGTTGAAGAAAATCTGTCACATGCGCCTTAATAATGCAGACAAGAACACAGTGACTGTCCACACATAAACAATTCTTTGGACTTGACAGAAGTTGTTTTAGAGCTAAATGTCAGAACTACTATTAAAACAATCTGGGAATGTCATTACTATGAAAAAACATCACTAATGACAGCAAGAAAATAAAAAAAAAATAACGTAACTACTTCATCCAACAGCGTGAGAGATTTATGTTTTTCTGTTTGATGAAAGAATTCTACTAAAGTTTCTTTTGTTAGTCAACTGGCTCAAAACAATGAAGATGAAGTAACAATTTAAACTGCAGCCACAATAGCTGTCAATTAAATTTTAAAAACAGAAATCACTTCAGAGTTGAAAAAGATAGGGACCAGTTACAGATATCATTGGTTATTGACATTTTTTGTTTAGAGATTTAAAAGCAATTAAGAGAATCAAATCTGTTATGCTTGGTGTCAAAATGAAGTTGTTACTAAAATAAATAATTTATTTTAACTAAATAATTTATTTTACCCAGAACTGTTCTTTTAGTTAGTTTTCAATTTATTATATCTTTTTCAGTGAATGTCTGGTTCCTTAGTAGGTATATAATTTGGAACAAAATGATTTTACTGAATACGTTCCATTTTCTTTGATTTCCCACCTGTCAGTTTTACTTTCCATGATAAGCTCTAACTTTCAATGACAGCTACATATAACTAACCTGTCAAAAAAATACCAATCATTGGTTTCAATGATATGAAAATCAATGATAGCTATAACTCAACTCTTAGCCGGAATCAAAACACATACAAGCCAAAAAAAATTTTATTAAAATTTCATTCAAAGTCGGTGATCGCTTTCAAAGGGAAAAACGAATGTCAAGCTGCTTTCAAACTGAATACATAAAACTATTGCCTGTAGATGCAAATGTTTTGCTTGAAAAGGAAACGGCCAATTCTATTTTAATTGTGTTTTTTCAGAAATTAGAAATTAGTTACTAGGAAATTGGGTTAATTTATTTAACCATTATTGTCATTAGTATATTCAAACCTTTGTTAGTCAAATTTCAACTCGCTTATTTTCGAGTCTTAGGGGTGCATGTGGTTCGAGTTTATAACTTGGCTTTTACCACTTATATGAATTACTGAATCATTTGGTCGAAAGTCAGTTCATTTACTCAAATCGGAGCTTTAGAATTACTGATTCGTTATTTAAACGATTGAGAAACGATTGAATAAATGGCTCTTAGAGCTCAAATCAATTATTGTATGGGCAGATAAATCTGTCAAAACTTGTCAGACTTTCAAATCCAACAAAAAAAATGCAAAAGACAATAAAAAATCATATTCAATCGAAATAATCAAAAAGAGTGCCGTTCCTTTTTTTATACTTTCCTGCCACCTGACAAAAATTGGATTTTTAGCAACTTCTTGTGCATGAGAATAAAATCACAATGTTTCAATTTGTTTGTTTATCTGTAATTTATTCCATAAATTTAAAACAAAAACAAAAATCATTGACAGTTTTGTTTCCTCGTGTTAAACAAAATTAGAAGAAAACATACGACATATGTACATACGTTTTTTTTTTTAGTACATTGTTTCAATATTGTTTATACATACATGAAAATAGTGAATTTCCTTAGAATCCTTAAAATAAGTTTATTTGGTTTTTAAATCTTGTAATTGTCAGATATGTCATTAAATTAAAAGTTCATCAGATAATGTTAACAGAACGTCAATTGTCGACCATTGTCAGTTTTAAGCCAATCGTATGAGTACGCAATTAAATTTTTTTAACTGTCAGACAATTATATCGTTGTTAAACCATTTCCCGAAAAGAATTACATGCCAACCTTGTAAACTGACAATTTTTACTTTATAAATATTTTTAGAAACGTCAAAGTCCATATCAAGTAACTATCTGAGAAATAAATGGTGTTAACTGACAATTTGTTGTTGAAAGATCATTTTTAGGTTATTGACAGCCATTGTTGAGCACTGACAGATCCAAAAACCATCTGTAATGAAGTCAACATTTTTGGTAGAAATATTTTGGATTATTAATAATTTTGAAATTTGTAATTCTTGTTTATCTGGTAATGCTATTCAAGTTCAAATCGAACTACATATATTTTTGTGGACTTGTTTCTTTTCTACCACAACACAACATGTCATCTATGAAAGTGACTTTGAAATCACCTTAGCTGAAAGAGGTGAAATTGTTGATGGAATTCGTCTTTTATTTTTGCCAGCAAAGCGCAATGGATGGCGTTGCTCGCGTTGTATCTTGGTTTGGTAGTGTCAGGAGGAAACTAGAAAAAGGAAACTTTGCTATGTTACTTGATTGCCATAAGCATTGCTTTACTTCATCTTTTCTGTATATAAATGCAAGTATATATGACTTAGTTTATATTTGTGGTCTAGAGGTGATGATGATGATGACGGTAGAGGTAGCTACCTCATGTAGTACGTGAGCTACCTTCTACTTTTTGAAGGATTTCAACTCTATATATTAGATGATTCCCACAAGACAGAACGGAAGGTAACTATTTCAACCTCATTTCGCGATATGTAGTATATATCATAGTAAGTATATGAGTACTCATAGTAACTACTGATTCATTTGGCGGGGTTTATGATTAATGTATCACCTACTTATGCTGTGACATGACGTGCTTATGTGCCAAATGGATAACTGTCAGTTGAGAGTGCACGAAAAATTTGTTAAATTTGCCATGCAAGGATTAATTTCAAAGATTGGTTCATTTCTTTTTTTTTTTTTAGGTAAAGTGGTATTTGAAGGTGCTAAAGATGAGGTTTCAAGGACTACCTACACCAATTTAAAAACGTTAGATATGCTTCCGGTAGCTTAGATGGTTTTAAAATAGATACTCGATAAAAGAAATGGAAGGATGCTATTTTTAAAGTCTACAGACACAAATTCAACTTTTTAGTTTATAATGGGTGATTTTTTTGAGGTTAGGATTTTCATGCATTAGTATTTGACAGATCACGCGGGATTTCAGACATGGTGTCAAAGAGAAAGATGCTCAGTATGCTTTGACATTTCATCATGAATAGACTTACTAACGAGCAACGCTTGCAAATCATTGAATTTTATTACCAAAATCAGTGTTCGGTTCGAAATGTGAAATCCGCTTTTTTATCGACAAATTTTGTTCAGCGATGAGGCTCATTTCTGGTTGAATGGCTACGTAAATAAACAAAATTGCCGCATTTGGAGTAAAGAGCAACCAGAAGCCGTTCAAGAACTGCCCATGCATCCCGAAAAATGCACTGTTTGGTGTGGTTTGTACGCTGGTGGAATCATTGGACCGTATTTTTTCAAAGATGCTGTTGGACGCAACGTTACGGTGAATGGCGATCGCTATCGTTCAATGCTAACAAACTTTTTGTTGCCAAAAATTGAAGAACTGAACTTGGTTGACATGTGGTTTCAACAAGATGGCGCTACATGCCACACAGCTCGCGATTCTATGGCCATTTTGAGGGAAAACTTCGGAGAACAATTCATCTCAAGGAATGGACCGGTAAGTTGGCCACCAAGATCATGCGATTTGACGCCTTTAGACTATTTTTTGTGGGGCTACGTCAAGTCTAAAGTCTACACAAATAAGCCAGCAACTATTCCAGCTTTGGAAGACAACATTTCCGAAGAAATTCGGGCTATTCCGGCCGAAATGCTCGAAAAAGTTACCCAAAATTGGACTTTCCAAATGGACCACCTAAGACGCAGCCGCGGTCAACATTTAAATGAAATTATCTTCAAAAAGTAAATGTCATGGACCAATCTAATGTTTCAAATAAAGAATCGATGAGATTTTGCAAATTTTATGCGTTTTTTTTTTTAAAAAAAGTTCTCAAGCTCTTAAAAAATCACCCGATATTTTGTATCGGCCATCATTATTTGTATGGGTGGTTTTTAAAAGGCTTAAAACTTTAAGTTGGCAATACTTTTTTAACTGACGGCCATTTTGTCGGCTGTCAAGTGATTTATTTTTAGATAGTTTGTTTAGTGATGAAGCTCACTTTTGTTTGATTGTATACGTCAATAAACAAAATTGCCGCATTTGGAATGATGATAGTCCTCAAGTGTAAGAAGTGTAAGACACCGTTACATCCCCAAAAACTGACAGTACGTTGTGCTTTATGGGTTGGAGGAATAATTTGTCCGTACTTACTTAAAAACGATGCTAGCCAGTATGTTATAGCCAATGGTGACCGCTGTTTAGCTTTTTCGTTCATCTTGTGATACAATTGATTTATTGAAGAAACATTTGTTGACAGCATAGTTTGTTTAACATTACTGACACGTGAATTAGCCTCTTAGATCTTACAATTTAATGCCGCCGCGCCGGCTTCACTATATTCTGTGAGAATAGGTGAAATCACTAATTCACGCTAAAAGGTCAGAAGCGATTGACAGCATTCGCCGCGTTATTACTGATACACGGCTACAAATGTAAGAAAAGGGGCTGGGATGCGACCCACACTTTTAACTTCCCATCCCTTCTGTCGATTTGTCTTGCTTAAAAGTTTGTCTATATGTATCAATTTGTAAAAAATTTGCATACTATTTTTTGTAGATCTTATTTTTTTATGAAAAAACGGACTTTTTGAAAAGCTTTTTGAGTGGAAAGTAAATTTTTACCAAGTTTAAGTATTGTTTTTTTTTAGGTTTTTATTTTTTGTAAAAAAAAACTGTCAATTCGATTTTTCTCATAATTTTATCGAATGTTGAAAACACTTATGTATAAGTAAAAATTAGTTAAAAGCCATTATCTGAAATTTTTGAAAAGATATTTGAGTCGAAAATCAATTTTTACAAACTTTTGTTAATTTTTTTTTGGTTTTTAAGTTTTTGTAAAAAAAACTGTCAATACGATTTTTCTCAAAATGTTACTGAATGTTGAAAACAATATTTTTTATAAGATAAAATAAGTTTGAAGCCTTAGTCTCAAGTTTTTGAAAAGATATTTGAGTCGAAATTCAATTTTTCGCAACTTTGAATAATGTTTTTATTAGGTTTTTATTTTTTATAAAAAAAACTGTCAATTAGATTTTTCTCAAAATTTTATCAGATGTCAAAAACATTATTCTTCGTTGCACAAAATTGTTTTGGAGATGAAATCATATTTTGGTCGTAAAATTTTCGAGGTGACAATTTTTTTTTCAGTTTTTTTGATTTATAAAAAAAACCGTTAATTGGATTTTTTTCCAAAAATATACTTGTTTTGTATTACGTTACAAAATACTGTATAAAATTTAATTCAAGTCTCTAGTGTCATTGGTTCATGAGATATTTAGGGTTAACCAAAATTTTCACCTTTTTTTAAAACTGCTATGGTAAAAAATCACCCACGCAATTTTCTTGAGAGCCCTTTCTGCACTTTCTGCCTTATTATTTGTATAACAAAATTTATTTGAAGTCGATATCTCTTCTGGTTCTTGAGCTATGGAAGACGAGAAAAACGTCGCGAACGTACAGACGTACGGAAGTGGGAACTTCCCATGGGAAGTTAAAAAAGTCATCGAAAATTGGACCTTCAGATTAGACTTCATACGCCCGAGCCCGCCGGCCGTTTAATTTCATTTCAAAGTTCCATTTCCAGGTCAAAAAACGTTTCTGTTTTAGAGTTTTTATAGGGCTTTAATACAGGGTCATTAAATATTAAGAGCAGATGTTGATTTTGAATAAAACACAAATTATTTAGGAATTTATTGTCATTTCGTTTTATTATGATAATATTGGTATGATTCATTTATGTGTGGAACAAAATATCGGCCATATTGCGGCCGCGGCCTCTGAGGCACACCTTTTTTTTTTTTTTTTTTTTTTTTTTATTTATTAATATCATATTCTCCTAACAATTTTTAGATATCTTATTTCTAATTTAATAATATATGTATTTTGTACAATTAATTAGAGAGAATAGTTTGTAGCATTTGAATTTTAAGTTAAAATTGAATTAATGCCACATTTACAAATTTTTATATTGTGGGGTCGAAATTTTCGATGACGCTCAGACATAATTGAGTTGAGGTTCTCTGCCGTTAATGTGCCGAATCATCTCATCCTTTAGCTCTTGAAATACTGGTGGCTTATCGACCTTCACCTTTTCTATCAAATAACCAAAAAGAAAGAAGTCTAACGCTGTCAAATCAAATGATCTTGGCGACCAATCAACATCGCCACCATGTGCGATAACACGGCCATTGAATATCGTCCTGTAGAAACCACATCATCTCACGATTGCGAACACTTTTCACATTAATTGCCTGACCGGTATCATTTTGGAAAATATACGGCCTTATGGTCGCCAGACCATAAACCGCACTAAACAGTCACTCTTTGTGGGTGAATTGGTTTTTCGACAGTCACTTTTGGATTAGCGTTCGCCCGAATGTCGCAATTTTGCTTATTGACGAATCCACTGAGGTGAAAATGTGTCTCATCACTGAAATTGATTTTCTTAGAAAATTGATCATCCATTGTTGTCATTTCTTGCCACCTTTCTGACCATTGACGATGCTTAAAATGGTCAAGAGGCTTTAGTACTTGAGTCAATTACACTTTGTAAGGGTCCGACGATGTGATGTGTTGAGTTGAATAGCTCTTCAGCCACACTGTCGCCAGGGGCGTCTTTAGAGTTTTGGGGACCCTGGGCCAATAGGATTTGGGGGCCAAAAAAGTAGGTATAATATATTTTTTTTTATTCTTTAGGTTAAAAAAATTGATTTTTGATAATTTCTATTGTTTTTTTGGTTGATTTCTAATGATTTTATATTTTTTTTTTTAATTTTATGGAAGTTTATTTCTTTATATTTGTTTAGATTTTTTTTTTGTTTAGATATACATACATACATAATGTAAGTTTAAGTATACAATTAAATATTATTGAAGGGATACTTTTCGGACTTTGTCAGTTGCAAAATCATGAATTAAGTCATCATGTTTAGTCTATCTTGTAGCATTGTGCTCCGAAGTTCATTTTTTATCAGTTTGAAACCATCAAGGATAAAAAAATTCTAGAGACAGTTTCTACATTTGGAAATGTGTTCCCCATTTCATCCACTGTAATTAGACTGTACAATTTTGATATTTTAATAAGATCTTCATTTACATCTTTATTGAATTCTTTTAAATATTGTACGAGGTGCAGGCATTCTACCTCAAGTTCTTCTCCATTAACATCTCTATGGTATTTTTTTGAAAACTGTTCGCAAGAATTTTGCAACTCCACTGAAGTCGAATATTGCAATCGACAAAAAAGCCAAACAATGCATTAATTTCTTGATAGAAATTGGATCGTATTTTTAATTGCAAAGTAATAGTGTCAATAATTGGGAAAAAAGTTGACATTTTAAATTTTTCTTTCCCAATTAGCTGGACGGATGGTGCAGGACCATCAAAATATGTGGCACGCGAACTTTGTACTATTTTTCATTGCTTTAAGTCTTTATAATTAGCATCCAGATTCTGAATTTTGGCACACGCAAAATTTATCAAATTTCTCCCTTAGATCATTTATGAAAGAACATAGTGAACAAAGCAAATTGGCAGCAACGTCAATCGTTATTGTTTCTTTTTCAAGGCTCTTTCTGGTTTTATGAATTCTTTCTAATATTGTGCTCCAAATTTCTGTTAAAATGAGAAACTCCAATTTTGACATTTTCTTAGACAGGCTTAGCGCTTCACTTTTTGTGTCTGGAGCTTGCTCTGGATCTCTAGAGATAGATGTCAAGGCTTCAGTAATTTGCTTATAACCATTATGGAGCGCGTTAACTGCATCAGCTCGTGCAGACCATCTTGTTTCAGAAAGGCTTTTAAGGACTCTATGTAAACCTAAACATTCATTCAATTTATTCCAGCGATATGGGTAGAAGCAGAAAAAAAGTTGTATATTAAGAGAATGTACTGCACAAGGTACAAAGGTAGTAAATTCGCACTTCTCCTTTAATCTTGCTGCAAACCAGAACATTTTCCCGACATATTAGACGCATTATCATAGCTTTATCCTCTACAATCCTCTATTGAAATATCATGATTTTCCAGAAATGTCAAGATTGTGTAAGCCAAATATTCAGATTTATGCTCTTGAATAGGGATAAATTTTAAGAACCTATCGATGGAAACACATTTTTTAACATACCGAATTACAAAAGTCAACTGGTCGATATGAGAAAGGTCGGCTGTACTGTCAACACTTAGGGAAAAATACTTTGCCGATTCACCTTATTCACCTAAAATTTTCATTAGGACTTGTTTTCCCATTATATCAATGAATTTGTTGCAAATATTGGCTGATAAATAGGAAGTGTATCCCTTTCCTGAGTTCCCACATTTTTTCTAAATGATCTGCGATGAATGAATCAAATTCACCTAAAACTTCCGGGTATCCCAAATAATTTCCATTGTTAGGTGACCCAATGGTTTCGCTAGGAGAAATCCGAGTTACATATTTTGTATTTTTTTTTTCTTTTATGAAACCTACCCTAAGCAAACACAGACATACGCAGATGAGCACTGTGAAGATGAGCAGAGCGACAAAGAACATAGTCTTTTTTTCTTCCATTGAACAGAGAGGAAGAAAGAGGAAAGGAAACAAAATTGTTCTATCCGACTCATCGTGGTACAACTCATCATTTCGCAACTCATCATGGGACAACTTTGTGTTTGTTTCTGGAGTGAGTTGAAAAGCCAACATGTGTGCAGAACTGTAGAGTAGAACGAAAGCAGAGTTGTTAAAATATTTTTGACAGCGTGTGCAGGTGTATGATTAAAGATTCATGTTGCCAGAAGTTTAAGATGTTGAAGAGGAGAATTTCAACGGAACGGAGAGTAAAATGAAACTTGTTTTTCTGTAACTGTCTATTAACCTTATTTCGTTTTCTATATAATTCTTGTATAGATTCATTCATTTTGAGTTGGTGGATTTGGGGGCCAAATAATTGCGGGGCCCTGGGCCCTGGCCCACCGGGCCCATGCCTAAAGACGCCACTGACTGTCGCGAACAGCAGTAATATTTTCTGTAACGGTCGATTGAATTGACCGAAAAAATCACGAAGTTCAAGATATTCATTTTGATTTGAAGTTATTCATAATAAGCCTGAATAACTTTAACGCGTTGCTCGATTGTGCATCTTTCCACGGTTCAAATTGAGTTAGTCCCAAATTGAGAAATGTCAAATAAAATGCAGACAAAAAAATTGACGTTTAAGTGTTGTTCACATTCAACATCGGCCCATAATATTTAATCACCCTTTACAAATATTTCGAGAAGAATCAATCTTCATTCTTCAGGGGCAATGTTTGAACGTTTTAATTCATAAACTTTATTGATGAATTGCAGGACAAAAATTAAATACCAGTAGGCGAATCTTATATTAAGTAACTTCCATCCTCCTAGAATTATGCAATCATAATAAATTCATTTAACGTGTTCGGCAGCTAAAAGTATGCAATTTATCTTAAGAGTGTGGTGAATTTGAAAAAAATCATTTTGAAAAACTTGAATATTCTATTTTAACGAGTTTTTTTTTTAAAGTAACCTAGGATTTTTAAAGGTTATTTTAAATTTTAAGCCTGGTAGTCTTGTGAGGGTGCATCAAAGTGAATGTGACTATAGCTGGACACCTTTCACACCAAGCAAGAAAAAAAAGCTGATTTAAATAAATTAAAATTTTTGCTGAAACTTGTGACTTGTGACACTTGCCAACAAAAAAAAAATATGTGTGTCCTGTGACTGCCACGTACCACTTCTTTCTTCCTCATTTTTTTTGTTTTGTTTTGTATGCCCGTTCTTACAAAAACGACGTTCTTTGCGTTCCACGACGCAACAGTAGTTTTATAGGTATATGCATTCCTATATCCTTCCTACCTACATATATCTAGAATAAGGAATACAATTAATTTTTGCAGAGACTGCCTTCCATGATGCCACGGATTTGAATTTAGCGGTTGGTTGCAGCAGGTTTTGTGTGAGATTATGCGATGCTACTTCTACTGCTGCTGCCTTAGACTCTGTGGTGCTGTGGAACTATTACTTTGCATCAGTCGACAGCGGCGTCAGCAGAAAAGCCACTTCACTATTAAAGCCAAAGCGAACACTATTACACAAGAAAAAAAAATGAAAAACGCAGACTGCGGGAACCTAAGGACCTTTAACTGATGCATTTTTTCTCTGGCATCCTCGCATGTTGTCCACTTTTGCTACACGAAAAAAGCCACGAAAGAAGAACTAAACAAAAAATATCCTTTTCTACCTATCTACTTGTTTGTGCGCTACTATGATGCCAGCGCCACCGTGCGTCGATGTTAATTTTTCATTTTATTTGCTTACTAAGTGGGCACCTCTCCACCTCATATTCAAAAGCAACACTCTGGACATTGCATAAACTGCAAAAACACAAGATCCATAGGTACAAGAAGTAGAATGGGTTTCTAGGTATGCACATTGCACGTGCATCATCATAACTTTTCGCAGGACCTTCACAAATACAAAAAAAAAAACAGTCCTACAAAAAAGCATCATCCTGCAAAACTTTCAAACAAAAGCAAATCCTGAAAACAAAAAAACAGACAAGCAAACAAACAAACAAACAAACAATATCTAAATGGAAACACTGTCCAAGGAGGTTTTTGACTATTTTTATTCGAGTCCTTAGTTGTTAGATTTTTTTCTTTTTGGTTTTCATGGCAATTTACATGCGGAGACAATTGTGCACAATTTGCAGGATACAGATGCAAACCGTGTGATTGTTATTGCTAGGTATATAGGAAAGGCAAGTTGTAGCAGCCATTTTGCACAAAAGAACTGATGTCCTGGGCTCCATTCAAACTTCTATAAAGCACCCATAACCCATTCTATCTTTTTTCTGTTCCTTTAAACTCCTCTACAATTATTATTGTCCTGCAAGAATGTTTGTCCTTTTGTTTTATATCGTCTTCCTGGCATTTTTTTTTGTCCTTTAGTCCTTTTTTCTACAATTTTTTCAGCTCCTGGACAATCTAGCTACAGGTGTGATGATTTGTTTAAAAAAAGGAAACACTTCTTTTTTTTGAAAATTTAAATTTATGTCCTTGGGGTTGGATAAGGCTAGTTTAGTATGTTAATTAAGTTATATTCTTGGCACTTCCAGTTTCTCTAACTCTAAGGTAAACTATATACATACATACCTATATCCATAAGGATGATGGCATCCTGTCAGAGGATATATGCAAGCAAAAGAAATTCATTTAAAAATAAACCAAACAAAAATACGAACAAATTATCAAACATACACATAGTCCAACCACAATTGCAGTGCATATATAAGGATTTAAGGAAAAAAGGACGAAAAAAAGAAGTTGTTATGGTTGCAGATATCTGCGATGTGGTTGCAGCTGAGCATAGGAATTGCAGAGGATATCTACTAAAAAAAATCTGTTCACCTCCTTTGAAAGCAATTCAAATAAATGTTGGTAACTATATACGTTATAGCATTCATATACAGAGCTGAATATCCTAGAATCCTGGACAAGGATTGTGTGCGTTGTGTGTGTGGAAATCTGTTGCAGGATGAACGCGGATAAAGTCAATATCTCTATACGAAGAGTTTGGGAGTAGCGCAAAAATATAGATTCACTTTGAATGTGTTTTCATATATAAAAATAAAAATAGTTATGAAATTCTATCACATGAAGTTGGTTTTTATTGATGCTCACTTTATATGGATAGGATATGGGGAAATAAAGGAGTATAACCTTGAGTCATTAAATATGTAGATAGATATACTTTGTATTTATAAGAAATGCAGAGAAAGGACGAATATAACAATGAGAATAATATTGGGTTTATTGTTTGCGTTTTCTTTATGGGCAAGATTAAATCTGACTTAATTGTTTTTCCTTGTAATGAAAATTTTTACGTCATATTAAAGTGATAAACTTTCAATTTTGTAAATTTGGATGATAAGTTTGTTTGTGAAGTGAATTTATTTAACTTTGGAGGTCATTGTATTACGGAATATAACGTTGTTCAAGTGGCTGACTCCAGCTGGCCTTGCAGTCACTCCAATTTTCCAAGACCTTCTTGATGGTTTCAGGATGTAGCTTGAACATTTTTTCGGGATTGTTGACATTGCTCCTTTACGGTTCTCCTCCAAAATAGTCTCAAGGGGTAAAATTATATAGCTTTAATCACCCTGCCAATTGACATCACCAATATGACAAATGACACCATTTGGGAATTTGGTTAGCAAAAGACCATCCTACATGAGTTTAAGGTCATAAAAATCTATCCATGTGTCCAATTTCAGTATGTAAAAAGAGGCTGGGATGCAACCCACAGTGATAACTTCCCATCCCGTCTGTCGATTTGTCTTGCTTAAAAGGTTTGTAGGTTATTGAGTTTTGATAAAAATTCGTCATTCGAAATAATATTTTGCATATGATATAAGAGTTTGATTTCTAAATCTATTTTGGTTAACGAGATTTTTATTCGAAACCAATTTTTACTAATTTAAGTAGCATTTCCTAGCAATTTCAATTTCTTCTATAAACAAATACAAATTGGATGAATGAAATTAATTTGAAGTCAATATCTTCTATTATTCATGAGATATCGACAACCGTATTATTTTTGTGTACTATTTTTTGTAGATCTTAATTTTTTATAAAAAACTGTTGGATTTTTATAAAAAAATTATCGAATGTCGAAAACAATATTTTCTGTGAGATAAAATTAGTTTGAAGCCAATTTTTTATATTTTTGAAAAGATATTTGAGTCGAAAATCAATTTTTACCAACTTTTAGTATTGTTTTTTTTTTTAGGTTTTATTTTTTGTAAGAAATACTCTCAACTTGATTTTTCTTAAAATTTTACTGAATATTGACAAGATTAGATTTTGATTTTATTTAAACATACATACATACATTTTGAACAATAATTTGGTTTACAATCAATATGATGCATGGCATTGCCGCCTGCCTGATTGAAAAATAAAAGTATAGCTTTATGTAGATAAAAAAAAGAAAGTGCAGTTTAAGATTTAAACGCTCCATTTAAAATTTGATTTCTATATTTAAGTGCTGTTTTCCAATATGCATATAACTTTGTGACATCCATTTCCTGTAGAAGGCTTGTGATGTCAGTATTTGAAAAAAAGTCACTGTCTAGGATAAGTCTTCTTATTTCTCTCAATATCGCACATCGTCCAACAAAATGAAAAACATCCTCGCGCTCCTTCAAGTTGCACAGGTTGCATAAAATCGGTAAGTCCTCACGGTGAGGAATGTAATTCAGATTAAGGAGTTCTCCTCTTAGCCGGAACATGCACGAAATTTGTTCGATGGAATATTTGTCGTGGAAGTAGTTTCTTTCCCGGAGATCGTAGTCTAGTCTACTGTAAATCATGCGGTGCAGTGAGCTTGCTCCGTGTATTGTATTCTTGAGGCTTCATCCAGACGAGCTATTAGGCGATATAAAGTTGGGTTCAGAGAGGCAAGGTTACTATAGTTTAGGTCAACATCCACCTGCTCGGCTAGTTTCCATCCAGTCTTTAAACCATCCACTTCGGGATTGGATTGTTTGAAGAACTACTTTCTTTGGGAGACGATAACTTGACATATACAGAGCTTTGAGGATGTAATTTACCTGCAGCTTGAGTGTTTTTATAAATAAAGGCGATAAACCTGTTTCCAACATAATCATGTATTTTGGCGTACTCGAAGGAAGGTGGAAAATCCGTTTTATGTAAAATATGAGCAGTTTTTTCACTTGTTCATATTTCCGACCTCCCCAAGCCTGCGCTGCATAAAAATAACTGATTCCGATACAGCTTCGAAGACCCTGAATTTACTGGTATGCGTAATTTCCTTATTATTAAAGCATTGCTTTCATGCTACGTTTATAGCTGTTTTCGCCTTAACAAGTTTGTAAGTGAGATGTTTTTCCATGCTCAAGTTCTTAGTAAAGCAGACTCCTAGATATTTGTATTCTTTCACCAACTCTACTCTTTCACCATTATAGTGCCGTTGCGCACTTGCACCCGATCTTCCTCCATCATTCTTAAAAACCATAACTTTGGATTTATTTATTTAAATTTACCACTAGGTTCCACCTTTTACAATATTCAGCAAGCTTATTTATCATTAGCTGAAGGGACTGCGGAGTATACGCGAGCAGGACAATGTCGTCAGCGAAACGAAGAGCTTTAATGTTAACGCCTGCGTACTCGATTCCTACTGGTAATGCTTCGACTATACCATCAATGAAGAGTGCAAACAAGCTTGGACTGAGTGCACAGCCCTGTCTAACTCCTGATTTTGTTTGGAACCACTCTGATAAGCATTGGCCATTTCACACTGATGCTTTTGGTAGTCTTATATAAATTTTGCAATACTGTACCGAACTTAAACGACATTCCTGTCTGGAAAAGCTTGTAAAATAGGGCATTGCGATCCACGGTGTCGAAAGCAGCTTTGAAATCAACGAAAAATGCAAATAGTTTCTTATTTCTCGATAGAAACGAGTCAGCAATCCAGCGGAGTACAAAAATGTGATCGACAGTGGAGTATCCCGATCTCAAGCCAGCTTGGAACTCACTGAGCAGATTATTAGAATGTATCCATTCATTTAAACGACTGACTGAATCGATGTGAATATCTTATATGACGAATTCAAAAAAGAGATTCCTCTGTAGTTTTCCGGAACTTCAGTGCTTCCCTTCTTGTGAATTGGGAAAATCAAGGCATCGCTGAACTGATTTGGGATGGTTCCTTAATCAAAGATCTGGTTGAATACTGCTGTAGAATTCTGCGGGTATACAATCTGAGCCCGCAGCCTTTCCATCCTTTAGGTTGTTTATCGATGTAAACACTTCTTCCTTTGAAATTGGTGCATTTAAAATATTATTTTTGAAGCCAAGTTTGGCATACTGATTCAGAAACTTATTTGGCGCATCTGGATTTAACAATTGCTCAAAATATGTTTGCAGTCTATTTGAATTAAGACCCGGGCTAATAGGAAATTTTGTTCCATTAAGTTTACGGACCAGGTTCCAAAACTCAGACGACTTGTTGAATATTGATAACAGTATATTTTACAAGATAACATTAGTTTGAACACAATATCTTAGGTTTTTGAAAAGATATTTGAGTCGAAAGTCAATTTTTACCAAGTTTTAGTATTATTTTTTTTAGGTTTTTATTTTTTGTAAGAAAATATATTGTATCACGTTACAATATATACCTAATATTAAATTTAATTCAAGTCACTAGCATTATTGGATCGTGAGATATTTTGGGTAAACCAAAATTTTCACCTGTTTTTAAAATTGCTATGGTAAAAAAACCACCCACTCAATTTTTTGAGAGTCCTTTCTGCATCTTTCTGCATTATTTTATTATCTGTATTATTTAATAATTTATTTGAAGTCGATATCTCTACTGGTTATTGACCTATGGACGACGAAAAAACGTCGCGAACGTACGGACGTACAGACGTACGGACGTACGTAATTTAGCTTTGTAACACCCGTTGTTATAAGAAACGTTTTTAACTACCTTTTTTCCAAGAAAAACGGTCCAATGATACCAGCCACTCCATAGCCCACAATAAAATTCTGTCTTTTTGACTTTTCTCTAAAGTTTCAAAGCATTTACTTTATTTGTTAAAGACGGAATTATCGCTCGCCGAAAAATCGTTGTCCAGATCAAGCCACTTAAAGGCCTAACCGAGGACGAAGGGGATTTTAAAAGTTTAGTTAAAAAAAAAGATATTTAAATTTAAGAGAAATTGTATTGACTTATAGACTCTGTTTGTAAGGTTAAATTTGAGGACATTATGAATCAAGTTCAGAGCGACATTTCTTTGTTAAAAAATCTCCCAAAAACTTTATACTCAACTTCGTTGCAAGAAAAACGGGTTTAAGGTATTAAAAACCATTATATATATAAAAAAAATCATTTTTATTAAATTGTTGGGTCTATGAAATAAAAAAGAAGAAGCGATTTAAATCCGAAAACTGTCCAAAATACTGTCAGGACGGAGACTAAAATTTGCAAACAAAAATTTGTAAG
This sequence comes from Eupeodes luniger, assembly GCA_951509635.1. Lineage (NCBI taxonomy): Eukaryota > Metazoa > Arthropoda > Insecta > Diptera > Syrphidae > Eupeodes > Eupeodes luniger. Next base: position 55,078,308 of record OX608073.1, read on the forward strand.
GCACTTTTGGAAATTTTGGAAAGTTAGTTGGAGATAACAAATGAGGCTTAGAAATCTTAAGGAAGTTTTAAACTTCGTAAGACCATTTACTTCGAGAATATGAAGACCCCTTGAAAGCGTTTAAAAGTTCATGAAGTTTTAAAATCATTCAAGGCTCCTCATGAACGTCAAGACTTTTCAAGATAATCAAGAGAACAATTATTGAGACATTTAAGGACTGTCAAGAATCTTATTGAAAGTTTTTTTTTAAATCTCGCGACGTTCACATCGAATTCTAGCCTGCAACCAAATGTCCAAACTTGTCTCAAAATCAAAATCTCAAAATCTCAATGATTGTCTAGAAATCAAAAGACGAACCTGAATATAGAGGTAGTAGAAACTTGACTCGAAATTTCCAGAAGTGTCTTTTAAACTTTAGACCTCTCTTTAATTTTCTAAACATCTGTCCCTTAAAATCAGCTGATCTTCCTCTTAATATCTGCCTTGAAACTATCAGATCTTCTTCTTAATTTTTAGAACTGTCTTAATTACTGCTTCCCTCTTTCTAAATCTCTAGATCTTCCTTGAAATCTACAGACCTACGTTAAAAGCTTTGTCTGAAATTTTCACAAAACCACATCAGGTGGAAAATGGATAAAACATGTTTAATTTTTAGGTGAGGATTGGCTGATCTAAGTTCTATTTTCTTAAGGAACGATTTTTTCCTGAGCCATCAACGCTCCAAAAGGGGAAGTAATACAAATACAAATACAAATTCTTAGAAAATTAATTCTTCGGTTATCTTGAAGAACTCGACGACTTTGCAGGAAACAGTCTCTTAGATTTTTTTTAAAGCCTCTGAGTGGATGGAAAACGACAACAGCTAAAATCATAGGTTGTACACTCACTTTTTAGGAAAGTTATACATATTTCAGGGAATATCAGGGTATTGATTTAAGTGTGGTGATAAGTAAATCAATAGCCAACCTATTTACCTAACCTTACCAGGGTAACGGAACCTCAACTTTTTAGCCAGTAAAATATATGACAATTGATTTATATTTTAAGTCGGGGGGATTAGGCCATTATAGAATTTTCAAAGAATTATTTTACTTCCCAAAATAAGGTATTATAATCGTTCCTGATGTGTGTGCGTGTGATACCATTTTTCATCGTCCATATCTCAAGAACCAGTACAGATATCGACTTAAAAAAAATAATACCGAAGGATTCAGAAAGGACTTTCAAAAAAGTAGAGTGAATGGTTTTCTTAAAATTTTTCAAGCGTGTTTCTTAGTTGCCCGGACTCATAACTCAGTCAATTTTATTTATCAAAGTTTCTTGATTGTTTCATCGGCTCGTTTCATAACATGCTCTTAAATTTTAATTTTTTACTCTAGGAATACTTCAAAAGAGAATATTAATAAAAGTTTCTTCTTTCGTGAAGCTGAATGCTTCAAATTTGCAACATTATCGACTAAATACGAGAAACCTACCTTCGACAGAAAGACAGGAGCTCCATCACCATAAATTCACCATACAAAACCACACAGAATCTACCAATTGTCATTCGATGTCCTAACTACCGGGCTCTTTCTATATACATTATGTTTGTGAAGCACTTAAAGTTCAATTTCATCAACTGTTTTCATTCTATTCTAATTTTCTTGTATGCATCTCACACTTTACCTTTAGAAAAATATTCAAAATCTAATTAAATACTCAAGTGACAACTGTTATAGAGTTGCCTCTTTCCCATATCAGGTAGAGATAGAGGTGGTAGGTCTAATTGAAATCCTGCACTTTATACTTTCTATCCCCCCGCACATCCCGCACAGTCAAGTTGTTCGTATATAAATTTAATTAAATCTTCCAGAAATAACTTTATCGTGTTTGTCTAGCTCTGGCTGGGGGTGTCTGAAAATATGTAGGTACTGTACTGTACGTCTGTTGCATTTATGTTCAGTGTCTGCAGAATCCCAAATGTGCATAAGTTTCCAACAGGCAACTCTTCTGAATCCCCATAATAGAATGCATTTAAAGTTCTATGTACCTATTTATATATTGTATATATGTATATTATTATCCTTACAAAATGAATATCCTTACAATATAAGCAATGAGAACAAGTGTATCCTTTTACTATACTCCATGCCATGTGTTGCTTTTTCTCTTTGAAGCTCTAAATTTCATACTACTCGTGTCTCGTGTGTAACTTCAGAGGAATGAAAATAATATATCCTTCAAAAGGATATAACATCTGGTAAAATTTGAACTTAACATAAACAATTTATTCTTTTATTTCGTTCGTCGTTAGGTGATTTTTCTTTGTTTTCATTTTTATTTTTATTTTTAAATCACATTATTCTCAATTAAGATATAAACCATCGCATATATCGTTGTTATTGTTAATAAATTATTATAATTTTCATTTTCTCAGATTAAATTCTTAATAATGTGTGAAATTTTATAACGTAAGTTTATTCAAATTAATAAAACATAACATCCTATGAAAAAGATAACATCACAAAAGTTCTATCGTTTGAGTTAAATTTTGATTCAAGTGGAAGCTATAAAAAGCAATTCAAGTGAAATTAAATTGTTTTTCTTTTTTTTTGTTTCAAAGGAAAATGTCGATCCACCTCGTCGAACGCTTTTTCACACATTCTCTCTCCTGATGGAAGGAGCTTTTGTATTTTTTTCTGAATTTTCCTTGGTTAATTAACACTCATTATGCAAATATTCAAATTAGTCTGTTAAGGAACTTTTGGGTTTAAAAATTTAAAGTTTTAACGAAACAAGAGGATATAGGAAAATTTAACCTAACGTGATCAAAACACACCTAAGTCTCGTTAACGGGTAGGTAATACTTTAGGAGTTAGTAAGTGATAAGTTCTTTAAGTATTTAAATACCTCGAATTTGACTTTGACAAAATTTGTTCTGGGATTAATTCAATATTGAAAAGTTTAGTTTGGTTAAATAAGAAAACTTTAAAATAAAAGAATTTAAAAGTTAATAAAAGCTAACAAATTATATCAAACGTTAATTATTCTTATTTTTAAAGTAGTATTAATTGAAATCAGATTTTAGACCTAAAGTAAGTTATGCCTTCTACAAACTAAATTGGCTTTTAACATTCAATATTACATAACGAAATATTAATATCGTTATCAAGTCGCGAACGCAGAAAAATACTCTTACAATCATTTTCGAGTTAAAAAGTAGCAATTACAAATTTTCCAAGAAAAATTATAGCTTTTTTTTAATACACCCAAAGTTAATTATTTAGCATTGATTTATATAAATAAATGCGGAATTTAAATTTTAAGTGTCGTTAGCAGGATTTTGACGTCCTATAAAATAAAGTGCAAGACTTGGTCAGAGGAACGTATTGCTGTATTCAAAGAGCCTTGTATTTTGTTTCCAACATTTTTGTCAAAAAAAAAAATACTGATTGGATTTCTCTAAGAACATTACCTTACTGTAACAACAAAAATTTACATAGAATGAAATAATTTTGAAGTCAATACCTTTATTTTATTATTTACCAATTTTTCATAGTATTTTTTTAAATTCTTTTATACAAAAACCGACTGTTGAATTTTTCTAAAATAAATGTTGAAAACAATATTTTCTATAAGAAAATAATGTGCTGAAAATAATCAAAAAAAAAAAAATGGCTGGGGTGCAACCCACATTGAAAACTTCCCATCCCGTCTGTCGATTTGTTTTGCTTAAAAGTTTGTAGGTTTTCGTGTTTTGTTAAAAAGGTAGTCACTTCAATTATTCTTAAAAATTTTAAAATTACCAACAATATTTTGCATATAATGAAATACATAGTTTGATTTAAAAATCTATTTTGGTAAACGAGATTTTTAGTTGAAAACCAATTTTTACCAATTTTAGTAGCATTTCTCAAAATTTTTATTTCTTAAATAAACAAATACAAATTGGATGAATGGAATGAATTTGAAGTCAATATCTTCTATTGTTCACTAGATATCGAGAACCGAACATCAATTTTTACCAAATTTGCGTACTATTTTTTGTAGATTTTATTTTTTTTATGAAAAAACGGACTGTTGTATTTTTAAAAAAAATTTACTGAATGTCGAAAACAATAATTTCTGTGATATAAAATAAGTTTGAAGCCAATATTTTTAATTTTTGAAAAGATATTTGAATCGAAAGTAAATTTTTACCAAGTTTTAGTATTGTTTTTTTTTTTTTTACGTTTTTATTTTGTGTAAGAAAACTGTCAATTAGATTTTTCTCAAAATTTTACCGAATAATAATAACATTTTTTAAAAGATCAAATTAGTTTGAAGCCAATATCAAAACGTTCAAAAACAAAACGTTCGCGAATTAGAGATATCGACTTTAAATAAATTTTGTTATAAAGATAAAAATGCAGAAAGATGAAGAATATTCGAGGTGACAAATATTTTGTTATTAGTTTTTTTGATTTATAAAAAAACCGTTAGCTGGAATTTTTTCCAAAAATATACTAGTTTGGTATCACGTCATAATTTATGTATAATATAAAATTTAATTCGACTCGCTAACGTTATTGGTTCGTGAGATATTTTAGGCAAACTAAAATATTTACCTTTTTTTAAATTGTTATTTTAAAAAACCTCCCACGCAATTTTTTTGAGAGTCCTTTCCGAATCTATCTGTGTTATTATCGATATCACAAAATTTATTTAAAGAATTTTTATTAAAAATTTAAAACAACATTTACATTTTAGTCGGTTATTCCCCTACTTTATCTACAAATGATTTTTTAAAAATGGTTTTCGCGATTTAAAATATCCAAATGTAGGGAAAATTCATTTTCGTACGACAAATTTGATGAGCATTTTTACAGATAAAAATGTGTATCATTTAATGTTGGTTGTTGAACTTAAAAAAATATTATTGCTCTTAAGCTTTCTAAAATGTTTGATGTTTAGTACTCATAAATATATCTACGTTTGAATTCCGTTAAAAATGCTGACCCGTTTTTGAGGTATGGAATTTTGAAAAAACAAAAATTTAACGTTTTAAAGAATTCAAAAAAAAAGTATTAACTTTACAATATAAGAGCTTGTACCGACCAAAAAAAATTAAATGCGGTTCATTAGTTCCTAAAAAAGTTAAAATACTCTCAATTTAAAAAAATGTATGATAATTATTTTTGAATAAAATGATTTCGATGATTTTATAATTTCAAATCTATCAAGTGAATTAATATATCAGATTGAATATTTAGTTTTAGACTTTTATATGATTTATTAATCGTTTTGAATGAAACTTACTTCAATTTTTTAAAACAATTAAAAAGACTCTAGTTTTTTTTGTTATAGATTTAATTTTTGAAGATATGGTTTCCATCACTAAATAAATGAGCAAGAAGAGTTCAAAAACAAAGTAGCAAAACTTAGGTTAACGTTTAGTCAAAATATTCACATATGCCTAAGTGTACTTTTTCGTTTTATTAAAGGTATTTTAATCTTGCTTGAGATAATTTTTTTAACTTCGTATTGCAAGTTTTTGTAATCGGACCAATTTCTTAAATTGAATATTTTGACATTTTAAGGTCCCAATATAAATCCGCGGTTAAAATAGAGAAGTATATGCTTTTTTGAGTCGGTAATTTCTCAAGAACCAGCTGAGATTTAAACTCTTAACATAATTCTTTTTAAAAAAAATAAATACATCAAAATGAAGAAAAAAGATTTTGAAATAGATCTAATGGGTATTTTTTGTTCATATCAATTGGTTGATCCCAAATATGTCATGAACCTAAAACCCTATCGGCTTCATTTAAAATATAATGCTAAGCATTGCGACGTACATTTTGTTTTTTGCAAACTAACAAGAACATATTTTTAAAAAGAACTTTCAACGTGCTTAAAAATGCATTTCTGGAGTAAATTACAAAAATGGTATCACTACCTCCAGATCAATCACTTTAAATGATGTTTTGTAATTGGAAGAATAGATGTGACCCAAGCTTTGTTTGCAGAAAAAAGAGGTTACAATTACCATTACCATTCTTGTATTTTAAAATAATTATTAATATGCAATATGTCAATATACTGATGGGTTGCTGTACGGGGCGGTGAAAGTTTAGAGAAAAGCGTAGACTTTTCAAGGAAAACGTACACTGAGTTACAAAAAAAGTGGCGCACTTTGAAATTTCGCAATAATTTCAAATATGTAAAAAAGGTTCGCATTGTCTTAAATCAGAAAGAAATTTTTGCCAATAAATGATGCGAAAGGAACCTCATATTCTTCCAGAATGTTGGAAGTGTAATTATTGGAGTTCAACGATCATTTCACTATGCACAGCCCAATTATTCCGTGCCCGGAAACTCCTGTCCACACAATGACGTAACCTCCCCAGAAATTTTCCCGCTGGGCAACTGTTGTCGAATTGTATCTCCCACCTGATCTTCTCCATACTCTTTTACGTCCGTCTGGTGAGCTTAGACAAAACCTGGACTTATCAGTGAAGAGCATATTCCATTCACTCGTGCTGTATCGTGAGTCTTGGTATACAACCAGACCCCCTCACAATCAAACGCCGCTCACACTTTAAGCATTCAAAGTGGTCCCTCTCACCGATTAAAGCCTGTGAGACACTTCAACTGCTTTTTGGTGACGATCTCGAAGGCTTTGAGGCACCTAATATGTCTGCAAAAATAAGGCTGTATATATTAAAGTATGACTGCGCCACTTTTTTTGTAACTCAGTGTATTTTGTTTTCGTAAACTTAAATTCTTTCACTGATAATTTAATTTAAAAAATTTGAGCATTGCACTCTTTTGGCCTCTACGTTTCAGTAAATATATGAAAAAAAATTATTGGGACAAAGATTTTAGCGAAATGTATGCTTGACAATTTTGGTAAAGGTGTTGACACCATTAAAACTATAAAAACGGAGATAATAACGAGAAAAGGGACTTGGTTTCTTTTTGCGTACCATAACTTAAGACACGGATGCGAGATTTTGTGAAACTTTTTACACAATGCTTAGAACACCCAAAGGAAGGTATAAGCAATGTTCTGTCTCCACTGTCTTTTATTACGAGACATTGACCATTTTTTTGCATTACTACAAAAAATAAAATTTAAAAACCAATAAATCTCATAGTTTTTTGTTGTAAAATGTACAAACAAATTTAAAAATTCTATGTAATTATGTTTTAGTTTTTGGATGAACTAGTCTAGGTGCCTATCGTTGGCGTGCTGCAAAAAGAGCTCAAGTCCTAAAATTCAAAGAAAATGTACATATGTTTTACCAAACAAGAAAAAAAAACAATGTCAACACTTTTTATTAGTTGATTGCCCAAAGGATTTACTTTAAATGAACGTTTTGGAGAGATGATCATCATTAATGAAAATTGTTATTGCGAAAAGGTTGAATTTGAACAATGTTTCAAGCCTACAGTGTATATTTAAAAAAAAATAATAATTTTGTTTCATTATCTATATGCAGAACCAAAAATTGTTATTTTTAATTTGTACCAAAATATCTATAGGACTTTCCCAGAGCTTCAACAAATTAAAAAGCGAATTTCTTGGAATCAAGTGGTATACTTACTTTCAAATTTTGCTTCAATAATATAGAAATATAAAAATGAGCGAACTTGTAAAAAAGTGGTTGAATACAAAAATTTCCAAACGCCCAAGTGTAACGCTTAAACGTCATAATTTCAAATAACTGTAACTATGCATCAGAGCATAAGATTTTTAACTGACAGAGATGTTTAATTCCCGCTTTAGATCGTTTTCTGTTTTTGATTTTAGATCCATCCGATTTTTGTTTGGCTGTTACTAATTATAGAATGTTGTCATTTTTAATACAGGTTTTTCAACAGGGACGTTAAAAAAGTTGGGCATCTCTGTAATGTCGTTGTGGCGAATTTTGCGAAAAGATCTTGGCCTACGTCCTTACAAGATTAAATTGAAGCAAGAACTGAAGCCGCTTGACCACCCAGAAGCGTCGTATGTATGTTCTTGAATTGGGCTGAGCAAGAGCTTGAAAATGATTCGGATTTTCATCGAAAAATCATCTAAACAAAATATGCGGTATTGGTCAGGCAGCAATCCACACGAACTCCATGAGTCATCATTGCATCCCGAAAAAATTACGGTTTGGTGTGGTTTATGGGCCGGGCGCGGCGCGGCGTCATTGAACCGTACTTCTTCGATGATGATCAAGACCGACACGTTACTGTGAATGGGGAATGCTGCGGTTCAATGATAACCGAATATTTTTGGCCCCAATTGGATGATATGGACTTGGAGGACATGTGGTTCTAACAAGACGGGCGCGGCGCTACAAGCCACACAGCGAATGTCACAATCAATTTATTGGAAACAAAGTTTGGAGAACGTGTTATCTCACGAAATGGTCCAGTCGCTTCGCCGCCTCGCTCGTGCGATTTGACGCCGTTAGACTATTTTCTGTGGGGCTACGTCAAGTCTATGGTCTATGCCAACAAGCCAGCGACGATTGATGAACTTCGTATGAATATTGATTGTGAAATTGCAGCAGTATCGGCCGATTTATGCTTGAAAAATTGGGTTCAGCGTCTGGACTTCGGCAAGCGTGCCCGTGGTGACCATGCAAAAGAAATCAAGTTCCATACGTAACGGCATCAAACGTACTTTCACAGCAATAAAGAATTTAATTGATATCCAAACCGTTTTTGTTTTATTTAAAAAAAAACTGTTGTAGCGCTTTTATTGAAAAACCTCATACAAATTATTTTGAATATTTAAAAAACAAATATACTATTTTTGTTTTTAATTTTAAATTGAGAAAAGGCAACCAGTCTTTTAGGAAAACAAATACGCTTGTGAATTGTAAACAATATACATATATACAGTAACATTTACATTTACTTTAAAACAACCAATAAATCTTCAAGTTTCAGAAAAATTGAATTAAAAGTCCACCTAATCATAATCCACCTTCTGTTGACTGTTAAATTGGTTTTTAATCTTAAAATGCAAGTGAAAACAAAAACTACAAATAGAAACATAAGAAAAAAAGAAACAGCAATTTATTGCACACAAATTTGTATTGCAACCACATTTTCCATTCAATTTAACAAATCACCTCACAGATGTTGTGCGCCATTTAAAATATACACATAAAATAAAAAACAACCATAACCTCTTTTGAATCTATGTACATCTATGTACGCAAATATATGTATAGTACACTTTATACGCAAGTGTCAATTCGCTTCATTAAATTCCCATCAACATTAATCGAGATATCGTCGATAAATTCAATTCATCCCCTCATTATTGTATACGATATCTATACCTACGTGTTTTATATAAATTTATATGAGGTACATGATATACACGTAATTGGTACTCGCACCCCCCAACCAACCATCAACGGTTCCTGCAGTGAATTCGATAATAAACCTGCCTATATCATCCTGACATTAACCCTCGTCCCTCACCTCCTCCTTGCTTCCGTTTTCACATTTATATAAATTGTATCAAACTTAATCATCATTAAGGTGATAAGTAGTAGGACCTGTGTTGTGTATAATATACGCATTATATATTGTTCAGGTTTGAATCAAAATAACCATTTGACGCGCGGTGTCATCACGCATCATATCCAACATTATCCTTATAGATTTAGATAAATACATTTTAATTATCAACCATTCCAATGCTCGATACCAACATTTTGTATTTCTACCCACGACGACGGCGAGCACCTGCTGCACCATCAGTACCACATTATGCTTTGCATGCGTGTGAAAACTAATTGATCGACCATCGGACACTTTGGGCCTGTTGTACGTGTGAATCCAAGTTAAACCGGACCATTAGTTTTACATATTATACATTATAATGTGGGTAGAATATTAAGGGCAATAATTGAAATACGCATTTATTTCAATTTTTGTTTTTTCTTTTAGAAAAAAAATGGGTATTAGAGTATTTGGTTGCCACCATTTTAACCAAAACCTAACCACACACCGCATTAACCCCAAAATCAAATTTATTCCTGTGGCAGGGAAAATACTATAGATTAGAAGTTTTTAAATATTAAAAAGTATTGGGTATGAATCGGAAAACAAAAATAGAGACACTCGACTCACTATTACATTGCGTTGGACTTTTGGCATTACAACATCAAGTAAGTCCTTTTATTTTGTAAGTGTTGTGCTATTATGGCACTTTTTACTGCAAATCGTTAAGGACTTTTCTTTTATAACGAAAACGAATGACAAAGAATATTTGTTTTAACGAAAACTGATCACTTTTGATTTTAAAATAAAAACGGTTGTAGAGAACGGTTGACCGCCATTACTGCGTGCAGCACGATATCGTTTTCAAAAAAGGATATCATGTGTGGCACGTAGCGCCGCGCGCCGTCCTGCTGGAACCACATGTCGTCTAGGTCCATGTGGTTCAATTTGGGCCATAAGACATCAGTTATAATCGTTTTGTAGCGCCCGCTGTTGACGATGACTGCCGCACTTACGTCGTTTTCAAAAAAATACTGACCAATTACGCCAACCGGTCCAAAATCCACACCATGCATTATCACCTGGTGAACCTCGCGAGGATTGGTGTACTCCATACATGGCAATTTTGCTTGTTAACACAGACATTCATCGAAAAATGCGCCTCGTCACTAAAGATGATTTTTCGGCTAAAATTGGTATCCTCTTCCAAACGAATCGCCCAGTCAACGAACAAACAGCGCGGAGTTGTCTATGGTCATGAATTTTGAGCTCCTGGTTCAGTTGGATTGAGTACGGGTGTAGGCCCAAGTCCCGTCGCAAAATTCACCAAGTTGAAGTCTGCGAAAGGCCGAGTTATTGTGCACGGCGAGGAATAGACTGCCTCGGGTTCTGCTGTACACTTTCAAGGACAGCGGCGATGTTCTCGACCGATCTTGGGCTCCTTGAAAGTACGGGTGTTGGCTGATTGTTTACTGAACCGGTCATCTCAAATTCGGCCACCAAACGTTGAAGAGTAGACTGTGAAGGGCCACCACGACTACCGTAAAATGGGCGCAATGCGCGCAACGTTTGCGTTAACGAACACTTATTTTGATAATACAGTTTTATCATTTGAACGTGCTGTTCAATCATGTAACTTTCTATGATGATTTGGCATAAACAACTGAATAATAAACAAAAGATATGACAGATGTCACCGAAACAAAATTGCTACCACGGGGCGCCAAAATCTACCCGCGCCAAATTGAAAAACCCTATACATATATTTAGAAAAACGGTCAACATATTTCGCTTCAATTATGTTTTAAGTGATTGTTTAAATACATATTCCCTATATATATAACTGAGTTTAAGACTGGTTCTATAAAATAAAAAGGTTTTGTACATTTTGAAAGTTCTCAAAGTTTCAAGGTCCTTAGAATATAAACTCAAATATAATAGGGAATGTACTGTTTGTGCCTTTAGAACCCTTTTTTCGGCCAGCATATCTCAAATTGATTTTTAATCGACATCGTATATACATACAGAATTTGTATGCATACAGAATTTTTAAAAACTTCAGTGGGTGATTTTTTTTCTCTTAACAATTTAAACAAAATATAATTAACACAATTAATATGAATTATGAAATAAAATAGTAAAAAATTACAAAAACTTATATGTATCTGGTATTTTTATTAGCCAAATTCATTTGACCAACTTTTATGGAAGTGATTGCAAGAAAGACTATTAGAAGTTCTTTGAAAACGGATTTTAAACTAGAAAACCTTAAGGACAATTAAAAGGACTGAACGATTATATTATTTCATACACAACGAAACATTCAACAACTTATACAATTTAGAATCCAATTGACAATCTTTCTTCCAAAAAAAAAAAAGGGGCTGGGTGCGACCCATACTGATAACTTCCCATCCCGTCTGTCCATTTGTCTTGCTTAAAAGTTTGTCTATATGTATCAATTTTTACCAAATTTGCGTACTATTTTTTGTAGATTTTATTTTTTTTATGAAAAAACTGACTGTTGGATTTTTATACAAAAATTACTGAATATCGAAAACAATATTTTCTGTGAAATAAAATAAGTTTGAAGCCAATATTTTTAACTTTTGAAAAGCTATTTGAGTCGAAAGTAAACTTTTACCAAGTTTTATTGTTTTTTTTTTTAGGTTTTTATTTTTTGTAAGAAAACTGTCAATTCGATTTTTCTCAAAATTTTTCAGAATGTTGAAAAAAATATTTCTTATAAGTTAAAATAAGTTTAAAACCTTAATCTCAAGGTTTTGAAAAGATATTTGAGTCGAAATTCAATTTTTACCAACTTTGAGTAATGTTTTTTTTAGGTTTTTATTTTTTTATAAAAAAAAACTGTGAATTAGATTTTTCTCAAAATTTTATCAGATGTCAAAAACATTATTTTTCGTTGCACAAAATTGTTTTGGAGATGAAATCATATTTTAGTCGTAAAATTTTTTTTCAGTTTTTTTTATTTATAAAAAAAACCCTTTATAGCATTTTTTTTCCAAAAATATAATTGTTTTGTATCACGTTACAATATATGTATAATATAAAATTAATTTCAAGTCTCTAGCGTCATTGGTTCATGAGATCTTTAGGGTTAACCAAAATTTTCACTTTTTTTTAAACTTCTATGGTAAAAAAACCACTCACGCAATTTTCATGAGAACCCTTTCTGCATCTTTCTGCATTATTATCTGTATAACAAAATTTATTTGAAGTCGATATCTCTAGTGGTTCTTGAGCTATGGACGACGAAAAAAACGTCGCACAGACATCTTTCTAAAAATCTTTTATTTCGACTCTAGGGACCTTGAAACGTCGAGAAATGTCAAAATTTTCAATTTGACAAATCGGACCCATTACAATAACTTCCTATGGGAAGTTAAAAATACAACAGGTGGCTGCTGTCAAAAGAAATACTTTGATATTTTGAATTTATGTCCACAACTCCAGTGGTTTGAATTTAAATAAATACATAAACAATAAAAATAATAAAATAAGTATACCCAAAGATAGCTGAAATTGTGTATGTATTGAAATGTCTACTTTTTTCGATGGCATACACTTCCTTAGGTTTGTAGCTTGCATTTCCAGATCTCTTAGTTCATTCCAGAGAAGTTATATCAATAGTTCTTTGGCTCATTCTAAAATGTTTTTTGAAATACTCATCCTTCATATTTTGTTTAACTTTCTTTTTATTTTTAAAAACCTTTTTCAGTTGATCATAATGCATTTTTTTTCAAAAATAATAATTGAAAGACTAAACTTATACTTACAAATTTTGCATCAATCCAATATTTGACATCGATGTTGGGTTTGGTGTGAAAAGGCTTTTAATATAATTTTCGATATGTAGCTTTACCAACTTCATACCCGTTTATGCTTGTATGACCAAATGAGCAATTCTTATTTTTTTTTTGTTACCGTACAAAGTCAGCCCTTATATGATCTGAAAGACTACATGAAATACCTAAATTATGTCACATATGTATGTCCTTTTAAAAGTAAATTCACTGTGTACCAGCCTCTATTAATCTCTTGTCCATTATTCAAGCAATTACCTATAAAAAATACGTTTTAAGGTCCTCTATGTTTCTATAAATTTCTAATACAAGATAATATTTAGCAGATATATGTATTTAAGTTATGTCTATAGGTTATAGACATGGTTTTATTCGTCTATACTCAAATATACCACAGAATAATCTGTGATCAAAATGTTATATCTCCTTTTATTTTACAAAAGAACGGAAGTAAATCGCTTGTGTTGGAAACATTGGCTTTGATATATAATATTACCTTTCATTCTATACTTTTGTTTAATGCAAACTCTTTTGTGTCTATTGGTACATTATGTGTGACAAGATTTGAACAAAAACTTTATTTTAAATGGTTGATATTTAAAATGTCAATATTGAAGTTTAAAAGAAGGTGAAAGTAAGTTTAAAGAATATTAAAAACTTAAAGTTTGCGAGGTTTGTTAAAGAATTAAGTCTTCTGTAGATGCAACCATAGATTTGATCCAAAGGACAAAGATTACAAAAATATCTCAAAACTGATAAAAATGGTTTTCAACTCAACTATTCTGAATACAAAGAACAACATTGGCTTCAACATTTTTGTTTAGTTTTATTCCACATTCTGCCGCCAGATCCATCCATTTAGCTCACCATCTTATTCTAGTCCTTATGATTCTGAGAGCTGATATCTTTGAAAGTCGGTTATCGTACATTTTAAAAAGTTTCATTATGTAGGGTAGGGTGGGGCAGATTTGACACATTTTCTGTAGATTCCCTACAATTTTTTTAAAAACGCTTATTTAATCTATGTTTTTATTTCATTTGAATAATAATCGTACTAAAGAAGTTGATAATTTTTTAAGACATTACTCAACCGTATTAGTTTATAATAGATACTTTAAAAAATTACCTCCAAAATTTGAGGTGGGGCATTTACGATACTAAATCAACTTTCCATAAAAACAAGAACAAATATGATTAATTTTAAAAGTTTGGTTTGACTATCTTGATGATCCAGCTGGGTGTTCTGGCAACGGTATAGCTTCAACTCGATATCACTTCTCAAAACTATAGATATATTTTCAAAAAGCGGTCTATAAAATGCCAATTCATCGATTTTTTGTCGGAAAAAGTCAACATAGAAATGAAATTTGGTTTTACATATTTTCAAATCTTACAAATTGCTTAACATAATATTTCGCAATTTGTGCGTCAAACTTGACCAAAATATAGGTATTCACCAATCTTGAGTTGAGTATCGCTTTTAAGTTTATAGTCTTTTGTGTTTGATTCATCGAAATCAAAGATTTCACCTCCCAGATATGGTCTAGAAGACTTATAGAAGGCTTAAGCCTTCTGAATCACTTAAATCAAAAAATTAAAATAATGTATTGGATTTGTTTGTTTGTTTTGTTATGCAGTGTCTTTTTCTGTGTGCGCTTCATTTCAATGATTCTGTCCTTTTCAGGTCTCTAAGTATAAATTCTGGATTTCCCTTTACTAATTCTATTCATGGATTTCGGTGGAGGAATTGAAGGAAGCGGCCTTATATCATCGGGAGTGATTTGAAAGTTGGCTTGTGGAGTTGGTGGTACAGAGAAGGAGCTGAAGCTATGTATTCCTGTGTCTTTAAATTTCTTCCAGAGCCCTTTGAAGAGTTATTTTATCAATGTCACAGGGATTAGTTTTCTTTCTATATAAACGAACCATTCTAAAAAAAAATAAAGAAATGCTTTCTGGTAACATGGAGCACATTCGACATTTTTCGAAAGAGCCCCACGTGCGTACGTCAAGAGTGCCCACCCTTCGTTTTGATACAAAATATTATTTATTGCATAACTTATAAAAGCAAATTAACGAAATCTAAAAAAAATCGAAAGTGAATAATACAATCTATTACTAAAATTGAATACCTATTGAATTCCTTTATTATTAAATAAAATATCCCTAAACTCGTGCCTGAGAAAAGTTACACAAAATCAATGGAAAATTGGAAAATAAGTCTAGTCTGCACAGATATTGAGAGAGAACTGTGAAAACACATAAGTGATAACAGGGTGCGGCCAAAAATGTTATAATTTTTTTATTTCAAAGCCAACTTTGCTTTTACAATTGCGAAAGTCAAATGTGCCCCACCTTCGAAAGTGCTCCACTCCACTTGCAATATTAAGGTTCGTATGAACCGTTTGTTGTCGTTGATCCATTTATTGAAACGTTCTTGGAATACTTATATTACTTTTACTTTAGTTGGCGATACAGCGCATTATGCTCCTCAAGTAATAACTTTCGACAGCTTACTCGATATCTAGATTGCTGCCTCCAGTTTCGAATACTAAGTCGGCCTCAACTTAATCACTCGACCGGATATGAGGCCTGCCTCTGCTTCTTGTTCCCTCAGCCTTGGCGTTGAATACCTTACGGGGTGGAGCTTCGATGTTCATTCGCTCGACGTGCCCTAGCCATCTTAAGCTTTGAACACTCAGTTTTTTGACCAGTGGCAAGTAGCTGTACATTTCGTTTAGCTCATGATTATATCTTCTCCGCCGGATGTTACTTTGCCTGCCGACACAAACCAGACCATAGATCGTACGCAGAACCTTCCTCTCGAAAATACCAAGAGATCCTTCATCCGCCTGGGAAAGGGTCCATGCTTCTGCACCATACAGCAAGACTGGAATGATTTAGGTTTTGTACAGTGTCTCTTCGGTACTTCGCTAGGGCCTTATTCCTCAACTGCTTGCTTAGGCCAAAGAAACAGCGATTAGCAAGGGTATTTTATGGCTAATTTTTTTAATTTGTTTTCTAATCAAAAAAGAATTATTAAAATCGGTCCAGTACTTTTTGAGTTTATTCGTTACATACAAAAATACAAAAATACAAATCTTTCCTCTTTATAATATTAGTGTAGATGTAGACAATGTTGAAAACGGGTATTTTTAAGACCTAGTTAAAATTAAAGTTCAGATTCCTCATTATTACGTCCAAAACGTATCTTTCAAAGCTATGAAACGTCAAATTAAAGTTTTTCTGAAAACATCATATAAAGTCAAATTATTATTTCGAATTTGCAGAAATTAAGTAAGGTACTGAAATGATTTAAAATGTATCTAGAAGCGAAAGATATTTTGAGTTTTAAGCTAGCCTTAAAAACCCTGTTTTTGGTTGTTTTTATCAATTTTAAAAGGGCTTATTTTTAACGGATTTTTTCTTTATTCAAGAGGGAACTCTTTGCAGCTTTAAACATGTTAGCTCTGACTGACTATTTGTTATTATTTACATACTTTGATGATACAAAGTGACAGTAAAGTTTGAATGGTAAAAGCATCTTCCTTAAGGACGATCACTATGTATTCCTTTCTTGTCAGACACACTTTCGCTATAAACTTTAGTTATTTAGCTTCCTGTTGAACCAACAAACCAAACATTGCTCTAGATATACCTTTTTCATATACATATACAAACCTTGACTTAAAGTACCTCCACAAAAATTTGAAAACGAAATTTTCTAAAATCAACCACCACCTCCCGTCCAAACCATGAACCTCCTTTTATACTTTCGTATATATATATACTGTCCAACATAACAGTAACAGCAAAATCCAAATTAAAACAAAATGGACTCCATGCAAGAGCTCTGCCCGATCTGCCGGTAGGTAGGTAAGCCGGTTTTGCAATGTGGCCGGTTGTGGTGTTATTTGGTCTTCGCAGCTTTCTATAGAATATATACTTGTAGCATATATATTCTCGTAGCCGGAACTATGCAAGCTGACCGTTTCATTTGCATTTTACCTGCGCTGGCCAACTGGAAGCTCTTCTTCTCTCTATAACGTTCGAGCTAAAAATACCGAAAAAAAATGGCACATTCAAGTAATCCGTTTACTGTTGCATGTTATAAAACTGTCCATTGTCATATATGGTAGAGCTATATGAAGGTAGGTAAGGTATATCTACGAGGATGACCAGATCCGACCATACATATATTTTTATTCGTATTTTTTTTCTTTTGGTATTTCAAAAACCTCCGGTTTGAACGGACTATTACCCTCGTTCCATGGCCGTACAATGGTTTTTACCACAATCATCACGTATGCACATGGCCATCAATGCCCACTTTCGTCCACACAACAAAATACCGGAACGAAAATATTTTCAAAATTCATTGCACGTTTCATGAGGCTCAGTGCGGTAGTGTGGTGGTGGCATCGGCAACGGAATGATGGTCGCCAGGATGTGACCATTCCAACATCACATCAGCTTCATGAGGAACAGCAGAAGCAGCAGTGGCAGCTATAAAGGTTTTCGACTTAAATTGTATTGCATTGATGGTTTTTGGTGCTTTATCCTCCCGGCCTGTCTCCTTGCTGCACCTCTACCTCTGAGTCTTCGTTATCCTCGGCGTCGTCATTGTCGTTGTCATCCTGAAGGCAAATTAGAAGTTACAAAAATCTTTGCAATTGTACATTTCTCGAATTCACTATTGCAAACATCCTGGGGTGCCTTTTCCTTATATAAAACTCATCTCAAGGAAGAAAACTATACAAGGTTCCTATAGTTCCTATATGCACCTTATCACATGTGGTGATAGTTGATGGGTGTATCAATGTCCTTGTTCGTTTTGTAAAGACCATCACGCTCAACGTACAATACTCGGAATCGAAATCGGACTCGGACTCGTATATTCTCGTACTCGGATACATCTCTTTGCATATTGAAAAGGACCTGGACATTGTGCTGCCAAAGGACTATGTTTTCGAATCAATTTGTGTCACCTGAACGGAAGCAAAGTTGTTTCTTCTCGAGCTTGTTTTCTCCGGATTGTATCTTGTATCCCACACACTCATATAACTGTTATCCCATTCCGGAAAGAAGAAAATCTTTTGTAAAATTAATTTGGACTTCCATAAACTGAAAAAGGAGAAAGGATATAATAGGAGAATTTTTCCAGGCATGTAGATTGGATTTGGTTATTGTATATGAATGGATGGGTGATATGGTCAGGACCTAGAGCAAGATAATGGATGAGAAAGAAAGTATGGACGACGACGTGGAAGGTTATCAGCTTAAGAGTTTTCTAAACGTGACAAATTGAATTAAATTGCCAAACTGTTATTGAAGATTCTATTTTAAATGTTTGGATTGGATTTTGAAGGTTTTTTTTTATAAATATATCTGCAGATAGTTTTCAATCTTGAAAAAAGTATTAATTTGCATAGAATGGGTCGAACCACATTAAGAAAATTATTTTAAGACAGTTTTATAGAAAAACGTTGACCCCATTATTTCCATTTCGTGATCCTGTTTAGCAAAAACACAATTTTATTGTGCTGTTTTTTTGTTCAAAAAGAATATGAGGAGTGAATCTTTTAAGCCAAGAGAGTACGAAAGTATCAAGAAATTGGTATAAAAATTAAGGTGACCGTCTGTGTGACCAAAAAATACTTATTTCATCAAAAAGTTTAAAAAATTATTGAAAAATAAAATATGTATTTACCAATTATTAATTATTATTATTTACAAAATTATGTGTGCGAACTATATAGAAGAGGATACAAATGAGTGCTTAAATTATTTAACATCAGATTTTAAAAAATGCCTTTGTTGCCTATTGTCTCCAACGACTTCTAAATAGTTGTTTTATCTTAAGCCTGTTTTACTTTAATTAATTTAATTTAATTAATTATGAAAGTGTGTATACGCCTGAATGTACCATATGTTTTAAGTCGCTTTAAAACAACCAAAATTGTACATGATTATATTTCTAGTGGTTTTAAGATGAAGTAAGTTTTAATAAGAATTTTTTATGAAAGGAAATTCTTAAGGTGATTAATAACAACTAGGAGCTTTTTTTGGTTGCCTAAGGACCAAAATACATAATCTGTCGTTGAAAAATGCATTCTATCACACTAAATGCTGGTAGTTTTGTCACTACATTTCGTAGTTTCGAGGTAAAAAGTTGTCAAGTCCTAATTGCGTACCTTTTTAATATGAATTTAAAAAATTAAATAATTATTTTTTCTGTAATTATTAGTTTCATATTATGTAGTTAATTTACTTGCCAAAAGTTGAAAGTACATACTGAAGTTTTATACTGATAAAAATAATTCTATTGATTTTAATTTTTGATATAAATTATCGAATCAAGTTTTGAGCTTGAAGAATTTTGAGACACTTGGAAAACAAATTGTTGTTAAAGGCTTTGTATTTCTGGTACTTACAAGTACCGTAAGTAACAATTCTAACTTAAGCTTTTCCAAAAGATTTACTTTAATAGTTGAAATAAATAACATAAGTCTTGCGACTATTAAGCTTGACAAATTTTAATTTTAAATCAAATCTTTATTACACTTTCCTCATTACTTTGCAACCGAAGGCGCGATCAATAAGAAATTTCACATAACGAACTTTGCATAGATTGTTTTTTTAATCGTTCTGATTTGTCGAATTAAATTTTTTAAAGAAATTTTAAAATTTCTCTACGTTTCAAGGACCCTAGAATCAAAATTAAGGGGTTTTAGAGAGATATATGTGTGGGCGTGTGTAAGTTTGTTTTGGAGACCTTTTTTCGTCAATCGTATCTTAAGAACCAGTATAGATTTTGACTTAAGATACGCTTTGTTTTATAGAGAATAACATCAAAACATGTTGTTTTCACATAGGTAATTTACAAAAAAGCTTTAAATTTGGTTGACCAAGTACCTCACGAACCGATAACGGTATTGACAAAAATTAAATTTAGTATTATACCTTGTGATATGATACCAAATTGGTATAAACTTGAAACTAAATCAAATATTAACAAATAAAATTATATTGTCTAAATCGTTTTTGGCATCTGGTTACATTTTTATAAAAATCGTATTGACAGTGCTTTGCTAAAATTAAAAACAAAAAAAAATTGTTAAAATAATTTTTTGATTTTATCATGTTTGCACTAATTAGATACATTGGCTTGAAGCTATAAAACATTGTCGTAAATAGTTGGTAACTTTTCATAAAAATAATACTGAAAGCTGTTATAAATCAATTTCCCATTATAATATAGGGTGATTTTTAAAAATCTATAGGAAAGTTAAAAAAAAAAACACATAGAGTTTAGAAAAATGCATGAAATCTCTACTTGAATCGATAGTACAGTCAGTAATTTAAGGTTTGAAGATTATTTCATGCAAATGTTGACCTTGACTGCGCCTCAAATGGTCCAACCGCTTAGTCCAATTTTGGCATACTCTTTTTTCAACATTTCGGCCGGTATCGCAAGAATAAATGCTTCAATGTTGTCTTCCAGTGCGTCATTTGAAGCGGGCTTGTCTGTATAGACATGAGCTTTAACATAGCCCCATAAAAAATAGTCTAAAGGCGTTTAATCACACGATCTAGGCGGCCAATTGACCGGTCCTGAATGTGAAATAAAATGTTTACCATACTCGCCTCTCAAAAAGTCAATTGTTGCACATGCTGTGTGGCATGTGGCACCGTCTTGTTGAAACCACATGTCATGCAAAATCGATAAATTGATGGTCATCATTAACACTGGCCGATACAGCTGCGATATTTTCTTCTCTACTCTCACGCACTCTACGTAAGCGTGTTGGTGGTTTAATGTCCAACAATGTAAATTTGGTGCGAAATTTAGTCACAATCAGCCTGATCATCCGCTTCAGTGGGTCGATTAAACTGACCATAAAATGGAAGAAGAGCGAGATGAACTTTCTTAACACAGCACGCATTTTGATAATAAAATTCGATAATTTACAAGCGTTGTTCGTTTGTAAGATGATTCATGGTTAAATTATAGAACAAACTGAAGATGTTTGACAGTGAAACAAAACACGAAACGTGCCGCGCGTCAGCTGTTTAAACCAGTGTTGCCAAAAAGATAATAGCTAAAAAATCACCTGAATCATTACTACATTCTATACAAAATATTGTGTAGTTGTTAACACAAAATAAAATCTGGAGAATAAATGAATGTATTGACTTCAATATTATTTAATTTTAAAAATCCAATAGACATTGTTATACCTATCAGAAATAAAAACCTACAAAAATGTTACTAAAAATTGGTTATCGGCTAAAACATATCGGGAATAAGAAAATAAATTGAAATCCAAGATGTTCTGTAATATATAAATTATTGTGTAGTTAATTTCGTTTTAATTTGAACTGACTTTTTTCACAAAAAAGAACTAAAAACTGATTAAAATTTATTTTCGACTAAAGTATCCTATTTTCAACTTTTTTAACTTACACAAAATGTTAAATTTATTAAGACTTTTGGAAATATGGAATTGAGAGGCATTTACGAATGGGAGTTTTCAGTGTGGGTTGTGCCCCAGCCTATTTTTATTAATTTAATCATGATAATTTAGTCCACCAGCAAATATTCTAAGAAACTATTTTTATTTTTTGTTCCTTTTTAACAATTTTAACAAACTAGATCATAAATCGTATTTTTCTTATTCACAGCTTATATTTGATATTTATATGCAAAATTAAAACAGAACTTTTCGTGAATTTTCGTGAAACTACTTTATCTAAAGAATTTGAAATATTTTGAACTTTAGTGATCAAGTCCCCCTCCTACGTCCGTACGTTCGGGAAGCTTTTTTCGTCGTCCAAAGCTCAAGAACCAGTAGAGATACCGACTTCAAATAAATTTTGTTTTACAGATAAAAATGCAGAAAGATGAATAATGGACTCTCAAAAAAATTGCATGGATGGTTTTTTTACCATAGCAATTTAAAAAAAGGTGAACATTTTAGTTAACCCAATATATCTAACGAACCAATAACGCTCGCGAGTTGAATTTAATTTTATAGTATGTAATGCAAACAAATTAATTTGGAAAAAAATACAATTGACGGATTTTTTATAAATCAAAAAAACTGAAAAATAAAACGTTTTAACGTTTTTGAGATCAAGTACAATTTTGAGAAAACTCGAATTGACAGCTTTTTTTTATAAAAAATAAGAACAAAAAAACATTACTAAAAGTTGGTAAAAATTATTTTTCGACTCAAAAACCTTTTCAAAAATTTGAGATTATGGATTCCAACTAATTTTAACTTATAAGAAATATTGTTTTCAACATTTGGGAAAATTTAAAGAAAAAACAAATTGACAGTTTTTTTATAAAAAATAAAAACCTAAAAAAAACATTACTCAAAGTTGGTAAAAATTGGTTTTCGACTCAAAAACCTTATTCAAAAATTTAAGTTATTGACTTTAAACTACTTTTATCTTTTGAAAAATATTGTTGTCAAAATTCAGTAAAATTTTGAGAAAAATCGAATTGACAGTTTTCTTACAAAAAATAAAAACCTAGAAAAAATAAATTCGTCAGTTCTCTCTGGTTTGTCGTGGGGTGCGCATCTCAAAGAAACTTTCTTAATTTACCTTTATAAGCCAAATTCAATTATAATATAAAAAGTACATCAATCATGATTTGTTTCGGGTGTTCGCAAATAATTGATCGCAATTCATCATCGAAAATCGAATGCCATGATTGCAAAAATGTCTTTCATTTTTCTTGCGTAAATATTAAAAAAGAAGATTTCGAATTTTATAAATCCAGTGCTACTCCAAAACAATACTAAAACTTGGTAAAAATTTACTTTCGACTCAAATATGTTTTCAAAAATTAAAAACATTTTCTTCAAACTTATTTTATTTCACAGAAAATATTGTTTTCGACATTCAGTAATTTTTTTTTATAAAAATCCAACAGTCCGTTTTTTCATAAAAAAATAAGATTTACAGAAAATAGTACGCAAATTTGGTAAAAATTGATGTTCGGTTCTCGATATCTCGTGAATAATAAAAGATATTGACTTCAAATTAATTTCAATCATTTATTTGTATTTGTTTATATAAGAAATAAAACTTTTAATATTTCATTGTATGCAAAATATTGTTGGTAATGTGAAAATTTTTAAGAATAATTCAATTGACAACTTTTTTAACAAAACACGAAAACCTACAAACTTTTATGCAAGTCAAATCGACAGACGGGATGGCAAGTTATCAGTGTGGGTCGCATTCCAGCCTCTTTTTATATTATATAATCTGACGTGATACCTAACAAAAGTAAAATTTTAAAACAAAAGATATTTTATAAGAAATATCGTTAACCACATTTAATAAATCTTAATATCTTAATATATATAATTCTTCTGTGAGTGTGTATGTCACTGAACTTCTCTTAAACGACTGGACCGATTTTGATGAAATTTTTTGTTTGTGTTCAAGGGGATCTGAGAATTGTTTAGATTCACAATTTTGTCCGCTAGGTACACCTGTTATGCTTTTAAGAAATTTGAGCCCTCCCAATATGTGTAATGGTACAAGACTATTGATCAAAGAATTAAGAGATAATGTGATTGTAGCAACTATCATTACAGGTCCCGTGACTGGTCAGCTCGCACATGTTCTGCGGATTCCAATGATACCAACTGATTTGCCCATATCTTTTAAAAAGTTACAGATCACTTTAAAAATATCCTTTGCCCTAACAATAAATAAATCCCAGGGACAAACTTTTTCCATAGTTGGTATCGACTTCAGGAAAGAGTGCTTTTCCTACGGGAAATTGTATGTGGCACTTTCTCGAGTAGGATCTCCTGAAAATTAATACATTTTGTTGCCACCTAGAAATACCACAGCCAACGTAGGGTACAGGGAGCCTTTAAGATAAGCATACAATTTTTTCTAATTTAGTGATTCGTGGTCGTTTTAATTAGCATGCTTATAACTTAAATATCTGTACCTAATTTTGTCTATCCGTGCGAAGCCGGGACGGGCCGCTAGTTTTTTATAAAAATCCAGTCGGGTTTTTTCATAAAAACTAAAGTCTTCAAAAAATACCACACAAAATAATAAAAATTAATGTTCGATTCCCTATATCTCTGAATTTACTGATAAGGTCTTAGAAAAATAAAATCTGTATCTTTGTATCTAATAAGTTAAAACTTTCAAAACATGTTACTTTAATAATTATAAAATTAAGTTTCTCTATGAGAAATTAAATGTTTGAAGATAAACTTGTTTTGCAGGTGTTTTTGTTATTTTTTAAAAAGACTTTTTGAATACAACTTTGTGCATTTTATTTGTTGACGTTTTCCAAAAATTTTTCAAAAACATTTAATTGAATTAGGTCTTTAGAGTTTTTCGCGAAAATTGTTTAAAATTTACTTTCCTCCGAATTCAAAGCTAAAAACACTATGAAGTACATTTTAAAACTAAAACAAAGAATATGAACTAAAGAGCGAAAAATTGAACCATATTTCAAGAATTTGAAAACATAAAACAATGCTTCATTTATGGTTGGGAATAATATATTCCAGGCAATTTTTATCAAAAACGCCATGTAAACATATTGTTTCCCAACAAAAATGCACAGTCTTAAAAGACATAATGCATGAATAATCCATAGCAATATTAACAAAATGTATTGTACATCTACAATTTTAATGATGGAAAACAGTGTCCAGTAAATTTCTACCTCATCAATCCCTGCATGCAATAATGTGATCCTTGAAATTTGGTATCGCCTTCAGCCAATTTTGCTGTTGGCTTCAATTCTAGTGTCAACTAAATAGATGCAGATGAGGCTTCTTTTTCAAAATGGGATAGAAACAGAACTTAATAAAATTCCCAGTTGTTGTTAACGAACGGCGAATAGTTCACTTTGGATACGTTTGGAGATCGAATGTTCCGCTGATGGATCGCTTTCAGTTCCTAAACTGAGCCAATTTTCTCGAATTTTTCCAATAAACGAGTTACAGTCGATAGCGAAGGCGCAATTTTTCGTGTCCGAAGAACGTCCAAATCCTAAGCTTTAGCGATGTTTCAGCTGCACGACACTGTTTAACTGTGAGCCTCGTCATGACGACGAATTCCAAAAACTGCTTTGCGATGGTAAATCTGGGATGTTAATAGTTATTTTAAATATTGGAACAAACCAATATTGTCAACCCAGAAACAAAAAAATCTGCGAGTTCTTTAAATGTGCGCTTTAATAAATAAAATGCAACCTACAATTGTTTCATTTTCCAATTTTTAAAATGTTTTTTAAAAACACTAATCTCTTAAACATATTGTATTTCATGCCAACTGTTCCTAAGTGCTGCTATTGCTAAATACATTTAGTTTTTCTCAGTCTGGATCATATGGCTCAAAAATAAACAAGCTATGCAAAAAACTATACACCAATAAAATCTAGCACTTCAGATTTATGTATACGTTTCCAAACTAAACTTGGATAATTATTTTAATGCAACATTATGCTCCTATATCCCTGATGATGGAAAGAACGCCAATGAATTCGTAATAAATTATCACAAATTGATTTAAAACTGAAATAAAATTTTCCACTCAACTTACCAAATGGAAATTATATCCTTCCAAAACTACTTGACAGTCCAAATTGTTCTGGGAAGGGGTGGGGGGGTGCTTCGTCGACAAAAAGAAACTTTAAGAATCGTTTAAATCTTCCACCCCCAGCATTTAGATTTGGTTATGGTCCATGTAACGACAAAAGTTTTCCTTTCGGATTTTCCTATATATACCAACTTAAGAAAACGAAAAAAAAAATGTTATTTCTTAACTAAAGAAGCCATTTTCTTTTATTTTGGCTTGCAATTCAATTATTACCAACATCAGCAGTTTCTCTTGCGATAAATGAGACGATTCCAGATCCAGGACAGGACAGGCTAGGCGTAGTTTAGGAAAAAAAACACAAAACCACATTCATCTGTTTTTGTTCATTTGAGGTTTGGCTTCCTTTGGTGTGTATGGTTTTTTGTTCCGAATCTCTCCTTTCCCCCTTGTTCCCTCCTCTTGCCACCACGTCATATCGGAGGGTCGAAACTTTGGCATTGTTTTGCTTAAAAACACATTAATTGAAGGATAACAATGGAATATAGCTTCATTTTCGTTTCCATCTCAATTTCCATTTCCATCTTCAGCATCAACTTGATGACCAAAAATTAATGTGTTACCACGAGTAAACTTTTGAACTTCAAATGAATAATTATTGTACATAGTTTTTGTTGTTGTTGTTGTTGCTTTTTGTTTTACTTACTTTCTGGTAGCTGATGGGACATTTGCCATAAGACAATCGTCCTGCCCGACGACGACGACGACGCAAATATAAACCACCAAATTTAAGTTGAGAAAAGTCCTTAATTTCATTATCGCACGATGAGATTAATAATCCACTCGTAGAATTTGTCCTTGGAATGGTCCTTAACCCATTAACAGGGATCTTAAGCACAGCAGTATAGAGTTTATTCTGAGGATGCTGAATCCTAAAGATAAAAATCGTCGTTTGAACTTCGAACTTTTGGATCACAATCAGAAGAAACGAAAGCAGGACGTTTTGCAGATGCATTTCCGTTGTGTATTTTGTATCAAGATAACAATATTCTAGTTTTGCAAATAAGTTTTATTTTTGCCTTTGGTAATATTCATTTGGGACTTGAAATATAATTAAGTTATAAGCAGAATGTACACAGACGAGAAGGGGGAAATAAAGGGTAAACATAAACTTTTTCATTTCGAAATTGTTTTGAGTTTCATTATAATGTGCGGGAAGGATTCTGCTTCTGCAATTCAATGCGATGGTTTGCAGTTGGTTGGTGTTTTATAAACATAAGTTTATTATAAAATTTAGCGATAGGGGTCGTGGTATTTTATATATTCAAGGTTTTCCCCAATATGTTCAATATTTTTAACAAACTTAGTTTCAATAAATCGTGTTCCATAAGTTTTTGAAGTGTAAAATCAGTTTAAATGGTTCAGTTCTAATTTGGTAATAAATTAAGTGAGAAAAACCACTTGCAAAAAAAACTTTTTAAATGTTCATGTGTGGAACTTAGGTGGTACCTACTTGTGAGCAGAATAGAATCGGAATAGGATATGGACAACATTTTCAAATTTTGAATCTAGAAAATCCAAAATCCCTAAGCCCATCATAAATGAAAACCCAAAACATATTTTGACCCCAATACGATTTAAATGTTCAAAGATAAGAGATAGAATAGATTTAAGTTTGGATATATAAAAAGGCACCTTAAGGTGTGTCTAGACCAAAGGAACATTTTTAGAACATTTCAAAAACATTTAAGAGACATCTCAAAAACAGAGAAACATTTCATAAATGTTACAAAAATGGAAAAACATCAGACACGTTTCTTAAACACTTCTTTTTTTTTATTTGGACACACCTTCAACAACTATCCACTTAATGATCATTTTTTCACTGTTAGAAACATTTCGAAAGTCAGTTTTTGAAAGATTACAGTTCATTTGACAGATGTCAGTAACAAATATGAAATATTCATCAAGGAATTCTGTATTTTGCATTTTGTATGATATTTTTTTGTTTGCACTTTCATTTCTTTTTCTGACTTCAAACTAATTAAATCGTATTCAAAAATTGGTAAACATTTAACTTGTGTTATAAATACTTTGTGGACAAGAACTCATCGATTTAAAATTTACACTGGTAAAAGCTTGTGAACAATCCAGCAGACAGTTTTTTTTATTGTAAGAAATAAAACCTATAAAAATATCAGCAGGTTCAGACGACTTAAGGTACTTAAAAATAAGGCAAGTTTCTAGTATCTGATTGACCAGCTGTCAAAAATTTGCTTTCCAATTAAGGCAGCTTTATTGGATAGTTGACTGGAGATTTAGACAAGAAAAATCTCTCTAACAATCAAATCAAGCCCACTAATGTCAAAATGACAGCTGATCATGTTTTTTTTTTCATTTGACTGAAAGCTGAACTTTATTACTCTGTAATTTATTTCTCTAGGATTTCTTGCCAAATTTGAAAAGGAATAATTAATGTTTCTTTACAATAAAAAACAAAAAATAATTATTGACTTGACTGAGGAGTGTTTTGTGAGCAGTAAGGTTTTTGGTAGCTTTTGTACGATCAACTGGAGGTAGAAGTTAGTGAAGTAAAGTTCCACATTTGAAATGTATGACACTTGAAAAACTAACTAGTTGCCTTTTTTAAAAAATTTAAAGAATTAAGTTGAAATCCCTTTTGTTGTCTGAACCTGTCCATTTTCAGTTTTGATTTGTGTTTATTCATGTAAATTGGAACTCAATACAACTTTTGGTACTATTAAGAAACTCTTGCTTTTTTTCAATCAAACTTCCAAATTTCCATTGGAAAAATCGCTTGTCTCTGTATATTTTTTTCTGAATTCAACAATTTTTCTATTAAACGTCAAAGCATCGTTTGATATGTATGTCATTGAAATATCATTTAATTAAAAATTGAAACAGAAATATTTAAATTTGAAAAAATAATGTCTTATATTTAGGAGTTCTACGAGACTATTTTGCTTTTTTTAATAGCTTAAAAAGAAAAAACTTTTACTGACAAACTGACAAATGTCAAAGCACGCCCTAATTTTGACAAGAAAGGGAATTTCTAGCTAAAAAAATTATACATATATTATAACTTTTCACGAAGTTATATTTAATTGATGCTTCTCTAACTAGGGTTCTTTGTTTAACTGAAAGTGACGAAATTATCTTTAATAATGAGGCCAATCAATTTAATGGAGACTAAAAAAATTGCCTAAAATTGATTTAACCGAATGTCTCGAAAAACAGCTAATACTTCTGTTATATTATGCTGGCAACGTCTAGCCAAAGTCAGTCTTTTTGTAGGTTTAAATCAAAGATTAATATAAGAAAGGTAATTGTCCAATAAGTGTGTTTTATTTTAACATCCAACGTACGTAACCTCACATACGATAAATCGTGGTCATTCGAGCTTTTAAAACATTAACAATTTTAAATGGTTTTTCGTATTTTATATCGGAATTTATGTTTAAATATTAATTTTTATTAAATGAATGTGCAGTCCATTGCCATTTTTTCCCCCCAAAAAAGCAATACATACACAATAAATATATATCTATATGTATCTACTAATGTTCGTATATACAAATTAAGAGTAGAATGCGCTCACACTAAGCAAAAACGCAATATCTACATTATTACACATAAATCAACATCATTACACAGCATACATTATTAACATGACACAAACAATACATTTCAGGACTCACACAACTCTTACAATAATTCACTCACACAACTCATTTCAATCATACACACAAACAACTTATATAATTCACTTATTCATAAACCAAAACGTCATAACACGATCAAACACACACACACAGTTTTGCACAAAAACTAACACCACAAAAAACAACTGTCAAAAATTCTAGAAAAAATAGCAAAAATATGTAAGTTATTAATTTATTGATTTTGTATAATAATGGCGACCGATTTACCAACTCTAACACAAAAACGGGGTAGAGCTAAAGGAACAATATCAAGATTAAAAAATTATATCTTTACTCTTCCGGGAATTCACCGATGCAGTGGATGTTGAATGCCGCTTTATTAACCTCAAAGATGCACTCCGTGATTTCTGTAAATATGATGATCAAATTTTAATGCAACCCAACGAAGAATCTCACATAGGAGTTGTAGAAGAAATATTTTATGCAGCTCAAGCTGCGTTCTTTCGTCACCTCAATCCAACAAGCAGAAATCACAATGAAAGTTTTCAACAACAGCTCGTCCCACTCAATGAAACCCTCAGTTTATTAGCCTCACAACAGCAGAACCTTATTGAAGCTCTACATGACCGTGCTGCAGTAGGAAGTGAACTTACCAACCCTCACAATTCCACAATTTAATGGATCTTATGCGACTTGGCCGTCATTCCAAGATCTATACAAGTCCATAGTACACTTGAATAATTCAAAACTCTCCAAAATACAAAAGTTCCAATATTTAAAGCTTAAAGGGACTTCTCATTGGAGATGCAGCGGATCAAATTCGCCATAATACTCGTCACGGAACAAAACTATGATATTGCGTGGGAGAAGCTTGTTGACAGGTATGATAAGAAAAAACAAATTATTAATAATTACATCAAAACTTTTGTCGAGCAACCGCAACATAACTTCGCAAGCGCAATACAACTTAGACGACTTAGATTAGCATCTGATGAAGTCATAAGAGGTTTAGGCACAGTTGGACCTGATGCACAGAAGCGTGACCCATGGTTGATATACATCTTGCTACAAAAAACTGACGACTACACCAGACAGCTTTGGGCCATCAAAGCATCAGAGAAAAAATTTCACACATTCGATGATTTTATCAAGTTTATCAACGAAAGGTGTGACGCATAAGAAGCTTACGCAGCAAATAATCCATTCTCTGATTTGAATAATTTTCAACAACAACAAAATACGGTGCAAGCACAATCAACAAACAGGTTTAGTAATGCAGCACGAAATCCATTATCTGAATCAAATGGTAATAGACAACAACAAAATACAATGCATGAACAATCAACAAGTCGATGTCCTAAGGCCCCTTTCAAACCAAACGAATCCGAATCAATCTGGATCACTCCGAATCAAGTTGAATGTTGCTGGTCCACATTATCAATCTAACAATCACCTAGAAAATCCAAAGTCTTATCAAGTAACCGTTAACTGTGGCATCGACAAATCAATAACAAAATTTTGGAGAAATCTCAGGTACAAGAAGTCAATATACCGATGAGGAGATGCATTTTGAGACTCACTTTAAAACTCACCTTCGCATCAACTCCGACGTCGCTTTACTGTAAGCTTGCCATTTACAAAATCACCTCAGTGTCTTGGCAATTCGAGACGAACAGCATTATCATGCCTTCTCTCTATGGAGCGTCGCGTGGCGTGCGTCGTCTAGTTAACGATCCCAGCCTGTATCAGCAATATCGTAACCTTATGAATGAATACATTGCCATGGGGCATTATGCAGAAAATCCCCCAAAGTGAAGTCAACATTGCAGACAACAAATGTTTTTACTTACCTCATCATTCAGTTCTAAAACCTTCAAGTAGTGCAACTAAAAAGTTAATAGTTGTTTTTAACGTATCGCGCAAATCTTCGTCTAATGTGTCTTTGAACGATATCCTGGGGGTGGGTCCTACCATTCAACGAGATCTTTTTTTCAATTTTGATTAACTTTCAATAGTTTAAGATACCAATTAGTGCAGATGTGACCAAGATGTACAGACAAATACAAAAAGACTCTCAAGATTGGAACTATCAAAGAATTGTGTGGAGACAGTGCAGAAGAAGTAACAAATATTCGAGAGCGGCTGGAGAACGTATTGGAATAAAGGGGATTTGAACTTCGTAAATGGAAAAGCAGTCACAATCCTATCTGAGTCTACAAAAATCTTCGATCCACTCGGTTTACTGTCAACTTCAACCATTGCCTTAAAAATCCTCTTCCAACAACTCTGGGTAGTGCAACCAAATGGAAGAAAACTAAACTGGGATGACTTTACAGAAGAGTTCAAATATTTTAAAACATTCATACAAGAAATCTAAGTAGTTGCGAGCTCCACGGATTCTGTGACGCGTCAGAGGCAGCATATTCAGCCGTCATTTACTGCAGAAGAGAGCATCAAGGAATCATACACGTCACAATTGTCACAGCCACACTATGTAATATGCAATTTAATCCAAGTCGTTAACGTTATTGGTTCGTGAGATATTTTGGGTTAACCAAAATTTTTATTGTTTTTTTTAATTCCTAAAGTAAAAAAAACCACCCACTCAATGTTTTTGAGAGTCCTTTTTGCATCTTTCTGCATTATTATCTGTATAACAAAAATTATTTGAAGTCGATATATCTACTGGTTCTTGAGCTATGGACAACGAAAACGTCGCGAACGTACGTACACACGCACTCACATACTT
This sequence comes from Eupeodes luniger, assembly GCA_951509635.1. Lineage (NCBI taxonomy): Eukaryota > Metazoa > Arthropoda > Insecta > Diptera > Syrphidae > Eupeodes > Eupeodes luniger. The sequence continues at coordinate 55,110,632 of OX608073.1, forward strand.
CTCTTTAAAAATCTTTCATTTAGACTCAAGGGACCTTGAAACGTCGAGAAATGTCAACATTTTCAATTCGACAAATCGGACTGCTTGCAATAACTTCCTATGTGAAGTTATTGAAACTTTTACTGAATGGATGCCAATACAATTCCATTAGAATTCAATCTTTCAACTCAGCATAGCCATATACGAGTACTACATACCTAGATTGGCTAAACTCAATTCAATTCAATTTCTCAACTTACTCTTGTAATCTGGGTATTATAGTTGAGATTGTGATCCCTGCAGTTTAACCCAAAAAAGTTGTTGTGATGAACGCGACCATCAAATTCATGGTAGGTACTCGTCTTCTTTATCTTTGTTCTTTGGTAATTGACATTTGGCGGTAGTTGTAAACAGTTACGGTTTGTGCTTGCGATCGTCTCGAATTAAATACCAAAATATTAATTAAAATAAGCGTGTTTTAAATGTACAAATTCAATTTAAATATTAAGTAAGTGATAAAGTTTAATCTTTTTTAAGAAAATATAAGTTATTTCCGATGTGAAGTGATTCTTTTTTGGAAAATGTGAATTATGATTCAATATATTTTTTTTTTCATTCATCACTTATGCCTGTAGCTCTCTCGAAAGTTCTGTTGGTCGGTTCGGTAGAGTCGGTTCGGTAGTGTCGGTTCGGTAGTGTCAGTTCGGTAGTGTTTATTGGCTGTTACAAATTTGAAAATTTAAATTTGGTATCTTTTTTGATTAATTCGTCTCGACAAAATAAGAACATTTATTTTAAATGCATAGGTATATTTTTATTGAGCTCTAAAAAAGTGAACAAAAAAAAGAAGTGAAAGTTAAATTTGTAAGATAAAGATTTTAAATTGGTTACGATTTTTCGTTAAATTATTTTAATTTGAATTTAATTAAATTTGTTTTATGCATTCATCGCATCACGTCACGCGTTCCGTTTCGGTAGTGTTTTGACAAAGAAGTTCTTCTTTTTGATGTTAGTTGGTTGACGGTATACATTAAAAATTATTTATGTAAATATAGGTAAGTTGAACTATTTCGCTTTAAAAATCTTAAAAAGAAATATATTTAAAAAATTACAGCTATAAGAACTTACAAAATAATTAAAGTTTATAATTTTTTGTTTTGAGTATTTTAGTAGTTTTCAATTATTTTAAGGCATTGTCGAACTATCCAGACGACAATAACATTTTATTTTTATAATGGCCTTTTCAAAAAAAAAGCCAACACGTAACACGTCATCATTGGTTCCAACCCTCGGTAAAGATACAATGTACGGTTAACACTGCCTGAAAGCGTATTTGAAAGTTTAAATGAATTATGGGACGTGCTTTTGTACTCTATTGAGAGACCTTCTTGATAGATGTATTCAAATCTGCTGGTCCGGATAGTATCCCTTTTACTGTCCTGAAAAGGTGTCAATTGGCTTTCACACACGGGATGAAGAATTTTCGGACTGAAACCGGTTTGAGTCTTTAGTTAGAGAGCACAAGAGATGATATCATTTGGGGTAAAAATAGTATACGTGAACTTCTTTCTTATGTGTTAGTATATCTATCGTATTTGACAGACCCAAAATTGTAAACTGTTGTGTATGTTTTAGTTTCAGTTTTCGTTTATCTACGAAATTTTGGCTTGAAATTTCAGTCCATTTCATACTTCGGTTTCCTAGCCCAACTGAAAAGTCTCGTGTATGCAGGCACAATGTCATGGAAATGCTGATCAATCATCAGCTTAAAGGTGTGTCCACGTTAAAGAAACCTTTCAGAAAACACGGCTTAAAAACGTTTTTGAAATGTCTCCCATTCTTTAAAAAAAAAAAAAACATTTAAGAAAATTGAAAAAACTATTCAGAAATGTTTCTAAAACGTTTTTCAAATGTTTCTGAAATGTTTCAAAAACGTTTCTTTGTTCTGCACACACCTTAAGAAACATCTTGAAGAACGAAAACTTCTTTAAAAACCTGCAGTATGTCTTACGTAGCAAAAGGTGATTTGATGGTTTATTTAACCGAACAGTGGAAGAAATATTTGCATCGCTTTTAAAAAAGTTAGATTATTGCACTTGATATTTCAAAGGCCTTTGAAAGAGTTTAGGTGGTGTTTCCCAGTGCTCCATTCTGTCTGCGACTCTCTTTCTTATATTCTCAAAAAACCTCTTGTCTGCAACTTATGCTTTGCTGATCACAATATTCTCTGTTTCCTATTTGTTTCTAGTTTCACACCCTTGTTCTTCCGATGTGAAACTTCAAAAGCAGCGTATGCTAAGGTCATTCAATTTCGATATCAACAAAATTTACCAATACGGAATTATTCAGGCTTATTTCGAATTTCATCGTATTTGAAAACTTTTACAAATTTCGACTTTTACAAACTTTAATTTATCCTTATCTCATTTTATAACTCCAATTCACATAAGGGACCTAAAGCGGAAGTTATAAACTACCGAACAATTGCTAAATTTTCTCATATCAGAACATTTTTTGAAACCATTCTTTATGAGCTTTTCAACTTCCATTGCAGATCTCTAATTACCCCAGCACAGCACTATTTCTTAAAAATATATTTACCACCACAAACCGTTTCATTCACTCTAAGAGCCTTAGAAAGCGGGAATGAATTTGATATGGTCTTCACTGACTTCAGCAAAGCGCTTGATAAAATTTCTCATAATTTTATAGTCTTCAAATTTTCCTCCTTAGGTTTTGAACTTCATTTCCTGAAATAGATTACTTTTTACCTTGAAAATCGTAAATATAATGTCTGATTTAAATTTGCACTTTGCAATCCTATTATAACCACATCTGATGTCCCCCAAGGTAGTCATTTAGGCCCTCTTCTCTTCATCCTTACAAATAACAAAATTGACATGGTCATTACAATTTTTCAAATATTCCTTTAGGCTGATACGAAATTTTTCAAAATCATTGAAGCTCATGGAGACATATCTGTCCTCCAAACAGATCTCGACGATTTTTCAACCTGGTGTACCAAAAATTGCTTAGAGCTCAACATAAGCAAATGCCAGACAATGAATGGCGGTCCAAAGAATTGTTTAACCCTCACGTGACCCAATCACTTCACATGACGTTTGTTGGAATTCTACTTAAATATGTGTCCCAGGTTTAGTCTCTGTTTTAAGACATACACATATCAAGAATAGAAAGCATCCAAGAAAGTTTCTTCTTTTTGCACCTCAATACCTTCCTTAAGGAAATCCTTTAATCTAACCCCCTTATTGTGATCGCCTTCATCTGTTAAACCTCAACTCCTTTTAGGAACGTACATAGATAAATTGCTGACATACTTTTCATAGGATTTCTCCGGAGGTGCAAAAAGCCTTCTTTCGTCCAAAACTTAAATAAAACTATTTTATTTAGGAAAGTGTTCCTTAGATATGTTTAAGCTTTTACGAAAGGCGATATAAGAGAAACATTTGCATCACCCAATGTATTATGTCTCAAGTTGTTATACCGATATTTTTACAAACAATGTTCTGTAGAACACACCTCAACATCCACAAAGGAACTTGGAGTTCTCCAAGTTCTGGCGCAATCGGCGCCAGACACGCTTCCAGCATTATGGATGTCCGAACTTTCCGAGGAGCTAACATCGACTCGGACCAATACCTCGTTGTAGCCAAGGTAGCTCTTCGGGTTTCCAGACCCAAGGCAAAACAGGGAGATGCTGGGAGAAGGTACAACGTCGAACGGCTACAATCGCAAGTGGCAACATTGCCAAGATGTGCAATCAGAGAAGCCGCCTCTGACGTGCTGGGTTTCAAGCAGCCACCAACAAGGAACCCCTGGTTTGATGAGGAATGTCGGCAGGCAAATGCAGCCAAACAACAGGCACGCAAAGCGGCGCTGCATAAAAGGACGAGAGCTGCTCATGAGCTCTATGAGCAGAAGAGGCGAGAGGAATACCGACTTCTCAAAAGGAATAGGAGAGAGCATGAGAAGCGTGCGGTCGAAGATGTTGAGAGGTTTAAAAGCAGAAATGAAGTTCGAAAGTTTTATGAACAGGAGAAACGAAATTCACAAGTACATAGACCTAGAACCGAAGGCTGCAAAGACGAAAGTGGAAACATCATAGTCAGTGTTGCCGTTTTAGCGACTTTGTCGCTATATATAGCGGAATTTTCAAAAGTTTAGCGACAAAAAATTATTTTTTGTCGCTAAATAATTCTAGCTACTTTTCTAGCGACTTTTTGCAAAAACATGAATTGTTAAGACCTGTTAAAGATCGTTCTATCATTGATCTTGCAAAAAATTAAGGGTTTCAGGACGACAAAATAGAAAAAAATTTAAATCAATTGACAATTATTAATTTTGTAAAATGGCAAGAACTTCAAGATAGCGTTAAGTTTTGGGGAGAAGTTTCACGCTATAAAAACGCAGCTGGGGTCAATACTTATTCCAACTTGCTCAAACAGAAATGTCACTTCCACATTCAAATGCCGAAGTGGAACGCATTTTTAGCACGATGAATATTGTTAAAAATAAGTTGAGGAATAAAATGTCAACGAAAACTTTAAATTCTATAATCATTATTCGAAATCAATTAAAAATACAAAAAAAGTTGTCATAATTATGAAATCCCTAAAAATGTTCTAAAAAAAAATAATTTTAAAAATACTTCAGATATTGAAGTCAATGAAATGGATGAAGAAGCAATGGAAATATTTATTTGTGATTAATTAATTTTTTATTTTTATAATAGGTATTTTAAGCTTTTATTAAAACTTTCTTACTTTTCCTTTAAAAAATGATAAGTAGTTGAGACTGAATCTGTTTTTTTTTAAGTTTTTTATGTTAACTTGTTTATAAGTTTTTTTTTACGATACGAAATAAATTTTTTTGTTAAAATTGAATATGTTTTTGTGATATTTGTACTGAAAATTTTTTCTAGCGACTTTTTTCAAAATTTAAGCATATCTAGCGGATTTTTAAGGTTCATCTAGCGACTTTTTTTTTTGGCTTGCGGCAACACTGATCATAGTGGAACCGCAGTCGGTGCTGAGGATATGGAAGAACCACTTATGCAGACTGTATAACGGCGACGATGAACCGAATTCCGCTGTCAGGCAGGATGATCCATTCAACATAGACGACAAAAACCAACAATCCCGTCCTCCCGACTTAGACGAAGTAAAGATTGCCATATCTAAGCTGAAGTCTAACAAAGCCGTTGGATGGATTCAATGCAGAGCTCTTTAAAGCGGATGGATACAATGCCGAGCTGTTTAAAGCAGCTGGAGATAAGTTGGTTAGGAGCATGCATGAAAGCATGCCCGATGAATGGAACCTCAGTATTGTTTGCCCGATTCTGAAAAAAGGAGACCCTATAAACTGCACCAACTATAGAGGAATCAGTCTACTTAACATCGCTTACAAAATCTTCTCTGCCGTAATATGTGAACGTCTAAAGCCCATCGTCAACAACTTGATAGGTCCTTATCGGTTTGGTTTTAGACCAGGAAAGTCCACAGTCGATCAAGTATTCACAATACGGCAGATCCTGGAAAAAACCCAAGAACATCAAATCGGCACCCACCATCTTTTCATCGATTTCAAGGCCGCATATGACAACATCTACAGGGGCGAGCTGTATAGAGCCATGTCTAGGTTTGGCATCCCTGCCAAACTCGTCCGTTTGTGCAGGATGACCATGGAGAATTCACGCTGCTCCATAAAGGTTGGAAACAACTTAACAGAACCTTTCGATGTCAAAAAAGGTTTTAGACAAGGTGATGCGCTGTCATGCGATTTTTTTAACATCGTACTTGAAAGAATAGTGCAAAGCTCACACGTCAACACTAGAGGCACTATCTTTCAAAAGTCTGTCCAATTACTTGCATATGCTGATGACATTGACATAATCGGAAGAACTCAGCGTGGTGTCAATGGGGCTTTTGTGAGTATTGAGGCAGAGGCGGCAAAAATGGGTTTAACGGTTAATTAGGGCGAAACAAAATACATGCTGTCGTCAAGAAAGGATCTACAACACCGACGTCTTGGTCAAAACGTCACCATCGACAGACGTAACTTTGAGGTGGTCAAGGACTTCGTCTACCTAGGCTCCGCTGTAAACGCAGAAAACAACACCAGCGCTGGAACAAACGAAGAATAACTCTTGCTGACCGCTGTTTCTTTGAGCTAAGAAAGCAATTGAGTGGTAAAGTCCTCTCTCAAAAGACCAAAGTGTCGCTATATAAGACCCTTACCATCCCCGTCCTGCTATACGGTGCAGAAGCATGGACTATGACAAAAGCGGATGAAAGCACCTTGGGTCGTTTCGAGAGAAAAGTTCTTCGCGTGATCTACGGTCCCGTATGCATCGAAGGGAAGTGGAGGAGAAGATGGAAGGACGAGCTGTAAGGGCTGTACAGCGACGTAGACTTAGCCATAAGTGTAAAAGTCCAACCACTAAGATGTCTGGGTCACGTAGAGCGCATGGTAACCAATGCTCCGGCCGGAAAGTCTTCGAATCCACACCCACAGGACAGCGCAGTAGAGGAAGACCGCGAATTAGGTGGCGCGTGAAAGTGACCTCACCCAACTTGGAGCGCGAAACTGGAGACATCTAGCTAGGGACCGAGCTAGATGAAGAAGTTTGTTGGGTGAGGCCCTAGTTCACACAGGACTGTAACGCCACCTTAAGTAAGTTCTGTAGAATATGCCAGTTGCATTCTCCCTCACAAACAACTCAGCCGTACATTCGAGCTCAATTTAGTACGTACTGTCTAGTAGAAAGATAATTTTTTTAACCGTACATCAAGAATGTGGAACTTTACCCAACTTTGTTTTTTCCTCCCATTTTGATATACAACATTTTAAGACCAAAATTCATCAGTATCTCCTCTTAAATCCTGATTTATTTTTCTAACGCTCCTAATGTTTTTAAATTATAAAGATGCTAAGGGTATTTTTAACCTTTTTAGTGTTTGCAAACAAAGAAAACAAACACAATTGAAATATCATTTTAACGGCATCAATTTGAAGTTTTCAAAGTGGGCTGTATCCCAGCCCTTTTTTTATTTTACTGCAAAACTATGTTGCATCTTCTATTTGTCAAAATTATCAAACTCTTTTGACAGAATTATTCTTAATTAACAAAAAGAAAAACATAACAAGAAACTTTTCTTTTGTATTGGCTTAAAATAATTTCACAGGACCAACTGGTCCTTCTACTTTTCAATACTTATTTTTTCGCTTAAGTTTATTTTTGAAAATAGTATAGTTTCCAAGAATAGCCCGACTTTTTCCATGAATATAAATACCTATATAATAGTTTATATAGCTGTTTCTTGACACAGGACTGTTAGGCTTCGCGTCTTTCGTCAAGATGCTAGTATTTCAATCTAATGCTGCAGCATAATGCAGGCAGGTCTTTTGTGTTGCATATACGCATTGTATGTACGCAGATAGAAATTGTCCCAAAAAGTTCCACAAAAACTAAATTCGAAAACAGTCTAACAACAAACAGACGAAGAATGTTCAAATAGTTTTTAATTAATTTACACTTTGTGTCTAACTTCTGGGCATAAACTATTTCTTAAAAAGCATTTCAGCATCGTCAGAAAACGCGATTCTATGTATAATATCTTAACTAACTAACAACAACAACAAAAAAAGAACACAATTTTGCTTGTTGCAGCAACAGCAAAATGACATTCGAGAGGCATCAAAGAATCAGCGGCAGTGGCGGCGGACATTCAAGAGGACGATGCGATGATGAGACTGAGACTGATGGTAAAGGAGTCGAGCAGTATTGTGAGGGGAAACCCATTTATCTTAACCCAAGAGTGGAACAATCGAGGCAAATATGCGTGGCAGTGGCATCATAGAGCAACAAAGGGGGGGTGCAATAATGAAAATGCTTCAAACAACAGCAACAACAATAATGTTCTCTAGCGATAAATTAATTATATTTTGTGAAGCGTTTCGTGTTGCATTAGCTCAGAATTTGCAATGGCTATCACTTTTGTTGCACTTGCACTGGCTATATGCTCTTCTCGAGACTCTTCTTGAGCATTTTCAAGAATAGCCTATTCTAATTGAAATATTAGACCGGACCAAATGCAACAAGGAAGATAAATAATTATTATTCGTATATACTTTGCCGAGTCGACTTTGGCACAAGTGTCATGATTTGTGTGACAGCTTGGAAACCTAGACGCCACCTGCTGCTGCTGCTGCTAAAGAAGAAAAGTCTCTAAGTTATGTGTGAAACAATAATTTAATTACTACTGAGAAAAAACGTACCAAGTGTAGGTCTAGTTTGTGTTAGAACTATTTTTAATGGTGAACTTAGGAAAAATGTGCTTGATTTTTCCTTTCGGTTTTTAGTCTTTTAAAGAGGCTTTAACACTTTGAATTCAGGTCGCACAATGGATGAATTTATTATACATTTTAAACAAATTGCATGTAGATGTGATATTATCAATCTTTCAAATAAGATGGGTTGGGTAGACGTTTAGTAATAAAATTTTAAAAAAGGTAACTGGTAATTCAGGAGTTTTTAGGTTAAAATGAAGGTTCATAGCTACTTTAAATTGATTTAAGTCAAGACATTATGTGAGAGGTTCCAAAGAAATATGTGGATCAAAATATTTATTTATTTTAAGGTTGTATAAAATTATGTTTATTTTCAATTGAATTGAATGCCATTGGTGGAATTGACTTTTAACCTTTTTTAGTTTTTGAAATAATTTATATTCGAAATAGTCAAATTATCATTTTGAGGTGTATCAAATTGTTTTCAAAATGCATGAGAATATGGTTGGATAAGATAGTTGTTCTACCTTGTGTGGAAACAAGTTAGAACACATCTTTCTCGATTAACAGCATATTTACAAAAGTATAGAATTATATTTTATTTCCAAATACAATCAATAGCTTCTTAACTAACATAAAGGAACTGTATGGCAAGTATTCCAATTTCAACAAATTTTAAATTGGAGATTTTAATCAAACATGAATGACAATTCCGTCCGACTGTCTGTACTTGACCCTACAGCCTGAATTATTGGGTCGAATGAGTTAAACTTTGAAAATTTGCGTTAGGCAGCTTTTAAATTTTTTTAAGACCAGAAATAAATTGTGGTCCCTCTACGCAGTTTTTGGTCAAGAATAGAAAATTTGAATTTTCTTAAATAAAATTAAAAAGTATATTTTTGTATTACTCCAGAAGAGTATCCACCATAAAATACTCTTTGGATACTGGGACCTGGCCTTTATGTGAACCATAAATACATTTACAACTGCCATTCCTAAGAATAATTCAATAGCAATTATTAACATCCGCTTGCTCTCTGGCTTTTTTTGGTTAGTAAGTAAGTAAGTAAGAATCGGGTCAAATATCAACTGTTTGGGAACAGCAGTAATAGTAGGTGCATGCATTGTCGAAAGCATCTTGAATTCCCAAAATAGGGGCTATAGACTCCAAAAACTTCGCCAAAATTTTGTTAAAATCGATTTTTTAAAAGAATATCGTTTTTTTTTTTTAGTTCCTCTTTGTTCAAAATTTCTAAAGATTTAAACAAAATTCGAAAAAATAATTTCGAAATTTAAGCTTTAAATAAATTTTCAAATTCTAAAAAGTGTTGTAACCATTGTTCCAATGAATGAAAGTTTTGAAATGTATATTCCAAAAATAAGTCCCCTCAAATTGTTGACTTTTTTTTTTGCTTTTAAAATTGACGTAAATAAACACATGTGCAGAAACAATATAGGGTCTATGAAATAACTCCCACCAAATAAGTCCCACTTTTAAAAACGAAATAAGTCCCACCAAAAATTGCTTAAAAAAATGAAATAACTCCCACGAAATAAGTCCCACTTTTGAAAACGAAATAAGTCCCACCAAAATGAAATGATTTAAAAATTGTCTTGAAATGAAATAACTCCCACTCAAAATGAAATAACTTCCCCTTGAATAATATATTTCTTAAATGAATTAAGTCCCACTTTCATAAACGAAATAAGTCCCACTAGTAACAACGTTTGGATTCGTAAAGGTGACGTGAAATAACGCCAAATGAAATAAAGCCAAATTCAAAAAATTTGGCATTATTCGTTTTTGAAAACGAAATAAGGCCAAATTTTCAATTTGGGTTTACTATTTCACTTTAGAAAACGAAATAAAAGCAATTTAGCATTGTTTCGATTTAAAATTTTGCAGAATTAGGAAAAAACATAAAGTAAAATTATCTTTTGTTTTCTCTCTATGCTAAAACAAGTTTTTTTGAATTGATAGCACGGCGTACTAACAGCTAGGTAAGTAAGGGGGGGCATGCTGCATATACCCAAACTCGCACCCACCCCAAATCCTATAGTGATCCCAAGCAGGGGGGTTGCAGGGGGGCAGCATACATACATAGCTGTTAGTACGCCGTGCTATCAATTCAAAAAAACTTTAGAAAAGTAGCTATTCTAGACAATAAATCAACCATTTTTGCGTGTTCTTTTTAAAAAGCAACAAAAAGAACATTATGAAATTCAATGAGAAACAACGTGAAGAGCAACAAATAACGGCAAAAATTATTAAGCATTCACTTAAAATGCAAAATTATGAAAATGAAATAAGTCCCACTTAAAACGAAATAAATCCCACCAAAATATAAATTTAGGGGTATGAAATAACTCCCACTTTACAAAATGAATTTATTCCCACTCAAAATGAAATAAGTCCCACTTAAAATAAAAAGGCGTAACGAAATAAGTCCCACCAATTGACGAAATAAGTCCCACTTTTAAAAACGAAATAACTCCCACTTTCAAAATAGCAATTTTTGGTGGGACTTATTTCGTTTTTAAAAGTGGGACTTATTTCGTGGGAGTTATTTCATAGACCCACAATATATTGTCCTTAAAAATGCTTCATATATAAACTTACGCTTTATATTCAAACTTCAAAAAAATATAAACAATTTTTTAAATTATGTTAAAATTAGTTTTGCTCCTCTTATCCAAACATTTTAAATCTAAAAGTTTCTACAAGTCAAACCTATAATATATCCTTTTTACTTGCGACATTTATGAACTACATATGGCAAGTTTTGCATTCGGTACAAATTTCTAACTCGAGATTTTAATCAAATATGAGATTACGAATTACCCGTAGCGTGATGGTTAGTGCGTTGGGCTGTCATGCAAGAGGTCTTAGGTTCGTCCCTGCCTGTGTCACCTAACTTTTTTCACGAGGAATAGACAAAACTTCCAAGAGTAATTCTTCTTATGAAAAGTGCTTTCGCAAATTAGCCGTTCGGATTCGGCATATAAACTGTATCTGACAACAATACTCGCACACAGGAATGGTTGAGAGTTGTAAGTCACTAGGCCCTGGTTCTCTACGGACTGTTGCGCCACCTAATTTATATAAGATTAATAAGTCCCTTGATTCCATCTGTCCGTTTGCCCATCTCTTAATCTGGCCCTACAGCCCAAACCATTGGGTTGATTGACTTCAAGTTTGGATATTAAGGTTTTGAGTTGATTCGCGTTAGGCGTTTTTTTCTTTTTATTTTAAAGACTAAAAATAACAGTAATCGAAAATTCGAAATAAAAAAATGTTTTTGTATTGCTCCTGAAGGGTACCCCTCATAGAACCGTTATTTTGTTTTCAAGTTTTCTCAAGAACTAATCAACCGATTTCAATTCTTTTTGCACAAGATTTTATATCGTCTCAATATTATTCGATGATCAAGTGTAATTGTTTTTATTTTTGATATTCAAAACAAAATATTACAATTTTTTTTTTCGAAATTCAATATCTTTAAAACAGGTCATAATTTTTTTTACGAAATTGAAATTTAAAACGTATATAATAAGCTCTGAATAGCTGAATACCAAACATTTTTTTAAACTAAAATCGAAAAATTGTATATATAAAAAATTAGTTTAAAAAAAAAGGCTCTAACGCTTTTCAAATAAATAATAAATACATCAATAAATTTTTGAATACAAACTGTTTTTCCAGGTACATTTTTTAAATGCAATATTTTTAAATGTACTCTTTGTATACATGAGCAAGTTCGTACGACCCAGTCGTGCATTTTATTTGTTACTGAGTTCCAAATCAAACCATTCACATTTATAACTATACGAAAGTACTAAATTTTCTGTGCGCCCTCGAAAAATAATTATATTCGAGCTAAGGCCATATTTTTTCAGTGAGAGCATACGTCTTGAAAATGCCTCTAAATCTACACTAATATTATAATTTCTATTTTCGCATGTAACGAATAAACTCAAAAAGTACTGGACCGATTTTAATAATTCTTTTTTCATTAGAAAGCTACATTATCACTGAGTAACATATGGCTATATTTAGTACTAGACTACTATAGAAATCCTTAGAAATCCCTATTAAAACCAACCGAAGGTGTAAAAAAATTTGCCATAAAATGTCTTTCATCATATTATATCATATTAATGATAGGACAAAAAAATATTTTCTAATTTTGTGATTCATGGTCGTTTTAATTAGCATGCTTATAACTTAAATATCTGTACCTAATTATGTCAACCCGTGCGAAGCCGGGACGGGCCGCTAGTAAATAATAAATATAAAAAGTGTCAAAAACTATCAAACCAAACCAAAACCCAAAATCGTGCAATGCATTGCGAAGAGTCTGCAGTTCTGCACACTTAAATGTTTACCGAAAGTATTTGCCACATCTTCGACTTATGTAACTTAATTTCCCATAGGAAGCTATTGTAGTCGGTCCGATTTGTCGAATTGAAACTTTTTATATTTGTCGACGTTTAAAGGTCCCTAGAGTCGAAATAAAAGATTTTCAGAGAGATGTCCGTACGTTCGGGAAGCTTTTTTCGTCGACCATATCTCAAGAACCAGTGGAGATATCAACATAAAATAAATTTTGTCATACAGATAATAATGCAGAAATATGCAGAAACGGCTCTAAAAAAAATTGAGTGGGTGGTTTTTTTTATCATAGGAATTAAAAAAGATGGAGATTCTGGTTAACCCAAAATATCTCACGAACCAATAACGTTAGCGACTTGGATTAAATTGTATATTTTATATTGTAACAAAACAAATATATTTTTGGAAAAAAATCCAATTAACGGTTTTTTTTTATAAATCACAAAAAGTGAAAAAAAAATAAAGAAATATTTTCGAAAAAAAAAATATTTTATCTCCAAAACAATTTTATGCAATGAATATTTACGTTTTTGACATCTGGTAAAATATTGAAAAAAATCGAATTGATATTTTTTTGTATAAAAAATTAAAACCTTAAAAAAAAACATTAATAAAAGTTGGTAAAAATTGGTTTTCGACTCAAAAATTTGAGATATTGGCTTTAAACTAATTTTATCTTTTATAAAAAGGCTGTCTATTTGTCTTGCTTAAAAGTTGTGGTTTTCGTGTTTTTTTTTTAAAGTTGACAGTTGAATTATTCTTAAAAATTTTAAAATTACCAACTACATTTTGCATATAATGAAATAGTTTGATTTCAAAATCTATTTTAGTTAACGAGATTTTTAGTCTTACATAAACAATTACAAATTATATGAATGAAATTAATTTGAAGTCAATATTTTCTATTATTCATGAGATATCGAGAAATGAACATCAATTTTTACTTAATTCACGTACTTTTTTTTGTAGATTTTACTTTTTTTGTTTTTTTTTTGTTGGATTTCTATTAAAAATTTACTGAACGTCGAAAACAATATTTTCTGTGAGATAAAATAAGTTTGAAGCCAATATATTTAATTTTTGAAAAGATATTTGAGTCGAAAATCAATTTTTACCAACTTTTATTCATTTTTTTTTTAGGTTTTTATTTTTTTGTAAGAAAACTGTAAAATCGATTTTTCTCAAAGTTTTACTGAATGTTGACAACAATATTTTTTAAAAGATAAAATTAGTTTAAAGCCAATATCTCAAAGTTTTAAAAAGACATTTGAGTCGAAAATATTTTTTTAGCTTTCTTATTTTTTGTAAAAAAAACTGTCAATTCGATTTTTCTCAAAATTTTTCCAAATTTTGAAAACAATATTTAATATAGGTAAGTTAAAATTAGTTGGAAGCCATAATCTCAATTTTATATTGATTTTCGACTCAAATACCTTTCTAAATTTTTGAGATTATGGCTTCAAACTAATTTTATCTCATACGACATATTGTTTTCGACCTTATGTTAAATTTTAAGAAAAATCGAGTTATCGGTTTTTTACAAAAAATAAAAACCTAGAAAAAAACAATACCTACTAAAACAGGGTAAAAATTTACTTTGGACTCAAATATCTTTTCGAAAATTAAAAATATTAGCTTCAAACTTATTTTATCTCACAGAAAATATTGTTTTTGATATTCGGTTAATTTTTTATAAAAATCCAACAGTCAGTTCTTTCATAAAATATTAAGATCTAAAAATTGATAAAAATTGGTTTTCAACTAAAAATCTCGTTAACAAAAATAGATTTCGAAATCAAACTATTTCATCATATGCAAAATATTGGTGGTAATTTAAAATTTTTAAGAATAATTCAATTGACACCTTTTTTTACAAAATACGAATACCTACAAACCCTTTAGGCAAGACAAATCGACAGATGAGATGGGAAGTTATCAGTGTGGGTCGCATCTCAGCCTTCTTTTTTTTCTAATTTCGAACATTTGGATGTACATATATGGAGTAAGTTAAGTAATCTTTATTGAATACTAAACTTTTTTGCTTGAAATTTATTATCAAATATAATTCTAAATTTTGAGAAATTATGAAGTCGAATTTCATCAAAAACTATAGCCTTTATAAAAATAAAAATAATAATAATAATTATTCGGATTCCAAACTTTTAGCAAAGAGTATAGAATAAAATATGTACATACATATGTGTGTACATTTCATTTAAATATATCGAAGTTCCTTAGAAATACAGATCAGTTCTTATCCGCATACAAAGGGTAGTGAAATCAATGAAAAGCAGGAGTTCCAACAATAACTTCAGGTCTTCTGGTCGCCTAGTTCGAGCGGTATTCGAAATAAAAATACTTCAAGTTTCACTTCTCTATATAGTTCTTATTTACCGAGGTATACAAATGTGTATAAGATAAATCTCTTTTTAAAAAAATTTGTATATAAGAGAGGTATGTCAAAGTTTCTTATTTTGACAATTAATTCCCTGAATTAAGTTTTAAGAATTCTATAATTTTCAGAAGTTTTTTTAGTTTTCTTTATTTTGGATTTGCTAAATTTTTAAATTCAGGTATTCACTATAAAAGGAACAGTAAGGCACAAACTTGAGATCTTTCCAATTTGTTTTTTTTTTCTTTTTTTTATTCCAAAGCTGAATCCCCAAATTGATGAATTATCTTATGCATATTTTAGTGCAAGAAAGTCATTGGATAAATGTGAAACTTATGAACTTTCAAATTTCACAAACCAATGGAAAATGTTTTCCCCTTAATTAAATTTTCTTTACACTTGCAGATATACATACATCAGATATTATTTATGATCACCTAACATTATACCCTCTGTCTCTCTATCTAAAGGTAAATATAAGTTCATATGTGTTTCATATCGCACATAACCATCATGCTTGAGTGGTTAAAAATTAAACTCCCTATGGCATTTGGCATCATCATACATATATACTACCTATAGATACGAGTACAAGGGAAATAAGAAGCAATTTACTGTCTTGCTGTCTTCATCAATAGCAATTTATCCTCTGCTTTATCATCGCTCAAGAATATTGCCCAACATTCAGCATCCTTGAAATATGACGCAATAGAGCGATAAATCAGAAGCTGTATATATGTTCTATATCTATGGCTTATCCCGCACTTACATCCGCTTCCATAATTGACTACACCTTTTCCTTCATCTCCAACATCTAATATCTCACATCACACATAAAGTGCACATTAACCATAATCCATATATTCCCCCACTCCTTTTAACATCCTACTATACCTACTATATTTTTTTTCGTTCTTGAATTTGGATTTGGGTAAAATTGAATATTATGTCTGCCATCTATAAATGTGCCATTAAAATCCAAGAATCAACCCATAAGCATCCGGAAATACCTCCATATGAAGATGGAGAATAAAAAAGTATCTCGAGCAATTTCTGCACACAAGACTAATGCTTTCTGGTGTGAACGAACGAAGGAAGGCTGAAGGCATCATCAGGTACCTACTCCTCTTTATCTATGTGAATCACATAACCTTGCCTTGCTTTGCCTTGCCTTGCCATACCACCCTTCCTTGCTGCTTACTGCTTGCCACAAGTATACCATACCCCAGACCAGGACTCCGGATAAACTAAATCTGAATTTTATTTTCGAATACGTTTACGATTCACTTATTCAAAAGACTCGCACATTATTCTCGAATTTCAGAGGAGGCTTAAATTCAGAACTCATGTTCCAAATTTACTTTCCATAAGGACAAGGTCAAAAGTTCAGCTCATGTTTTTTAGTTTTTTTTGTTTTATTAAAACTTTACTTCTATACCTACTTTAAGTATCTATGGTGAGTTAGTTTGGAGTTGTTGTTGTTTTTGTCCCAGTAACAGTTTTGAATTCCAAGTATGGAATCAGTGTTAGCTACAAATTGTCAAGTGCTATAGGATTTAAAGTTTTGAAGGGAATTGGGTCAACATAAATAATTCCATGATTTCAAAATGTTCTATATAGACTATATGGTAACTGTACATATAATGCTTTATAGAGAAGAAGTTAACCAAGCAATTGCATCAAGTAAGAGAACAAGTGGAAGCTGTTGTGGTATCAAAAGAGGGTTGCCTTAGAGATATTTTACAGTTCTTGGGGATCAGGGGTGGTGTTTTGTTGGGAAACCTTTTTTGGAAAGACAAATGGGGGAAGATACTTGTATAATATCTATGATTATAAATCTTAAGTGTTTGGTTGGATTGTTTGCGTTAAATAAGAGAAGACTTATGTAGAAGAAGTTCTGTTAAAGCTGATAGCTAGATAAGAGCAAAATTTAAATCACGCACATTGGATTTCTTTTGTAAGAGGACTTTTTTTGTGAATCTTTTGTTTCAAAATCTTCCAATTGATTCAAAAACAGAAAACAAGGAGACTAATACATACCATTTCTGTACTGATTTTTCTAAAAATTGATGTAATGTGTTGAAGCATCATTGCATCTTTGGAAAACTCGCTCATCCACACGATGCCATTTGGAGAAATTTTGCTACTTCATCATGTTCTTCTTTTTTTTTAATTTTCTTTAAGTAAGTTCAAAAGTTATAAGTGAAAATTCTTTTCTAAAACCTTCACATGTCAATTAATAAATAACTACATTTTTCAAAATATTTGTGTATAGATTAACCTTGGGCTCGCCATATACATTGGGAATAATGTTGCTTATCAGCTCTTGCCACATTATGGTCTTTGCACCAATTCTGTCTGTAATTGTATGTGGTTTAAATTTTCCGTAAATAAGAAAATCGACGCCCTAATCTAGACAGAGTATCAATTTCCCGTGAATTTGATGCTTTCTATGATTCCATCCAAAGAATTGTTTCGTCCTATCCTGGAACTGAAATAGTTATTACGGGCGATTTCAATGTACACAATTCTTCATGGTTTCGCTGAGCCCACTCAAATATAAAACGTTGAAAGTCGAGCGGGAAACACTCTTGACTAGTCTGTTATCTCTGACCCTGATAAGTACACTATTCGCGTTCTATCTCCTCTAGGAACATTTGATCATTGTCTTATATCAGCAAATTTCACGTGTCAAAACTCTACATTTAGAGAAAAACGATAAAAGAACCGTAAGGCTTGTTTCACACTATACGGTTTTGACCGTACGGCAAAAAACCGAACGGCGACATTTAGCTAGAGACCGTGGCCGTATAATATGAAAGCGTATATGCTCTTCTTCGCGCCTCTAACAAAATGTCGCCGTCCGGTTTTTTTGCCGTACGGTCAAAACCGTATAGTGTGAAACAAGCCTAAGGCAATACGAGAAAGTCTACTGGGACAGTCTCAATAATTATTTCAGGATCTTTAACTGGTCACTATGCTTCTTCGATAGTGACGTTGACGCCAGCGCTGATATGATCACAAGTTTGATTCTCCTAGAATGAGAACTTTTATCCCGAACAGGGTTAAAAGATTTAGACCCAAGGAAAATATATTGGTTGATTCGAGCTGTAAAGAGGGTTAAGGAAGTAGACTTCTGTTGCTTTAAGGCCATTCATAAAAAAAACATGAAGAATTCTTACTCTTCCTCGTTTCCTACTCTCGTCTTCAATGACAGTCCATTTGTTAGTTCTTTTGAGAAAGCTAATCTCTTTGCTAGGCAGTTCGCTGCCAATTCAATGCTGCCTGTGAGTGCTATGACTCCGCCTGTACTTGAGAGCGTTAGTGATTTTTCGGGACCAATCTTTTTTCGCACTATTACTGTGGCGAAAATCCTATAAGAGATCTCAACACAAATAAATCCGCTGTTCCGGATAGCATGTTCACTATTGCTTTAAAGAGGTGTTCTTCAAAGCTGTCAAAACCGCTGAGTTTTCATCTTTCCATTAATTATCAGCTCAAGAAATATCTCGAACATCGAAAGCTTCTTAATGACCAGCAGTACATCTTTTGCAGAATAAGGTCCACTTTTGATCTTATATTTCACCTCACCAAACAGTAGAGCGAATGTTAACATCGTTTTGGGGGAAAGTAAGATGATTGCACTTGATATTTCAAAAGCACATGATAGGGTTTTACAGCAGGTACTGTTATCAAGAATGCGTGCCTTTAGTTTTCGTGAATCCCTTTTTCATTGTGTTAGAAATAACCTTTCAGATCGTTCAAGTCTGAAAACCATTAAATTAATGCTGGTGTGCCCCAGGGCTCTGTTCTATCTCCAACACTATTTCTCATTTTACTAATAATTTTCTGTTTGTAATTTCTAATCCAATACATTGTTTCGCTGACAAAAGCACTTTTAGCTTTTCATATTCGTTTTCAGACTCATATCCCTCTTCTTCGGATGTGAAAATTCAACAACAAAATATGAAAAGTTCATTCAATTTCGACCTTCATAGCATTGGACAATGGTGAATAAAACGTCTGGTGGAATTAAATGCTTCGAAATCCCAATGCAGTCTTTTATTGTTAAAGCGATAAATATCTATCCCCTTTGCCATAATCCATGCATGGCACTTGCATCAATGAGACTAAAGTTCTCTATATTCTCGGTATAAGTAATGTGTGTCACCAACTTGATCTTGTGGAACTATCACATACGCGATGTCCCCAAAAATGCAGCAAGATTATTGAATTTCCTAAGGTGATGGAAGAAGTTTGTATCTCCCTCTCATCTGGCTGTTATTCACAAGACTCATGTACGTCCAAAGCTTGAGAATAACTCCCATTTTTGAGCTGGTACTCCTGCAACTTACTTAAGAGTTTTAAACAGTATCGAACGTAGAGTACATTACATTTCATTTCACACTACTCAGCACATAAATGTACAGAGTAGAGAACACAGCATCTTGAGCGACTATACTATATAAGGTGATAACAACACAAGACATTAATACAATACAGAAGGACAGAAGAGAAAGACAGAAAGAACACATGACAACAGCACGCGGTAGGTTTCGAGACGGTCCCCCATCTGACTACTAACCACGCTCACCGCGCTCGATCATCAAACGTAGAGTATTTAAATTGACTGGTGATAATATCATCATTTATTCATTTACGTCGCTTGAACATCGTTGTAAAGTTTCTTGTCTCACCCTTTTTAATCATTATTTTAACGGTTTATGTTCCAGAGAAATAGTCAACTACATTCCTCCCCTTAAACAGTTCAACCATAATGCTTATCAGTATACCACTTCTTCGATTTTTGCTTTATTAATTGAATTACATTTTTTGAAATGTTAAGGACCTCATATCAAGAATGCAGCAGTTTTTCACTATGCTAATGATTTTCTTCGTTAAGTCATGAATTAAAAAATTGTACTGCAGTTAAACCATTTTTTCGTATTAAAAAATTGATTTAAGGAGCTACAACTTTCTTTTCGTAAAATTTGCCACTAGGCTTGCGAAACGATGAGATGCCAAGATAACACAACAGTCGAGTTCATCAGTAGACGAGGTGCTGTGGTTAGATGCCGATCTCCGCCTTATGTGCGTAGAGGAGATAAAAGTCCTAATGGGTAAACTCTTAATCAAGGGACCGACACTGCCAAAAAAAAACGGTTTGAAAGTTACGTTCTATCGTTCAACACTATACAAAACTAAGATTCGGAGATGTTTAAAAATGAAAAACTTCGAGGAAGACACAAAAGTGATGGTTTTGAGACTAATCAAAAAATCAATACAACTTCTTCCAAAAGTAGATTTCAAGGTGGGCGTTGGGATAACTCGATGGCTGGCGATGCAAAATAAGATTGCTGGTAGGCGAAGACAGATAGGTTAGTGATGTGGTGAATAAAGCTAATGATGAGCATTAAATTAAATACAGAAACCCTGGATAACAGGTGGCAAAATAAGAGGCCTACTCGAAAAAGAACTCGTACTGTACAAAGCCAACTTTGGTGATTCGTACAGTAATTGAAGATCATGCCTATTAGTTAAAAAGCAGATTAATCTCATTCTGTTAACAGCTTTTAGCGACACTGATCCATAAAACTGGAGAGAAAAGGACAACCACTACTCATAATGGGATCTGTCTACCTGCAACATGACGGAATGAAAAATCGCAATGAGGTTCTTAACATTACTGTTTTCAGTAACTCTATTAATCTTCTTATAGATCAAAGGAGAGTGTGGAAAGAACCCTTGTTCTCCAATCACAGATTCATAGAATTTTAGATTCAAAAGCCTAGGAACTAGCAAACCTAATAAAGGTTCAAAAGGAAAATATTAACCAAGATGGATCAAATATAAATTTTAAGTAAAGCTTCTGAGGAGAATTGTCCCTAAAAACTCCCTCAAAAACATACAGTTAACCTCATTGGTGGGCCAACAAGTTAAGTAGCATAAGAAAAGAAACAAGAATACTTTTAAATTTTGCCAAACGTACTAGGCTAGACTAGGACTCCTTACAGTCAAGTCAAAGAGGGTTTTAAACAGAAACTCAGCGAGTTAAGCGCAGTGCTTGGAGGAATTTCTGCGACAAAATAGAATGTACTAACAAGTCAGGGATACTTTGGAAAAACCCAGTGGTCAATGTACAGAATCCTGCTACTAAAACTTCCTTTCACTTCATAAGTTCCAAGCATGATTCTAGCGACTCAAGGCATCTTTCCTATGATGCTACAAAAAAATGGTAATCTTGTCATCCCACACCTTAGAAACCTATTTGAGCAGTAGCACATCGGGTATAATTTTGTAATACCTTTAATAGTTAAATTTAAAAATCCAATGATTTTATTTGCTTAATTTTGTAGAATTAAAAAGAAAATATATTTAAGACTTACTTTTCAAAGTTATTTAAAAGTTTTTGAAGAAACTTGATTTTATTTTTAAAATAAATTTTAAATCTAACAAATATAATTTACTTAGACCACATAAAGCCACTTAAAATTTCCTGCACCATCAGTGTTTGCAATATTGTATCAACATTTATTCAATTCTAATGTTGGAATTTCAATTGAAATCTCTATAGAATGTTCATCTGAAATTCCTTAACAAAAATTCAAATTTGATCAATGATGTATGACACATGAAAAGGAACAAAGATATACGAACCAAACCGTATCTACAGTTCAAGATAATAACATCTATCAAATGAAATCTACATTCGTACTTGTGTTTATATCATTTCTTTGAATATAAGGATCGTGAGAAATATTCTATGCATACATACCAAACGAACAAAATACTGAATAATTAATATCTTCTTAATAAAATAGATTTACAAAAGCAAAGGATATATGCGTAACACATCTCTTGATGCAATTTATATTTGAATTCCATACACGCTATTATATGTGCAACACATACTCGTACCTACAGAATATTAGAAGGTGAAGATAGATACTTGGGTGTAACAAGGACATTTGAAATTCAAGCTGATTTCTGGTCAATTCTATTCAATTAGCATACCTCTGCTATATCAATACTCAAATATATGCGCAATCCTCTTGTTCCCTTTTCTTACAATAACTAGATACCAGCAACCAGCTCAACAACAACAACAAAATCGAATATATAGTTTTGGAAAATTTATGATTATCCTTTGTTCGTTTGTCTTATAACATCCATACCATCACTTACCACGCCGCCGGCTGCCACTCTCACCCACAACCAATGCCACACCATACCATTCTCACCACACATCTGAGAAGATATGTACATAGGTCTCAGGAAGGTATGCCCGGTTGGTGGCGGTACGTATAGCCTGATGCAAACGCCTCGCCTATAAAATTTGTGGCCATGGTGTCATTGGATTGTCTACAAAATTGCCACACCACAAATGAGGGTCCTTCTCGTCCTTCCTATTATGGAACTATTGAATATACCTAAGCCTAAACTCTCGTAGATGTTGAATGCATTAAACCGTGACAGTTGGTAAATTGCTTATGAATAAATCGATTGCTTCAAGCAACTAACTAACTAACTACATACCTATACGCCAATGCCAGGATATTTAATAAACACAAAGGATGTTGAGGCTAATAAAATAAATTCAATAATATCTTAATGAAGATTGCTTTTGCTTTGTTGCTCTATACTAACACAAAATTGTTGTTGATTATATATTTGCTATTGCCATATGCTAATAATAATATAACCAATTCTTTGTATATATTTATTTCTACTGTAGGAACTATATAAGAACTATATACTACGAACTTATATACATACATAATAAAATGCCAAGTGTTTGAGAATTTCAATTAGGAATTTCATTTATTTGAATATTATTTAACATTTTGGCATATTTTACCACGGATAACGCCTAAAACTATGTATACACTTTGAATTCATATAAACACGCACTGTAAGGAATAACAGCTATAGGAGTTTCAAAATGCAGTGCTTATCGTCTTAAAGTAAAGTAAAATTGAAGCCAGAGTTGTTATACTAGCTATGAATTGCAGATTGTTAATTTCCGGAAAAATACAGAAGAGAATTAGTTCATAAATCCAAAAATCTTTCATTTACTCTTCTAAATTAATTTTATTCCCTTCTATGTTCTTTAGTCGGATGCAACAAAATTATCAAATTTTGTTTTCTATTTTCAACTAAAGCTTTTAATTCCTTCTTAGTTTCGGTTTTTTATTTCTTCTCTTGATTCTTAACAGTCTCAACGGAGCAGCCTCTCAAGCGGATACCCAGATTTCACATCTTGCTAAGTGGGGAAAATACGGTGGTTGCGGAACCATAAGGCCCAGTTATTCGTTTAAAATGGTTTTCTGCGATCCTTCTGAAAATTCAACAAGTTCAGTTGGGTCTCCGGAATTTCAATCGACAATTTTGGAGAACCAATTTTTTGATTTGTTGATGATCTCCTGGTCTTGAATAGTGTTCAATGTCTTCTCGATCCCATTTTGGCAACTAGTACTACTCATAAACCATTGTTTTCGATAGAACCGAAGGTCTTTTACAACATTTTTATATTTCGTTACCATACATTTCATTTCGCATATGAATACTTTGATGGAAGTGCCACCATAAAAAATATTGTCTAACAAAATGTTCAAACAAGATGTAATAGTTCAAATTGTCCGGTAGTTTCTAGGTTTTCATAAGTATGGTTACATTGCCTGTTATTAGAATTAAGAAATCGTTTCAAAAAGTAGTTGTTAGAATGTGAGAGATATCAAACTAATTCACTTTGAAAAAGCTGGAGCTAAGATCATTAAGAATTAAGATTATCTCTTCAAGTGCAATAACCTATTCTGTATTCTTGATTTTTCTCAGTTTGAAGAATGCCGCTGTCTTGTTTATTTTCAAAAATTACATTCACAAAAACTCAAGGAATAACACTGAATGATGGCTAAATTTTACCGAAGTTACCGAAACAGATGGAAAAGAAGTAATTTTTGCATGCTTATGCTATTAAATCAACTCCGTTTTGATGAACTATCAGATCAACTACATTATTGGATAACTATTAACGTCTTAAAACATGGAAAATATTGTTTTCAATAAGGCGCAATATACCACACCTTCACACTGAACCATGTCCTTGAAAAACAAATAATTTCATTTTAAGATTCATCAATTGTCAACTAACTCATTCACAAAATAGCGGAATATATTGGTGGAATGCCCAAAAACTGGGATCAGCTTTTCAAATATAAAATTGTTCAGCATTTCAGCATACCTTTGTCAATTGATTTTTTCATATTCAATCTTTATTGGGAACCTCCTACAATAATTTAAGAAAACAGTAACTTTTAGACTGCTGCTGACAAATCTTCTAGCAGAAGAGTTGCCCAGTTTTGAGTTAATTATTTTGCTATTCAGCATTAAAAGAATTAACTTCGCAGATGTGTTCACGTTTGTTAAAAGCACCTTCGATATTAAGAAAACCAACCATAAAGTACTTTTTATGATGGAGGGAGTATTTGATGATTTCCACCGGCTTGCCCTTACAATATGCATAAGACATTATGAAGACGGAAGTCTTGTATTATTGCTTGCCTTGCAATGGATATCAATCAATCTTTCTATGGTCTTGAGAAGGAATGATGCTTTTGATATGAACACAATTTTAACTTCTCTCCATACCAAATGAATATGAACCAGATATAGACAGCTGTTGAAAATTTCCTCAAGGATTGGTGCAATTATGTATATCGGAGGCTTTTTCGAGCTCGGCTGGTATTATACTATCTATCCTACAGATTTGAATAGTTCAAAGCTGTTGAGAGCCCATTGTAGCTTTTCCCTTGTGATCAGACCTTGTGTACATGTTACAAAGTGAGTATCCAGAAGCAAGTTTAGCGATCCTTCACTTCCAGGAGCCATCTGCAGTTTTCAGATACTGCTTAACTAGTTGAAAATATTGGTTGTAGCCTAGAGGTTTTGATAGTTCCTGAGACTATTAGTACATAAACAATTTTCGAATTTTAGTCTATAGACAGCAATGCAAGTTCAAATAGAATATTCGGTGTAAACAAGAAGAAGAAATTTTTTTTTATTTTATTTTTATTTTTTCTTTATTATCAAGTAAAATAAATTACAAAAATAATAGTAGTATAAAGCCTAGTTACCAGGACTATCAGCTAGATACGTAAAATATATCGGAAAAATAGAAAATTTGGATAAAGTGGGTTAGTTGTAAGAGTTAAAGTACGAAAATAAATGTGATAATATGTGTTATATATATTAGATTAAATTGTCAATGTTTAGTAATCGAAGTATCTTAAAGGTAGTGTTTATATTAGATTCAGAAGGTGTTTTAAGTAGATCAATAAATGAACAGTTTTGTAGAGTGTTAGTAATTTGGTTGACCTTATGACATACGAGGAGGTGATCCATGGTAAGACTGGTGTTTGTATTGCAAAGATGACAGGGTAAAGGTGTAGTTTTGTTAAATATGTGGCTATGCGTTAAGTTGGTGTGTCCCATGCGAAGTCGAAGAAAACATCTCATCATAAATTTGGAGCAGTTCAGTGGATAAAGTATAGGTTCTAATAATGGGTTAAGTCTTGAGTAATGATGGTTATAGTTATTCCATTCTTCTTTCCTTTTACTGAGCCAATTTTTTCGGATGAGAGCTTTTAAGTCTCTGTTGTTTTGAGGGTCAAATGAGAGAAGTGGTTTCTCAGCTGCAATTTTAGCTGCTATGTCGGCTTCTTCGTTGCCAAGTATACCTACGTGGCCGGGTACCCACATAATTTTTAATTTAGTTTTATTTTGTATAAGGCAATCTCTTATATATTGTACAATTGGAGTTTTGTTGTTGACATTTTTTATTGCAGATAACGTGGATAGACTGTCAGTGCAGATAACAATTTTTTTGAAGTTCTTGATTTTTGTAGCTTTGTAAATTGCAAGAGCTTCAGCAGAAAAAACAGAACAATATTGTGGCAGAAGACCATTCATTATTAGGTTTTTATTTTCGTCGACTATAGCAAAGGTAGTGAGATGTTCTGTTTTAGAGCCATCTGTAAACAAAAAGGTCCAATTTTCATTTGTATTTGTGTGCTGTAGCATTATACAGTGCTCGGTAAGTTTGGTTGTTTGTGTAGTCTTTGTGTGTGCAGGTGAGGTCAGTAATTAACGATGATTCGGAAAGTAACCAAGGTGGATGAACTGTTGTTTTCTGGGATCGAATGTCAAGCGAAATGTCCATTGTTCGAGCGGTATTAAGCGCATTGTAGATTGTAGAGGGAACACTTGGAATTCTTTTCCGGGATAGGGTTCGTTTAGCATCATTTGTAACTGGAGACTTAGGCGTGGATATTAACTTTGGAATAAGAAGAGATGTTAGATAGTTGAATCTTTCTTCGATGGAAGGAAGGCCAGATTCGGCTAGCAAATTTTTTACGGGAGTTGTTCGAAACGCTTTGAGACAACATCTGATGGCTGAATGATATTGCGGTTTTATTAATTGAAGCGAACTCTTGCAGCATTTTCCATAGATAACTAGGCCGTAGTCGATCTTCGATAAAATTGTTGCTGCGATGACTCGGATGATGGTGTTCATGTGTGAAAAGCTTTTGTTTGAACATAAATACTTAATTACATTTAACCTGGTAACTAGGTTTTTCTTAAGTATTAAACAGTGATTTTTGAAATTAAATTTAGTATCAAACAATATACCTAGGATCTTAAGATTATCAACATTTTGTATGGAGATATTATTGAAAATAAGTGGAATCAGCTTTGAGCAACTTGTTTTTTTACAAATGTGTAGTATTTTTGTTTTATCGAAAGAGATTAAAGAACCAGAAAGCTTAGACCATTCGTTAATTTCGGTTAATATGGTTAGAAATGTGTTAGTAATATCGGAAATATTTTTACATTTTGACATAATAATTAAGTCGTCTGCATACAAAGAATGACGAATAGTAGAAAATTTTGTTAAAATTTCGCTTAGCTCATTGAATGCTATTATAAAAATTATCACCGAGAGGGGTGATCCTTGAGGGATACCATTCTCGGCGTTATTTACAGCTGAATAAACATTGTTAAGTTTGACTCTAAATTTTCTATTTGTTAAAAAGATTTTATATATTGAAGCATTTTTGGACCAATCTTCCAATCGATTAGCTTCTTTATTACAATATGTATTCCAATTCTGTCAAAAGCCTTCTCAAAGTCAATTGACAGAACTGAGACATGATTCTTAGAAGAAAGGGCTGATGTGATAAAATCGTCAACGTGTAGGAGAGCGTAACCGTTCACTTCATTTATAGCCTTACCGTGTTTTGGAATAGGCACAATACTTGCAATTTTCCATGATTGTGGAATGATTCCAGTGTCCAGGATATTGTTAAATAGGGAAATGAAGCGCAGTTTCAATGACTTAGGTGCATTTTTTAGCATAGGGTACGATATTTTGTCAAAGCCAGGAGTTTTGCCTTTTACTGTAGCTAAAGAACTTTCCAGCTCAAGGATACTAATCGGGAGTTCTATAGATCGAGCTGATGCAGATAGATTGTAAGTTTGAGTTGTTGTTTCAAGACAAGATTGTTTGGCGTTAATGAACTCGGGAGAAAAGTTTGAATCTTTAGCGTAGTTAGACCACGCCTGAGCAAAATGATTGGCTATATCAAGAGGTATTGAAATTGTTGTGGATTCAGATCTTATACATTTAATAGAGTGGTTAATAAAGTTTCCAGAAAGTGTTCTAATGCCAGACCAAAGTTGTTTAGAGGACGTTCGGGGGTTAATAATAGATGTAAATCTTTCAAAAGATTCTTTTTTAGCTATTTTGGCTGACCTGCGAAATAGTGCATTTGATTTCCGGTATGCTATAAGATTGCTCTCGGTTGGATGTTTTTTAAAATGTTGCCAAGCTTTTTGTTTAGATTGTCGGAGGTCTTTTATTTCATTGTTGAACCATGGAGGATTATTTTTGTGACAAGATCGAGATTGGGGAATGGCTGCATCTAATGCATTTGTTTAAAATAGCAGCTTCCTTATTAATGTTAAAGGTTTTTTCGACCTGTGCCAAGCGCTCGTTAATTTTGTTTTGAAATTTAGGCCAGTTAGCTCTGTCAGTTTGGTATCTAATATTATGGTTGTGGAATGTGGACCTAGATCCAAGGTTAAGGGTAGTAATAATCGGAAAGTGGTCACTGCCATGGAGATCGGGAAAGGCTTTCCAGGATGATAAGGGGTAGAGCTGTGGTGAAATGAGAGAGAGATCAAGGTGTGTCAAAGTGCCATGTGTTGAGAAATGAGTGGGCGACCCATCATTTAGTATGAGAAGATTTGAGGTGGATATAAAATCTTCAACAATTTTGCCTCTGGAATTAGATATTGGAGAGCCCCACATGGGACTCCAAGAGTTAAAATCACCAGTTAATAGTAGAGGTGTGTGGATGGTATTTATTATATTTTCTAAATCATTTGCAGAGAAACTTTGTTCTGGATGGATATACAGAGACAAAATGGTTATTTTCATTTGTAGCTCAATTTCAACTGCAATTGTTGAAATTGGAGAATTTATATGAAAGTATTTGTGAGGTATGGACTTATGAACTAGAAGCCCAGTTCCCTGTTTAGCAGAAAAGTTTGAAGGTAGGTTATGGAAAAAAGCAGAGTATTGTTTTGGAGGATAAGGATTCAAATTATTTTGAAAGTGTGTTTCTTGAAGGGAGATGATTGAAGGTTGTTCGTCGTTTATTAATAACTGCAGTTCATGTAAGTTATTGAAGTATCCATTCAAGTTCCATTGTAAGATTTTGAGCATCATCATGGAAGAGAGAAGTCTTAAAATAAATATAGTTTAAATATTCATTAAAGAATTGAGCTGCCGAAAGAACTTTTTTCTTCACTTGTCTCCACCAGTAGAGAAATAACATATGGCATACCCACATCCCACACAACACCGAGAGTAGCTTAAAAGACCCGCAATGCAATTGAGCAAGTCAATTACATCACTGGTCATCCAACCACCAGCCGCGCTAATGCGGGAAAAAGGGGGGAAACCAGATGCACCTCTCCACTGATGGAGACATTGAGTGAAAGAAATTAATGTCATTTAAGAAACGTCATCGTCATCTATATTCATGACAGAAGGAGAGTTTATGTGTTGTAGAGATTTAGAAGGTGAGTTGTTTTGTTGCTTAGAGTTTAGTTTGGGGGAAGAGTTCGAGAGAGAGTTTGTAGTTAGGGGGTTTGAGTTATTGTTATTAGGTGTAGCTGAATTTGATGTAGTAATAAAAGAGTTGTTACTGGAAGTATGTGGAAAAATTAGTGAAGATTGATTTTGAGTGTTTGGTAGATCACCAATACGTGATGGAATAGGAGGGAATGAGGGGGATGGATTGGAATATGGAGTTGTTTTTTCTGAGTTTTGTTTTTCTTTTAAAGAGTTATTGAGTTTAGGATTTTTAATAGCTGTATTATTTTCTGTTATTTTTGTAACACTGTTTATTTGAGGTATTGTATTGTTGTCACTTTGAAGAGAGATAGTGTTATCTTTGGTTGGGATGTTATTCTGTTTTGAAATGTCAAAACTGTTTGGTATTGTTAAATTAATAGGTGATGTTTGTTTGATGGCATCTGAAAATGAGCTAGAAGATGTTTGGGGCTTTAACGGGTTACTTTCCTTGTATAAGCGTTTGGCTTCTGATAATGTACATTTGTTTCGGGTTTGAATAGTAAGTATTTCTTTCATTTGAAGGAATTTGGGGCAGGATTTCTCAGAAGAGGGATGTGGGGAACTGCAATTGGTACACATAGTGCGGGTACAAGAAGTTGGTGTATGAGGAGGAAGGCAACATATTTCACAAACTGCTTGATTTGTGCATCGCTTGGTTGTGTGACCGAGTAGCTGACAATGTCTACACCTCATGGGATTTGGGACATATTCACTGACTTTAGCATTGTACCAGCCAATCAAAACGGTATCAGGTGGTTGGAAACGATCGAACGTAAATAGCATTAATCCTGTCGGACGTTGGTTGCCTTCATGTTGTTTAGTAAATTTGTATACTTGAGTCACTCCTTGGTCCTTCATTTCGGATATAATTTCGGTTTCTTGGACATTAATGAGCCATGGAGCATATACTATTCCCTTGGAGGAGTTGAGTTGATCGTGGAGGTATACTGTGACTGGGCACATGTTGGAAAGAGTTTTGACAGCTAGAAATCTATCGGCAATGGATTGGTCTTTCGTTAGGATGAGAAGGTTACCGTCTCTTAGTTGGGATATACTATCGTACTTAGTGCTAATTGCATCGATAGCTTTTCTTAGCAAAAAGACGCTGATTGATGTCAAGGGTTTATCTGGATTTTTGGGGGCAATGACAATGAACCGGGGGTTTTTCGGAATGATGGTTTTTTTCAGGGAAGGGAATTCATGGGAAGAGGAAGTAGCTATTTTAATTTTCTTAGAACGGGGTTCAGGAGGGGGATCAACAGTTAGGCCGTCGAACATATTCCCCTTTTTTATTGGCCCTGAGGCCATATTGATTAGGTTAGGATACACTTCACTAGCGGGGGTAAGCACACGCACTTGAAGTAAAATGGAAGATCACAAAGGGAGGAAAGAGATGGATACTAGGTTGGAATAAGAGAAAGTGTGAGAGGATACGCACAAAAGGTAAATGACACAAGCCAATTAGCGAGATGTTTCCTGCTTGAAAGCTAGTCGGAGACTGAGAAGAAGAAATTATGCCCATAATTTTGTCTAAAACCAGCGTGTTCGAGATGAAGAAGTATAAAAGCTTAAAAAATAAAACAATTATGTACCATATAAGAGTTTTAATTCTCAATAAATAATTTTCGAAATCTTGTTACATATTCAATATTTTATAAACTTTTCAAAAAATCCTTAATAGTTGTTAGTTGTTAATATTTTCTGTACGGTAGAAAAAGTCAAAACAGTCTAAGAGTAATTATTTGATTTAAGAGCGAATCTTCTGTCTAAACAACATCAAACAAAAATAATGTTAAAAACGGTGAAGTTTGAATTCAGGACAACTAAATCGATTCGTTTCCGTTTTAGACCAAAAGTGCTTAATTTTGACAGACGTATTTTTTTTTCAAGACTTTGATACTTCAAAAACTACATAAAGTATTTACTTTTCTAAAATGCAAATTGCTGCAATATTTCTTATGTGTAACAATTCTGACTTTCTCCCTTTAAAACAGTGCAAACTTTTTCATTAAAATAAAACATAAAAATAATACAGAGATTTATAAATACTATATAGTGTCATCTCGTCGGTATAATAAATATGGCTTTGATTAAACATTTAATGTTGTACTTTGAGAGAAAGAACAAACTATATACAAACTATGCACTTATTAAGTAAACGTAGAAATCTCATTAAGGTAGTTTTGGTTGGTAATATTCTTTGCTGCTGCTTCTGAAATTTTATAACTCTAAAGTGAGTTTACATAGCTTTCTCGTTCGTAATAGCCTCAGGGTTGAGAAATGTGAATTAATTGGAAAAACTTAAATCTGTCATTTGAAAAAGCATTTGGAATGTTATTGCCGTCAAAATAACCAACAACAAAAAATAAAATAAAATAAAATAAATGTTTGAAGAAGTCCTTTTTAAGAAAGTTTTGTTGTTCTTGGTTGTAAATCCAAATTGCGATACGTAAGACAAATTGAATTGTTCGAAAAGATTTTGGTTTAACATTTTATATAAATGTTAGATAAGTTTTTTTTGAGGATTTTAGTAAAGTTTAACACATTCTTATAAAACGTGTAATCTTTAACAAGTTAAGATATCTAATTTGCATTTTTTTATTTCAATTAAGTCTTTTATCAAAAATGTAACTACAATTAAAAAAAAAAACAAATCAAACTGTGAAATTCATTGAATGAAATTAGCATCTAAAATTCCAGATAAAAGTAATCATTAAAAGATGTGTGATTACTTTATATTGCAGCTTTATTTATTAGCCTATAACGAATATGGTACAATGCACTCATTAATTCTAAAACAAATGTTTTACAGTTCACATAAGTTTCAATACATTGTTCAGGATGTCAACTAAAACAAATAACAAATACATATATTGTACGAGTATTAAGCTTTTATCGCTTTCATCAAAATATATGGCAAAATACAATATAACGACTGCCGGAATTCAATTCAAAACATCGATGGCCGTATTCAATTTTCAATTCATAAACATGGTCAATTAAATGTTTTAACTAGCTCTTAACTACATTTCAAAACCATTCTATATAAATACAAAAACAGTTCAATTTCATTTACAATATTCACCAAAAACACTGAACCACGTCGTTGTGCGTCAGTCGTACAGTTGTGGACAACATAACATCCACAATATAATTGTCCCTGGGGATTGTTCGTTCAATCTGCATGTATTAATTAATTTTATCGTTCATATATACGATTCCCATGTGAAAATCTGCATAGTACAGTAATTATTATTATATTGATAGAAATGGAATAAAAAACACTAAAATAAAAAGGCTTAGCAAACAGAATAAAATTGCAATCGAAATAAATGTGTCTTTGTGACTTTGAATATATATTAATATTCATATAGGATATATAGTCCAAGAGCCCAGGGCCGCCAGACGTTACTTATTTTCTGAGTAACAAAATGTATCGTACAGAATAGTGTTAGTGTATACTATGAAGGTGTACATACTTGCTAGCTTGGGCCGGCGGCCAATTTACCAGTACCAGGTACTAAAGGTAAATAAAAAAATCTCTTACTTTTCTTAAAGTCTGAGTGATAATTTTTGTATATATTGTACACAATTTCATTAAAAATTTAAAATTAATATTGCCAGACAGTTTTCGTCGGCGGTAATTTCCGCCAGACACTTTAAAGTTTGCGAAAAAATGAGGTAAGTTTTCTTAGAGTCTGAGTCTTAATTTTTATACATGATATTTTGGAAACTATTTCAACACCATTTGCAAACAGCCAGACAAATTGTAGGGGCCAAATATCCCCCAGACATTTTTAAAATCTCGCTTTGATTACGAGTGTAAGATCATTATTCGTACGCTCAAGCGAGAGAGATATATACATTATACGTGCGCCTATTTCCTCCTTTGTCGGTATACTCTGTGTAATATTCTGTCGTATTTCTTTCGTTCAGTGCAGCTTTTCGGCTACAAATATAATGTAAATGAAACAAATATATTTGCAGTTTTTTAAAGAATATCATGGCAAAGTCATTAAACTGTGTTTTTTGTAATAGTTCTGATGTGAATTTAACATTATTTATAAAAGAGACATTGCAAAAGTGTGGCAGTAAACAAGTTTTCATTAATTTTAAACAGTGTCATTCATATGCCGTCATTAATAATACAATTTACGTCGGAGGCAGTGTAAGTGTTAATAAACAATTGAAGTCTTGCAGCATCTATATCAATGACTCCAGCTACGTTGTAAACATCACAAATAAATTTCTGAATGGTATTAAAGGTTTTTTCCTCAAGTTCAATATTACTAAATAATTCTAACTCGCCGAATATTACATACATGGTAAATAATTTTAGTGTCAGCTTCTTCATGATCTGGGCACGAAAGACTTAATTACGGTATATGAATGACACTATTTAAAATTAATGAAAACTTGTTTACTGCCAATGAATGGAACCATCTCGTTAGAAGCCCAATGTAGGATAAAAAAATCAACAAGAGCCTGTTTAAAGTGTACATTTTTCAAGTCTTTTGCGAAATCAGATGGTCGAGCTTGATTGGATGCAGTAATATTAAACTCCAACTGTGCTGATTCATACCGAAGAGATCTCTCATAATCTTAAATTGATGGCGAAAAGTACTGACCAAAAATGACATCATATCTTACCACTTTTAGTTGCGTTACCATTTGCAACATCACACTTTTGCAATGTGTCTTTTATAAATAATGTTAAATTCACATCAGAACTATTACAAAAAACACAGTTTAATGACTTTGCCATGATATTCTTTAAAAAACTGCAAATATATTTGTTTCATTTACATTATATTTGTAGCCGAAAAGCTGCACTGAACGAAAGAAATACGACAGAATATTACACAGAGTATACCGACAAAGGAGGAAATAGGCGCACGTATAATGTATATATCTCTCTCGCTTGAGCGTACGAATAATGATCTTACACTCGTAATCAAAGCGAGATTTTAAAAATGTCTGGGGGATATTTGGCCCCTACAATTTGTCTGGCTGTTTGCAAATGGTGTTGAAATAGTTTCCAAAATATCATGTATAAAAATTAAGACTCAGACTCTAAGAAAACTTACCTCATTTTTTCGCAAACTTTAAAGTGTCTGGCGGAAATTACCGCCGACGAAAACTGTCTGGCAATATTAATTTTAAATTTTTAATGAAATTGTGTACAATATATACAAAAATTATCACTCAGACTTTAAGAAAAGTAAGAGATTTTTTTATTTACCTTTAGTACCTGGTACTGGTAAATTGGCCGCCGGCCCAAGCTAGCAAGTATGTACACCTTCATAGTATACACTAACACTATTCTGTACGATACATTTTGTTACTCAGAAAATAAGTAACGTCTGGCGGCCCTGGGCTCTTACTCTAATAGGGTTTTGATGAAAATTCAAATAAACTAATTTGTTTTTTAGTTTCGTATTCTCACATAAAAGGCTAAGAGTTTAGTTATGCAAAATGCTGTATGGATGCATTTGTTTATATAGTTATACATATAAATTGATGTTATGATGAGTGAAAATACTCACGGATAAGAGATAGGAAACTGAAAATTGAACTCAGAGCTGAAACGAGTGATACGATATGAATTGGTCCGTCAAAATGACAGCTGACAGCTCTTAATTTTTTAAAACTGTTTCACATTCACTAAGATGATGTCAAAATATATTTCTGTGCGCACTTTTTTACATTATCAAAACGATTTTTATTTTTTGGCCTTATTAACAGCATTTCGAAATACAGAATTTTGAAAACAGAATCCTTTTTTTTTTGTAAAACATCATAATAATTTTTCATTAGCATAATGTTCTAATGTACTTCCCTTGAACAATAAAAATAACATATATAAATAAATAAATAAATTAGGTGGCGCAACAGTCCTTTGAGAACTTGGGCCTAGTGACTTACAACTCTCAACCATTCCTGTGTGCGAGTAATGTTGTCAGGGATGGAGGGGATCAACAGTTTTAAGCCGATTCCGAACAGCTAATTTGAGAAAGCTTTTTTATGGCAAGAATTACTCTTGGAGGATTTGTCAATCTCGCAAGAGGCAGTACCCGTGAAAAAAACTTTAAATGACACAGGCAAGTTTTGAACTCAACATATTATGTACCTATGATAATTCATAAGTCTTTGAAATAATAAAAACAAAAACAATATAAATGGTATCTTCTTCTTAATTTCTCTTTACCATTTCTTCTTCTTAGTTATTTGTATCTCTCACATTTTTACATGAATTGTTCCTATCATAATCAACAATTGCATAAACATTTGCAAACAAATTAATTGAACTGTCAAAACTTCCAGTATTATACAGTATTATGAGATACAGTATTTTGACAATACAGCATTTTGAGACACAGTATTTTAAATTTACAGTATTTTGAAATACAGAATATTAACCATACAGTATTATGTCCGTACAGTATCGTACAGTATCGTACAGAATTTTGACCATACAGTATTTCGACCCGCTCCCGTCTAAAATTAATTTGTAATATTTTTTATTGGAACGAAAGTGCTGTCTTCAAAAATGACTATACATATTCGTTAGTTGTTAGATCTGGTGTACCTCAAGGTAGCCACCTTGGTCCGTTGTTATTTGTTCTGTTTATAAAAGACCTCCCCTCTATCTCAAAACATTTCAATTGTAATCGGAAACTTTTACGAATCCCGAAAAAACGTATCACGAGATCCGTTCGCAATGCAAAGTAGTATTAGATTTCGTTCTTTGTTTTTAATTTAGCGTGTGCGACCCACACTGATAACTTTCCATCCGTACTCGTCTGTCGATTTGTTTAAAACTTTAACAAAATATTAGGAACAATATTTAGAGTAAGACAAACAATTTTAAGTTTGAGTCATCAGTTTCTTATCAGTTTTTTGTTGTTTTTGTAGGTTTTCGTGTTTTGTTAAAAAAAATGTCAGTTGATTTTTTTCTAAAAAAATTAACTAAAAATGACCAACAACATTTTCCATTATGATGAAATAGTTTGATTTCAAAATCTAATAGGTACTGAAAGTTTTAGTCCAAAACAATTTTTCCCGATTTAAGTAGCATTTACAGATTGGATTTTTCTAAAAACATTTAGCACAGAATGGAAGACTGTCAAGTTAGAACTAAATTTTTCGAAATTTAAAAAACTGAGTATGCAGTTAATTGTAGCTTTTTTGTTGTAAATTATTTGTGGAAAGAAAAAAATTCCAAACACTTTTTTACTTTCATTTTTTTTTTAAAAAGGGGTATCGATTTTCCTATAAGAAAGTTGTTCCGGTTTGTTCCGCATTGTTCCAAAGTTTTTTTTTTGAAAAACACCTAAAAATACCCTAAAAACTGTTTTTGACCTAACCCACCCTTTTTCGAAAATCAATTTTTTTTAAATTATTTCAGGTTGTTCTGAACATTGTTTCAAATTTTTGGACCTCTATGATCAAAGTTTTAAAATATAAAGGCAAAATTTAAAAAAATGTCTAGTCCCCCTTTTTTCGAAATTCTAACTTTTTATATTTGTTTTTACATTCTAAAAAGTGTTCTTACCACTGTTCCAAAAACTGAGAGTCGTGAAATGTATATTTTAAAAGATATTGCCCCCGAATTTTAAAATTTCAAAAATGCAAAATATGTCTTCATTTTTTTTTAAAAGCCTACATTTTAATTAAATATGAATAAGCACATGTACAAAAACCAAAACTTCGCTTATAAACTATTATTTACGCTGATGATCTAACTTTTAAAAATAATCTCGATGTCTTTTAATTTTGTAAACGTTTTTTAGCTCCCCTTTTTAAGAAATCAAATTTTCCAAAAATGCTCCAAGTTAAATTTTCCCCAGTTCGTGTCAAAATAAATGACGCAAACGCTGTCCTCAGGAATCGGCACTTGTTCTTCGTTTGTTTCACCATCAGCAAGTAACAGAATAGCTGAAAAAATCGCAAGATTTTGTCAGCTTGATGGTTTTCAACACGATCCTTATATTGAAAAGCATCAGTAAGTAACAGAATAGCTGAAAAAAATCGCGCGATTTTGTCAGCTATTCTGTTACTTACTGATGCTTTTCAATATAAGGATCGTGTTGAATAGCTGAAAAAAATCGCGCGATTTTGTCAGCTATTCTGTTACTTACTGATGCTTTTCAATATAAGGATCGTGTTGAATAGCTGAAAAAAATCGCGCGATTTTGTCAGCTATTCTGTTACTTACTGATGCTTTTCAATATAAGGATCGTGTTGAAAACCATCAGCGAGTAACAGAATAGCTGAAAAAAATCGCGCGATTTTGCTAATCCGTTAAACACTTGGAATGGTTTAAATCAAAAATATGGTTTTTTATGTATAGCTCTGGGTCCTCGATTAGCAGATTTTCTCAATACTTTTTGTGAAAACAATGTTGTTTTGGCAATTTTAAGTAAATTATGCAAAATGAAATAAGGCCCCAAATTGTTTTTCAAAATAAAATGAAATTAAGCCCCAAATTTAATATTTAATTTTAAAAAAATGAAATAAGGCCCCAAAAAATGAAATAGCACCCCAAAATTCAAGAATTTTCATTGTTGTTGTTTTGTATGCCTTTTTTGGGGCCTTATTTCATTTTTTCTTTTGGGGCCTAATTTCCTGGGGCCTAATTTCTAAGAGCCAGCAAATATAGCTTAAGGCGAACAAAAACGAAAAAAATAATGTTTTTCTCCTTAGTGCCCCCCTTGAAAGAATTTAAAATTTTAACCCAAAGCTGTATTCTTTCAGCAAAACCAAAAGGTCTTTTAGATTCCGACTCTATGAAATAAATAACGAATATGCCTATATTCAAAAAAACATCCCCAGCCCCCCCTTTACTAAAACTCACATTAAAACAATATTTGTGTATGCATAATCACTCAGATTCAAAAATATTCAAAAGAAGATTTAAAGCAGTTTTTCGGGTATAAGATCCCCATTTTTGGGTGTTTTTCAAAAAAAACTTTGGAACAATGCGGAACAAACCGGAACAACTTTTCAAAATAGGAAAATCGAAAAAGGGGGCTAACTTCACGCACTCACTACATACCCCTTTTTTAAAAAAATGAAAGTAAAAAAATGTTTGGAAATTTTTTCTTTCCACAACTAATTTTAAACAAAAAAGCTACAATTAATTGCATCGTTACATTTTGGAATATCCTTGATTTATGCCTAGACTCACGGTGTCAAGTTAGCACTACATACCCCCTTTTTTAAAAAATGAAAGTAAATAGAATTTTTGGAATTTTTTTCTTTCCACAACTAATTTTAAACAAATAATTGTCAACTAATTGCGTACTTAGTTTTGACAAAATCAAAAAGTGTAATGCTAACTTGATATCAACCTAGCACTACATACCACTTTTTTTAAAGATCGTCGAGCTACACATTTTTTTCTCCACAACTTATTTACAAGAAAAAAGCTACAATTAACTGCATACTCAGTTTTTTAAATTTCGAAAAATGTAGTGCTAACTTGACAGTCGTACAGAATAAAATCATTTTTAAATCAATACCTTCATTTATTCACGATATATCGAGAATCGAATATCAATCTTTGTAGATTTCTATTTTTATGGAAAACACTGACTGTTGGATTTTTATAAAAAATTAAGTGAATGTTAAAGACAATATTTTCTATAAGATGAAATCAGTTTAAATCCAAAATGTTTAATTTTTGAAAAGATATTTACAGTCGAAAATCAATTTTTACCAACTTTTAGTAATTTATTCTTAGGTTTTAATTAATTAATTAATGTCAATTCAATTTTTCTCGAAATCTTATCAGATGTCAAAAACGTTATTATTCGTTGCATAAAATTATTTCTGAGATAAAATCATTTTTTGTTCGCCATATATTCGAGGTGACATTTATTTTTTTCAGTGTTTTGATTTATAAACAAAAAGTTAGTTAATTTTTTTTTCAAAATTTCATAAGTTTGGTATTAAATTCAAGTCGCTTGCTTCATTGGTTCGTGAGGTATTTTGGGTTACACTAATTGTTTTGGGAGTCCTTTCTGCATTTTTCTACATTATTATCTGTATAAACAAATTGATTTGGAGTCGATATCTCGACTGGTTCTTGAGATATGGACGACGAAATGAGCTTTCCGAACGTACGGACGTACGAACGTTCACACACAGACACACGTACAGACATCTTTCTAAAAATCTTTTATTTAGACTCTAGGGACCTTGAAACGTCGAAAAATGTCAAAATTTTCAATTCGACAAATCGAACCGATTACAATAACTTCCAATGCGAAGTTAATAATGACTTTGTTTTCATTTCCAGGAATATAATACTTTTTCGTAAGTCAGTATCTACAAATCAATATAATATCAAAAATATTATTGGAGGTGTCCCGATTTGAAAAATGAAATCAAAACAAACGCAAAAAAAACTTTTCTTATGCACTTATGGAAGATTAAGACCAATTTGTTGACGAAATTCTAAAACAATTTTAAAACTCACATTACTAAAATGTTTGTTTGGTTCGCGTGACGTGACGAAATAACCAATTCATTGAAGGAAACTTTTGGTAAGAGTATTACCATGAGTCTATATTGTGGCTTCCAAGATCGTGCTATTTAACACCGTTGGACTATTTTTTGTGAAGTTGTGTGAAGTTCCTTGTGTACGCAGATAAGTCCGACACTGTTGATGTCTTGACAGATTCGACGCTTTATGGGCCCCATACGAAAAAAAACAGGAATCTCGCGGCCACTTGCCCAAAATCATTTTGAAACATAATGCAAAGCCTTATCTTTATAATAAAGTTGAATTCTTGGACATAACATTAAATTATATGCGTTGTATTTGAATATAACACATCTTAAAAAAAACACCCTATTTATCTTGGAAAAATCTCGTGTAATATGAGTATCTCTTTTGCACAGGAATGTATAGTAATCATTTCGCATTAAAGGTCCACGTGGTCCTTATAAATATACTGCAAAATCGAAACCACCCTAATTCGAAGCTACTAAATCGAAGCTCTATCTCAAATTGAAATATAAAGGGTTATTGCTCTGAATCCGGAATGGAATACCTCTTTAGGAACTATATTTCTGTGAGTGGTGGTTATTCTATTCAATTCAATTAAATTGGAATTTATATTTATTTTATTTACAAATATAATTTAATTTACCAAGCTTTATATATAGACTTTTCTAAAAGCATGAATTCCTAATTGGTGTAGGTGTTATTTAAATTTGTTTAAGTTATTACAAAATCTCTAAATCTTAAAGTCCTTCTGCAAGCTGGAAGCATATTTCAACAATAAATTTTGTTCCTTCTTTTTCTCCAAGAAGTCATTATTCTCATTTATATATAAACCCTTATACCTATGCTAGCCATATTGCAATTGGACTAAATATTTAATTCAATATTTTCTTCTCCGAAAAAGCTGGACCAGGGCCAATTTGTTTTCTCAATTTTTTGACGTTCTCGTTGTTGTTTGTGTTGTTTTTGGGTTGTTGTGTATTAAATAGTACACCTGGCATGCAGTCGCATTTTTATAGCAATTAATCATCATAATGCACCATGTGGCTTTAATTATTCACAACAGCAAGACCAACGACGCCTACGTAAGGCTCTGATTTATTCATGGGCTCACCTCTGTTGCTCCCTGTTGATCCTTTTTAAGCAATATACCCAACCCATCAGCCCCCTGATGCTAACCTGAACTGAGCACCTATAGGGACCATGGGCCGACGACGATGATGATTATTTTGGGGAGGGGAAGGAGGATGAGGATGGGAGAACGATAGGCAAAAACAGTTTAAACATCGACAAATGTGCGAATTGCCATAAAAATTGCAACACCAACACTATTATCCTGAAGGTCCTGGAGGCTACACACTGTAGAATGGATTCCGCAATTCGAATAAGGTGCTACAGGCAGAGGCAAAGGCAGAGGCCGAGGATTGCGAGGATGCAATGCAAACATCTGCTGGTAATATCCTTCAAGTGGTAGAAATTCCAATGGAATGCATTCTTGCACCCCAGTTATACGGCTGTATACCTAGCTTTTATTGAAAGGAATGGATATGGATAAGGCTGTGGCTCTAAATGGAACCACCTGCTGTGCTTAAGTGGGAAGGCTAGCTATATATGATTCTGGCCAGTCAGACATGGACCACCACCAACAACTAACCATATACGACCGGAACTATTTCCTGTTTGGGTATCTTAATTAATATTCAGATGAAGTTCACGTTTCTGTTCCAAGCAGAGGTTCTGATGCTTCCTACCCTTCTACATCTACAGCTCCTCTGCTCCCAATGACCCTATACACATATCCTTCTAAGTCTATAAAGCTATGAGGTTCCATTTCAATATATGCGTGCAAGATTGTAAGCACATTTGTAAGCTTCTATACCTACCTCAGCATCTCTCAATATTGTGTTGACCTACATATGTGTGTTGTGTTGTGTGTTATGAAGGAATTTCGTTAGATTCCAATACCAGAAGTAGTATGGTACAGTTACTCCAAGTCTCGTATTGATGCTGTGCGTTACAAAATATACCCAAAGCATCAGTTAGGGTGTCCTGTCCATTGGTTGTAATTGATGTGCTTCGTTTTAATTGAACACCTAAAATTGCTTGGATGCATATTTATGTAAGCGGCAGCGGTGGTTGTGCGGTGATGGCGTTGGCGGTGACGTTGGGGGTGGTGATGTTAGTGGTGAAGGTGGAGTGATTAAAGTAAAACGCAATGCTTCGTGGTGAATACAGTTGTGGTTCGAAAAATTCGAACAGTTTTGTAAAATAATACCATGTTGGATCCTCATGACTATGTTGGTTTTGATGAACATTTAAGCGATTGCTTCTTTTAATGAAAAAACTTACTCATATTCTTAACAAAGAAAATAATGATATCCTCCCGACTTATATAAAACTTTTTGGACGGGAAGAATAAAAATCAGATTGGAGTTTCTAACAAAAGTGTAAGAAAACATATACATAAAGGGTGTTTTTTTTAGACGTGCGGTTGATCTTACTTTATTCTTAGTTTTGTTTGACACTTTATAATGAATAAACTTACTCCTGAACAACGTTTGAAAATTGTGGAAATGTGTGTTCATTGAGATAAAATAAGTTTGAAGTGAATATTTTTAATTTTTGAAAAGATATTTGAGTCGATAGTAAATTTTTACCAAGTTTTAGTATTGTTTTTTTTTTTGGTTTTTATTTTTTGCAAGAAAACTGTCAATTCGATTTTTCTCAAAATTTAACCGAATGTTGACAACAATATTGTTTAAAAGATAAAATCAGTTTGAAGCCAATATATTATGGTTTTGAAAATATATTTGAGTCGAAAATCAATTTTTACCAACTTTGAGTAATGTTTTTTTCTTAGATTTTTATTTTTTGTAAAAAAATGTCAATTCGATTTTTCTTAAAATTTTTCCGAATGTTGACAACAATATTTCTTATAAGATAAAATTAGTTGGAAGCCATAATCTCAAATTTTTGAAAAGATATTTGAGTCGAAAATCAATTTTTACTAACTTTGAGTAATGTTTTTTTTTAGGTTTTTATTTTTTATAAATAAACTGTCACTTCGATTTTTCTCAAAATTTTACCAGATGTTAAAAACATCATTCTTCGTTGCACAAAATTGTTTTGGAGATAAAATCATTTTTTGTTCGTAAAATTTTCGAGGTGACAAATAATTTTGTTTCCAGTTTTTTTGATTTTAAAAAAACCGTTAGTTTGATTTTATTCTAAAAATATATTTTTTTGGTATCACGTTACAATATAAAATATAAAATTTAATTCAAGTCTCTAGCGTTATTGGTTCGTGAGATATTTAGGGCTAACCAAAATGTTCATCTTTTTTTGCTATGGTAAAAAAACCACCCTCTCAATTTTTTTGAGAGTCCTTTCTGCATTTTTCTGCGTTATTATCTGTATAACAAAATTTATTTGAAGTCGATATTCCTACTGTTCTTGAGCTATGGACGACGAAAAAAACTTCGCGAACGTACGGACCGGACGTACAGATGTACGAACGTACGTACACACGCACGCGCAGACACCTCTCTAAAAATCTTTTATTTCGACTCTAGGGACCTTGAAACTTCGAGAAATGTCAAAATTTTCAATTCGACAAATCGGACCGATTACAATAACTTCCTATGGGAAGTTAATAATAGTTCGGTTCCCGCCACACATGACGCACTGCTTCCAATATTTGGCCGACATAATCGCTCGTCGGTAATTCGAAATTCCATTCATAGGTTTTACTCTAGTTAATAATGCACATTGCACATCCTTAGTTAGTTTTATGTGATCATAATCCACAAACCACTTGCAAGAAATAAGTCTTAAGGCATAATTGTAAACCCCTATCTTTACAATAAAGCTTCTTTTTCTTAAAAGCCACACTACTAAAAAACACCCGTTAAATACTAACAAATAAGCCAGAAATTTATTTAAAATCAAAGGGATTATTTTTCAAAATTTTGTTTGAGAAACACAACATAGTTTAAATCTTAAATATATTTTTTAGCGGACTCCTAAAATAAAATGTAACAAACTTTCCTGAAAAATTTGTCAGATAATTGTTAATAACAAATGAACAATGTAATGTAAAAAATCCTTAGTAATTCAAAGAGATATTCAAAATTACAAGTCAATCAAATGAAAATTGTCTGACTTTAAAGTCACATTAGAAGCAATTGATAAAAGTCCGTAAAACTTACAAAATTAAGTATTGAGATACATATGTAGTTAAGATACTAAAATTAGAAC
The DNA here is from genome assembly GCA_951509635.1 of Eupeodes luniger. Lineage (NCBI taxonomy): Eukaryota > Metazoa > Arthropoda > Insecta > Diptera > Syrphidae > Eupeodes > Eupeodes luniger. Next base: position 55,154,676 of record OX608073.1, read on the forward strand.
ATTTAAAATAGAAATAAAATCAATTTTTGAAAAATTTGAAGTTGGTCTAGCCTTCAGTTTTTTTTTTTCTAACAAAATAAATAGTGTTGGAGTAAAATATAAAAAGTTCTTTTTAATTAAAAAAAAATTAATACAGTTTTTTGAAATAGTGAAATAATTCTCAAAAATATGAGAATATTAAAAAACAGAATTATAAGATATCCTCCCCTTTATGTACTTGTACATATTATTTATCTTGAATGTATAGAAGGTCATAATTATAACAATTTTACATTTTCACATATGAGCCTACTTTTTCTATAAAAAGTTTGATTTCTGAAAATTTCAATTCATCAAACCTTCTCTAAAATCTATTCAAGAAATTGCATTTTTATACCTAACCTGAATTACTTTTTAAAAATTAAAAAGTTTTCTAGTTTACAATTTGGTTTCTAGTATAAACACAGGGCATGAACTTTAAGACATGATTTAATTTAGTTAAAGTTTATTTTTTGGTGCATAGTTAAAGTATGCCTTTCCCATAACAATATCACATAAGAAGTGTATCAAACGGTTTGCAATTTACTTTCCGACTTCAATATATTGAGAGTCCGAGGCATAGGACTTAATTATCGAAATTGAGAAATATGAAAATATCAAATACTGAACGTAATTGTACCCTTAAGCTTAGACTTTAACTGGGAAAAAATTATAAATTATTACAAAATTAGTTTTCTAAAATTTTCAAAAAGGCGAAAATAGTTTTCAGAAACTGGTAACTACTTATTTACAAAACTACAATTTTGAAATGATTCTCAATTGTTTTTTAAAAACTTATGTTTTAGGTTAGGTAAAATAGTCGTTGGCTTTAACAATTGCTTCTTATGTGGTACTTTTATGAACTTCAGTTCAGCAAAAATCAACTGCAATCTAAGTGTGCTATTGAAAAATATTTTGGGTGTTTTTTAAAGAGCCTAAAAACGTTTAATAATAATACAAGACAGTAAAATTGTTGGAATTAATTTCGTATTACTATAAATTTGAACTTATTGATATTAATGTTTTGGGTTGGGTTCGATATCCCGGTTTTTATATTCCCGTTTCTTAAAATCCCGATTTTTAAATCCCGTCTTTTATAATCCTGCTTTTTATAATCCCGATTTTTTATAATCCCGCTTTTTGTAATCCCGTTTCTTATAATCCCGTTTTTATTATCCCGATTTTGCAATCAAAACTAGTTGTTTAATTTTTAAAAAACCGCGCGATTTTTTAAAAATAATATTGTTAACAAAAATTATTGTTTATGTACAGTAAAAACAAAACATATTACGATATTATTATATATTAGTTGTATTTGTAATTAGTATACATTAGTCAAGTAATTTGACATTCAAACCTTTGACTCCTATAATTGTTATTCAGTTTAATGCACGTATTTTGTAAAAAAAAACGGGATTGTCGGGATTTGACGGGATTTTAAAAAGCGGGATTGTAATTGATCGGGATTTTGAATAAGCGGGATTTTAAAAGACGGGATTTCAAAAGATCGGTATTTTATAAGACGGGATTCTAAAACTTTTTTTCGGGATTTTTTAAAAACGGGATTTTAAAAAGTGTGATTCCGATACGCTCCCTAATGTTTTAAATATGATTCCGCTGTCGCAACGAGATTTAAATTTCATTCAACCAGTTCGAATCTTTTTCTATCTTTTTCAAATAAATCTAAGAGTCGCTGGTTTGTTGATGTAAACAATTGACTTGACAATCGATAGACGTTACGTGATTGATTAACTGCTTTAAATAACAAGTTAAGGCAGCTTATGCTGTAACCAAATAATGTCGATGTTAAGCTCATTACTTTTAAGAAACAAAATATCAGACATAATAGTGCTGGGTTCACCGCAACGGCAGCTCTTTCCTTATTTCAAAAGAAGTAAGGACTGATGATGACACCAGGGTGTTAATATTAATGAATGTAATAGTAATTCGTTAATTAAGAGTTTAAGGACTGTCAAGAAAAACAGACATGAAAACAGTTTTGGCTATTGACGAATCCATTTAAAGGGAAAGAAGCTTCATATAAACACCGCCAAATGAACGAAATAATCTATAAATTTCCAGAACGGTTTTTTTCAAAAATTGTTTTTGCATGATTCGTGACTAAATTTTCAGCTGTCAAACCATACACATACGCTGAAAAAAAAATACTTTTTTTGATAAAACTACGGTTTTCCAAATCTATTATCCCTTTCTTTAATATTCAGTTGAACTATTTATATTATTTCATATAATTTTCGAATAATTTGCATAATTTTTTAGATTTCACATGTCTAACAAAAATCTAAAAACCACTAAATAAATTAAGCTAAAACGGTTTTCAACAGAAATGGCAAAACCGTTTAAAATTAATTTTTACTCTTGTAACGAATCTGTTGTCTAAACTATTCTACTACTAGCTTTTTACCCGCGGCTTCGCCCGCAGTGGAGAAATTAAATCAGTATGAGAGATAAAGGGTAAGGGTATAATAATTTTAAGATATTTTTATAGACAATGTTATAAGTTTTCCCGTCGGGTGCAAATATGTGTAAATTCCGGGCATTAGATACACGTGAACAGGCTACATAAAGTTGACCATGAGAGAAGCATGGGTTTTCTAAATGCACTCCTGCTACCTGTAATGTTTGTCCTTGTGCCTTGTTTATAGTAACAGCAAAGCTAAGCTTGACGGGAAACTGAACCCTTTTAAATTGGAATGGAAGGTCAGTGGGAATAATTGGTATCCGAGGTATTATAACACTATTTCCCTTACCGACACCTGTTAAAATAGTAGCACCAAGTATGTTCTGTCCCAATTTTGTTATCCGAAGCTTTGTTCCATTACATAGCCGAGGAGCATCTAGATTTCGCATAAGCATTACTGGTACATTTAGTTTCAATTGAAGTTTATGTGACGGTACACCCGATAGTTCAAGTGAATTTAAAAACTCCACAGGATATAAAGTACTTAGTTCCGTATCCATAATTGTATCCATTGACAAATATTCCTTCATTTCTCCTTGAACCTCGTTTAAAATGTCAGTGTTGATCCTATTTACAATTTCATTTCTTGAATTAGATATTGTCGTCACCGTCGGTAATACAGTGGGTTGGTATTACAGTATTCAGGGTTGAAACTTCATTACTATGATGCTTGATGATGCTAGATGGCGTTGAAGTAGATAAATTTGACGATATTTTGACAAACAATTTTCTTATTTTTCGTAAATTTTTTTAATTTTTTTTTAATAAAAAGTATCCTATGTTACTTCTTATACCTTCAAAAGTGTATGTGCAAAGTTTCATGATGATCGGTTAAGTAGTTTTTGCGCGAAAGCGTAACAAACAAACTTACATTCGCATTTATAATATTAAGTATGATATAATAATAATAATTAATTAATAATTAATAATTAATAGTAGGGATTTCAAGGTTTTGAAATATATTAAAAATATAAAAATAATGTCGAAATCGGGTATTTTTAAGACTTTAGCAAATAATTAAAATTTGGCTTCGAAATCGCTACTTATAATCAACTCCAAAAAGTATTTTTCAAAACTCTTTAAAGTATTTGCTCAAACCTTTATATAGAGTCAAATAAAGACTCTAACTAATGAGAAGTTCCCGAAACTAAGTATGATACTAAAATGATTCAAATCGTATCTAGAAGAGAAACATTTTTGTAATTTGCAAAATCATCACACAATTTATTGATAAGAGATATTTCGAATTTTAACTTAAAAACCTCGTTTTGGTCGTTTTTAACATGTTTAAATGGCCATATTTTACAAACCTGATCTGCCAGAAAAATTTAAAGGCGAAATTCGAATTCACTCGTAGGTCATCTCAATCCTTCCAATCAAAAGTATTGTTTTGTTTGTGGGGCAGAAACAAAACGTGATTTTGTCGACCAGTGTCAATTTCGAATAATAGGTTAGTGTATTTTTGGCCTTTAAAAAAATCAATATTCCCAACATTTTATTTCGAATTTTATCAAAACCCAGAATGTCAAATTTTGTACCATCAAATAAAATTGTCAGTTAGATTGTGAGCCTTTTAAGGGGTTTTTCTGATTTAAGAACCTTGCTTTAATTGTTAACTCTAAAAATCAAGCACGTTATTGAAGTTCTGTCAAAGATTCCTAACCCCAACAACAAATTCAACAAATAAACTTTAATTTGTATATTTTATTGTACTCAACATAAACAATTTGTATAACCTTTTACAAAAATACATTTTGTTTTCGTTCTCATAAAAAAACCACGTTAGTCTCTGAATTTCAAAAGTAGAACACCACATACTGTGATTGAGAATGATGATGCTTGGTCTTTTGTGGCCACAATGTCCGCTAGGAGTAAGATACTTCATTGCTTGCACTGTACATTGTAGTTGGTCACTTGACCAAAAGTAGAGCCAAATGGATCACTCTTAAAACATTATAAACCCCATCATCTCATACATAGCCATTGGTATATATAGCACCCAGGAAATAAAGGACATTCAAAATACCCAGAAGGCGAAACAGAAGTTTCTATCCGTAAGCAAAACTTTTCAACAAAAACAAAATTCCTCAGGCTTAATCTTTGGGGGATGAATATGGGTATATGGCTATAAGGGTATATCGTATAACGGTATGAAGTGGTAGTTGTTTCCTATTAATTATCCTGATGGATATCGTAAATAACTATCAGAAGAGTGGATTATACTCCTTTGCCGACTAGCCTCATCCATATGGTGAAGAAGAAAAGCGCATCAAGCCTGATGAGGGCATAAAATAACAACAACAGGAACAATTGAAACCCCCAAGGATACCCAAGGAGAGAGAGAAAGAGAATTGCAATTGTTTTTCATTTTTGCTCGATTAATTTGCATCATGAGAGTCGATTTGTTAATTTTTTTATTTTCCGAATCGAGTTGAAATTTCTTTGCTTTTTTTCATTGTTTTTGTTGTTTAGTCCTTTTACTGTTAAGGCCAGCCTGCATCGGCACAAGTTCGATGTATAAGTATACCTATAGAAACTGATTTTGTGTTTTCAGGATGTTTATCTGGAAGCACCAATTGGAAGGTCAAATACGCGGAATCAAAATTCAAAGCTTTCTATTTTTGTTGTTTTTGTAATTCGTTGCGAAAATCAGGCATCGATTTCAATTTGGAAAACAGGATAAAGAAAAGGAAGAAATACATAAAAAAAGGCACTTTATCCTTTTCTCTTTGAAATTCCTCAACTGGAAAATAGGAATGCCATTCACCATATAGCAGAGTGTATTAGGATGCAGAAGTAAAGTGGGGAAGTTGATGGCTGTGGCTGTGAACAATGAAAGCAAAAGAAAGTTGACAAAAAAAAAAAAAACAACAACATAGAAACTCAGTGAGCGCAATCCCTCTATCGGGAGTTGCAGCAAAAATTAAAAGGACCTCACAAGTGAGACAGATTTCAAGCACTTTGGGATGCACTGATTTGAAGTGGTATGCAAATTCAGTTTCCATTACTGTGACATGGACACATAAAAGGTAATCAGTCGGTTGAATGCATTTTGAATTGCCTTGAAGATGAAGAAGGTTAAGAAGGAGTTAGGGACATCTCTTTTTATATACATACATAGATAATATCAATTTTATTGTAAATTCCAATAATGGTGTCTCTAAGGTAAATGTGATCGGAATTGAAAGATTTCATTAATCTGTAAGTTCAATTCATATACTCGTACATAGATAACAAAGAGAATTAGAAAAAAGTAAATTAATTTAGATATCAGCGTCGATATTCAATATTGAAGGAATACGGATGATTCGGAAATTAATATGAAGGCGTAATTTTTTTCTCAGCTTACAGAATTTCGAAGAAGTATCGAGAATATTATATTATTTTAAAAACAAAAACTATAAGCCCCTAGTTTTCACAACACTCTAATCGTTTTTATATCTTGTCAAATCAAGACCAGTAATAATAAGTTTCCAAAGGTTACATAAAGACTTTTTGTAACTCAAAAGGTCAGAATTATAAGCTGTTTAGAATATTCGTGATTTATATCCCCAATCTTTAACATCTTCGAGTAAATATAGTTTTAAGATCTTATCATCTAAAATAACTTTCCATCTTCACAAAAAATAAACAATAGAAGGCGAAAAGAGCTGGGTGGTAGCTTAATTTATTTGGGTTGGCAACTCAGCCAAGTGAATATTTCAATCTTCATATCGTTCTTTTAAATTTTTTAAACATTTTTAACCCATACAATTACATAAAAGTTGACCATAATTGCTAGTTTTCTTTTAAAAACAAAATAACCAATTGAAAATAAAAGGTAAGAATAGTGTTCAAGTATTTTATTAAATATCTTGTTGGAAAACTTGGGTCACACTTGGTCGACAGAAAAAGAAAAATATACGAAGCTTCAACAGAAGAAATACCAAATTCGCCATTAATTGAAAAAAAGAATAACACAAATATTTAAATCTTGTCGTGTAATGACTCAATCTGATTTCGAAAAAATCAAAGGCATTATCGATTCTTCTCTCCAAGCTGCCGTAGCTAATTTGGCAACTTAAGATGACAGAAACAGGATGAACAAAGAGATTGATCTTCTCCGTCAATAAAATTCAGAACTTTCAAAACAAGCCTAAGAATTTGAAAAATAATGTTTTTTTCTTGAGGACGAACTTGAGTTGTAAAGTTAAGAAATACGTGAGAAAAATAATGTGGAAGATTAAGAGAGAAATCAATGGAACAAACTTTAGAATTGATGTGTGCGTATCTTTTGAAAACCTGGCTACTCACTTTAAGCTCCTGTTAATAAGAGATTCTATTTTATAAATTTTTTACAGTGAACCATTTACTGTTTATAAAACACTGAACATAAATGTAACAATAGAAGAAATAAATGTTTACATCGTTTTTACGAAAAATGGAAAGACTCCAGGTTAAGACGGGATACCACACGAATACCTATAGCTCTACTTACTGTAGACAACAACATTTTTTCGAAAACAGAAAATTCATCCTGATTTGAAAATTCTGTAATTTTTCCCAGACATAAATAGCAACACTGGACATTGTAGAAAATTACAGAGGATTATCATTCATGAATACTATTGCAAGAATATTCTGTGAAGTCTTGGTAAAAAGATTGGAAAGATGGGTTGAACAGAAGAATCTTCTAACCCACCTGCAAGCTAGTTTTGTTCAAATGTAGATCAGATATTTTCACTTGCATTAAATATCAAAGCGTTTCAAGCCGGGGTAAAAAGATGTAAGTATAATTTTTTATAGAATTCAAAGCGAGTTTGACCTTGTAAACAGAAATGCTCAAACTTCCACAACTTGGAATATCTTCAAAATTATTCAAAAAAGTTATCAAAGATACTAACTCAGCAGTTTGGAATAATTCATCATATATACAGATACAGGAATGAAACATGGCTGCTTACTACGTTGACTGTAGTTTTCTTTATTAATAAACGATGTAGCATAGATTATCTTTCAGGAGGAGTAAGAATTGCTTTTACAACAATCAATGCTCTCATTATTCTTTCTAAATCTCCAGAACATATATGATCAATCGATAATCATGCTATTGTAGGATATGTGGACTGACAATCAATACTGATACTAAGAATACACCAAGAACGATAATAGAACTTTAATGTCCATCCTCTGAAAAGAGTTAAGAGTTGAATTTTAGTGAAGATGTTACAGAAAAAGCATAAACCTCTCACAGTTGACTTAATCTTTCGTGAAAAAATATGTTTTCTAACAAGAGATTCGTTCTTTTTTGCAACGTAGTTGTTAAATCAACTTTCAGGTTTGAAGAAGCAATAATTATGAAGAAACTGAAACGTTCGAAAGCAATTTTAAATTAAAAAACTGTTCAATATTCCAATTAATATACCCAACTACACTATATACCAAGAAATTGGTCTGACAAATCACTCAAGTCGCATTGCTAAAAAAACAAATTTCTGTACGAGTTAAGGAATGGAGACTGGTGCTATCGCCGCGCGCCGGTTGAAAAATTTTGGTAATGCTTGTGGAGAAACTTAAGACTTAGACATGGAAAACTTTGTAATTTGAAAAATTACCACATTACGAAAACAACAATCTACATATAAACGCATTCAAAACTAAAACTCAAGAGTTTGAAATCAGGATATTGTATAGTCAACTACTTCCATGATGAACTACATATATTTTATACTAGCTTTTACCCGCGACTTCGTCCGCATTAGATATGAACAAACCTGAGCTGTACTTTTTTGTACGTATATGTTTGAATTGTGCCGAGATGAGATCATACTAAGTGTGAGTGTCATAGGTTAGGTTAATACATTTTAAGAAGAAGATAGGTTACTACAATACATTTTTATATACGACGTTTTTTGTTTTTCCTTTCTTGGCCAGAACGTAAAAATTTTGTGGGTTTGAGACTCGTGAGCATGCTGCATATAATTTTCCATGGGAAAAAAGTTTTTTTTTCCAAATTTACACCTGCAACTTTCAGCGTTTGCCCCTGAGCTTTATTTATTGTTATTGCAAATGCTGCTTTCAGAGGAAACTGCACTCTTTTAAACTGAAACGGTAAATCGGTTGGAATTATCGGAATGCGGGGAATTAAAACATTTTTTCCTTTTGCTATTCCAGTCATGATTATAGCTTTTTTAATATTTCATCCTAGGTGAGTAATATGTAGCCGTGTACCATTATATAACTTTGGTGCGTCAAGATTTCTCATTAACAGGACTGGAACACCAACCTTCAATCTTAACTTATGAGAAGGCACCCCTGATAATTCTAAAGAATTACAAAACTATGGGGTATTCTACCGCGTGTGACCCCCGCCCGCGTACTCGCCCCGCGCCTCAGCCGAAATAGAATTATCAGAAGTAGAAGACAGACCCAGTGAATTATTTGTTGAACCTACATGGCTCGTGTTTGGCGATGAAAGGTTGAGCATAGCAAAGTTTAGGTTTAAAATTATTATTTGTGGAACTTGGTGGGAGCCACAGTTTGCGTCTAATGTTGAGGGCTTGAGGCAAGTGGCGCGCGAAGCCCGCGTTGATATACATACGTGTTTGATAAGTTTTACATATTCAACAACTTATTTCATAAGGGTTGGGAATGCGTTGTTTTCCCGTAATACCAATTTTATCCAAATATTATTGAAATGTTTGTTAATTTAGGAGTGAAAGCGATCAGATTCCCCGGAAAGTAATTTTTCCCATGGGAATGCGTTGTTTTCCCGAGGTTTAAAGTAACTTATGACCTTTCTTTAGTCTCAAACTATCTCCTTACGAAATTTTATTTAAATCTGTTCAGTAGTTTAGGCGTAAAAGCGATGGGCCCACCTGAATTTTCCCATGGGAATGCGTCATTTTCCCGGAGTAAAAAGTAGCCTATGTCCTTTCTCGGGTATCAAAATATCTCCATACCAAATTTTATGCAAATTGGTTCAGTAGTTTAGGCGTGATTGAGTAACAGACAGACAGACAGAGTTACTTTCGAATTTATAATATTAGTAGGAAGTAGGAAGTAGGATTCAAAGCAGGATGTGAAGTCTTATTTTTACAAGGAAATCCCTATAGTTATAAATTTGACCAGTTCTGCACACTTTGCAACCTAGGACTGCTTTCATGTTATAAGTATATGCCCAATATTAAGATAAGACCACAACTTACTTTAGAAAACTGACATTAACTATGCTAAAAAACCCCAATGGAGAATTCCTAAAAAAAATCTACAATTATAGAACGCTATAAATTTCAGAAAACGCTAAAAACTATGCATATCTTCCTCAGCTTTGAAATTTAAAATAATTTGCAACGCCAGCGCCATCGCTTTTAAGTTCATATTTTGTAACCATGTTTTTTGTTATGCATCTACACTAATAATAATATTATAAAGAGGAAAGATTTGTATTTTTGTATGTAACGAATAAACTCAAAAAGTACTGGACCGATTTTAATAATTCTTTTTTCATTAGAAAGCTACATTATCACTGAGTAACATAGGCTATATTTAGTACTAGATTACTACAGAAATCTTTAGAAATTCCTATTAAAACCAACCGAAGGTGTATAAAAACTAGCCACAAAATGTCTTTCATCGCATATGCTCCAAAGAATATTAATGATAGGACAAAAAAATGTTTTCAAATTTAGTGATTTATGGTCATTTTAATTAGCATGCTTATAACTTAAATATCTGTACCTAACTATGTCTACGCGTGCGAAGCCGGGACGGGCCGCTAGTTGTAAATAAAATGAATTCTGATTCTAACATTCTTCTATTCTAAATTGATTTAGGTCTTTTTAAAATTATATTGTGCTACCTAAAGTGGATTTTTTTCTTTGCTTCAGAGAAAATCGGTAACTGTTTCAAAAATTCTTCTGGTCCAAAACGTCGTCGATGGTGTCTTTTGTTTGAAATCACAAATAAACTAATTTTAAAATTTAAAAAAATTGGACCTAGAGCACTACCTTGTGGTACCCCAGCCACTTTTTCTTTAAAGTCTTTAAAAGTGGTACAAACAGGACTTGTTTCAATTTTAATCTTGGGTTTGTGTGCAATACTCTTGGTATGGCTTGCGAAACATTCAAAATGTTTTTATATTACTTTTAAATTATATTGACTTAAAACCAACCGATAAATTTTCTTCATGCATTTAAAAAAATTTCAATTCGTTTTGGCTTCATTATAGTTCTTTGATGGAGGATTTTATTATAATGACATTTCTTCTAAGCCCAAATCTGATCTTTTTTCTAAATTTGTTTTGAGCTATCACACAATTCAATAGATTAAAGGAGTATCAAAATGTTGAAGAATGTACATTACATATCGATATCATTCACATTGTACGTCATTCTTTGCAGAGGTTCGATTCTTCAGACTTTCCTTCAACTAAATTTACACTTGAACTCCATTTTGACAATAATTTAAAGCACAGATATTTGTTCTTTAGCCGTACAACGTGAATTTGTAGTTTAAAAATTCTGCTTCTAAAATTAATGATTTTAAAAATACTGTTTTTCAAAAATACGAACCTTTTTTAGAGAAGGTGTTACGGTAAATTTTACCGCAACAAAAACCAGCCTTTGGCTGTTTTCTTTTCCCTAGTTGTGGCTGCAAAATATCGGCAAAGTTGAGGGCAACCATGGTCTCATCAGCCACAGGTGTACCTAGCCTTTATTTTGCAAAAGCAACAAAAGCAGGTGATCGAGTTCGAGAACGAGTTCTTTCGACAAGGTCGAAAATGCCGGCGGATGAGCCGAAGAAGTATGAGGTCAGGCGGACCCTTACTTAAACCACAACAACAACAACATATTTGCATTTTAACATTTTAACTTTTAACGTAGATTTAATGAAATTCACTTAATTAACTTTTAATTATTAATGTACAAAATGGGTTTTTAACGCCGCGTTTTAAAGTAGCTTAATTTAATATTTGGTACGAAATTCACACCTCGAATCTCGCGTAATATTAATAGTAATAGGAAAATGCCTAGTTTAGACTTCTTCTCGATTTTTCTTTTTCTTTTAACTTTCTCGAAAAATAAGAATAGTTGGGAAGGGGTCTGAACTCGCCATTATGTTTCGGCAAGTTTTGGAAACTCATCCAACAACTTGTTGAAACCGTGATTGTGTGTGTGGAAGCAAAGTTTCGCTGAGAGTCAACAACGGTGGCTTTCCTGATGAGCGTAAAGCTTCCAGGAAGCCGCGATACCGTGACCGACAATCACGAAAACGGATGCTTGTGTTGAATGAATGTGTGTGCGACTGGAATGGTCGAGGGAGGAACAAAGTAGTTGGGAATGAGCTTGGAAGGCACTCTTGAAAGAGCCTTACAAGCAAACAGATTAAAGAGGAGATAGAAAAAGTGTTCGAGAAATTTTTGAAAAGAAAAGAAAGATTGAGAAGAAGGAAAAGTTTGTGGAAGTCAAGGATTATTGAGAAAAATTAAGATTCGAGGATCGAGGTGTGAGGATCGTGTTTAAGAGGATAATAGGAAGTAAAACAAGATAAGTAGATTGTTTCTTTGTTCTTTTGAATACATATATATACGCGTCCGGTGTTAAAAACTCATTTTCTTTTGCCATTTTCTTTTATTATTTGTTTTTTTTATTGGTTCAATTCGTTGTAATTTGTTAACTTTCATTTTGAAAACATTTTGGGTTTTAGTCCAGGGATCTTCAATCCCACGGTTTCCCAAAGAATAAATATTAAATTTAAAAACCAAACGGTCGTTGTGTTGTCTCTTTTTATTTTCGCTTCATTCAACATAAAGTTTTGGAATTTTCTTTTTCGTTTTTTCAAAAAAAAATTCCTGGCGCCCATTTTTATTGCAACGTATCCCACTGTGGTACTTGCAATAACTTATTTCCAAATTGTAACAATTTGATTGATTTTAGAAATCAATCAACATTGTTATAATTTATAATAAATAAAATTCTTCCAAAGAACCCAGCCCAGCTGAGCAGCCGCGGTTACAGCTTCGTTAACAAGCTGTATTGTTGCACTTTTTTTTCGTTCTCTCTTTTGTGTCGTGTTCGTACTCATTTGAGTGCGAATTAATAAGTTCGTCGCTACGCAGCCGCCGTCGTCGTCGATTTAGTTAGTTTGTTTATCGGCTTAGTTTTGTGTTGATAATTCGTGTTAAATAATTAATAATAAATAATATAATACCCCGTCGCGGTTAAGAAGAAAAAGTGTAACAAAGGATAAGAGGATTGTTCCAAGATAAACCACGAAAACAAAGCGAAGGGAACAATATTTTATGATCTCAATTTTGGAAGTATGAATACTTTGGAAAGGGGACCAAACTTGAGACGCATATTCGATATATATGTAGGTGAACAAAAATTCTGTATAGAGACCGTGATACATAGGGGTCAGAAAATTCCTTTTAGAAAAGTCTTGAGTTTGAGAATGATTTTGCCTTTAAGCAGAAAGTTAAAAAATGATTGCTCGGCACTCGGCAATGTTAAGTTCCATGCAGTTTTTAAGACAACAAGCTGAAAAATAGTCAATGTCATGTTGAATAAGGGGAGAGTCATGTATTTATGAAATGATCATCAAAAATTTTGTATCATCAGCATATAGTGAGATAGAAGAATGCTTTCAAAATTATCAATTGTAAGAATGAACAAAAGAAGGCTAAGGTGACTGCCTTGGCGTACATTAGATGCAGCTAAGAAAGGGTATGAGATGACTAATCTGGAAGGAACGCTGTAATATGGGTTTTCAAGATAAGATAAAATCCATAATATAAAAGAAGGTTCAAAACAAAGAATTTACTATTTGAAGCGTATAAGTCTATAGGAGATTTTGTCAAATTCCTTACTGAAATCTGTTGAAATAACATCGACTTCATAACCTTTATCTTAAACAGAGAGGCTGAAAGATACAAATTTAAAGATGTTAGTTGTTATAGGTAGACCTCTATTTAGGAAAACCATGCTGCCTAGGGGACAAAAGTGATTTGAAGTGGGAGCTTAACATTTCATACAAAATATTTTCAAAAAGCTTAGATACATATATCAGTAAACTTAGCAATGGATCGACAATTGTTAACATCTCCCTTTGAGCCCATTTTGTGTATTAGGATTACCAAATTTTAGAAAATTGACTGAGGGGTAGACTGCAAAGATTTTGAGAGAAGGAGGGACAATGTGGAAGATCATTTTTTTAGAAGAATCAGAAACAGGACTAAAATCGGCATGAAGTTGGCTTATTTTAATTTAATGGATGAGATTAGGCTCGAAAATACTAGGGAAAAAGAGCTTAAGCCCAATATTTGTCCTAGTTAAAAGTAAAGTAAAAATGTCGAGTAAAAATTTCATGGAACAGTTAAAAAAAATTTATCAGAGTTGAAGTAGCATTCCCAAAAGTCCAGAACACTGAACACAACAATTAACTATTATAAACCCAGCACTACGAAATTTTGAATACCTATTTTTTCGTTGATTAGAAAGTATTTTATTTTTTGTATGCTGTTTGATATAAATGTCGAGTGGATGAGTCTCAATTATTTAGATATGACATTTCCAATTCTAAACTTCTATTCGGGCACTAATCCAAAAAGCCTATTCAGGTTGTTTTATTTTCTATGTTTTTTTTTTTTAATCAAACGACTAAATTATGTGTGTCATGTCTATAAAACTCTTTGGATTGACAAAAATTTAAAACCCAAAAAACAAAAAAATCCACATGAGTGCCAATTATTTGAGAACAATTCCAACATAGTACAACGCAAACACAAGTCGCAACCCTCAATATAAATCCAAATGTCATTCATCAAAAATGCAATTTAGAAGTTTCACCCCAAGCGAGGTAACATTTGGTTGGACGTCGCGTCCGTCCGTCGGATGGTCGGGATTGGGACGACGACGGCGACGCACCATGTTGTGATTGTGATGCACATGATGCACTATCCACAGCACCAAAAGGCACTGCCAGAGTGTTCCTACAATGAACGGACGGACATGGGACATCGGACATTCCGTTTAAATTCATTCAATGTCTATCAAGTCATTCGAAAAAATAAAATACATATCTACAAAAATAGTGCATACATTTTGGTATATTTTTGGCTGCAGGTGTTTGACAAATTGGACCAATAAAATGCCGACTTATCAAATAGTCAGCTTTTGTAGCAGCAAATCATTTTGACAAAAAATTAAATGCTTGTCTCGCAGTGTTGGCGATAAAAAGATTTATGAAACTAAAAAACTCAAATAGCAACAAAATATACTCGACGAACGTATAAAATGTAGGATAGCTAGAGGCGTGGTAGATACTTTTGGTTGGACGGATAGATGGATAGATACTTTTAATGTTTTTTTTTTTTCTCTTAAGAACTATTTATCCCCAGACGAATTGTATGAGAGTGTGAATTTTCTTCAAAGTTTTAAAATATTTTATAAGAAATATGATGAGCTTTTTTGTAGTTTGACTTAAGTGCATTATTGAGCCAACATCACTCATGATGCACTCAAGGAAAGGATTATGTCATCATTTTTATTGGAACATTATTCATATTGAGATATTGAGAATGCACTTACTATAAAAGTTTATAGATTTAAGGTTACTGAAGTTAATGCATCATAAATTTCAAAAGTGAGAGAAAACGAGAGATACAGAAAATTAATCATCTTCATTAAATTTTATGACAAAATGAAGTTTAACATAAAAATCATCTTTTAACTTAACCGAAGTTGAATTTGTTCTTCTTATGGTTTTTTTATAAGAAAAGATAAAAGGATGATTTTATTGAAATTTTTTAAAGGATGAGTTTCAGAACCTCAAGTTATGTATAAAGGATTTAAAATGTCAATACATGGTTTTTGCGTATTTATATAAACTATTTATAGTACTCGATTAAAGCGAAATTGGATACAAAAATACAGGACATTAATGTTTACAATTTTCATTTATTGCTAAGCAAAATTTAACCATAATCCGGCAATCTTAAGCTTAGAAAATTTAGCATTATAATTCAGGATTGAACAGCACGTTCAAGTGATAGTTATTTTTCCAAAAATTGTACAACAGCTCGAAAACAACCTTTGTTTTGTTCCAGCTTACGTAGAGACAAAACTTCCAGGGAACTGCAAATTTTCATCTTTCTCTGTTGGTTATTGAGAAATGCTTGTTAAAGATAAATGACTGAGAGATTTCGAGACTAAACATCTAAGTTTTTTTTCGTATTATCTTTTAGCCCCAGTTTTGCTGCTTCTCTCACCACACTTGTATTTGATGGAGATCGATGATCCTCTGAGAGAGAAAGCATAAAGCGAGTGGTCTAGATTTTTGGGATAAGATATGACATCTTATTGCTTATCTTATTGCTTATGACCAATAAAAACAGAATAAATGATTGATCTTTCTGACTCCACTTCAAACACTTCTAGGAACCCACCTCCATATGTCAGACGTGGTCGACATGACATTTAAAAATTTCTTAAGTCGCCTTTTTTATAGCTATGATTTTATTCCGGATACTTCTTTTCTGCAAATGCAAGCCAAATAAATTCTCTGTAGATACTTTCAAAAGTCTTCTCAAAATCAATGAACTCTCAAAACTTTATTATTGATTAATTATTCTTTTCATTTCCCAAATTTATTTTCAATATTTTTAATTTTTTAAATGATGGCTCTCAAAATATTTCGCAGTTTAAGGCCTTCATAAAAATTTGAGTTCAAACTAAATAGCTACATAAGTAAAACCTCTCGAGACTAAAATAAAATAAATGGTGATGCGTTCCAAGCTGATACCTTCCCATTGTTGGCCCTAAAAACCCTTATTTAAATTCATAACTTTTGTTTACGTGAGATTTTAGGATCGTGATTTGTTTCAATTATTTTAAGTTAAATGTAATGTGAACTATTGAAATAATGTAATTTCATCCTGGCTATTTAACCTCCATTACCCTTCCCCTTCATCATCATCGGCTTGACAACCGGGATCTGGTTCTGGTATTATTCAACTAGTAACTCCATTTATCATAATCGCGAGCCTACGATGCAACGACTCCATTTAATTGCATATCCCAAGGCTTTGGGCGTCCTGATCTACGCCATATCTCCTGCATGGTCTACAACGCATTCGCTTACCATAAAATATACTAACTACAATCGTTTGTGCGGGCTGAATCCTCTTCACTCATGAGAGCATTGAGAGCTTGGTATCTAGAACATCATAGTCTAGCAAGCTTAGTTTTTGTAACGATATCTGCTTTCAGGTAGATTGCATATAGTTCATGATTGTAGAGCCTCCGAAAACGTCCTTCCTCATCCTCACATTAATAGGTCGGAGTACCTTTTTCTAAGCACCCAGGTCAGCGATTCATGTGTGAGTACTAGCAGAACCATCGTCCTGTATAGCAGCAACTTAGAAATCATGTTAAAGTTTCTCGATTTAAAAAGCTTTGACAGACTGAAGTAGGGTCTAGTATCTACATACTATTGGCCCAAGATATTTAAATAAATTGGTGATGTTAAATAGGGCTAAGTGAAATAGACCAACTTGCAAAACTTGGCTTTACTGCTCTTTACAAAAGTGAAATAAGGCCAATTTTCAGCAATTGGTCATATTGCAAGCTGACAAAGTGAAAAAAGAGGCTGGTATGCGACCCACACTGATAACTTCCCATCCCGTCTGTCGATTTTTCTTGCTTAAAAGGTTTGCAGGTTTTCGTGTTGGGTTAAAAAAGTTTTAGTTGAATTGTTCTTAAAAATTTTAAAATTACCAACAATATTCTTCATATAAAGAAATTATTTAGTTTGAAAATCTAGTTTTATTAAATAGATTTTTAGTCGAAAACAAATTTTTACCAATTTAAGTAGCATTTCTTAAATTTTTAGAAATCGCATGAATGAAATTAATTTGAAAATATCAAGAACCGAACATCAATTTTTACCAAATTTGCGTACTATTTTTTGTAGATTTAATTTTTTTATGAAAAAACGGACTGTTCGATTTTTATAAAAAACTACTGAATATCGAAAACATTATTTTCTGTGACATAAAAAGAGTTTGAATATTTTTAATTTTTGAAAAGCTATTTAGGTCGTAAGTAATTTTTTACCAAGTTTTAGTATTGTTTTTTGTGAGTTTTTTATTTTTTGTAAAAAACCTGTCAATTAGATTTTTCGCAAAATTTTACCAGATGTTGAAACTGTTTTTTTCTTTGTACAAAATTGTTTTGGTGATAAAATCATTTTGTATTCGTAAAATTTTCGAGGTGACAAATTTTTTTTTCAGTTTTTTTGATTTATAAAAAAAACCGTTCATTGGATTTTTTTTTTTTTTTAATATACTTGTTTGGTATCACGTTACAGTATATTATATAAAATTTAATTCAAGTCTCTAGCGTTTTGGTTCGTAAGATATTTAGGGTTAACCAACATTTTCACCTTTTTTTAAACTTCTATATGGTAAAAAAAAACCACCCACGCAATTTTTTTGAGAGCCCTTTCTGCATCTTTCTGCCTTATTACCTGTATAACAAAATTTACTTGAAGTCGACATCTCTTCTGGTTCTTGAGCTATTGACGACGAAAAAAACGTTGCGAACGTACGGACGTACGAACTTTCAATTTGACAAATCGGACCCATTACAATAACTTCCTATGTGAAGTTAAAAAGCTTTCACAGATTGAAGTAGGTTCTTTTATCTACTTTTGGCCCAAGATATTTGAATAAATTGGTGAAGTGAAAGGCCAAGTGAAATCAGACCAACTTACAAAACTTGGCCTAACTGCTCTTTACAAAAGTGAAACAAGCCCAATTTTCAGCAATTGGTCATATTGAACTCTGACAAAGTAAAATAAGGCCAAACTATTTTAAGAAATAAGACCAACTTATTTTTACGACGAGGTAAATCCCCTGCTTGGACGCCCTATAGAATTTTGGGTAGGTGTTAGGTTAAGTGTAATAAGACTAACTGTTAGAAATTGGCTACACTTTACAAAAGTGAAATAATAGCCATTCTTGAAATTAAGCCTTATTTCACTTGTCTTTATTTCACGGCACCGAATAATTTCACTACTTTAAATTCATCTTCCGCAACATGACCAACTATTTTGCTCGCAGTCGACACCACCATGCACTTTGTTCTGTCATCACTAATGTCCAGGCCCAGATTTTGTGCCACCTCCTCGATCTGGGTGAATGAATCGTAAACAGCTTGTTCGGTTCTTCCGATGATATCGAACTTCCAATGTTTCGGCCAATTCCATCACAGCTGCTCCAAAATATTTTATACGAAACGCTTTCAAAACAGGACATCTTGCAATGAAGTGGTACATCTTCTCTCTCATTAAGATTGCAAAGGTCGCATAGGATCGGCAGATCTGGTCGATGCGGAATGTAATTTAAATTTAATAGTTCGCCTCTAACTTTAAATATAACGCATTTATCATACTTATGGGGAAACGGTTGAGGAGGTATGTTCGTTCTTGAAGATCTAAAGAGCTTCCTCTTTAAA
Source organism: Eupeodes luniger (assembly GCA_951509635.1). Taxonomy (NCBI): domain Eukaryota; kingdom Metazoa; phylum Arthropoda; class Insecta; order Diptera; family Syrphidae; genus Eupeodes; species Eupeodes luniger. The sequence goes on from OX608073.1 coordinate 55,173,672, forward strand.
ACTTCTATACGCCATGTCGCTTAACTTCTCTATTATTGTTTTAAAATTGTCTTTTAGATCTGAATGGCTTATACCGGGTAAAAATTCGATACTTTCACCTAAGCTAAGAGCCAACTCCTCCCACTTTTTGACTTGATTACCCCTGAATGACAAAATCTTTTTAAGTACTTGTGTCGTCAATCTTTCTTCGTCCATTTCCATCACCTTAATAATGTAGTTAAAAAGCAGCTTTAAGGTCCTTTAGAACAATGGAGGTTCAGTTGTTTCCAAATATAGCATATACATTGGAGTGCAAATTGATAGCCGAAAAATACGCTTTAAGAAATACCTGATAAACCTTTCCACCTCCTCGTATTGGCAATATCCCCAAACTTGCGCGCCATAAAGCATTATAGAAACTGCTGTCGCATGAAAAATTTTTAGCTTTGAACTATGCTCGACAACTTTATTATTGATGCAACGTTTCGACGCAGAAGAAACTACTCTTTTCGATTCCGCTAGCTTGGTCTTAAAATACTTTTTTATGTTGAGGTTAGATGTTATCAAAACCCTTAAGTATTTGTACTCTCGAACAGTTGCAGCATATTCACCTTTGAACATCCACTTTTTATTATTTGCATATCTTCCTCCTCCGTCCCGAACTATCATAATTTTAGACTTCTGTAAATTAACTGACAGATTCCAATTTTCACAGTATGTCTCCAGTCTGTTCACCGTTCGCTGCATTCCTTCCACCGAATCAGATAAAAAAAACAATATCATCCGCAAATATCAATTCTGGTATCCGAGTACTTCCGAACTGGATTCCTCCTCCAACCTCCTCCAAGATATCATTAATAAACAAAACAAATAGTAGTGTGCTCAGCACACAGCCTTGTTTAACTCCCATTTCTGTTGAAAACTCTTCAGATATACATATACTCCCCATCCCATACGTAGGCCACATTATTTTCATACATCGCTCTGACAAGCTTATAAAGCTTATAAAAAAGCGCTTTACGGGCGATTGAATCAAACGCAGCTCGAAAATCCACAAAAAAGGCGTAAAGTTTTTGTTTCCTTCTTTTGAAGTCCTCTGCAATGTTTATCAAACTGGATACTTGGTCTATAGTCTAATATCTCTTTCTAAATCCTGCTTGAAATGCATTAAGAATTTTCTTTTCTTCGGTCCAATGTGTAAGCCTATTAAAAATTAGAGTACTGAAAAGCTTTACGGAAGAATTTAAGAAGGAGATGCCCCTGTAATTTTCCGGATTGTTTTCTTAAACGCCAGTTTGAAGAGGAGGCCGGCCAAAACATATCGTTTTCGGAGTCCATTTTGAATGATCATTAGTCTGAATAGCAATTCGGCTATTTAAACTTGGCTTATTATATTATTATTTGGGATGGCAAATTCTTTCATGGGTTTGTATAGTTCTACCCTGGCTATGCTATCGTAGGTGGAGTTAAATTCAGTAAACAGATTATAAGTTAGAATACGCATTTCTATTAATTAAGTTAATTAATCAATTTGAAGTCAATATCTTCTATTGTTCACGAGATATCGAGAACCAATTTTTTCCAAATTTGCTTACTATTGTTTGTAGATTTTATTTTTTTTTACGAAAAAACGGACTGTTGGATTGTTATAAAAAATGTACTAAATGTCGAAAACAATGTTTTCTGTGAGATAAAATTTGAAGCCAATATTTTTAATGTTTGAAAAGATAAAGTAAATTTTTACCAAATTTTAATATTGTTTTTTTTAAGGTTTTTATTTTTTGTAAGAAAACTGTCATTTCAATGTTTCTCAAAATTTAACCGAATATTGAAAACAATATTTGTTATAAGATAAAATTAATTTGAAGCCAATATATAAAATTTTTGAAAATATATTTGAGTCAAAAATCAATTTTTACGAACTTTTAGTAATTTTTTTTTGTTAAAAAACTGTCAATTTGATTTTTCTGAAAATTTTACCGAATGTTGGAAACAATATTTCTTACAAGACAAAATTAGTTTGAAGCCATTGTCTCAAATTTTGGAAAAGATATTTGAGTCGAAAATCAATTTTTACCAACTTTTAGTAATATTTAGAAATATTTTTTTTTCAGTTTTTTTTTTGATTTAATTAAATTTTTTTATTTCGACTCTAGGGACCTTGAAACGTTGAGAAATTTTAAAATTTTCAATTCGACAAATCGGACCGAATACAGTAACTTTCTTTGTTAAGTAAATAATTATGTTCTCCTTTTAGAAACATCCTGACTACGTCCCTGTATTGCAATGCAGTTCAGTTGACAACGATCTATGTATCCATATCTAATAACGCAATTGCTCTCTTCCTCTCTCTGTCGGAGGTTAAACAGAGCAACCACCATTACTGGTTATAGGGGTTACAACACTTTCAGTTTTGATTGATTAACCACTCTGAACTCGACACATGGGATACACTATAGTATCTCTCTAAGTATTTTTCCCTCAAAACATGATGGATTGGCAATATGAAGGTTTGAAAGCTTCAAAATATTTAACAAATCAACTTTACACATAGACATTATAAAGAACATAGATGATCATGATGCTGATGCTGATGCTGATGCCGATGCTGATGCCAATGCTTGAAACATGATGATGTTGATGACGGGTTGCACTTTGCATAATATTTTGGCAAAAGCCACAAAAACCCAAAAAACCAAAAGAACACAATTGAATTTCAAAACTCCTGACAAACTATAGAATAGGTTGGTTTAAATGTTCAATGTCTGGTTGAGGCATCACAGAATCTAAAATATCTTCCCATCATCAGTCGACAAGAAGACAACAACAACAAAAATGATGAACGATGATGTTGGTCGTTGATGATAGACGCACTCTTCAACTTCTGCTTTTATATGTCCGCAAAAACTATGAACAAAAAACGACCAGTATTCGAAAGACGAATACAAGAAATTTTCTCTCTTGTTCATTTTTCCGCAAGAGTTGAGGAAAATTCCTTAGAAAATCGAGCGTTTCACTATTCGTCAAAATGACGATAGAAATAAAAAGAAAAATTAAATTTTTAAAGACAAACCAAACAAAAATTCAAACTTCTGTGCAGAAAATAGAAAATTCAAGGAAATTTATGCCAAAAGTATCTATACACAATCTATAGTGAAGAAAATGAAGGAAATCATTGAGGGCATTGAGGTTGGTGATGTTGTTTTTGACAGTTCTTATTTTTTTTATGTTGTATTCATTCCTTTTCATTATAATATTTGTTTATTTTATGGACGAATTGTAAGTTGGAGAAAGAGTATCTTGTTCTGTTATTGACATTTGGACATTTAGATGTTTTAAAAAAAATAACACAAAACAGAAACAATCATAATATAAAACCATAGGTCTGCAAGTGAGTTCACAATGAGTTTAGGTCCGCTGGGTGGGAATTAAGCATAAAGTCTCACACAAAGGACACATGGTTATTTTTGTAGAAGGAGTAAATGACGCACAGAAATAAATAGAAATAAAAATACGATTGCACGACGAATAAGTGTTTTTGATGTTAGAAAAAAAACAGGGCTTTTATCAGGATACTAAATGAAGCAGGTAATGGGAGTAGGATTGAAGTTTAGTTCCCGATGTACAAAAACATGGATAAGATTTTTTAAATACTCGCAGTAGAAATAAAATTGTTATAAATACTTCGGTCGTTTCGGTCTTTCCTTAATTAAATTGAATTCAATGTGCTTAAACAAAGCTAAGAACTTTTTTCGGAAGATTTTAAATAACCTAGTTCAAAGCACCTAAAACTATGTAACGAAAAAAGGAGCTCAGTTTTCTGTAAGCATAAATTCCATTATTTATATTGTAATATTCGGCTTGGTCCGCTAATTAAAACTTATTCACACTTGCAAATAAAACACAAATTTACTTTATTTAAAATCGCTTCAACTTATTTATTGAACACTCAACTTTTTACGTTCCGAACACAGTCTTTACTTTCAATTATTACTTTTATACACAGTCTTTACTTATCGCAGTTTACAACCAATAATCCATACTGAACTGCTTCGCTTCCAAGCGCCTATTTATATACCTCAAATCGGTTCGAGAATCTACGAGGTTGTTCTCGATGCTTAACGAAGTTCTCCACTTTCTCACTAGATGCTTACCCCTTTCGAGGTTCTTGTATGCGCTGAATGAGTTCCCCTCTAAGCCACTAGATGTTTCTCGATGCTTAACGAAGTTCTCCACTTTATCACTAGATGCTTACCCCTTTCGAGGTTCTTGTATGCGCTGAATGAGTTCCCCTCTAAGCCACTAGATGTTTCTCGATGCTTAAAGAAGCGAGTTCTCCTATTACTACCACTAGATGTTGCCCCTTATTATTGAAAGAGTGTATACACATTACATTGCCCCCTCCTTAGGATTGATCGTCCCGAACAAATCCATCGTTCTCATCACCACTGTAGCGATGTAGCCGGTCGCGATGTACAACTTTAGGTTTTCCTCTGACTCCCTTTTGTATCCGGTACACGACATCGTTGATTTTTGTAATGACTGTATATGGACCTTCCCAGTCCCGTTGAAGTTTCGGTGACAATCCTTTTTGTCGATGGGGATTGTAAAGCCACACCCGATCTCCTGCTTGGAACTCTGTTGTTGTCGCTCGTATATCGTAGCGTGTCTTCATTCGGTCACTGAACATCTTTATTTTCAACCTGGTATTGTCGTGGATCTGAAGGAGTCTTTTTCTGAGGTCATCAATGTAGTCATCCTCGGCTTGCAGCTCCGACGTGGGACATCCAAATTTTATTTCGCTCGGCAGTCTGATGTTCCTTCCCATCAAAATCTCAGACGGTGTATGACCAGTTGAGCTATGTCTTGCACTTCGATACGCCATCAAAAACAGTGGAATGTGTCGATCCCAATCTCGCTGGTTGTCGTCCACAACTTTGCAAAGATGTTCCTTCAGGGTTCGGTTGAATCGTTCGACCATGCCATCAGATTGTGGGTGAAGTGGTGTTGTTCTTGTCTTCTTGATGTTAAGAAGCCCACAAACTTCCTGAAATATGTTTGATTCAAAATTCCTTCCCTGGTCGGAATGCAGTTCTAATGGAACGCCGAATCTGCTCACCCAGTTGAAGACAATTTGGTCTGCGACTGTTTTGGCTTCTTGGTTTGGAATGGCGTATGCTTCAGGCCACTTGCTGAAGTAATCCATGACGACCAGAATATAACGATTTCCATTATTTGTTTCCGGAAATGGACCCGCCACGTCTACTGCAATCCTTTCGAAGGGTGCTCCAACATTATACTGCTGCATTTGGCTGTGGTTCTTTTTGTTCGGGCCTTTGGTGGCAGCACAGGTATCACATTTTCGACACCACTTCTCGACATCTTCTCTTGCATGTAGCCAGTAAAATCGTTGTCGAACCTTTTCTAGCGTCTTGTTTACTCCTAGATGGCCTCCCGAAACTCCACCATGCATCTCTCGCAGAACGTCCATAACCTTCGATCTCGGTAAGACTAGCTGCATTACATAAGACTTTCCATCTGCTGATTCCCATTTACGTCGAAGGACACCCTCTTGGACATGAAACGAGTCCCACTGTGCCCAATATGCCTTCAGAGTCGGACTTCTATCGGAGATGTCAGTCCATTCTGGTTTTTCCTGGTGTTCCTTCCAAGCGAGGATGGGTTCGATATCTGAGTCTTCTTGTTGAGCCTTCCTCAACTCGTCGTTGCTCCAGCCATAAACGGGATCGGCTCTGGTTCGTTGGACAGTAACCACTTCTTTTTCTTCTTGTCGTCTGCAATGCTTACAGTCTTGCTTGCATGGTCTCCGAGACAGTGCATCTGCATTTGAGTGAAGCTTCCCCTTCCGATGTTGAATTTCGTAATCGTACGTCTGCAGCCTCTCAATCCACCTCGCCACTTGACCCTCTGGATTCTTGAAATTCAAAAGCCAGTTTAGTGCTCCATGGTCAGTTCGGAGAAGAAACTTCTGTCCATAGAGATACTTATGGAAGTGCTTTGTTGCCCAAATCAGTGCAAGAAGTTCTCTTCTGGTTACACAATAGTTTCTTTCCGACTTCGAGAGTACCTTGCTGTAATAGGCAATCACTTTTTCTTCGCCATTATGTACCTGCGACAGTACAGCACCAATCCCGACATTGCTGGCATCAGCATCAATGATAAACGGTTTTCCTGGAGTCGGATAGGTCAGCACTGGTGCATTACACAAGCGTTGCTTGAGCTCTTGAAAGCTGCGCTCGCACTCACCTGACCATTTAAACTGCTTTCCCTTTTCCGTTAGCTGATGAAGACTCTTGGCGATTCCAGCAAAGTCCTTCACAAAGCGCCTATAGTAGGTGGCTAGACCCAGAAAGCTCCGGAGTTGGTGTTTATCCTGTGGTGTTGGCCAATTCTTCACGGTGTCAACCTTATCAGGATCCGTTTTTACTCCTTGGGATGAGATGATATGTCCCAGATATTTCACTTCGGTTTTGAAGAGTGAACACTTTTCTGGGTTAAGCTTGAGGTGGGCTTCTCGAAGTCTTTGAAACACGGCTCTCAGATTTGTACAGTGTTCATCAAATGTTTTCCCGTATACTATGACGTCATCCAAATAGACTAGGCAAGATTTCCATGTGAGTCCTTGCAGGACGCATTCCATTAGGCGCTCAAAAGTCGCTGGAGCATTGCAAAGTCCAAAAGGCATTACTTTGAACTGCCACAATCCGTTTCCTGTTGAGAATGCTGTCTTTTCTTTGTCTTCAGGATGGATCTCGACTTGCCAGTAGCCACTTTTCAAGTCCAAAGTTGAGAACCATTGTGCTCCTTCCATTGCGTCCAGAGTATCACTGATCCTAGGCAGAGGGTAGCTATCCTTCTTAGTCACATCATTCAACCTTCGATAGTCCACGCAAAAGCGGGTTGATCCGTCTTTCTTCTTTACCAGGACCACTGGAGACGCCCAAGGGCTTTTAGAGTTTTCGATCAGCCCTTCTTCCTTCATGGTGGTTATCAGTTCTTCAACCTCACCTTGTTTGGCTAGTGGAAGGCGTCTTGCAGGTTGACGAATCGGCCTTGCATCCCCGGTATTGATTCGATGTTGCACCAGTTGCGTTCTGCCATATTTCCCTTTCGATGACGAAAAAATGTCTGCAAATTCTTCGAGGAGACCTTCTGCAGTTCTTCGTTGTTGGTGGCCAAGATTAGATGACTTGAGAATGTTCGTCTTTATGGAGTTCAGCTCTTCGGACTTCAAGGATTGCCTTGAATCTTTTTCGTTGATCCTTGTTATCGCTGATACAGATTCGCATTGTCCAACAATCTCACCTTTTCTGAGCTTAACTTCATACGGCTTGATGTTCAGTATTCGCACGGGAACCATGTTCTTTACAGGTCTCACAAGAGTCTTCCCAATGGTGACGTTTTGGGAGGACTTTTCAGATGCTGGTTCGACCATGAGGTATCGATGGCTGCCAGGCTTACCCTTCAATTTCGTCCACACGAATACTTCTGAAGAAGCAGGCAAAGTGAGATCTTCTTTGATGACGGTTTTCACAAATGACGAGGTCTCATACGAGTTAGTCCCATAGATCATCGGAATCTCGATGTTTCGATATTTCAGGACTTGGTTCCCGATGTCCAATATCACTCCATGATCTTTCATGAAATCGACGCCGACAATGCACTCGTCGCATATATCTGCTACCAGGAACGGGTGAGAGAATTCCAACTCTGCTATCCGAATCTTAAGACGTACCTCACCATAAACTTTTGCGGCCTCTCCAGTTGCAGTCCTTAGACGATAGCTGTTGGTGTTGTGGAGCCATGCCTTCTTGACGAGGTCTTGCCGTACGATGGACGCCGTGGCACCGGTGTCAATGGTAGCCACACATTTGTTGCCGTTTATACTTGCTTCCACGGTCAGGCTCTTGTTGTCGCGTTTCGTTTGAGAAACCTGGATGTCGTTTCTGGGGCCATCGATACCAGAAACCAGCTTCTGCCCCTCGAAGTTGGTTCTTATTCGTTTCCCGGGTGGGAAACAACTTTGGAAGCAACGTTGTTCGTGTTGCTTTGACCCGTTGAGTTACTTCTGTTTCCACAGTGTTCGCATGCGGTTCCTCTTCGCGGTAATCTGCACTGTCGCTGTAGATGCCCAGTCTTATTGCAGTTCCAGCATCGTGCTGGTCCGTCTCGTTGACTCCTTTCCACAGTAGCTTTCTGACAAGAGCATTCTTGGACTTCTAATTCTCTTACACGATGCACGTTTTGGGAAGCTTGTTCTGCAGCTTCCATCGTCAGAGCGAAAGCCAATGCTTCTGGTAGTGTTCGCTTTCCAGCAGTGCGGATAGCCCTTTGAAGATTTATATCGCCCACAGCTCTCACAAAGGCTTCAACAGCAAGTTGATTTATTATCTCGTTACCAGCTGTTGGATATGCCAGGTGAACCAATCGCTCGATATCTGCCTGAAGCTGCTGCAGAGTTTCACCTCTTTTCTGTGTCCTATTGTTAAGCTGAACTCGGAAGACTTCTGTCATATGGCTATCCCCAAACCGCTGTTCGATCGCGCTTACCAGAACTGTGAAGTCACCACTCTTCTCTGCTGGGATGGTTTGTAGTAGTTCAGCAGCAGATCCTCTTAAAGCGAGCGTAAGAGCAATGTATTTTTCGTGATCGTCCCAGCCGTTTGTTAACGCTGCTGCTTCAAACTGTTTCTTGTAGATTGACCACGGAATCTGCCCATCAAAGCTTGGAGGATTCACTTCTCTCTTTCTTGAGCACTCACCAGAAGGTTCTCGAGCTTTCATCTTTCGCACTTTTTCTAGTTCATTTGTAATGGTTTCGATTCGTTCGTCAATTTTCTCGAAACGTGCATTTTGTTTTTCGACGCGCTCGTCAACAGTTTTGATTTTCTCTTCGAAGTCCGAAAACCTGCCTTCTAAAAGGTTTCTCTGTTCGTCGAACCGCTCTAGGACATCATTTCTTTGAGTTTCTAGTTGTTTCAGGACATCACTCCTTTGAGTTTCTAGTTGTTTGAGAACATTCTGTTGTTCTTGCTTTTGATCGCTTCTTTGTTCTTCAAATTTGGCTAGAAGAAGTGACATCATGTTAGATAAAGCAACATTTGCATTTACCTCTTCCACTTTTGCTTCTAATTCAAAAGCAAACGTATCTGGATCTTCATTTTGCTGCTCCAGATATTCCTGCAGCCGTTTAACGAGTTCGGTTTTTACTCCTGTCCCACTTAAGCCACGTTTGCTTAGTTCGGCCTTTAGCTCAGGGACAGTTAAGTCTTTCAAAACTTTACTCATTTTTTTTTATTTTTTTACTTCACTACTTCACACAAAATAGTTCAATCACTGCTCACTGTTTTTATTCTCAATAAGTTTTAATCCCTTATTCTGACACCAATGTAATATTCGGCTTGGTCCGCTAATTAAAACTTATTCACACTTGCAAATAAAACACAAATTTACTTTATTTAAAATCGCTTCAACTTATTTATTGAACACTCAACTTTTTACGTTCCGAACACAGTCTTTACTTTCAATTATTACTTTTATACACAGTCTTTACTTATCGCAGTTTACAACCAATAATCCATACTGAACTGCTTCGCTTCCAAGCGCCTATTTATATACCTCAAATCGGTTCGAGAATCTACGAGGTTGTTCTCGATGCTTAACGAAGTTCTCCACTTTCTCACTAGATGCTTACCCCTTTCGAGGTTCTTGTATGCGCTGAATGAGTTCCCCTCTAAGCCACTAGATGTTTCTCGATGCTTAACGAAGTTCTCCACTTTATCACTAGATGCTTACCCCTTTCGAGGTTCTTGTATGCGCTGAATGAGTTCCCCTCTAAGCCACTAGATGTTTCTCGATGCTTAAAGAAGCGAGTTCTCCTATTACTACCACTAGATGTTGCCCCTTATTATTGAAAGAGTGTATACACATTACAATATTATGGTCTTAAAAAAGAAAAGAAGATTTGTATTCGCTGACATTTTTTGACGTTAAGAGTTTGCGAATCTCAACTTGATTTGACGGTTGATCAATTCCCTCAGCATTTTTCGAAGCTTTTGTCGGCTTGAAAAGCCTTTTAATTAATTATTATGTTTTTTGTTTCTCACATTTGTTAATAATGTAGATTGTTAATTCGTTCCATTGAGTAAAAAAATTGGTTCAGAAATTGTTAAAACTATAGTTTAATTTTTATTCAACTATATTGCTGAAAGATTTTTAAAGGGTAGATTATATTTTTGAGGATGTGTTGTGTTCTTATTTTTTAAAACTTCCATTTTTCTTTCAAGATCTGCATTGTTTCCTTTTGGATATTGACTTGATGGTTATCTTTAAAATCCTAAGGCCTATGCCTAAAAGCATATCTTCCAAATTTAAAATGTCATAGCACCCAAATCAATTTCTTTAACATTTTGTTGTTTTACGATTAGAGCACTATTACCGGACCTTTTGGGCGTTAAAACTTTTTTTAAAACATCATTATGCCCAAATTACTAATTTACATATCGCCCATCATATCGATGTCATGTGTTTCAACATTTGGGCATTTATCGCTCAAACATTCATTAACATTTGGAACGTCAAGAAAATAAATAAAATAAATAAATTGGGTGGCGTAACAGTCCGTTGAGAACTAGGGCCTATAGTGTCTTAAAACTCTCAACCATTCCTGTGCTGTGTGCGAGTACTATTGTCAGGGATGGACCTACAGTTTAAAGCCGAATCGGAACAGCTAATTTGAAAAAGCACTTTTCACGACAAGAATTACTCTTGGAGAATTTGTCAATTCCTCGCAAACAAGAAAACAAATATGTTTGGCTTTAGTTCACATTCAAAGAGCGAAATCAGGCCAATTTACAAAGACAAATAAAACGAAATGGGGTAGGTGCGAGGTTGTGTGTATGCAAAGTTTCTTTACATCCAGATTCTTTAAATGCTTAGAAACTTTACATTAACTCAACTTCGCACCTACCTCAATTGCTATAGTGAGCCCAAGCAGGGGCGTTGCAGGAGTGTAAAGTGCCCCCATACATACCTCACTGTGTATAGGTGCCGGAAAGCCCAACATTTTTTGGGCAGTATGACATTTGTAAATTCTGGCGTAACTACTACATTAAGAGTTGGTTGGTGTGATATGACATTTCATTTGGACGTTTTCGGAGTTGATATTTTGTATGACATTTCTCTTTGTGGGCCTTATGTCATTTTATGATTTGGGCTATATGTCGTTGGGTGATAAGACATAAAAAACTATAGAAATAATAATCGTCGTACTGCTTAAAATAAATGTCACAAATTCCAACACCTATGTCATAAAACCCAAATTAAAAATTAAAAACTCTTTTGGCCAAAATGACAACCAACGATTTGGACGTTCTTTTATTTAACATTTATTTGGACGTTACGAAGTTCACTTTGGATTTTTTGGCCTTAACTTCGTACGCTTTATGACATTTAAGGATTTAGCCTTATCCCAAACATAAATTGAAAAAAGAGGATGGGATGCGACCCACACTGATAACTTCCCATCCCGTCTGTCGATTTGTCTTGCTTAAAAGTTTGCAGGTTCGTTTTGTGTTCAAAAAGTTGTCAGTTGAATTATTCTTAAAAGTTTAAATATTACCAACAATATTTTGAATATAATGAAATAGTTTTATTTCAAGATCTTGTTTTCTTAACGAGATTTTTAGTAGAAAAACAAATTTTTACCAATTTTAGTAGCATTTTTTTAAAGTTTTTCTTTCTTATATAAACAAATACAAATTGGATGAATAAAATTAATTTGAAGTCAATTCTACTGTTCACATGATATCGAGAACCGCACATCAATTTTTACCAAATTTGCGTACTATTTTTTGTAGATTTTATTTTTTTATGAAGAAACGGACTGTTTGATTTTTATAAAAAAATTATTGAACATCGAAAACAATATTTTCTGTGAAATAAAATAAGTTTGAAGCCAATATTTGTAATTTTTGAAAAGCTACTTGAGTCGAAAGTAAATTTTTATGAAGTTTTAGTATTGTTTTTTTAGGGTTATATTTTTTGTAAAACAAACTGTTAATTCGATTTTTCTCAAAATTTGATCGAATGTTGAAAACAATATTTCTTATAAGATCAAATTAGTTTGAAGCTAATATCAATATCCAAAAGTTTTGAAAAGATATTTAAGTCGAAAATCAATTTTTACCAACTTTTGTTAATATTTCGTCCCCTCAGAAGCAAACTGTCGTAACTCAAAATTCTTAGTTTTCCAGAAAAGCGATTTGAATAATTTTGAATCTTAAAAAATGATTTTTTATTTGGATTTTATCTAAGGAGCTTAAAGTGGTAGAACAAAAAAAATTTAATTTTTTGTCCTCTATCAAATGGTATAATTAATTTTTTAAAAATCTTTAAAAAAAAAACAAAAAATTGCAAGACTTATGACGTTTGGATTAAAAATAATTACGGTTTTGGTGTGAGAAATGACGTATAAGGAAAGGTGTCACTTTTCCTAAAACTTAATTTTCATACTTCAATAATATTTTTTTAGATAAGTGTCACAAATAACAAAGTGTCACTTTTCCTAAAAATTAATTATATCATACCTCAATAATATTCTTTAAGATAAGTGCCACAAATAAAAAAGTGTCGAAAATAAAACTGAGCTCTTCGTTTCATTCATTCATTCTTCGGCTGACATAGTGACATGAAACTGAAAATGTCATTTTACTGATGAATAGTTCAGGGACGTTATTAAAAATGCACAACGACACTTTCGCCCTCACGCCTTCAGTTTAAGAAGTATTATTATGACAGTTTGACCAAAAGATAGCATTTTTTTTACTGATTTTTTCTGTATACTTAACTCAAAATCGCAAATTTTTGAGTTATGACAGTTTGCTTCTGAGGGGACGATTTGTGTTTTTAGTTTTTGTAAAAAACTGTCAATTTGATTTTTCTCAAAATTTATCCGAATGTTGACAGCAATATTTCTTATAAGTTAAAATAAGTTGGAAGCCATAATTTCAAATTTTTGAAAAGATATTTGAGTCGAAAATCTATTTTTACAAACTTTTGTTGAATTTTTTTAGGTTTTTAATTCTTTTGTAAAAAAAAAACTGTCAATTCCATGTTTGCAAAATTGTAATGAATGTTGACAACAATATTTTTTGAAAGATAAAATTAGTTTAAAGCCAATATCTCAAAGTTTTGAAAAAAGATATTTGAGTCGCAAATCAATGTTATCAACTTTTGTTAATTTTTTTTAGGTTCTTAAATTTTTGTAAAAAAAACTGTTAATTCGATTTTTCTCAAAATTTTACCAGATGTTGAAAATGTTATTTTCGTTGCACAAAATTGTTTTGGAGATAAAATCATTTTTTGTTCGTAAAATTTTCGAGGTGACAAATATTTTTTTCAGTTTTTTTGATTTATAAAAAAAAACCGTTAATTGGATTTTTTCCAAAAATATATTTGTTTGGTATCACGTCACAATATATAATATAAAATTTAATTCAAGTCTCTAGCGTTATTTGTTCGTGAGATATTTAGGGTTAACCAAAATGTTCACCTTTTTTAAATTGCTATGGTAAACAAACCACCAACTCAATTTTGTTGAGAGTCCTTTCTGCATCTTTCTTCATTATTATCTGCATATCAAAATTTATTTGAAGTCGAAAACTTAGCGAACGTACGGACGTACAAAAGTACGTACACACCCACGCCGAATTATACGCAATTGAAATCACGAGTTTTTTAATACAAATCTTCGGAAAACATATGCAATAACGCGAAGAAAATCGAGCAAAACGGAAGCCAATCCCTTTACAATGTTTAAAAAATAAAACATATCCTAGACTAAACTACAAATTACACTAATCACAAAAAAAAAAATCACGAAACTGAGAGTCGGTTGCATGACTTACATTTTTCTGTGGCGAGGCCTAAATTGACAGTTTTTGTCAGTATTATCTTTCAATCCTTTATGGAATTGTGTCATTGTGTCGAAGGATCGAAAGGATCTATAAATTTTCTTCCTTGTGTCTTAAAAATATGTTTTTGTTTTTTCTGTAAATTAGATACATATCTTAGTGAGCTATTAAATCAACAAAATATAGATTTGTATTAATATGTCATGATAAACAAGCTAAACTTCAAGGTGCTGTCAAGTCAACTGTCAAAAAATACAGTGTTGCCAATTTACAAATAACTGATCAACTTGAGGTAAGAAACCTGACGTGCTTTTAGGTTTCTAAATAATAAAATGCCAAGCGAAATCTGTAGCAATTTTTTTGACATTTTCTGCAAACTGTGCATATGTCAACCTTTTCACAGATAATTCCTTTAAATTTAAAACTCGTTAACGACACTTTTTAAAGCAATCGAAATATATATTTATTTATCTTTAACTTAAAAAAAAAAAAAAAAATCAGCTTAAAAATTATTGTTTTCACTTAAAAATATATTTTTGAAAGAAAGTCATTTGCACTTTGTCTCCGATATTTTCACATCAACTTTTATCACTCGACCCTTCATGTTCGGAATTTGTAAGAAGTCCCTGATTCGATGGTCTTCGTTCGGTAACTCGTGTCACTGATCCAGTTGCTTCGAAATGTTTTACCCATGTTTTGATGGTACTCGCTGATGGAATGGCATACAAAGCAAAATGTCTCTTGAATAGTTTCTGTGCCACCACAATCGAATCACTATTTTTATAATAGGCTTTAATTACAAATGCTCGATGTACACCAGTCCAATGATCCATTTTGACTGAATTTAATATCTTAGAAAAAAGGATACATGTTCCTTGACATCAAGCTGAAAAAAAAATACTACCTACATTCATGAAATGATTGACATAAATATGAAAATTATGTTGAGCACGTTGCACGAACATCCGGTGTCTCTTCATCATCATCTGATTCAGAGTCTTGATATATTCATACAATTATTAATTTCTATAAATATATACTTTTTTTGAGTTGCTTTATTTTATGAATTATTTTCTGAAACCAAAATTAACCATAAAATGAAATATAAATGACACAGGTGATTAAAAGGGCAATAAGGTGATGAAATAATTACCTGACGGACATGCATGCTAATTTGTCACCTTGTTCAACATAGGACCTCATTAGTCATTTTATATTTAATTCATAAACTTTTGCCTATTCAAAGAAAGAAAATAAAAATTTAAAAAAAAGAATAATTAAAAATAAAACAAATCTTATACCCAGAGACTACGTGGCAATTATTGTACAGGACGTAGATACACACTACAGGGTGAATTTAAATTGACAAATTAAACTTGCCAAGAAATAATATTATTTCTTTTTTTATTTTATCTGCTGTTGGGTAGGAAGGTCTATAGCTACATATATATTTTGAGCATAGTATATAAGAGGAAAAATTATTATTGCGAATAGAAAACATCGGTTGGCATGGTCCTTCGGATTTTATAGGCCCCAGAAGGCGGAGCAAGCACGATAAATAAATTTTAATATGATTTTTAATATTTTAAAAATACAAAATTAAGAAAAAATATGTATAGATATTATGGGTGTGACCATAATGTTTTCTTCAACACCTTTTCATTTTATTGACGAAATGCAAAATGTCTGCATTTGCATAAAGGTTTTAAATAATTTCTATAAACAAATTTAACGCTGTAGCTATATGTATTTCGATTCACGTTAAATGTTAAAATAAGATATTTAAAGTACATATTTTGTTCTTAAAATATATTAACTCTGAATTTACCTGGTTTTAGTTTTGATTCGAGTGTACACTATAACGTAAATTTTACATTTATGTTTGTATTTTCAATTTTCCGTGTGTCTATTCAATGATTCGAAAATTCAAATATCATAACATAACAATTTCTACTATACTACACTAAAAAATTTGACGGTTATTCAAAAAATATCGGGAAAATTAAGTCAGCCAAAAATATTGAGAAAAATCAATATCTACAGTTAATCTTTTCTTAAATAATTTCCTATCGTAATTAAAATAATTTCACAAAGAGGATGCCTAATTTTAATAAAAATATTCAAAGTCGTTAGCTAAGAGCCTAGTTTAGAATGGGTGAATATTGTAATTAAGAAATTGACATAAGACCAGTAAAAATGTAATACCACAAATGACATTTCATGATTCAACTAAAATTAAGTGTAGGGACAACTAATATATAAAATTCTCGTGTCACGGTTTTTGTAATTGAAACGGCTCGACCGATTTTTATGAATCTTATTGTGTATATCGGCCAGGGCGGAGAATCGGACAACATCATTTTTTTCATCCCCCTAAATGTTAAGGTCCATCCATAAATTTATTTTATATATAAAATTCTGTGTCTTTATTTGTCTATGATACAGCCTACATAAATACATACAAGCCTAAATTTTCACCGCTCTACAAATATACTACAATCCGATGCGTTAACTCAGGATGAAGATCGGAATTCCAGATGCAGGTATTCTTAAATTTGGGAAAGAGTAACCTAACCCAATACTAACAGAATTTTGTAATGCAATCATAAGGACTCAACAAATACTAATACAATGGAAGCACATTTAAGTGCTACACAAAAAAGGAGACAAAGAAGATATAAATAGCTACAGCTTAATATCGACAATTTATACAATTTTTGTCTAAGTAATTTTATAAAAACAGACAAAATTGGACGAGAATTCATCATACACCTTTCATTTCTCCACCTCTCTTTTCAACAGTAATCGAAGACATTTCCGGAAAGAAAGACTAAGATTTGGAGATGACATTGTTTAGCTTTTCGAAACACCAGAAGACAAGGAAAAAATGTTAAACGAACTTTCCATCTACGTATAACGAACAATTGCAGGGAATTTTAGAATGAAAAACAGTTTTTGGACTCAAAGGTTACAATACTTCCTTTCATGACTTACAGATTAAAATCAATGAGACTCATATCAAATTTACTGGACAAACTAAGAAAATGTCAAGTAAAAATGGAAAAACCATTACTCAATATAAGGACAGCTCAAAGAATAAGTAACAAAGAAATCAGAAGAAGAATTAACATAACAGACCCAATTCAACCTACATGGATCCAACCAAACGAATGTAGACCGAGAGGAAGACCAAATAAGATATGGATGGACGATCTTAGATATTTCAACGACAACAAGTATAACTACGAAAAAAAAATAGTTAAGACAGGACAACGTCAGTTGGGTCAGCTAGTATTTTTATAAGAAAATACTGTCCTTAAATATTACAAAAGTTTGACCTAAAATGTATTTTATTAGGTTTTCATGTTTTGTAAAAATAAGTGTCAATTGAATGTTTCTATCTTACAGTTAGCAATAATATTCTGTATACGATTAAATATGTTTTATTTCTATCCCGAGAATTTTAGTCAAGAACCAATTTTTATCAATTTTATGAGCATTATTTAAAAGTTTTTATTTTTTATAAAAAAAAATATCGATTGAATTTTTTCGAGAAAATAATCTTTCGTCAAAAACAAAATTCAGCATAGTATGAAATCATTTTGAAGTCAATACTTTCATTTATTCACAAGATATTGAGAATCGAACATCAACTTTTACCAATTTTGTGTAGATTTTAATTTGTATGAAACAACTGACCGTAGGATTTTTATAACATTTTTACTGAAAGTTGAAAACAATATTTTTTCAGGTACCAAGAGTAGAAAATGTTTACCAACTTTTAGTCATTTTTATTTTTTGTAAAAAAAAAACTGTAACTTCAATTTTCCTGAAAAATTTACTAGATGTCAATAAAGTTATTTTTTCTTTTTGTGTAATTATTTTGGAGGTAAAATAATTTTTTTTCCATAAAATATTCTAGGTGACAAATACTTTATTTTTGTTATTTTTAATTTTTAATTTGAAAAAAATGTATTAATTGAATTTTTTTCAAAATTATACTGGTTTACTATCACGTAACATTTTATAACATAAAATTGTAATGAAGTCGCTAGCATTAATGCTTCGTGAGAAATTTTGTGTCCATCACAATGTTCACTTTTTAACTCCCCATAGGAAGTTATTGTAAAGGGTCCGATTTGTCAAATTGAAAATTTTGACATTTCTCGATGTTTCAAGGTGAAAATTTTGGTTAACCCTAAATATCTCACGAACCAATGACGCTAGAGACTTCAATTAAATTTTATATTATATATTGTAACTGTAACGTGATACCAAACAAGTATACTTTTGGAAAAAATCCAACTAACGGTTTTTTTATAAATAGAAAAAAAATGAAAAAAAATGTGTCACCTCGAAAATTTTACGAACAAAATATGATTTCATCTCCAAAATAATTTGAAATAATTTTGTGCCACGAAGAATAACGTTTTTGACATCTGGTAAAATTTTGAGAAAAATCGAATTGACAGTTTTTTTTACAAAAAATTAAAAACCTAAAAAAAAATGTAACAAAAGTTGGTAAAAATTGATTTTCGACTCAAATATCTTTACAAAAATATCTCAACTCGACTCAAATATCTTTTCAAAAATTTGAGATATTGGCTCCAAATTAATTTTATCTTATAAAATATTGTTGTCAACATTCAGTAACATTTTGAGAAAAATCGAATTGACAGTTTTTTTTACAAAAAATAAATACCAAAAAAAACATTACTAAAAGTTGGTAAACATTGATTTTCGACTCAAATATCTTTTCAAAAATTAAAAATATTGGCTTCAAACATATTTATTTTACAGAAAATATTGTTTTCGATAAACATCATAACAGTCCATTTTTTCATAAAAAAATAAAATCTACAAAAAATTTGGTAAAAATTGATGTTCGATTCTCGATATCTCTCAAAGTAATTTCATTCATCCATCATTCCTTTGCTAATCATTGGTTTATGACAACAAGGTGCCGACGTTGGAAGAGCTCAGAGCCAAAATTGAACAATAAAAAGTGACCATTTCGGCCGAAATGTGTGACCGAGTCATTGAAAATTGGGTCCAACGAATTAAACTTGAGTTGAGTTTTAGTTTTAGAAATGTCTTAAATATCATTTATAACGTATTTTTGAAAATATATGGACTTTTGTGAGTTTAAGACCTAGCCATATTTTCATCACAGCTCACAGATGTATAGAAGAACGTACATTTTTTGAATAATTGTTGGTAACTAAACAATTTATCACTTTTTATTTTTAATAAGTCCCGTCGGCAATACAACAAATAGAACATAGTACGCTACGCATAAGTATAGCTTGGCCTGTATGGCGTCAGTAAATTCTTCAACAAAAATAATTTGTTCTAATTTTATCTGCTTGATTCATTCTAAGTTCTTCTAATTTATATTTTCTTCAATTCTTTAAAAAGCCAAAGTTCAAGAGTTTCCTCTGAATCATTAAAACTTTTGGCAAACAATTTATCAATGTAAATGGTTTGTTTAACAACAAAGGAAAAGTCAAAATAATAAGAATCAAAAACTAAGGCATGGGTTGAGTATTCGTTGGTCGTCGTATTCTCTGTGTCATTCTAAATATATAAATTCGTTTTCAAATTGTAATTTTGCAATAAGGCGTTCAAGAATTCATCGGCAGCATACATTAGGCTTCTAAGTATATTTTTGTATTGCAAACAATAAAAGGAAAAACTAAAATAAATATAAATGTCGTCATTTTAAATCACTTCAATAGGAATAAGTATTAAAGTGGTTTTTATTTAATTAAATATTTTAAATTTGTTATTTCTCCATTTATTTATTTATCCATAGTAAACTTCTCTTTTACACTTTATGGATTTATTTATTGAAATATAGAAACATGAACATTTCATTCTTTTGATTTTTAAATGAATAATTCAAACCAAAATTCAAAATGAATTTTATTTTAATTTCAACAGCGAATTATCCTGTCAGATTTTGTTGAGAAAATATGTATATCTGGGATATTCATCAAATATGTGTATGTTATCAAAAAGTTCATTCGCCAAAAACGTTACCACAATAAGACATGCCTCAAAATTCTTAGACTTTAAAAAAACTTAATAAATATTATTTACTAAACAAATTGTAGGACTAACTTATTACACTGGTCGACAATAATTTGTTTTTAATGACCTTAGTTCGAATTCGACTTTAAAATCAATTTATAAAGTCATGTTTTTGAGATTTAACCTTTAAAAATTGTAAAAAAAAAACAAATTGATAATACGCTTTTTGAGGCTTTGTAAATTAAGAAAGTATTTTTTTTTAATTCTTGATGATTTTCGAAATGTTCAAAAAATTATCATTATTAGCTATAAGGCTTCACCTGTCCTAAACAAGAAACGGTTTTTAACATAAAAATGCATAAAGTTTTTTTGTTCTTAAATTGAATTCGTCGTATAAACAAGATTGTGACAAAAAGTTTTTAAAATTATTGACAAAATAATAAAAAATAATTCTCAAAACGAGTATTTTTTAATTTAAGCAAATAGTCAAAATCGGAGACGGACTTGGGCCTTAACCAACAAGTGTCTCTAGCAAACGGTCTCCAAATTCGCTCGTCATATTGGTTGAGGAACTCTCCGACCTGCATGCTCCACCTGAGTCGCGGTCTTCCTTTACTGTGCATGCCGTCTCTCAGGATTTAATTCGAAGACCTTCTGGGCTGTAGCGTTGATATCCATAAGCCCGTTGGACTTTTATTCTCTTAGCCAGATCAGTGTCGCTGTACAGCACGAACAGTTCAACGCTGTATATTCTACATTATCCATACAGTGGGACCAAAAATCACCCGAAGAATTTTTCTCTCGAAGCTTCTTAAGACGTTCCTATCTTGCCTTAACAAGGTCTAACCCTAAGCGCCAGAAAATAAGGACCGGGATTATGAGTGTATTATAGATGGTAACTTTAGATTCTTGGTCTTGCCCTCATTGACCACTAGACCCATCTTCTCCACTTCTGTAGTATTGCTCAAAAACACATCACTTACATCATGCTTTGATCTTCCAATTATATCAATATCATCGGTGTATCCCAGTAATTGGATGGACCTTTGGAAGATTGTACATCTAGTGTTGACGAATGGGTTTTGCATGACAGTGCATTGCTTTGTCTAAAATCTTTTTGTCATCAAAAGCATCGGTGAAATCTTTTTCGGCCCTGATCGTTATTCTGTTCAAACGGACACGTTTGACAGAAATGTCAAAACTAGACATTACTCTGAAAAGATCTTTCTTGTAGATGATCGATAAAGTGCCATTTTGTATGCCTGTTGTGCTTTCACCATAGCCTTTAAAAATACCGAATTATATTTTTCTTTTAGGTATATTTGAAAAACCTGCCCTAATAGATAAATTATAAATAGAAATTTTAAAAGGATGTTTTCAAGATAACAAAATCAATTGTCAAGAATTTAATACTGGAATTAGAGAAAGAAGATTTCCGGTATTCGATAATTCTTTTAGTAGGAATTCAGGTGAAATTTATACTTTAATAACTTAGAACATAAATGAAAAATTGGGAGGTAAGGGTATTTTAAGGGGATTTTTTTTTGCAAATAACCATTTGAACTTTTTAAGCAAGCCAAACAGTTGACAGAGTGTCTAAGAATCCAGAGCCCAGCAGAAAACATTTCCTTAGATAAATCTTTTAAAACTTAAAAGGAATACCTGCTTATAACATATCGATATAGATTATGTCAAACTCAACATTATTTATTTCAGTTCCAAGACCAACACAAAACTCAAGAAGAAAAGAATTAAAAATGAGCATCTCAAAACAAGGAGCATGATGGCCTACTTAAAAATACACATCACTTTTTGGTTATTCTTGATTATAGCGTGGCTAGAATACGAACTATACTTTCAAAAACCAAAATGCTAGGAACACTGTTTACAAATACTGCACCATAAAAACAGATAAAACCAAAAACCATACCTCTGCAGAGCCAAGAGCTGGATAGCAACCCCATAACGCCCTTGCCTTCGCCTTTGCCATTCCAACCGCACACATAATAACTAAAGAAGAAGCATATTTATTACTCTCATCCTCGTTAAGTATACGTACAGGAGTACAAATCACTTTCTCACAGCTTTTGAAGGAAGCATAAGCAAGAAACATGCTTCTTCTATTTCCCGAAAGGCAAAACCTTATCTAGGCAGACTTCGTCTTAGTTGTATAGAAGATAGGTATGGTGGAGGTTCACCAAGAAAAATAACAACAACGTCAACTACTTGAAAGAAAAATAAAATGAAGAAGAAATATTTAATTTTCCGTTTGGAAATGGCTATTTTCACTAAGACGATGAGCGCCCTCTACCGACTACCTAGTCTAGCAAACACATCTCACCCACCCTTAGGGAGACTGCAGAGCAAGAGCCTGATGATGTACATAATTCTCATCAACGCTTTAAATACACAGTTATGATTGCTGTTGGGCGCGTTTATTATTCATTTTCGCGGGTTTTATCGTATTTGATATGCGATGTGGTGTGGTGTGGTGACAGCGGGGGTTGGTTGAACTGCAAATGTATTTCTAATGGGACTTCACTACCGCATCCGCGCAGATTGTGAATTTGAAATCTTCCACTTTCATCATCAGGGTTGTGGTGGTTTAGAGGAGCACAAGATTGGATGTTTCAAATGTTAATGTTTATAATACAAGTTGTGCGATTTGTTGTTATTGTTGTTGTTGCTTTTCGTTTCATCTTAAAGTCATCTAGATATGAAATTTCTTGTTATATGGTTGATTCTTATTTTTCACTTTAAGATCTTTTTGTTGTGAAAGATAAAATTTATTTGCCCTAAAAGGATATGCGGAAGAAGATGAGTTGAGTATTATAAAATCTGTGCCTTCAAGGACATAAGGTGATGTAAAATTGTCAAACATTTATGATTATTGTTTATCATGTTGTTTTTTTTAAGACCATAAATGGGTGTACTTTATTTCATGAGTACAAGTGTGTACTGTGCGGGTACATAAATGGAGATATAAAAACTTTTATGTGTAAGATGATTTGAAACATATACTATATACATCTGGGTAGGTATTTAGATTAAGGACTTTTGGATTGGAAGTTCTGATAAAATTGAATTCGAAAATTATAGGTATTTCCACCGAATCCACCGAAAGTAATCATTCATCAGTTGCAATTAGTCTAGTAAGTATATTAATCAAGAACATGGCCTTTGCTTCGTCTAAGACTGCACTTCTTTTGAAGGAAATAATAAAGAGGCATAACTACAAGCTTTGTAATTAACAAAAAAGTTTAAGCAGGGTATTAGGTTTTTCAATTGGCTTTTTATACTTGTTTTATCTATATGCTACAAGTATTAAATGACAATAATGACACGAAACCCTAAGCAGGCTTGTAAACGAATGCGATCTTTCGCAAACACCAATCATTTGACCTTAAAAAGAATGCAATATTTTTTTCTCCAATCGTTTGAATGTAATCAATTGATTACAATCATTTGAGACTTAATTCTTTTGAAGTCGTTGAATTCACTTGAATGCATTTTAATTGAAATTTCACTACACACTTTTTAAATATTAATTCTAATCTCTTGGTGTCTGACATTGAAAATTGGTTTGCGAGGTGTATTGGCCACTTAAGAATATTGTGTGTAGTGAAATTTCGCTTATGAATTCAAAACAAAGACTTTAAGTGAATGCAAATACAACAAGCGGAATGCAAAGACTTCAAAAGAATGCAAACACTTCAAGTGAATGCAAGGACTGATTTCAAAGAATGCATGAAGTCTCAAATGATTTGCAGTCTTCTTAATGTCAAATTATTGGTGATTTAAAATTTTGAAGCAATCTTTAGGTGAAATTATTGAACGCAATCCTAAAACAAGCTAAAATGGGCTCTTAACAGCTTCGAACCATTTAAATCTCCAGGACCAGATCAAGGGCTGATCCAGACTTTTATTCAGGAGGAGGGGGGGGGGGTGGAAGTCACACACTTAACATATAGACGAGTTTTTAGTCACCACTTAAAAATTTTCTTTAATGTTCTGTAAAAGCGGCTAACAAAATTTATATAACATAGAATCTGATATTAAGAATTTTCTGGATTTTTTAACGTAGTTTTTTCGAATTCAATTTTCGGGAGTCAACAAAACTTAAAAATTATAGAGAGAATAATGTTTGGTACTTGAATTTAAGGAAATATGTGCATTTAAGTACTTAATTTCTCTAAAAACTAAATATAAACAAACTAAGGTTAACAAATAAATTGTGAAGAAACTTTTGTCTGGCACTCACAAATTACTCGTTTCAGAATCTCTTTTCACTTCATTTCTCAAGAGATTCAAAGCTTTTATATTAATAGATATGAAACTTTCATTGTGTTTTTTCAATTAGCCATTAGTTTAACAAAAGTGTCACTTTTGATGTTTTTGGGACATTTATATTCTTGAAATTCGTGTTTAAATCTCAGTTCTAGAGCATCTAAAGCAAATTCACTTTAAAAACGAGATTTCTTTTTTTTTTTAAGATTTTAAAAGTTTTTGTATTCAACAGAAAATTAATTTTGAAAGAAATAAAATGCATGACTGGACCGCTAGAACTTGCTAATTTCTTCCAAAAAGTCTGTTTAAAAATATTAAATATATTTTAAGATTTGAAAATGTACCTGCAAAATAATTTTTTCTCAAAAATTTAAATCCCATTTTATTTGAACCTAGATTAACTTAATTTTTTTGATCAATTTGATCATCTACAAGAACTTCCAGAGAAGATTATTGAAATCGGTCCATTAGTTCTTGAGAAAACTTAAAAACAAAATAATGGTTTTATAAGGATAAGGAGCACCCTTCTGAAGCAATATCAAAACACGTTTTTCTTTTAGAAAGAAGCCAAATTAATAACAACAAATTTATAGAAAGTTTTAAAAACACCTATCTGTTCATTTTGAAAAGGTTCTAATTTTCAATTTTTAACCAAAATAATTGTATGGGGACTGTTGTTATTTTTCGTATTAATAAAATGAAAAAACGCCTTAGGGTCCGGCCACGCAATGAGCGACGAGCGACTGAGCGACCGACGCAAAAAAATTAGAACACATGAGATCGTATGGAGGCGGCCACATAAACCCTAAGCGACTGAGCGATTTATTAAGCGACAGAGCGACGTCGCTCTGTAATCAAATCTGTTTTAATTTTTCAATCGATCGCTGAGCGACGTAGAAAAAAGATGTGTACAATAAACACTGAAAGTTTAATTTCAGCTGTCCAAAAGCTGTTAGATTTTTCTCAAAATTTTACCAGATGTTGAAAACGTTATTCTTCGTTATACAAAATTGTTTTGGAGATAAAATCATTTTTTGTTCGTAAAATTTTCGAGGTGACACATTTTTTTTCAGTTTTTTTTTATTTAAAAAAAAACCGTTTATTGAAATATTTTCCAAAAATGTATTGGTTTGTTATCACGTTACAATAAATAATACAAAATTGATTTCAAGGGTTAACCAAAATGTTCACCTTTTTTTAAATTGCTATGGTAAGAAAACCACCCACTCAATTTTTTTGAGAGCCCTTTCTGCATTATTATCTGTATAACAAAATTTATTTGAAGTCGATATCTCTACTATTTCTTGAGCTATGGACGACGAAAAGAACGCCGCGAACGTACGGACGTACAAACGCACATACACACACAGACATCTCTCTTAAAAATCTTTTATTTAGACCCTAGGGACCTTGAAACGTCGAGAAATGTCAACATTTTTAATTCGACAAATCGGACAATAACTTTCTATGGGAATATAAAAATGTCACCGATAAAGAGTGGGAAAAAGTTGGACAAATTTGTCATTGTTTTGTTAAGTTTTTATTTATTTAATCTTTAATTACAAATAGTGGTTTTTGTTCAAAAGATGGTACTGAAATACGACAATATTGCAAAATCGATCTGGAAATCTGCGAAGATTCAGAAATAAATGATGAAATTCACCATAATTTTCCCTTTCACGATTTATGGTGTGTACACGAAATCTACGGAACCTCGATCTTATTACAGATCTATTTTTTCCAACTAATCGCTCAGCGACGTGTCGTTTAGAAAATGGCCACCCACCGCTCAGATTGGTCGCTCAGCGACTCGTCGCTCGGTCGCTCAGTCGCTCGTCGCTCATTGCGTGGCCGGACCCTAACGCTAATCGGATGTGAACCTTGTTTTTCAATCGATACAATGGATTAGGCTGTAGAGTCCAGGACAGACAGACAGACGGATGGAATCGGGGAACTAACTTTTTTCGACTTTTCTACCATCGCAATGTCATGTTTGATTAAAAGCTCTAGTTCGAATTTTTTATGAATGAATTACTTGCCATATATACATATGTAGTTCCCATACATTTATATGTCGCAAACAAAAATCAGTTCAATGTTCAATATTTATGCGCGTGAAAAAAAAATAAGATATTGTTGCGAAAATGACTTAGTCTACCATAAAAATAAACAACACAAACAGATCTTTTTTTTTGAACTCATCAGAAACAACGTTGCTGCGAAGTGTCAGATGAAAGGGAACGGCCGATTAGTTGAGACAGAAAGAGACACCTGTTTATTGCAAAGAAGACGACTACAGGATTCAAAAGGGAATTTTCGTGGAGACTTCGAAAGGCTTAAAAGGCGCGCGTTAAATGAAGCGCGGTATCTTTTTTTTTCGGGCAGATCCCTAAGCAGCTAGCACACTTCCGTAACAAGAATCCTACAACCCAATATCCAAAAAAATATACCTCTCGGGAACCAGAGGCTTTGAAATAAAATCTTATCTTAAAGCTACAAATTGTTTTATTTATTTTCAAGGGTTCTTTCTTTCCTCGATTCTTTCAGCGATTTTTGCAACACTGGTGTCAAATGTGGTGTTTTATCGAACGGAACTACGAATAGTTCTTACCAGGATGGACGCAGAAGAGATGAAAAAACAATTCGACTCTATCGTCAGCCTAATGAAAGATAACACCCTAAAAGAACGAGAATTTTGGGACGGCAAGTTGTTAGAATGGAAAGGCGAACTAGCTCGTCGACAGGATGCTACAGAAGAACGAGTTCTGGCACTGGAAAAAACGTTCGATCGAACATTCAATCCAACCGAAGGGCATCACTCTTCTCCTCATCCTCAGTCCGTAGATAGCACCAAAGAGCCTGAGCGGGGAACGAACCAGAAGGACCAATCAGGTCAGCAGCAAAGAATTGGGTCACCAAGGGTTAATTTTCCGCAAAGTGAAGTTTTTGAAACCCCTGTTAGAACTACATCCGAAGTTTCAAAGGCCGGAGAAGGAAGAGCTTTCCAGCTATACGGGGGAGCTTATCCACGGTTGTTAAATGTTAATGCTTTGCAACCATTTGATGGCCAGAGCTCTTGGGTTGACTATGAGAGGCAGTTTGGCATTACAGCTACATTTTACGGGTGGAACGAGGAAGAGAAAGCTTACGCGTTGGCAATGCAACTTCGGAGCGAAGCCCTCACTGTTCTCAGCGCTCTTCCAAGTGCAAAACCCATTAACTTCGAAGCCCTTACTAAGCTTCTTCGGCAGCGATTTAGTCTCGACACGCACACAAGTTTTTCCTTGCTTAGAAATCGTGTTCAAAAGCCGAAAGAAAGAAGTTTGTGAAATTCCTGTTCATAAGGCGGAAAGTAATCCAGTAACTATGGACGATTTAGTTAATCAGGCAAAGCTCCTTCTTTCAGGGGAACAAGAGCAAAAATTCAGAAATTTACTTTACAAATATTCGTCGGTGTTTTCAGCGGGACCTGGAGACTTTGGCCGGACAAATTTGACTCAACACAGCATCGACACGGGTGCTGCAAAACCCATAAAACTACCAGCAAGAAGAATGCCCGTGGCTAAGCGCAAAGAAATGGACGAACTCATCCAAGACATGCTTAAAAGAGGGGTCATTGAACCATCAAATAGCCCTTGGGCAGCCCCAGTGGTTTTGGTGCGAAAAAAAGACGGTTCTACCAGATTTTGCGTCGATTACCGCCGGTTGAACGAGGAAACCAAGAAGGATTCATATCCGTTGCCTCTAATGGACGAGCTACTTGCATCCGTAGGAGGATCATCTTGGTTTTCTACGATGGATCTGCAAAGTGGCTACTGGCAGGTTGAGATGAGCAGTGAGGACAAGGAAAAAACTGCATTCACGAATGGCAGTGGATTGTGGCATTTTCTTGTAATGCCATTCGGGCTGAGCAATGCAGGTGCCACCTTTGAGAGATTGATGGATAGGGTGCTAAAGGGTTTTTCAGTTTATTTAGACGATATAATTTGCCACTCAAAAGGGTTCGACGAACACCTTGCCAAACTAGAAGAAATCTTTAAAAGATTACGAGCCGCCAACTTAAAACTAAGCCCAAGTAAGTGCCATTTTTTTCGAAAAAGCGTTCAGTTTTTAGGTCACGTCGTGTCTGAGGCTGGCTTACGCACTGATCCCGAAAAAGTCGAAGCAATCCAACAATGGCCCGTCCCAAAGACCAAAAGGCAAGTAAAAAGCTTTCTAGGCCTTTGTTCTTATTACAGGAAGTTCATAGAAGGTTTTTCAACTATTGCAAAGCCTTTATTCGAACTGACAGAGGAAAGACGTCGCTTTGAATGGACTCCCTCTTGTGACGCGGCCATTACGAAGCTAAAGAAAACCCTAACTACGGCTCCAATTTTAGGTTTTCCGACGCCTGAAGACACCTTTATTTTGGATACCGATGCCTCAAATGTTGGAGTGGGCGCTGTATTGAGCCAGAAACAGGGTGAGCCTGAAGTTGTCATTGAATATTTCAGTAAGACACTAAATAGGACGGAACGCAACTACTGCGTCACACGGAAGGAGCTACTGGCTGTCGTGCTAGCTGCAAAAAGATTCCACCACTACCTGCTCGGAAGGCGCTTTGTATTGCGGACAGACCACGCATCGCTTCGGTGGCTCTTCAACTTTAAAACACCAGAGGGGCAAATGGCGAGATGGATTGAGAGGCTACAAGAATACGACTTCCAAATTCTTCATAGGCCAGGGCCCAAACATGGAAATGCGGACGGACTCTCCAGGCGACCATGCGGGAATTGTAAAGTTTGTTCTCGAGCAGAAGAAAAGGGAAAATTGCATGCAGAGGTTCTCAATCTTCGAATAACACCTAAAACAATGGAAGAAAGGCAACGAGAAGATTCTACTTTGTCAAAGGTAAGAGTTTGGTTAGAACAAGCAAGTCGACCTTCAAAAGAAAACATAATCGGAGAAAATCCTGAAGTCAAGGCTTATTGGAGCTTGTTTGGTCAACTTAAAATCATCGACAACGTTATCTTCCAAGTCTTAGAGGAGGATTCTGACAAGGCGAGTGTCCGAGAAGTTGTTCCTAAAAGTTTTGTTCCAGACGTTTTGACATCGCTCCACAATAGCGCAAGTGGGGGACATTTTGGCCAAAAAAAGACTCTCAGCAAGGTAAAGAGTAGATATTTCTGGGTAGGAAGGACGACTGACGTTAAGATCTGGTGTCTTAGTTGCCACCAATGTGCAACGCGCAAAGGACCCCCTCGTAGAACATGTGGAAAGCTTCAACCTAGCACTCCAGGCGCCCCATTTGAAAGAATTGCGATTGATGTACTCGGGCCTCTACCTCGCACGTCGAATGGAAACCGATACATTGTGGTAGTAATGGACTATTTTACTAAGTGGCCTGAATGCTTTGCCGTGCCGTGCCAGACCGCTGAGGTAATTATTCCCAAACTAATCGATGAGGTATTTTGCAGGTTCGGACTACCCGATTTCATTCACTCCGACCAAGGTCGGAATTTCGAGGCTGAAGTCTTTAAAAGTGCTATGGACACCCTGGGAGTAGAAAAAACTCGAACAACACCACTGCGACCTCAGTCAGATGGAATGGTTGAAAGGTTCAACCGAACTCTTTTGGACTACCTCGCTAAATTCACTTGTCAAAATCAGACAGAGTGGGACAAATATCTACAGCCAGCGCTCTTGGCTTATCGCACTGCTGAACATGAATCGACAAAATTTTCTCCAGCTATGGTGACGTTTGGTCGGGAGCTGAGACTACCAATTGATCTTTTGCGTAGTACTCCACCAGGAGAAATAAAGACAATACCCACTTTTGTTTTTGAACTACGAAGTAGGCTTCAGAAGGTCCACCAAGTTGCCCAGGAGAATTTACAGGTAACGGCAGACTCCATGAAGGCCAGGTATGATTTGAAAGCAAATCCAAAATCTTTTGCACCGGGAGAAAAGGTATGGTTTTACAATCCTAAAAGACGGGTGGGTTTTTGTCCTAAACTCCAATGTGATTGGGAGGGCCCAGTCAAGGTGGTTAGGTCTCTTTCAGATCTAGTATACCAGATACAAATGCCAGGCAAACGAAAGTCGAGGGTAGTCCACTTAAATCGTCTTGCAGCCTACACCGAGCCAGTTATGACTCAGTCGGAACTTTGAGTCTTGAAGGGGGAGCAATGTTGCGAAAATGACTTAGTCTACCATAAAAATAAACAACACAAACAGATCTTTTTTTTTTAACTCATCAGAAACAACGTTGCTGCGAAGTGTCAGATGAAAGGGAACGGCCGATTAGTTGAGACAGAAAGAATCACCTGTTTATTGCAAAGAAGACGACTACAGGATTCAAAAGGGAATTTTCGTGGAGACTTCGAAAGGCTTAAAAGGCGCGCGTTAAATGAAGCGCGGTATCTTTTTTTTTCGGGCAGATCCCTAAGCAGCTAGCACACTTCCGTAACAAGAATCCTACAACCCAATATCCAAAAAAATATACCTCTCGGGAACCAGAGGCTTTGAAATAAAATCTTATCTTAAAGCTACAAATTGTTTTATTTATTTTCAAGGGTTCTTTCTTTCCTCGATTCTTTCAGCGATTTTTGCAACAATATAATATAAAATTGACGATCTCTTATTAAAGGTTTTTTCTTAAGAACCTAAATATTTTGCTCTTTTACTTAGAAACAAATTTTATGAAAATAATTTAAAGCATGACTAAAGTTTTTCCAAATTCTTAATTGCGTGAAAACAAACATTTAAGTTGTTTTCAACAGCAAACTAACAAATCTTTAGATGAAATCTTTACTTATACAACTTAACTGTATTAGCTTTATGGCTCATATGACCCCGCCTGGAGTCATGAAGTTAATGAATTTAATTTCCGTTTCATGTTATGTTCTTGGTCCAATCCTCAGTTAAAAGTAGTACTTTTAGCAACAAAGTTTAATGAAGTAAAATGCAAATTTTGTTTTCATATAAAAACAATAAATAATTAAAAATATAATATGGGTCATATCCATTAACGCAATACGATTAGTTTTGAATTAAAGGGAATTCCTACGAAAATGCAAACAAGTTATCTCCCAGGGGGGGTCAAGCAGACACTTGCATGACAATTTCTGGTACATGGAAAAAATGTAATTTCTTCCATGTTTTCGCTTTTGTTTTTATAAACTTTTATTTGGTTTACCCTTAATGTAAGTTTCAAGAAACCGAAACTGGCAATGAAATTTTCAATTAAAGCTTTGCTGGAGAAGGAGATACCTACTTAACCTACATATTTGTCAATTATTTTTCCAGTATACATAACACTTCCACTTTCTGATGAAAACAACCATGCACAATTCATTTAATCAGAGAAAATTCTTCTATTCAGCCATCTAATAATACTAATGCACTTTAATTTACAGTGATTCAGAATAATTGTTCTCCTATTCTAAATATGACTTCACATAAAAGTATCATAACTTACCCTCAAATACTCATTTCATTAAAGTTGTATAGTCAAACTTATATGAATTAAAGTCTAAAATATATACTTAGTCGTAAAAGAAAAATAATTTCCACACTAGTATAGTAGTTTGAAAAACTATTTCTCTCTGTTATTTCACTTGAGTATTATCTAGACTGTACAACAAGTATAGGTATTACGATATCCTTTCGTAAAGCCCCTGAAATGAAAATCCTTCGGAATATACAGATACATGCATCTATACAACACTTGCTTCGTATAGTATCTTCTCCTTTCTTTGCCCACCATAGAAAATTTAATGGAAAAAAGAAGGACTGTGTAGTGTATACGAAACGAAAAAAAAAAACAAGAGATATACGAAAAAGCAATATTTGCTCAACATGAAGACATAATGCCACCAAGACCGCATAAAATGGCTTTTGTGAAGATGCAACATATTAAAACACTCGTGACATCCTGCATTTTATGGAATATTTTAAAATATCGTTACTATCAGAGGGATTTTCCTTTTTACTTCTTCTTCTTATTTTTCTTCTACCAAAAAAGCAAAATACCAAGCAGAAAAGTAAAAAGGCCAAAAAGCCAAAAAAGGATAAAAAGGAAAACACCAAGAGAAATTCCTTAGTTCGAAATTCTCCAACATCGCATATATAACATACAAAAGGGAAGTCAACAATTTTTGTTTCATTAATTAACCAATCACCCGGATTTTTGTTTTATTTTGTATTTTTGTTGTAGATGGTGTTTATGGTATAACGAAAAAGTGTATCCTTGTCAGCTTCGAATTTTGTGGTTTTTAAATTTAAAATAAAACTAGGTCGAGGCAAATATTGTATGCATGTAATTTCTGGTTAAAAATAAAGAACAGAACAAATTTATTTAGGGTGGATGGTGATGATGTGGCAAGTTGATCCTTGTTTCTATGGATGTCCTTTAAGTCCTGTAGGAAATCTTTGTTCGTATTTGAATATCCCTTTTCGCTCTCTGGTTTAACTGTTGATAGTTGATTTTTGAATAAGTTATTGGCTCAAGGGAATTCATTGATTTTTGTAACTTGGATCAAAAAAAGCAAATAATTGGCAAGGGTAGATTTTGGTGCCCTATGGCGGCCATTTTGTTTTTGGTGACATCTGTCAATTTTTTTTTTTAATTTTATCAAAATCTTAAAACTATCTCAAAGCTAGTTTAAAATTCTTAAAAAACTAGCGTAATTTTCAAAAACTTAAAAAAATATCTTGCTGCTCCTATGCGGGTGCTCTAAGTTAATCCATTATCTTATAAATACTGCCTTTTGGCCTAAGAACAATTTTAATAGTGTCCGACCGAAGGTCGATTTTCAGCCAAAGCCGAAGCCGAATTATTAGGCTGAAAGAAAATCTTCGGCCGAAACCGAAGTCGAAGCCTAAGGTTGAAAAAGTCAAGAATATTCCTTTCCACAAACGATGCGCAAAAGGTGTCAGGCAAAATTCAAAAATTGAAATTTTGTTCGGTGCCTACTATGATGTGTTTTGAAATTTTTGACCGAAGCTTCGGTCGGACAATAAATTTTAATACTAAATATCAATAACTTAATCTAAAACCAAGAAAATTAAAAAAAAAACTTGGTATCCTTATCATTATTTTTATTTTATATAAAACTTAAAACTAATTAAAAACAATCCGAAACCCATTATAATACTTAAGCTACTTAAAACTAACCAAAACCAATAATACTACCTAAAATTAATTAAAACTACTTAAAAACTAGAACAGTCACAGTAAGCTTTTTAGTTTTGTTTTGTGTTTATTTTTTTTGGTGCCACCCTGACTGTCCCTAACCTAATACTTAAACCTATATAAGCCAGCCACGACCAAACGCCCGAGATAACTTTAAATTACATTCTCAATTTGAAGCCACCAAAACTGGTTCTCCTGCCTCACCCTATCTCTTCGGTCCCTATCGGAAACAGTCCTACTGAACCGAAGGCGCTCGGCTCCGTCCAGTGCAAGGACGTCTCGACTGTAACGGAGTCGCCTATCTACAGTTTAACGGTTGACGTGGTAGATTAGCGGAACCGCCTCCCTATCCTGTATCAGCCCTCGATTGTCTAAATAGAGAAAAGCTTCGGGCGGAATGTTGCCACTTAAACGTGCACTTTCGTAGTACTCATTGTTGGGATAGTAAGCCACAAAAATTAAGCTGTTAGTCGACGACTTCGCTCTCGTAATGTGACCCCTAACAAGCTTCAGCAAGAAATTATCTATTCTGTTTATTTTGGCTCTGTTGTATAGCACCTGGTTGGAATAGTAATGTTTGTACTCCGACTCTGGTGTTCTGTGTAGTCCACGGCAACTTGCGTCGCAGACATTGTCTCTCAAACACCCGAATCTTTTCCATTTGAGATGGGGCAACGTTAAACCATACCGGGCACCCATAGGAAATCATCGGCCCGATAAGGGCCATGTAGCAAATTACCTTCACCCTGCTGTCAAGACGGCTGCTAAAAAAACAACCGTTTTGTCAGAACAAAGGCTCCCCTAGCTCTGGCCAGAGCAGCACTCATATGTCTGTCGAAATACAAGTACTGATCTAACCAGATGCCAAGGTATTTTACTACACTTTTATTCGCCAGTAGCTGTCGATTTGGTCCAACGATCACTAGATTTTTCCAGTTTATCTTGTATCCCTTGAGGCTCCATACAGCGGAGTCCTGAACAGAATAGTTTTGTATTTCTGAAAGTTGATTTTTCTAGTCATCGCAATATTGCTGAATCTTGTCGAAGTCACCCTGCAAAAGTGTCTTGATGACCTCAATTTTTGGGGCCGTTCTGTACGCAATTAGGTCGTTGGCGTACGCTATTGCCTGAGTCAAACTTCCTATCAGATCACTGATTTGAATGCTGAAAAAGATCGGCGAGTTAACCGCTCCCTGTTGAAGACCATTTTTAATATCAAAGATTTTAGTAGATGTTACATTGCCAATTTTGACAATCAATCGTCTACCATTAAACATTGCATAAAGCATATACAACAGTGGTCTGCTTAACCTTAGAAACAGATCCTCTAACCATACGGTGTCGAAGGCCTTCTCCAAGTCAACCAGACAACCACCCGTAAATTGCCTTTTAGATTTGTTCCACTGGATATCAGAAAAAAGCTAAGACGCAGCATAAATAGTATCATGTCCCGCCTTAAAGCCGAACTGATAATCCGGAATTATTTTGTTGTTCTCAGCCCACTTGGACAGAGCTCTATTTATAACCTTCTCGAATACCTTACTGATACTCGGCAGAAGACGTATCGACCGGAGATTCGCCGAATTGGAGTTGTCCTTTCCCTTTTTCGGGAGACGATGTACCACAGCTGTCTTCCAACGGACCGGATAATATGATTAATTCAGAACGTTGTTAAACAAAGTGGTATAAATGTCCACAGCTTCCTGAGGTAAATGCCGTAGTACAATGTTGGATATACCATCAACACCTGCTGACTTATTTTTCTTTAATGAATCGAAGATAAGCTGGAGCTCTATTCTCGTGACTAATAGGGTATTGGTCCCGTTTTGCTCGGCGATGATGGCATTTGCCAAGTTTTCGTTATTGAACCTGGTAAAACCGAGGTTCTCGGATCGCCACTGGATTATGTCGTTACGCAGGTAGAAGTGGTGCTGCATTTCTCCAGGTCGTGATGAGGGCGAATGCTAGAATTCACCTTGCACACTTGCCCATACCTCTGCTTTCCCCTGCGGATCTTCTACAACAAAGAAGTCATCGTCCAAGACGGCGTCTCCTGGATCTATTCCTGCTGTCAGAAGTACGTCTCTGTTCTCTGTCGTTCTCTGAAGCTTAATGTTTAATCGATAGTTTTCTTTGATCAATTTGCCTACGTTTTTTTTCGACGACTTCAATGTCCTAATCTCCAGATTGTTTGGGTGAATAAACCTTCGGTACAAGCGTTTAAGCCATGTCAGAAGTCTACTTTTGTGTCTGTTCAGTGCATATGTAGTCGCGTTACGGTACAAGTTCGTAGTGTCGCGTTCCTTGTATATCGGTATAGATCCTTCCATGATTCGTTGGATTGTCTCATCCATTTGTTGTATAAGTATCCGTCAATCTCGGTATTTGTCAAATTCCTGTCGATTGGTGGGGATATGTTTCTAGACCGAAGTTCTTTAGCTAAAGCGTTGGTGAAGCGCGGCCAGTGAGTCTTACTATAATTGTAAGAGTGAACCGGCACGTACTCCTCCAACTCCACAAGCTCGTTTGGAAGCCGTATTACGGTGACGAGTCCACAGTGATCTTTTGTTTGTTATTCAGGTGTTTATGCCAAATCATCATGGCAAGTTACACCATTGAACAGCACGTTCAAATGATAAAACTTTATTATCAAAATGAGTGTTCGCCAAATTTGAGACGACCGGTTCAGTAAATAATCAGCCAACACCCGTACGTTTAAGGAACACAAGATCGGCCGAGACCATCGCCGCAGTCCGTGAAAGTGTACAGCAGATCCCGAAGCAATCTATTCCTCGCCGTGCACAAGAACTCGGCCTTTCGCAGACTTCAACTTGGCGAATTTTGCGTCGGGACTTGGGCCTACATCCGTACGAGATCCAACTAACCCAAAAGCTCAAAGTTCATGACCATCGACGACGCCGTTTGTTCGCTGACTGGGTTTCGAATGGTTTGGAAGAGGCTCAATTTTGGATGAATGGCTGTGTTAACAAGCAAAAGTGCCGTATATGGGACGACACCAACACACGCGAGATTCACCAGGTGATAATGCATCCTCAAAAAGTTACCGTTTCGTGTGGATTTTGGGCCGGCGGCGGCGTAATTGGTCCGTACTTTTTTGAAAACGACGTTAGTGAGGCGGTCACCATCAACAACGAGCGCTACATAACCATGGTAACTAATTTCTAATGGCCCAAATTGAACCATATGGACCTAGACGACATGTGGTTCCAGCAGGACGGAGCTACGTGTAACAAAGCAAACGACACGATTAACATTTTCATCATCTACCCGCCCTTATTGAAAAAGTCTATATAAAAAACTATTAAGGCATTACGCCTTCCTAGGGACTGACAAAATAAGGCTTTCTGGGTATTTTTGGCCGGAGTTATGAATCCGGCTGACTTCGAAATCTGAGTTCTTTGAGCTTGAAATCTTTTGACACAGCAACAACAATTTTTCGAAAAGTTGCAAATTTCCCAGCTGTAACGTTCTAATATCAAATTGTCTTAAAATATGACCAACATTATTCTTTTTCTCATGCTCATATTTAATTTCCAAATTCCAGAATATCTATCGATACACAACTGACAAAGTCTATAGATAGAAGACTAAATATTTCAACGGTTCCTTTTTTTGTATTTTGTAAGCTTTGAAAACCATAATACAATTGAAAATGTTTTTAAAAACCTGACAAATGTCGTAGGTTAAATACATAATTTCATTTGGAATTCTGTCTCGGTGCATCGGGATTGTTTTTTAAATCCACAACAACATGCTTGTTGTGTTTTTATTTTACTTCTCTTTTTAAAGGAATATATCCTTTACCTTTAAACCCATTTCTTTGATTGCTGTCATCCTACTCTTGTTGGGAATAATAAAAGACATGCAAATATATGTTGTCTATTTCTACTGCGCAGCACATCCTTGCATCTTAATGAAATCCAAACCAAATATTCAGACGCCAATCTGACAACGCCAACGACAACAACAAGGACGAAAACGAAAACGACAACGACGATAACGAAGCCGATCCGAAAAAAAAACTTTTCCAATAGGTATCTATCTCTCTTGATGCTCTTATAACTAGATACCTACTGGTTGGAGCAGGAGTAGGACCAGGAGCTCCTCTTACGCAATTTTTTTGTTGCTATGTGACCTTCAATGTGTATATATTGTGTCGTCATTGTGTGTCCTTCGTATCCTGCATGCAATGCATTTGTAGGATGATGCATGCATCCGAAAGAGTTTTCCCTCATTTTGTAAACATGCAACTAAACCATTGATCACGAGAAGACAACGATGACGATATGATGCTCCAACAGGATGTGATATATCTAGATACAAAATATTCGAGAGGGTATAACGTGGTCGTCCTCTGTATATCGAGGCGGCCGGCCGTTGTGGTATCTGAAAAATAAATGTCAATGCAAAAAAAATTATTTGAAAAGATTATAAAAAACAGGACACAAGCCACTCGCTCCTCGTTGTTGTCATCGTCGTCGTCGTAGTCCGGCAGTGAATTGAATGGGAATACAAAAAAGCATCTAGATAGATTCTGAGATTCTAGATTTCATTCAGCATCGTTGTCGGTTGTGTATTTTTTTGAAATGTTCAAGGATAAAGGACCTATGATTCCTAAAAATAGACCAAAAAAGGCAAATATTGAAATAACCACAACATTCAAATAAATACATACATAAGGTTCTTTTGACTCGTGTATTTTCCCGCATGTTTTTTGTACAATGTCTGATGGCTCTAACAAGTTTCCGTCAATTTAAGTTTTTGCCTTTTGAAAATCTCAAAAATTCGAATTCAAAATTTTTGCCATTTTAATTGGCATAAAATAATGAAGAACGCCCAAAATTCATCCCATTTTCCACCCTTTCACCATCGAACATCATAATTTATCCTAAACAAACAAAAGAAGAGAGAAAGATGCTGAAGATGATGATTTGGTCCTGCGAAGACAATAACCCTGCGGGGAGGGTGTTATAATGAGTTCGGGTGTTTTTGGTCTGATTTGTTCCGCATTGATTGGGGAGTATAAAAATAGAAAGCCACTAAAATTGTATTTCTTATGTTGTTTTATGGGTGTTAATTAAATTTTGCGAAATACAATTAACTTGTCAACTGGAGATTTAAGAATCTTAGAAGTATTTAAGTCGTACTTAAATAGTTAATAGGTTAATGGTAGGTTTATTGATTTTCGTAAAAGGTTTCAGATATCAGACCTATGAATGTAGTTATGTGTTTGAAATGACAACAATATGTTTTAACAACGTGGTAATGCAACCATTTATAGTTTACCGACAAAGTTTATATTTAATAAAAAGAAAAAGTGAGTATACGTCTAAGTGTACCATTTTGAATGGAATCAATCAATAAAATCATGATATTGATAGCAAAACTTAATGGTAGTGCATTAGACTGTATGTTAAAGAATTTTTATTTAACTCAACTAGACAACCAAATAAGGTTATAGAATTTGTTCTTATATGTTTCAAGTGTTTCTTTTAGAAGTCATTGACATAAACTAATGCCATTGATTAATATTTCAACACTTAAATAACATTGTTTTTCTTAAATTACAAAGAAAGGCCAGAAATAATTTCTGAAAATTCTGTTGTTCAATATTTTTATCTCAAGTTAACAACAATTTTGAGAAAAAGAGGCTGGGATGCTACCCACTCTCATAACTTCCCATCCCGCCTGTCCTTTTTGTTTTGCTTAAAAGTTGTACGTTTTCGTGTTTTGTTAAAAAAGTTGTCAGTTGAATTATTCTTAAAATTTAAAAATTACCAACAATATTTTGCATATAAAACAGTTTGGTTTCAAAATCTATTTTTGTTAACGAGATTTTTAATCGAAAACCAATGTTTATCAATTTTAGTAGCATTTCTTCAAAGTTTTTATTTCTTATATAAAAAAATACAAATTAGGTGAATGAAATTAATTTGAAGTCAATATCTTTTATTATTCACGAGATTTTGAGAACCGAACATCAATTTTTACCAATTTTGCGTACTATTTTTTTTAGATTTCAATTTTGTATGAAAAAAATGACTGTTGGATTTTTATAAAAAATTCACTGAATGTCGAAAACAATATTTTCTATGAGATAACAATAATTTGAAGCCAATATTTTTAATTTTTGAAAAGATATTTGTGTCGAAAGTCAATTTTTACCAAGTTTTAGTATTGTTTCTTTTTAGGTTTTGACTGTCAATTTGATTTTTCTCAAAATGGTACTGAACGTTGAAAACAATATTTATGATAAGATAAAATTAGTTGGAAGCCATAATCTCAAATTTTTGAAAAGATATTTGAGTCGAAAATCAATTTTTACCAACTTTTATTAAATTTTGTGCAGGTTTTTATTTTTATAAAAAAAATGTCAATTCGATTTTTCTCAACATTAATCCAGATGTTAAAAATGTTGTTCTTCGTTGCACAAAATTATTTTGGAGATAAAATCATTTTTTGTTCGTTAAGTTTTCTAGGTGACAAATATTTTTTTTTTTCAGTTTTTTTTTGATTTATAAAAAACCGTTAATTGGATTTTTTTTACAAAAATGTATTTGTTTGGTATCACGTCACAATATATAATTTAAAATTTATTTCAAGGCTCTAGCGTTATTGGTTCGTGAAATATTTAGGGTTAACCAAAATGTTCACCTTTTTTTTAAATTGCTATGGTAAAAAAACCATGCACGCAATATTGTTGAGAACCCTTCCTGCATCTTTCTGTATTGTTATCTGTATAACAAAATTTATTTGAAGTCAATATCTCTTCTGGTTCTGGAACTACGGACGACGAAAAAACGTCGCGAACGTACGTACACACGCACGCACTAACATCTCTCTAAAAATCTTTTATTTCGACAAAATTTTCAATTCGACAAATCGGACCGATTACAATAACTTCCTATGGGAAGTTAAAATTAATATTTTCGTAATATTTTAAAACCAAGAAGAAAGGTCAAAATGAAAATGATCAAATTATGTTTTGGAATTTTATCTTGAATTTGTGTCATCTTGTTTTTTCATGTAAGATTTAAAATCACTTAGCACAAACATTCGCAAGGCATCAAGAACTCTTTAAAATAAAAACTGAGTTGTAGATTTATCTGTAGAGATTTTTTATTGATGTACTCAAAAAATATTTGCAAGGATTCGATTCTTCAATATTAAAAAAAAAAAATTGAAATTTTAATACTAAAATCGTCTTATGATTTCAAAACGGATGCCATTCTTACTTTCAGAAATGTCTACATGGGTTGAGATCGAAATATTTAATGAGTCATAATACTGTCATAATATTGTCAACATTTCGCGTAAAAGAAATCTGTATGAACAAAATACTGTTAAGTCAGCATTCTGCAGGACAAAATTGTGGTTGGTCAGAATTCTTTATTTAAAAATTAATAAATTAATTAACAAAAATAGTGTTGGTATTATCGGGTTAACAATAAGAGCGCTACAAAACAAAAACGGTTTTGGATATCAATGAAATTCTTAATTCTTGTGAAAGTACGTTTGATGCCATTATGTATGGAACTCGTTTTCGTTTGCATGGCCACCACGGGCACAATTGCACAAGTCCAGACGCTGAACCCAATTTTCGACGGTTTTTAATTATAAATCGGCCGATACTGTTGAAATTTCACGTTCGATATTCGTACGAAGTTCATCAATCGTCGTTGGCTTGTTGGCATAGACCATAGACTTAACGGCGTCAAATCGCACGACCGAGGCGGCCAAGCGACTGCACCATTTCGTGAGATAACACGTTCTGCAATGTTGGTTTCCAATAAACTGATTGTAATATTTTCTGTGTGGCTTGTGACGAGCGCGCCGTCCTGTTGGAACCAAATGTCCTACAAGTTCATATCATCCAATTGGAGCGAAAAATATTCGGTTATCACTGAACGGTAACATGCCGGTCTTGATCATCACGGAAAAAGTATGGCACCATGACGCCACCGCCGCGCCGGCCCATAAACCACACCAAACCGTAATTTTTCGGGATGCAATGATGACTCATGGAGTACGTGTGGATTGCTGCCTGACCAATACCACGAAGCCATTCAGCCAGAAATCAGCCTCATCGCTGAGGATTATTTTTCGATGAAAATCCGAATCATTGTTGCTCAACCCAATTCACAAACATACGACGACGCTTCTGGTTGTCAAGCGGCTTCAGCCAAGATTTTTTCGCAAAATTTGCCACAAAACGTCGTCATAGAGATGTCCAACGCTTCAGAACGACGTGTGAGAAACACATTTGGGTTTTCTGCAATTGAAACCTCAGCGGCAGCAATATTCTCGCTAGTACGGGCCCTTCTTTGTCTCACTGCTTTGTACTGTGGCTGTGGACTCAACCCACTAGACGCTCAATTGTTGATCTGCTAGGACGATTATGACGACCATAAATTGGACGTAGCACTCTTAACGTTGAGGCCACTGACTCCAAATTTTGGTGGTACATTTTAATAATTTCGACTTGTTGTTGGCTCGTATATCTTTCCATCATGAAATGGCAAACCTTACTGAAGAGAAATGTCAAAAGAGCGACAGTTGAGTTGCACGCCACACGGACACGCTGCAGTAAACTTGAATCAATTGCGCTGTTTTCTCGACGAATGTTTTCTTTTAGGTTTTACTAGAGCTCGGGGATTGCTGCTGTCATCATAAAAAAAACCCATAAAAAAAAGCCTACTGGGGTTAAGTCGGGGGACCTCGATGTCCACGGGATGTCCCCAAAGCGATTGATAAGTTTTTGAGGGAAAGTTTCCTGAAGCAAATTCATCTGTGTTTACGGTCGAACCATCCTGTTGGAACTAAGTGTGCGACGAAAACGATCGATTCGGCAGAAGAATTCCGGTATCATGGTAATTGTCACTATTGATATGGTCCAATTATC
This sequence comes from Eupeodes luniger, assembly GCA_951509635.1. NCBI lineage: Eukaryota > Metazoa > Arthropoda > Insecta > Diptera > Syrphidae > Eupeodes > Eupeodes luniger. Next base: position 55,216,003 of record OX608073.1, read on the forward strand.
CCGTGCGTGGATAAGGCACACCAATCAGTTACCTGGGGCAATGCAATGGCTTTCGGTGTTTCAGTCGAAGGTTATGGGTTTTTAGAGCAAAGTAACGGCAGTATTGTTTATTATTGTGCTCGTTTAAATAAAAATGAGCCTCGTCGCTCAAAAAAATAAGATTCACGGTACGAAAACGCTTCAAAATCGTTTCACAAATTTGTTTGCGTGAAACAAAATCACTTTCTTTCAGTTTTTGAACGATTTGAATTTTGAATGGATGGAATTTTGAATCCTTTTTGAAAATTTCATGAATAATCGCTGGCCTTTCCGGATCGAAAGTCGTGGATTTTCAAGTAAACTCTTTCCAACCACTGGGTACGCGCTAAAAATTTTCAAATGGTATATTTTCTAACAAATCAATTTTTTGCATTAATATAAATCAAGTCCATATCTCTGCTGGTTTTTTAAGGTATGGAAGACGAAAAATGATATCACGAACGAACTTACGTACACACTCCAACACATACATCTCTCTAAAAAAATCTTTGATTTAGATTCTAGAGACCTTGAAACGTTGAGAATTGTCAAAATTTGCAATTCCTTTGCTGAAAGTTAATAAAATGTAAGAAACTAATAATACCTTTCTGAATTCACTTCTTCAGAAACCGCACATTTGTAGCCTCGTTTTCGTTTAGTTTTCAGGTAAAACATTTGTGTTTGATGTATAAAGATGTTAAAAAGTATATGTCACTTTTTCAACATAGGTTTAAGAGTGGCAAGTCAACAGCAACTAATCTCACTTTATTTACAAACTTCTGTGTCAATATTATTGAAAAATTAAATCAGTTAATTATAAAAAACTGTTAGAAAAACTTGAATCTTTAGATTTTCATAGCCAATTATTGAACTGGTTGAAGAGCTATATCTGACCAATCGTGTTCAATATGTCAAAATTGGTTCTGATAAATCTGAACAAAATTTCAACCACTCAAGGGTTTCTCAAGGCAGCCATCTTGGACCGCTTCTGTTTTTGTTATATATTAACGATTGACCTCACCAAATTTCTTATTATAAAATTTTAAGCAATGATCTCAGGAGTTACATTTGATGAAAAATTGGATTTTAGAATGCATGTAGATTACAATATCCTTAAAGAAAAATCTATGTTTGGACTTTTTGGAATTCTAACGACTTTAATTCGTTAGGTCGATTTTGGAATACTGTTATGTGGTTTGTGCCCTGTACTATAAAAATGCATCAAATAGAATATGAAGTAGTCAAAAACAATTTACGAGGTTTTTGCTTCGACAACTAAAATAAAGCGTACCCTTGCCCTCATATAAATGTCAATGTAGTTTGATTGACTTAAAAAGTCTTGGATCTAGAAGAGTTTACTTTTTAACATCTTTTGTGAGTGCTGCTGTAACTGGCCATATTGATTGTAAAAATTTACAATTGCTTTTTAAATTATATACTAATGGCTTGTTGTTCAAAACCAAGGGTTAACACGAACTTCTATATTTTTGTAACGGAAAAATGTTCAAAATAAATTAAATTTAATTTTCTTTTCAAGTAATTGCAATCTTTTGAAAAAATATATGATTGCAGCTCGTACTATTATTTATGATTTTAAGCCAACGAACAACTTTCGGACATAGAGCTTTCAATAATGGAGTTGGTATTAAATGAAAGATATGTATGATTGAAAACGTTAGTTTTATGAAATAAAGGGTTTTTCAATAAGGGCGGGTAGATTTTGAAATGGAATAAAACAAGATGTGTGTGAAGTATTAACAAAATTATTTTTTATTTGAAAGGCGCATGTATGCCATTAAGTGTGGAATATGACATCATTCAAATGCCCGCCTCGGCTTCTTACGGTGGAACGGATCCGAGTGGTTCAATTTTCAATGACTCTTCCGAATAGATCCAGCTGAATTTGAGCGATGGCCTGTGTTATGTTCACCATTAGGGCAACGATCGATTGTGATTTATTTGCATAGACCTGCGATTTCAACAAACCCCACAGGAAAAAGTCTAGCGGGGTTAAATCGCATGACTTTGGTGGCCAATTCACATCACCCCTGCGAGAGATAACCTTATCCTCAAATCGTTCATGCAAAATGTCAATCGTGGCGTTTTCTGTGTGGCATGTATCACCGCGCCGTCCTGTTGGAACCACATGCCGTTGAGGTCTATATGGTTCAATTTGGGCCATAAGAAATTAGTTATCATCGTTATGTAGCGCTCGCTGTTGACGGTGACTTCGTGACTAACTTCGTTTTCAAAAAATTACGGACCAATTACGCCGCCGGCCGGCCCAAAATCCATACCAAACGGTAACTTTTTGAGGATGCATTATAACCTAGTGAACCTCGCGTGCGTTGGTGTCGTCCCATATACGGCAATTTTGCTTCTTAACACAGCCACTAAAGATGATTTTTCGGCCAAAATTGGGGTCCTCTTCCAAACGATTCGAAGCCCAGTAGGCGAATAAACGGCGTTGTCTATGGTCATGAACTTTGAGCTCCTGGGTCAGTTAGATCTTGTACGGGTGTAGGCTCTAGTCCCAACGCAAAATTCGCCAAGTTGAAATCTGCGAAAGGCCGAGTTCTTGTGCACGGCGAGGAATAAACTGCCCCGGGTTGCCCGCAACGTTTGCGTTGACGAACACTCATTTCGATAATAAAGTTTTATCATTTGAACGTGCTGTTCAATCGTGTAGGGAGTCAAACTGACTTCCGTGTAGATAGAGGGAAGTTATATGTATATATATATATGCTTGTCTCTAATCTGGAAAGAATGATGTTAAATGTAGATAAAGCTGGTGGATTGGGGTCCCAACATGAAACCAAGCGGCCACTTCTAGGGTTATCTTCCCTAGATCCGTACTATCAAAGAACGAAAGTTAGAGCCGGACCATCATATGATCATATATGGGACGGCCCCCTAGTGGGAGTTTCGTGGTGGCTGTGGTTATCCTATAAGCATAGGGTATTGGTTTTAGGATTGTTCACCCGCCTAAACCAATACTTAGATAGAAAAAACCATGACCAAAGGTTAACAAATGAGCACGGCATTTGTTAGGTCTTGGAAGCTTAGAAAGAGGAACTCACTCGAAGGTACTTGTTTAGAGAGTGGGTGACTCTTATGAAATCACTTTAAGTGAGTTTCAAAAACAAAGCAATGTCAAGGGACAGCAAGTTTAGTAAGCTTGCCAGCAAATAAGGGCTAACCGCTAGGCGTTGCTGTTGCGGGCTAACCTATCTTAAACTGTTCAATCGTGTAACTTGCCATGATGATTTGGCATAAGTAAACTGAATAAAAACAATAGATTTGACAGATGTCACCGAAACAAAATGGCCGCCACGAGGCGCTAAAATTTACCCGCGCCAATTTTTAACCTTTTATTTCAAAAACATCAAAGATGTTGATGCATTTGAGATCACAGGTAGTGGATATTTTTGATAATATTTGTAAATCGAAAGAACAGAAACATGACTTAAGAATATTCTAGTTTCCAAGAAATCGCTACATGCATACGTAATGTTTTCTTAAAATTAAACACTTGTTAAAAACGCAATATTTCAAGAAAAGAATGAACAAAACTTCATCTCTACTTCCCACTATCAAAAAGACTCTTAAGTCTTAAGTTAGGTAGATATTTCATCTTCTTCCTTTTTTGTTCACTTAAAATTAATAGAAATCCTCCCTCATTCATTTTCATTCTTTCAATCTTCTCATAGATCTACAACAACAACAAAAAAAGGATGTTTGCATCATTCTAACAAGGTTGAAGCATTCTTAAATGCAAATCGTTCTTGTTAAAGCTTCTGAAAAATTCATAAGACATACCTTTATACCTACTTCTCCAGCTAGAATCTAGGTAGATATAGAAGACTAAACTCTGTGCGATATATGAAGGAAGGAAAAACTTACCATCTCATTATATATTGGATGAAACCAAGCAGCTATAAAGCAGAGAACTTGAAACGCACATCAGCTATCTCACTATATCTATCCCTATCTAACTCTGAGTCTGTGAGTGACGGTTGTTTTCATTTCTTTAAGGATGTGAATGGCATACAAAATGACATTTTTTCTTTTTTAAATCTTGAGTTTTTCCATATAGAAGAATGATGCATACATTGGTCCTCTGGTATATCCTGGAACATATATCTTCCTACTTAAAAAGGAAGAAATAAAAAAACAATAAAAGTGCGTAGGTAACAAGAATACCCGCACAAGGACTCGTAGAACAGAAAAAGGACGATTAGAGTGTGGTTTTTTTGTTTGTGTTTAAAATAAATAAATTATTCCATTCTTCAATGTTGTTCGACATCCCTTTTGTTTTTTTTTTAAAGACCGAAACGACATAGCTTGTTTGAACAAATTGACAAAATGTAAAATACTCAGTTCCGCGCTCCGGAATAAAACTAATTTTGCGGAAAATATTCCACTCTTTGCTGACTACAAGACGACACGTGCTCCAATAAACTCTTTCTCTTGGTTAAATAGCATGTCCTTGTGGGAGACCTAAAAAAAAGACTGGAAAAAAAGACCACCACAGATCCTCCGAAATGACTTCAGCTGCTGGTGAATGCATAAAAAAAGACTAACAACACTACTGACTTCACTACTGTGAATATTATTTAACCCCCCCCCCCCCTCCGCTCACGCCACAAATTCACTGCATCATTGCAATGTTGGTTTGGTTGTCATTGTGTCGTCACTAAAGCATCTCCAGCGCCATCATTGTCGTCCTCGTCTTCTTTCATTGACATGAACATGGCGAACCAAACTGTTAACCATAACCACCAAAGAAAAATGGAAGAAGGAAAGAAAACGAGAAGAGGATTACTGCAAAACTAAAGTAAACTTCAAGGATTTTTCTCATCATCTGTATAACATTTTAAGAATATAAACAGTGTTTTTGATTATTTTCTTTATATTTTCTTACAGGATATCCGATTCTTGGGGTCCTTTTGCTTTTTTTTTTTGACGGACCCGAAGTGAACATTGTCTTGTCTTCCTTTTTTTTAGTGGGTTGTCTCTTATCATGCTCTTCATTGTGGGAACGAAGCTAGAGTCAAAGGAATATTACATAAACATTCTTTCACAGCCCTCCACCCCCTCCAAAAAAAAAGGAATAACATGCATACTCGTATACCTATAAAAAAGAGAGAAAGGACCCAAAGTCAAGGATACAAAGTTGTTAACATGACATCATGTTGAATGCACCACATTCCAATGAATTGAAAACTCTTATCATTGTCTCGCATGCATTTTTGCTATAAAGGATAAAGTAGTAGCTAGCAACAGCTCCTCTTCCCTTCTGTAACTCTCTTTCTCAACCAAAATTGGTACTCCCCCTTTTTCATATTCGTCCTCGAAATAAAGGGAATATAATTTGAAAACGAGAACCGAAAGTCCTTGGATATACGTATGTATGCGGTGCATGCGAAGAGCATGGTATTTTTGTAAAGAGCTTAGTGAGTGTGAATTTTTATATTAAAAAGAAGCTTAAATATACATATATAAAAAGATGTGTCGGTATATGGTATTTTAGCCATTATATCGAAAAGACGAGCTTTAGCGCAATCGGTATGGCATCACAATATATATGTATATATAAGATGATTGGCAATAAAACGATAAGGGTGCAAAATATAACCTTTATGGTTTGTTGCACTCTTAAAGGATTCGATTAAGTAAAGAGTGAGAGAAACTTACCTATACATACCAGCATATTCACCTTCTAACAAACGTAGCGCAGGAGGTAGGTATAAGGTATTGTATAGTGCTAGATTTTCTGTTTGAAACTATTATCCTTTTTAGGATATAACTTTTGCGGGTGCGAAAGAAGAAGAAAATTATATAAAAAGTGCACTTATGTGAGATAAAAGAAGAACACACCTATGTGCTGGTAGGTACTCATGGTTAAGTGAAATAAGGACACATAAGGTGAACTTTACGTGATTATGCGGCAGCTTAAAGTGGCTTAAATGTTTTCTTGGCAAGGCGAGGCGATGATGATGATGATGAGGATGACTATGATGATGGTGGTATCGTGGCGGCGGCGAATACGAAGACGATGATGTTGTTGCTTTGAATGTAAAAGAAAGGATATATGGTATAGTGACGAGGACGATAGAAAGCTGTACAGTATGCAACAACTTGAGTCTTTTTTTTATGTTTTTGAGAATATTTTGCGGTTGGTTCTGAAGTCTCTAGAGGGGGAGCTGAGAGATTGTTTTCATATATCCATTATTAGCCTTATTTGAGGAAAAAGAGCATATATGTGTCAGTAAGGATATTTGCACATATTTAAAAGACGTCATCAGTAGGGAAAAGAAAGATAATAGAAAAAATATTCCCGCGAGGCATCTCCACAAGGAAATACATATATGTAGAAAAAAAGAAGTAAGGATATAATACCAAAGTTGACACTTATTACTTTCAAAGATAACCTTCTATCTATTCATCTATTTGTATACTTATGTACAATGTACATAGTACGAGTATATGAAGATTAAAAACGAGAAGAATAGATGTGGTGAAAAGTTGACAGAGGTCATATGGGTTTTGGGTACAGGCTATCAGGATTGATCAGCTATTTTCAGAAAGTGACAGCAATTTTATCGAACTTTATTTTGATGGTAGGTTTATTGGTTGAGACTTGAAGGGATGTTATTAACGAAGTATTTGATGAAATTAAATTCTATTCCCAGTATTTTTTATTGATACATTGTTAGTCAGAAAACACTTTACGTAAGTACCTAAAATTGTCGGTGCCTGTCAAAATCAATATGTCTACAAAAAATCATTCGAGATTTCGATATGATCGAAAAACATAAGGAAAACACACAAAAAAAAATGTAGATTATTGAGGTTGATATTTTGAAAAACTGACTTGAGGCATACAATATATTTATACTAAAAATATATTTATACTAAAAAAAGGTCGCGTAACAGTCCTTGGGTCTATAGTGACTTACAGTTTTTAACCATTCCTGTGCCGTGAAAACTTTAGATGGCACAGCATTTGATTAAACCTAAGACCTTTAGACAGTCGTATTTATGTATGTATGTATATATAAAAATGGAAGATTTTTTATTTTTGAAAACAACATTGAAAATATGTTAAGAATATTATGTTTAAACTAGACATCGACATTGTTTGACCTTATGACTTATTAGATAGGTACATAGGTGGGTCTGGAGAGATCATAGGGATTTGTGGCAGAATAACAACTTCACAATCCAATTTGTCGTTCAGAATTATAGTTTCAAGAACATTGCCCATAATTTGTTTATGACGAAGTTTGTATCTTTGTATAGCTTAGATGTATTTACTTACTTACTTAAGGTGGGGCTACAGTCCTGTGTGAACTAGGGCCTCACCCAACATGCGCTCTACGTGACCCAACCATCTAAGCCGTTGAACTTTTACCCTTCTGGCTAAGTCTACGTCGCTGTACAGCCCGTACAGCTCGTCGTTCCATCTTCTCCCCCACTCCCCTTCTATACATACGGGACCGTAGATCACACGAAGAACTTTTCTCTCGAAACGACCCAAGGTGCTTTCATCCGTTTTTGTCATAGTCCATGACAGGGATGATGAGGGTCTTATAAAGCGAAACTTTGCTCCCTCGAGAGAGGACTACTCAATTGCTTTCTTAGCTCAAAGAAACAGCGGTTAGCGGTTGTTTTCTGCGTTAATAGCGGAGCCTAGGAAGACAAAGTCCTTATGACAACCTCAAAGTTAAGTCTGTCGATGGTGACGTTTTGACCGAGACTGTGGTGTTGTAGGTCCTTTCTTGATGACAGCATGTACTTTGTTTTGCCCCCATTAACCGTTAAACCCATTTTTGCCGCCTCTTCTTCAATACTCACATTATGTCAGGACCTATCAGGTTGTTGACGATGGGCTTTAGACGTTCACATATTACGGCAGAGAAGATTTTGTAAGCGATGTTAAGTAGACTGATTCCTCTATAGTTGGTGCAGTTTAGAGGGTCTCCTTTTTCAGGATCGGGCAAACAATACTGAGGTTCCATTCATCGGGCATGCTTTCTTCCGACCATATCTTAAAGATAAGTTGATGCATGCTCCTAACCAAATTATCTTCAGCTGCTTTGAAGATCTCGGCATTCAATCCATCTGCTCCAGCGGCTTTATTGGACTTCAGCTTAGATATGCCAATCTTTACTTCGTCTAAGTCGGGAGGACGGGATTGTTGGCTTTCGTCGTCTATGTTGAATGGATCATCCTGCCTGACAGCGGAATTCGGTTCGTCGTAGCCGTTATACAGTCTACAGAAGTGGTCCTTTCATATCCATACATTTAGATGTATTTAAATTCCAAAATAAAATGGTATAGGTGAGCGAATACCAAAATAATGCTAACACATTGAGCTATGGGTATAGGGCGAGAATTGGTACCGAAGAGTATATCGTCGTCGTTCTATGAAAACTCCCTAAGTCCATTTTTTGTGTTTTGAGTTATTTGCATTTGAAGTTTGAAATCAATATGCAAATTAATAGATTTTGGCAGTTTTAATTCTTCATAATTGAAAAATTGTACATTGTAGAGCTTAGGAAGTTTTGAGAAAATATAAATTTTGTCATTTGCAAGAACTTGGTGTATTTATTTCATTTTTGCGGAAAATGGACTTAGGGAGTTTTCATAGAACGACGACGATATGATCTTAAAGTTGCGGTCACCGACTCCGAACTTTGGTAGATATTTTTTTATAATTTGCAAACGTTGGTCGTTTGTGTCAAAGACACTCCATATAAAGACTGAAATCTTTCGTAAGTTTCACACTCCAACACCCATTTGTTTACATTGTTGTATTTGTAATTTTGACATTAGGTCCATGAATACTTTTACTTTTATGAAATAGTCATCTTTTTTAAACTAAAAAAAAAAAAATTATTAGAACATTCAAAAAATGTAATTTTTGGAAAGAATAACTTTACCTGGATCAGAACTCTTTCTATTACATTTAAAATTAAAAAAAAAAACAATGTTTCACATTTTTGCTAATATTTTTTCAAGTTTTCTTTACATAATAAAACAAACGTTTTGTTCAGACAACTATAACTTTTTATTGAATTGGAAAGTGAAGTTACAAATTAACAATTTCTTGCCACTTTCAATCAGACCCTTAGGCGTTGACATACAAAAAATGAGCAAAAAAATGCAATGGCTAATGTCGCCGTAGCCACTAGGTGCCGCCCCCTTAAGAATCACGATAATAGTACTATAGGTTTTATATACAAAGATTCTACCTACTAAAGTAAGTAATGTTTGGTTTGGTGGAACAAATTTAATTTAATTTTAATACGCCATCTATTGTTTCTTAGTCCCAACAAGCATTTTTGTTTTCAAAGGAAATCTAATATTATATAGAGATTGCCAAAATAAAACAAATACAAAACAATACAAAAACCAAGGCAAATTATTTATTTTTATAAGTTAACATTATATAATTATAGATTTTGAAATAACTTAAAACGTACTACGAATTGTTAGTCCATCGAAATTAGGTATGGAGAAAAATGGAGGCGGAACAAAACAGCATACTTAAAGGAGCTTATAAAAATGTTGATGCTTCAAATGCATTTGATAAACAATTATCACATCTCGATCTGTGACGTCAGTGGTCTAAAGTAGTGGAGTGCGTAGTGCACACGACTTCTAAGACTGAGCAAATCTGATATGCGTGGGTTCGAAACCTATGGTGTGCATAAAAAGTTTTTCAAATACAATTGGATTAAAGCTCAGCACCACAAAAAGGAGACTGATGAGTGCAAAAGTGGCAAAGCACGAAATAGCTATATCTCCAGCCAAAACAATGAGTGGTAGCACCTTTAAGTTGTTGTTGTTGTTCAAACATTCAGTGAAATTGACGGAATAAAGAATGGTCAAGTCTAACAAGCTGACATTCTAGTACGAATAGTACAATAAAATAACTAAAAACATGGTATTGTAGTGATCAGTTTTCTTTTCAAGTTTATTACCTACAAAAAATATATAAGAAACAATACCACAAAATACACAACACTTTTCAGCCCACCCGATTTATTTTATTATCCCTATATTCTGCATTACATTTAATACATTTTTCCTTATCAACCAATGTTGAAACAAAATTGTCCATTTTAGGTCAGGCAAGCACTATACAATATTCATTCTTCGTATTTTAGTATACTTTTTGAACACTTTCATGAATTTCTCATCAATTCGTGGTGAATTGACTTAAGCAGTGGTGAATTGACAATAGCAGTGGGGATTTGATATTAGCATATTGGTTGACGTTACAGCTAGTAGGCAAACCAGAATGACAGATTGATTTTCGGTCTTTATATAGAGTGTCTTTGGTTTGTGTACTTTACTATGATGAAAATGTTGATTTTACTGATTAAATTGAGAATGACAGGTCGATGAAATTATAGCCTTGAAGAAGAGGTAATGAATGGAATAAAAAATAGGTTAGAAAAATGTCTTCGTCATTAAACTTTCAAGAATCCTATAAGGAACATGAAAACGTGACAAATTTGTATTTTATCTTCTTAAAAATTAATTTTCGTGTTACTATAAGACTAAAATGATTTTTTAAAATTCAAGGCTAAAGTCAATATCACGCTTTTTGAGCAGTAAACATTCTTTTTGTGGGCTTACAATTACGAAAAATCTACTTCAAATGGGAACTACTGAACTTTGACAGTTAATAGAGGCCACTTTGTTGGAGATATACATATGTGTCAAATTGGCTAACTTTCATTTACAACTTTTTTCCAGACCACCTGCTGGATATTACTATATTCAGGATGGGGTCCACACACTTCGGAAATTTTAAATTTCGTTAGAGTCAACCTATCAAGAGGGCTATTTGCAGTGTGGCAAATAAATTGAGCTCATAAGCCAACAAAACGAAATACAGAACAAAAACCTCTCTTGTTGTTAAAAATAGGCAGAAGGAACACCACATGCGGCACTCTCAAGAATTCCATCTTCCACATACAAAATGTATACAAAATTTAACTAATTCAGGAGTTTAAGATAATCTTTAATAGACAACGCTGAATGTCAGCTGGAAACTGATCCTATTTTTTTTTGGAAAAATCCAATTTATCGAATGGAATGAACAAAAACAATCCACTTGAGATCCCAAAATAGTCACATTTTAGTGTTGGTTTTGGGTTAGCTGTTGACGGGTCATTGGTTAATAAATTTCTTTTAGAACGATCCTAGCTAAGCCACCTGTAAACAACGTGCACTAGAGCTCTACGATTAAAAAACTTATTTTGGACTTATTATTCGATGATATAAACATGAGCACCTTGGGTCGTTTCGAGAGAAAGATTCTTCGTGTGATCTACGGTCCCGTATGCATCGAAGGGGAGTGGAGGAGAAGATGGAACGACGAGCTGTACGGGCTGTACAGCGACGTAGACTTAGCCAGAAGGGTAGAAGTCCAACGACTAAGATGGCTGGGTCACGTAGAGCGCATGGAAACCAATGCTCCGGCCCGGAAAGTTTTCGAATCCACACCCACAGGACAGCGCAGTAGAGGAAGACCGAGAATCAGGTGGCGCGCACAAGTGGAAGGTGACCTCACCCAACTCGGAGCGCAAAACTGGAGACATCTAGCTAGGGACCGAGCTAGATGGAGAAGTTTGTTGGGTGAGGCCCTAGTTCACACAGGACTGTAGCGCCACCTTAAGTAAGTAAGTAAGTAAGATATAAACATTAACACCAACAACATGTGTTTTTTTTAAAGTTTACGCCATATTCGAAATTCTGCACAGCTGTCACAGCTCGCAGATCTATGCCAATTAAAAAAATCAACGTTACCAATTACATCTTGATTTATGTTATAGTCATTTCGAAAATTGGATATTTGAATGACGTAATATTCCTAAAAAAAAACTAACTGGTGTTTTTTAGAGGTATAGAACTTTAAGTTGGCAACACTAATTTAACAGGCTGTCATTTTGTCAGCTGTCAAGTGGTTCATTTTTCGATGTTTTGGTATTTCAACATGAATTGTCTGACACCTGAACAATGCTTCCAAATTGTGCAAATTTATTTTGAAAATCATATTTCTGTTTGAAATCCGTATCACGCGAATTTTGTGTGTTGAGACAACGTTAAATATGTGTTTTGTGAAACAATTGGTCCGTAATTTCTTAGAAACGATGCTGGAAAAAGTCACCGAAAATAAATTCTTCCTATGTTCAACATAGAGGATAGCACAGTAAATTAACTTGCCTTACTTTGATCTTAGATGCTGATAGTGCTGAAATTAATACTCTCCAATTTTTTCAAGGTATTAATGAAGAAATGTTTTCTTTTTGTTTCTTTCCAATTTTTTTAAAGGAATTAGTAAAGAAATGTTTTCTTTTTGTTTAGTAGGCTTATGAATTCCTTAAATTATGGCTGGCAACACGATTGCACTGCTTTCGGTTTTGAGAGCTAGTAAGATGTTCTAAAATCCTTCGGCATAGTTAACATAGATTTTGGAAATTTCCTGGGTTGTCAAACACACAATTTAATGTTTCTATTTTTTGAAATACAAAGGGTAAAAAAGTTGTCAATACGATTTTTCTAAAATATTAACTAATTAAAGAATGCAATAATATTTAAGATATGATAGTTATGTATGAACATTTAAATTAAAGAATAAATCTAATCTAAATCTAATCTAAATCTATTTAAGATATGATAAAATAAATTTGATTTCAATATCTGATTTTTTTTCCCAGGATTTGTTGGTTTGTGAGATATTTGGGGTGACCAAAATGTTTTTTTGAAAGTCCTTTTTTGCATCTTTCGATGTAATTTTCTGTACAACAAAATTTATTTGAAATCGATATTTCTACTGGTTGTTGACATATAGTAAAGACCACAAAAGTTGGTATCCCGCAGAGTTGTAAAGACTGCAGTCTTTTGGGTAATGCATTCAATTAAGTCGCAGTTAATTAACTAATTTTTTGAATGTAAGTTAATACTGCGACTGGGAAATTTAACTGCAAAAAAACAGTCAGCAGTCAGTACTTACTTTCTGACTTGCAGTTAAAAAAAGCAGTTAATTGACTAAAAGTTAATTAACTGCAGTTCTTTTAACTAATTTTAGTCTTTTTAGTCAGTACAAATTCTTTTGTACTGGGGTATTAGAATTTTTAGTCAGTAAGTCTTTTAACTGCAGTTAATTAACTTTAAGTCAATTAACTTTTTTTAGTCTTTTGACTTCTTTTAGTCTTTATAAGTCCAAAGATTATTAAGAGTACGTCGTTTGAGAGTATATTGTAAATCGAAAAACAAAGTAAAGAGATAAATATAAAAATAAGAATATGTACATCTGTATTTCTGTTTTTTTTTTTCAAAAAGTTTGAATAGTGATGCGTTTTGAAAACGCCTTTAAAGATGTTGTTCAGATTTGTCATACATTCATGTTACATAGTATATGTATAATATATTGTTGTAATAATTAAAAAATATTTTGGTTTTCCCAAATGATCTGATATCATTGAAATATGCTAATTCAGTCTTAAAAAGAAAAAAACATGAGCAAATGCTTCTATTTCTTGCTTGATTGATATGTTACGGGTGGTCGTTATAAAAAGTTCGTGTTGAATGGGCCTAAATTACCTCCAAATAAAGACATAATTCTTTTATTTGGGGAGAGTACGATAACTTTGGCGACAAAGTTTAATGACGGATTTGTATAGAACAGTTAAAAACAAGCATTCTTTACTATGGGAGGGGGGGGTCTATCTCCCCCCGTTTAGGCAGTAGGGGCAGTTTAAAAAAATATGTACATTAAATGGAAAAAAAATAATTAAAAAAAAAGGTAATACCCTCAATTAAGTATTATACCTTTTTTTAAAGCCAACACTTTTGTCTATTAGCTTGTTTTTAAATCAAGTCAAAACTATGCATAGTTTTTGAAAAAAATTGTTTTAAAGTCAAAATTTGTGCAAAAAAAAGTTAAAAAAAAGGTTTAAAGTGTAATTTTTCAAAACTTTCAGATTATCTACTATTTTTTTTTTAGAATTCATTGCTCTTATTTGTTTTTGATCAAAAACTGAAAACTAGATGACTTTATGTCTTCTATTTCTTGAGAAAATTGAAAATTACCAAAAAAAATATTTTAATTAAATTACTTTTTCCTTGCTTAAGTATTAACGTGGTCTTATTTTGATAGTAACAATGGTAGGTGCGAGTTTGGGTGTATGCAACAGTAAGGTGTGTGCGAGTTTGTGTGTATGCAACAGTGGGATCTGTTAGGGGGGGCATAGTGCCCCCCTGCTTGAGCACACTATAGGATTTGGGGTGGGTGCGAGGTAGAGTGGGTGCAAGGTGGGGAAGGTGAAAGGTGCGGGGGGTGCATGCAAAGTTTCTTTTGCATTTAAATAAGCTGGATTTAAGAAAAATTAATTTATCCTTGGTATATCTTAATCCATATTCGATTATTACTATCAAAATAAGACCACGTTAATACTTAAGCAAGGAAAAAGTAATTTAATTAAAATATTTTTTTTGGTAATTTTCAATTTTCTCAAGAAATAGAAGACATAAAGTCATCTAGTTTTCAGTTTTTGATCAAAAACAAATAAGAGCAATGAATTCTAAAAAAAAAATAGTAGATAATCTGAAAGTTTTGAAAAATTACACTTTAAACCTTTTTTTTAACTTTTTTTTGCACAAATTTTGACTTTAAAACAATTTTTTTCAAAAACTATGCATAGTTTTGACTTGATTTAAAAACAAGCTAATAGACAAAAGTGTTGGCTTTAAAAAAAGGTATAATACTTAATTGAGGGTATTACCTTTTTTTTTAATTATTTTTTTTCCATTTAATGTACATATTTTTTTAAACTGCCCCTACTGCCTAAACGGGGGGAGATAGACCCCCCCCTCCCATAGTAAAGAATGCTTGTTTTTAACTGTTCTATACAAATCCGTCATTAAACTTTGTCGCCAAAGTTATCGTACTCTCCCCAAATAAAAGAATTATGTCTTTATTTGGAGGTAATTTAGGCCCATTCAACACGAACTTTTTATAACGACCACCCGTAACATATCAATCAAGCAAGAAATAGAAGCATTTGCTCATGTTTTTTTCTTTTTAAGACTGAATTAGCATATTTCAATGATATCAGATCATTTGGGAAAACCAAAATATTTTTTAATTATTACAACAATATATTATACATATACTATGTAACATGAATGTATGACAAATCTGAACAACATCTTTAAAGGCGTTTTCAAAACGCATCACTATTCAAACTTTTTGAAAAAAAAAAACAGAAATACAGATGTACATATTCTTATTTTTATATTTATCTCTTTACTTTGTTTTTCGATTTACAATATACTCTCAAACGACGTACTCTTAATAATCTTTGGACTTATAAAGACTAAAAGAAGTCAAAAGACTAAAAAAAGTTAATTGACTTAAAGTTAATTAACTGCAGTTAAAAGACTTACTGACTAAAAATTCTAATACCCCAGTACAAAAGAATTTGTACTGACTAAAAAGACTAAAATTAGTTAAAAGATCTGCAGTTAATTAACTTTTAGTCAATTAACTGCTTTTTTTAACTGCAAGTCAGAAAGTAAGTACTGACTGCTGACTGTTTTTTTGCAGTTAAAGTACTTTTCTAAGTTAAAAGACTAATGAAAAAAAGTCTTATTCGTGACTTAACTGCAGTCCCAAAAAGACTGCAGTTTTTACAACTCTGGTATCCCGAACGTACGTACATACGCACACACATACATACATCTCTCTTCAAATCTTTGATTTAGACTCTAGGAACTTTGAAACGTCGAAATTTTTAATTCGACAAATCGGAACGATTACAATAACTTCCTATACCAAATTTCTGTGAGTCATTTTTAAACCATGATTTTTTCAGCTTTTGTGCCTATTAACCAACATTTTTATTAAGGAATATAGTTTGAGTCGTTGAGATGAGACTAATCAAATCAACCCTTTATGATTAATCAGCGTCAAATCTTTGGAATTTTTTTAAAAAACCTAATCCACTGTTAAGAAAGTTTCAAACTTAAACTTAAACGTATAAGACACCCTGTACTTCAATTGTGGTTTTAAACTCGAGCCCAATAAGCTTAAAATGTGGTTGAAACAATTTGTAACTTAGCAGACCATTTTCACTTATTAGAGTGGGTGTATCTATAAATGAAGAACCATTAAGATTCTTGGCCTCTAATGATCCAAGGGATTTTGATGGTCATATCAAAATACCTACAGCGATTAAAAACTTTTCTACAGCAACAAATTATTACATCATAAAAGCAAATTGTTTTAAATCCTCTCTCTTCTCAAAATTAGGTAGAAAAGTACTCAAACTTCCAATAAAATTGTTCCCACATTCATGACACCACCTGCGGGTGGTCCGAGCGGTCTGGGCGGTCGTCGCATCGGTCGGTCGATTCGGTGTGATATGATGACTCAGTATGCGCCCAGATTGCCCAAAGGCAATTTATCAAAATGTTGTGGCCACAAGGCCATTCCTATATTCTATGCCTCTACCTGTCATATTTGCCACAATAAACACCCCTACCCATTAGTGTCGTGTTCGGTATTCCGTTTATTCCGGACTAAAATTATAATTTATCTCAACCACACGCTGCTGTGCGCTCTGCCATTTCCTCCCACTTCACTTAACACTCTTCACCATATGATCCAGTTCGTTTCGATTAATTTTCCTCGCAGTCGTGACGTCATTGAAATATTTCCGGAAAAGATTTTCGAGAAAAGTAAAATCTTTCTTCCTCTCTTGTCCGCTTTTTCATTTCAAAAACTTAAATGATCATCATTTCCCGAGAAACATCACACATTTTTCTTCAATTAACTCAAATCTATGTTTATTCGTGGGAGGAGATAAATAAATGTCAAATCCGACCGCGTATTTTGTCAACAAATTCTTGAAGTTTTGTGGTTCTCAAAATGTGTGTGTTTTCGAAATGTGAATCTCTGTGTGATAATGATTTTTGATTTACTGAGTGTAAAATTAATTTTTGTGTTTTTATAAACGTTGATTAGTCATTTTGAATTTCATCGAGTTATACTATAGAAAAACGAATTAAAAATTAAAAGAGAAAAATAAAAACAAAATAATTATGATATTGCCATCTGGGATTTTTCGTTTGTATTTTGATAATAATTTTTCTATATAATTGATTTAAATGTTGTGGCATTTTGAATTTGAATTTTAATCGTATTTTAAGTGTGTCTTTTGAATGAAATAGGCTAACTATTTAATTTTAAAGTTTCAAATGTCAGAAATATATGACATTTATATTTATTGGAATGATTTATGAGTTTTTGCGGGTTAGGGGGTTAGTTTTTTTTGTGGGTGTGTTTTGCGGTTTTGAGTTGATTTATGAACTATCAGTTTGACAATGCATTAATTTGGAAATTAATTGGGCTTATTTTGTGAGTCTATAAATATGATGTTAAAAACAAATGTTTAAATAGTTTATATTTAGTTCTAAAGACATTCCAAGTTCATTTTGGTCAAAAAATAGACAGTTTCAGTCATATTTTTACTGATGAAATAAATAATGAAATTTTATAGAGTGAATATTTTGCAACAATGATGAATGCCAGTCAGAAATTTAACTTGGGTTTTATAGTTTTTGTTTAGCTTGGAGAAATATGTGTTTTTTAAAATCTGCAACTAAAAAGAATATTTAATATATGCTGTTTGTCAGTTCTTTTACGCCTTATAGAATTCCTAAACATTTTAGGCACATTACTAGTAATGAATAGATATGAATGTTTTTCGGAATTTTTTTGACAAAAAAATAACGTCTCCACTGCGACCAATTTTTCTTAGTATTTTAAGCAGATTCTTATTTTTTTATAAAAAATACAGTTGGGTTTTTCTAAAAATGTTGCCAAATATAAAAAATAATATTTTTCAAAAGATGAAACTAGTTTGAAGTCAATATTTTGCCAAGATATTCGTGTCGGAAAACAATTTTCACCAACTTTTAGTAGAGTTTTCTTCAGGTTTTTATTGTTTGTAAAAAACAAACTGGTACTTATATTTTCCCAAAATTAATTTGAAGTCGATGTCTTCAATTGTTTTTGAGACATGGAGGACGAAAAATGGTATCCCCCATGTACGGACTTACGAACGTAAATACACACGCACACACATATGTACATATTTCTTAAAATCTTTGATATATTTCTGTGGACTTTAAAACGTCGGAAAATTTCAAAATGTACAAATTGGACCTATTACAATAACTTCCTATGGGAAGTTAAAAAGTGAATAGGTTTTAATTTTTAACCTCTTGCATTCAATCATCATATATCCTCACTCATCCTCACTCATCCGCACTCATCCTCACTCATCCTCACTCATCCTCACTCATCCTCACTCATCCTCACTCATCCTTACTCATACTCTTTCATCCTCACTCATCCCCACTCATCCCCACTCATCCCCATTCATCCTCACGTATCCTCACTCATCCTCATTCATCCTCACTCATCATCACTCATCCAAACTCATCCTCATTCATTCTCACTCATCATCACTCATCCTCACTCATCCTCATTCATCCTCACTCATCTTCAATCAACCTCACTCATCCTCACTCATCATTACTCATCCTCACTCATCCTCACTCATCCTCACTCATTCCCACTCTTCTTCACTCATCCGCACTCATCCTCACTCATCCTACTCATCCTTACTCATCCTCACTCTTCCTCACTCATCCTAATTCATCCTCACTCATCCTAATTCATCCTAATCATCCTCACTTATTCTCATTTTTTAAAAATAATCTTCTTCATCCCTTTTCATCCTTTAGGAATCTTCAATCCTCTTCATTCATTCTTCACAAATACCTGACTCTTCTTCAAGCATTTTCAAGCATCCTTATTAATTGCATTATCACTCATCCTTAATCAAAATATTAACTCATCCTCACACCCCTACGCTTCTTTATTTTTACTGTGTTAATATGTTCCTTTTAATGGTAGGCGGAAATCTAGAATACACAAATTCGGTTTATTTTACATTTTATAAATTTTTTAATTTTTATTTATTCAATCAAAGAGTTCCTAACTATGATGAGGATTTTCAGATCAGTCAGTGTTCTGACAAATGCTGAGCTGACAATAACCAAATACCTTACAATAAATACTCGTTTGCTCAGACAGTAAGAATCTGATTGACATTTGGTTTACGGATTCGATTTTGCGTTGACGTTTAAAAAAAACATGACAATATTAAAAATTGTCTGCAATAGTCAGAAATCTTAAGCAACGACATTATTACAACTGCAAACGTCATTGTCTCAAAATGGCTGAAAATGACGTTTTTTCAACTGTCACAAAAAATCCTTATTTCATGCAAATGACACTTTGGAAAAAATTAATGACAGATCTGACAATATATCATTATCCTCTAACCACTCACAAAGCAAGTACCTAACCCATGGATTTGCTTCATCCATTCGAATGGATACAATATCCATGTCTGGCAATGTAAACAACAATATTCTGGCAGACAGACTGACTCCAGTTTAAGTCTGAAGATTCGCATCCTTTGTGCGGGAGGGAGAATTCTCTTGAATTCAAATTTCCATGGATTCGTTGGTGTTATTATTTTAGAACGCATGTCCAACCAACAACAACAGAATAAAGCTTTTAAACTTTTTCCAATTCAGAAACAAACCGGCATAATGAAACTCTATACCTACCATAGAGGAAATATATTATCTAGAGTCCCGACTTAATGGGTTTGCTCTCTTTCGGCCTACAAACTAAATTGAGCGAATTTTGCCCATTAGCATAAGCATGTGTTAGTTGTCCCGTGCATTTCTTATGGGAAAATGCAGATTCTATGTAGTTGTTACGGGCTTTTAAGAGAGTTACCTCAAATAAAATTTGAGGGTGTTTCAGGCAAGACGGGTACCAGTCGGGACTCTAGATAATATATTTCCTCTATGATACCTACTACGACGCGACGTATGACTAGAGACGAGACGAAGCTTTAACTATAGTTTATTATTTGCAACAATTTGTTGAAACACGGAAATGAGATACGTAGCACGCAGATACGAAATAGAATATGAAATTCAACTCCAAATTTTAAAGGGATGGTATGGTAGTGGAACACAACAAGTTTCTTGTTTTATTAACATTTGTAATCTTAGGTACGTATAGAAAAAAGTTGTGTATGGAAGCAATTTAATGTTTTCCCCACATACAAACAATTGCAATGGGATTTGCATGAAAATGAGAATTGTTGAGCGCATGACGAAAATGGGAAAACTAAAGAAAATACGATTGAAGAGAAAACACAAATACCTACAACAATTGTGGTTACAGGTTTTACTCTTTCTTACAATTAAGAGAAAGTATATTAATCATACACTGGCAAAAAAGTGAGATACTTAAATAAATTCTAGGTATTTTTATTTGTACCTCGGTATTTACATGAAATAATTATTCTAGTGCGGACTTTTTGTTTTTGTAAGTATTTAATGGACCAATGACATTTGAAAATTAGGTACTGACAAATCTTCCAGACTGAACTCAAATTACTCCTTAAAATGTTCTGCCTACATAAGGTTTTTAAAATAGGCCTTCTTAAAACTTTTTTTTTTTTAAATCGATAAATTTTATTTTAGTTTATTTTTCTTTAGTTTATAGAAAAAATGTTTAAAGTTTTAATCATGTTAAATAACCATTAGTTTTTCTAAATTCTTATTTGTATTGAAAAGTTTTATAGGTATGAAGTTTTGAAAAACCTTGAATTTTAAGCTTTTATGGTAGGTACAAACAATTATGTTTTAGAGTTGATTTTCCGTTCTAATTTTGATTAACACAATCCATTCAACAAGCCAACAAGAAATGGGTATTTTTCAAAAAATTTATGAAAAACTCAACTTTTTTAAATTGAGTATATTTGATGGTAAGGATCATAGTTTTGCAAAATCATCACTACACTAATTTTGTATTAAATTTTACTTTCATACATTTTAAAAGGTGTTATCTCAAAAACCTGACGCAAAAGAGTTGAATTCGAATTCGATCATCAAATTATTTACGCCCGCAGCTCAGTTATTTAAACAGAAGTTTCTTCCTGTTCATTTACATATATACGTAACGTATGTACATACATAGTAGGATATGATGCTTTTTTTTTAAAGTTTGGAAAACACCAACATTGTGTTCTAGAACAATGTACGGGTAAGTGCATGAATTTTCATAGGTCAGTGAACATCAATTTGATTGGAACTTGTTATATCCCAACTGTTAGTGGAACCTCATATTTGAAATTTCTAATCAAGTAAAATAAGGATTTCACCTCGGAATGATAAAATAAGCTTGAAACTCACTTATATCTTCATCTTTACCTTCTTATTCTTAACATAGTGTACAAAATCTCGTGTTTAGGATATGGTAGGTCCAACAAGTTTTTTTTTTCTTTTTTTAAGTTTAAATATTTATTGAAAAAAGTATTATTTTTTAGTTAAAATATGTAAGCTTTTAAATGTTTTTTACTTTTGCAATCTGACAAAGAAAACAATTTTCTGAAAGAGTGATTTCAGGAGTAACAGTTTCATTGTAATAAGGTTGTGAAAAAAGTTTTTAATCTTAAACCATTATTTTTTTTGAAAAGCTGGTTTACAAAGCTGTTGAAGACCTTTTAAGGAGCTCAGATTTGCAAAAAGTATGTCCATAATATACAATTTGACAGCTTTGCCGAGTTCCTAGAGTCAATTGTCGATGTATGCAAATTTTTAAACGATTTTATATTGAAAAAAGAAGCTGGTATGCAACCTACACTGATAACTTCCCATCCGTACCCGTCTGTCGATTTACCTAAAACTTTAACAAAATATCAATAAGATAATTATACATAAGATACAAAAAATGTGAAGTCACTAACTTTCTTTGTTCTCCTAATACTTGAGTCCAAAACCATTTTTTATCAGTTTTTTGTTGTTTTTGTAGGTTTTCGTGCTTTGTAAAAAAGTTGTCAATTGAATTTTTCTAAAAAATTAATAAAAAGTTAGCAAAAATATTTTGCGTATAACAAAATAAGTTTGATTTAAAAAAGAAATGTTTTTAATGTTTGTATTAATTATAAAAAAAAAACACCGATTGAATTTTACTTATAGCCTTCACTTACGTTAACAAATTAATTTTGCATAGAAGGAAATCATTTTGAAGCCAATACCTTCATATATTCTCGGGATATTAATTTGATTCAAACATCATCAGTTTTTACCAATTTTGCGTAGTATTTTTTGTAGATTCTTATTTTTTCTTATTAAAAAAACTGTCGACTGCATTTTTAAAAATTGATTTTCGACTCAAATATCTTTTCAAAAATTTGAGATTATGGCTTTAAACTAATTTTATCTAATAAGAAATATTGTTTTCAAAATTCAGTCAAATTTTGAGAAAAATCGAAATTACAGTTTTTTTACAAAAACTAAAAAGCTAAAAAAAAGCAATACTAAAACATGGTAAAAATTTACTTTCGACTGAAATAGCTTTTCAAAAATTAAAAAAATTGGCTTCAAACTTATTTTATGTCATAGAAAATATTGTTGTCGATATTCAATAATTTTTTATAAGACTCCAACAGTTCATAAAAAAATAAAATCTACAAAAAATAGTACGAACATTTAGTAAAAATTGATGTTCGGTTCTTGATATCTCTCCAATTAACTGACAACTTTTTTAACACAACATGAAAACATAAAAACTTGTTAGCAAGACAAATCGACAGACGGGATGGGAATTAAGTTATCAGTGTGGGTCGCATCTCAGCCTCTTTTTTTAATATTAAGATGCGATTATTTTGGAGACAATGCCTTTAATTTTGCAAAGAAATTTGAGTCGAAAATCAATTTTTAGCAACTTTAAGAAGTATTTTTGTTTGGTTTTTATTTTCTATTAAATTGTTGCTTGGATTGTTTTCAAAATTGTACTAGATGTCAAAAACGTTATCATTTTGAGTGCCGTGAAATAAGGCCAAGTGAAATGAAACCAACTTTCAAAACATGACCTTAATGCACTTTGCAAAAGTTAAATAAGTCAAATCTTTAGCAGTTGGTAATATTGTACTCTCAGAAAGTGAAATACGGCCAAACTATTTTAATAAATAAGACCAACTTACTCTTACGGTGAGGAATGTAAGGAGGGCATGTGGCCTATGCAACCCTCCCTGCTTGGGCACACTATAGGATTTGGGGTAGGTGCGAGGTTGAGTGTATGCAAAGTTGCACCGTTAAAAGTGAAATAAAACCAATTTTGCTTTATTTCAGTTTGTTTTAATGTTATAAGACCAACTGTTGAAAATCGGCTCTATTACGCTTAACAAAAGTGAAATAGATACGGCCAATTCTTGATATTTGGCCTTATTTCTCTTGGCATTATTTGGTGGCGTCACCATCATTTTGACGTTATTATTTTGGAAATAATATCATTCTTTGTTCGTAATACATTTGAGGAGACAAATAATTTTTTTATGTTTTTTTTTTATTTAGGAATACCTATTTTTTTTTTTTAAACTATTCTTACTTATTCGGTATCATGTCACATTTTATACGTACTATAAAATTCATTTGAAGTCGCTAGCTTTATTAGTTCGTGAGTTAGGTATTAAGGATGAACCAAAATTTTCACTTATTTTTTAAATTACTATAGATTTTAATTAGATTAGATTAGATTCAAGGGACCTTAAAACATCGAGAAATGTCAAAATTTTCAATTCGACTAATCACACCGATTACAATAACTAGGTAAGTTAAACAAAAATGTTAAGGTGTCTTTTCCTTTTTCGGGTTTCAGTAAAGTAGGTACATTTTTAATTGAGCGGCATTACTTTTACAAAGCGTTTCAGTATTTGACAACTAAACCTATTTAAGAAAAATAGCCACATTTTGGCAGAACACAAACTAGGTATACGCACTCTATAAAGAAACATTTCAAAATATTTTTGGCTTTACTCCTGGTGGCTCATGTGCTTGGTGCTCAAAAACCTTGAGGTCAACCCCAACCTTAAATGTCATTGCCCTACTTACCTCTTACTAACTCATAATAATCGACGATCTGCTGCAACGGAAAATTCCCCTAAAAAATGTTTCTTACGTATAGGTACCTACCTTTATCCCTATCCAGCCGTCCGTGTTAAAAATACAAAATCCCATGCAAGAAATTCTTTCATGAGAGAAAAATGTCATCCCATTTCAATGCAAAACACAAAAACAAAACCAACAACAAGAAAAATATCCCCCCTTCACTTGTTTAATCAAACAAAAACCACAATTTCGAATTTATACCTACCTCCAACCTAAAATATAAATTGCATGTTGCATTTCAAAGAGAAAAGAAGAAACAGAAAAAGAAAAAGAAGGAAAGAAAGAAAGAGAGAAATTGCAAAAGAAAGCAGGACCGATTTCCTCAATTCGAATTCAAATTCGAACCACCAACAAGGAAAGCAAAATAAAGTTCAAGCAACCAAAAAAACAAAAAAACGTCCCGCCAAACATTTCGCTGATATCTCTTCCATACCAACAAAGATAAAGATACAAATGAACGAAAAAGGTAACAAAAATACAGCGAAAACATAAAAAACTTCCATCCACCCAACAAAAATCATATGCTTTGTACCGTTCGTTCTCCCATTGTAAGTTTATCTCTTTGCACTTCAATTTTTCCCTTCGTTTTGTGTACCTATTCATTACCGACAGTGCGAGTGCAACTTACAGATACAATTGCAACCTGCCACCACGATTTTTACTCATTGCACTTGCGTCGTTGTTTCGCCTTCGCTCACACTGCTGTTTATAGCTTCAGGGTTGCCATATCATAAACTAGCTCAATATAGCGCTATTTATTAAAAATATTTGTAGCCCAAATTTATGCAAGAAAAAGCAGCCCAAATAATAGCCCAATTTTAATTAAATAATCTTGAAGCTTCAAATTCAAAACAACAGTAAATAAAATAAAAATATTAACACAGTATAAACGTTTCTGACTCTTTAAAAAGTAGTTGTAGCCCTCATAGTAATACTTGGGCTAATTATAGCCACATTATGATTAAGCTGTCACCTGTCATACATTTTGGAAAAAAGATAGCCCAGTTTTCGGTAAATAGCTCAATATGGCAATCCTGGTTGTGTACATTATTTTAAGTTTAAATATAACAAATACGCATATAAAAGAAACTTCACTTCGGCTTGTTTCTGTTTGTAAATAAAAATGAACCCGTTCTCTTTTCTTCTCACACACTTAGGTAGTATGGTATGTATGTATATTCGTTTATCATTTTACTCATTGCACGCAAAAGCGAAACGCAAACGACAAACAGGCTGGTGTGGTGTTGTAGTGAACTAAACTAACTGGACGTGAACATTGACGCTGAGTAAAATAAAATGTGTGTGATAGAACGGTAAATTGCCATGTTTACCGTTTTTTGTGTGTTTCCCTTCTGTTTCGCATTTTTTTTTTTTTTAATTGTTTCGCTATTGGTATAAAGTGGCAGTGGCACAAACGCACGGCACGGTGAACGAACCAACAAGGAAACACATAAGAAAACAAATCAACAACAACAACAACAAAACAAAAAGCTTCGCCGCAGATTTGACTTGAGTGTTTCTCTTTTATTTATATTCCATATCCACACGGTAAGCGTGAGCGTGAGACGTGAGTTGAGATTATGGCAAGAGGCAAGAAGCAATGGTAACGGCTACGAGCATGGCAAGTGGCAAAGTACTGTTTGTTTGCTCAAAAAAGGGGGTGTATATTATTTTGTTATATGTATATCTATAGGTATAGGTACGCAAAGTATCTCTGAGTGCGAGTGTTTCCAACGTTCTTTCGTTCGTTCGTAATCGTAAGTTTGAAGTTCCTCTCACTCAGTCTCTGTGCTCTGGTGTAAAAGATACAATAATTGAAAAAAAAGATTGCGGAGCCGGAGCGAGCGCAATCCCAACAAAAACAAGAAAAAATTATACAAACAACAAAAACAAAAATTACTCAAGAAAAACAAAAGAAAATACAATAATTTTTCTCTTCGCTACGATTTTCTACCACACATTTCTGACTGTGAGTCTAAACTAAACCAAACCAAGTGAGTTCGAGTCAAGACAACGGCAAGTACTCTGTAATTTTTCAGTACAAATTGTACTTTCAAACGGTACGGAAGTGTTCATAAAATTCTCACCTACATTACCTACAAAATCTGAATCTGTCTTGCTATACATATAGGTATATAACGGGATATAAATATACCTACCATAATTTCCATCTCATCTTTTATCTACATTATCCGTCGCGGCAGATGGAAAAATCTATTGTTCGCGAATACTTTCGAGTTTTTCGGTGAATTATTAAATATTTCGATTCGATTTAACGGTATATATTTCGATTTCGAGTACTTATTTGACATTTCTCGGGGGAAAAAATCAAGTGAAAATCCCGTTCGCACAACCCATTCGAAGGTATTTTCAAAAATTATTTAAGTAGGATTCTTTTTGTTTAAATTGTTGAAACTCTTTCTTGAATGGAAATGGAAAATCGACAGATTTTCTTTAAGTTAGTGCTACCAACACTTCAGAGGATATCGCAACTATACAAAATTTTCCCTCGTTTCCTCCTCTCCAACATACAACAAAACACACTCGATTCCTGAACGGAAAATTAAAGTGAAATTTTTAACAGGCGGAAAAAGAAAAACAAAAATCAGATTTTCTCTTCGGTTTCTGAATTCTGCTGAGTTCTGTCTGACTCTGAGTTTTTTAAGTATTCTATTTCCAAAACATTCTTCGTCGCTCTTAATTTTTCAAACATTTTCCACTCCTTTTGCAAAAATTTCAAAAAAACATTTCTCATCAAAGTGAGCTTTGAATAAAAAGCAACAACAAAAAAGTAGAAAACGAATAAAGAATTTTCTGAACTTGAAAGGGAAAACACATTCGCGTTTCCATCTTGCTCAGGTCTGTGTCGTGCGGCGAAGAAAAAGAATATTCCTCATCATTTCTCATTCATTCATTCGTTTTGTCAGACCAAGAAGGAAAATCTTCTTTTTTCAAAGGAAAATCCTTTTTTAATTTTCTAATTTTCCAAAAAATTCGAAGATCGAAGAAATACAAAAATAAATTAACCTAACTTTCGCAACGAAACGCGTCTAACTGTGATTGAAGTTTAGTCTTTTTTTTTCTTGAATTTTCCAACACCGAATTCGCCGTCTCGTTTCCGTGTGTCGTTTGTTTTTTTGGTTGGTGAGAAATATTTTCTTAACTTGTTCGTAGTTTCTTTCTGATTAAGCAAAAAATAAAAAGGATTCCACCGGGTGTGTTGTGGATTTGAAGAAGAAACAAAAACGATTTTCCATTTCCAATTGGAAGGAAGTAAAGGAAAAGCACGCCTGTTTTGGTGGGTGTATTGTTGTTGGTTGTTTCTTTATTCGTTCGTGTCGTGTCGTGAAATGATAATCATCCTTAAATTCGCCGTGGTTACGTGAAAATTACAATACAAATTTTCCGAACTCAAAAAACAGTTAAATCTCGAAGAAAATTATCATTTCACTGTGCAAAATATTGAAAATATACCTACCGTTTTTCAAAATATAAATTCTATGCGATGTTGTGAAATTTCATTCAATTTATACAAAAATATAATTTTATTTATTTTTTTCTCTCTCTCTCTCTTTCTCCTTCTCTCTTTAGGAATGTCCTTGTGGATATAAATTGTGTGTTTTTGTTATAAATATACCTATCTCGTGTCTGTACAACCAAAAATAAAGGAAATAAATAACAGAAGAAAATCGCATATTTTCCTCCCGTTTATATATATTACACATATCAGCTGTTTATTCTTTTTTCGTCTACGAATTTCTCTAAACCGTTTCGGTCCTTTTTGTCGTCGTGCGTGCGTACAAAATAAAACAAAAAAAAGATAAAGGGAGCGGTATTTTTTAAATAATCCACAAGAAGTTTATTCTATTCGTTCGTTCGTTCGTTCGTTTTATAAAAAATTAAAACAAAAAATACACAAAATTTGGCAACATTGTAAAATAATAGAGAAGAAAATCAAAGTGTTTATTAGTTGGGTGTGTGTTTACTGTTATTATCAACAACAACAATAACACAAAATCCCGTTTTTTGTGTATTTTTTTCTTCCGAATTCCCACCCTTCCTCCTAAATCAAACATTTCGTGTAAAGGTCGGTGCGTGATTTTTTAATTTAACAAATTAATAAATCAAATAAATTTATTAAAAAAAAATAAAAACAAAACAAAACAAAAGAGTTGTGCAAAATGGCGACCATAATGGCTTATAATGGTGCTACTAACGGTAGCAGTGTTGGCGTCGGAGTTGGGGTCAGCACTGCCGGCGGCGGCGGTGGTGGAGGTGGAGGTAGTGACGGACCACAAAATAAAAAAATTCGTACGGTCGGCCAACAACCTGGCGATCAAATTGATTCACATCAGCTCAATAGGGTAAGTTTTTTATATTTTTCTTTTGTTTTTTCCACCTGCTTCACTTATTTTATTTGTTTTTTAAATATAAATCCTTAACGTCCATTTTGTAAGAAAACAAATATACTTTTCCTTTTATCAAATAACATAAAATAAATCTCTATTTGTAAAAAAGTTCATCCCTTCAAATTTTAATTTATATGTTTTATTGTCAGTGAGAGAGATTTTCTTGGTTTTTCCTTTTTTACTATACCAAACATCATGGAATTTCATTGTATATCCACCTCAGTGTAGTTTAGATAGGGCAAAAAGGAAAATCGATTTTACCCAAAAAAAGAAAATCGCGTTCTGCTTTTTCTGATGATAATACTATCCTCGAGTAGCAGCAAGCAAACAGAAGCAGCTCTATAGAAGCCATCATCATCATCATCAAAGCAGCGGGAATCCAATGTGTAGTAATATCTAGAACTATAGATATGTTTATATGAATCTTGTTTCACCAACCCCCCACGCAAGCATGAAGGGTTGGTGGTCGGTTTCGGAGATAGCTAGACCAGAAGGGTAGATACTGTTTGACTTTAAGAGTAAAATTAAGGGTGAAATGTGGCTCCTTGAGTGGTGGTTTTCAATGTTGACGGCGAGAACGACGACGCACAATGATGATGATGATTGTGCTTGATATGGGGGAGCTTGACACTGTGACAGTGTTGCAATTTAAGTTTTTTTTTTTTCTGTCGAATTTATAGAGTTGCAGGAAAATGTACCTTGTTTCCATGGAAATATTGGTAACAGAATTCTATTTCACAGATCATTTTGTGAATTTTGGTTGTTGAAATACTGAGAAACAATTAATTTTTTTCATTTTTCTGAAGTACCTTTGTTCCGGAATTTTTCAAATTCTCAATTCAGTTGGTTTTAACAATAATATTCATAATATGAAGAGAAATAGAATTACAGTTTTTGTTTGCATAGTAAATTTAATACGATTCTTCTGTAAAATTTCTCAAACAAAAATTTATTCACTGTTTCAATTTTGTACCCATGTTATTCGGTTTTGAGCAAATTTGTTAGTTTTTCTTATTTTAGGCTGCCATAAAATGTAAAATTTCACTTTAACTCATAAAAAGAGTTTTTAACCTCACTTGCCTTTTTTTTAGGTCCTAAAATCAAGCTTAATTTTGTTCTGTAGTCAGCATGAAATTTTTCAGAGAGATTTAATATAATGATTTTCATAGATATTTAAAGAAAACATATTTTGGAATTTTTTCTTATAAAGCAAATACCTAATTCACTTATAAACAAAAAACTAATACAAAATTGCACCAATTTGGTTAAGATCTTCAAGATATCCTGAAAAACTTTTTATAACTTAAATAAAAGTAAAAACGAATTTAGCACGTTTCGTTTGGGAATTATTTTAGAAATACATATTACTCAAAAGTACTTAAACTCTTAATTGATTTTAGATAAGTATTATTAACAAAAATTATTTAGGTACTCCGAAAATTCTTGTGAAAACGATTTATTATAAATTTGAAACCCATAGTACTCGAGGGCTTGTTTTTATTTTTCGTCCACATAATCCTTTTATCTTTGATTTTCCAAAAAAAAAAATACCGAGGTACAAGAAAATTAAATATTTCTATAAGAAACTTGTTTTAATATAGTTTTAAAATTACAGTACATTTTGATTAAAAAAAAAAATGTTTGTCTAATTGGAAAAGTTTTATTGATAATTTTTTGTAAATGACGTTTTCACTCTGCTGTGCAAAAATATCAAATTTGCATGTGTAAACTAAAATGGTGATTTGTGATATTAAAAGTCTTCCATCTCTATTATGTATTTACTACTTCAGGAAAAATAACTATTGAGATTATTATAATTTATTCATTTAAATTTCCGTAGATAAATATTTAGGAGCTCGGTATCAGATTGATAAAAAGGAAAAAGGAACTAAAGGAAAATAACTTGTTTCAAAATTAAATATATTAAATAAACTCATACATAAAATTTTCTATTAACAAAAAAAGGACCTTACAAAATTTAAATTATTTTTCAAGCGTTTTTCTAGTGCCTTAAGGTTTTTCGATGGTGTAAACTTGGTTGATGAGTGTCTGAGCAATGAATTAATAGAGCTTATTTGACTTGAGTTAAGTGAGAAATTACTCCTTATCAGGAAAAAAGTGTTATGTTTCCTTCCATCAAAATTCTGTGTTTGTTTATAAATTTAAGTCCAAATTTGTGTCAGTTTGATTTTTGTATGGGTATAAACATTAAAATTTGGATTATTATATACATATGTATGTATGTATAGAGGACGAATTTACAGGAAATCATTTATAATATCAGAGACTCGGTTTAGTCAAAAATTTAGAACTTTGGAAAAAAAATATTTTTGATGTGTTAGGGGCGTATTTATGCATTCAAAATGTTTATACATTCAGAGTATTCAATATATTCAAAACAAAATACATTTTATTTTGGTAATTTCTAACTCTAAAAAACAAACATTTATGATTCCGTACGTTCGGGAATTTTTGGTCGTCCGTATCTCAAGAACCTGTCGAGATTTTGGCCTAAGATAAATTCTGTCTTACAAAAATAATAACATCTAAAGATTAAGAAAGTAACTCTCGAACCTATAACTTTAGCAACTCCAATTAAATTTGAGAAAAAAAAAACTAAAAGACAAAAAATCATCTAGTTTTCAGTTTTTGATCAAAAACAAATAAGAGCAATACATTCTTGAATAAAAACAATAGTAGATAATCTTGAAGTATTGAAAAATTACACTTTAAATCTTTTTTAAACTTTTTTTTACTCAAAATTTGAGTTTAAAATTAAATTTTTCAAAAACTATGCATAGTTTTGACTTGATTTAAAAACAAAAATAATAATTTTTTTAAATTGCCCGTCCTGCCTAAACGGGGGGAGATAGACCCCGCCCTCCCATAGTAAAAAATGCTTGTTTTTAACTGTTCTTAAAAAATCCGTTATAATACATATCTTGTCGCCTGAGTTATCGTACTCTTGCCAGTTTTTATGAATACAAAAATATTATTATTCACTTCGAATATTTTGCGAACAAAAAATGATATTCAATACAAAATAATTGTGGTTAAATTTCGCAAAAAAAATCAAAAGATGGTTTATTTATAAAAAAATAAGAACTTAAAAGAAACTACTAAAAGTTGGTAAAAACTTATTTTGGATTCGAATACCTTTTTCGAGAATAAATAAAGGTTTTTGTCTTTAAAATTAGTACATTCTATACAAAACATTATTGTTGAGATCTATAAAGTTAATTTTTATAGAAATCCAATCTTTCAAAAATGCTACTAAAATTGGTAAAAACTGTTTTTCGACTAAAAAATTGTATTTTTTTTTTTTTTAGAAGAATCCATTTAACAACTTTTTTTTTTACAAAAAATGCAAACCTACTAAAACAACTATGGAACTGATACAAACTGAGATTTCAATATTCTCAGAAATATAAGCAAAGTTTCGTATTTCTGACTTTTGCTGTCAGAAATCTGCGAACAGAATTTTTATGATTGGACTTCTCAAGAATTCTCTATCACGCTGTTTAAAAAGAATGAAAAGGTAGCTAATTTCATTGGTAGATGAGAATAATTAGTGAATTGTGTTTATAATTCATTCTCCTGCTTTATTAATCCGTCTGTCAAAATTGTCAGAAATTTACGAAATATAAACTGGACAATTCGCTATATCAAAAATTTTACTATATTTTTAATAAAAAAGGTTTAACACTTACTCTAAAATAAAGGTATTGATATTCTTAGTTTTATTCGTGTTTCTCACATTAAATATTGATTTGGTGTAAATTTGTACCTACCCTTTGTTCTATTGCATACTTGCTTTTCAAAATGTTTGAATATTTGTAAAAAAAAAAAACAAATGATTAGATCTTTTGTGCTCATTTCTAATAATCTGATATTACAATAATTTCAATTTTAATAAGTAAAAAGGAAAGAGAAGAAAAAAAAAACAGAAAAATATTTTCAGAAACAATTTCAACATTTATATAGGTTTTTCAAAGATTTCTCAAAACTATTGTAGCTGTGAATACCCCTCATATTGTTAGGCAAGGAGTTCCAAAGGCCAACTGCGTGCACAAAGAACTGTAGTTTTGTGTTCCTGTATTTAAAAGAAGGGACAATGAGAATGTTACTTCTCTGTGACATTGAAAAACAAAGTTTTTCGAAAAGATATTCAGGAGTTTTTGTATGTATCAGCTTAAAGAGAAATATTAAAGCTAGGTAGTTAAAATTAGTGTTTTTGCAATGGTCATTTTTGTTGCGACAGGGAGACAACTTCCACATATGTAAAAAACCCGCAGAGCAGCATAGGTTCGACCAACAGCTTGTGAGAGATGATCATCCTACGAGAGTGTTTGGTTAAAAACGACCCCAAGGTACTTTACTGTTCTCTCTTTGAAGAAAATAAGTGCTCTATTATTTCTTGGTTTTAAATTTACAGACATTCAGACTAAACGAACAGAGATTTGTATTCAACAGATTTGTATTACTCAGTTTATATTTTCAAAATCTTAGAGATCACTCTATTCTTACTCATTTCTCATACAAATCTGACATTTTGAAAATGCCCAGAAATCTTGAAAATAAAAATCAATGTTACAGATAGGTAGGGGTCTCAATACAACATGTTTTAAATATTATGGCGAGGAAACACCTTTAAATCATTGAAACAAATATTGTCTTTTTCGGACTTAACCCTACTTTTTTTTGTATTTCATTTTTTGAGCCTAAAACAAGTTTTTTTGAATTGATAGCACGGCGTACTAACAGCTAGGTATGTAACCCCCCTGCTTGGGATCACTATAGGATTTGGGATGGGTGCGAGTTTGGGTATATGCGAAGTCCTTTTTGCATTTGAGCACTAAAATCATAGAAATCCCCAACAAAAAAAAATCAAGTATGGCAGCACTGAAAAAAAACGGAAGAAATGTCAAAATCAACCATTTTTGCGTGTTTTGTATGTAAAAAAGTGAACTTTGAAAATTAATTTAAAATAGAAATAAATGTTTCCTCGCTCTAAAATTGCTATAGTTATTATTTATTTGCACATATCTATCAAATAAAAAAAACCGCTTGTCGAAATTCGTGCTGCGGTAATGGAAAGTTGAGCCTTTTACTCTTTACTTTGTTTCAATGGGATAGGAAATTTGTTGATGAAATAATGGGTCCGCCATCTACGGTTTTTTTTCAACTAGTGCTTATTTCGCGAATGGTAACACTTATGTGTAGCTCATGTCTGATTTGACAGATAATTAGTTTTATCCTTCCGCTGAATATGGTTGTGTATACGCTTGAACAACGCTTAGAGAAGATGCCGATTTTTCAAAAAAAATCATCTTTTTAGATAAAGCTCATTTTGATGTTGGCGGGTATGTAAAAAAAGCAAAACTGTCGTATTTGGGGCACAGAAAACCGGCACGCATACATTGAAAAGCCGATACACCCAAACGAGCCACTGTTTGCTGCGGATTTTGGTCGAGAGCTATAATTGGGCTATTTTTCTTGATTTTTTGTTCAGAAATAGTGTTTAGGTCTCTTGCTTAATGTCAGAAATGTGCATTGGTAAATTCTATTGGTGAATTTAAAATGTAATGAATGATTGTTAAGTGTGCACATCTGTATATCTTTTGCTAAAATTGTATTGTAATGTTTTTCCTATTACATAACTAATTTTTAGAAATTTTTTGAACATCGAAAATATCAATTTTAATATTTTTGTATCGTAAGCAAAAATTACTGGAAAGTACCTTGGTTTTTAGATCTAAAAATCACTTTTTTTAGATCAATATTCAGGCGATCATAAAAAAAAAATGGTTTTCATCTTCTAAAACAGTAAAAATAAATAATGATTAGGAATTGACTCTTATTTAAAATACCAAAATACCTAAATTAACTTTAAGAGGAACGGTACAGATAAACAAACGTTTTTAATTTGTTTTATGGGAAAAAATTATAATCAAATTTTCTACATGATAATCTACAATGTTATGGATAAATCAGACAATTAAATTTAAATTTCATATTTTTTTTATATTTTTTCATGTGTCCTTTATTAATATTTTGAAAAGTTTTAAGTATTTCTTACAGATTTTTACTTAGAAATCACAGGGAAAATTGTAATTTGAGCTCATAATAGTAAGATTTTTGGGATAAATATTTTCCACAGTTAAATTTTTAATTATGGATTTTTGGGATTGCAACGAAATCAAAACTGTGTCTTACTCTTTTTTTTTACCAAAGAATTACTCTAATTTCTAAATAGGTTAGAATTGAAATAACACTTTCAATTATTATTTAGTTTTAAAGTTTGTCATAAATTTTCTTTCGTTATTTAGGTATATTGTTATCTTTCTTGATAAAATCAATAATGTTAAAATAATGTGAGATATTTAAATCCATCTATTTACCTACCTACTACTTTCGTAATCAACATTGTTACTTATTCAGTACCAAAATTCATATTATAAAATATCTAAAATGTGCCTTAGCAACCCTCAGAAACACTGCTTTTCCAAACTCTTAAAAATTCAAAATTCAACTTATCCAAAGAGTACAACATACCTACCATTAAACATTCTATGCTATAGTCCAGAGTTCAGAGATAAAATATGCCTCTTAATAAATAATTTTCTCTCTCTCCGAAATAATCACAAGTATATTTTGTTTTACACTGGAAAATTCCATACAAAATAGGATTTCCATGGGAACCATCTAACAGCTTTTCCTTTCCACCAACTTCAACATCAACAATAAACACCTCCATCACCAACACCAATACCAACACCATTACGACTTAACGTTTTAATGATGAAAAGACAATGATAAAATTTATATTTGTTGCATTACACTACTTTCACACCCTTTTAGTTGAGCCTTTTTCTAATACATTTATTATTCCTCGTTATGCTTATGAGAAGGTGGAAGAGGATGATGATGATGGCAAAGGATCTCAAAATTTAAGCAGTTAAACGGAATAAAAATGGCACACAGTTTTCCACTCTTTGTCATTTTTCAATCTCTCCTATATACCTACTGTCTCTTGCTCTCTCTATCTCTCTTTTCTTCTATACCTCTATACATATGAGAAGAAGAAGAAGAGGGTGTCCTTTATGTTCTTGAATCTTGAGAAGCTTTAATGTGTTCTCATCTTGTCGCTTTTCTTCGCCTCCTTGCCATGTATCCTACTTCATCAACATTATGTCGCCGTGCGTTCTCATTGTCGTCTTTCGTCTATCAACTCTTTTAAGCTCTGAGATGAGGATTTAAACGACACGACGGACGTAGTCTTTGTAGAAGCAGCAACAGCAACAATAACAACAACGAGGACGACAAAACGTCTCCAAAAAAAGAAAAAGAAAAAAAGTTCTTTCCCTTAAACAATAGGCTACATGTGGGGCACTTGGATGCAAGTTTGAAGAGCAATCGTTTAACTGTGTTGAGTGGATAAAAATGCATCTTACCCGGAACCACCTTTTCATATTCATATTCATATTCACCATTTTCAACCCCTTAAAAATAAGAAGAAGAAGAAGAAAAAACCCTTCTCTATATTCCTTAATCCGCACCCTTCTATAATTTTAAAGGCTTTTCTCTTGTTTTTTTGATGTTGTTTTATACTCTCTTCCGCGTTGCTCCCACAGAATCTATATCTTCCACGAGAAGCATAGGAAAGGAAGAAGAAAAACTGAAATGAGTGAGAAAAATTCCATTTCCACTTCACATACTTTTTTTTGCCACCCAAGTGGCATTGTACTTACCTGCATGGTTGATGCTGCTTCTATATATTGTGCTGCTGCAACAGTCGAGTCACTCCTCGTCGGTCGGAACAAACCAACCCTATACCATCAACCACCACCCACTTTCCATAAAATGCGACCCCATTTCAGAACAATGCACATCTACCACTCGGCTTCGGCTGGCAATACAAATTTGTTGCATCTGCATGCTGAGCCTGAGCCTGCCCCGAACTGAACACAGCTGTGCTGTGAGTATAGTTAGTGGTGAGCGAGATGATGATAATGGTGCTTGGAATTGGAATATTTTTGTATAGGTATATAGTGCCGACTGTAACGAGTGCCAACAGCGGCGGGCGACGCGACGAAGACGAGACGGAGACTGGTTGCATTTGCAAAAATCCTCTTAATGGACGCAATACCGGTAAAATGGAACATTTGCAACCATTTTTTTTATTTTTATTTTTTATTCTAGATTATCGATATAAAATTTAATTAAAAGGATGTAAGGTCTGTCGCTCTTAAAAGGTTTTTTTTTAATTTTTTGTGTTTCTTTTGAAATCTTAATCCCAATTCTGATCGATGACGCGTCAGTGTTTCTAAGCTTAACGAGGGTGGATTTCTGTTGTTTTTAGAATAAAATTTAATTGAAGAAGGGAGATTTATTTGCCCGAATTCTCTTCAAATCATCCCCCTCCTCTTGGAGAGGAATTCTTCTACTTCTACCCTTAGCTTTGGTTTAGGGAAGGGATTTTTTTTTTGTAGAAAATTGATGGTGTAAAAAATGTACAGGGTGTATCGCTTTATAATATGATTGGTTTTAAAAAGGTTTTGAGAAATTATATGATGCGGAAATATAAATGGATGCTTTCAGTCACCAATTCAGAATTCTCAAGTATGATTTCCACAAAATTGAGAGGGTGTTTCATAGGTTCTATGACGTTTTTTTTGGTTAATTTAATTCAAGGGTTTATAGAGAGTAATAACCTTATTTAGTATTTAAGGCATTTAAGCTTATTTTTCTTCATAAACAATAAACGTAAGTTTAAACATTAAATTTGCATCTTAAGTATTCAATTTCTAGAACCGAGCAGTTAGGTGATATCTTCTTTTTTTTTGAAAAC
Source organism: Eupeodes luniger (assembly GCA_951509635.1). Lineage (NCBI taxonomy): Eukaryota > Metazoa > Arthropoda > Insecta > Diptera > Syrphidae > Eupeodes > Eupeodes luniger. The sequence continues at coordinate 55,253,413 of OX608073.1, forward strand.
GGACTTGAAAATGTTATTATTCTGTGGACCTCAATTGTATAAGGTTGGAGTTTTTAAATTTAAGCATTTTGAAGGTTTAAAGCTTAAAATTTAGTCTGAAGTTTCAATTTCTCGAAGAAGAAAAGAAAGACATTGAAATAAAAGAAAAATGGAAGAAATGCTTGCACTGTTCTAGGAGCATATTAAAGAGCGATCAACCAACATGTATTTTGTTTTTATGCGAAACAAAATTTTTCTTATTTATTTTAAGAACAACTCTTACGTTTTCATTGAAGATTATCCCTTTAAAAATTTGCCATCTATTGTGCCGTAATTCGTCTACGAGCGCCTTTTAGTTTTATATGAAGCGTTTGATCATATTTGTTGATTGTTTCAAACAAAACAGGTTATGTAAGTCTTCTATGCTTCAATTAGTTTAAAGAAGTTGTACAATGTGATTTCCCATCCGCATTCACTGGTAGTATCGCCATTTTGTAGAAATTTTGTTGTGACCTCGGGTGTCAATTTCAGGAATAATTGTCCCTTTTAATTGCCTCAGTCACCAGTAAAAATTTAGAGGGAAAAATTACCGATGATTCCACCAACCGATAGACTACACTTACTTCAGCTTTTTAACCTCTTGGTTTTTCATTGGCATTATATGAAAATTTTGCTTATCGGCGTAAATATTGAGCTAAGAATGGGCCACATAGTTGAACAAAATGTTGTTCAAAAATAGTAGATCTTCAAGAAGTCTTTCTTTCAAGGGACTATAATTAAACGACTTGCAATCTTTCTTTGGGTGTAAGTCTATTTCTTTGATGATATGTCAGTAAATACTGAATTGATCAGTTTATGTTTCTAAGAGTTCTGAGAATTTTCTCAAAAGATTCAACAGACCAGTTGAGTGAAAAATAGACACAATTCACTATTCATTCTCACCTAGCAATCAAATAAACTTTGCATTTCTTTTCATCCTTTTTGAATTATGGGATAGAGTATTCCTGAGAAGTCGAATCATAAAAGTTTTGTTCTTAGATTTCTGAAAGTTAAGGTGAGGAATTCGCATGGGAAACTTTGTTTATATAAACTTGCAAAATATCATGTTTTCACAACTTTGAACTTATTTCGTGAACGCACCCTCTCACTGACTATTGACCAGTCATTGTGAATTTATTCAATTTAATCAAGATTTTTATCATTGTAAAGTACAGAAACTAGCAAGGTCTGGAAATTTTAAAAAATTTCTACCGAAATTTGGAGTCGTTGACCGCAACTTTAAGAACGGCGTTGACTCTAATTGTCTATTCTTTGTTGGTCAAAGTAAAGTACAGAAACTAGCAAGGTCTGGAAATTTTAAAAAATTTCTTCCGAAATTCGGAGTCATTGACCGCAATTTTAAGAACGGCGTTGACTCTAATTGTCTATTCTTTGTAGGCGTGTCAGTGAGGCAACGAATTGGTCGAATTGCGTCCTCAAGAATTGGGAAGCACACATAATGGCGTATTTTCTGTTATTATCTTGATTTAAACCAGTGGCGTGATGATTAGTGCGTAGGATTGTCATGCTAGAGGTTTTGTTTTCAATCCCTGTCTATGCCACATAAAGTTTTCGCGGCTACCGCCTCTTGCGAGGAATTGACAAATACTCCAAGAGTAAATCTTGTTATGAAAAATGCTTTCTCAAATTAGGCTTTCGGATTCGGCATAAAACTTTAGGTCCCCTCTACCTTTGACATGACTCGCACACAGGAATGATTGAAAGTTGTAAGTCACTAGGCCCTAGTTCTCAACAGACAGTTGCGCAACCTATTATTGTTATTCATTTTGATTTACACCGATATAAAATAAAGTTGACTAAAGAACTGAAGTCTATTGGTCATTGAAAGTGACATATCTTTTAAAATTGGCCAAGTAGCCTAATTCTTATTAAAAAACCCTATGATTACCCTTTGATTCATCACTATTTATTTAAAAAGAAGATTTAATAATTCCCTTCCTTATTTTCTTTTTGTAATCCAAAAATTAAAACAAATAAAAAGCTTCTGATTTTTATTAAATAAATACAATGAACTGCGGATTGAAACAACATGACATTTTGTTAAATCAACATCGTGTAAAAAAGCTCAAAGCAGCGTCTTATTAATTTTGTCAGCTTTTGAATAGAATGTTATTGGAGTCAGTGATAATCGGAACATGATATTTAAACTATCAACTGGTTAATTTAATAACACAAATTTGTTAAAGTTAACCATGTGTACTTTTGTCTCTTTAATTCTTTTATTTCTACCAATAAAATAGAAACAATTTCAAAATCATTTTGTCATTTCTTATTCAATGCTTTACATATGTCTATAAGTCAAAAAAAAGTTAAAGCATTTACAAATTAGATACAAATTTTCTTCTCAGTTTTTAATCCATTTCTTAGTATTGCAAGATCTTGTCCAAAGATGTTGTATCATTGCTTTGCTGAAGCAATTTTAATTGTCTTGTTTTTATTTTATATGCATTATACTCTTAAAATACTATTTTTTTTTTTCGTTTTCTCCTTCAATTTAAAACATTAAGCAAAAAAACCTACGCAAGCTTATGAATGACGTATAGCTACAAATTGTATATATACCCTACCCAACAAGAGAGTACTGTACATAAAATATATTTTCTTGCAACGACTTCTTTTACACAATTTTCATGGATAATGTAAAATGATGTTGATGTTTTATTTTTTTTCTTATGACGCAAATCAAGTTGTCTTTTAAGCTGTTTAAATCCCTTAAATTCCAACAAAAAAAGAAAAAAAGAACATAACAAGAAAATAAAACATCTGCAGCGCCAATTCTTTTTAAAACGCTGAATATAAGTGAATAAAATATTCAATTTAAAAAATGCTAACAAAACAGATGAATTGTGATATAAAAAAGAGAAAAAAAAAGGGAAAAGAGGAAGTTGTAAGTGAATCTTCTTTTTATTTCATTTTTATTTTGTTCAAAGCGCATGACGATGACAAAGTTAGTTGGTATTGAAAAAAAGCAAATATAACATCTCAGGGCAATGTAGGGCAAATATTGTTTATTTATGTAATTATTATGTCTTGCTAGTTTTTTCAAAAACAAAAAAAAAAACATCCTTAGTTTCATTATTATGCATAGTTCCTGTTCTTACTCTATCTGTGTTTATGTAATCCCGGTGGACTTAAAGGAATTTGAATTAAAATAATTGGAATCATGTTGAAAGGTCAGAATTTCAAATTCCATAGCTAAAGAAAATGGAATTTCTATTTACTCAAAATCAAAATTGAAAAGAAATATGTATGTACATGTTTTTTGATCAAGGATTTACAATAAAAATCCAATAAAGACTTGAATTATTTGTAAATAATATAGAACCTATTTGAGATACTCAAAAAAGGTGTATAATATGTAATTTGCGTTACTAGTTGATGCTTCCATAACTTGTAAGTTTTGCGCATATGAGTCGTTAAGCCCAGTTTACAGTCAAATCATTCGACAAAAACGGTTTGTAGGTCTTGGCCAATCCTTTAATTAAGTCCAACACAAAGCCTTGACTTGCTAAATCACACACCCTTAACAGCTGAATTACGGGATTATTTCTTGACGTTGAGAAGTTATTACTTTTATTATTTAAATTATTAGATTGAATGATCTAACATACACTATTTTTGGGACTACACCAAGTTTTTGCTAATTTCAGCTAAAATTACTCAAAATCTCTTATGTTTATGTCTAAAACAATTGGCCAGTTTATATTTCTTAGATCTCAGAGATTTCTGTACTCTCAAAAACTATAGACAAAATTTCTCATATAAATTACTCATTTTTGCTGACAGAAATTTGAGAATAATGATTGTATGATTCGATTTCTTCATAATTATTTACCTTACAATTTAAAAAGAAAGAAAAGAAATGAAATAGTAATTTCTGTTTATATTTTGATTATTTGATTTTAATACATTTTGAATGACTGAAAAAATTCTCAGAAATCTTAGAAGAACAAACTTGTATGTATCACAATTTTTGAGTCATGGTCAAAAACATTTCGCAAACTACGAAAAAAATCCAATTTTCCTGAAACTTTCTGTAGACTAATTTCTGTACAAGCAATTTTTTTTCTGTACAAGCAATTTTTAAAAAATTATACAACTTGAGTATAAATCAGACAGAATTTGACGATGCGATGGCATAGGTTGTTATTGTTTGGTGGCAGCTATGATTTTTGGCATATTCATTTGGATATGTGACTTCAGAAAATCCCTCAACAAATTTTAGTTATTAAATCGTACGATATCGGCGATCAGTTCACCTCACTAGTGCAGAATGTCCAAAGTGGCGTTAGCTTTGTGGCACGTAACGCAGTCCCGCCATTGGTGTCCAAATCTTTCAATTTGGACACCATCGACCTATAGCTTGTTCAATGTTCTCCAAGGTACTTTCAGCTTAAAATCCACACAAAGATCATATAAATAAAAATCGTTTCAAATAGGATAGTTTTAATTTTTGACCAAAGTTGATTATTAGTTGATAATTACGGTTCCCGTAGAATGATGGTTAGTGCGTTGGACTGTCATGCCAGAGGTCTTGGGTTCGATCCCTGCCTATACCATCTAAAGTTTTTTTCACGGGTATGTACTGCCTCTTGCGAGGAATTGACAAATTCTCCAAGAGTAATTCTTGTCATGAAAAGTGCTTTCTCAAATAAGCCGTTCGGATTCGACTTAAAACTGTAGGTCCCCTCCATTCCTGATAACATTACTCGCACACAGGAATGTTTGAGAGTTTTAAGTCACTAGGCCCTGGTTCTCAACGGACTGTCGCGCCACCCGATTTATTTAATTACGGTTCCAATTATTTATGAACTATTTCAGCAAAAGAACGGAATTGTCTCGTTGTCAATAAGTTTGTTCGCTTTCAGCTCGTAGAATTTTTGCCGAACTGTGGTCCAAGTGACTTCAAATCGGAAGATTCGGATTCTCACACATTGACGAGAAGTTAAGTTATTAGCAACTTTTGAGTATTGTCGATGGATTCAAATTTAGCCACTAAATTATTAATATTCTTCTCGATAGGGTGATATCCGCAACCATTACATTTTGTAGTTAGAGTCAATAAAATGGCCACTTCTAATTATTAAAGATTAAATGTCTGTATTGGAAGACCCTTTTATCATCAATTTGAGTTAAAATCTGACAAAAATTCACTGCCGACGGAAACATACAATAATCTATAATAATACTTTTCATGGATTTCAACAGCCTTTAAATTCTTTTATGGATAAAACAAAAACTCTCCAATGACAATAATTAAGTCCGAAGAATTGGATTTTTTCACTATTGCACTGATAAATTAATTGTTTTGATTATTAACTTGAAGCATCTAACATATAACATTTAAGAAAATTTAAATAAGCAACAAATCTGCGTTCTAGATTTTGGTTTATATGTTTTCGAAATCTTGTATGATATTTGGACGCAAGCAATTCTGTTGGTAGATTGCACATTAGCTCGTCGCAACAGGACACTGTCTAATAGGAAGACATGCTTTTCGAATTATGCTTTTGAACGAAAAAGAAGAGGAGTCTCACCTTCTATGTTCATGTCCTGACCTATCACAAAGACTCCACTTAGAAGAAGAGAAGATCTAAAAAATTTATTGTCTCAAACGCTTCGATCCATGTGGTATAACTGCGGACCAACTATTGGTTTAAGTGTGTTGGCTTTTCCTATTCCTGTCCCAACCTATTATATTTAGATTTTTTGAATTTCTTTCAAGTTTATTGCAGAATTCTTCATTTCTTCAGAATGCTTCAATTATTAAATAAAATATGTTTCGGTGCTTTTTCAATAAATTAAATTCTTATATAACTTTCATTTAAGATGTGGGTGGGCTATAAAAGCATTTAACTATCGAAATTATATAAATCACAATGACAGTCAAAAAATCTATAAATAAGACTCTATTAATTCTTATGATCCTATAAAATTAAATAAAGAAAACTTGATTAAACGTTTCAATTTTCTTTCTTAATCACTTTCGTTGAGCTTGAATGATGACAATAAATAAATAAAACAATTCAAATGATCAATAAGTTTTCAACTCTCGTAGAATTATTATTTTCAATATTTTTTAAACTGAAATAATCCGTCATTCTTGATTAATTTTCATATTCTTTCTTTATCCTAGACCCCCCCCCCCCCCGTGAGCCGATTGTTCATTTCAAAATCTTAATTAATAACTCTTCCAACACTCAATTAGATCAAATTTCATAATTCTCTAACAATAATATTTAACTTAACTTGACTTGAGAACAATTTTTCTTCTTCTTATAGTACAATAGATAAGCATCAAACAATTAAGAAAATAAAATCAATTTATTTATTTATCTTTTGTGTAAACGTCGATAGCGACGAGCGACGTCGAAAAAGACTGAATGAGAAAACTTTCCCATCAGGCTTAATGATTCACTTAAAATGATTTATCATAAACTTCCGAGCACTTTCTCACGCACTAAACTAAAAGACAAGACCAATCGACCGAGTGACGGACAAACAATATAAGAAAACAAAACTTCTGTCCACACTTTTAATAACCTAAGGAAAATAAAATTATAATTTTCTCTGTCTTAACTTTTTCTCTCTTCTCTTCTAACGCAAACTTACCCTCCATAAGACGATCGAACATCGAAATAATTTGTTAAGACTTTTGTTTTATATGTGATTTATGGAGAACTTACTCAACTACTAACATAGACGCCATTTTTTTCCCTTAAATTATTATTATCTTTGATACAGTTTTTTTGATGTTTCTTTGACTGTCAAAAGGGGGATGAGGGTGGAAAACGAGAGTAAGAAGAAAAAAATCAATCAAAAAGACAAATGAAACAAATGTCATACATGGCTAAGCACACAAAAGTGATGCAGTAAGAATGTAAAAACTTACATTTTCAACCCCTTCATTCAAATGCCTTAGTTCAAACATCCAACCCTTGTTTGTTGTTTATTTCTGTATGTAGTGGACTTTTCTGATATAAATATTTCTTTGAGATTATACGAGAATAGTAAAAGCAGGTGTAGGGTTTTAATATGAGGGAAATGTAGTGGATTGGATATGGTTCACTATAATCAATATTTTATTGAATATCATAGGTAACTCTCGAGTCAAGTCAATAGACGTGTAAAACATCAACAATGAGGAAGTGAACATAAATCAAGAAGAAGTATTGGGGTTGCCGGGATATAAATAAGAAACTGAGTATAACAAGTTGCAACAACAGGGTCTTCTAAAATAAAGTTTGTTTTTTTTCTAAAATTTGCGAACACTTAAAGGGTTTTGTATACCTTTAATATGCCAAAGACATTGTGTGAGCATTAGGAAAAGAGGGAAGGGTTGGATAGGAGGTGTCGGTGTACATTGATTTTGAATTCCTGAACATTGCAATAATAGGGAAAGATAGAGCGTGGCAAGGCATCCCACATTCGCGTAGTACGGCTAAAAAATGAATCTCTGTACTTCATAGTACGGCCGAAGTTGGTCTCAAAAGTAAACTGATGGGCATTCCTAGAAGCGCGGGTATTACGGTTAAATTGTTTAAGGGGAGGAATGCAACTGGCTATTTCATTAGAGCATAGTCCGTTAAAATAACGGTAAAAAAACGTGAGACAAGAAACTTTACGATGATGTTTGAGTGACGTAATCGAGTTGATGATATTAGTGTCACCAATCATTTTAAAAGCTCTTCTTTGAATAATGTCCAAGAGCCTTAAATAAGTTACTAGAGCACCAGCCCAGAGATGAGAGTTATAATCAAGTTTCGGACGTATATACATAGGTTAGGTAGCCAGATCAGACGGAGACAAACATTTCTTGCATCGTCTCAAAGAACCTAGACATCTTGCGGCATTTTTGGCGACATCGAGTATGTGACCGCTCCACTGCTGATGCACATTCCAAGGATGACTAGCTTTACAGTTTCGTTGATACAAGTGCCACTTATAGATAATGGCAAGGAGGGTTTATCTCGCTTTAACGATTCAAGACAGCATTGGGTTTTCGAAGCATTTCCACATGTTTTTTTAATCCCCATTGTACAATGCTGTATAGGTTGGAATCTAATGAGCTAATCATATTCTGCCGTTGCAGTTCCACATCCGAAGAGGAGGCTTGTGAGTTTAGAAACGAATATAAAAAGCTAAGAGTGCTATCGTCAGCGAAACAATGTATTGGATTAGAAGTAACAGACAGGAGATCATATATAAAAATGAGGAAAAAGGTCGGAGACAAAACGGAGCCCTGCGGCACACCACCATATATTTTATGGGTTTCAGACTTGAACTTGTAGTGAACGGTTCGAAAGAAAATTTATAATCCAACGACGAAGAGATTCGTCGATACCAAAAGCACGCATTTCAGATAAGAGATCAAGATGCAAGACTTTATCAAATGCTCTTGAAATATCAAGTGCAATAATCTTACTTTCTCTAAAACGACCTAAAGATTTGTTCCACTGTTCGGTAAGATGAACCATGAGATCACCAGTTGCTACGAAAGCAGTATTGCCGGTCATTAATAAGCTTTCGTTCCTCAATATATTTTCTTAAGCTGATAATTAAATTCCATGACCTCAGAAAGAAGGGACGTTAGTGCTATCGGTCGATAATTTGCGAGAGAAGAAGATTCGCCTTTTTTTTTGTGGATTGGCTGAACAAACACAGTTTTTCAACTACTCAGAACGAGCCCAGAATAATAGGATAAATGGAAAAGCTTAAGCAGTGGTTTCGCTAGCTTAGAAGAACACCTCTTCAGAATAATAGCGGGGATACCAACCGGACCAGGACTTATTAATGTTGAAATCTTTTTTCCGTAATTTTGGGTCATGCAAAAATTTGGTCCTTCGATAATGGGCGCTGCAGGCCCCTTTTAAAATTACCTTAAACGCAAACAATTAAAGAATTGGTCAGTGCAGTGGTAGTTTTTTTTTAGATGTGTAGTTTTCAATCTGGCAATCCTTTTTGGAGTTAGTCTTTATGACAGCTGTCACTTGATTTATGATCGGATAAGCCCGAGACAATTGTCCCCTCGGAAGAGAATTTTAGGTGTTCTAACTAACGGCTCTAAAAGTGGCCTCATATGGCAAAATGGGAACGTCTAAAGAAACGCCCTTTATTTCCGTTTGGTAAAATACGGTGGAATGCAGTTGTTAAGGGTGAGCCATATACAAGTTTCTTCTTTAAAAAGGCAATAAAAAGAAGAAACATAAATGTTTTATATAATTATTAGCAACAAAAAATATTATTGTATTATTCATGGAACACTATACATATGTACATATATGTATTATTATTCATCTGTGCCAACAATTTTTCAAGACCTTAATAATAATTTCGGAATGTAGCACATGTAATGTTTTTTTTTAATGATATTGGCCTTAAGAGCTTGAACCCTTTTTAGATTATTTCCATAATATTGATCCTTTACAGTTTCCCCCAAAAAAAGTTAAAAGTAGTCACATCGCAGCTCCAAAGCTGCCGATTGACGTTGACAGAATATTGATAACACTATTTGGGAATTCGGTGCTCAAAAGATCGATTGTGGCATAGGCTCTGTTTGGTATGGTGCATGATCCAGAGGTCGTCCAAATCTATGTCTTAAATTTCAATAAAAAAAAGGCGTTTAACATAGCTTTGAAACTTCACAGTTTACCGAAAACGTTGCTTTTATCTTCATTTCTGAAGAAGAATGGCCCATTGGTACTTACCACTACTCCACAATTCCCACCAAACTGTCATTCTCTATAGATTCATGACCTCCGTGCTGGTTTTCCGAACCCCAGACGTTTCCATTTTTGTTTGTTAACATAGCCGCGGATATGAGAATTCGCTTCGTGAGAAAAGATGATCTTTCGTCTAAAATCGTTGTTCAATTCAAGCTGCTCTATGTAACTCCAAAAATTTAAAGTGAAAACAAAGTCGTGTGCCTTAAATTTCTGAGTAAGTTGAACCTTGCGAGCGAATAATCCGAGATCTTTCTGAAGAAGTCACCTCAGGCAAGTGTGTGAAATGTTGAGCTTTTGAGATCACTGAAAAGTAATTTTTCGTGAATGGAGTAAAAGTTCGATGGGTTCTTCATTTCGGTCAAAATTTCTTTTCGAAAAACGCACTGTTTGGTCTTTTGATGGCCTATCCTGTACTTAAAAACACTGACAAAATTCTCGAAGTACTGTGCAAGTGTCTATTAGATTCTTATTGCTGCTTTTTAATGTTTGCAAAATTCTGGCTTTGGACAGTTTTTATTGAGTTTTAGTACAAAGTACTTGAAAAGACTTAGGTCCTCGAATACTTGAGTTCCTTTTAAGTCGGTTCCATTTATGATCAAAATAATAATTGTGTCTTGGTTCTCTTGGTGTAAAAATTATTCACATTAGAAAAATCTGACGAGTCATAAAAGAATTGAAACGCTCACAGATGCGTATAAATGAACCTTGGCAAAATTCTAATGACCTGAATTATACACGCTTTTTGGTTAAGGTTAAAGTTCTGCTTTAACATTCCAGCACTTTAAATATAAATATACCTTATTAAAATCTTGAACATAATCAAGTAGTTGTATAGCAGAAAGTCCATTTTTTTCCACTTCTAGCTTAGCTTTACTTTTTCCGTCCTTTTTTGCTACGTGCTACATCTACACCGCTTTACCATCACCGTTGATGTAAAATGGCTTAAGCTTAACAAAATAAGAACGTAATGACCTTTTTCGTTTGGCTCCATATTCATCCCAAACTTATTCAGGGAAAATTCAAACCCAAACCCCGCCTGCCTCTGCACCCAGTAACACTGTTCTATTCGACTTCTTCTGAAGTCTAAAGGGTGGTTGTTCCTTTAGCTTTTCTACCCTTAAAAATTCAATTATTTCTATTAATCCCATGAACACAGGAAGTTATTCCCCATCGCCATCATCATCATCACTAAAAGGAAGTTATACCCGCACTATAACAGGATGCTACTCACTAACCCTGAACAACCGACTACAACGACGATGAGAGAAGACCTTTCTTCTAAATCCCCTTAATAAACAAATATATATAAAAATAAAAAACGAACTCAAAAAAACAGAAAATATATGTATATAAAATAAATTATTTCACCAAATCCGCACATTGTGTAAATCAAAATCAAAATAGCAATTCAATGCACGGAAATGAAAGTCGAGAAACGAATATACGAAATCAAGACGTCTTCTTCGATGTCGTCTCGGTTGTTGGGTCGGTCGTCGTCGCGTCGGTCGTAGTCGTCGCAAAAGTCATGCACAATCTTTAAAATCGGGACAAATAGACAAAAATAAAAGAGAGTATCGAACCATCCCAAACATTTCCCATGGAATATAGTGTTCGGATTGTATATCTATCTACGACTTGAGCTTGTATTTCCGTACAAAATCGATAATCCCCTTAAAAATTCCTTCAGGCAAACTGCAAAAAAAAGAGGAGAAAAAACACCAGAAAATGCTCCATCGATAAAATATTCCCCTTTAATTGCTTTGCTTTTGGGTACTATTTTATAGACATTCTTATTCGTATCTATAAGAAAGAATTGTACAATCTTAATTCCTGTTTCTTTTTTTTATAAATACAATTTCTTGAAGTCTAAAGATAGACTTCCAAAAAGATGTATATTTCTTCATCAACAAAATAAAAGACCTACCATTTCTCCATTTTACGGAGAAGAAAAAAAGAACTGAATGTGCAAGTCTAAATAAACACGCTCAAAACCAATAAACACAAAAACCTAGAATGAAGAACCAGAATTTAGGTCGAAGTTGTTTGCCTTTGAAACCAAATAACTATTGCTTTTTTTATAAGAACTATACCACCCCCCATCAAATCAACCTATTCTGACAACGATACTGCCCCTAGAGTGTCTTCGTCTTCACACTAAATTATAAAAAAAGAATTCACATCTCTGACATATAACGTGTCCAATGTCCATGTCCATCAACTTCATTCATCTATCAGTCTTTTGGGGAAAAATCGATAAATGGGATGCGTGACATTTAGGTTTTTATACACTGGGCTGAGAGTTTCGAAAAGGGTGTTCTTGAAGAAACTGTATAGTTTTGAAATGACACTGAAGTTTGGAAGTGTACTATCGGTTTGGCTTGCAACCACTTTAGGAGTAAAACAGGGGTGTACTCTGAGTCCTAGCTTATTTCCACATTATTGGATGACCTTCCTGGTAGAGTTTGTTATACTTGCTTACTCGCCAAGAACACTTCAAAATATGATCAACAAGGTGTATTAATGCTGTGAGCAATGGAATCTTTTTGTCAACATTATTAAATCTTAAGTTATGATGTTTAAAAGGAAGACAAGCTGAATCTATTGAAATAATCGAGGTGTTTAAATATCTTGGTTTAATATTTATGAGTAGCATGACCACGGAGAAGAATTTTATTGATAATCAGCAAAAATCTAAGACAACAATTAACATCACTTGGAAGAGTTGCTTGAGTAACTTCTGTACATTACCCAAGCTTGGGGAGGTAAGAAATTCGACTCCTTTAAAAAACTCCTTATTTATTTTGTGAAAAGAATGTTTCAGCTTTCATCAAACACTCTGAACTACGTTGTCATGCTGGAAATCGGAATTTGGCCTCTGTTTCTAAACACTTATGTTTCAAGGGGACCAAAAATTAAATTAGAGAATCATGGTTGCGTTCATTTGTTTGTCTACACATTTATCTTTGAATCCACTTAAAAAATTGTAATTCTCCACCCTGAGTTCAAAAATTATTTGACTTTACTTTACTTTGACTTTTAGCAAATTCTTTAAATAAAACAAATTAACAATAGACTACTTACACCCGTGGCATGATGGTTAGTGTTGGACTGTCATGCCAGAGGTCTTGGGTTTGATCCCTCCCTATGCCATCTAATTTTTTTACGGGTACTACCTCTCGTGAGGAATTGACAAATACTCCAAGAGTAGTTCTTGTCATAAAAAGTGCTTTCTCAAATTAGTCATTCGGATTCGGCTTTAAACTGTAGGTCCCATCCATCCCTGACAACAGTACTCGCACACAGAAATGGTTGAGAGTTGTAAGTCACTAGGCCCTAGTTCTCAACAGATTGTTGCGCCACCCAATTTAGTTACTTTTACTTACTCGTCCAAAAATCACTGATTGCACCAAAAATGTTTGTTTGTCAAGTCATTTCTTAAAAAATTCATAAACTAAACCTATTTTCCTTTTTCCATAAAAAAAAAATTGTTAACACTTATTTAAAAGTTATTCAAAAATACATTTTTAAAGCAACTTTTTTCAAAACTAAAGCTTCCATCACAGCCCCAAAAATCCGATTACTATGTTAGTGGGGGTTCTAATTTCATGAATAAACCATCCGCTCATTTAGATTTGCACCAAATATTATTTACTGGTTTTTAAAACGTTCTCACTGTTACAGTATAAATACTGCAGCCCGAACTGTTATTAATATCTGATACTGTAATTTGGCGGCATCGTTTATTTTTGAAGACTGTAATTTAGTGTCCCCTTTTAGCTCAAATTGTCAGCATAGAAACGTCCAATATCTCAGATTGTAATTTATTCGTGTAATGCAAAAAAACAACACGATTTGCTTTTTCAGACTGTAACTTTATTTTCATTTGCGATTTTGAATTGTATGTCATTAGATACTGTAATTTTGTCGATCTTTAAAAAATGTTTGTTAAGTAACAGACTTTTAAAATTGTTGTCCGTTATCTTAGACTATCATTTAATAATATCTTGCAAACTATCAGAAATTAACTAATATCTCCGACTGTAATGATTTCTGCTATTGCAGGACGTAGTATACTGTGAATACTAGACTGTAAATAAGAACTGTCCGTGAAACCTGTTCCTGTTCCTGTTTCTGTTTCTTTTATTTCTTAACCTTTAACTTTTTATACTGTAACTCACTCCAACTGCTATGAGATTGTTTCGAAGGCACTTTTGACAGTGTAACTGTTATTTTGAGGTGATCGCTATTAAACACTGTAATAAAGTGGTATCTGCTAGCTTAAACTAGAAATCTACAGTTGTTTAATCAGACAGTAATTAAGTGTTATCTACTATTTTAGACTGTTATTTAGTGACTTATGTTATCTCAGACTGTAATATAGTAGTTTCTGGCACGTCTACTACACTTCAAAGTTATACAAATTTGTCTGATACCTCTGACTGTACTAAAGTAACATCAGTTATTTCTGACTGTTCTTTAAAACTGTTTTTGAATGTAGACAGTAATTAAGAGGTTTCAAACTGTAATTTAGTTTCATTTGCTGCATCCCACATATTCTGCAGAATTGATAAATTTCGGGAATAGTAAAAAACAATGGACAAATATTGAAATGCGCATTTTATCATTGGAAAAATTCTGAAAGAAATTTTATTAAAATAATATTTTGTTTAAGTATTTCTTATGAATCTCGTAGAGGATTTAATCAAATTTTGTCCAAATTTAGCAGAAGAAAGTTTTCTAAAATTTATAAATATTTACATAAAACGTTGAATACTAATTTTAAGTTTACTTAAATGTATGTATATAATTTCAATTATTTATTGCAAAAACATTTCATTTAAAGTTTGAAGATTTGAGATTTTCAATTAAAGAATCAATGAGAAAAGAGAATTTGTTCAATTTAGTGATTAATTGATTAAGGGGACTGTAGGCGATCTGCTAATAGTTTCAAGAGGTAAATTTCTTCTAAAGCTAGCCTGGCTCAGATTGAAATACAATCGACAAAGAATAGATGGAATCATGAAATCGTTACATTTAACACACAAGTTTTATAGCAGAACTGTAAATACTCTCTACACATAAACCATTCACAAATATGATTTAGATTTTCTGGTAGCTCTGTACAATCCTTGATGAAGTTAATAGTTCGAAAAATTTTAATATCATCTTCAAAGATTAGCAATATAAAATTATTTAAAACAGAAGGCAAATCATTAATAAATAAAATAAACAGAAATGGACCAAGGTGACTCCCTTGAGGTACAACAAAATTAACTTTAAATATACATGAAGATTTACTTCGCAACATGACGCTTATATGTATATCTAATTTTTAGAATCTTTTTTAAAACTATTTCTTAAGGTTATAAATGAAAATGTGGAATAAAGTGATTTTTAAGAATGATAACATTTACTTATTTTGTTGGAACAATTTTATTTTGTTTCGTAGTGCATTTATGCCAACAGCATTTTAATAGTTGCCTTGGATACCGATTTATGTATCTTAAACAACAAACACGTGCTGCCCTCTGTCTTTTTTCTCTTGTTACTTCCTCTTATCTTTATTCGATATAATGAAAACGAATATATTTTCCTAAGTTTATGTTTTGAGTTGGTATGTGAAGCGGAAAGACTTGTTGTTGTTGCTTGTATGTTATGAGTTGTAACTGTATAATTCCTCATTTCCATGAAATAATTTACAATCTACATAAATATGTATCCACATACATAAGTCTGGCACTGTGGGGGAGTAAATATCTATTAAAGTTGTTTGTACCTTTTCTCATTGATTTTTGATTGATATGTAAGACTTTCTAAAATTGAGATTAATTTGAATTGTCTAGTTTTGTTTTCTTTGACATGGTCTCGCAGCTGCATTAAATATATACATAATATACTCGTACCTACAGTCAGCGTTAGCATACTGACTGAAAGTCGTCCGCCCCGCAATTGATTGTTGTATGACGTTGACGGTCGCGCCATGTTTAACAAATGAGTTTTGTCTAATTTTTGATGGCGGCAAATGTCATACAGAGCAGATACCTATTTATTTAACGATCAAGTTGTTATTCTATTGAGTGGTGTTTGCATTTATATTATGTGTTGTTATCTTTGATCGTTTGTGTTTTGTTTTTGGAAGTTTGTTGACGCTTGACAAAGTTCGAATACCTCAATTAGATTTTTATGTATCTACAAACCTAATAGGCAAAGGTGTACAAAGTAAGACCCAGAGATACTAAATGATCTTGATAAGACTTATTGTGGGTGATATTGTGTATATGAAAAGGCGGTTGTTTGGTGGTTTTGAAAAAAGATAGATGAAGGGAAAATTATTTATTTATGTCATGTATGAAATTTTATTAAAAAAATGTACATGTTTAATCTCAAAAAGTTTAAAGGTTCCCAAATTTCGTACGAATAATTAAATTGTTTATATTTTGTTCTTATTTTTCTTAAGACTATAAATTGACATTTAAAAAAACCTTGATATCTGCTGGAATATCCCTTGAATATAAAAGAAACAGAGCTGGACCTAAGACACTTCCTTTTGGTACACCAGCTTCAATTTTCTGAAGAGAACTTCGTACCGTATTCTAAAGAATAGGTTTGTAATCAGGATTTCAGTGTTTCGTAGTACTTCTTAGGAAGATCCTTATTTAGGTTATACTCAAGCCAAATCTTATCAGAGGCTTGATCATAATCTTAAAATATAGTCAGCCATGCATGTTTTTCCTTCAGTGCCTTTTTCATCAATGTTCACTTATATTCTGATTTATTTTTAAATCCAAACTGATAACTCGAAATTAGTATTCGTGGTTCTATTTTTGTTAACCCTTACAGGTAGTATCAATTTTTGGAGAACTCTTGCCATGATATTAGTATTTAAGATGTAACTTCTGTTGGTTGCTAATCTTCTTTAAGTATAACACTGTCTTCTGTAATTTTTCATAAGTGTTCGTTTTTGCTACCAGATTTCTATTTTAATCAAATTTGTCCATTTCTTAATCAAAATATGAGTCGGAAATAGATTCATTAATGTTATGAGGACTTAGAAGACTTAAGAGGGAAAACGAAAATTGAATGTTTTTTCTTAGGAAATATAATTTAATAAAATATTAAATAAAAATTAATTCTTATTGATTTGCTGTACTGTATATAGCAAAGTAACAAAAAATAGGAAACTTATGTACAGAAGAATTAATCCTCCATCGTCACATGACGAGTTCTAGAGAATTCTATTAGACCAAAGTACCTACATCTTTTTAATCAAGATTGAATTCCATTTGAACGTACATATAGCGCATTAAGGCCTGCAGACATGTCCACTTAAGTATCAAGAGGCTTATTAATTTCATCAAAAGAAAAAAAAAAAGAATAAGGAAAAACACTTGAATCATTTCTCTTTCTCTTTCTCCTTCAAATAAAAATAATCTACAATGAATTATTTCTTCCATGTTCAAATTTCTTTCTACCTTGGATTTTTAATATTTAATAAGCTCATCATATTCACTTTTCTTCTCTTTTGATTTGATTCTCCCCAAAATATTTGAGATTTATGCGTAGATTTAATATAGCTCTAGATAAAAGAAGTTCAAAATCTTATGCTTTCATAATGAACCTTTAAAATGAAAAGAATACAAAACAGAAAAAAAAGAAGAACAATTAGATGACTGTGGCTCTTGAAAAATTAAAAAAAAAACATAATTGCTTTTTCTTCAAATGAAATTTAATGAATTACAAAAACAAAAAGAGCACTTAAAGTCATAAGTCAACATTTTTGTTTCAGTTTTTAAAGAATTTCATTATCATCATACATTTTGGGCTTAGGCAAAATGGTCAATGTGGTTTCTCGAGGTTCTTATACAAAAAAAAAACAAAAAAAAATTTGGAAAAAGAACTGATTCATGATTCTCTCTTTATATTTCTACTTTAAATTGTTTCCGTATCTAAAAATATGTAGATATATGGATTTTTGTATTTTAAATATTTTTTTTTGTAATGTTTTAATGTTAAAAAAGGGTTGTCACGCATCAAATAACATTAAAGAATTGTTGAAATTTAGGAATACAAAATATAACAAGTTGTAGTGTGTCCCATGAACTTTTGAAGAGTAGGTTATCTTACCACTCAAATCTCGAGTAGAGGTCATATTATAAACATGAAACTTTATAATTGTATAAAATAGTCAATTCAAATTAAGAAAAAAAGAACAGGACCCAAAATTGAACCTTGTGGGACATTTGTTTATTGAGTAGGATGTCTTTGGGTTGAAAATTTTAACAACATTTTAATTTTCGAATTAAAAAAATTGGAAATTAAAATATTTCTTGACTTATCAACAATAACGTGCGTGGTTTCCCTATCCGCAGATGCCCCTCGACAAAAAATATGTTTTTCGCCTAAAATCGTTTTCCAATTCAAGATTCTCTTAAGGCTTAAACTACGAAGTGCTTTGTTCCCGAGGTTTGTTTGTGGTAAATTTCTGTTTAACAATTTTATGTAGGATTTTATTTCTCATATAAAAATGTCAAAAAACAAAGTGTGTCAGTTCAATTTTTTTTCTAAAGATTATACCAGATTTCAAAAACGTTCTTCGATGCACAAAATTGGAGGCGATATTAAACATGTGACAAATATTTTTTCAGTCAGTAAATTAGTTTTTTTTTTTTTTTTTTATAAAAAGACGGTTACCAGTTTTTTCGAGTCAATACCAATTCGGTATCGCATCACAGTGTAAAGGGTGTTTTTTTAGACGTGTCATTTTCAAAAAGTAATAAAACGGATATAATGTTATGTTATCGATAAGAATTTAGCTTTATTACAAAGAATAAAGGTTTGTCTCTTTGTTTTAAAAAGAACTTTGGGTAAGTGGCCGCCACGGCTGGCTTTACTTAATTCCAGTTGAAAGGACCAATTTTCGATCAATTTTTGAAGTAATTGCAGGGCCATATGTCAGCAATATCGTGCTGAATATTTTCTTCCAAGGCGTCTCGGGCTAATATGCGTAGACAAGAGTTTTTACATAACCCCACTTAAGGTAGTACAGCTTTCTGTAGGAATTTGATGTAATCGGTCCGATTTGTCGAATTGAAAATTTTGACATTTCTCGACGTTTCTAGGCCCTTAGAATCTTAAGAGATGTCTGTGTGTGAGTGTGTACGTACGTTCGTGCGTCCGTAGTTTGGGGAAACCATTTTCCGCCATCCATATCTCAAGAACCAGTAAAGACATTAACTTCAAATAGATTTTGTTTTACATAACATCAAAAGACGCAGAAAGGACTTTCAAAAAAAATTAGTGGATGATTTATTTTACTATAGCAATTTAAACAAAAAAAAAAAACAGTGAACATTTTGGTTGAATCCAAACACGTCACAAACCAATAACGCTAACGACTTCAATAAAATTGTATATTATATATTGTGACGTGATACCGATTTATTATAATTTTGAAAACAAACAAATACAAATAACGATTTTTTTTTATAAAACAAAAAAATATTTGTCAACGCAGAATAACGTTTTAGACATCTGATAAAATTTTGAGAAAAATCGAAGCAATGTGTTTTTCTTACAAAAAATAAAAACCTACCAAAGAAAACTCTCCTAAATTTGGTAAAAATTGATTTTCGACTCGAATATCTTAGCAAAAATTAAAGATATTGGCCTCTTATCTTACAAAAATTGTTGTTTTCAACAGTCACTAAAAACTTTATAAAAGTTCTACGGCTCGGTTTTTAATTAAAATTAAAATTTACACAAAATTAATACAAATTGATATCACATGTGTGCTTTGACCTCAAAATGATTTCATTCTGTGTTAAATTTGTTTGATAACGTAAGATAATAATTATTGTCTAAAAAAATCCAATTTGTATTTTTTTATATAAAAAAAAAAATGTTGGGATGCGACCCACACTGATAACTTCCCATCCCTTCTGTCAAATTGTTGAGAAATTTTCCACCGACCGCGACCGACCGACTGCTTGAATGATATATTCAATCAAATATATAATTTAAACACTATTGGATTTCCGAATCCAATATTATCAACAACCCAACGCGAATTAAATTCCTTTTTATTTAAACTATTTTAAATTAAACAAAATCGAAATTGCACACCGCCGATGTGCCGCGAGAATTAATTTGACAATTTATGAGAAACGTCAGTCGATATGTCAGGTAGATGAAAGAATTCACCACAATAAAATAGCAATAAAAGTATTGCCAGCACGGTAGCTCAGCCTAAGGGGGGGGTTTCGATTAGTGAATATTTTATTAATCGAGGTGATTAATAAAATTGAGATAAAATTGATATCAAAATGATATCGAAATACGACGAGGTGAATTTCTCCAAGTCGTATTGTTTAAAGTGGGCGCCAGGAAACTTTTTAATGGATGTTTACCAAAACCAAGAGCTGAAAAATTATTCTTCAAACAAAGTTAGGAAATAAAAGAAAGGTTTTGTTTTCCAGATGGGAAATTAAAATTATGTTTTATTGCCTGGAAAACCTTGGCCGAAGCCGAGTTTAAAAACCAGGATCTTTTATGATAACAAAATTACAAGTAGAGATTTTTGAGATTGACAGAAGGTCAAATCTCGATAAGAAAATATGAAAAGTATGAAATATGAAAATGATTAATTATTAAACAAAATTGAAAAAAAAGGAAAACAAAAAAACCAAGAAAAATCACTCGAAGAAAATTTTTCGACAAAAGACAAAGAAAGAAATCAAACTGTTAAACACTTCCCGTAGTACCGGGAAACCAGACTTTTGACGCGAAGGTCAAAAGGACGAATTCGAAACAAATGAATATTCTTAGAAACAAAAGAAAAAAACACTATACTTAGCTTCTTTTTAACTTCCTCCAACAGCTAACGTCGTCCTTCCTCAACCACTTTTCTCACAGCAGAACAAAATCTTCAAATCAAAAAAACTTAAAAAAAAACTATATTACAAAAAAAATTACGTTCTTTTTTTTTTTAAATTTCTTCACACAATTTTCGATAATCTGTCAATAGCTTTTTGGGCGCAATCCAAAAAGATATTGACAGCTATTGACTTCTTGCTTAAAAGTTTGTCTATATGTATCAATTTTTCTCAAAATTTTATCGAATGTTGAAAACAATATTTCTTATAAGGCAAAATTATTTAGAAGCCATTATCTCAAATTTTTGAAAAGATATTTAAGTCGAAAATCAATTTTTACAAACTTTTGTTAAATTTTTTTTTCGGTTCTTAATTTTTTATAAAAAAACTGTCAATTCGATTTTTTTCAAAATTTTACTGAACGTTTACAACAAATTTTTTTTAGTTTTTTATTTTTTGTAAAAAAACAGTCAATTCGATTTTTTTCAAAATTTTACTGAATGTTGAAAACAATATTTCTTATAAGATAAAATAAATTTGAAGCCTTAGTCTCAAGTTTTTGAAAAGATATTTGAGTCGAAATTCAGTTTTTACCAACTTTGAGTAATGTTTTTTTTACGGTTTTTATTTTTTATAAAAAAAACTGCCAGTAGGTTTTTTTTTAAATTTTATCAGATGTCAAAAACATTATTCTTCTTTGCACAAAATTGTTTTGGAGATGATATCATATTTTGGTCGTAAAATTTTCGAGGTGACAATTTTTTTTTCAGTTTTTTTGATTTATAAAAAAACCGTTAATTGGATTTTTTTCCAAAAATATACTTGTTTTGTATTACGTTACAATATATTATATAAAATTTAATTCAAGTCTCTAGCGTCATTGGTTCATGAGATATTTAGGGTTAACCAAAATGTTCACCTTTTTTTTAAACTGCTATGGTAAAAAAAACAACCCACGCAATTTTCTTGAGAGCCCTTGCTGCATCTTTCTGCCTTATTATCTGTATAACAAAATTTATTTGAAGTCGATATCTTTTCTGGTTCTTGAGCTATCCCGAGTCAAAATTTTGGCCCTATTCTGATCCTTAAAAGGATCTTTTCTCCTCATTTGCTCCTACATACAGCAAAATGAACCTCATATCATCCTAAACGATTTTTCATCGTCCTCATTTCGTCCTACATGAATCTTTAGAATTCTTTCCGTTTTTCTACGCATATTTTGTGAACCTCATTTCGTCCTAAATGAAGGTTTATCAACATAGAAAATAGATATCGTCCTCTTTTCATACTTAGTAAGCCTACCTGGTCGTGTAGCTGTTTTTTTTATTGTCACTGTTGTTGTCACAACAGATGATGACAATGACAACAATGATGGTGGAAATGACAAGGATGGACCTGGTGATAGTGAAAATGGTAACGATGGAGCTAGTAAAGTCGACGACACCAACGACTATGACAGCAACGACGACGACTCCGACGACGACGTAGACAACGACAACGACGACGAAGAAGACGATTTTGACGAAGAATTATAACTTTTAAATTAATTAATAATGTTAATAGAAACTTCTTTGTTTAAAGAATAAAAAAAAAGAATAAAATTAAAATATAATTTATACTATTTTTTAAAAAAAAAGCTTTCTAATGAATAAAATGAAAGAAAGTGATAGAGAAAGAGCAAAACAAGTAGGAAAGAGAAAGAGAAAAGAAAATAAGAAAGAGAGCGAGAGATAGTCTAATAAACTAGTCTTAGAGAAAGAGAAAGAGAAAGAAAGAGAGAGAGTAAATGAACAAAGAAAAAAAGCTATGGTCAAGATGAAAGAGGTTCATTTGAGGCTTTTTGCTGTCGTCCTCATTTGATCCTAAACATCGTATTTTGTCCGATAACTGCTACTATTAGGTTTAAATGAGGACCAACATTTTAACAGTAAGTGATCCTCTTTTGAATCTCTTTGAACCTCAGAGAACCTGAATTTTGGGGACGAAAATAGGGCCAAAATTTCGACTCGGGATGGAAGACGAAAAAATCGTCGCGGACGTACGGACGTACGGACGTACGAACGTACGAACGTACGTACACAGGCACGACCAGACATCTCTCTAAAAATCTTTTATTTCGACTCTAAGGGCCTTGAAACGTCGAGAAATGTCAAAATTTTCAATTTGACAAATCGGACCCATTACAATAACTTCCTGTGGGAAGTTAATAAAAACTTTTAAAAAATTCTACTAATATTGTTAAAAATTGGTTTTCGACTAAAAATCTCTTGAAAAAAAACCCGATATTGAAATCAAACTTGTTTGATATTTTTTGCAAAATATTATTGCTAACTTTAAATTATTTTTTTAGGAAAAACTCAAGTTGACACTTTTTTTTACAAAACAAGAAAATCTACAAAAAAAAAAAACAAAAAACTGATAAGAAATGATTTTCAACTCAAGTGTTATGAAAAAAAAGAAAGATATCGATTTCAAATTTATTAATCCCGCACAAATATTGTTTTTTAAATTCTGTTACGACAGAATGATGAGAAATTATCAGTGTCGGTCACATCCTAGCTCTCTTTTGCCTTTTATCGATATCTTCGATATTTTTATTCCAAATTAACACCGGAAACCTACATTTTTTTTGCAGAAATACGAATTATTGAGAGTCTTTTTTTCTAACGAAGAGCTTTTTTAATTCTAACTGAAAGCCGAAAATTACTATCTTAAAAAAAAAAATTAAGAAAAAGTATGTTCTTAATTCCTTACCATACAGATACCATGACTAGCATGATCTTAGAAATTGATTATTTTCTTCATAAGTTCGTTTATGTTTGAAGATGGAAACAAACTGAAAACATTCACCTAATTAGAACACAAAACTGAAGACAGCAAAACAAAAAAAAAAGATCTAGCTCAAGTAAAAGAAATTGAACAATTGATTGCTTCTATTTGTAAGCAGCACTAAGTCAGCAAGCAGAAAGAAATGTAGATACAAAAAAAAAACTAATAAAAATACAGATACAAAAATATATAAGAAAACTAATGAACAAGACCGTTATAATTAAAGCAGCAGTAAACATAATATAACAAACAAACCATACAGAAAAATAACGTTCTTTACCGCATATTCAATTCACTACTTCGCGGTACAATACACCTCACGTAAATTGTTTTCTTCTTGTTTTATTTAAAAATATCTTAAAGATACTTTTAATGCTCTCTCAACCTGTTTCCATGTTTGAAAGCAAAGCTAGCAACAAGCAACATCAAACGTCAGCCAAGCAGCCAGCAAGCGGCGCGCGGCATTCAACCTCAAAATCAGCAACAACAACAAAAGCTACACATACATAAAATACTTCGCGGTTAATTTCACATTCAGTGAATTTTGAGCGTAAGAAATTGGCGGGGGGTCTTTATGAAGTTTTGTTAAATCGGGGAGTAAAAACGCCCCGCTTAAAATATCTCCCCTTTGACGCGTGAAAAGTTAGGTACAAAAATTTACAACTCACCCAACAGGTTAACAGAACCACGCGAACGTACGAAATAACGACGTCAACGCCAATGACGGTTTTACTTTCCATTCGATACTAAGTTAGGTACAAGTCACAAACAAACCAGATGCAAACAAAAAGAGTTATTATTGTGAAGTGCATCTAATGGATACAACAACATAACAATTTGGTAACTTGTTTCTTTTTTCTTCTTTTAATTTTTAATTGAATTTTATCTTTGCTGATGGTCAATTTTTGTTGTTGTTGTTTTTTAAATTTATTTTCTGACCGAATTTAGTTGTTAATCATATTCCTCTGAACACAACTCATGTAACTTTGTTGCCTTTTTAAGGCAAAACACTTGCATAGTCTTATGGCATCAGAGACTCAGAGGCTACGATAATAAGCTTATAAGATAAGCCATAAAAGGATATGGATGCCATTATTTGGCTTGGTTGCTGTTTTAACCCTGAACTAATAATAATAATCTACTAAATCAACTAAAACAGATGTCTTTATGTCTTTTGTCGTGGAATAATAAAATTACTGCGATTATGGAGTTTTAAAGATTGATTAAAAATGAAAATTAAACGTCAATCTGTTGCCAAATTTGGAAATAAAAACTTGTATTAGTTACGTAAAGATGACCAAACGACTGATGGATCACTAACAATTATTCAAAACGAGAATCACTCACATATTCTTTAAATGGAGCAAAGTTGTTGAGATTTTTAATTTAAAGATCGAATATATTGAACATGGCAATAATAATGAAATTAATTAATAAATTATAAATAGAAAAATGTTGCTACATACACAAGGTCCTTTTTTATATATTTTTCTATAACGTATTTTATAGGTAGCTAGGTTAAGTGCCTATTAAGAAACATTCTTACGTCAGATTAAATGTTGTTGAAAATTCACTGAGGCACAAATGAATTTTTCTCACACAATTTGACTCAATTAAAAAATTTCATTGAGCGAATATGAAAGTCTTTCAATTGTTTTTGGTTTCGTTCAATGTAAATAAAAGAAAAGTGAATACTTATGAATGTAAATAAATTGTGGAATTGAATTACACGTGTTGAATCTATTATACTTAAAAAAAAAACATCAAAGGTAAAGTTGGAGGCCAAGGGGTTTTTGGTACCCTTTTTATGTCAAAGACAAAGTGCGAGCATTAAAAAAATCAAAAAATAAAAGAAGATTTAAATTTCCTGAATATTGCAATGACAGGCTTAGAGAGAGAGAGAGTGTTGTAAAGTATTTCACATTCGTCTAGTACGGCTAAAGAGCGATTATCTGTACTTGACTATATATCGGGTTTTTCAATAAGAGAGCTACAAAAGTTTTTTTTTTAAATAAAACAAAAACGGTTTTGGATATCAATGAAATTCTTAATTCCTGTGAAAGTACGTTCGATGCCATTATGTATGGATTTTGATTTCTTTTGCATGGCCATCACGGGCACGCTTGCAGAAATCCAGAGGCTGAACCCAATTTTCGACGGTTTTCAATCATAAATCGGCCGATATTGCTGCACTTTCACGTTCGATATTCGTAAGAAGTTCATCAATCGTCGCTGGCTTGTTGGCATAGACCATAGACTTGATGTAGCCCTACAGGAAATAGTCTAACGGCGTCAAATCGCATGACCGAGGCGGCCAAGCGACTGGACCATTTCGTGAGATAACACGTTCTCCAAACTTGGTTTCCAATAAATTGATTGCGATATTCGTTGTGTGGCTTGTGGTGCAGTCCTGTTGGAACCACATCTCCTCTAAGTCCATATCATTGAATTGGGGCCAAAAATATTCGGTTATCATTGAAAGGTAGCGATCCCCATTCACAGTAACGTGCCGGTCTTGATCATCATGGAAGAAGTACGGCCCAATGACGCCGCCGCCGCCGCCGCCGGCCCATAAACCACACAAAACCGTAATTTTTTTGGGATGCAATGATGACTCATCCTGACCAAAACCGCATATTTTGTTTATTGACGAAGCCATTCAGCCAGAAATGAGCCCCATCGCTGAAGATGATTTTTCGATGAAAATCCGAATCATTTTCAAGTTGTTACTCAGCTCAATTCACGAACATACGACGCTTCTGGTGGTCAAGTGGCTTCAGTTCTTGCGTCAATTTAATATTGTAAGGATGTAGGCCAAGATCTTTTCGCAAAATTCGCTACAACGACGTCACAGAGATGCCCAACGCTTGAGAACGACGTTTGAGAGACACATTTGGGCTTTCTGCAATTGAAGCCTCAGTGGCAGCAATATTCTCGATACTACGGGCACTTCTTTGTCTTACTGGCACGGGACTGTGCTGTGGATTAAAATTTTTCCACTAGACGCTCAATTGTTGATCTGCTAGGACTATTATGACGACCATAAATTATACGTAGCGCTCTTAACGTTAAGGCCACTGACTCCGAATTTCGGTAGTGAATTTTAATAATTTCGACTCGTTGTTGGCTCGTATATATCTTTCCGTCATGAAATGGCAAACCTTACTGAAGAGATATATGTCAAAAGAGCGGCAAGAAATATGGCGTCGTTTGCTGTCCCTGTCCCTCTACTTTTGTAGCGTCCTTGTTAAAAACCCCTCTACAATCAAAGTAGGGCGATAAGGTGTATTGATGACCATTCCTGCAAGAACGAATATTACAGTTGAATCGTTTAAGGGGAGAAATACAACAGCATAAGTGTTCAAGCCACGTTTATAAATTAATGTTTTTATTGTAATTTTATCCATGCAAGCGCTACTCATGAATAGTAAAAAATTTAGTAACTTACTTAAATTATTGTTTTTTAAACGCATTAAATTCTACAGGATGTTCCCCCAAAGTAAGAAGGTTAGAATTTAATGAGCTTATAATTAACTTTAACATTCACATTTAAAGAGAATGGTTTTGTGAACTTAAAATCGAATATTAAAAGCCTATGATATTATCATCAGCGGAGCAGGTAATTTGATTAGAAGTTTCAATAAGGAGATAAATAATTCAAAAAGAGTGTCGGAGACAGGACGGAACCCTGAGTAACACCAGCGTTTATTTTGTGAACGTCAGATTTGAACCCATCCTCTACAATTTGTATTAACCTTTCCGAAAGTTTGATTTTGAATCTTAATATAGAGATATTCTTCAGAACTGAAGAGAGTAGAATACCAGGCAGTTCAGCATGGGAATTTTTTTTATGGCTTTTTTAATGGTTTTTGTTTTGAATAGTTTTTAATGTGTTTTTAATTGGTGCGGTATTGTGTTTGATGTATTGTTTGGCGCACGCCTTGGCGCGGCATGCGTAAGTGATGATGATGAAGGGTTGGTTTGTGATGTTGAGGATGGTAAATGTTTTATTGGATTTGAATAGAAGTGAGGAAGAGGCGGCGGTGCGGCCTCTCTGGATATTTGGAGAATGTGCGTTGGATGGATCGTGATGATTGTGGTGGTTGCTGCCGTCGGTCGGTTGGTCGGGTCGGTCGGTCGGTCGGTCGGAAGGGAATTTAAAGAAGATGTGTGTGAAGTAGTTTTGGATATTTGGAGAATGTGCGGCGGATGGATCGTGATGATTGTGGTGGGGTGTGGGTAATGTGTTTGGTGGTGGTTGCTACCGTAGTCGTCGTTGTCGTCGTCATGATCGTCATGGTCATCGTCGTCGTCGTCGTCGTCACCATAGCTATTGTCATAACGATCGACTGTTAAAAAAAGAAATGGGGATGGAAAAGAAGATGTGTGTGAAGTAGTTTTGGATATTTGGAGAATGTGCGTTTGATGGATCGTGATGATTGTGGTGGTTGCTACCGTAGTCGTGGTTGTCGTCGTGTTCGTCGTCATGATCGTCATGGTCATCGTCGTCGTCACCATAGCTATTGTCATAACGATCGACTGTTAAAAAAAGAAATGGGGATGGAAAAGAAGATGTGTGTGAAGTAGTTTTGGATATTTGGAGAATGTGCGTTTGATGGATCGTGATGATTGTGGTGGTTGCTACCGTAGTCGTGGTTGTCGTCGTGTTCGTCGTCATGATCGTCATGGTCATCGTCGTCGTCGTCACCATAGCTATTGTCATAACGATCGACTGTTAAAAAAAGAAATGGGGATGGGGAAAGAAGATGTGTGTGAAGTAGTTTCGGATATTTGGAGAATGTGCGTTTGATGGATCGTGATGATTGTGGTGGGGTGTGGGTAATGTGTTTGGTGGTGGTTGCTGCCGTGTCGGTCGGACGGTCGTGTCGTCATGGTCGTGGTCGTCTTTGTTGTATGTCAGTAGGTAAAGGGTCCCTTGAAGAAGGAAAACAAATAAAGGAAATATTTTTTTTATTGATGTGTGAGATGGTATGTAGGCCAGGGGTATGATGTATCGAGACGAGGAGGTGGCGATGGCGGTGCGGCAGTGTGATGGTGATATGGTGATCTGTTGAAGTGAGTATGCATTTGGTTAATTTGTTGGTTTGTTTAGGATTTTATGAGGAGCGATCGTTTTTGTGAGGATGAGTGAGGGGAGATTCTATTTGTGTAGGGATGTATGGATGGGTTGGTTACCATGATGATGATTTATTTATAGATATGAGAATGAGATGGAATTGTATTTTTTTAGTCATAATGTGAAATGGAAATGGGTAGGTATTGAGAAAAATGTTGAAAACTTTGAAAGGCTGTAACTTTTGAAGGAGGCGTTTTTCCGCAAAAATAGCCTTATTTTTCATCACCGTATATATATTTATATATCTAACTATCTATCTATCTATGTATAAATATATCTTTAAAAAGATAAAAGAACAAAATCTGAAATATTGCTTTTAAGAAAGAAAATAAATAAATAAAATAAAGCATAAATAAAAACATCAATTTGAAATTTACTTATTATTTATTTTAGATATGTGTATCCATGAATTATATTCAGGAGGGAAACCCAACCATTTTACAAATATTTTATCTTTTTTCCATTGTATAAGAAATGTGTTTTCTATAAGAAATGTGTCTGGATATTTGGTTTTTTGTACTTTTAATTCATAGAATCCACCTTTAATAGGATGACCTTGATAGTCTTCTAGCAGATATGTTAAAGGATTACTTCGTTGAATTTGTTTGTAATTTTAAAAATTTCAGTTGTCCAGTTTGGTGTGTATCCTTTTTCAAATACATGTTTGTATTTACTGATTCTCACTGCATCTCCAACTTTGAATTTAGGAGTTAAACGAATTTTTTAATTTGGGAGTTAAACGAATTTTTTAGTATATTGATAAACAGAAGAGAGTACCTAGATGTTTTTCGTTTGCAGTATTTACTTCGGAAGGTTTCATTTTTATAGTTCGATGTTTTGAATTGTTATAAGTTTTAGTTAGTGTTGACAGCATATCGGTCCATTTGTAAGCTCATTAAGAGGAACAGTAATTGGTTTAAAAGCTTCTTCTAACTGAGATAA
The DNA here is from genome assembly GCA_951509635.1 of Eupeodes luniger. Taxonomy (NCBI): domain Eukaryota; kingdom Metazoa; phylum Arthropoda; class Insecta; order Diptera; family Syrphidae; genus Eupeodes; species Eupeodes luniger. Next base: position 55,282,956 of record OX608073.1, read on the forward strand.
ATAAGCTCCCCTATTATATTTCAGGGTTTTGAATTTTCTTCGAAGGTCATCCGTTGTTTTAATAAGTTCTTTCGTTAATTTTACATCTACGTTCATCATATTGTTGGAAATTTTATTTTGCCTGTATATGATGATGGTGAATAAATTCAAACGAAAATATGTATTGGGTTTAAGATTTTATTTTATTATTAAGATAACTATTCTTAAATGAAGAAACGCAACTGCGATTTGTACAGATAGAACTGCTACACTGAACTGTAAATAACTGGTCTTTACCGTACAAAACCGAGAATAAAAACCGAACTGAACTGCAAATTACTGGTCTGAATCGCATAAAACCGAAAATCAAAACTGAACTCAACTGCAAATTACTGGTATGAACCGCATATAACCGAAAATCAAAACTGAACTCATCTGCAAATTACTGGTCTTAACCGCATTAAACCGAACTGAACTGTAAATTACTAGTCTTAACCGCAGAAAGCCAACATTCAAAACTGAACCGAACTATTATTAACAGAAAGTACTTCTTCACTATACTGCTCGCAACTGTATTTATCAACCATTACTGGGCGATTGGCTTTAATTGATGTTTGTTCCTTATATCCTTGGGTGCGTAAATATGGAAAATTTTTCATTGGACACACAAAAATACACACAGATTCTGCCGAATGTTCAAATTTAAAACTTGAAAAAATCAGTGGTTTAATCAAGTGCAAAATATTACCTCCGGATCAACTATTTCATCCTGTTCTTCCTATCAAACAAAATAACAAATTGATGTTTATCTTGTGCAGATCTTGCAGCGATAAAGTGTGGAACATGGGTAATTGAAGAAGTTGTTAAAGCCATTAAGACAGGTTATACAATTCTTACAATTTACGAAATATGGGAATATGATACCATACAGTATGATAAAGATACAAATTCAAGAGGCTTATTTGACGCTATGATGGATAAATTTTTGAAACTTAAACAAGAAGCGTCGGGGTGCCCTGCAGCTTGTATAACGGAAGAAGATAAGGCTAACTATATTTCTAATTTCCTCAAAATTGAAAATATCGAGCTTGATTATTCCGAAATAATGAAAAATGAACGTAAAAGATCTTTTGCAAAACTTATTCTTAATTCATTTTGGGGTAAATTTGGTCAAAGAGAAAACCAACCCCAAACATCCATTATAAATAATCCTGCTGAATTATATGAATTAATAACAAATCCTTCCGTGAACGTCTGTTCAATATTTCCTGTGAATGAAACAAATTTAATATTGAACTATCAATATAAAGAAGAATCTGCTAAGCTACTGAACACAGCTAATGTCTGCATTGCAGCATATACGACTACACAAGCGCGTTTAAAGCTCTACGAATATTTGGAGGAATTAGGTAAACGAGTGTTGTACTACGATACGGATTCCGTAATATTCGTAAGCAGAGAAGGGGATAGTGATCCTGAAACTGGCAACATGATTGGAGATATGACTGACGAGCTGGAATGCTTCGGCGAAGGAAGTTTCATAACTGAATTTGTTAGCGGAGGACCAAAGAATTATGCCTACAAAGTGTTAAGTGGAAAAAACAACACAGAAGAAGTTATTTGCAAGGTAAAAGGAATATGTTTGAATTACTCGGCATCAAAAAAAATTAATTTTGAAACAATCAAAGAAGCAGTTCTTAACTCTGATGGCAATAATCACATTCAGATTATTTCTGACAATATTTGCAGAACAAAAGATCATCAAGTGATAACTAAGACACAATGTAAAACCTATACACCCAGATCGGAAAAACGTCACTTTCTCTCTAACCATAGCTCCCTACCCTTTGGATTTTATCGTCAAAATAGCTCTACAGTATTCTTACCCTCTTAGATTTAAAATTTGTGAGATTCTGGACTTGCTGTCAAAATGTTGTTACGAAATTGAATTGAATATTAAATAAAAAAAAACTAAAAAAAACATTGTTTATGTGTATATTTATTTGGAATAATAACATGCTAAGTGTTGGTTTCAACAAAATCATTGAGTTCATGTAAAAGATTTATACATAGTTAGATAAAATGTTTTTTTTATGAAATTACTTTTGCTTAGGAAAATTATAATTAATGAACTTGTGTAAGAGGTATACATTTTGAAGGGCGCAGCATTTTTCATGGTTCTGGCATTTCATTTCATAGGGATAAGTATTTCTAAGCTCCCTTAAATTGGGGCAGTTGAAAATATCTTCTAAGTTGATGACTTCTATATTTTCATTGAGTAGTAATTCTCTGAGCCATTGTGCTTTCCCAGTTCCTTTAACATAAACAACTCCATTTTGAATTTTGTTTCGAAGAAATTTCTTTATTTGAGGAAAACTTGTAAATCCATCTTTCCATGTTAAACCGTGATGATTCTTAAATAACCATCGAGTTTGTTTTCTAAGAGATTTTGATAGAAGACTCAAATCGAAAGGAGGAGAAACAATAAAGTGATGGTGATGCCCAGCATGATATACAGCTACTTCTTTCACAATGAAGCCACTATTAAAACCTCCATACCCTTGAAAATCCGCAATATAAGTATTCATTTTTAAAATGTGTGTATGACTGTCGAATCCACTTTCCTACTGATTAGTTTACATGTCATGACAGTCAATTTAAGTAAGTTTGTTTACTTCTCCAGTAACGGGATTATATTCTATAACTCTATCATGAAGAATAAGGCAGTACATAGTTGTTGAAGCTGGTACTGCGACTGATGTTTTAAGTTCAATTTTCACATCCACAGGTCCGGATTTAATTGATTCATTTTGACGGGAACAATCAATTACTATGATTGGTGCGATATTCTTAAAGTCTTGCAATGATAAAAGCGGTTGTGATTGTTTCTGATAATATGATTCTTGAAATGTACAGTACATTTCGTACAGAATAGCATATCGGTCTATCGGTGTATATCTTAGATTTAAATCTTCCCTAGGGTAGGATTCAGAGTTTAAATGCAATTTGACATTGCTCACATTACAGTGATCAAATTTACTTGCATCTTTATCCTTTTGATTTTTTCTATTGGTTTGTAGAGCAATAATAACATATCTCGGTTTCTCAAGTTGAGTTGAAGTCTTAACTGTCCATACATGATCAGTGTTGGTAGGTAGTGTTGGATATTCATACATTTCCCAATTTCGAAAGTGAATTTGAATCGGTTTTAATTGTATTTGTTTCAATAATGTGAGCTTATTGGAATCGGACAGTGTGATATGTGGAACTCTCCATTGCAATTTAAAAATTGCTAGTTTTATTTCCTCGTTTTCTGTAGTATAGTAAGCATTTTCATTAGATCGAGTACGAATTAAAATCAACTCATGTCTAGCATTTGGTATGATCTTTTTATAGTCTTCGGCAAAACCCAATAGAAATTTCAGAGGTATACAAAAATTAAAAGTTCCCGCTGAAGGTGAAATGGTGGAGTTTCCAGTCCATGAAGCATTTTCTAACCTTTCACTTTCATTTTCCGTTAAAGATATATAATTTTTCAATGATGATGTAATGCCCACATTCTTATTGCTCTCAATTTCCATGCCATTTAGTTCATAATGTATTTCTTCAAAAAGAAATGCCATAGCATTATTAGATAGTTTTGCTGTAGATGATAACGCTCCATCTTGTTTAATTAGGCCTCCTTCTATATAAATGTAGCTTTCACAGGGTAAAATGCTCAAGTCCTGTTGCTGTATGGCAATACGTATTTCATCACTTGGATTGAATGACTGAAGAAATGGCGAGTAACTATGGTACTCAAACTTAGATATGCTATTATCATAGTTAGGTCCATGGGTAATGTTTAATATTTCGTTCATATTGTTTTACTTTAGTTTAAATCCTAATGTAAGAAGGTAGGTCTTATTTTCAGATGATAGTTTTGGTCTTGACGGTGGTGCTGTTCTAATAGAACTAAATGGATGGTTACTTTTCGTATCTATTTTATAATTACTATTATAGATTAACATTATTGTGATTTTGGAGTTAAATGCAGTCGTACAGTTATTCTTTCTCCTCTGAAATTTATCAAGTCACCGTCTTGATCCACGAGTTTTAATGTTAGACTGCTTATTCGATTGACGTTCACAGGTAAATAGATGACATTTTTCGGGACTTCTATGATTCAATATCATCTGCCAAGAAAACAGTTCGAAAAAACAATAAAAGAATTAAGACGCCAAGAGTTATTGCCATACCAAAAACTGGAGGAGCAATTCCTTTCCTTATTCCTCTGTTTGCTGGACTTTCAGCACTTGGAGCTTTAACGGGTGGAGCTGCAGGAGTAGCCAAAGCTGTCAGCGATATCAGCATTGCTAAAAAAGATCTAGAGGAGAAAAAACGTCATAACGAGAAAATGGAATCAATTGCAGTCGGACAAGGCTTACACCTTAAACCTTATAGAAAGGGGCTTGGACTTTATTTAAATCCAAAGTCAAAAAACTCCTAAGTTCGCTACCCAATCGTGCATTAAATGAAATAGATTTGAGAAATTTTGCAAAGAATTTAATTCCGAATTTTCGAGGAGTTTTCATGCGCGATAATTTACCAAAAACTAAACCGAAGAAAAATGAATCTGGGATTGTAAATCTTGATTCTTCAATTGGTCCTGGAACGCACTGGGTAGCGTATTATAAAGAAGGCAGTAAAATTGAATATTTTGATAGCTTTGGAAATTTACAGCCTCCTAATGAAATTATTAACTATTTGGGTGACAAAATTAACTATAATTATACTAAATATCAAGATTACGACTCTTTTAACTGTGGTCATTTATGTTTAAGATTTTTATATGATTGTTTATTTTCAAATAAATAAAGAGTTTTCTTTAAAAATGGTTTCATTGTATTTTTTAAATGCATGACGTTGACACTTACGCTAAGCGGAAGAACTTCCCATCTATTAGCTGAATATTTTCCACCTTTGAACCTGGATCAGGACTACGTTTGCGGATTGATTGATTTTCAAACGTACAACTCCATTCCGAATGTAGATGAACGGAACAATTTGTTTCATATAGGGGAATATGAAATTGAAATCCCAACTGGGTCTTATGAAATTGATAACATTGCAAAATTTATTTCCGAAGAATTATTATCACGAAATTCTACAGCTATTGTTCAAATAGAGGCAAATAATAATACTATGGTATCTGAAATCCGGAGCAACGAAAAAATATATTTCAATAAGGATAGAACTATTGGAAAACTACTTGGTTTCAGTAAATGTGTTCTTGACCCCGGTGTGGTACATTTGTCGGATTTACCTGTTGATATAAATAAGGTGAATGTAATACGAGTTGAGTGTAATATCATTACTGGTTCTTATTTTAATAATACTCCTGTGCATACTTTACATGAATTTTCTCCAGAAACAGGAGCAGGGTATAAAATCATAGAAGTCCCGAAAAATGTCATCTATTTACCTGTGAACGTCAATCGAATAAGCAGTCTAACATTAAAACTCGTGGATCAAGACGGTGACTTGATAAATTTCAGAGGAGAAAGAATAACTGTACGACTGCATTTAACTCCAAAATCACAATAATGTTAATCTATAATAGTAATTATAAAATAGATACGAAAAGTAACCATCCATTTAGTTCTATTAGAACAGCACCACCGTCAAGACCAAAACTATCATCTGAAAATAAGACCTACCTTCTTACATTAGGATTTAAACTAAAGTAAAACAATATGAACGAAATATTAAACATTACCCATGGACCTAACTATGATAATAGCATATCTAAGTTTGAGTACCATAGTTACTCGCCATTTCTTCAGTCATTCAATCCAAGTGATGAAATACGTATCCCTATACAACAACAGGATTTGTGCATTTTACCCAGTGAAAGCTACATTTATATAGAAGGAGGTCTAACAAAATCAGATGGAAAGCCTTCTTCTACGGGAAAATTATCTAATAATGCGATGGCATTTCTTTTTGAAGAAATACATTATGAACTCAACGGAGTGGACATTGAGAACAATAAAAATGTTGGCATCACAACATCAATGAAAAATTATATATCATTGAATGAGAATGAAAGTAAAAGCTTAGAAAATGCTTCATGGACCGGAAACTCCAGCATTACACCTGCATCGGGTACTTTTAATTTTTGTGTACCACTAAAGAATCTGTTGGGATTTGCTGAAGACTATAAAAGGATTATAGTAAACGCAAGACATGAATTGGTTCTAATTCGTACTCGAAGTAATGAGAATGCTTATTATACTACAGAAAACGAGGAAATAAAACTATCAATTTTCAAATTGCAATAGAGAGTTCCGCATATTACCTTATCCGATTCAAACAAGATTACATTATTGAAACAAATACAATTAAATCCAATTCAAATTCATTTTCGAACTTGGGAAATGTGCGAATATCCAACACTGGCAACTAACACTGATCATGTATGGACAGTTAAGACTTCAACTCAACTTGAGAAACCGAGATATGTTATTATTGCTCTACAAACGAATAGAAAAAATCAAAAGGATAAGGATGTAAGCAAATTTGACCACTGTGAAGTTAGCAATGTAAAGGTACATTTAAACTCTGAATCGTACCCTCGTGAAGATTTAAATCTTAAATATAAACTAGACCAGTATGCCATTCTCTATGAAATGTACAGTAAATTTCAATACTCATACTATCAAAAACGCTCACAACCACTTTTATCACGACAAAACTTCAAGGATATCGCCCCAATAATGGTGGTTGATTGTTCCCGTCAAAATGAATCAATTAAAACAGGACCAGTGGATGTAAAAATTGAACTTAAAACAACACTTCCAGTTCCACCTTTAACAACTATGTATTGCCTTATTCTTCATGACCGTGTAATAGAATATAATCCAGTTACTGGAGAAGTTAACAAACTTACTTAAATTGACTGTCATGGTGTGTAAACTAATACGTAATCAAATAAAAAAAAATCATTGTATCTAACAATATTTTAACCTATCCGGTTCATGCTCAATGATTTTGTTAAAACCAATACTCACCATGTAACCATTCCAAATAAATAAACACATAAACAATATTGTACTTCTAGTTCTTTTTATTTAATTCGTTTTTTACATTTTTTATTGTAATATTTTTCAAAGAAATATCAGAAAATGAGGGTAAGAATGCCGTGGGACTATTTTGACGATAAAATCCAAAGGGTAGGGAGCTATGGTTAGAGAGAAAGTGACGTTTTTCCGATCTGGGTGTATAGGTTTTACATTGTGTCTTTGTTATCACTTGATGATCTTTTGTTCTGCAAATATTGTCAGAAATAATCTGAATGTGATTATTGCCATCAGAGTTAAGAACTGCTTCTTTGATTGTTTCAAAATTTATTTTCTTTGATGCAGAGTAATTCAAACATATTCCCTTTACCTTGCAAATAACTTCTTCTGTGTTGTTTTTTCCACTTAACACTTTGTAGGCATAATTCTTTGGTCCTCCGCTTACAAATTCTGTAATGAAACTTCCTTCGCCGAAGCATTCCAGCTCGTCAGTCATATCTCCAATCATGTTACCAGTTTCAGGATCACTTTCCCCTTCTCTGCTTACGTATATTACGGAATCTGTATCATAGTACAACACTCGCTTATCTAAAGCCTCCAAATATTCGTAGAGTTTTAAACGCGCTTGTGTAGTAGTATATGCGGCTATGCAGACATTAGCTGTGTTCAGCAGCTTAGCAGATTCTTCTTTATATTGATAGTTCAATATTAAATTTGTTTCATTAACAGGAAATATTGAACAGACGTTCACTGAAGGATTTGTTATTATTTCATACAATTCAGCCGGATTATTTATAATGGATGTTTGGGGTTGGTTTTCTCTTTGACCAAATTTACCCCAAAATGAATTAAGAATAAGTTTTGCCAAAGATCTTTTACCTTCATTTTTAATTATTTCGGAATAATCAAGCTCGATATTTTCAATTTTGAGGAAATTAGAAATATAGTTAGCCTTATCTTCTTCCGTTATACAAGCTGCAGGCCACCCCGACGCTTCTTGTTTAATTTTTAAAAATTTATCCATCATAGCGTCAAATAAGCCTCTTGAATTTGTATCTTTATCGTACTGTATGGTATCATATTCCCATATTTCGTAAATTGTAAGAATTGTATAACCTGTCTTAATGGCTTTAACAACTTCTTCAATTACCCATGTTCCACATAAAGCTCTTTCACTATCAGAATGAGAACAAATATCATCACTACACACTTTATCGCTGCAAGATCTGCACAAGGTAAACATCAATTTGTTATTTTGTTTGATAGGAAGAACAGGATGAAATAGTTGATCCGGAGGTAATATTTTGCACTTGATTAAACCACTGATTTTTTCAAGTTTTAAATTTGAACATTCGGCAGAATCTGTGTGTATTTTTGGGTGTCCAATGGGAAATTTTCCATATTTACACACCCAAGGATATAAGGAACAAACATCAATATATTTTATTTGTTCTCCTTCCGTGCATTGATAGTAGCTAGATGTGTTACCGGTTCGTCCACCATAAAAAGCTTCACGAGGATCGAGCGGAGATTTTTCAACGAGATGATGTGTTCTTAAAAATTCTAGGTCCGTGTCCTTAAATAGAGATAACCTATTTTTAAAATGGCATTCCCATTCTTCGATGACATCATACTTGAATGACTTTAAACGAGCTGTTTTTGCTAACGTCCTTTCAAACCTTCGATTTAAAGTATCAAATTTATCAACAGTGAGAGGTTCATTCCTATTATATTTTTGACATTCAGGATGACCATGGTAATAACACCCATAAAATTCAAATATTTGCTTAGTTTCCTCGCAAAATCCATCAACTTTGACTCCGGCAACAACTGCTTCTTTTCCGTTTGAAGAATGCTTAATTTTAATACGTCTTTGTTTTGCCTCCCAAATTAACCATTGAATTGCTACCTTCGATTGGTTGTCGACGTTTCTGTAACCGTTTTTCGGTATAATTCCAATTGTATTTTCAACAAGGAAGTTTCGTCGGAATACTAGATTGCATGCAGATGCAATCGTAGTAGACTCCAAGAATGGTTCAACATTACATTGAAGAAGAAACAGATTTCTAAATTTAAGACAAGTATCAGTTAAAATTTTTACATCACTGACACAGTAGTCCACAAGATCACGTTCCATTATGAAGTTATCATCTTTATGTTCTTCATACCATTTAAAGAAAACTTCACGTTCAGCTGTTTTCATTGAGTCAGGTCCGTAATATTTATGATGAGGTAATTTTCCATGGTATGTAGCATTTTCTGTCGTGTTGAAAAAGTGAGGGAAATAACCTTTCTTCAACGTTGACGATAAATCAAAAGCCTTTGGTAATTTCGATAATGCCATTGGAAAATAATTGAGGGAATCTATAAATTTTACATTTCCAACTTGCATCAAAATTATTTTTGTTCCACGCATGATCAACTGTGGCTTCAGGTTTGTTTTTTCCAAAATATAATTCAATATGAATTGGTGATCATACGCCTGCCCGTTGTGAGCAATTACAATAACTGTTTTGAACACTTGGCGAATCTTTAAAATATAGTTCAAAAAGTTAGGCACCACATCTTTGGTTTCTATATGATTTCTATGACTGCACTGCTGACAAAAATGCAGATTATCAATGTCAATACATAAGCTGCATCTTTTCTGGAAAACACATAAATTTGGCGTATGTATTTTGTACGAAGAGTCATCAGATTCTTTTTCTTGTCGGCTCTCGAAGTCGTAGAAAATATAAAGACATTTTTCAAAATTTGGGTTACTCGTATTTGGCATCATAAAGCATTGGTGATTTTGCGGTACGTATATCTTACACGTATGACAAAAGTATTCCCCACACACATGATCTCTTTTACCCGTAGTTTTAAGGCAATTTACACATCTTTTGACTTCATCACACATAGCTGGTTGTCCTGAACTTGAAGATTTATGATTGTCAAAACATATTTTACCTCGGAAATAACGATTACATTCTCTACAAAGAATCTCGTTAGCAGTTGTCTTACAAGCTGGTGTTTTTTCACATTGTGGACAAGATTTAATACATCTGTGTTCTTTTTTATTTTCATACGGTTTATGGCATGCCTCGCAATAGTAACTGCAACAGAACGCTGCTGTTAACGAAACTATTACATTAAAATGATTTTTGTAATGAAGCAAATTTATTCTTTTTTTGTTTGATTCATCTGTAGTTCTGCCTTCGAATATTACTGTTCTTCCTTTCGTTGCATATTCATAAACCGTAATTATATAATCTTTCAGATATCTTTGGAATTCTTTTAATTCTTCCAAGCCACAACCATCCAATGGTACAACAATATTAGCATTACTAATCAATAGCTCCGCTCTTATTTTTTGTTGTTTTCCCACATCATTTCGTAGTTTGTTGGCATCTGAAGATTTGTCCGCGTATGCTACTGCTACTACTAGGGCTCGAGGTAAGCACAAGTTATCATTGTTTTTGATGGTTATGATTCCTCGTCTTTTAAGACATTCTTCATCATATGAATTGTAGTATGATATTGAACGGCGAGGATCCCCTCTACCTGTCGGTAATTTTACGGAAGAAACTGTTAATTCAAAAGTATCTGTGCAGAATCCTTCTGAGTTACTTTGAAAAATTTTAAGCATCATTTCCCATAAATCTTCAATTTTAAATTCTGATGCGTTCTTAAAATTCATCCATCCACTTCCTCTCTCCTTGGAAAATCCTTTTCCATCAAACGTCACTCCAACCTTATCCATAGCTCCCACACCCTGAAAAGCAAATTTAAGAGCTTCTTCAACAGCATTTCTTACCCATGATGTCGGCTCTGCTCCTTTTGGTATAGGTCTGATCCTAAATTCTATTTTGCGAGCCATAAGGTTGAACCGCTTCACTTTCGTCTCGGTGGATGAAACTACTTCATATCGCTATTAAACAACATTAAAATTACTTATATTTTCTTTTTTTTTCTTATTTATCAAATTTTATATTTACCTTTTCTTCAGCGGGTGGAAGAAATTCAATTTTTGGTTGTCTTGATGCTTCAGAAACTTTCAAGAAATACCCTGAGAACAGAGCTATTTCTTCGTCTGAAAGTTCATTGAACTTAGAAGGTAGAAATACCTTAAAACTCTCCATTTCCAGGACAATTTTCGCACCGTATATTGTACGAATTCTTTCACCATTCTTAATTAAATAAGTATCCGGATTAATTTCACTTAAACTTTTTATTGGTTTAACCATACCCAAGTTATTCAGTTTATTCAAGAACTGGGAATTCATTTTGATTTTTATTTTTAAATTTTTTGAAACGATCACTGCAAAGTTCACAATCAAACTAACCAATTCTTAAATTTTAAATAAACTTTTGAGAAAAGGAAAATACTGCAGCATTTCAATCATTCATTAAAAAGCAAGAGTGGAAGAGATGTTTTTCGATAAAAAAAAAAAAAACATTAAAATGCTTGCAATCCTACTTTGTCATTTTATGATTTCATGCCAATCAAACAAAATCAACATTATGTCTTAAGTTATTACCACCATACAAATATCTCATAACAAATCCCCCTAAAAAAATATTAGAACAAATCTAATCATGTCGACTCATGATTCAGGGCAGCGAGTGGCTAGGGCTAGCGTGTAATTGAATTTTAAGTGTCCTTTGTTTATAGTTTACTTTAGAAGATCAAAACTCATTCTCATTCGAGAGAAACGCACTCCCCATCCCCATTTCTTTTTTAACAGTCGATCGTTATGACAATAGCTATGGTGACGACGACGACGACGATGACCATGACGATCATGACGACGAACACGACGACAACCACCACCACGGCACATGCTGTACCGCACAACCATACCACATAAACGACGACGACGACGACGACGCGACCGACCGACCGACGGCAGCAACCACCACCAAACACATTACCCACACACCCCACCACAATCATCACGATCCATCCAACGCACATTCTCCAAATATCCAAAACTACTTCACACACATCTTCTTTAAACTCCCTCCCGACCGACCGACCGACCGACCGACGGTAGCAACCACCACAATCATCACGATCCATCCACAGCACATTCTCCAAATATCCAAAACTACTTCACACACATCTTCTTTAAACTATCCCGACCGACCGACGCACGGTAGCAACCACCACAATCATCACCATCCATCCACCGCACATTCTCTAAATATCCAAATATCCAGAGAGCCCGCGCCGCCGCCGCCTCTTCCTCACTTCTATTCAAATCCAATAAAACATTTACCATCCTCAACATCACAAACCAACCCTTCATCATCATCACTTACGCATGCCGCGCCAAGGCGTGCGCCAAACAATACATCAAACACAATACCGCACCAATTAAAAACACATTAAAAACTATTCAAAACAAAAACCATTAAAAAAGCCATAAAAAAAATTCCCATGCTGAACTGCCTGGTATTCTACTGAAGAGAAGGATATTTGATAAGTGCTGAACAGCAGAGCGAAAGATTTTTCATGTTGCCAAAAGGTTGTCGTTGGATTTATTTTTTTTTGCAAATATGACACGGTACTTAGATTTTCCTAGAACCGACAGCAACGCCATTTTATCGTAAGCGAAATTTTCAATTGAAAAAAAATAAATTATTAAAATTTTGCTTTTACTACATGAAGCCTTGATGGCTATTGTTATATGATAGCTTAAGCACAATTAATAATTTCCAATACTGACTTAAGGCATCAGGGGTTTCATGGAGCAGCACTAAGCTTTTGATTTATCATTTACGATACGATTTATTTTGGCGTTCACGATAATTTGGTGGAAAGGCCTTGAAAAGATCAGATGGAAGAAACAAGTCTAGGGTATTGTTTGATTTACCAGCAACGCACGTTTGCAATATGAGTTGGCTCGTCGACTAACTGAGTAAATTAATTTAACTCACTTAAATGTAGTTTCCAAAATACTTTTAATGGCTTTTTTAAACATTTTTGTAATTATTAAAAAATTGTTTTTCAATGCAGAATATTCCTAACAAAGTATCTTTACTATTGGGTGGCTCAAAGACAAACTTCGATATAATAAAAATTAACTTTAGAAAACGATTACATCCCCCCTTTACTAGATTTCGATAGGAAATTTTCTATTTTCATACCAGAAAGACAGGGTTGGGATCCTAATTCACTTATAAGTAAACAGGGTATCCCTTTCAAAAATGGAATCAGGAACAGGTGCTGGAGTGTTTTGCCAATCTCTCAACATCAGAACGTCATATAAATTCCCAGCTGACTGTAGTGTCTTTCAGGTCGAGATCTTTGCCATTGAAAAAGCAGCTGAATTGGCACATCACGAAAAGCTAAGCTCTTCGGAGATTACTTTTTTCGTGGACAGCCAGGCTGCTATCAAAGCCTTAGCCAGTGAGACCATAAGATCAAAAGCAGTTTTAAACTGTTGGAAGGAATTAAATAAAATCTGCCACACTAACCAGGTAAAACTCTGCTGGGTTCCTGGACATAGCAATATAGAGGGGAATGATATAGTAGGTGAACTAGCCAGGAAAGGGTCAGAAGCAGACACAAATAGTAGCGACCATTCAGTTAGGGGACCACTTGTCCCGATTGGGGTACTCAAGAGGAAGATAGACCTTAAACTAAAAGAGAAAATCAATAACTCCTGGAAATCCAGGGACGATTGCGTAATCTCTAGAAGTTTATGGCCTAACACAAATGAAAAGGAAACTCGGTATATTCTATCGCTGAGTAAAAAGAACATTAAAATCCTGATAGGTGTACTAACAGGTCATTGCGCCATTGGCACAATGGCTAACAGAATAGGGGCACTTGCACCCGATTTTTGTAGGAGCTGTCAGGATGAGGAAGAAATGGAAACCATTAAACACCTACTCTGCGACTGTCCGAACCCCCAAACCAGCCGACTCCGTCATTTCGGAAACAGGTTTGTTGGAGAACTGGATAATCTAGCACAGGTCTCAATGGCAAACATGAGGAAATTTATAGATAGCACAGGCTGGTTCGTTAACGAGCCAGTCTACGCTAATCGGCAAGATTGAGGAGCATCTATGCTTACTTTTACTTTTACAGGGGATCACAATGGACCAGCAGGCCCCCGTGTACGCAACAGCTTCATGCTGTGCACACCCCTTATTACCTAACCTAACCTAACCTAACTTTAGAAAATTATATCCAAGCAAACTTTGTTTAAATAAGAAGAATTTTGTCATATCTCTATTAATGAGGTATTTTGTGAATAAAACTTCCCTCCGAATGGTTTCTTTTGATGATATTTGGAAACGCCATTGTTTTTTCACTATTTATTTGGATATAATTTTAAGGGAAAAAATTCGAGTTTCCAATTTCAGATGGTGGGAAAAATTTCAATAATTTTGAAAAAATCAATGTTTGAGAATAAAAAATAAACATATTGAAATATTTTGTACGCATGTTATGAATTTTATCTTTAGCAAGACGATATTTTCTGGATGTTTTGTATTCTTAGAATTTTCAACATATTCATATACTCACATTTTTCAGTTTTTTTTTACAGAATACACAACGCATTTTTGTGTGTGTTCTACTTGAATTACATTATTTGTCAACTTCTACAAACAATAATAATTTAAAAATAAAAAAAATGTTAAACCGCAGTGCATTCCAAGAAAATTATTATTCTCCCTTGACTTTTGTTGTTGTTGTTGTGTTTAAACAACTTCAACGAAAAAAAAAAACTGAATAAAATCGTTTTAACCTTCTCGAATTTATTATGACATCAATGTCAATAAAATAAACGATCGATGTAATTGGTCGTTTATTTATTTTTCTTTTTATTATAAAACTTAAACTTAAAATGAGAAGAAAAAACAAAAGTAAACATACGACTGAATAAAGTAATGATGAAAAATATGTGTAAACTATATTATGTACTTTTACCTATTGAATCAATGTTCAATTATTCATTTATAGCAAGTGCATTTATTATATGTACATATGTATATATTTATGTACATACCTTACCTACTCGTAGGTCAGTCAGTCAGCTAATTGCTATATGAGCTGGTAAATAAATTAAACGAAAGAAAGCGCACCCATTCATCCATTTTATTTCTATTTCCAACCCTTTTCCGACTTGAATTTATAATCCCAAATAAATCTTATCTTGGATATAGTAGAGAAAGAGAATCACTTGACGCCGCCGCTGGCTGGCAAGGCGGGGGATGTGGTGGGGTGGTATGATTCAAATGCACTATAGTACCATATAGAGTATAGAAAAATAAGGGATAGGAAAGTGGTTTAGTTTAAATAATATCGATCCGGTTTTACTTTTGATATAATAGTTCAGAACCACCTTTTCTCTTCTACACCCCACGTCACTCGATCAAGGTCATAACTTTTGCAAACTTTATTCTTCTTACATTTGGGGAATCGAATTTTTGGATTTAAATAAAATAAAATAAAATGGTTCTATACACCATTAAATGGATTTCAGCTCTAATTACATGTTTTATCAAAAAAAAGAAGAAAACTTGATATTAATTTATTGATTTGGAGTGTTTGTATAATAATATTTCATTTTCATACTCAATCTGTCGCGTTCTCGTTAAAGTTACCGATTTTTGTTATTCCTTATTCAGAGTATCTCAAAGTACTTCAAACTATAAGATAAAGATTTAGTCACACTTTTTACAATGGTGTGTCATGATGAATGATTATGCAATGCATACATTGTCAACTGCATGCATATCTGCAGCGCTACACACTTGATGCATATATGTATCTAAAAAAACATGATACGGAATAAAAAGTTTGAAAAAAAAAACAAACTCAGGTGGTTAAGTAATTTTATTGTACTGTACTCCCTCCTTCTACTTGCAGCTATCTCTGAATTTGTGGTGCAATTTTTAGATAAGAAAGTGCATTCATTTTTATATTGCATTGGTAGATACTCCTCGAAATTTGGTAGCAGCGAGTGAAATAAGGTTAAGAGACTAAAAATAAAAATATTTCGCGTTATCTGTGTAAGAGAATGTGGTTTTTAGTTTTTTTTTTTCTTTAACTTGGGATACAAAATACCTGAAAATTAATCATCATGAGGGCGTTTTGTTGTAGTTTGGTGGGGGGGGGGGGGGGGTGAGCGGGTATGCAAACTCTCTATAGTTGTGAGACGTGCGGAATGTCGTTCGTATCTTTCGTTTTTGAAATATCGATCGAATGCATTTTAGATGAGACACAAAAAGTTTGCGCTGACGACGACGACGGGAGGACTACCTACATACCTAACTTTCACTACCTTCCTCAGAATTTGTTAGTTTTTAGTCTTGTTTTTTGGTTCTTTGATTAAATTCAGCGAAAGACACGAAAGGGCAAAGGTGAACAATTAAGTTTAATGGGATTGTTACTCAAAAAAAAAGGAGAGAGACAAGAAGAGTGATACTTGTACAAAACATAATGTTATGTAAAAAAATAAACAAAGAAAGGAATACGAAGAAGGAGAATAATTTACTTGTCATTATGCCAATAAGGGTACACATTATTTCAATTCTATATTTTATATGCCGCAAGACTAATGCTAAAAATTTTAGGGCCTACATCAGTATAGTAATCATGGGTCGTATTGAAGCACGTATTCAATAAACATTTTTTTTATGAAGATAGATATGTACTAAAATGAGAAAAATTCCAGGAGGCTTTATTGGGAACTATCAATTATTAAAGCGTGAAAAGATAGAACGGGTTAAGTGACAAATTATATAAAGTTTTGAGATACAAAGTCTTAAAGTTAATCGACGATAACTTTTGTTTGGTTAAGAACTAAAACTTTTTCATAATATCAATAAATAGTTAATAATAAAATAATTAATTAATAAACACACTGACTTTCTTAAAATATAATCATCAATTCATTTAAATAGTTAAGAGGTATTTTTTTTTTAATATATTCCCCCAAAATGTGTGTTTAAGGAAAGCGCTAATCACCTCAGTGTTTCCTGTATCTGCTATGTTTTCTGTCATGTCATCATATTTGACTTTTCAGCATTCGAAGAAGTGACATGTATCTATTCCCAAATTATAAAACTCCTTGTAGAATCCTTTTGTTGTTTTAAGAGACATGTTAAAGCTATTAGTTAAATATATCAGTAAAATGTTAAAAGCTAAATTTATTTCGAAAATACATTTAAAAAGTTTTAATGACAACATTTAATTTTTACTTACTTAAAAATAACAAAAAAAGTCCGTTTTTAATAATGGCTTTCCAATTTTGTACTGTTCTGATGGCAACAGTAAACAAAATTACTTTTGAAATCAACAGCAAAAAGGAGGTGTGAAGCTCCTAGTTATTTAATACCTCTAATAAAAAAAATAAATTTGGTTGGCGCAACAGTCCGTTGAGAACTAAGGCCTAGTGACTTATAACTCTTTAAAGCCGATTCTGAACGGCTTATTTTGAGAAAGCAATTTTCATGACAAGTATTACTCTTGGAGGAATTATCAATTCCTCGCAAGAGGCAGTACCCGTGAAAAAACTAGATGTCACCCTGTCTGTGAACCCAAGAGCTCTGGCATGACAGACCAATGCACTAACCATCATGCTAGGGGTACTACAATACCTCTAATCAAATGACGTAAATTTCCTGATTACTATAAACGCTCGTCAGCACAACATTTCAGACCTCTCCTGTTTCAATTTTTGCTGACAAATTTCACTGATAGCTATAAATGTTAAAATGTTAGTTTGGAAAAAGTAATACTCTGTTGCTAATCAAAAGTGATAATACAACGCGACGTTCGGATCAGATCGAGCCTTTTCGTGGTCAAATTTCTGTCCTTCGACTGTATTCTTGTAGATTATTGGATGCATTGTCAAGTTCTTGCCAGAGTTACAGGTGCTAAATACATCACTTTTAGGTAGGCGGAAGGATAAGTATTTAAATTTTTAATATTAAAAGATTCGCTGATAAGCAATCCGGCATTTTATAACCTTCTACAATGCACTGCTCATTCTCAATGTGTAAAACAGAAAAAGAAATTAAAGAACTAGGTCAGAAGTTACTCCAATATGGTAAATAAGCATTTCATTATTATATGCGTCATTCTCCTTACTTTAGTCTTATAAGTTTTAAAAAGGGTGTAAATATGCATTTAACTCCTTCATGCAAATAATATACATATTTGAGTTTTTATTTTGTGATTCCGAAAAAGAGTTTAGTGATTTTAACGCTTTTTTCCACTAATAAAAAAAAAGAAGTTGTTTCCTTTAACCCTTTTACACCAAAAAACAGGAACGCTAAATCTAAAACCTAAGGTCGTGAAAAAATGATTATAAAACAGAAATCTATTTTTGCATTAAGCAAAATCATTTTTGAAAAAAAAAAAATGTCACTTAGATCCTTCTTTTTCTCAAAGCTTTAATTGATGGTTTATTAATAATAATTTTTCTTCTTAAGAAACCATTGGGTCAAATGAGTTCAAATTTTAATTTCATTATAAATAGTCCGATAGATTTGTATGAAGTCGTCTTTAATTTTTTTTTTTTTTGTAAATTCGATGTGGGTTAACATTTTGAACAACCATATTTCTAAAATAATTGAAAAATTTCGTGTATGAAGAATTGATCAAAAACAAAATTAAATGACTTAATTTTTTTAAGACTTATTTTGCAGGTATTTTTTTAAAGATTGTAATAAGGGTAATATTTAAAAAAAAAAAAAGACTCTTTGGATAGAGGAGTTCGTTCGTGCGACCCAGTCGTCCTTTTCCCATGCAGAATGTTTGTCAAAAAATGTCCAAATCGAGTTGTCTAGCTAGTTCGGCGATGAAAATTGACTTATTTGAGCTGCGTTGACTCCTTCGGTATTTTGTTTGTAGAGAACCATGAAGAAATAGTGGTTCTAGGATTGAAGGCCATTATCATACAAAAATAATTCGTGAGCTACAGTACAAAACCGTCAAAAATGTTTTGGAAAATTTTAGCGAAAAAGTGCACTTCTGGGGTTTCAGCCTCTTACAGCAGCGTCCTGTTTCACAATTGATGGGAACTTTAAGTCTTCTAAAAAAAATCAATAAAAAATGGACAAATTTAAATGTTGTCCATTTTATTGCATTTCTAAAAAGAAACTTGTTTTTGGCTCAACCGAAATTCTGTATATAGAAAGACTGAAAATCCAAGAAATTTCTGAATTAATCTCATATGGATATCCAATCTAGCCAAATTCGGTTCCGCCTTCAGTAAAAATCATACTCCCGAGATATTGAAAACTCTCTAATTTTTCTACTGGTTGTTGAGCAATGTTTACCGGGTAAAATAAATGGAAAGTTCCCTGAGTAAACATCTAAGTTTTTCAGTTTTTCGCCTTTTGATTTTTAATTGAGTTAATTTATTGACCAATTTGTGTAATTATTGTGATTAGTGGAAATATAGCTTTCCATCGGCTTTTTTGGTCGCTGTAGTTTTTGCAATGAAACAATTAAGTTACATTAACTTTCCCAACGTTTCGGCAGGGATTGCTGCCTTCTTTGATTTTTAGCCCACGACTTTCGCTTCTTTATCGACCTTTGTTGCCATTTGATGGAGATCCATTAACCTATAAGCTTACAACCATACATCGTCTGCGTAATCTAGACGTTTTAGGTATATTGTTTAAGTCCATCTTATTCTTCCGTTTCTTGCCAAGGCCGCCCGCATCATATCACTGGTCTCCAATATGAAAATAATTGGCGACAGTATTCAGCCTTGTCTGACTCCACTTTGGATTTCAAGCTCCTCTGACAACCTACCTGATTGTAAAACGTGACATTTAGACCCATCATAAGTCACCTTAATAATTAAGATGAGCCTTTCCGGGACCGATAACAATGCTTAGGAAAATAAATTGTGCCAAAACAAAGAAAAATCGTATTTAAAAAAATGGTCTTCGAGATTATTTTATCATGGAAGAAAAAAGTGCTAACCTTTATGGTCGATCTGCCATACTATTGATTGTTTAACCTTTATAATTCAAATTTTGTTTTTATTTAGCTCTTATTGATCTTATTTTTTATTTTGTATTTTCTCCTGGATCAATCATCAAACATTATTTTTAAAATAAATTCCACTTATTTTACGCATTTAACTTAACTTTCACTTTACTGATTTTAATTTCTCATTTGTTAAATATATTAAACAATTTTTCCGTGAAAGAGTTGATTTATAACCCTAATGGTACTTCAAAAATTATTCTGACGAAACTATCTCTTTATACTGATACCTAAGTGTTTTTAAGAAGAACTGTTCTTGAATGAAAACCCGCTATACCACATCACTGAATAACGAAAGATACAATTTAATTTATGTAACTTAAGAAGAAATTAAATTTCTCCGAAATCTTGTTGATAAGCTTCTTTCAAGGAAAAACGTATCATTTATTTCCTTTGATGTTTGAATTTGTCGCATGATTATCCAACATATTTCATTTTATTTTATTATTATTTAAAACTCATCTTAACAACTCTTTAACCTTAATTTTTCCTTTTTTCTATTTTCAGGTAAGCATCAATTTACCATATCCTCTTGAGGCAAATGACTTCATTTCAAAAGTAAAACTCTTATGATAAGTATAATTTGCCTTTACCAACTTCCTCAAAACCACATGACTTAACTATTAATTAGCTATTATTTGAATTTGAATTTGAAAACTTATTCCTGATTAATTTATTTTTGGATAGATTCATTATGTGAATATCTAATATATATTTGAAAGGCACCTGTTTAAATTCTCACTTAAAAAATCTTCTTTCTTCAAAAGTTCCTTGAAACAAAAATGTAATATCATGATGATTATTATTTAATTTTCTTTGTTCATATGTATATGAAACTTTATTAGGTTCCTACCTATTTTGTGTGTTGTTAAAAATTACACTTTCAATTCTTTTCGAAAAGTTATTATTAAATATAAATAATAGCAGGCACCTAGTTACTACCTATCTAGATAATGAACACTTTTCTTTTTACCCTACCCCCTCGTCTGTCATCCTGTTTCTTCATATTAAATTACGTAATGATAAAAAGAACACAAATTGACATCGAGAAAGAAAAAAATACTTCTAACATTTTCATTGTTTTTTTGAGTTTTTTTTTTTTTTACTTTTTCCATTCAACAACCTTCAACACTAATTATCACTAATTGCACATCCCATACAAATATAGTATACCCTATAATGAGGATTCCATTCGTTTTATAAATATTTCACCTTCCATTCAACCTTTCTAACTTTTCTCTCTCATTTCTGTTTTTGGCTCCTTCAAAGTTTCTTTTTTATGTTTTTTACCTTCGTTTCGTACTTTTTCATCTTCTTCTTTTTTTTTTTATTACAAATCGATCTCCAAATTATTACTTCTCCATTGCAAATTCAGTACTTTTTTCGACTTATTTCCTTCGACGTCATCAGTGAAGAAAAAGACGTCCAATCCACATTAAATTGAAAAGGAAGAACAAAAATAAAACAACCAACATGGAGGAGTCGTCGTCGGTATAGATAACTGTAAAGAAACGAAACGAAATCCTGTTCGTCCACACAAATACAAAAATAAAGAAAAGAATATAGGTACCTCTAACGGTATGTAATGCATAAAAAGCCCAGCAACAGCAAACAAGCAAAAACAACCATCATGAAACTCTTCTTCTTCTGCTTGAAGCTTGTTCTTCTTCTGCTTTCTGCTGCTGCTGCTGGGGCAGGCTGTGGCTGTGCTGTGAGTGGAGTGCTGAATGCTGATTGCATTGAAACAAGGAACATTGGCAGTGAATTTCACTGACCTACTAACAAACTCCAAAGGCGCGGTATAGCTAGCTATTCGGACGTTTTTCTTTTTCTCCTTGTTTTCTTCTGTCATCGAGAAAGGAACACAAAAACAAGAAACGAAAGAAAACAAAGTTTTTACTGTGTCTTGAAATATCCAAATCCTTAATTCCATAGGGTAAAGAGCAATTTGTTTTAACTTTAGTAACACTAGGGGAATATACATGAAATACATGACTCTTTCTAATATTTTCAAAGTTTTTCGTTTGGACGACACGCCGCCGAAGAGACAACCGACAATGTGACGCCATTTTTAATTTATGTTCAGCTTGAGATTTTTTCTTTTATATAGTATAAAAGAGTGTCATGGTTGTTTAGAAGTTGGAGTTTGACAAGAATTTGGTCTCAAGAGAGTCATAAACACACAAGAAAGAGTTTTTTTTTTGAAAATATTTTTGTAATTCTAGACGGTTTTTTTTAAAACGTGTTGATTTCAAAAAGAAAAAAGGGGCTGGAATGCGACCCACACTGATACTGATGTGACTTTATATCCCTGTTAGCCTGTCGATTTTTCTAAAAGTTTACCAAATTATTAATAACAATATTTTGTGTGAGTTACACAAATTTTAGTCTTTGTTCTCATAATATTTGAATCGAAAACCAGTTGTTATCAGTTTTTGGTTGTTTTTATAGCAATTCATGTTTTTTAAAAATTGTTTTTATAAATAAAATATGTAATTTAAAGTCAGGAACAAGATTTTGCATATGTATAATAAGTTTGATTTCAATATCTTTTTTTTTTCCCCGTGATTTTAAGACGAAAATCAATTTGTATCAATTTTAGTAAAATTTTTTGTTTTTTATTTTATTTTTATAAAAAATACCTATTGAATTTTTCTAAGAACATTATCGTACATTAGCAACAAAATTAAGTATAGAATAAAATCACTTTGAAGTCAGTACCTTCATTTATTCACGAGATATCGGGAATCGAACATGAGTTTTTACCAATTTTGCGTACTATTTTTTTGAAGATTCTTATATTTTATAAAAAAAAACTGTCAATTGTATTTTTCTAAAAATGTAACCAAATGTTAAAAACAATTATTTTCATAAGATAAAATTAGTTTTAAGCCAATATCTTTTTTTTTTGTCAAGATATTCGAATCGAAAATCAATTTTTACCAACTTTAAGTATTCTTTTTTTAAGTTTTTATTTTTTAGAAAAAAAATTGTCACTGATTTTTCTCAAAATATTACCAGATGTCAAAAATGTTATTATGCTTTGCATAGAATTGGGTCTAAATGTTCATGTATAGGTGGTTCAGGCAAATGTGAGAAAATTTGTTGTTTTGTTATTTCACCTCTCTCACCTTCTCGATTGCTAAAATAATGCAGTTTTAATAATAATGAAACTTTCATGCTTTTTATGGGACTTATTTTATCAAGCTATATTTAATTTCGGTGGTTTTAGATAATCTCCGCTAAAAAGTTTGTATTCGTAGCAAAAACTGCCAAACTTCCTTTTTATTCGGGGCTAGTGATACCGCGTTTTACGAACTCCCAATTTCGTAGCGATTTCCTTTTTAATAGACGATAGTTATAATACTTTTTGTCGGTGTTGTTGTAAGAAGTCTGAATTTTGCCCATAACGTCATATCTCAAAAAACAAGAACCCATTTTCTTATTATATGGTTTATTCTATGAAGGACATCAATATATTTTTCCATTTGTTTGAAAAAGTTATTACTTCTGTCGCTCCGAGTGAGAGTTTTCCAAGGCACGATTTTGTAAGGTCTGTTAAATACCTTGTTTTAATTCTGGCATAAAAAATAGTTTTCCATAAAATTTATTTTGTATTTTTGGAAACATAAAAAAGGTTTTGGTTGTCAAATCAAAAGTGTTCAAAAATTCGGCTGTTCCAATTGATTTCTAGAATTGGTCCATCTTGAAAAAGCGTCGTAATTGACGGATTTTTAGTTTTAGACTCCGAAGCATATACAAATTCATGATTCATATCCTTTGAATTAATTGTGGCTTTTGAGAAAGAACCTTTGAATTATTTGATTATTTTCTTCCACCAATTATCAATATCTATAGGTACATGTATTGCCTTGAAAGTGTTATGTTCAGTTCCATTCTCTGCAGCATCTTTCAATTTGCGGCAACCAACAACGATCAAACTCAAAAACGATCTGAGAACAGTCAAAAATTCATTTTTTTTAGTTCCAGAAATTTTCAGAAATACTTAATTCTGAAATTGACAGAAACACAGGTTCCCGTTGATGACGGTTTGATTCGAAAAATTCTTCCTGTCGGAATATTGGTGTTGATATCAGTTTCTGTTTCCTTTTTTTTGTAAAGCTTTTTGGAAGTCCTGATACACTTCGCCCTTTCTTCTCAATGCAGATGGGGACATAAATCACCCGATTCTTTTTCACAACAGCTTGTAAGCTGTTTCACATATTGAGAAAACAGGATCAAAGTCTTTAGCGTTTCATCAAAAGAAATTTTGTATAGTTCGAGAGAAATCCTTGCGCTTGTAGTCTAAGCCACTAAAAGCTGTTTCATTGCAGTTCGATTTCGGTTCAAGAAACTTTATGTGTTGATAGGAGAAAATATTATGTTCTTTACTACATTGTGTTTCTTTACTTTATTTCAAAAGCATTTCTCCATATTTCTAACCTTTACGTTTTCTGCCTGGTATTAAAATATATGTACTTCTAAATAATACGAGAGTTGCTACTTATATTCCTGGCCTAATAATGAAAAAACAAAGAATTGCGATTAAAATTAGTTTTATTGTTTTTCAAAATATTCTCCATGAAGAGA
Source organism: Eupeodes luniger (assembly GCA_951509635.1). Classification (NCBI taxonomy): domain Eukaryota; kingdom Metazoa; phylum Arthropoda; class Insecta; order Diptera; family Syrphidae; genus Eupeodes; species Eupeodes luniger. Next base: position 55,307,595 of record OX608073.1, read on the forward strand.
AATACACTTTTGCATGCGTTTGAAATAATTTTCGTAGCACTTTTTCCACTCCGATTGAGGTAGCTCCAAAACATAGTTTTTGAATGCATCAACGGCTTCTTCAGGGGTCGAAAAAAGTTGTCCCCGCATTTGAAAAATGATACGCCTCTTCTGCTTTTTTCGAATTTCTCCCATGACTTCTGGCAAACAAATGGTCGTATACCATTCAGAATTGACCGACTTGCGTTGCTCTAACGCTAATGTCGCCACTAGACCGGTAATGCCGAAAAAACAGGCAACCATTTGCTTCGATATGCTTCTTCCGCGAACAACTTTTATTGGATTTGGCTCATCTGGGAAGACCCATACAGCCTATTGCTGTTTTGCTTCGGGCTCATACGCATAGATCCATGATTCGTCACCTGTGTAGATATTATACACAGCCTTTAATGCACCTTGACTATTTTTTTAACCATTTCCTTGCACCAATCGACACGAGCCTTCTTTTGAGCATTTGTCAGATTATGCGGGATCCAACGCGACCGAACCTTTTTCACGGCCAAATGTTCATGTAATATCTTATTGATGCTAGTCATTCTAAAGCCCAAAGATGCCTCTATCTCACGATATGTAACATGTCGATCTTGCTTTATCAGTTCATGCACAGCATCGATATTTTGTGGCACAACAACTGATTTTGGACGACCTTCACGGAATTCGTCCTGGAGCGAACGACGACCATGATTGAATTCGTTACACCAGTTTTTTACAGTGCTATAAGATGGTGCTTTATCGCTGTAGAAAGGATTAAGTTCGTCGCTGCACTCTTTTCTTGATAATCCACGTCGAAAATTATGAAAAATAATCGCACGAAAATGTTCACGAGTTAATTCCATTTTTTGCCCGAGATGAATTTTTCAAGTTACTGTCAACAACACAAATCGCACTCAAATGAAACATGTTCTCTAGAAGTTTATGGTTAAAAATGTCAAACTTTCCGTTGAAAATGTTAGATGGCGCCTGGCAACACTTACTGTTACCTAGGTTGGAAATATAAGTAGCAACCCTTGTATTTCGATTTTTTTCAAAATCAATAGAACTCGTAATATTTTAAACATTATTTCTCTGTTAAAAAGGCTTCCAATAAAATAAAATGCCTAACAAAAAATTTGCTCATTTGTTAATATTTTCGAAACTTAAATTCTCTAATGCAAATTTTGTAAAGGCATTATTTCAACAAGTAATTAATAAATTTAAAAAAAATACATAACACATTCTTAAGCTGCTATAAAGTGCAAGTTTAAATTGTCTACTTATGATTTCAAAGTTCTTTAAAAAAAAACACGTCTAATCGCTTAATTTTACACCTAATCTATACACGTTTAAGAACCTAATGTATATTCAAGTGAGCGAATAGCGCTAAGTAATAAATTATATTGGAGAACAATATTGCTTCAAATGCAATAAAATCATTTTCTTATTTAACTCATCTACATTTTGTTAGTTTGTATAAATTTTAGTTATTACTTAATATGTGCATTGATATTAGGTTATAGGGTATCATATAACCCTACTGTGTTTATACAAATTGTTCCATATTGTTTTGAGATACGTCTTGTCCTTTCTCATTTTGTTGATTACGCCATACTAAATGTATGACCATGCTTCTTTTCTGTATTGTTTATCTTTTTACTTCGAAGTATGCCAATTTCGTGTTGCCATCATTTTTATAATTTTTTGCTGCAGATTTTGGGATCTTCATAAATTTTGTTTGTTTTTTAAGTTTTGTTGTTGTAACTGACCGACCTTTCACCAATTTTTTCAGCAGAATTACCATTAACAGTCCAACCAAAAATAATAACAATAAGTTACGATATGGATGCACGAGAATAGATAGTTCGTATATGATGTACCTTACACCTATATACCATAGCTACCTTACCTTAAACAGATACTATAGCTACCTATATTTTTACTATCTTTATGCATTCAAACAATTTGCAATCCATTTCATAATCGCTTAAGCATTAAGCAATCTAGACGAGCTATGATATATATGTGCTGTGCAGTGCATTCGTATTGTTATAGTATGTAACTATGATGATTGGAGATTGCATGTTGCATGAGTGTTTGTTCCAGGTAAATGCACATTTGAGGCTATTTTACTATTATTTCTGTAATTTGTTGAGAATTTATATACCTAGATATTGTTGAAATTGTTATATTCGTCCAGGTACAGCTGCAGTCAAAAAATTAACACCACAGAACATCACCAACTTCTTTGTGAAGTGAAAGAACAGATTTGACAATTTGAATACAGTTGCCATCTGTGAAATCAATTGTTTTTTAAACCAAAGTGTCAACCTATTTCTTAAGATACTTCAATTTTTCAAAACGTTTTCAAAATGTTTCTACTCAACAAAGATAACTGTATCCATATAATTTAATATTGGGTCTTTATTTTCCATTTTTTGCCTCAAATCAAATTTTGGTAGCATGCCCTTTTTTTTCTTTGACAGTTGCACAACGCCTTTGCATAGAGTATACAAGCATTTGACATATAACAATAGTAATCGATTCCAAGTAGCTCTGGAAAGACCAGAATCCTTTATTGATACACTTCCGTCCTTACGTCAGCCCGCAAAGATTTCCAATCGGCTTTAAGCCTAGCGGCTATGAAATGTACAATTTACTAGTACGTATATACTTTGTGTTGTTTTCCTGTTAAGGAACCCAGTTCAAAGACAGCTCTTAAATGAAAACTTTTTCAAAACAGTGTGATGTTTATCTTTTTTTTAAAGTATACAACTTTGAGTTGGCAACACTATTTAACTAGCGTCCATTTTGTCAGCTGTCAAGTGATTTATTGTAAGTTTTGTTTAGCATTTCAATTTAAATTGACTGACGCTTGAACAACGCTTCCAAATCTTTAGCGATAAAGCGATTCAGCAATAAACAAAACTGTCATATTTGTAGAGAAAATAATATTCAAGTGTATGTTGGACACTGTTACATTTACAAAAACTGACTGTCTGATGTACTTTATCGGTAGGTTTATTAAATGGTCCGTACTTCTTTAAGAACTATGCTGGCTAGAAAGTTTGATGCAGTGGTGATTGATATAGAGCCATAATTACTGACTTTTCATTCATCAATTGAACAACGTTGATGTGCAGGAGCTGTGGTTTCAAAAAGCCCGCGCAACATGTCAAAGAGCCCGTGCCAAAATTGATATATTAAAGGAACGGTTTATTTACTTAAGGTGGCGCTGCAGACCTGTCTATATCTATATCTAGATGTCTCCAGTTTCGCACTCGAAGTTGGGTTAGGTCACTTTCCACTCTGGACTTGTATTCGAAAACTTTCCGGACCGGATCATTGGTTTCCATACGCTCTACGTGGCCCAGCCATCTCAGGCGTTGGACTTTTATCCTTCTGGTTAAGTCTAAGTCGCTGTACATCTTCTCCTCCACTAACCTATGCATATGAGACAGAAGATCACACCAAGAACTTTTCTTTCGAACGCAGGACGGGGATGATAATAGTCTTATATAGCGACACTTTGGCTACTCGAGAGAAGGCTTTACTACTCGATTTCTTTCTTAACCGAAAGAAAAAGCAATTTGTAAGAGTTGCGAGAGTAATTCTTCGACTGATCTCAGATGTAGACAAAGTCCTGAATTACATCAAAAAACCGTCTGTCGATGGTGATGTTTTGACAGTCGATGTTGTAGGCACTATCTTGATGACAGCATTTATGATAAAGGTTTGATTAAAAAAGTCATCTCTAAAAAGACACCCTTTACAATCTCCTCCGTGTTGTATGTGTATTTAGGACTGAGCTCAGAATTTGGAAGCCTTCTAACGTATGCCCGCACTAACCTCTTCCACCATACAACACAATTTTGCTTTCATCTGTCCATAGAACATTTGCCCCACAAACATTTAAATCGTTAAACATATTCCGAATAACAATTCAGTACTATTTTTTTTAACCACAACTGTATATCTTGTTTAGAGTATAACTGGTGCTGCCTATTCTTCTATGTGCCTGTGTTAGATTGTGTATAGGGTTGCCATGTCCTAAACTCGATAGACCAATTGTTTTGTAGCCCAAATCATAGCCAAATAAAAGCAGCCCAACTTTAAGTCCACAATTTTGTAGCTTCAATTTGAATTTATTTTATTTAAAAAAATTATGGAACTACTTATCAATACTTTATTGAAAAGCAGTCGTGGTCCTCATAGCAATATTTTGTGCAATAGAAAGTATCGGCCAAGATTGATTTGAGATATTTTTAGCAAAATTATGATTGCACTATTATATTAAACTTTTTTGTCGGCAATTTAAAAAAAAAGATATGTCAATTTTCCAGTCTGGTAACCCTATTTGTATTTCTAAAGAATCGAAGACCTAAATTCGATCAGAGTTTTGCGGTTAGCACAGTTACAATTCGTACGTTCGTATATTCGTATTCGTATCTATACCAATAAAACAGTATCCATCAGACACCCATTGAAATTATTCTCTCCTCTAAGCTATCATCAATCAACCTGCAGAACAAGAGTGCACGCAACAAATGATCTAGATATAAATTTTACTTTACTTTAATTCGTATATCTATACCTTCCTCGTTTCGTCTCGCCTCCTAATGTCTGATTCTGTTTCGAATGTTTCTGATGCCTTTTCTGTGCTGTGCAGTGCTGATGATGCCTCCAGCACCTACTCTACTATGCTTCTGTTCTGCCTCCATGGCAACATCTATGTACGACGGCATACGTAGTTGTTGTCGGTAGGTTGGTCGGTCGCCTATCTATCTAACTGCACACTATAAAAATGTATCTATCTATCTATCTCTCTAATTTTACAATATTGACTGTAAAATGTCGGTGTCAGTGTTACACCTGATTTTCTCAGGTTCTTATACCTACCTAACCTACCAATCTACGTTTTACGTTAGATTAAAGTTTATAGTATGTGCAACAAATTTGGAAACAATATTTCTGTCTTAATAGTTTATGTGAAGTCAAAAGATACAAGTTCAAATTTTCTGATGATGGGAAACACAAAATTGAGAACATAATTTATAAAGAGAAAATATTGAACAGAAAAATACGTAGCAGAAATCAAGGAGAGTTTTCATAAAAATTGTTTGGAAATATCAGCTTAATGGCAACATTCAATATTATTGATGAAATTTATGTACCAATATTTTTGTTTAATTTAGGTTACCTAAGATACGTGTACTTAAAATTTAAAGTTGGAAGAACTTAGTTTAAATAAACCAAAACAAATATCATTGTCCTTAAATTTCTACTAGAAATTTTTACGACGAGACTTCGGGCAGTAAAAAATTATTGTCCTACATCTCAATTTATTGAAAACGTGATTTCTGCAAAATTTTTTGTTACCTGATATATTTCTGGAAACATTTTAGTTGTTTTTTCACTGAATTGTTCGACGGAAATTTCTATCACTTGGCATTCCTTAAATCAATACATTTTTCAGGTGAATACATCTCTGTGAAAGAATTGAAATGTCACTTATAATTCCGAATAATTCCTATAAGTTCAACCTTAAACTTATTTTGCAACACACATGCTATGTTAAATTTTCAGTCATCTTTAATAAAACTTAAAGAAGAAAAGGGTTTTTTTTAAACTATTAGAACACTGTGTATCGAACAACTTTCGTTCAAAATTGTATCATCTTTCAGAAATAGAAACGTGCAAAATTTCGATATTAGCTTTTGCCATTAATTCTCGGAATTTAGTCACTATTGGAATTTGGATCTTATAACAATCAACATTATTTGAACAAGAAAGAGTGTTAAAGTAGTTATGCTTCTTTATTACGTCTAAAGTTTGAATTGGAGTTATTTTAAGAAAGTTCAGATACAATTTGCACTCAAATATTTTAAAATAACTACACATTATAAAACATCACACGAAAAAAAACTTCCCATACCGGGAATCGAACCCGGGCCTTCTGGGTGAAACCCAGATATCCTAGCCACTAGACCATATGGGATATATAAATTTTTATAAGTTGAAAAATCTTTTAATCAGATACATAATCATAGTGTTGTAGATACAATATCTATAGGTTTGTACATCATTCACAAAATAAAAAACTTGTTTAAACGTCTTGAGTCACTATTTGAAATAAATTAATAGTTGTTAGGGTTTAGTTTCAATGTCAGGAAATTGGCACTTAAGTGGCAGATATAAGAGAAACTGAAACTATGTTTCACTTTAAGTCTATCTGAAGTCTCTTAAGTTTTTCTACTCTACTCGGATCGCTATAAGACTTAGGTTAAAGTGTTAATATGCGATAAACTTAAGTGTCATAATATTAGCTCTTAAACATTCTTAGTCTCTTAGGACAACGGTCAACAAAGTAAAAACTTTATAGCGGCATGGGAAGAAAATAAAACGCATTCGTTGTTGTGATTCATGCGTTTTGTAACATCAATATACAAAACTTAAATTATATTTTGTATGCATTTTATTGAATTTGTAATGCTTTTTCTTCCTAGAAATGGTTTTGTGCAAAATTTGAGTAAAAATTTGGAAATATTACAAAAATGTGTAATTTTTTGTCTGTAAAAGTTCTGAGAATTTTTGGCAATCATTTCTAACAACAAAAATGCGAAGTTTTTTTTCAATTTTTTTTGAAATATTTTTCAAAAATTTTGAAAAGTCATTTCTTTCGGAGGGTTACAAATAAAACAACAAATTTTTATCAGCAAGAAATAATTTTATTCCCATGCAGTTTACTTAAAGTTTAAGTTTTTTTGAACTTATCATAGGAAGCTATTGTAATGAGTTAGTTCTACATTTCTTGATGTTTCAAAGTGGGTTTTAGAGAGAAGTCTATATGTATCTAGGCTCGGGATAACTTCTTTCGCCGGCCATATCTCAAGAACTAGTAGAGGTATTGACTTTGAATAAATTTAGTTTGATAAATAATATCATCAAAAAAGAGTTTTTTTTTGGTTGAACCACTATCGCTTTTGAGTTCAATTAATTTTAATGTTACACATAGTAATATCAAATACACATTGTAAAATCAAATCAAATATCATGAATCTCTGCTTCATTGGATTAGTAATTACCTTTCGGATCGTTCAAAACAAGTAGTATTGGATGGATACAAGTCTGAAAACCATAAAATAAATGCTGGTGTGCCCCAGGACTCTGTTCTATCTCCAACACTCTTTCTCATTTTTATTAATGATCTCCTGTCTGCAACATCTAATCCAATACATTGTTTCGCTGACGATAATACTCTTAGCTTTTCATATTCGTTTTCAGACTCACATCCCTCTTCTTCGGATGTGGAACTGCAACGACAAAATATGATAAGCTCATTAAATTCCGACCTAAACAGCATTGTTCATGTTCAATGGGGATTAAAAAACCGAGTGGAATTTAATGCTTCGAAAAAGCAATTCTGTCTTGTATCGTTAAAGCGAGATGGATGGCACTTGCATCAATGAGACTTTACACCTCGATATTCTCGGTATGTGTGTCACCAACCACCTCTTGTGGAATGATCACATACGCGATGTCGCCAAAAATGCCGCAAGGTGTTTGGGTTTCCTTAGGCGATGCAAGAAATATTTCGCCCCTTCTGATCTGGCTGTTATCTACAAGACTTATATACGTCCAAAGCTTGAGTATTACTCCCATCTCTGGGCTGGTGCTCCTGCAACTTACTTAAGCCTCTTGGATAGTATTGAACGTAGAGCATTTAAATTGATAGATGATAATGTCATCATAAGATCATTTACTTCGCTTGAACATCGTCGTAAAGTCTCTTGTCTGACCCTTTTTTACCGTTATTTTAACGGCTTATGCTCTAGTGAAATAGCCAGTTGCATTCATCCCCTTAAACAGTTCAACCGTAATACTCGCGCTTCTAGGAGTGCTCACCAGTATACCCTCGAGCCCAACTTCGGCCGTACTGTCAAATACAGAGATTCGTTCTTTAGCCGTACTACGCGAATGTGGAATGCTTTACCACACTCTGTCTTTCCTAGTCATTGCAATATTCAGGAATTCAAAACCAATGTGCACCGACATCTCCTTTTAAACCCTCTCTCCTCTTCCTAGTGCTCACACTCTGCCTCTGCATAATAAGGGTAGTAATATCCCCTTGAGTGTGTGCTTATTATAAAAAAAAAAAAAAAAATTGTAACAATAAATAGGCTTAAAAGAAACCAAACAAACTGAAAACAAAATGTGTTTACCACGAATATTTTACGAATCGAAAATGATATCACCTCCAGAATAGTTTATGTAACGAAAAATAACGTTTTCGATTTTTGTTTCATATTTTTGAGTTTTGAAGGAAAACTAGTTTAAAAAGGGTTTGGAGTTTTAAATCTTTTAGAAATTTTATTTACATTTCAAAAAAACATAATAACGCGTGATTTTTCTTAGTCGTGTGGTATTCAATCCAGTAATACTTTTTTTGGAGTTAAGCTTTTTGACAGCTGTCACTTGACTTATGATGTTTTTGCTTTTTCATTTCAAAATTGTAAGACTTACTCTTGAAAAACATTTTCAAATCGTGCAAATTTATTGCCAAAACATTGGTTCGGTTCCCGCAACGCAACGAATCAATCAATTTTGTGACGGAAACTTTTTGTGAGCTCATTATCTCGAGTCGTCGGACTGTAGTTTAACACCGCTCGAACATTTTTTGTGGGGTTATTTGAAGTTGCTTGTCTACTCCGATAAGAATATTCCGTGCGTTATTGCTGACATACGTCCCAAAAGTGGTCCAGTTTTCGCTGATTTTGGCGCATAAACCAGGCTGAATTTGACCGATAACATCGGTTATCTTGTTTTTCAAGGCCGCATTGGTTCGCTGTTTGTTCGCATAGACCTGTGGCAAAATAAATTGTCACAAGAAAATTCTAAAGAGGTTAAACACACGATCTTTGTGGCCAATTTACTTCATCTCCGTGCAAGAAGAATAAAACCGCTCCATCAGAATATCGATTGTGTCTTGAGTTGTGTGGCACGTAGTGCTATCTTTTTGAAATCATATGTCTTTGGTGTCCATGTCGTTCAATTCAAGCCACAAGAAGTTGGTGATCATCGACTTAAAGTGAAAGCCGCCACCGTTGACGGTGGTTGGCCTGGCCAGCATCATTTTCGAAAAGGTACGGATTGATTAAGCATCCATCCCAAAAATTAACACCAAATATGTGAATCACACGTGGATTGGTGTCGTCCCAAATCTGGCTTATTGATTTTTCACACTCGCTTGCCAACAAGTGGGCTCATCGCTAAAGATGATTTTTCGACCGACATTGGGATTAACTTCCAATTAGCGAACCTACGAAGCATCGCGACGCTGCGTATGGTCGTTTGGTTTCAGCTCCTGGGTCATTTGGATTTTGTATGGGTGCAAATTCAAATCACGACAAAAGTTCACCAAGTTCTTGTGAGCGAAGCTAAATTGACACGGATTCGACTGCCGGCAATGTTTCCTGCAGATCTTGCGTTTCATTGGCCTACAGGTCTGGGCCGATTGTTCACTGAGCCAGTGGACTCGAATTTGTTCACCAATCTTGAAATAGTCAACCTAGAAGCATGGCCATGTACCTCATAAAAACTCGCGTATCGTTGCTCCTAGAGAACACTCATTTTGATAATAAAGTTTTATAAATTGCACGTGTTGCTTGGCGCTGTAACTTGATTTGATAATTCCTCCATATTAGACAATAAGGACTTAAGTCAGAAACTGGCTCAATGAACTTAAGACGTTAATATCACAACAAATACGAATTTTTCTGTCTTATGGTATAACGATTAAATTAACACGATATTAAGCTATTGTTCTAGTATTAAACAAAACGTTCTTTTTAGTATTAAACGAAAGAGACAAAAAAGGGCCCTTACACTAAATCAAAAACCTAAAATCAAATTTTTTGACTTAAGACCTTTTAACCTAACGCCAAAGAATTTATCTAGTGACTGATTAGAAGTATTTTGACAGAAACCTTTATTTAGAGATAAATATAAATTATTACAAAAATATTATGAATGTCTCTTGAGAGCATGTTGTTCATCGCGTAATCAAAGTTGAAAGAAATATTTTTAGCACTAAATACGTTTTTCAAATTTTTCAAAAGTAAAAATTTGAAAAGATACAAAGTGTTTATGATTTGTGTGAGAAAACAGCTCAAAAGTGATTTGTCTCGAAAAATTCTAAGGAAACCTCTTAGACAAACTACGTATACAAATTTTAAATGTATGCATATACAGCTCTTATATGTATATTGTATATGTATACATATGTACATACGAGTACATATAGTTGATGCCTTATGTCTGCGCGTATTTATTTATTTATATGGCTGTCGCACTTTCATTTCACATCTCCTATAACGTCTATATCAATTTTTGATTTCTGACAAGCCATCACTAGTGGATATATGTATGTATTATAATAGGCAAACCATAATCATTAACATTAATAGCACAACCCTGGGTAATGTCAAACAGCGTGTCAAAGCAAAAAGCATTAAAACGAAACGCGAGAAACTAAAAACAAAAACAAAAAAACTTAAATTTCCCATACCAACTCTACAGCCCCCTCGACGTCGTAGTCATAGTCATAGAGTCGAAGTCGAAAACATTAATATTCCATCTATTTATTTTTACATTTCGTATCTAATGCTAACAAATGAGTTTTGTCTTGATGAATAACATCTGTTTTAGACCTCACTAGTTTGCTGCTTCTCTTCACTTCTTTCTTTTCTGATATCTTCAGTTTTCACTGCGTAAGCAAGCTATAGCAGCACTCTGACTATTATTTATAATCTTTTATTTTTTTTCCATCTCGTATTACTTTAAGCTCTTATGAAAATCGGAAAATAAAAACATAAAACCTATCAACGACAGATTGACACATTTTTATACTCACCCTGTTGTAGTTAGTATCGTTATAGTATCAGAAAATAATAAATAAATAAATCAATCATAGATACAAATATTTGTAGCTCGTTTTCTGTTTAATATTAAAGAGTCATATACATAAATAAATAGATACTCATATACTCAACTTATAGATACTCATATTTTATTTACCAACCTGCTTATAAAATGAAATGCAACAACGAACGATGCGATGCCTTTCAATTGCAAAAATACAAATAAAGATTAATTTAATGCCAATTGCAGTTGAATTTATTATCTCTACTCTTTTTACAATTTTTTTTTTTGTGCAAATTATTTTATTTAACAATCAACCATATTTGCAGAAAAAGCACAATTATTATTATATATTTTGTTTTGATGTTTAAAATTGCAATACAAATCAATTTAAAATGCTAAATTAAAAAAAAATGTAAAATTTAATTTAATGGAAAATTGAAAACCATACAAAAAAAATGAGAACTGTGTATGTTTATGTTTTTAAACCTACATTATGTTTTTTTTTAAGGGATTTATGTTGAATTTAGAAAATCAGATCGATTTCAATTGAAACAACTTAAAAAAATAACAAATACAAAGTATGTACAAGAGGGTTGCAGTTACTTGCTGCTTGCGAAACATATTTTTGTTTTAAGCATCAAAATTAATTATACAAATTTTTAAGATGAGTAAATAATTTGTATATATTTTTTTAATTAATACAAAGTATCCAAAACAGCCCATCAATCAGTTTTTGAATTTTTGAACCCTCTATACGTGACAAAGTTTTAAATCTAAATGAATGTTTCAGTCCTGGTCCCATTAGAATACCATTATTTACGTTTGTAAAAATGTCTGCCTTATGTTTCCTATCCATTGTTTCTTCTTTTCAACGGGTCTCTTGGAAATGTTCTAACTTCCCAGATCTTTGGAAATATTCATACCTTACTGCAGTCTATTGAAGAGGTTCTAAAAATTTGTTACGAATTTTCGTCCTATAGTGAAATTGTCTGCTATTCCTGAATTGTTTGAATCCCTTGTCTGTGAAATAATTTCTTTTAATTGATCTTCGGTTATATTTGAAAGTCAAAATGAGTTTGTAAATTAAAATCTACAATTACTAATTTATTACATTTTTCTACTTTTTGTTTGGATGTACATATTCGAAAAACACAATTTCAAGCCGATTGCGCCCTTACAGACTTTGGCAAGATATTTGACAAATTAAGTCATAAAATTGTGCTGAATAAATTAAGTAAAATTCGACGTACTGACCATTTCGTTATGTGATTGATGAAGATTATGAAAATTGATATCATATGGTCATGTTAAGAAGTAACCCTCCATGTCAATTTAAAATCAATTTTGGTGTACCTCAAGGGAGTCACCTTGGTCCATTGCTGTTTATTTTATTTATTAATGATATTCCTTCTGTTTTAAATAATTCTGTACCGTTTGTCTATGCAGATGGTGTTAAAATTGTTCAAATTATTAACTCCATCAAAGATTTAAAGAGCTTCAAGAAGATCTAAATACATTTTGCGAATGGTTTAACTGTAGAGAGTATTTGCAGTTTTGCAAATTATAATTTACTCTATTCTCATATCTCATATCTTAAAGATTTATTTTATATGGTCATGTTGAGGAGTCAATTTAAAATCAATTTTGGTGTACCTCAAGGAAGTCACCTTGGTCCATTGCTTTTTATTTTATTTATTAATGAATTTCCTGCTATTTTAAATAATTTTGTACAGTTTATTTATGCAGATGGTGTTAAAATTTTTCAAACTTTTAACTCCAATAAAGATTGTAGAGAGCTTTAAGAAGATCTAAATCAATTTTGCGAATGGTTTATCTGTGGAGAGTATTTGCAGTTCTGCTCTTTAGCTGGGATACTAAATGGAACGATTTCATGTCCATCAATTCTTTGTCGATTTTTCATTCTGAGTCAGGCTAGCTTAAGAAGTAAATTTCGTTTTAGAACTATTTGTAGCAGATCGAACTATTTCGCTAATTAACCAATAAATTTAACAAATTCTCAATACTCATTGACTCAACAAGTGACAACCTCAAATCTGTAAGATTTAAGCTAATTTGTTGTGTGCTGTAAGTAGTTGAAATTATGCTAGTTCTAAGTTTTGATGTTAGTAAAAGTTGTTAACTTAAGGTTACTAATTAACGTATTTAATAAATCCTAACTTCAGTTCAAAAAATCTGAAAAATTATGGCTCCATGTTTTAGACTGCACTTCGTAGTACCAGACGAAAGAACATTTTGACTGATTTTAATGTTTTTTTTTTGTGAATCCAACACGCGTCCCATATTTACTTACCTTATTACAAGTTAAAAAAAATTGATAAGTACTGTCGACACCATAGAAATGTGATAGATGGTTACAATTTACAATTTTCATTGATTTCTTCTATAAGATTTTGGTAAGACAAACAAAGCCAAGACAACAAAAAATTGCCTTAGGGTCAAAATCATAGGTCTTAGAGAAGCTGAAGATTGACTCTCGGGAACTCAATATTTTCTTCCTTAAGATTATTTTTTACGTTCATAATTTAGAACGTGGCTGAAAAACTTTTCCCTGAAATTTTTGAATTTTTAAGATAGAGTTAACTGAGGCCGTGTGACTATAGGTCGATGGCCACAACAACGTTTAAGGGCTGGCAATAAAGCTAAGGTCGGTCATTTTGAGTGAAACTTCTTTTTTAAATAAATAAATATTATGACCAAATAAATGAACCACAATGAATACAAAATATTACATTCTTCTTTTCTTATGTCGTTTTATGCTAGTAACAGAACTTATGGCGCGACTAGGTATACAATTATAACAGTGCTGGGCATTTTAAAAGGAAAACTCTTCTGATATTTTTCCAATAAATCTGAAAACCTAACATTATTATTCACGAGTGTTTTTTAAACACGGATGGCGCTTTTTCTCTTTGCAATTAATCAACCACAAAATTTTATACAACATCAAATAAACTTTAACGACACTTGAAAGCAAATACTCGAATATTCATAAAATTCTTTATGGATACAATTTTTACTGATTAACCTCATATAAATAAATAAAATATTCATTATGTTTACTAAAAGATTTTCAAATTTAAAAAAAAATAAAAATTACAAACACAAATTTTGTTAATTGCTCCTATGTTCGTATAAACCTTACCTAAATCTTGCCTCACACAAAAAAAAATAGATAAAATAAAAACAGTGGCGCACAACAAAACAAAAATAATGCAAACATGGGTCCCATCACTACTTTATGTATGTTCAACGTACATCTAATCTAATATAAGAAAGAAAGAAAGGAAGGACGAAATAATTGAAGAATTCATTTGCCAAGAAAATGCGTACGTAATGCGTATGTGAACTGCAAAGGTACGCAATAAATAGATACAGATATTTCAAATACAACAAACAAACAAACAAACAAACAAGCAAACAACTTTATGCAGAAGAAAAGATACATAGTAAATCGAATTTTTGGTACAGGGCGGCGGCGTGTATAAATTTAGATGCATTTAAATCTAGTTCGAGTACGATAAATTTGTTGGGTTGTTTATTTAGTTTTATAAAACAAATAAATTTTTATAAAATTGTTTATAGATAGAAACAACAAATTTTACATTGAAAATAAATATAAAAAAAGGACGATGATGAAACGCAAATCCAGGCATATTTTTGTATGGAATTTCAATCAACAAAAAACAAAAAAAAAAGTTACATCCAACCGCCATTCTCCTCCCTTCTGTCACCCCTCCTACCTTCTGTCACCCCTCCTACCCTTCTTGAAAATCCCCGCATAAATAACATTGGAATGAGATCGGGATGCAAAAATTCAAGATACGCGCTATAAATAAGCATCAGCTTTCGATTGGCATCATGACGATGATGGTCGGCCAAGATTCAAAGCCTAAAAACCACTACCGACTGACGACTTGACGCACGGCGAAACAGCACGGTGGCGACCGTACGACACGTATCTTGTGTGCAAATTTTCTTCGACTCACTTGGAGACACATTTTTGCGTTCCCGAGATGAAAATGAAAGAAAAAAAATACGAAAAACACGGACTAATTCTAATTTAAAAGCCATCAGATACATCACATAGCTTTTGAGATACATTCGTTTTTATATACAGGCAGGCATGTGAACAGTGAACAACTGAACAACGCTGAGATACATGAAAATTATAAATTTCAGTTCGGTTTCGGTTCGCATCGGATCGGTTTGGGGGGTTGATTGATGGTTTCGCCATAGATGTCAGTCACGATATGACGTAGAAAGAACTTTGATGACTTCTGGCAGATACGATGTGTAGATATTTCTTCAATTTTTGGTTTTTCTGTTTTGATGGAACACGAAAAATTAATTTATTTTCACTTTCTTTTTCGAGGGGAGAAGTACAGAAGTACAGAATGATAGAAATGGAGCCAGAGAGGGAGGTTAAACGGGAATATCGCCGTCGCCGTATGTTTTAACTTAACTCTGATGGAGTCTTGAGTTGTACGTTCGTACAAATAGGAATATCGGATCGGCGGCGGTGGTACGTTGACTAAGTGAGTTGCTGAATAAGACGAACATCACGATGACTTTTTCCCGCTAAATAAATCGATGAAAGATTGGCATACAAAACAGTATTCACTTTCGTATAGAAGACTTAGAGGAAGATACATCATAAAAAGACTAATATCTGACAGATACAATCTAAAATTGAAGACAGAATGTGAACTAAAACTATTTTATGCATGCAGATTCCTATTCCCATTTCCATTCCCTTACCCTCAATTTTTTTCATCGTAAAGCGCTGATGTCGAGTCGGTTGATGGGCGCGTTGATATTTAAGTTGACAATAGATTGAACGTTAGTTTACACGATGTGTCATTAATAAATAATAATTTATATATGTATGTATAAATATTTACGAAATGAGAGGTGGCGTTTTATGCAGACAAAAAATACATAAATTATGTATGTTAATATATTTGTTTATATTATTTTGTATTATTTTGCATAATTTATTTAAATTTTTTGTTTGTGTTTTTGTTTTTGTTTTTATTTTTTTTTTATAATTTTTCAGTCACCACAGACATTTTTGTGGCTTTTTTTTATGAGAAAAGTAGATATAAATATTGAACTTATTATATATGTATGTAGATTGTAGATATGTCGCATATTAGTGGAGATGATAATAATTTAAAATATTTAAATGAATGATTTGTTGAGACATTTAAATGGTCTCAATTGGAGATAAAATGATTTTAATGTTCTTTTGGACAAAGTGTTATATTGGAAGTGTGGAATTTATTTTATTATTTCTAACAGAGTAAAAAACTTTTTTTGTAGAAGACGTGGAAGGAATGTCTGTTGCCATAAAGGCATTTAGCCAAGTTCGTAAAGTTATAGAAGGTATAGGCATTTTCTTAAAAAATTTCTTTAGAAAAGTGTTTGTTTAGTTGGGTATATTTTTGAACATTATTCTATTATTTGTATAATACAACATTGAGCTAGCTCGACACATATCCATGGTATTGGTGTTGGAGAGTTGTTTGAATGAGTATGGCTTTCCGCGAGATAGCTCTGCAGTCTGATTTTGATATAATCCTATACCTATGCACTTTCTTTGTACTTTTTAGTGCCTCTTTTTTATTTTTGAAAATTTAACCGAAGTTAAGTTGTTATTTTCATATTTAAAATTTCTTCGAAAATTACGCAAACAAAATTCGATGTAGCCCAATTTAACAATAAATTGACTTGAACCCAAAAATATCAATCCTACATTCGATAGTTATTCGTTTTATATTCTTGAAGAATTGTTTATGGTTTTAAATAACATTTAGTAAGTTGGAAGTCTAATTTAATTCAAACTCGTTAACAATTGTTCAAAAATTGATAAAATGTATACGTTATTTCTTTGTTTTCTAAAGGAGATTGGATTTTTGTTTGATCTGATCCAGAATAAAAGATTTAACTTTTTCCTGATTATTATAAAAAACACTAAAAGCGTTTTTGTTTAAATTTAAAGTATACGTCCACAAAAAAACTGCTCTGATAAAATTATAGCGAATGCTATAAAATTTGTCAAAAAACCTGAAAACAGAGGTGTTTTTCCACCTTCCAGGGCGATAGACGGATTGTGAGATCAGCTAAAGTTGAACCTAAAAACTTGGCTATACATACCAGGCAAGATCTAAATTTAGATGTGAGTGACATGACGTTCTACGAACATTGAATGCCTACCACAATACATAACGAAAACCGTCAAACACAGAGGTTCATCGCTCATGGTGTGGGAATATTTCTATCATTACTACGGTATACAAAAAATCGAAGGGATTATGAATCAAAATGTTAATATCGACATATTGGAAAAATGTCACGATACCACATTCAAAAGAAGAAATGCTTATAAAATGGGCCTATTAGTAACATAATGCCCATTAACGTCCATTTAAGTGATTAAGATTTTGTTCACCAAATCTATGCGGTTTCTCACAAAGCTATCAGTTTCAACAAATAAAAACCTAAATCGATAACTTAAGGTTTCCTATACATTTTTGGTAATCCAAAGTTTCATAGATAAGACCTATCGAAAACAAATTGCTATTTAAAATTGAACTAAGCAAACAAACCTTTCTAAACATTTCTGCGAATTTAAAAAATGGAAGAGTTTATTAAAAATTCTAAGGAAAAAAAAAATTTGTTGAAAACTTTTATTAAAACATTAATTTTCAAGAATAGAATATAATATTTCAATTAGTTTAAAATAATTTAATTTTCATAATCAATACGAAATTTGAATGTGTAAACCAAAATTAAAATGTCATACAAAAATTTGAAGTGTTTATTGTGCTCACGTTACGAGTTTTTGAAACTTTTGTTGCCAAAGATCGCTTTGAGTTTGAAAAGAAAGGACATTTTTGTAGTGGTTTTTACAGTTTTATTGTTGAAAAGCATCTATTTAGGTTAAAATCTCAAAATATTGTTGGACAATTTTTTTGAAAAACTTTTTTCTTTTTATATTTTTGGAAAAACTTACCCTTTTTTCTTCTAAAACTCTGTAGGGATGATTTTATTAAAAATGGAGTTTGACGGCTGTCAACATTTATCAGTGCACATTGTAAACAATTTCATATAACAGACATTTTCTATTTCTGACAGAAAAAGAATTTGCGGCTATAATTTGGAGAAATCGGATGTACTTTTTCGGTTTCTTTAGTTCAAAGACCTTTAATTTTACCTGGGGACAAAAAACGTGTAAAAGCGACCCAAGAAAGTTGATGAGGACCAATTAATTGCAGACTCTTTTAGGTGAAAGGGATTGCAATTGCAGAAAATAATTTTCAATGGAGAGTTAATAAGCCGGCCATTTCTAAGTATTTCACTGTCGTATGAAAGGTTGAAAATGGTCCAAATTAAGAGGTGGCCTAATTCCGCTACTACCCCCTTGTTTTCTCAATTGGCCACACGATCGCTAAAATGCCTGAATAGTGGTTTGCCCCTAAAGGAAATGACTTTTGTATGCATGGTATCCAGACATTACAAGAATTGAAGGCAAGTTCTTTGAATAAATTTGCTTCCACTTTATATAAGAAAAAAAACCCGTATTTTTTCACTTGAAAACATCGGATTTTAGGTTATACATTATACAACTGTTAATTTATTTTCTTTTTAACCAAAAATTATCTGAGAAACTAAAGATATTTTTAAAGTAAACCTCTATTAATTTGAATTCTTTTGTCAAAAACAAGAAACAAATATTTCAGCACACGTTTCATTTCAATAACTTGTCAACTTTACTGCATTACATAGTGGTTTATTTTTTCTACTAATTAATTTTCTATATTTTTATGTGCATATGAAATGTATTTATAAATATATTGCTCATTAAAATTGTACTTTAAATGCCTGACTGCACTTGAAATTGGAATCAATTGAGACGCTTGAACTCAAACCGCCCTACAAATAACATACTAACTACAATATTATGCACATAACATACATACACACGTTTCGCATTACTTCAAATTATTTGTTGAAATTTGATATTTTTAACATGATGGTGTCGAAAGTATTTATAATTTTTTGTTACTTGTAATAAGGTAGGTAAATATGGGATAAGTTTTGGATTCACAAAAAAACAAATTCAAATCGGACGGAATGTTATTTCGTCTGGTACTACGAAGTGCAGTCTAAAACAGGGAGTCATATTTTTTGAGACTGTTTGAACTAAAGTTAGCATTTATTAAATACATTGCTTACGTTAAGCTTACAATTTTTACTAAAATCAAAACTTAGAACTAGCATAATTTCAACTACTTACAGCACACAAAAAATTAGTTTAAATCTTACAGATTTGAGATTGTCACTTGTTGAGTCAATGAGTATTGAGAATTTGTTAAATTTATTGGTTAATTAGCGAAATAGTTCGATCTGCTACAAATAGTTCTAAAACGAAATTTACTTCTTAAGCTAGCCTGACTCAGAATAGAATACAATCGACAAAGAATTGATGGACATGAAATCGTTCCATTTAGTATCCCAGCTATATAGCAGAACTGCAAATACTCTACAGATAAACCATTCGTAAAATTGATTTAGATCTTCTTAAAGCTCTACAATGTTTGATGGAGTTAATAGTTTGAAAAATTAGAATTTTTTATTTTCAAAATATATTCAATTTTTTCAAAACATAATTGTTTCCTTCAAAGTTTTAATATTCGCAAAATCAAAATTTCACTGATTTCAAAATGTCACTGTTTTTAAAATTTAGTTCTTTTATCTGATGCCAATTTCAAAGAGAATCTTCTAATGGTTGTTTCTTCTAGACGTGGGGTTTTCAATTAGGCAACCCTTTTTTTCTGAGTTCGTGCTTTTGACAGCTGTCACTTGATTTTGCAATTTCATAGTAAATATACTTATACTCCTGAACAACGTTTGCTAATGGCGCGGTTCTCTTGATTGACGCCCCTAAAAGCTAAATTCTTGGCCATAACATTAAATTATATGCGTTTAATTTCTTCTTGCAAACCACACGTCTAAAAAAAAAACACCCTTTATAAAATGATTGATAAGTTTTCACGTTTGAATGTTTTTTACTCGAAATTACCACAGGAGTTAAAGTCTGATAAGTTTAAGCGACTTATTTCATATTTTTAATACCTTAAATCATAAATTACAACAACATAGTTTCAGTTTTTGCACAGTGTTAAAAATTTTAAATCTGTATAATACATTTTAAATATTCTCAAAACACAAACTCATCCTAGAGTGTTATTTTTTTTAAATTTCTTACATTTTCTCATCATGTCATTTGCGGTGAAGCCACCGAAGGGAAGTCTTCCCGTGCTTCTAAAGTATGTAAGTGCTTATAAAGTGTATCTGAGTATTAGGTAGGTAGTAGGTACCACCGCAAAAATACTTCATTAAAATGGTGTAATATTTCTGACTCGTGCAGGTGGCTGGCTGGTGAAGGTGATGGTTATAATAACTATGTGTGCATTTTGTCTACATGACTCCATTGATTGTGACATTTTAATCATCTGATAGTATCAAGTTTCTTATTAAGTCTCTTCTATTTTTCTTCCTTTTATGCTTTGATTTCAAATAAATTTTCCACACAGTGAGAATTATGTATCTACGTATCTATGTATCTACAAAATGTATAAATTGACCTTGACTCATGTTTAATAAAATTTATTGGAATCTTCAACTTGAAACTTTGTTTTCTTCTTTCTACTTCTTCTACATTTTAGAATAAAATTAAATTTTTTTTTTGATGAATTGCAAATGAATTGATAGAAAATTATGTACACAATCACTTTCATGCGCTTTCTAAGTGCCTTAACGGCTGATGGTTATTCTAAATTATACCTTACTTTGTATAAAATTAAAAATATCTTATCTTTACTCTTAATATCTTCTAGATTGGTACTTACTTTTAAATTACCCCTCTAAACAATTTCGCTTTAAAAACACATTGAACAAAAAAAAAAAAAATAGAAAAGTACCAAAGACTCAACCTTGAGGTAGTCCATTGTAGTTGTTATCTAATCGCCTTTAAACACAATCAATGTTTTATAAGGTATGTATGTATATAGGTTATAAGAAGCTTTTCAAAAAAATGTCTTAAATTTGCATAAAATATCTTTTTTACCATTAACCATAGACTTTAGGTCAAAGCTAATTAAAGTTTTCTTATCTAATTCTCCTTCTCTCTAATTTTACAATTAAAGTTTGCTAATGCAAAAATTGAACAACAAAGATTCTTATCTTTTTTTCAAGAACCAGATGTTTTATAGTAGTTAGTTGTGGAGGTGGGTGATTCTTTAGATGGTATTGGTGAGGGCTAGGTGTGGAGGAAAGAAAACTCGTATCTATTTTATCTCAAAAAGACAACAATAAAACAACAGAAAATTGTTTTCTCCTACTTAGAATTTACGATCTAATTCCGTCATAAAAATCTCGCACGAATGGCACAAGCCATTATCTTTGTATCTTCATCTTTAAACCTCATTTATTCAGACTTGAAAGTGAAGACAAAAAGAGAGAACGAGAGAGAGAGAGAAAAAAAGTGTCTCATTTTTTCACTGTATACCCTCAGTACCCACCTCTATTTCTTTTAGGGGGGGGGGGGGGCTTTAATCTCGATACGTTGTCGTTGTACTGAGTACTGAGTACTGAGTACCGAGTCCCGTCCCGACCGACTCTTTTGTCCCTTATCCTAGAAAAAATATGTTGGCAGAGGTGATGGCTGGCTGTTGCTGCGGCTATAAGTTGGCCGCTGCCGCCGTACCGTATCCTCGTGGATGGTGGTGATGGGTTTTCCGCTTGGTTCTGTTCTGTAAGCTGAATAGAGCCGAATAAAAATCTTTGCCAAAAAACAATTTACATTCTATTGTTATCGAGTATACGAAGACTACAACAACGACTACGACGACGAATATGACGATGATGGCGCGCAGAGCTCTAAATAGTATCTTTTTCCTTTCTATTTTGTCTTTTTGTTTATATCTATAGATTTTTTTTGGGCTTTAGGTATCTTCCCTCTGAGGCATATTTGCCGCCGTCGTCGTGGCAATGCTCAATATCCCAGGAGTCTGCCGATGAACTCGCCTTTTTTTTTGTTTTAGTTTTTCTGTTGTGTACAAAAGATAAAGATACACATGTGAATGTTTTGTGTATTTTTGGCAAAATTGAATTTTCCACAATTAAATCCGACTATTTTGGCAAAAATCAAGTCGGAGTAGAGTCATTTTGCATTTCCGCAATCCGCACTCATTCTATACTCAAGCCAACCCACCTATATCATATTGCACAATTTTGGCCAAACTTGTGGAATTGAGAAGACACAAGAAACAAAACATGGGTTTGGGCCTTTGATGGTTTTGAAAGCAACAAGAAAAAAAATATAAGTATCTTTAACGAGATTAGAAGCAGATAGATGAGGTTTTTTTTTCTGTGAATTTTGGGATTAGTGTAGGTCATTGGTTTTGAAGTAGAGACAAAAAAGAAATAATAGATTGAGTGCGCCAGAGTGGAAACTTGTGACACGCACAAAGATTGTTTTAGCTTTTTTTTGTTGGTCTTGTAATGTATCTATGAGATTTTAGATATTTTATATATTTTTGAATGGAGGTTTAATGCCCAGTTACACCAAGATTTTTTAAAAGTGGTGTTTATTTTATTACACAAAATTTAAGGCCAACATTTCATTCGTAACTAAAGTATATATATTAAAGTCTCTTGTCAGATTTGTTGTTACAGAAGTAACATTTAATTTATTGACATTATAAAATTTTAAAAACATAAATACATGTAGAATTATTAAATATTTTGGTAAAACTTTATAATTTATTACTTGTTGTTTCTCCATCCTCCATCCCTGACAACAGTACTCGCACACAAGAGTGGTTGAGAGTTGTAAGTTACTAGGCCCTGGTTCTCAACCGACTGTTGCGCCACCCAATTTGTTTATTTACTTGTTGTTTTTATAGACCACATTTTATAGTTATACGTTACAATTTTTTCGTAAATGGTTATGAAATTATTGTTGACTCGACTATTATAAATCACAAAAAAAAATCACGAGAAGATGTCCAAAGATTGAGTAAATAATTGTTACGTTTGAGACAATTGTAAAATTTAAGATGTGACTAGTTTTTATAATTTTTTGAATTTTATTAATTTGTCGAACTAATCTGTTACACATGTGACGTATGATAATTTTTACTTTGTGCATGAATGGTTATGAATTTAAACTTGTCTTGACGCATAGAAGATAATTATTTTAAGAAATTAGAAAATTAACCATGAATCGATGTTCAAAGTTGTCAAATAGAGATTGTTACGTTTTTGACAATACATAATGATGTTTTAAATGAACTCAACGCTAACCGAAATTTTTAATATTTGAATATTGTAAAAAAGGATTAAATTATATCATAATTATTTTTATTAAATTGTTATAACTATTCGTCACAAAATTGAAAAGAAACTTTTCAATACGCTACAGATGTGACTCATGATCATTTTTGATTTTAAAATGGTTTTAAGCTTAAATTAATGTACATTTATGTAAAAAAAATGGTTCATGATTCTATATAAATAATAAAATACATCTGCAAGAGATTGTTACGTTTATGACAATAGTGATATTTTAAGTGTGACGCAACGCTAATCAATGAGCCTTTTTTAACGTTGTAAAAGTGAATTATTTGCATTGTTTTTGGTATTAATTTTTCAACCAAATTGTCACAAATCTGCTAAGAAAATATTTCAAGTCGTTACAGATGCGAATTATTATTATTATAGATTCTCATGAATGTTTATGAATTAAAGCTTGGCTCATTATGCCTTCAAAATTAGGAAAGAATTCATGGAAATGTGTCAAAATTTTCTGTAAGAAATTGTTACTTTTGTGACAATAACAATATTTTAAGCAGAACTTAGAGCCAACCAATCATCATATTTGAATATCGTAAAAAAAGTGTTATATTCACTATTTTGGTAATAGTTTTTCATGTTTATTCGGGACAAACGTGTAACAAAAAGATATGACTCATCTGTTAAGTCGTTACAGATATGACTCATGATTATTTTTGCTTGAATAGTTATGGCTCGATTGAAAAGAGAAATTATTTCTTAAAAATTTTGAAAATAAATAAAGAAAATATGTAAAACTTTTCTCTAAAAAAATGTATGTTACGTTTGTGACAATAACCATATTTTAAACAGAACTCAAAGTTAAACAATCAGCATAATTCAATATTGTAAGAAAGAATTATTAACATCATTTGTGTAGTATTTTTGTTTGTATACTAGACCGTCACAAATCTACAAAAAACATTTTTTTAATCCGTTACAAATGTGACTAATAATAATTTGATTGATTCATGCATCAATGGTTATGAATTGCGAACAAAAATCTTAAAAAGGTGTTTAAAGTTTCTGTAAGAAATTGTTACTTTTGTGACAATAACAATATTTTAAGCAGAACTTAGAGCCAACCAATCATCATATTTAAATATTGTAAAAAAGTATTATATCCAATATTTTCGTAATGATTTTTCATGTTTATTCGTCACAAATGCGCAAGGAAAATTTTTCAAGTCGTTACAGATATGATTCATGTTTATTTATGCTTAAATAGTTATGGCTCGATGGTTAAGCTAAATTATTTCTTATAAATGAGAAAATATGTCCAAATTGCCTGTAAAAAATTGTTTGTTACGTTTATGACAATAACGATATTTTAAACAGAGCTCAAAGTTAAACAATCAGCATAGTTCAATATTGTAAGACAAAATTACTTACATCACTTTTTTAACATCATTTTGTGTATACTAGACCGTCACAAAAAACACATTTTTAATCCGTTTTAGATGTGACTCATAATAATTTGATTGATTCGGGCATCAATGGTTATGAGTTAAAACTTTGCTCAATAAAGACAAGATAATTCTTTCTTTTAATTGCGAAAAAAAAATCATAAAAAAGTGTTCAAAGTTTCTGTAAGAAATTGTTACATTTGTGACAATTAAGATATTTTAAGCGAAAATCAACGTAAAATAGAATCATTTTCATAATGTTTGTTGTAATTTTTCATACTTATTCGTCAGGAATCAGCAAGGAACATTTTTTAAGTCGTTACAGATTTGATTTTTGGTTATTCGTGCCCCATAAGCTATAGATTTAATTTGAACTCGATGCATACAAAAAATTATTTGTTGTAAATCTACACTAATATTATAAAGAGGAAAGATTTGTATTTTTGTATATAACGAATAAACTCAAAAAGAACTGGACCGATTTTAATAATTCTTTTTTCATTAGAAAGCTACATTATCACTAAGTAACATAGGCTATATTTAGTACTAGATTACTATAAAAAGCTTTAGAAATTCCTATTAAAACCAACCGAAGGTGTAAAAAATTATCCATAAAATGTCTTTCATCTCATACGCTGCGAAGAGTATTAATTATAGGACAAAAAAATGTTTTCTAATTTAGTGATTCATGGTCGTTTTAATTAGCATGCTTATAAGTTAAATATCTGTACCTATTTATGTCTACCCGTGCGAAGCCGGGACGGGCCGCTAGTGAAAAAGTAAAACAAAAGCTACGTCAAAAGATTCTGTTAGAAATTGTTACGTTAGTGACAATTATGATATTTCAAGCGGAACTTAACGTTAATCAATCTGGATATACATATGAGAATTCTAAGAGCGAATTATTTTCATACTAACTTGTGACAAATCTGTAAAGAAAATTTGATCAATTATTTTATATACAAAATTATCAATTTTAAGATTTTTAAGATTAGCAATTTTTGGTCATCAAATTCTGTGTCTGAAAAACAAATTCAAAATGCGTTAAAACCAAAAAATACAATTTTTTTTAAACAATATAACACTTTGTAATCGATTTTATTTTTAAACATTTAAATATTATTTTGATAGGAATTTATCTTTATAATTTATTTCTCACTTGTTAATGAAATAAGTAAACCCACTGTTTAAGAGAAACAATAAAATCACAAGAATAACATAATATCATTAAATTTTTGAAATCGTTTCCTTAAAATAATTATTGCGTGCTTGAATATTGTCAATATTTTTTTTTTTTTAAAGTATTAGCTAATTTGAATAAACCTTGAAAGTCAGAGCTGTCATGTTTACAAATTAAGTAAATATAAATAAATATAAATTTTAAAATTCTTATTTTTCACAGTCTTTTCTCATATTCAGTTTGTCATATTTATTTTATGATCCATTCCATTCACATTATAATTTTTTTAAGATTAAACTCGTAACAAACCCAAAAAACAACTTGGTGCAACTGAGCATTAAATTTTCATTTTCTATGGTACTTACTCTTTATTTTGTTATCATTCATTTTAAATCGTTTTGTCTTTTTTTTTTTCAGAATGATATGAATTGAAATGAAGGATTTAATTTGTTTTGTGTGTTGTTTTATGACTTTGCGGTTTATGTTGGCTATGAGCTTAGAGTATTATTATTACTATAATTTTTTTTTTTCGGGGAAATAATGTTGCTCTTATTTCATTATGAATACCATACAATTGTTTTATGTTCATGTAGAGCAAAAATATATTGTCTTTTTGTTTTAATTTTTAATTGCATTAGATGTTACGATAAAATAAACAATTAAAACCATTCATATAAGCATTAAAAAAAAAACAAAACAAAACAAAGCAAAGCAAACAATAAAATTATTAAGGTTGATATGGCAATTATTTGAAAGCCAACACTGATCTCAGCAAAAAATTAAAATTCGTCATTTTGTGAATTTAGATTGCCATAAAGTTATATAAACTGATTTATGTCAATCAATTAGAATTTTGCCATTACAAATTTTGGCATGTGAATAGTTTAAAATTAAGGCAGCCACATATATTAGTCATTTTATTTATTAATTAAAACCAATGAACATTATTTTTCCATCAGGTCTACTTTAGGCTTTTTAAATTTTTGAAAAGTGTCCATTTATTAATCAAACTATTTATGGAACTGTTTACTTCTTTATAAGAAAAATGTGCTACTTTATTATTCATATTTTCAAAAAACCAAGTACAAATAAAATGCATGAGTCATTTACTGTAGCACAAAACTTACACCCATTTTTTTGATCGGTGCATAATATTTAATATCACTTTTAATTGAATTGGCATAAACGTTACTAAAGATAAGATATAAATATCTCGTCTTTTTCAACTTCTATTTATTTATATTGTTATCACTCATACAATAAAACTGTGTAGAAACGCATTGCCATAAGTAATTAGAACTTAATAAATTTTATTGTTTCCACACATTGTGGTTTCAATGCAATTGGAATTCGTTTTATATTCTTTTTTCATTTCCTCTAAAGTGTTGTTTATAAGAAAGTTATAAATATGCATTTGATGAGCACCTATTAGGTGATAAAATATACAATAGAGTGTGTGTTGAGTGGCTGTGCAATGTTCATATGAATATATAAATTTATATATCATTCTAATTTATTCAAAAAATTATAGATAAAATAACAAACAAATAAGATAGTATAAGGTAGTATCTGTTTACTAAGTCAATATTGTTTTTGTTTAAATGATATTAATATTGATAGTCTCATTTAAAGTTTGAAAACGATATGATTATAGGAAATGAGTGCACCCGTAAATGGTATTTGAAGTACATATTCCATTTAAAGTACTTTTAATATGAACGAAATTACAATCGATATTTTTCTGTGTATAAAAATGCACAGGGTCTTTCATTAAGTACTTAATAGCTTTTAAGTTAATTGAACAAAGTGTGTTTGCAAAATATTAGCGACATTTAGATGGCCTTCCTTAAGTCGTTCTTAAAGAATTATTTGGCCAATAGAATCACTAGCACAAATCAATGTGAAATATTGATATTCCAAGTTCGACAATTTTGTGTATTACCACCTTTTCATTCAGTAATAAGCCTCATAGTTGATAATTTTTCTATAAAAATTAGAATCACTGTGAAACTGATGTAATGAGACTATTTAGAGAATACATGTTGTTGTATTTGGTTATTTATCTTCAGCTTTTGTGTTGGCGAAATAGCTTAGTTCTTGGCAGATCTTATGTTTCGTTGACTTTTCCCTTTAAGCCGTTGGTTTAGCGTTTGCTGAAATACTCTTGGAAGCACGAATTTGGCAACCTCAAAACTCATACAAGTCCAAATTCCATCTTCAGGCTAGTGCTCCAGGAAATTTCTTGGACAGTATTCGAAGAAGAGCGTTCAAAATGATTGGTGACAATAATATCGTTGATTCATTTACATTTTACATTGCTTGGACACCGCTTCGTAATGTCTCTTTTGTCAACCTTTTTACGGATTATGCCCTAAGCTTATCGAATTTTTTTGCCTTAAAGAATTCAACTGTAATCCTCACGCCTACTTCAATGACCATCAATATGCCCTGGGTTCCAAATTTGGTCGTATACTGTGAAGTTCAGATATTCCTTCTTTTGCCGTACTTAGCGAATGTTGAATGCTTTATCACAATCTGCTTTTTTCTAGCGTTGCAATATGAGAAGTCTTGATGATGAAAGTCTATCATTTGACAATTGAGAATATATAGAACTGTGTTACTATTTCTGTTCAGTAAGGTTTGACAATTTAATACAAATTGCTTAACGTCATAACAACGTTTCCAAAATGTGGAAGTTAAGTTTAAAAAATAAATCTATTCACTAAGGGCACTTGGTCCATTTTACAGTAATAAGCAATGAAGTTAATTTCTGGTTAAATAATTTTTTCAATAAACAAAATTTACCGTACATGGAACTAAAACAATCTGCAAGCCATTAAAACACCAACATTACATCAATTGAAGTTTGTCTGTTTGGTTTGATTTACACTCTGCTGATGGCGCGGAATCATGGGCCCTTAGTTCTTTCTAAATGAAGAAGTCGTTGCCGTTACCTTGAATGGCGAGTGCTTTGAAGCCACGATGACTTATTAATTGTTACCAAACATTAATCACCTAAGAATCTGCAACATTTAGTTAAAAAAGACGAAGAGAACTTTTCATACAGTGTGCTCAGCCACTAATTTGTTGTAAAATCCATTTTATGGAAAAAATATTTTTAGTTACCCTCCTTCGTGCAACTTAACCCCTCTCGATTCCTGTTAAAGGGCCCATGTTAAGTCATTGACTTATGCCAAAAAAAAACAGAGACTTGAAGCATTTGAAGTCAATTTTCAAACCCCTATTAAGTATTAAACAATTTTAGACTGATCTAATAGGCTTTGTAACTCGTAACTGCGGCGGAAATATGCCACGAAGGATATGAACATTAAAATTCCATGAAAATATCGAAAAGATTATAAAAATATATTATAAAATTCGTTACATTAAACTTTCTGAACGGGTTGATTTTGACAGCTCCCGGCGGCCATATTGTTTCTTACTTTCTGTCAAAATATAATCTGATACATTTTAAAATATAATATCTTTCCCGTCACAAACCTAGCCTTAAAATACTATACAATTCTTTCCTTGAAAACAATATCAGGGGCGACTTTAAAAAATGGAATGTCTTTTTCAAAAGCTTTTGCGAATCACGACAAATTAAAATTTGAGCAAACTATTTTAAATGTCATTTGTTGAAATTTTCCCGCAAATCATATTCCTAATAATAATTTTCTTTAAATTCTCTTAATTTTAAAATGTATATGAATGTCTAAAACAAAAACAGAAATTACTCAAAATCGTTTTTCGTTTTGGTTTTGATTTTGTTTTTGGTTTGTTTGAAATAATTTATCAACTAATTAAAACAAAACAAAACTGCCAAAACAAAAGACTGGAAATAATTTTTCATTTAACTCGATTTCGTTTCGTTTAGATTTTTGGTTTTTTTTTTTGTCACACTGCACAAAACAATAAATCAAATAAAATCCACGAAAATTGTTGAGAGAGAATTTATGAATGAAAGTGCAAAGTTTATAATTCACTGAAAATAGTCAAAAGAGAAAAATGTTTGTATATTTCAGATAATAATAAAATAATTATATGAAAGAAAAAAAAATCCAAAAGATAGAAGAAGAGATGAAAGATGATTGAGAGTTGGTAAAAGGTAAAAGATACTATTAATTAAATCCGTATAAAATTCCGACAGTGAATTGTGAACACACAAATCTTGTATCTTTTTCTACTTGTAGTATAAACAGTTGTTCTGTTTATCTTCTGGATATCTTATAACAAAACAGACAAAACCAGTTAAGCTACTGTGTGCAAGGTCAGTTTAGAATCAAGAAAAAGGTGATTAATTATTTTATTTATTGTTATTACTTTTTTATCACAGTGATCACGTAAATAAAATCATTGAGTTTGCGTTTTTTTTTCATTCTAAAGGTGTTCGTGTGTTATATTCAATATCTTACCAAAAACTACTCGATTTTTAATGATAGATACTTTATCATCGAAATATTAAGACAACAAATTTTAAGTTTAAGGAAACGTGTACCGAATAATAATTTTTTTTAAATTCATATACATAAGTGAAAATTTAAAAAAAAATCAATGAATTTGGGACATGTCTTGAAAATGTATCATTATTTTTTCTCAGAAATTTGAATTTTGTTTTATTTTTTGCACTAGAAAAAATATGCAAAGTTAATTTATTGGAAAGAATGTAAAATAAATTGACACCAATTTGTTTTTTCTAAAATAATAATAGAAATAAGTGTGGAAAATATATTTGATGGACATTTTGTAGATAATCCAAAAACAAAAATTATACTTAATTCAATAGAAAAGGAATATTTGAAGACAAAATGATTGTTTTTGACAGAAAACACCTCATTAAAACAGGAATAATTCCAGGATTTCTTTAGAAAATAATAATAAAAAAAAAAGAATGAATATTTTGAACCTTCCAATTATAGGATTTATTCATTGATGTGACTTTTTTTTAAATTGTCATAAAGCATGTTAAGTAGGTACGTTTTCGGAAGTATCGGATGTCATTATAGATTTTAGTCATGACAATTTTATCATATTTATCATCTTTTTATAATATCTAAATAATGTTAAAGAGGATTTAAAAAGATATATTGAGCTGGGTAAGCTTTCTACATTTGTGAAGTGCGGTTAACGATAGAATATCTCTACCCAGCAGTAAGTCCAAAATAATCATTGCCAGAGATCCTTTTATTAAAATTTACACGCACTAAAGGAGTTATTACAACCTTTAACTTTAAGTTTTGAATATTAAAGTTGGAGAAAAAAAAACAGTGCTTGGTAAATACATTAAACATTCTTGATGTGCTGCTAAAAAAAGAATCTCTATACTACACAGTATGTCCGAAATTAAGATCAAGAATAAACTAAAAGACATTACTAGAAGTTCGAGTATTAAGGCAGAATTGTTAAAGGGTTAGAAGAATGCAACCGTTTATTTCTGTTGAACATTGTTTATAAAAATATTGAAGTGTAAGAGATATTAAATATTTTGAAGGTGTTTAAGCGATGTCACACTTTGTTATAATTTCTATAATTTTCAATGTTTTTTTCTTGGATTCTGTTCAGTAAACTTAAAATAGTCACAAATATGGGAGTATATTCAAGTTTTAGACGAATGAAGGTTTATAACATTACGACCAGATCAGAAGGGGTGACAAATCTATTGTATCGTCGGAGAAATTCTAAACACTTAGCAGAATTTTTACCACGTTAGATATGTGATCATAACATAGAAAAGTGATCTGTAAAAGCGGCATAAGGGATGAGTACCGCTTTGACGATAAGAAACAGCATTGAGTTTCAGTCATCAGTGGAAGAATTCCATAGAGTCACATATAAGAAATCATTTATGAATATAAGGAAAAAAGAGTCGGAGACAAAACACAGCCCTGGGGTACACCAGTATTTATTTTTTGAGTTACAGACTTGAAATCATCAAATACAAGTTGTATTGTATGAAAAGGGAGATAATTTCATATTAAACAAAGAAGAGATTCGTCAATAGGATAAGCACTCATTTTCTAAAAAAAAAAAAACTTTATCAACTACTCAAAACGATTAGGATTTGTTTTACTGTTCAGTTAGGTAAACAATAAAATGTCCAATGGACCTTTTGCTACGAAAGATAATGCAGGTCTTTAAGAAGCTTTCAACTGAGAAGTACCTTCCAAAGATCCTGAAATGTGTTTTAAATAATTAAAAACAGGACATAACCTTCAAACATCAAATACACTGTTCTACAAAAGGTTGTTTCTTTTTTTAGAGGTGTGATTTTCAAGAAGATATATATTTTAATGTTATGGCCAATAAGGGTTCGTTCTGATGTTTTTTGAAAATGATTTTGGCAAGTGGAAACCGCGGCTAGCTTAAATAAAGTCCAGCCACTTTCTTTGACAACTTTTTGCAGCAATTGTGGTATGTGAGCAATAATGCTCCAAAAATTCTCATCTAAAGCATCAACTGACTTCACATAGGTACGATATAATGTGCTCACTACTAGGTTTTGTCAATATATTGAATGTTTCAATTCTTCGATCGAAATGAACCATTGTTATGAAGTGACAGCTGTCAAAAAGACAAACTCTGAAAAAGGTATTGTCAGATTAAAAACCATATTAAAAAAAAACACTCGTTAATTTTGAAGTGACTTTTTGTCTATAATTGTGTGAATGGTCATTTAATGGTGCTTTCATAAGCCTTTTTCAAAACACTGATTTATTCATAATGTTAGGTTTCAACAATTTAAAATTTTTGTTTTCAATTTCTGGCTAAATCTTAATTTTTGTATAGTTTAGAAAAGAACAATTTCTGTGCTTCTTAGGAATAAGTTTTTTTTGAATTAAAGTGAAGATACATTTTTGGAATTGAAAAAGTGAATTTTAAAATAATATTAAACACTAAAAATATGAGTTTTTTGAGAACTATTTCGAGGTTTCGAAAGTTTTCAAGAACTATTAATTGATCTACATAGTCAAATTTTCACTGATTAAGACTAAAAATAATAAATTAATTCACATAATATGTGTCTCAAATTTGAATTACGAAGTACCTAAACTAGAAATGGAAGAAAATAAAAATTAAGTTGCTTCTTTTATGCTGAAAGTTCTTGTTTCTACATATTTTAAACTAAAATAAAATCTCACGTTGTTCTAAATTTGTCAATTTTCTTTTATTTTAAATTTTCTTGCCTAATTATGACCACCACGAAGTAAATTTTTAAGAAAAAATAAAATAAAAAAAAACATTGAAGTAAAAAATAGCTCACTCGTCAAAAATATTTGAGTGATGGAAAATGCTTAAAATTGTTTTACTTTAAAACAAAAAATTCTTTTTATAGTACATTTTGTGTTGAATTCAAAGGAAATACCTCTTTCGAAAATGTATGTACTGTAGGTATTACCTTTCTTTATATAAAATGTACCTAAGAATTACTTAAGAGAACCGATTACCATTTTTCTTCTTTTTTTTTAAATGTAAAAGAATTTCTTTTCTATTTTTGTTGTTGTTTTGCTTGTTTTATTTTAAGTGCTTATACTAAGTCATACATTAAGTCATACGCGGAAGGAACTTAAGAGGTTGTTGTTTTTTTTACTGTTTTAACATTTAAAAAAATTATAGTTTTTTTTTTTATTTTTTTTGTCTGTGAATAGTTTATTTTGAGAAGAATATATATAAAAAAAAACTAAAATAAAATAAAACAAAAAGAATGCTTGATATGCGCATAGAAAACAACATAACTAAATTTAAAAAAATAAAATAGGTACAACTCAAAAAAAAAATAATAAAAAACAAACACTTAACTAAAACAAGAACAAAACAATAAAAGCACTTTTAGACTGATGATGTTGATGAGGATGGTCCATTGGTACGAAAACTCTGTATGTCTAGTCTACTCATAAGTTAGGAAAATTAATTTCCCTGTCAATTGTAGAAACGTGGATATGTGGGTTACCAGATTTATTTCTTTTGTCCGTCTTAACTCGTGTAAATTAAAAGATAATGTGTTGAACTAATTTTGTCTTTATAGCAGATTTAGACATAGAAAATTTTATTTTATTGTTCATGTCTATGAGCTTTATTTTTACATTTTTTGTTGTTATTTTTGAAGCAACAGAAATATTAAGTAGGGAATATTTGAACCAACCAACAACTCGGGCGGTGATAATTTAGATTTGAATGATTAGGGGAAATTTATGATTGCAATTAGTGCAAATTGATGTGTTCTTTTTTTTTTGTCTGTCCCACGCAAATTAACAATAAATTAATTGATTGATTGATCATATTTTGCATTGGTTGGAAAATAAAAAAATAATTTAAATGTTTTTGTCTCGTTTAAGCAGAAAACAACAAAAACATAACAAAAGTTGAAATTTCAGTATTTCAAAATCAAATTCCAGTCCAATTTTGTATGACTTTGGCGCATAATTCGGGCTGAATTTGACCGATGGCATCGATTATGTTACAGGGTCACTGTGGTTTGCGGCTCATTCGCATAGATCTGCGACTTACGAAAGACCAACAAGAAAAAGTCTAAAGGGATGAAATCACACTACACTGGTAGCTAATACATGGCGAGCCTCCTCACGAGATAACGATGCAATGAAATAATTCGCGCAGAATATCGATTGTATTTAAAGCTGTGTAGGGCATGTGGCGCCATCCTTCAATATGTCTTCGGTGACCATAGCATCTAATTCAGGTTACAAGGAGTTGGTGATGATCGCCCAATAGCGATCGGAGATGATGGTGGCTGCTTGGACATACTCGTTTTCGAAAAAGTACGGTCCGATGACGCCTCCAGCCCAGAATCTACACCAAACAGTAATTTAACATTGATGCGTTGGCACTTCGTTGATTGGTGTCGTCTCAAATCACTTACCCATTCATCAAAAATTTGACTTATCGCCAAAAATGATTTTTCGAGCGACATTGAGGTTAATTTTCAAGTTTTCTAAAATGGGTAAAATTCGTCATGTTGTTGTCAGCGACAGGCCAAGTTCTTGTGAGCGATGAGGAATTGACTGGTTCGGATTTTGCAGCACGCTTTCACCCTTCAGTAGCGATGTTTTCGGCAGATATTGCGGATATAGAGTTCTCGAGATATTATTTATTGAAGTTTGAGTAGCATTGAATTCCTATACATTTTGGAAATATAATAAATTTCAACAAATTATTGATTTGTTAAGTATACGAGAAACGGCTTCTAAATCAATTATTTTGCGGGGTACTTCGCTTAGTATACCCTGAGTTAGCTTAATTCTTGAAAATATTGATTTTTAATGCATTTAAAATTCAGAAATTATTATTTTAAACACGGTCCCAAAAAAAAAAAAATGTATCGATGTCAAATCTCAAGGGACTAGGAAACTTCTCAGTCAGTAAAGCCATAATTGGTGGTGTTTTTGTACTGTTCTGTTGGAACCACATATTTTCTAACAACTTTTTTCACCAGCCAAAGAGCAAGTCTATAAAACGTCCAATTCTTTCTAACGTCGAATAGTCATAAGAAATACATGCACTGAGCGTGCATTAAGATGATGCATAAGCCCTACCAAATCAATGACTCTTGCACTTTTTATATTTCTTCATGATTTTACTGATTGCATGCTTAGTCGGTCGATTATGACAGCCAAAATCATCGTGCCTACATTTTATTGACATTTTTAATAGCTTATTTAAAATTATTTTAAGCGATCCATTATGGTAAAAAGTCAAAAATTCAACTAATATTATTATACTTCTAATGGCTATTTTATAATTTCTTTGCTTTTAACATCGACAACTTACGACATCTGTTGTGAACTTTATGTTTTGTGAATTCCTATATATTACTTTGCTTAAAATTTTCTTAAAACAAAATGTCAAGCATTCTGCTTTCAAAAAAAAAAAAGGAAAAACATGAACTGCGAACGGAGATAAACAGGAAACCTTAAAGGAAATGAAAAATCTTTTTCCCTTATAAAATAAAAAACAAAATAATAAAGAAATAGTAAAATTGAAGAAACAACCATGTTTGTTATTTTGTTGGTGTTGTTTTTTATTTTTTTAAATTCCTTAGAGAAATGAATAGGAATTTTTATTGCAACTTTGATTAACTGCGTCAAAAAGGTTTTTGGGATAACAAATTCCAGGAAATTAATCAAAATAAATTTACATTTCATATTTTATAGTAAAAACTTATAGGACCACATACTCGTAGGAGTAAGTTTTTGTAGGACTTGTTTGTCAAACTTGAGTAGGAATTTATATCCAAAATAAATAATAAAAATATGCTTTAAATCTTAAATTAAAGACTTTTGTTTAGAGAGATACATTTTCTGATTGTGTGAAAAAATCGGAATATCGAAATAATTGTCGTAAATGTGTAGTTTAACGATTGTAAGAAACATTTTGTCGGTTCTCCCTGTATTATTAAAATGTAATAAGGCCTTCGTAGCAAAACAAGCAAAATTTTAATAATTATCAACAGGGCTGGATTTAGAGGTCCAGAGGCCTCGGGGCAATAAAGGAGCGGAGGCTTCTCGCCCCAAATTATTTTCAAAATAAAGTAAACCATTTTTTTTCACTCGAGTTTTTTAATAAATAATTTATTGTGAAACCAAGTAGATTCCTTTAGTAATGAACAAACACATATAAATATAAACGGAAAAAAGAATTATGTGAAATTAAATTTTAGGGTTAACGAAGGGAACCTTTCGAGATTTTTTCGCCGAAAAATCGCTGATGATTTCGTTGAAATCCAGTTCTCGGAGTAAATCGCTTTCAATGCTCTGGAGATAAAGCTTCGATAGACGGTTTTGTCCCATCGTGGTTCGAAGCCTATTTTTTATAATTTTCATTTTTGAAAATGAGCGCTCTCCAGTGCAATTTGTTACCATCAAAACCAAATAACTACATTCTCAATGCAATTTCGAGGTTTGGGAATGTAGCTCTGAAATTTTGATTTTCGAGAATTTGGTAGTAAAATAGTTCCGGCGATTGATCTGTTCCATAGTCCTTTTCCTTTTTGTATGAGTCTTTGATTGACACAAATTGAACCAACTCATCACCAAGACTAGGCTCTAAATCATCCGGACACAATTTCACCAATGCCTCTTCTGCAGCGTGCAAATTTTCAGCATCCATCTTCTCGATGTGATTCAGGAATCCAAATCTCGAACGTACAGCTTCATAGGCATGCAATCTTTCAGTAAGAGAAACGGATAGCTGGTCAATCACTGGGATGAAGGCGGATACTATGTATTTTTTCTTGGGTGACAGATTTGCGTCTTGTGCTTTCCAGTAATCGAGCGGATTCAACCTCACATTTCTCGTGCGGGTGCGGGACAAAATCATTTCGTTTGGATTCCACAAATGATTTCAATGATTCTAGTGCACGCATTGACGATTCAAGAATCATTTTCGGGTCTTGCAACATCTAGTTTGTAGCGTTGAATCGCTCAAAAATATAGTTCTAAAATGTTGCAACCAAAGCGGTTTCGAGACCACTCATCTTCTGTAGAAGATGTACATATCAAAGGAAAAGATGTTTACTAGTAATTATTAGTTGGACTTGGAATCTGAAACAAAAAATTTCCGAAGTCGCTATTGTGGGGGCCCCCCGTTTGTGAAGGCCCCGGGGCTTCCGCCCGTTTGCCCTCCCCTCAATCCGGCCCTGATTATCAGGCTTTCCCATACGATCTATTCGCTTTCACTAAAACATGGTTGAACGGAATTATTTTAGACATTGAACTTTTTATCAAGAGTTCTTAATTTTCAGGAAGGACTATCACGTGGGTAACGAAAATTTAATAGGTGGTGGAGCCTTTAGAGCCATTAGTAATAATAATTTCGGTACAACTTCCATAATATTCCCTTTTAACCTGACAATTGAAATTATTTCCGTTCAAATATCGCTGCAGTCGAAAGATTTATTTGTTTTAAACGTCTTCATTTCTCCAAAAGCCTGGCTTTAGCTTTTGTTGAACTCTCTTTTGCTTCTGAAAATCTCATGGATATCGCGGTTTATATAGTATTATTCTTCATTTAGGTGGGTTTAACCTCTCATACATTATGTGCGTCACATCATAAAACGAGTCTTACTTAGAAGTATCATTGAATTGGTCTCAACAGCAGCTTATTTTATTAGACCATATTATCTCCACGGACTTACAACAAGTGAGCTGTAGTAAGAGTTCTTTAAATCGATAACACGATAACAGTAAGGCAGAAGTTCAATCAAGCTGCTAAATCCCCACTGATATGGAAGAAGGCATTTATTACACCAGGCTTTAAAAAGGGTAACAAGTCTGACATAAGTAATTACAGTCCAACCTCTAAACTGTTCTGTATTCTCAAACGTTTTGAATAAGTTGTTTGTGATTTGCAAGAATATTATATGTAATGAAAAACATGGTTTTAGGCAAAAAAGTTCAACAATTAATAATCTACTTCAATTTTTCCATAAGTGCTTAAATACCCTATATTTTGGTCAAAGGCTCGATTGTTTTTACACAGAGTATTCTAAAGTTTTTGGCCAACTTTCTCATGACATCATCACATTTAAGCTAAAGGCAATTGGGTTTAATAAATAAATAAGTTGGCGCAACAGTTGAAAACTAGAGCCTAGTGACTTACAACCCTCAACCATTCCTGTGTGCGAGTAATGTTGTCAGGAATGGAGGGGACTTACAGTTTTAAGCCGAATCCAAACGGATAATTTGAGAAAGCACTTTTCATGATAAGAATAACACTTGGAGGATTTGTCAATTCCTCGCAAGAGGCAGTACCCATGAAAACAAATTTAGATGGCACATGAAGGGATCGATCCCAAGACCTCTGGCATGACAGTCCAACACACTTACCATCATGCCACGGGCACCAAGGCAATTGGGTTTACTCCACAGTTTATCACATGGATTTCTTCTGATCTTCAATATAGGTCTTATCAAGTAAAATTCAGAAGTTCTTTCTCCAACCCTTTTATTGCTAAATCAAGAGTTCCACAGGGTAGTTATTTAGAACCTCTACTCTTTATTTCAGCTATCAATGATGATATGAAAATCTTCAGAAGCGTAAAAACTCTAAACGCTTGATAACAACTCCAAGAGGATATAAACAGTTCTGTTATTTTATGCAAAAAGAATGGGCTTAACCTTATTCCAATTAAATATCAGGCAATGATTTTCTCAAAAAAAAAAACTTACTTCTAGTTCGATTGATTATAAAATATCTCAGCACTCAATTCATCCCGTTTATAGTTTTTAAGATCTTGGAGGAATTTATTAATTGTAATCTCGATTTGATCATATTAATTCATCGTTCGCTAGTAACTCTGTTAGGATTTGTTAACTGTTTGTTCTGAAGAATTCTAGGATCTTTGTGTCATACTTTGGTCAGCCCCTTCTTGAGTACCCAACCCAATTTTGGACTCCTTTTTACGGGACCCAAAAGACAAAATTTGTGCCTGTCTGTCGGTATTTCTAAAAACTTAACAAAATGTAAACACTAACGCTCTGACATATCTTAAAAATTTATAATTAAGATTGTATAGGGAATTTTAAACATCGAGAAATTAAATAATTTTCAATTCAACAAATCGGACCGATAAAATAACATCCTGTGGGAAATTAAAAATATGAAACAATTTGTAAAAAAATAACTTTCAGAAATGTGTGGTAAAATGAACTTTAAACACTAAATAATAATAACTTTAAACACTAAGTAATAATTTCCACCACAAAATCAAATGACTTGGTAAGTCTCATTAAATATTTTTTTTTCAACTCGATATTATTGGTTATTATCTTTCTAGTTTTGTCACTATCTATCCAGGTATCGTTACTTACAGGACATGACACCCGACACAAAAATGTATTTAACAACTTTTCAAAATTCTGACAGTTCCGATGTTCGTAGTTCCAAAAATAAATTGAACAAAAGTGTCACTAATAAGTAACCTCAAAATTATACCTCCATATTTGTGAAAACCACAATTCGTAACGTGATTAGTAATTTCTTCATTACATCATTAACCCATCACCAGATCATGTTTTAAATGGACCATGATGCCAAATGTAAATATGGACCAACTGTCATCCTTATATGTGTGTTATAAACTATATAAACCTAGCAAAATCGATTCGTTTCACCTTCACACCTCCCAATGACAGTTTTATAATTATGTTCTCAGGCTAATTACCGCCGCAACATGTCCATCATCGGTGTCACAAGCCCAATATTCGAAAAAAAAGCCACTGTCACCATTCCCATTGTGAATTGCACAATAAGCACAATGCACATCCATCATTTAATAGCCAAAAAATGTGCAACAAAACATAAAGCCATCATCATCGTCCCGTTCTCATATAGTCCCCTCGATGTTATTCAAAAATTAAAATTTTAAAAAAATTCCCAATTCTCGCCCCAAGAACACACCACAAAAACACAACTCATCATCACAGAACAAAAGTAATTTTAATTGCAACTCGTGTTGAACAATTTCTCGAGAATAAAACACGAGACTCTGCGGGACGACCGACACGAAGCGTCGCTCGTCGACACAGTGGATTGAAAACAACAAAATTTTTGGGGTTGGAAATAATGATTTTTATATTTTTAATTAATCTCTGCCAAAGTTACCGTAAAACAAAAACTGCCAAGAAATCCTAAACCGATTTGGTTGCTCACCTCCTCGGTATTTAGAACTCTCGACATTTTGTTGCGCCTGCAATTATTATTTTTTATTTCTCTCGAGAAATTATGCCTAGCGTTTTTAACGTACACTTCATTAGTTGACTTAATTTATTAATTATCGGGTAATTTTGAGTTCCATTCAGAAAATTAGCACTTGCGGCGTGCAGCGGCTCGGCGGCTGTGTGTTGATGATAAATAAGTCTCAAGCGGTTCGTGTTTTCAAATACGTATTTTTTTTTTATTATACCGCGTATGTACCATGCAGCGCGCGTTGCGCCGCTAGCCGCTAGCTGCATGACACTTTGTCGCATCATTTGTCACTTTTTGAGATTCTGAACTCTCTCTTTTTGTTCTTGTTTTTTTCAATTTTATTTTCGAAAAAACAGGCGCTAGCATTTTATGTACATAATAAATATATAGCCTAGCCTAAGGCCGAAAAGAAATTAAAAACAAAACAAGAATTAAGCTGTCACCGAGAAGTCCAATTATTTCGACAGTCGGACATGTTTTTGCTGCTGCAGTGAA
The DNA here is from genome assembly GCA_951509635.1 of Eupeodes luniger. Taxonomy (NCBI): domain Eukaryota; kingdom Metazoa; phylum Arthropoda; class Insecta; order Diptera; family Syrphidae; genus Eupeodes; species Eupeodes luniger. The sequence continues at coordinate 55,348,731 of OX608073.1, forward strand.
AAGGGGTTGATGCTGCATGCTGCGGAAACTGCGCGGCAGAAGATGCAACAACTGACAAAGGCGGCGAATTGTTTTTGAAGAATTTTGATTGAATATAATATGAGCTCTCGAACAACAACACAAGGTTGTTTTTGTTATACGATGATGATGTACCTTCACTTCTATAAGATATGTAGGCTCTTTAAGTAGGTAGGTAAGACGATGGGCTTTGGCATCAGACATCGACAGAGTACTAGGATTAAGGTGAACCATAATTGAAATTCTATATAGAGAAAGAACGCGAACCGACAAAAAAAAAAGCGTTAATGATGCTGATTTTCGTTTAATCGCAAGGTTTGGCACAGATTAAAGGAATTTTAATGAGATTCTAGAATTATTGCGTTAATACTCAAGACATTTACCATCACCACTATTATCATCATCATCCTCATTTTCTAATCATCAAGAAGGATTATAAGGGATTGAATAAATATTTGTACCTATAGATCTTTTGTAACTTTGTTTGAAGGAGCTTAAATAGTTTTTGATCATTTTTGTTTCATCTTTTACAGAAAGAGATTCAATTAGCAGAAGTCGTAAATTCTTCAAAATATGTAGAATTTTTAGACAGGAAAACCCATGACAAATGAGATCGCTTGGTAACTTACTGAAGCCGTTCTATCTAAAAGCCTTTTTGATATTTTATTAACCTCATCAAAAATGATTTAAGAAAGAATTTTAAATCACTGCAATTTTTCAATTTTGTCAAAAATTCCAATAGTTGAAGCGTTTGGATGAAGTTGCAACATTTCGAGGTATTTGTAGAAGGACTCGAAGCTTTCTGTTCAGAACTTTTTACGTATTCCGATCTCAGAAAATGTTGGTATACAAATAAGATTAGAAAAATAATAGCTTTTTAACAATAGGACTTTAAAGTTTTCGCTAGTCATCCTCATTTATCGACAAAAAGGCCGAATGCATAATTGACGCATAAACCTAAACTTAACAAAGTCCTCAATTAAATGAAGAAATTAAATTCGGTTCAATTGGTTGGTCTTGGCAGGTGTCTTCGACAATTTCTAATTATTTAGAAATGGGTGTGTCTTCGGTTTTGACGAATCCCCTCTTCCTCTAATTAAAGATTACCTTTCGGACCGTTCAAGTAGTATTGGATAGGTTCAAAGTCTGAGAAACATGAAATAAATGATGGTGTGCCACAGGGCTCTGTTTTGTCTACGACACTCTTTCTCATTTTTATTACTGATTCCCTGTTTGAAACTTCTAACGTGTTATAAACTCATTAAATTTTGACCATCATTTTAAAATGCTGTCATCAAAAATCGAGTAGAATTAAATGCGCTGAAAACTCGTTAAAACAGAATTTAAAACCTCTGCCACTATCCCTAAGTGTCACTTGCATCAAGAAGACTGAAAACCTCGAAATTCTCGTTATGTGTATCTAATCTCTAATCGTCACTTTTGGAAGGATCACATAAGCCGCATGATGTTTGGGGTTTCTTAGGCGATACCAAAAGTGTTTGTCCCCCTCTGATCTGGCTGTTATTTATAAGACCTTTAAACGCACAAAGTTTAAATATAATTCCCATCTCTGGGCTTATGCTTCTGCAACTTACTACTTACTGTCTCTTGGAAAGTATTGAACGTAGAGCTTTCAAATTGATGGGTATGATATAAATTTTTGATCATTTACGTCGCTTAAACACAGTCGCAAAGCTTCTTGTCTCATTCTTTCTTACAGTTTTTGTTTATCGGATTTCACATTCACGTAGTACGGCTAAAGAACAAATCTCTGTACGCCGGAAGTTGGATTTTAGGGAATACTGATTTGCATTCCTCCTCTCAACCAATTCAACCATAAAACTCGCGCCTCCAGGAATGCTCATCAGTATACCCTTAAGTCCAACTTCGGGCGTACAGAGATTAGTTATTTAGCCGTACTACGCGAATGTGGAATGTTTTGCCACACTCTGTCTTTCCCGGTCATTGTCAGAAAAAAGCCTTCAAGATGTTCCGATTAAAAAAGGCTTTTCTGTGCCAATAGACGGTTTGATTAAACTTTTGCTTCAGAAGAAAAATCTTTTTCTTAAAAAATGGCCTCTGGCGGTACGAAAATCAAGACTTAAGTCGTGACCAATTGTTTTAAAACTTGCATTCAGCCGTTATTTTTGATGAAATGATGCAAAGGTTGACCGAAAAACATTTCATTCGGATCACAGTGGATCTATTGTGCTTCCCCGGAAGTGGTTAGGATTTGATAAGATATACATATGTAGGACAGTTTTTAAGGATTTATGTTTTAAAAAGACCATATACTCCTCGGAAACCTGCAAGTCTCTAGTCGCAAGAGCCACCCAACTTTTTTTTTGCGATTTCAAGAAAATGTTGGTGGATCAGCCCTACTTAATCTGTTGGCTTATAGATCATAGCAAAAATATAGCTTAGATGAAGCATTGATCTGTCTTTTCCAATTTGTCTGCTTTTACATTTCTTTCAATGTGACAGTGCCCTGGGACCCACCGGGGAGGAACCGTATTGACTTTGAGACCGTTTTACCAGTTTTGACTTTGTGACAGTGACGGGTATGTTTTTATTTACCGAATTGTGGAAATAGATGTCTTCAGCTGCTTTGCAAATTCCGAGTACTTCTGATTCTGATTGAAAGGCACTGCAGTAGTCCAGGAGCTTTGTTGATCTTTCTAGGGGAGGATTGTATGAGAAGATTCCAGACCATAATCTCTCTTTCGTTTTGGACCCGCCCGTAAAAACGGATGCATGACTTTTTATTATGACCCTGTTTTCCATCTAATCTTTCCTAGTAAGAATTTTTGTAAGGCCTGTAAGGTCGAGATTTTAGGTCACTGTCGAAAGTGTTTTTTGTATATTTCTATGATTGAAAGTAGCCCTATTCCAATTCTTAGACTGTATTAGGCGCAGTGCCCTTTTGGCCACCAGTTCTTTCATGAATATATTAAGAGGGGCTAGTGAGATAAATGTCTCTTGGGCTGCTTGGTGTAGTCCTAATGGCACCTATACATGCTATTCTCTGAATCTTTATCATATTTTTAAGATTGGTCACCTTTTCAAGGACTGGCCACCATACCTAACATGAGTATGTCGATATTGGTCTTACAATGGCTGTGAACAGCATGGCCATCTCACGTTAATGTAATGTGAATTCATCACCAAAATGTCATGATTGATCCTATATTCTTCTTTTAAGTCTCAGATCCTTGCATATAAGCTTCAAACCACAGCTACTATAAGCCAAACCATTTCTAAAAGTAAAAGTAGTCCTAAAAACAATTTTAATATTTTAATTTAAATTATTGTTGAAGCTTTAAATTAGCACAATTTATTACAATTATTTACAAAACATACCTACTTTTAGTTTAAAAATTAGAAAATTACATAAAATTGGTTCCATAAGACTAAGCATGAGCACGACACAGGCCACCAAAGTCGCCATTATCATCTTCTTCATAACATCTGTCTATGCAAAATGCTTGCTAGGGGGTTAAAAACTTCAGAGCAATAGAATAATTTTTGGGTGACTTAATGGCATAACAAGTCGGATTTTCATTTTCATGTATAAATAGTTAATTGTTCAAACCTATCTGCCATCACTGTAGTATAGTACTGAGCACCTTCAGTTAGAGGAAATATAGAGCCCAGCAGCGGCAGTCAGTATGGCCAAAAATTACAACAGAGATAACTCCAACAATAAAGTTTCTCTTCAACATCACCCAAAAGGTCTTACTATGGGTGCTCTCGGAGAAAAAGAACTCATGCCACCATAAAATTGTAGACGTATAAAATTGAAAGACCTTATTTTTCAGCTGACTTGTGGTAAGGTTAAGGTAATTTTAAAAGGTGTCACCATAAATTGCGTAGTAAAATCCGCAGAGGTAAATATATGTATATACATACCACCAAAAACACCTCCGCATCATTACGGCGGCGGCGGCGGTGGCTAGGTGGCAAAAACTAGCCCCAGTCTTCAAGAGCTAGCCATGAGCAAGCCTGAAGAGAAAAAGGTACCTTTTATAATAAATGAATATTTCTACAAAGACATTTTGTGGGAAGGTATTAGGTATTCTATTCAGTAAGGTAAAGTATTGGTATCTTTGTATAAAGAAGTAGAAACGAAGGTAGAAGGTCTTTCTTTTCTGTTCTTTTTCAGGGTCTAGTAATTAACAATTATTTCACATTAAAAGAGATAACTTCCTACAGAATCTTCCGCTTGTTTTGGCTTTCATCGCCCACAATTTGATGTCGGCGGTGGTGGTGGTGTTTTGTTTTTTGTTTTTCTGTTTTCATACTTCTGGGACATTCATTTGCAAGTAAGATAGGGGTAATTTGAAATATTATTACTAGGGTTTATAGAAAGTAGGTATAAGGTAGGTAGGTCAATTGTAAGATAACAAAATATGTATTCAAAGTACCTTCCTCTAGGTGGTCTGGGATTTTGAATTTTTGTTTAATTGGAATATTTTTTTTAGGGGTGGTTTCTCTGTTTTTTCTTGTGTAAAAAGATGTTTAAAAGCTCAGAATAAATTATTATTACTGAAATTAATTTAGAGAAAAAGATATTAGATTAGTTTCTATAATTTCTTGGAATAATTGAAAAATTTTTAGGAAATAAATTGAGGAAATTGAGGAAATTTAAAATATTAATTTAGATGATTTTGATTTTAATAATTATGACTAACCCGGAAGATCTTTTGTTCAATTCCTTCATTTAGAAAGTGAGAAAAGCACATGAAAAAATTAAATTTGGAGAAAAAATTAATCAATTATTAAAAAATTATGTATACGTCCAAGTGCACCACTATTAAAATCGGGCACATTTTAATGGTTTATGGTGGTCAGGTTGCTTTTGTTTTGGTATTAAAATCTATTTTTCATTAATCAGTTATAACTTTATTGATTAATGCCTACTGAATATAACACAACTCTGACCTTTGCCATTTATTGACTTTCCATAGGAAGCTATTGTAATGGACCCGATTTGTCGAATTGAAAATTTTGACATTTCTCGACGTTTCAAGGTCCCTAGAGTCGAAATAAAAGATTTTTAGAAAGATGTCTGTGCGTGCGTGTGTACGTACGTTCGTCCGTACGTTCGCGACGTTTTTTTCGTCGTCCAAAGCTCAAGAACCAGAAGAGATTTCGACTTCAAATAAATTTTGTTATACAGATAATAAGGCAGAAAGATGCAGAAAGGGCTCTCAAGAAAATTGCGTGGGTGGTTTTTTTACCATAGCAGTTTAAAAAAAAGGTGAACATTTTGGTTAAACCTAAATATCTAATGAACCAATGACGCTAGGGACTTGAATTAAATTTTATATTATATATTGTAACGTGATACAAAACAATTATATTTTTGGAAAAAAATCCAATTAACGGTTTTTTTATAAATAAAAAAAAACTTAAAAAAAAAAATTGTTACCTCAAAAATTTTACGACTAAAATATGATTTCATCTCCAAAACAATTTTGTGCAACGAAGAATACTGTTTTTGACACCTGATAAAATTTTGAGAAAAATCGAATTGACAGTTTTTTTTATAAAAAATAAAAACAAAAAAAAAAAACATTACTCAAAGTTGGTAAAAATTGAATTTCGACTCAAATATCTTTTTTTTTTTATATTATAAGAAATATATTATAAGAAATGTTGTTTCTAACATTAGGAAAAATGTTGAGAAAAATCGAATTGACAGTTTTTTTACAAAAAAATAAAAACCTAAAAAAAATATTAAAAGTTGGTAAGAATTGATTTTCGACTGAAATATCTTTTCAAAAATTTGAGATAATGGCTTCTAACTAATTTTAAATTATAAGAAATACTGTTTTCAACATTAGGAAAAATTTTGAGAAAAATCGAATTGACAGTTTTTTTTTTTACAAAAAAAAAAAAAAATTTATAAAAGGTGGTACAAATTGATTTTCGACTTAAATATCTTTTCAAAACTTTGAGATATTGGCTTTAAACTACTTTAAGCTTTCAAAAAATATTGTTGTTAACATTCGGTAAAATTTTGAAAAAAAAATCGAATTGACAGTTTTTGTACAAAAAATTAAAAAAACTAAAAAAAAATTAACAAAAGTTGGTAAAAATTGATTTTCGCCTCAAACATCTTTTCAAAAATTTGAGATAATGTCTTCTAACTAATTTTTACTTATAAGAAATATTGTTTTCAATATTCGATAAAATTTTGAGAAAAATAGAATTGAAACTTTTTTTTTAACTTATAAGAAATATTGTTTTCAACATTCGATACAATTTTGAGAAAAATAGAATTGACAATAAAAACCTAAAAAAAAACAATACTAAAACTTAGTAAAAATTTACTTTGGACTCAAATAGCTTTTCAAAAATTACAAATATTGGCTTCAAACTTATTTTATGTCACAGAAAATATTGTTTTCAATATTCAGTAATTTTTTTTATATAAAAATCCAACAGTCCGTTTTTTCATAAAAAAAAATCTACAAAAAATAGTACGCAAATTTGGTAAAAATTGATACATAAAGACAAACTTTTAAGCAAGACAAATCGACAGACGGGATGGGAAGTTATAAGTGTGGGTCGCATCCCTCTTTTTTGTTTTGATTTTGTATTTTTTGAAGTTAAAGTCTTACAAAAATCGAATTGTTCACAACAGTTGTATGTCAAATAGATACCTACTTAAATTTTAAAACGCTTTAGTACCGCCACAACATTTCATATATTTCGTTGTTTTATTCATCCTGTACTAGTATTATAAATGTAAAAATGCAATTTGTTTGTTTGTTTGTTTGTTTGTTTGCTTGTTTGTCTGTCCTTCACGTCACAACGGAGTAATATTATAAAATGATTTTTTGTGTGGAGTTAGTTATGAGGCCAGAGAGGATTTTAAGCTTCTTCTTACCGCAGTAAAATATCTCATTCCCAGCTCATTTGAGCAGATTCGACAGTTAAACTTAAAAATTCTATATATTCTTTTTTTTAGAATGCTTATTAGTTGTATATTATTAGGTGCTTCCTACTTTTTAACCTTTTATCATTTACGTACAAAACTATATTCAAACACAATTAAACGCGTGTAACAGCTAGTACTTTTAAGTGAGAAGTGAATTTGGTTAAAGTTCAGTTGACAGAAGAACTCAATCCAGTCGATCCCTGGTAACTTGGTTTTTTGGGTCCTTACAATACATTAAAATGACACGGGCCTAATTCAAAAAATATCTTATGTGATGTGGCCCATTTTCACTACCGTAGCTGCGTTCTAAAGCGTAATTGTCGCATTTGAGGCTTGAAATATTCAAGAATGATTATTTAAAAGTCTTTCGTGTAACAGTTTTTCTCGAGATTTTTGGACTGTCAATTGGACCTTACTTATTCGAAAACGAAGCCGTTGCAACTGTTATGGTGAATGAGTTGAGCTACCGAGCTTTAATTAATGATTTCTTATGACCTTAATTTAAAGAATATTTCAAGATATTGATGCATGCATCCAGCTTCTGGATGCATGCCGAAGTTTCAATAAAAAATGCTCTAAGTTGTGCTCTTCTTACAAAGTTCAAAAATCCCTGTTTATATACATATCTCTTAGTTGTTTTTGTTTTCTTTTGACTTTCTTTCTAATGTTTAAGAATTTTCAAAATATTTATTTATTTATTTATTTAATTATATTTATTGCAATTAAAATTACAATAAATAGTTGAAATATGAAGGTGTTAGCAATAGAGCCATCAACCTTCGCAGGTTATACATGTTGTTAAATTTACATTTTTTTTTTTTTTTTTAATGATTGAATTGATACATGACTTTTTTTTTTAAATTTTGCATAAAATGTTTGTTTTCTTAAGGAATTTTAAGATTTTACTACAGTTCTCATGTGTAGGATATTTTATTAAATCTGTCCGGTTGATCCTATGGTTGGCTGGTTGGAGGCTTGGACAAACGTTCAATAGGTGTTCTATTGTCATTTTTCAAAATAATTTCATACATATCACATTTTATGTCCTAATACTGTATATTCCATATATTTCAATCGATTTTTACTAACCTGCACAATTACCATACTTAAAAAGCTAACCGTTGTATATACGATTTGTCTAACTAAATTTAATTTTTTTTTGTAATTCCAGGCACAACAGCAGCAACAAAGCCAACAGCAACAAAACGTTTTGAATAAGTCAAACGATGACCTACGAAGAAAGAGGCCCGAAACCACAAGGCCCAATCATATTCTGCTGTTCACCATAATAAATCCATTTTATCCAATTACAGTGGTGAGTTTACATCTATGCATTTTTGTTTTTACTCGTAGTTTGTCTGAATGTTTGTATCTATGAGTGTATCTATGAGAATGGGGGTGATATCCTGGAAATATGCGTGTATCTATACCACACACAAAAACAGATAAAAAAAAATAGCAAAAGTTTATTCCTAAAGGGATTTTGTTTGGAAAATTATGGCAAAAGAATCTACAGACGACCGTGCCCGCCGCCGCCGCCCGCCCTCTTCGGAGCCCAGTATGTGGTACACATTCGTTTTCTCAGATCATCGTTCGTATCGTGGTAGTTTTTAATTAAAATGCCTCGAGATAGCTTTTGGTTTTGTGTCATCTGCGTATATATATTTTACTTATATGTCTAGCGATCGTCCTCGTCGCAGGATGTATGTTATGTATACTCTTTTATATATAGGTAAGATATAAACAGAAAAAAGCACATGTGGGTGTATACAGTATACATATTGATGCGATACTGGGATATACAGGATATACTAGGTATCCTTATTCTGATACCTTGCACTGCATCTTCTTTATCCCAAAAGCTATAGGTAAAGTATGCCTTTCCTTGATACTAAAGCCAACAACCCTCTATTCCTCATCATTTATATATGTATGTATATGTTTCTATACTTAAACCTTAAGTTGAACGTATAGCCAGTTTGATATGTGCCGAGGACCTAGAAATGGGAATTCTATTGGGTATCGGTGGGGGTGAAACAACGAAGGTGGATGAGGTTTGATAAAGTAAGTCGAGACAACAGACAGATGAAATGAAATGAAAATGCACCACAAGGTTGGTTAGTTGCGCCGGGCTTTGTCAGAAGGTCCCTTATAGCCTAGACACAAGAATCTATATTCTATATATACATACATATATGAGAATATAGGATGATGGTGGCTCTAGCTCTGGTTCTGTTTCTGACTCTGGCTAGCTAGCAGCCTTTCATAGAGCAATGATGCAACTTAAGGGTTGACTTTGGATTATGTTTTACCTACAAACATACGTTGGCATTTTGAAGGGTTTCCCAGACATGTGAAACTTGCATAACATTTCCTCTTATTGCAAAATATACATTATGTATTTGTCTTGATATGTATATGTTTTCTGTATACCAATTCTATATATATGTATATGTACATTTAAAAAAGGGATACTTTCTCTCAAATATGGAAAGATACATCCAGGCAATTTATAAACTTCAAAACTTCACCTTATGATTGTAAAATATTTATTCTTTTTGATACAATAAAAAACAACAACAAAAAAAACTTGAACTAGACGAAAGGGGATGTTTTTGAAATTCAAAGTTCTATAAAATTAAATGAAAATATAAATAGACAAATATATGAAATTGGTTAACTTGCTGTTTTTCAGGGGTTGAAAGGGTTGATTTGAAAACCTGGAAATAAAAGGGTAAATGGTTTTAAGTATTGAAATCTATATATGGGATCCTTTTTAAACAAATTAAAGTTTAATTTAGAATTTATTTGAAGGCATACATATGTAGAGACTTATGTAGGCAGGTTATAGAAGATTTTAACTTGAAATATTTGTATTCTTACTTATAGTTAAATTGGTAAGGGTAATTGTGTGTCTTTACAAATGTCAAGATGTAAAATAGAAGTTAACGAAATATTGAAATAGTAAATCAGCTCTAGGGGTGTCCTGAAATTGAAGCAAATGTCGATTTTTCCATTTGGTAAAGTGTTGCCAACCCTAAAAAAACCTATTTTACAGCTTATAGTTCAGGAAAGAACTTTAGAATAGTTGATAAAAAAATCGTTAACAGTATTTCAAAACCTAACGAAAACTTGTCCATGTATCATTTGAAAATTAATTAATTTCTTGATTTTACTTTGTTAACTACGAAGAATTTGTAAAATTGAAAAGAAATTAAGCAATATGTTTATAAAGGGTAATTTTTTAGATATTATCTTTTTGGCAATACTGGTTTAAACAGCTGACGCACGTTTCGTGTTTTGTTTCACTGTCAAACATCTTCAGTTTGGTCTATAATTTAATCATGAAACGTCTTTTAAACGAACAACGCTTGCAAATTATTGAATTTTATTATCAAAGCGCGTGCTCTGTTAAGAAAGTTCATCGCGCAATTCTTGTGTTCAGCGACGAAGCTCATTTTAAGCTCAATGGGTACGTTTATTAGCAGAGTTGTCGATTTTGGAGTGAATATCAGCCAGAAGCATTGCAAGAGCTACCAATGCGTCAAGAAAAAGTCACAGTTTAGTGCGGTTTATGGGCTGGTAGCATCATTGGACCGTACTTCTTCAAAGATGATGCGAATCGTAACGTAATTGTAAATGGTGAGCGCTACCGTGAGATGATATCCAACTTTTTTTTTGCCCAAAATACAAGAGCTTGACTTGCATGATATGTGGTTTCCAAAAGACGGTGCCACATGCCACACAGCACGCGCAACAAAGGACTTATTAAGAGGCGAGTTCAGTGAACATTTTATTTCACGTTCGGGACCAGTCAATTGCCCGCCTAGATTGTGCGATTTAACGCCTTTAGTCTATTTTTTGTGGCTATGTTAAAGCTCATGTCTATACAGACAAGCCCGCTTCAATTGACGCATTGGAAGACAACATTGAAGCATTTATTCGTGAGATACGGGCCGAAATGTTGGAAAGAGTGTGCCAAAATTGGACTAAGCGGATGGAACATTGGAGGCGCAGTCAAAGTCAACATTTGCATGAAATAATCTTCAAACATTAAATTATTTGGACCGTACTATCGATTCAAATAAATATTTCATGCATTTTTATGAATTTTATGTGTTTTTTTTTTTGAAAAACTTTCCTATAGCTTTCAGTGGCGATGGCACCATATAAGTCGATTCCCATCGACTTACCTTTTGTAAAGCTCAATATCAACAAACAAACTTCACGCAACATGTATATAAACAAATCATACAACAGCAACGCTTGTGACATCGACATTACTTTACAATAATTCAATCAACATGTATTTTCTTCTCTAAAGGTATGCCGGGTTATTATTTTATCGCTGAATAGAACAAAATTTGTTTTCTCTCCCGTTTTCTCTTCTACTTCTCGCTAGGCGCGTGCTTCTTTATTCAACCAACGCTTTCTTAAGCATAGAAATAACCCGATGTTCACCGGCTTTCATCCGATGAATTTGTATGTATCTGAAAATTCACTTGCTTGTGCAAAAAACAAACAAGAGTGTTGGAAATTGAGAAATACGCATTGCGCATGTCAGGTCAGGTTGAGCCTAGCAAAGCAAAGCAATACGTTGACGCACTACACTTGTTATTCATTTTCATAGAGTAAACACAAATTCAACCATTCTGTATAGGAAAAAAGCCAAACGTAACCCGTCTCTTATGGACTTATTGGATATTTTCCTTCATTCTCGGCGGGTAAAGTTTATGAAGTTGGGGTTGCCACTTAAAGAAAATTGCGTAGTGGAATAATTTTTGGCAGAAAGTTACTGTAATTTTAGTTAAGTGGCACAAGTAGCCAAAATTAACTAGGCAAATGAGATTTTGTTCTAAAATACAGTTTACAAGCAGATTGCAGTGCAAGGTGTAGATATGAATAAAAGTATGAACAACAAAATTATTAATTAAAGATAAAAAGTTAATCAAAGTTTGAATTGGAAGTGATTTGTGAAATGTGGTTGCATTTTGTTTAAATTTTAGTTACTCAAAATTCACAATGGCTCTTATAGGAATAGATTTGCTGTTAGATAAAAATAATGGCTTTGGGAAACTTAAAAAAGTTGTTAGTTGAATTACATATTCTTAAAAATGTTAAAATTACCAACAATATTTTTCATATAAAGAAATAGTTTTGTGAAATAAATTTTTAGTCGAAAACAAATGTTTACCAATTTTAGTAGCATTTCTTTTATTTTTACAAATTGGATGAATGAAATTAATTTAAGAGATATCAAGAACCGAACATCAATTTGTATCAAATTTGCGTACTATTTTTTGTAGATTTTATTTTTTTTATGAAAAAACGGAATGTTGGATTTTTATAAAAAATAAATAAAAATAAAAAAGTTTGAAGACAATATTTTTAATTTTTGAAAAGCTATTTTGAGTCGAAAGTAAATTTTTTACTAAGTTTTAGTATTGTTTTTTTTTAGGTTTTTATTTTTTATAAAAAAAACTGTCAATTTGATTTTTCTCAAAATTTTACCAAATGTTAAAAACGTTATTTTTTGTTGCACAAAATTGTTTTAGAGATATAATCATTTTTTATTCGTAAAATTTTCGTGATGACAACTTTTTTTTCGATTTTGCTGCTTTAAAAAATTAACTTAAAGTTTTGTATGCAACTCCATGTCTTCGTCACCTTAAAGTTGTAGCACTCCATAAATATTTTAAGAATGATATGTTACGTGACACATTTCCACAAATTTTTTATTTAAGTAGATTGTTTTTAACAACTCCGATAAGTGTTGCTTCAGTTGAGAGATCTTTTTCAGCAAGTACATTTCATTAAGTACATTTCTGATATTTTTTCTAGTCGCTCATTTTTCTCCGACTTACCTTTAGAAATAAGTCACGCCTCGCCACTGATAGCTTTTAAAAAATTACCTTTTACTTTCAAGCATATCCAAAACTTTTAATTCATTTTAAAATACACACAAAACTCTTAAAAGTTATTAAAAAGAATGATTTTCTGATCACTTTGATTATTAAATGGGATGCCGAAATCTCGATTTATTGCTCAGAAAAATTAAAAACTTCATTTTGCCAAAAAATTTACAAAAATTGTGTAAAAATACTTCTGTATTGTGTTTACTTTTACAATACAGTAGAAGACTCAACAACTATCCTTTATAAACATAAACTGATAATACTAAAAAAAAAAATTTAAATTAAATTAAAAGGTCAGGTCCTAAAACTGAACCTTCTGGTATATCTGCTTAGTTGATTATTCGAGGTTTTTTGAATTTTTCAGTTTAAGAAAAAGTAGGCCAATTTGAACCAAGATAGTCGCGTCTTCATAACAAATATTGTCAAGTTTGTCAAAAAAAAGAATTTTACACAAGAAGCTCTGAAATTTTACCATATTTTGTAAAATTTCACATTTTTATTCAACAAATACTATTTAGATTTTCATATTTTCATGAAATGTACATTGTTCAAAGATTGAGTTTTTTTTTAAATTTGGAAACCTTTGCTCAAATTTTTAAGAGAGAGCAGAATTTGAAGACTTAAAAGGGTTCGAATTAAAAAAAAAAAGAGGCTGGGATGCGACCCACACTGATAACTTCCCATCCCTTCTGTCGATTTGTCTTGCTTAAAAGTTTGTCTATATGTATCAATTTTTACCAAATTTGCGTACTATTTTTTATAGATTTTATTTTTTTTATAAAAAACGGACTGTTGGATTTTTATAAAAAAAATTACTGAATATCGAAAACCATATTTTCTGTGAAATAAAATAAGTTTGAAGCCAATATTTTTAATTTTTGAAAAGCTTTTTGAGTCGAAAGTAAATTTAGAAATTTTTTTTTTTTTAGGTTTTTAATTTTTGTAATGTTGTTGAAATGGGCTTTTTAATTTTTGTAAAAAAAACTGTCAATTCGATTTTTCTCAAAATTTTATCGAATGTTGAAAACAATATTTTTTATAAGTAAAAATTAGTTAAAAGCCATTATCTCAAATTTTTGAAAAGATATTTGAGTCGAAAATCAATTTTTACAAACTTTTGTTAATTTTTTTTTTCGGTTTTTAATTTTTTGTTAATTCGATTTTTTTCAAAATTTTACTGAATGTTGGAAATAATATTTCTTATAAGATAAAACAAGTTTGAAGCCTTAGTCTCAAGTTTTTGAAAAGATATTTGAGTCGAAATTCAATTTTTCCCAACTTTGAGTAATGTTTTTTTTAGGGTTTTATTTTTTATAAAAAAAACTGTCAATTAGATTTTTCTCAAAATTTTATCAGATGTCAAAAGCATTATTCTTCATTGCACAAAATTGTTTTGGAGATGAAATCATATCTTTTGGTCGTAAAATTTGCGAGGTGACAAATTTTTTTTTCAGTTTTTTTGATTTATAAAAAAAACCCTTAATTGGATTTTTTCCAAAAATATACTTCTTTTGTATTACGTTAAAATATATAATATTAAATTTAATTCAAGTCTCTAACGTCATTGGTCCATGAGATACTTAGGGTTAACCAAAATTTTCACCTTTTTTTAAACTGCTTTGGTAAAAAAAGCACCCGTGCAATTTTCTTGAGCGCCCTTTCTGCATCTTTCTGCTTTTTCTACTTCTACTTATCTACTTATCTACTGGTTCTTGAGCTATGGACGACGAAAAAAAAGTCGCGAAGGTACGTACACACGCACGCACAGACATCTTTCTAAAAATCTTTTATTTCGACTCTAGGGACCTTGAAACGTCGAGAAATGTCAAAATTTTCAATTCGACAAATCGGACCGATTACAATAACTTCCTGTTTGAAGTTAATAATACAAAAATAGTTCAGGTCCTTTAACAGAGCCTTATGGTATGTCTGATTACTTCCTTTTATCCAAATTTTTGAGCTTATCAAAAACAATTATGTGTTTCCGAGGTGTGACCATCGCAACCGTGCTAAGTTGCGATGGTCTGGCTGGAGATTGATTTTTCCAAAATCAATCTCCAGCTTTAATTTTTCATAAGATTCCGGGTTTTTTATTTTGATGAGTTAATCCTATTGTAAAAACCTTGCGCTCAAATTAATTTAAAAATATAGTAGTTGTATCAACTACCAAAATGTTTTCTATAAAACTGCTAAAAACCAGCTGACTCACATTCTCTATTACTCTCTAGTTTTCAATATTTAATACTAAATTGCTTCTAATTAAACTATTGAAACTGTATCTAAAGAATCTTGTTATATCGCATACTACATTTTTTTTTACCTTAAATTGATGATAAAAGATTTGTGAGTTTGGCTCTATTTGTCGAAAATATTCCACTCTTAAGGATATGAAATTAATTCATTGGCCAGAGGAAACATCAGAATGAACGTTTCAACAAACAAATCCATATTGAATTTATAAAAAAAAAGCTCAGGTCCTACAATTCAACCTTCTGGTATTCCTGTTTGAATGAATATTATTGTTCTTAAAGGCAAAACAGTTTTGAAACGTCGTGGTCTTAAATATCGATGTTTTTGAACTTTATAACCTTAACTAATTTTTAAGACGCTGAAAAACCTTTACTGTAAATACGGGTTAGTATTCTGAGATGCAAAGCTTTTATTTTTTTCTCTTCAAGTTACGCATAGTTCTTGAAATGTCTGTACTAGAACGAAATAAATACAATACTTCTTTCCTATGTTTCTTCAATCAGAAGTTGTCAACTTTTAACATTGTCTTGTCAATTATCGTCTCAAGTCCATGTAAGTTTGGTATAGAAACCTAATATCTCCCCAATTGGTTATATATCTTGTGGTTCTGTAAGTGTGATACTACTTGTAAAGTATAGAATACATCAAGGAACAAAATGATTATAATATGAAACTCCCCTATACTTAATTACATTATACAAACCACAAAACCGTTCCGCTTCGAATTCTACACCATTTAATCGATAAGAACTTCTATATCACATATATAGCTTGCTTGCATTGTTGAAATCAATTAATCGCTTCGTTGGAGCTTACTTCACTCGCATTGCTTATTCGTAAATAGGTATATCGAGTTTTTGAAAAGTCATGTCAACCGCCCTCAGGTAACGAACCACAATCTCTAGATATATTATATACCCTATCAGTAACTTCACCTTCAGGAAGAGAAATACGTGTATACTTTGTAGTATATTCCTCACCCGGGCGCCACTCTATTTGGCTTCATATTAAATTTCTCCAATTTGATTAATGTAAATAAAAATTGTTTAAATCATGAAAATCATGAAAAACATGAAAAAATTTAAACCAGCAAAAGTGTTCATTTTTGCGTTTCGCCCCGGTGTGATGGTTGGGCTCATCAGAAGATGACCATCACACCTTGTCTTGACGCAAAATTTCTCGAACAAATCGAGATACCATATAATCCGAGCTACATAAAGCAACTGCGAATTATATGGTTGCTACAAGTCTTCAGAGAAGATAAATTGTAGCATTATGTTTATTGCCGTGCTATAGGCTTCTTTTTAAAAGAAATATTTGACTAAACAGTCAATAGGTTTTTTCCCTGAACACTTATTGTTAATAAAAATTGTTTAAATCATGAAAATCATGAAAAACATGAAAAAATTTAAACCAGCAAAAGTGTTCATTTTTGCGTTTCGCCCCGGTGTGATGGTTGGGCTCATCAGAAGATGACCATCACACCTTGTCTTGACGCAAAATTTCTCGAACAAATCGAGATACCATATAATCCGAGCTACATAAAGCAACTGCGAATTATATGGTTGCTACAAGTCTTCAGAGAAGATAAATTGTAGCATTATGTTTATTGCCGTGCTATAGGCTTCTTTTTAAAAGAAATATTTGACTAAACAGTCAATAGGTTTTTTCCCTGAACACTTATTGTTAATAAAAATTGTTTAAATCATGAAAATCATGAAAAACATGAAAAAATTTAAACCAGCAAAAGTGTTCATTTTTGCGTTTCGCCCCGGTGTGATGGTTGGGCTCATCAGAAGATGACCATCACACCTTGTCTTGACGCAAAATTTCTCGAACAAATCGAGATACCATATAATCCGAGCTACATAAAGCAACTGCGAATTATATTGATTAATGTCATTTTGCACAGTAATTCCAGCTATATGCCATAAATTTCAACAAGAAAAAAAGTTCTTATTTTATTTTTACTTTTGCACATTTTCAATTTAAACTTTGCAACCTCGTAGGTAGGTACCTTCATATCATAAAATTGTCCTATACCTTCGAATAGGTGTGGGTTTAAAATTCTCTTTCCATTGATATGGAGAATTGCATATGTATATGTATGCGCTGCATTTAGGGTTGACTCGTATGTCACGGAGCTCCAGGATCATAACCAAAAAAAAAATGGGGAAAAAATAAACGGTGGTTTGCACCTTTTGTGGTTCTAAAAATTCAATCGAACTGCTGATGATGCTGTAGGTACCTTTACATGCGCTGCGTTTGAACGGAAAATATTTACATTCCACCGAACGGTAACGGTAATGTATATATGTAGAAGCTTTTCCAGGATCCAAAGTATACTTGAGACGCCGGCCGCGCCGCACCGAGTGTTTTGAGAAAATTTAACGGCATACCTTTGTTTTTCTTCCTTCGTTTTTTTCGACAGCTTTCATTTTAACTGTTTAACCGGGAAGTGAACATAGAAGAACCAAAATCATCTTGAACCTTCGTAGTCGTCGTTTCGTCTTCGTCGCGTCGTCCTCTGCTATAGAAGAAGACGTGGTTAACTTTTTTAAACTAGAGGTGGCATTTTATGAAATATTTTTTTTTGAAAATGCTTAACTTATACCTAGCTTCACTTCGAATTTAATGTGAGGCTTCATGTGGAGAAAAAGAAGACTCTTATATGCAAAATTCGTCCTGGCATATGCCGATGACGCCGTACACTGAACTTTTACCGCTATACAAGAGTAGTTTGAAGTTTTCTTTACTTTTTTTTTCTCCGCTTAAAATTCATGCAAAATTCATGAAAGTTTGAAGTGAGTACATAGGGGGTGTGTGTTTGAGGGATAAGGATATGGATAAGGATAAGGAAGGACGAAGAGAGTTTTGTTGTTTTTATTTCTTCTTGAATCCATTTAAAGGATATATGCGAAAAGACGACATCTGATTTGAAAATAAAAAGGCTTCGCTAGGCTTGCTAGGCGCGTTTAAGGAGACAAAAAAAACGAAGCATATAATGCAAAGTTTTCTACGTAGGGATATGTTTTTATGGAGAGCAGTTTTATACTGTGTATAAGATGGAAAACTGTTTTATCCTATGTACTCTAGGCATTCGCGTCGAAATTTATACAATTTCTTTTGGCTTTGAGGATAATGCAGATTTGTTTTGGGTTTACATATGAAGATTTTCTTTAAGTTTATGTTTTGTTGTTGTTGTTGTTGTTGTATTTTATTTTGGAGACATTTTAAAGTTTTTCGTTGAATTTTTGTTGTTGTTGTGTCTGAATGTGTTGTTGTGTTTTTTTCTTTTTATTGAGAGTGATGGTGGAAAAAGTTTTGTATTGTAAATTCCCTTAATGCAGTTATATTAAAGGATGCAGTTTTTTTTTTTTGTGAAGGCATCTTTTGTTTTTAAGGGAATGAAACTAAAGTTTGAAAATAAAAACTTTGTTGTTTTTGTGAAGGGGCATTTATGAGCTCAAGTACTCAGACTGAGATACGGATGCTTTTTGTCCTCAACTATTGTGAGCATATACTGCTTCCAGTCTTTCAAAGCAAGTGGTTTTGCATAAATTCGCGATGCCTCGAAGGTTTGGTTTTATTTGGTCTTGAATTCGAAGGACTTTCTTGACTGGCAACATGGAGCTTGGTTTTTTTATTCCTTTTCTATAGCTCCATGGAATCGGCTATGTATCCATTTCCGTAGGTTTCTTCATTGTTTCAACTTGAGAAGTCTTTCGGAGATTATTTATTTTCAATAAAATTAAGCACCAAGAAAATAATTAAAGGTAGTTTTACAGTTTTGAATAACTTCAAGAACTCAATCAGTACTTTGTTTTACGAAAACATTATTTTGAACTTATTTAATTTGTCAAAGGAAAGTATTGGTTGATATTCTTCTTCAAATTCAAATATAAGCACTCACGTTAACCTTTCTGTAACGTCTTTTTAAAGTTTTTGGTGTTAAAAGTTTTGTTTTTTTCATAGACGATTTTTTTTCTAGTCTTAAAGCCCTTTTTGAAACGACGGATGATGTCGATACTGTCCGCCTTACTAAGCGATTCTAATCTTAATCTGTTATCTAAAATTTGTCTGATGAAGCTTTCCGAAATCGTGTCTAAATAATCTACAAAAATATCTCAAAGCGTCATTTAATGTCGTTTTAGTGTTTGTTCTTTCTGACATTATCACATTACAAACATTGATAATATTTTCTAAAATCGTAAGATCAGTCTTCTACCATCCTAAAACCCTTTTTATTTGTTTTTTTTTTTTTAACGTTCGAAAAAATTGATAAATTCTGACGTCTAAGTTTCAAATCTTTGTTCAAAATTCAGTTTTATCGGAACTCAGAACTTATGGGAGCAAGCGCACGAAATTTTCTCGTACATAACAAAGTATTGTTAGGTTGACCTTTTCAATCTCAGCTTTTTTAAATCGTCCTTTGAATTTCTTCTTTGTTAACCTATGGTTATTTTAGCTGCATTGCTTTAATAGGTGATTCCTAATATTAGACGTTCATGAAAAATCAGTGATTCCGAAATGGTGATTTTATTTCCATTGATTTTATACAGAACATTTCCAAATATTACAGCAATGCTTTGGAATTATTAAAAAATGAATGATCCTATAATAGAGCTGTCAACCTTACCAAAGGCTCAGTAGAAGAATATTCGTCAAAGGCAAGAAAAAATGTCACGTCTTTCCTACGTCTTAATTTTGTCTTCTAAAACTGAATAAATGCAAATCATCTAAAAAGAAGCCTTGATTTGTTAGAGTATATGTATTTTTCTATTAACTTACCAGACCGAGGCTTCAACCAAGAAGCATATTCTAGCGATTTATTGTCCTTAATCATTCTGTTACAAATTTGATTAAACTGACATGTTTTACATGGGTTAATTTCATTCCGAGCAGATAACATAGACTTCTATGGCTTAAACATCAAACTATTAGTTCTACAATGTTTTTAAAGTCTTCGTTCACTCAAACATTTGATCTTCCCATCGCTCAAGAAATATTATTAGTAACATCGTCAGCGTACAAATACACTTGACTATTATAAAGATAACTTCCAGAAGGAAATTGATATAAAAAGTAAATAACAATGTAGCCAGCACTAAGCCTTGGGGAACTCCAATATTAGTTAGATAAACAAATTTTATATAAAGAAAATAACAACGGACCTAGCACTAAGCCTTGTGGAACTCCATTATTAGTATGATAAACGACTTTTCGGTTCCTGATTCAGTTGAAATACTTTCAGATGGATCAGACAAATAAATTTATAAAAGTTTGAGAGATGAGTTTGAGAAGTTCGATTTGGGTTTAAATTTAAAATCAACTATTGAATGGTCAATATTGATAAAAAATCACCAAACAAGTGTGATTGTTAATTGGTGCAGACTCACAACTCTGAAGGTTTTCCATATTCTTTAAGCAAGTGTCTTTAAAAGATTAAGATAAAAGTAAAAAGCCAGATGATGATGATGCTCTTAGTGCATCATGTCGAGCAAATTCTTAACCTTCCAGATCATTATGGCCTTAAGCTACACCATCAATCCGGTTCGGTTTTCGACGACTTAAGTCTGCTTATTCAACTAGGTTATTCTTCAATTTGGTTATCTGTTGGACTGATGAGTAGACACAAATTTGTGCGTAGTTTTCATTATGACTATTTTGTTGCATATCATTCCTCTTCCTTCAAGACCTACTCTTAATTTACCTTACGTCACTACATGACAATAATCTCAAGCTTTTAATAGAAAAATAATAAAATATCCTTCTCTCAAGTTGTCAAAAATATTATTACTTAGGTTACTAACCCACATCCATATAAAATAAATAAAGATTTTGCCAAAAATAAATCATTTTCAAGAATTAACCTCATTGCAATTATTAAGCTTTTGTCCCCCCAAATATAAACAATAAAACCCTTAGTAAGCAAAAACATACAAATTCTTATTCAACTGTAACTGTAAATGAATACAAATCAAATATAAATAAAATGCAAAATTGAGTATTGGTATAGGTACGAGTGAGTACGTTGGCCTTGGTATAAGATATCTACAGAGAGGTACATTCTATATCAGTATCAATGTATCAGCTTATTTTTCCCTGAATTCGAAATACGAATTTGACAGTATATATACCAAATATACGAAAACAAGGGGCAAGTTATATTTTGTTATTTGCAAATTGTCGTATTCTTCTTTTGAAAAAAAAAATAAAGAAATGAACTCCTTAGTAACGGGGGTGACCATGTTTCAGGAAGTTACACTTAGTTGTTTTATTTATTAAAGTGACAGATGAAATTCTCTAAAAGAAGTTTTCGGCTTAAACTCGCCATATTAGTTATGAAACTGCGGAAATGAGTATTTTATTTGAAAACATTTCATTTTACATTTCCTCTCTTCCAGCTATAATTTTTTTAAATCTTAAGAACTTTAAATATTAAAAATTGACGAATTGTTCTTTGAACTTCGTAAACAGTAAATTTCCACAATTTAGAAGCGTTGTTCTAACGTTAAGCAATTCTTGATAAATTGACAAACTTTATAGAACAGATTTATCAGCAAAGATTGACGTTCTTAAATGTCAAATTATATGCAGAAACCACCAAAAAAAACACCCTATATAAGATTTACAAGAAATATGACTGATTTCAGTATAATTTGGTTCAAAATTATTTTCTTAGGATCCCACTTCTCATTTGTAAAGATATTTCGAAAAAAAAATAATAAAATTCAAAGGAAACATTCTGACAACTTAAAGTAAGATGGTCACCATAATCATTGAGTACGAGTATCTCATCAGTAGTTGTATCTTTCACCTCAATTTTGTTATTTTTCTTCTTCTTATTATTATTCTTCCTGGGTGTATATTTATTTTCAATCTGCATTCACAAGATACGAGTTCTTGACGAGCATACCTACCTACGTGAATACATATAATTCCGCCACATTCTAAATAAATCTTACATTTTCGACATGAATCCAATTTACAATTTCAATGAATTTTATTTAAATAAAATAATTGTCAAAATGATATCTACACTATACGACCTTCTTATAGAACAATAAGAGGATATTATTTAATTGATTTGTTTTGCTTTGATTTCGATTTTGCTTTTCGTGTATTTTTTGACCCAAAAATTCTAATTCTTATTGTTGTTTTGATGTGTTGTTTTATTGATTCAATGATTTATTTTATACATACAGTTGGGGTCAAAAAATAGGAGTAGAGAGTTACTTAAATTTTTTTTAAAGATTACAAATACTTTGGGAATAAATGCAAGCAAAATGGTAGAAGAAGTTCATGCATATGCCTTGGAAAGCCTCTAAATTCCGAACTTATTTCCAAACACACAACAAAGGTATAATTTAATGAAGTAGTTTTCTACATAACGGTGTAGGGCATCTTTTTTGTTAAGAAACTGTAAGATGAGATGTTGCCATATGCATCTGAGAAGATGCCATTGAAGTGAGTCTTTCAATAGGAAAGCGACTTGAAGTATCCCAGTAAATCAGCCAAAAAATGTTTCTAGACAACAAAGTTGATGCTTTTGAATGGCCTTGACTATCGTTCAGACTTTAACCCGATTGCTGGGAATCGATTCCTGTTGTTAGATGTCAACAGTTTGTAAAGTCTTCAGAGAAGAGCTTTACAGCTGTTATAGAAAATTATGGGCATTCTACCAAATATATTTTTGAACCCTTCCGAATTCTAAAGAATAGTAACTGAAAAACCTGAAGTAATGGAGTAATTTTGAAGTCGGATTTGAATTAAGGTCATCAAAACAATTTAATTGCCAGAAACAGAATCTTGTCGACCAGTAATAATTATTAAAAGGACTCCAAGCTAATTGATAAAAAACCCTGACAAAAATAACCGTCGAATAGTGTTCATCAACTGAAAACCATCATATGGGGGTACTTTTCATTTTATTAATGAAAAAATTGGATGAACAAAAAATTTGCTTGATGAACCGTTCTTCAATATGAAGAATCATGTTTCATCAAATTTTTAACCACCAATTTCATACAAATGTCTGAAAAGGAAATTTCATCAGTTCATCAAAATTTTTCATGTATATAATAAACCCACAATTTTAATGATTGCAATCTCATTTTCATGAATAATTTCTTCAAATTTATGATATTCGTCGTTGTGATGAAATCAATCATCATACTTATGACTCACATTTAATTCATTTTATTGACAATTGAATTCATCACATTTATGAAATTGGAGGTTATGCAACATACTTTTAAACTTAATTATCATATTGATGACTGCATTTATCATATGTATGATTTTTTTAACATTCATCATATTGATGAAATCAAATATTATATTTATGAAGGATTTCATCATCATATTGACGAACACATTTATCATATTATGTATGTACATGAATGATTTTTCAGCAATCAGTTCAAAATATTGATGAGTAAATTCATCATCATTCATGAAAATCTTCTTCATTTTTGGATCATCGTATTGACAAACGTATTCATCATATTTATGAATGATTTCATAAAATTTAATTCATCATGCTATATTTCTGATTAAGGCAACATATTGAAGAAATTTGTTCATAGTTTGATATTGATGAATTGGATCATCAATATGTTTTTAAGACTTTTTTATCATATTGATGAAATTAATAATCACATTGATGAATGCTATCATCTTATATTGCTAATTAAAGCATAATATTGATGATTGTTTTTTGTCATATTGATGAATATTTCATAAAATTGGAAATTCTTCATGAATGAATTTATCAATATTGTGGGAAAACTTACCTAAAACTTCTAATAATATTTATAAGCGCTGTAGTCAATATGATGAAAAATTTAAAAGGAAATTTGTTCATCATATTGATGAAAAAAATTGATGTACGAGAATCATCAGTTAAAAGTTTCATCATATTGACGAACTGTTCATCTTATTCATGAAAAGGTTCACTGGATTAAAATTTTACGTCAGATTGACGTCGGCTGCGTTTTTCATTTATAGTACCCTGTGATTTGGTTCAGTGTAATAACTGTTTTCGAAGTACCAAATTAGTTCTTTCATTTCATAAAGTTCACGATGTTTCAGTGGTGCTATTTTTTTGACTGCAGCTGTACACATACATTTATTGTTATATGATTTTGGTTGAGTTAAGCAATTTTCAAATTGAATTTACGCAACCATAAAAAGTGTAGGTACACCTCCAATTTACAAAGCTCTTAGTATTTTATTATTGTTTTTATATTTGGTTACATATTTTACTCCTCCATCTTCTTGTTCTTCTTGTTCTCTCTTTTCTTCTTTTTTTTTTACTTTTTGTTTATATCAAATAAACAAACTTGTTTTTATTATTTCTACGTCACATTTATTCATCAAGTGGGAGAAAGGGGGTGACTTTGTTTTTGGATATCTAAATACATGATTTATTGGTGGTAAATAATTGCGTTGCCCTTCAGTTTTTCCATATACCAAGAATTTCTGTGCAGGTAACGCATTAAAATTTCGAAGGAAATTAGTCAACAATTCTACTATCATTAAAGTTTCCTTTCATCATCCATGATTTCTTCTACTTACCATTAAATTAACATAAAAATCATCAACCGCAGCAAGAAGTTTTTAGGAAGTTAAGGGTTCTTCTGATTTTATTAGACTCTAGGGAGCCAAAAGCAGCATAAACTCACGCCATTGGTTTTTTTTTGTTATTTCTTGTTTAATGTTAATTACCAGAAATGTTTTATAGGGTGACTCTAGTTCAAAACTATAATACAAATAAGTTACTGCTTCTTAGTATTTAATCAAATTCCAAAAAGGCAAAAGCTTCTTTTTCAATCAATGTTTCAAAAATTAATGTTTGCATAAAATTACATAAAAGCTGCATCTCTTGAGTTTGAAAATATAACACACAAAATGTTTATAAATAGAAATAGGAAAAGAGAGAATCACCCTGTGAAAACCTTGATAAAAGTTACCCTCCACGTTTTGTATAAATTTAAGTACCACGAAGGGATTTGTGCGTTGAGTTTTGTTTACATTTATTTATTGGTGGTGCATGCAGTGTTATGAGAATAATTAGCTAAGGTAAAAATATAAAAGCAGGTGAAGTGAAATTATTTTGTTAATTTAAATGCAACATTAATACCTGATTTTATTTACTCGAAAACAAAAAAAAAATACTAATTGTAGTTGAAGGTTAAATAAAAAAGAAAATAAACCGACTCTAATTTATGCATTTAATTATATATTTTCGTTAAATTAATGAACATTTTAATGAATTCAATGAATTTTCAAAACTTAAAATCCAAAGTGATGTTAGTTCACGTAAATTGAAAAAAAATGTATGCTAAAAATTCCCCTCATTCAATACTAAAACCTGTGCAGCCAAGTCCTTAAGCAGTCTTTTTTACTTTGACAAAAGATCCGTTTTTGCTTCAAATTTAAGTTTTGTATGAGTTATTAAAATTTTAAATTAATCAAACTTGGAATACAAATATTTTCTATTGATATTGAGAGCATTAAATTGTTATTTTTGTTTAAAAAATCATGTTTTCTCATAAATCTTTAAAATAAGTTTTCAAAAACTTATTAGTGGTTTGATATTGTAAAAAGACCTAAATTCTTTGAAAATTTTGATTTTTTAAAGTTTTTATTAGAAGCTAAATTTATCTGAACTAATTTTAGTCAAAAGCATCTTTAAGAAAATAGAAAAAATTTTTGTTTGAAAATGTCTGTTTGAAATTTAGACATACGAACCAAAAGCCGAACATTTTGTACCTTTGAGAAAGTACAATTCTGACATATCCGTCATTTTTGCAAATTATTTTTTTTTTCTATCTTTGAAAGAATATTTTTTTTTTAAATTTTGTTCCTTATAAAATATAAACTTATTTAGTACTTAAAACAGAGTTAATGATCGTTTAAAAAAAATATCAAAAAATAGCTGGTATCGGCAATACAGGGGCTCTTCAATCCTGCCCAATAGACGCCTTAAATGTTTTTCTGCACCCCCTAATAGTAGAGCTCCATATTAAATATTTAGTATAGTGCAGTGTGCTAAGTTTTAAAGAATCAAATTGTTGATTTTCCAGACCCTATGGGCATGGCAACACTAATTAACTTATTCCGGCGGATAGTTTTGCAACAGACAGTGACTACTGCACCCCTACCTTGAACCGTAATAAAGATTTTAAAGTCATCTTTGCTGCCAGAAGGGATTGGGAGGATGGCATAGTTAAGATAGACTTCGATACCACTAACTGTACTGACTGGTCAAAGATGGAGTGTGGAGTTGGGTCGGGAACCTTTTCCAAGTCCTTAAATGTCTTTAAATCTTTTTGGCAACCTGATTTGAAGCCGAATTTCTAGGAACTAGGGAAGCATTCAAAATTTTCAAATTAAACTTAAAGGAAAATAGAAACAGGGCTATCTGCACTATTAGGCTCGTTTCACACTACACGGTTTTGACCGTACGGCAAAAAAACCGGACGGCAAAAAACCGGACGGCATAAACCGGATCAATGGCTAATTACACATTATACGGTTTTAACCGTACGGTAACACGCGAGATATGCAGGGTTCCTGTGCTTAGTACTTTTTCATAGATTTTGAAGTGGCTGATCGAACTCTGCCTCACGAATAAAATCGTATGATGTGAAAACATGCATTTCGTCACGTACGCCACTAAGCTTTTCGCGCCGTCCGGCTGCCGTATACTGTAGTGGCAGTAGACGGTTGCTACACGGCGCAGCGCCGGCATTTTGCCGTGACCGTATAGTATGAAAGCGTATATGCTCTTCTTCGCGCCTCTAATAAAATGTCGCCGTCCGGTTTTTTGCCGTACGGTCAAAACCGTGTAATGTGAAACGAGCCTTATAGCTATAAATTTGGCCACAACATTCTCAAAACTAGTCCAACAATGTGGGGATAAGTTATCCAGCCTTAACATCAACATCAACCTCCGTGTCACTTTTATTTGGGTTCTAGGTCATTGATGGAAATGAGTCGGCCCTTCATAGCTCACTTGTGCAAAGGAGATAAATATTCCTCTTGGAGCTATGAAGGTCAAAATTTAATCAATTTTTCTGACAGAATCCAACAGCAGGTGGAACAGTCTAACGGACTGGACTATATCCAAGAAGAAAAGGCCTACCTATAACAAAAACCGATATATCGAACTTTTATGCAGATCTAGGATTGATATACTGCAATACGTACCGAGCACTGGGTGATAGCAGAGCAGAGAGTTGGGTATCCCTAACAATACTTATTGCGCGGATACCAACATGAAAAAGAAATGCCTGTAAATATCCTGCCCTGGCCAATTTTATAATTTCAACCTTCAGAAGGGCAATCCTTAAAAAATGATATTAATGAACTTTCTGAGAAGAAAATCAAAGACCTGATTTCCTTTCTGAACGTCACAAAATGGCTTTAGTGTTGCTGAATTTGGCTATATAAATCCGTTTTAAAACATTCCTTTTTCAATATATGGGTCTAAAGAGTTTATGGTATCAAAATTCCCCTTTCCATCGCTAAATGAGTCGTGCAACAAGTATTTTAGCATAACCTATAACATAACTAAGTCTAATGATTGAGGGTAAAAGAGCCCGGAACTTAATAGTGACTTTATAGCTACAACATTTTATCTCCCGAAAAATATCCTCAATCATTAGACTAAGTTAATATCTCCTTACCAGATTTTATCCCAAACTTAAACCTGACAAATTAAGATACAAACCATTAATCTTCGATAAAAATAATTACCAGTATTACATTTTTCTTGGGATGAGTCTCAGCTTTAGGTATGAGGTGTCCGTGAGGGATGTTCTGCGTTGAGATCATCTTCGAGACAAAACATTCCACACGGTTAATTTCCTGGCTTAGCTTATCCCAACAATGCTCATTTCTTAAGAAAGAACTCATCCCAAACAAAATTAAATACCGGGAAACTACCTAAACGAAGGAAGGGTTTTTGCATTCGATGAGTTCGTTCAAATACACAAACCATTTCTTTTGATATATTATTTTACCAGTATTTAATATTTTTATTATAATAAAAAGTTTAGTATAAATTTATATTAAAAAAAATACAATTTACACAATCTACAGGAAATTTTATTTGTTAAAATTGGTCCAGTGAGACTTACCAACGAAATAAAGTATTAGAAGATTCTTTTTCTAGTCATTTGTTTTATAGGATGAATGTTTGCTCAGTTAAAATTTTCCTCTTTTTGAGTGACTCAATGTTATTTTTCTACCGAAGTGAAGAAAAGATTTAAGGTGTTAAATTTGCCTCCAACACTTTTGAAATTTGTGTATATTCGATCTAAGAAACTTTTCAAAGACTTGTTATAGGATTTAACTTTAAATTATTCTTAAACTGTTTAACTTATCAAAAGTTTTCGTTTCATTTCTTAAGTTGAACATTTCTTTTTCATTTTGTTTTATTATTTTTGCTACCTCATATCCCTTTGATACATAATTCTGTTCATTTGCGCCAAGACACCAATTCTTCCCAGAACTCAATAGTCTCAACATGTTATATACTTTTGTGCAACTGCAAATTATTTTCACTTAGTACCATTTCCACATAATTTTGAGAGGTCTGACATTAATTTATAAAAGATAATGTTTATAACATTTTTCCATTAAAATATTCTCTTCTTTATTTGAAATATATTCTTCTCTAGAATTATCCAAAATGGCTCTATAATAATTTTCCTCCATAAACCCTTCAGACCTTATAACCTCATAAGTTTTACTTAGAAATACGAACGAACCTTTGATGCTCTTAGCTCTAAGTGAACTCTTTATTTTAATTTATATTTATGTTCAATATATAAACATTTTTGATCCACTTTACCTCAACTCAACTTCAAATTGTTGTTTTTTTCCTTTTTTAAACTTAACTTAACCTCCAAAAATGCCCTTAGCTTCTTTTTTCAATATAAGTAAGTAAGAAGGTAGGTCTTAAAACAAACCAGTAGGTATATATACCTAACCTCAAAAACTCCTGTTTTATCATTCTACCTTCAATCTTTCATTACTGCAACAACGTTTATCCTTCAGGGTGTAAAAAAGTGTGTTTTTCTCTCTCTCTCTCTCTCTTCATCTTTCCCTTCTTCTTTCTGCTCAACTTCAAAGTTAATTTATAACCCTACTATCTTTCTGATTTGAAAGAAAAAAACAACAAAATACTGAAAGAAAATTAATACAAAACACAAAAACACCCGTTGGTGGTGGCCGAGAACTAATTTTATGTTTAGTTACAGTTACTGTTACTGGGTTCTATGAGTTTTCTGTTCTTCCAGAAGAACAACTTTAAAGCAAACACGTACCACCTAGTGTTTGAAACAAAAACAAAAGAAACTAAACTAAAATAAAATAAAAAAAAACACCACCTATTCATTCAACTAGGTGCAGAAGTATAGCCCCTTGGTGTATAATTTTACCCTATAACTAAGGTAGCTAGCTCCAGCTACTAGATACTCTACTATATACATAAATAGGGACTCTTGCCTTTAACTAGGGCAAACTAGGGAACTTTCCTTTAACGTGTGGTTTGGTTTATTTCTTTTCAAAACCAAAAAAAAAAAACAACACACCCTTTACTCCTTTTTCTCACCCTTGTGTATCATCATTTACCGCCTTCTCCTTTGCCTTCGCCACCGAGCGACGAAAGTCCTATGCTCCTTAAAAGTGATGTGATGAACTTATTTTCTTTTTGTTTATATTCACATGGTTTTACACGCTCTGTTTTCTGTTTTGTAAGACATAAAAAAGTTAAGAACCATTTAGCCCGGTGATGGTTCTGTGATGTGGTAAAGAGGGCTGTAGCCCTAATACTAAATGCATCCCTACCCTTAAGAAAAACAACTCAGCAAAATAATATGAAAAAAAAAGTTCATATAACTTCACACCCATCACCATCAGAGAAGAAGTTGAAGCAATCTCGAGTAATTATTTTTGAAAGTATCCCATAAAAACATGTTGCTGCAACATGTTGTTGGGTATCGTTTTGTTTGTCAGAATAGGGTAGGAAAGTTTACCACAAAAGTCAGCCTAATTTTAATTTTTATTTTAAATTCTCGAAAAGAAATATGTATGTCTTAACAGAGGTACATACAAAATTTTGTATATATAAGACTTAGTGTCTTGAATAAATTGTGCTCAAACCATTAATGAAGTTAATTGCTGGAAAATCACCCTCAAAAGTATGCCTTCATATAGTGGATATAGGGTATGGCGCATGGCATGGCTGGCATGGAAGTTTCGATGGCGGTAAAGAACATTCAAAACGACCAACTTTAAGAACATGAAATAGAAAAACGAAAAAGAAACAGAAGAAAGAAAAATATCATAGAAAATATTTCTTCAAGTGAAAATAAGAACACAGTGTAGCGAAAAAGTAGCTGAAGCTAAAACCAAATAGACATTGTTCCACCATCATCATCATCGCTAAGTCTGTGCCTTGTTTATAAGTATAAGTATATCCATATCGTCTATATGACTATTTGAAAGCATTTGATAATTGGACGATTAAGTTTTTAGAACATCCAGATCCAAATCCAGTCCAGACTGGGGAGAAGTCACACAAAATGCCATTAAATATCACATCATGGAAGTTATATTTTATATATGTGATGAGAGGCGAGGAAATCCCAAGCTATATAAGCTAAGCTAAGCGCTATATAAGTGAAGGCATCGGGCATCAGCCATCAGGCAAGGCGCCCATTGTGTGTGATCTATTGAATTAATGACCAAATGCTTACGGAAGCAGAAAGAAAAAGAAGAACAGACGCACAGAAAACTTTAAACATAACTTTTTCAGACTTATTTTTGTTGTATTTTTAATTCTGTGATGATATTTTGACTTGAAACTGTCAAGCCATTAGGATAATGTGCAACTTTTAAGAATAGGAATATGTTTTTTTTTTTTAAATTTTCGTTTCAAAGATAATTGAATTGAATTTTTTAAGTTACCGAACCGGAATTGATGTCATTATATATTAAACATCAAGCATGCTATTGGCTATGGTTAGAGAAATCTTGGAGTTAATAAGAAGGTACTGATGGTGACAAGTTAATGGTTGAATTGGCTAATAGCACCATCAGCTCTATAGTGGATGCTTATTGAAAAACAAAGTGTTCAAATAAATGAAACTATTCTGGCTTCTAAGTGAACGGGGTTAGGCGTTCTTCCAAACGGTTAACAGGCCATTTATGCGTGTGTTTTTTGAGTGAACTTAACATAATTTACTAGATCATTACCTTTAAGCTTCAAGGCTCAATTTTTGATGTATTTTCTAGATAGTTATCATCTTTTGATATTTTCCAAGTAAAATTTAAGCCATTCTTAAAACTGGAACCGTTCCCGGTTTTAAAAAACATGTTGTTCTGGGTAGAGCATTTCATCCAGTTAATAATGATGGTAGCGGAGGACAATTAATATGATAAGTTATGATGTCTCTAATAAAAATCACTAAAAAGTCTACGATCTTGAAGAGATTGTATTCCAAACAATAAATACCGAATACTATTGGACGGTCTTGAAATCCTCCATTTTAACTTGAAGAAGGCATACCTATTGAAATTCTTTTGAACTTTCTCGATTCTATCCCTTAAATTATATTAATAACGATTCCTGACTATTCTGCAATACTCCAGAATCAACCTTTCTAAAGAATTGTATAGTGATTTTAAGGAATATTGATCTGATAATTCTCTAGAGTTTCTTTTGATAAATTCAAGCATTTGATTAGCTATGTTTATCATATAGTCATAGTGTGGTACAAATCATAAGTCGGCATCGAAGATAACTCCCAGGTCTTTCTTTCTTCTCACTCTTTCTAATTTATTGTGATTGATATTATAATCAAACAAAATTGAGTTGTAATTCCTGAACCACGAAAGGACACTTGACACTTCGGAATATTAAGTAGAAGGTGATTCCGTTGATACCAATTATCTAATCTTACTAAATCATTCAAAAGAAGGAAACAATCAGATTCACAGCTTATTTTACTATAATGTTTGAAGTCATAAGCAAAAAGGAGGTAACTTGAATCATTGAAAATATTAGGAATGTCATTTACAAACAACACAAAAAGTAATGGCCCTAAATGACTTCCTTGTGGAACCCCTGAAGAAACAGTGATGTTACAAGAGAACAAGCAATCAATCTTAACTTTTTGGATTCTACATGTGAAATATGATTTTAGTCACTTCAATAGAGAAGAGTGAATACCTAAAGAAGATAATTTATGGAGTAATACTTTATGATTTATTCTATCGAATACTTTCGCAAAGTCTGTGAAAATAATATCAGTTTGGCACATCTTTTCCATATTTGATATTAAGTCATGCGTAACCAAAACTATGTAAGTTTGTCGCGGTTGACCTACTTGACATAAAACCATGTTGAAAAACTGATACGTGGCTACGAAACAAATCTGAAAATTTGTTATAAACTAGTTTCTTGAATAATTTTGTTAATGCAGACATTTTACAAATTGGTCTATAATTAGTGATGTCCTGGCTCTAACCCGATTTAAAAATTGGAGACAAAAATAATGTTTTTCAGGGATCCAAAAATTTGCCTTCGGCAAGTGAATGATCAAAAATTAACGAAAGTGGTTTAGCTTACGCAAATGCACAATTTTTTAAAAGACTAGCAGAACTTCCATCGGGTTCTTTACCTTTTTTAGGATCTAATCCTCTTCGATTTCTAAACGACTTAGGTCAACCGAACCTATGCCGACAATTCTATTTACCAATGGCATCTCTTGGATGGAAAGAGCATATAATGAATACACACATTGAAAATAATTAGCGAAGAAGTTACATATTTTTGGAATGTCACTAGTGGTAGTGTCGAGATAATTCAGACAACTAGGTATTCCATTTGACTTTCGTTTCGAGCTTATGAAATTCCAAAAATGTTTGCTGTTTGATTTTAAATCACTCTTAACCGACAAAAGATAGTTTCTATACAGAAATTTAGTCAAGATTTCAAACTTGGCGACTGAAGTAATTTAATGGCATTTCCACATTATCTATTGGCTATGGTTAGAGAAATCTTGGAGGTAATAAGAAGGTACTGATGGTGACAAGTTATTGGTTGAATTGGCTAATAGCACCATGGGTTATATGGTGGATGAATTATTGAACAACAAAGTATTCAAAGTTGCCTTTTTGTAAAACGGTTAATAAGCCATTTATGCGTGTGTTTTTAACTGAAGCCTTAACATAATTTTCTGGATCATTATGCCCTTAAACATCAAGAATCGAATTGATTTGCCAGAGAGTTGTCATGTTTTGATTTTTATCAAGTAAAATGTAGACAATTTATAAAACTGTAACAATACCCGTTTCAAAAACAAATTGAAATCTTCAAGACCATGGTATTTCCAAAAGAGTTGGCCACTAAAGTGTAACACCTTTTGATACTTGTGATTGGGGTCTTCTAAAAAATTGAGGTCAATGCCAATGCTCTACAAGTAATTCATGA
The DNA here is from genome assembly GCA_951509635.1 of Eupeodes luniger. Lineage (NCBI taxonomy): Eukaryota > Metazoa > Arthropoda > Insecta > Diptera > Syrphidae > Eupeodes > Eupeodes luniger. The sequence goes on from OX608073.1 coordinate 55,382,374, forward strand.
TTTTTAATATAGAGTTTGTGAATTTATCGAAGGCACGTTCAAGAAATATTTAGTTACCGTAGCAGCCCTTTCACTGATATCATTTTTCATTGTTAATGAGAAACTTTCTTCTTAACAATAAAATAAACATCCACTGATATGTTTAAGGAAAACCCCATTTAAAAAACTTGTAGTTGAACAATTAGTTTGAGCTCCATCAAAACTATAAATCATACAAATTTTAATATATTTTTCAAGGACAAGGCCGAAAACGGCAAGTTTTTAGTGTGCAACAACCGTCCAATTGTGTTTTCTAAAATCATCTCTTATTTGAAATAACAAAAAATGCAACAATATTTCAACTTATGTCAATTTGTCTGGATACATTTGTCTGGATACATTTTGTTCGTATTTTTAACTTCTTTATGGCTTGTTCCTGGTTTAGTTTCTGAAAATCAAATTAAACTTTTACGATAGGTTTTGATGAATTGAATGTAAATACGACTCCAAAATCACTTTTACGTCAGGTTTTTGAAATATTCAGCTTTACCACGAAATTGCTCGTAATGCAACTTTTACGAATCCCGAAAAAAATATTTTCAATTACGTTAGCAGGGAAAAATCTCTTACTTTTAAAAATTTGTGTTCTTTTACGCTAAATGCATTTTGTAAATAAAACTCGTAATGGATATCTAAATCTGTAATTACTTTCTTCAATATTCAGTTTAAATATTTATTGTATTTCATAATATTTTCGAAAAACCTTCATAAATTGTTAGATTTCATTTGTCTTACATAAATCTTAAAGAAGCTCTGAACCATTGATGATAAAACGTTGTTCAACGCAAACAATCCAAAACGGTTTTAAAGTAATTCTCGTTTTTGTTACGAAATCGTCGTCTAAACAAGTCTATCACATCAAGTTATTGAAATTTATTCAAAATAATAATGTTGGAAACGTGTATTTTTAAATATTGGGCAGATAAATAAAGTCGAAATTTGGATTCGAAATCAGAACTTAAAATTTACTTCAAGACGTGTTTTTTGCAGGCATGAAATTCTTTGTTCCTCAAAACTTTATATAGAGTCAAGTGAGAATTTTCAAAACCATCTACTAAAATGATTTAAACTGTATCTTGAAAACATAGATTTGTTGATTAAGTTTTAACGACTGCGTTGTGTTTTATCTTAACCTTAAAAACAAATTCAAGACAATAGTTTTATTTTGAGGGACAGTTAAAAAACTTAATTTTTTCGACCACTGTTATCAGTTCTTTGGACAAATATAATACAAAAGTCAGTGGAAAGCAAAATCTATTCAATAAAATAATTAATTCCAACAATATTTTAAAACTTAAAATTAGAATATTTAAAAATTCTAATTTTTTTCTAATATTTTAAAACTTAAAATCAGAATATTTAAAAAAAATTCCTTCTCCCTTTCAAAATAAACAAGTATGCCAAAAGCAGACACTCAGGACTTAAAACTTTTGAAATGTTAAGTTTAACTTTTCATTAAATTGACTTGCTGCTTTTTTAAAGCAAAGTAAAATATTTGTTGTTTTCAATGAGTGAAATTGGAAATAGTAGCATTTTATTTTAAGAAGTCTCCTCACATATTTTTCAACCCTTTAATAGATAGAGGAAAATAATTATCATCATAAACGAGTTACAAAAATTTCCTCAGCCACTTTGTCAATCAAAAATTTTGATGGAAACCCAAAACAATGTCACCAACCTTTAAAAAAAAAACTTTCCGTCAATATTTGTTTTTTCAACTCTTCAAAGCTTAAAAAAAATTTGTCATTCATAAACGTTTTTATATTATCAAATGACGAGTTGAATAATTTGTATAGATAAACAAAAATTGAATTTGAGACGAAAAAAAAGGATTTCGATCTTGCCAGGAGTCGAACCTGGAATCTTCTGATCCGTAGTCAGACGCGTTATCCATTGCGCCACAAGACCATGTGATTTTTTGTGGTCAAACTATTAATGTAACATTATTCGCTTGGATAGGGTATTTATACAAATTCTATTTTTATGTTTGTAGATAGGTTTGGTTCTAAATATAGACTGCTTTGATGAATATATTATTAGAAGATGTGTATTTTAAGTTGAAGTAATGAAGTGGAAAATAAAAACTTCAGCTTTTGTTGATTCAATTAGTTTTTTTTTCTATAGTTTTTGGTATGAAATGTTGAGGTAGGTAATAAATATCTATAAATGGAGATTGGAGCACATCTCGTAAAAAAACTAACAAAAAAATTAGTGGGCCATGAAATTCGATGATAATGTTGTTATATGTTTATAGTTATAATAGCTAGTCATAATGTTTAGGGTGAGGTTTGTAATTTTGCTTTTATATGCTTACATTTTAAAGGCTAAAGCGAAGTAATGGCTCAATATTTTAAAGAATGATTTTAAGTCGTAGAAAAATTTTGTTTAAAAAGATATTAACCACGTGAAAGTGATAATGTGTATATTTTAGTCTATTCGAAAAAAAAATGTTTCCGAATTTTAGTGTTACTAGGTTTTTGAGTAAGAAATTTTAGAATAATCAAAACGTTTCTCTATTTTTCTATTTTTCCAAAGAAACAAATTATACTAAATTTTTTAAAAGTTTTTTGTTCTTAGTTTAAGTGACAAACTTTAAAAAGTAGCCCACCATGGTTTGATTCGCATTTAAAATCCTAAAAAAAATAATAGCAATGAAGACTGGTTGAAATTTAATCTATTAAAGACTGATGATACGCTTAGAGTTTATAAAGAACTGCAATACGACTTTGTGACTTATTCAAACTTCTTGCACTCTCAGTTCATTTGGAATACTCAGTGTGATCTAAAAATTACCCTCCATAAGTATTGAATATACGTTAATAGTAAACGTAAATTATTGATGTATATTCAGCCAGTACGGCCTTGCAAAATTTGTCAAGCCATCTTCTTGAGTCAATTTCAGACATATTCGCAGATTATTTAAAGACTGCCTTTGAAGATTTTACTTCTGCAAGCACCTTTTCTCCAATTTCTTCTAACACACAAACATATAGTCAGCTTACATCAATTAATTTTCCTATTTCTTAGGCCTCTACACGTGATAATATTTTAAAGCTTAATAAATGCTTCAGTCTTGGTCCTGATGGAATACCATCATTTATGTTGAAAAAATGCATGTCTTATATTTCCTTTTCGTTGATTCTTCTCTCCAACGAATCTCTCTCTGAAATGTTGTAAGTTCCCAGATCTTTGGTAAACATTCATACCTAACGCCAGTCCTATCACGAAAGTGGCTGCTATTCCTTTATTGTTTGAGTTGAGTTTGGGTTCGTTAAAAAAAATCTATTATTAATTTATTACTATTCTCCACTTTTTGTTTAAATGCATTCGAAATAACACTCTGAATTCGATTGCATCTTTACAGATTTTAGCAAGACATTTGATAAAATAATTCGTGAAATTTGTCTAAATAAATAAAGTTAAATTAAACTTAACGAGGATTTTGTCATAACTTCAAGATAGATATTATAGTGTCATATTCAGGAGTAACACTTCATGTCAATTTAAAATCAATTCTGGTGTACCTCAAGGAAGTCACTTAGGTCCGTTGCTTTTTATTTTATTTATTAGTGATTCGCCTTATATATAATTCTTTATCGCTAACCTATTTGGAAGATGTTAAGATTTTTCGAATTACTAACTCCATCAAGGATTGTAAGGAGAACAAGAAGATCTAAATCAATTTTTTAAATGGTGCAATAAAAATTGTTTGACTTTAAATATTGACAAATGTAAGAAAAAAATTATGACTGTATGTTGAATTCGTCACGTTTGAATAGAGAATCCAGTTTTTCTGACATTGGTGTTGCATTAGACTCAAAATTAACGTTTATTGAGTACTATTTTTTACACTTCAGAATTTTCAGAAAGTAGTTAGCTTACAGCAAGCGTCACACTACGATCAGAGGCTCATCATTAGTGCATGTGTTAGTTGTTATATAGTTATATTTTAAAAAAAACTCACAAAACATTTGGTTTCGTCAAAAGATTTTCCCTAAAGTTCTGTAACCCATATTTTATTTAAATTTCTGTAAGTATGTTTCTTTTGTTAGGCCAATTCATGAATACGCTACTACTAAAAATTATACCACTTAAAATGTATAAACATTATTTTTGACTCAAATATCTTAAAAACAATATTCATCTTTAAAAAATATTGTTGTCTAAACTTGGTCAAAAATGAGTCATAACAGATCCAATTAACAATGCTTTTTACATTATTTAAAGTTCTGCTAAAAATATTATTTAATCAATATAACGTCTGGTATAGATGGACAGAAATCCACTTAACCTTCGATTCGTGATCGTTTTTTTAATTAAAATTAAGCTTACAAAAAATCGGATTGAGAGCTGCAATGGGAAATTTTACCTGCGGGTCGCATTTTTTTTTAATTCCTTTATGAAGGTTTTGATCAAATGTTCACTTGTGGACATTCTTCTCTACTTATCACTTTATCTCTCCACTTTATCAAAATTTCCATTATTTTTGATCCTGATGTTTTAGGAGTAGTCCCAACGCATGAAATTGAGTTTTCAGTTTTTTCCTATGAAAGCTACGTATGCTCACTTTTACTTCTTCTAAGTTTTAATGAAAAACTTTGGAAAAAAAATTGATTTTAATGTTTTAAAAATCTAGCGAAGAGTTTAACCTTCCAAGTTTATCTATTAATAATGTCACCCTTGGCCTTACCCAAGCAAATATCAACAAAATAGTTTATAAAGCAACATTAAATTACAATCCACTTCTTTGAACTCAAAACCAATTCTTCTGATGCTAACCCGCACTCATGTGGTTCAAACACTTAAAGTGTTCACCAACCAAAAAAATGTCACAATCTAAAACCTCTTTCCAATTAAAATATATTCAAAGAAAACCCCCACCATGCTTTGGGTTTTTTTTCAAAATAACCTTTCAAAATAACCTTAAAACATTTTAACGGTTACCAAGACCAACCAACCAACCATCATCTCGAGGCTCAATCAATTAAAACCTCAAACTGACTAATGGATTTTTTTTCTCCTCCTACTTCTGTCTTGTCCATCATTGACAGAATTTCTTTGGTGTTGTTTTAATTAATTTTTTCTCTTTTTTTTGAGTGTGTTAAATTTCTTAAACCACCACTTCCTCCATATAAGGGCGTATTTGGTTATTTAACTTTTAAGCACAGCACAGAACAAAAAAAAAAAACAAGTATACGCCACACCAGCCCGAAGCAGGATCGCAACAGCGCCACATTTTCAATTTAATTCGATTTCTGTCGAAGAACCAAAAAATAAAATGCTTTTATTTTGTGGTTATCATCATCATCATCATCATCTCTTCCTCTGTCTTTTTATCGGGAGACCCTTGATGTACATCAGTACATCTGTATATATATGTAATTTCAATTGAAATCTCTCCTCGATTAACCAATGTCAAAGCAAAGTGTATCTTCCGCCTACTCTCTTGTCCTTTGCCCTAAGAGACAAGCAAGTCAGCAAAAAGAAAGAACGGACCAAAGAAGGATAATATACATACATATAATATACATACATATATATTCAATGATAATGAATAAATTTACCGTTAAGCGAGACATCTACCGCCATTACCACATCCTGCAGGAGTTTCGATTCGTGTCCTGAATTCTTGATTATTTTGTGGTAATGGTTTACATTTTTCTTCTCTTCTCTGTAGGTGGATGGATCCGTTGTATGTATATTGATTGAAATGATGGGAGGATTTTCGAGATGGATACAACACAAAAAAATGATCATTGATGTTCATTTAAGGAGTTGTTGGAAGTGCAAAAATAAATTCTTCGAATCAACATCACATCACACCACACACACACACACCAGAGAAGAAAATATTGTATCTACATATCAACCTACGTCCTTTTCTTCGAGGTCATGCTAATTTTATCCTTTGGGATTACATAGATACTCGATACAATAATCCTCACATCTTAAAGTCTTTCATTTAAATATATATTTAGCTTCTTTTAGTCTGCTTAACTCTCATAAGCCAGAGAGTGGTCCTTTCGGTAGTGGGTTATAGGTAGGTATAGGTATTTACATATATGACTATAATCATCATCATCATCATCATCATCATCATCATAAGAAGGATTATGATCTCTCCTTTTTGCATCACATCAAGATGCAAAGAGAAAGGAGAAAAACAAAAGAAAAAAATAACACCAATATAATGATATAATTCCACTTCTGATACTCATAAAGATTGCTATCGACCCTGCAGCCTTTTTGATGGATAAATATTTACGATAAGGACTCTCTTAAAGAATAAAATAAGTTTTTTTTTCTCCTTCTCTTTCTCTTTCTCTTCCTTCTTTTGTCTTCCTATAGTTCTACGAGTATATCGAATGCTCCAAGCTGAAAAGGATATACAAAAATAATATCGTTTCCATTTTTTCGCCATTGAACTCATGTTACCTCTTATTGTGGATGTTGCTTATGGGCTCTATGGGGTTGCTCTAGGAGTTCGAGATGGTACACATGTGTGTGTCAGTGGCAATTATATTTCCTTCAAGGAAGAGCATTAAAATTGAAACTCAGGCTAGATACTATTGTTTGCTTGCGAGTCACTTAAGGACATTGTCTTGCATAATATACCGCACTTATAATAGACCCCGACAGATATATATAGAGAGAGAAAGAATATAGATAAAATTGCCTTCTTTTCTTGACTTAATATATATTCCGAAGGAGCTCTAGGTACTATATTTGCATTTATGTAGCCCACCCGAACCTCTATGTACGTACACTCTGCTGATTATTGCATCAACAAAAACGCCCAACTTGGCCCAATTTCAAATAAAGAAAAAAAGAAATAATAAATTTGTCCTTTTTTGTTTGTTGGTGTTGTTGTTGTTGTTATGTGCTCAGCGAGTTCTGAGCTGCAGGACACAAAACTGAAAGATGCCCATTCATTGAGCCGCAATATATTTATATGACAGAGAGGAAATAAATTTGTTCATTCATGGGTAGGTGGTGTAGGTACGTACACAACCCACCACCCCCCTACCTACGAGTTGAACAAAATAAATTCATCTGATATGTATACAATATACGCCTTAAGGATATGCTGAGGCATCCTTATGAAGTACGACTCTTGAGTGGCTTGCTCGATGAAAACATGGTTGAAGCAGGAACGTAACGAAATATTAGGCCATTAAAAACAAAGTCCTTAGTGGGTTGTTTCTATTATTTTTTTGTTGCCTTCAACTTTACTCACGTATAAAGGATATTCTTTTCTTATACTTTCTTTTGATTTACTAAATATTGAAGTGCAGGGGGAGGCTGCAGGAGGAGGTGAAAAAGCGAATATTTTATATATTTTTTGTTTGTTGAAATTTTCTTTTTCCAAATATAGACCATTGCCCGGATGATATTTGGTTTGGAAAGATTGTTAAGTTGATATTTTAATTTAGTTTTCTTGAATATTAAAGAATTTTTTATTTGTTGTTGTTTTTGGTTTTTGTTGTTGATTTTAGCGCAGGACATCCCTTTGAGGGACTTTTACATGTATATTTAAATTTTTTTATATTTTTTAAATACTCTTTTGTTTTCTTTTTGTTCTCTTTTTTCATTTGTTGAATGAATTAAAAAACAGCCACTTGACCACTTGAGAATTATAAAATGGAATTTTGATTTGAAGCAGAAAATCCAAAGAAACATTAAAATTGCTTTAAGAAGGAAATTCAAAGAAAAATAATTGGGAATTAGAAACTTTTTTGAATTTTGTGAAATTGCTGGGGAAATTATAATTTAAGAATTTTCTTGTTATTATTATTGTAACTTTCAATTATTGAGTTTATTGTGTTTAAATAATTTGTATAATTATTTTTTTTTTGTTTTTATTTCCGATTTAAAAGTAGATACTTTTTATATCGAAATTAAATAAAATAAATTTTCGTGTTAGATCTCACTTAAATTCTGTATTTTTTTTTAAATATGAAGTAAAGATGTAATGCCATATAACATCTTTCAAATGTCATCCTCGGTTTTTCTAGGTGGTGCGAATACAAAATGTCCTACCTTCCTTCCATGACTCTGTTGTTAATAAGGTCAATTTTCAAACAAAATGTTGTGGATACTGTTGGCTTTGGTTTTTATTTAATTTGGATAGACCTGCAACTTCAGAAAAGTATCACAGGAAAAAGTTTTAAAAGTTGCCAATTCACATATGTGTATAACGTCTTCAAGAGATGATATTGATCACTTGAAAATATGCTAAATGTCTTAGGTAGAACCAACCATATTATTGAAACCCCTTGTTGTTGTTGGCTTACCTTACCATATATCATCTAATTAGATGATTTATGGTACCAATTTACTAAAATTGGTAATAATCAACCTTTAGTGTTTGCAGTTGACGGTGATAGTGTGAGCAGACAACGGTCTTAAAGACTCCAATTCGAGAATATCATTTTTTTTCTTTTTCTATTTTACCCAGTTTCCAATTGCTGCATAGCTGATTTATTGAACTTACGTCGTTAACCTTGAACTTCTAAGATATTAAAATTGTATACGTGTATAGTCAGCTAAGGAAAGAGTTCTTGTAAGCTATACAAAATTTCGGATTCGGATTCTCTATAACCCATTTACAGACAAGGGCGTTTTTTTGGCAGATAATGCGCTTTATTGACTTATTGGCCTGTTATAACTATCATTGGTTTTCATCATTGAAACCAATTATTGGATTTTTTTGACAGGTTGGTTTTAGGTTACATTGAAAATTTCTGTCATTGGACATTGAAATCAAGTTTTTCCTGATTGGAATAAAGGAACTTTGAGGTTAGAATTCATCAGTGAAAGTAAAATTAAAAGGTTGGAGAACAAAGAAAATGGGACACTTGCAGCAGAACGATTATGTTCCGACATGTTGTTCATTGAAAACGATTTTATTATTGAAAACTAAAAATGAGCTAAAAGAAAAGCTTTTTGTAAAATAATATATTTTCTTTAGTAGAAAAAATTTACAATTCATTAGCTTCATTTCAACACCAAATATAAAAATTTGATTTGCTTTTAAATTTCGAAATAAAATGTTTAAAGATGAAAACCAATGATTACTATAACTGGTCCCTTAAAGGTTATGGTTGATGATTTAATGAACCAGTAGACTTAAATTTAACAACCGAATTGTGATTAGTTTTCTTTGTAGGATTATTAAAAGGCCGTAAAATAGGAGTGCGTTGCAAAAACAATACACCTGTTTTTGGGACATATATCTGTTTTTGGTGATTTGGCAGTCAAATAGCTTTAGCTCTAAAACTATCAGTCAGATTCCAAAATAGAGTGAAATTGAATCGAAACCTATGTACACTGAAAATCGACTGAAAATGTTTTCAGTGTTCTACCATTTGATCGATTTCATACCTTCGAATACTTTTTGAAATCACTTCAAGTCAATAAATAATTTAGTTGATTGTCATAATTTGTATAAATTGTTAAGTTTTTATTGGTTCGGTGCTTTTCAATTTAGTTAATATAAAATATTAGTGGTTTTTATTTATTATTTTTATTGTGTTGATGCACATACCAGTTTGCAGTTCTTTACGATACAAATTTTAAGATGGTATAGTTTGGGAAAAACTCTGGGGTCAAAGTTTTGTTTTTGAATGTGTCAGTTTTTAAAAGAACATTGTTTTACTCAAAATATTATGGAAAAAACATTTGGCGTGCTAAAAAATTATTTTAAATATGCTTTGACCGTTCTTTCAACTACAAAGTAAAAAGCAAAGCAACTTCTCGCTTACCAAGTGCATTACATAAAGAAGTTAAGGTTTATTTGCCTTAAGTGAAAATACTACTGTTAAATTTGAAGGGAAGCGTATCGGAATACCGCTTCTTAAAATCCTGTTTTTAAAAAATCCCGAACAAAAAGTTTTAAAATGCCGTCTTTTTAAAACACCGATTTTTTAAATCCCGTCTTTTAAAATCCCGCTTATTCAAAATCCCGATCAATTATAATCCCGCTTTTTAAAATCCCGTCAAATACCGACAAACCCCTCTTTATTTTGTACAAAATACGTGCATTAAACTAAATAATAATGGGAGTCACAGGTTTGAATGTTAAGTTACTTGACTAGAATAAAATAATATCGTAATTTGTCTTGTTTTTACTGTACAGAAACATTCATTTTTGTTTACAATATTAACTCTTGCATAAACAATATGCATCCTACAGCAAATCTACCTCTAGTTTACGGTTTTACCGCTATCGTTGAATTTGTTAATTTGATTTGAGTTTGTTTTGTTTTAATAGAATACTACTTTACTTTATATTTTTATTTTTTGATATTTTATATTTGTTAAAGGTTACAATTAAAATGACTAGAAAATATCTCATTTTTTTAATTTGTTTGAATTTTTTTATAATTTTGATTTTGCAATAAAAACAAGTTAAATTTTAATAAATCGCGCAATTTTTTAAAATTAAACAACTAGTTTGTATTGTAAAATCGGCATAATAAGAAAACGGGATAATAAAAAAAAACGGGATTATAAGAAACGGGATTACAAAAAGCGGGATTATAAAAAATCGGGATTTTAAAAAGCGGGATTATAAAAAACGGGATTTTAAAATCAGAATTTCAAGAAACTGGAATATAAAAACTGGGATATCGAACCCAACGCAATTTGAAGTCAATGTCTTTCTTTGTTCTTATAAAACTTGAGTTGAAAACATTTCTTATCAGTTTTTTGAAGTTTTTGTATGTTTTCGTGTTTTTTAAAACAAATTGTCAATTGAAAAAGTCAGCAACAATATTTTGCATAAGATAAAATACGTTAGATTTTTTTTTCAGTCATTTTACGTCGGATAACAATTTCTATCAACTTAAGAAGCATTTTTTAAAGTTTTTATTTTCTAAAAAAAATACCGATTAAATTTTTCTAAGAACCTTATCTTTCGTTAAAAAAAAAAATGTTACCAAATATTGAAAACTAATTTTTCTTACAAGAACAAATTAGGTTGACGGAAATATCTTTAATTGTTGCCAATATATTTATTTTTATTAAAAAAACCGTTTCTCGATTTTTTTGAAAATCTTACCAGATTTCCAAAACGTTGAGCTTCGTTGCATAAAACTGTTCTGGAGGTAATATCTAAGATGACAAATATTTTGCTTACAGTTTTTTTTTTTTTTAAGTTATTATAAAAAGCCGCTAATAGATTCTTTTTCAAAATAACATTAATTTGGTATTGGTATTTAATTGAAGCCGCTAGCTTTATTGGTTCGTGAGATATTTGGGGTCTACCAAAATGTTCCTGTTTTTTTTTTTTTTTTTTTTTTTTTAATTGCTATAGTAACAAAAACAAACACTCAACTTTTTTCAAAGTCCTTTCTGAGTCTTTCAGATTGTAATATATTTAAAACAAAATTAATTAATTAATATATGGATCTGGAGATATGGACGTTGAAAAATGGTATCCCCAAGACCCCAACGTACATACACACACCCTTACAGACTCACTCTCTCTATAAAAATCTTTGATTTCGATTTTAAGGACCTTGAATCTTCGAGTAATGTCAACGTTTTCAATTTGATAAATCAGACTGATTAAAATAACTTCCTATGAGAAGTTAAAAATAAAAAAACGGTGTATACGTATGGCGTATACGTACTTTTTTTTATTTTTTTTTTATTTTGTAGTGCTTTTTATTTGTTCAATTCTTTAACAAACCAACTTAAAATTAAAAACTGCTTACATCAAAAATTAAGTAAATTGTCTGTCGTGCTTAGGGCTCGTAACGAGATGGGACTGGTCTCAGTTTCATATGTATCGGTCTCGTTTTGTGACGACAATACTTTTAAAGTTTCGGAGACGCACCGAGACGCGACTTTATAATTTGTGTTATAATTTTCTAAAAGTCTCGTCTGTCTTTTCGGCTGAAAATTGTGTTGTGCTAGTGCTTCTAAAAGTAAAAATTAAAATCATAGCAAAAACTCTTAAAATAAAAATTAGTTATATCTACAAAAAAAAAAAAAAAAAAACAATTTCTTCCAATATTTTCTTACAGCTATTATCTGTAGTCTTAACTCTGCTGAAATGTTTTCCATATCTCTAGAACCTTTTCGTTGAAATCAAAAACTATAGTTGTGGGCGTGGCAGTGGGCAGATTTACATAATAAAGTAAAATAAAATAAATAATAAAACATTTAATATAATTTATAATTTTATAATTTATAATAATTTACATAATAAAGTAAAATAAAATAAATAATAAAACAAGCTTCTAAAAAGAAGAAATATGTAAGCCCCACTCTTGGCAGTATGTTAGTTTAAGAGAAGTATCCTAGGGAAAAGTTGTTAAAAGTTTATTAGATCCCAAGAAAACCGATTTCACCTTAAACTTCACACAAAATTTTGAAATGCCAAAGATTTGATTTCTTTTTTGAGCCCTATGGAAATCTTGAAGGCTTTTAAAACAGAAAACAGATCTGCACATTAAAAACTGCTCTGAACTTAGAATAACTGCCAACAGCTTAATATAAAGATGACAAAAAGTGTAACTAAAATAATAGTCCCAAAAATTAATTATTAACGCTAACTGTTTTTCGTTTTTCTTTTTTATTTTTCCTCTTAAGATGACAAAAACTCCTACCTATGAACATTGTGCAATGTGCATACCTACTAACTTACTTAACTTGTTTCGGTGAGCTTCCTTTTTCTTATTTTTTCTTTATAGTTTTTCCGCATTCAATTTATTTTGAAAAACCCCCAAAAGAGTTTTTTCCTTGAATATAAATTATAATTTCACACCAAAAGCACGCGCGCTCCATGCAATAAAAATTAGAGAAAAACAAGTTCAAAAAAGTATAAAAAATGAAAAACTACATTTTCCAACTTTGTATATTTTATGCAACAATTACCATCATTGTCATTCGCTTGTTCATTTTGCTGTCTTTTTATGTCGTCGAGGCGTCGCTTCGGTCGTCGTCGAGTCATTCCCATCATGGCCCCCATATTATGTAACATACAATTTCAGGAGATATACCTTCAATGGAGTATGCTGTTCCCTCGGGCTAGCTGTGCATTTCAATATTCAATTATTATTCTTCCAGATCTCATTCTCTATCTCTCTCTCTCTCCTTCGCTCTCTATTTAAACTCAAAGTAGTTAGAATCCCAAATTGGACTTGGAACTTTATAAGTTTTTGGCTCTGGCTGTTGTTATTCTAACCGGTCTCGAACTTAAAAGGTGTACCTCTAAAGTTAACAACAAAAAAACACAAAACAGATAAAAATAAAAATGAGAATTGCTCCAAATTTGAGAGGAAACACAAAAATTTTGTGTATATCTTGAGATTGGAAGGAGAAAAAAAAATTATTCCAAAACTAAGTTATCCCCCAAGGCGGAAATAACCAGAAACTCGATTTTGGCCCAAAGGCGGTTATAGGTAGTTACATTTAAATGTATAGGAACAGCGACACAGAGAGCGATAACTTTCATAATCTTCCAGATACATTTTGGTGCAACTTACAGAACCATGTTACGTTCTTGTAGCTGTAGGTTGTGTATATGGAGTGCAGGAAGGTTGGAAGGTTGGTAGGAAGGTTTTACCTTTCTTTATATATTCCTCTGTCGCGTCTCGATGTCGTCGTCGCCGTTTCTTGAATGTATTCATACCGATGACAGTGGAGCATTTGACTTGATTACGATAACGATACTTGAGGGGTCTCGGGCGGCTTGGGTGAGGAGGAGTCGCTATGAACGAATTAACCGGTTTATCGCGTTTTCAGGTAAAACACTTAAAAAGTTACGTTTTTCAATGTACCTAATGGTGATGGAAGGAGGGTATGGGTAGGGTAGGGTACGTACGTTAGAAATAACATTTTGCTCCTCGACGAATGAAGCGCTGCAAGCAGTGGAACAATGCGCGCCGAGCCAAGCCAAGTCAAGTCAAGTCGCACCACTACCGGTCTTTCGAAGGTGGTACTCTGATGATGGTGGAACGGTTCTTGTCGTAGTTGCACATTATACTCATGGTGCCGTTTTTGGTAAACTGGATTATGGAAAGTGGTTACGACGTTTGTAGAATTGAAGAGAAAAAGAGGGAACAAGACAAAAGGAAAATCCAGGTGAAGTGATGTCTCGGACTTTTTTTTTTTTTTTTGTTTTTCATTTTGTTGTTGCTTTTATTGTTTCTGTTTTTGTTGCATTCATCCACAGCTACCTCCACGCTCTGAGTTCCGTCGCGCGGGCCACAAATGTTATTACTTACATAAATATTTTGTTTTGTACGTTTTGAAATGTGAAATGAATATGCAGAGCAATGTCCCTAAAATATACAAAACTTGTATAGGCACCCAGAGTTGTCCCTCTGGGCGTTTGGAAGTCTGCATTTGGGATCTCCTTTTTTTGAATGTGATGATGTTTTGGAATAATATGTGTTGTGTACTTAGAGATACATATACAAAAACTTATTCACATCTGGGTGGGTTATGTGTTATTTTTATTTTCTTGGTATGAAGAGAGTTGGAGATGTGGTCTTGGAAAGGGAGGGTTACCAACCAACCTCTTTGTTTGCTTTTCATGATTTTCGTATATACATATGTATGTATTATTTGCAGACAGGAACAGGATTTCGAATTATTTGTTATGAATACGAAATGAGATCTGAAAAGAGAGTTAGTTAGTTAGTGAGTGAGCAGGTTTCTTTTTCTTTTTCTTTATATTTTATTTTTTGTTTGTTTTGTTTTGGTCTTATATTTATGCCTCATTGGGTGTGACCTGGAGGTGAATGGAGTTCTTTTTCTTTAGCAAAGTTTCTTTTGTGCTTTAGTTTGGATCAAATTTCAAAACATTGTCCATGGTCAATAGAAATAGTGAAAACAAAATAATGTATTGCTAACAAAATGTTATAGAAATAAAAGGAGTGGAATATGTAAGTTTAATCAATAGAAAATAGGTAGTAATATCATTATGTTTGTGTAACATTTTGTAAATGAAGGTTAAATATGTTAAGCTACCTACGTGATTGTTGTTTTCTTTTAAGAAGGAAGTAGCTTTACTGATTCTTGATTCTTGACCTAACACTTTTTGGATTTTTAAATCAAATCGAACCTTTGATGGGGAAAATTTAAAGAGAATCGATTGTTATTTTTGCAATTACCTTAATTTAATTTAATTCCGTTTAACGAAAACTTCAAGTTTGTTTATTTTTGTTGATGAGCATAAACGTTTTTAACAACTATCGTAATGGGTCCGATTTTTCGAATTGAAAATTTTGGAATTTCTCGAGGTTTCAACTTCCCATAGGAAGTTAATAGAATTAAAGTCCGTACGTCCGTATGTCCGTACGTTCGCGACGTTTTTTTCGTCGTCCATAGCCCAAGAACCAGAAGAGATATCGCCTTCAAATAAATTTTGTTATACAGATAATAGGGCAGAAAAATGCAGAAAGGACTCCCAAGAAAATTGCGTGGGTGGTTTTTACCATAGCAGTTTAAACAAGGTGAAAATTTTGGTTGTCACCTCGAAAATTTTACGACTAAAATATGATTTCATCCCCAAAACAATTTTGTGCAACGAAGAATAATGTTTTTGACATCTGAAAAAATTTTGGGAAAAATCTAATTGACAGTTTTTTTTATAAAAAATAAAAACCTAAAAAAAACATTATTCAAAGTTGGTAAAAATTGATTTTCGACTCAAATATCTTTTCAAAAACTTGAGAGTAAGGCTTCCAACTTATTTTATTTTATAAGAAATATTGTTTTCAACATTAGGAAAAATTTTGAGAAAAATCGAATTGACAGTTTTTTTTACAAAAATTAAAAACCTAAAAAAAAACAATACTGAAACTTGTAAAAATTTACTTTCGACTCAAATAGCTTTTCAAAAATTACAAATATTGGCTTCAAACTTATTTTATTTCACAGAAAATATTGTTTTCGATATTCAGTATTTTTTTTTGTAAAAATCTAACTGTCCGTTTTTTTCATAAAAAATAAAGTCTAAAAAAAAAATAGTACTCAAATTTGGTAAAAATTGATACATATAGACAAACTTTAAAGCAAGACAAATCGACAGACGGGATGGAAAGTTATCAGTGTGGGTCGCATCCCAGCCTCTTTTTAATTTTTCTTTATCGACGCACACGATTTCAATTCTCGACATTACTAACTTATTCTGAAAGCTCTAATTTGTTCATCAGTTTCACTATTTCCGGTCAGGAAGTTGCTTCCCGACGACCCACAACTTATTATACATATTAGCGAACTTTAACTGCAAAATGTTAAAATGTATTGTCGAAGTGTGTATCATTCGATTTTTATAAATTTTGTAGTTTTTACTCCTCAAATGTCAAAAGTTTTCATCTTCACAAGTGACAGCTGTCTAAAAAGTGGGCTTTTCAAAATGAAACCTCTTACTGAAATACCTTTTCTATCAAGTTCAACTTTTAAAGTATTTGACATTAATATCCATAAATCCGGATAAGATCTTTCTTAATCGTGCTTGCGTCGTCGTCATCATCGGTACTTATGGCCCTTTATCAAAATCACTTTCATAATAAAAATAAATGTTCTTTCAAATCTCTACGCTTATGGAAAAAGATTAAGTACATATACATGAGTTCTTATGATGCAGTAAATATCAATTGAAATTTATATGTCATTTAAACATAACACTCCCCCCCCCCCCTTGACAACAAAAAATAAGAAATATTGTTAACCGACTTTATAATATTGCCTTCAGTATATATATAATTCCATATCACCTTGACAAAGTCGATTTTCCTTCTTCCCAAAGTGCACATAAAAATTCAATTTGTTAAAAATACAAAGAACAACACCCTATAATAAGCATAAAGAACACGTTTACAAACAATTTTTCAATTTTTTTGTATATATTCTGTCCCAATGCTGTTAGCAGAAATTCTCAAACCCTCCTTCTCCAACAAAAAAAAAAGGCCTATAACATGTATCTGGTTGCCTCAAGGGCAACGTTCAAGTTTTAATGCATTTGTTCCTCACGGGTAGGTACATATTAATTTGTTGGTATACAAAAAAAGAACAGAAGATGAAATAGCGAAAAGGGGGTGGGTGGGTGTTTGGGTGGTGACACCGAACTAAAGGAGGTTCAGGACACGGAGTGAGAGTGCGAAGTTCAAAATATTTGGCACATTTTCAAGTCACGCTGAATGTCAAGCAGATTAGCCGACGACTTATCACCCTGAATGAGTCACGAGGGCAATGGGGGCAATAACAACAAGCTTTATTTTTTTGCTATCTCTTATTTCACAGTGGCTCGACTTTTATGCCTCCGTTGATGTTGAGATAGTTCGTTGTTTTTTCTTTTTCATTTTTTAATTTTGTTTAAGGATAACAAGGATAGGATAGGCTCAGAATTTGACCTTCATTCACACTGAAATCAATATTTAGTTCGTTCAAAAATAAATCCATCTAAAGTAAGTATGTATGTTTATAGGTTGATATATGTAGGTGCAGTAGGAGGTATGTATGTAGGTTTATAAAGAGTGAAGATGGAACTTGCAACCATAAGCACGCAGTGCAAATAGACGACGATGATGATGACGTCGACGAAGAAGAAGGTGGAAGGGCAACTATACTACGTGAACTGTGTCGGATTTTGCTTTTTTTTTCTTTGTATTCTCTTAAGGATTTTGTTTTGCTCGTGTATAAGGAGCAAACTGTCGAAATTGAAAAAGCGAAAAAATATAGAAAAGAATTTGATATTGAATGCATGGCAGCTTAGACAAGTAGGTTCTTTTTCGTCATGTTTTGTATACCAAAAAGAAAAAAAAAGATGTGCAAGGATGCATCATGCTATAAGGACTCCCTCTTTTTAAAAATATATGTACATGCACATAGATAGGTGTATCTATTCATATGATATTAACTTTAGTTCACGTCCATGTAAGCGTATCAATGACGTTTAACAACTGTTTGGTTTTCAATTCAATAGAAGCATCTGTAGGATTTTTTTTTTTCGAATTTTTTGATTTGAGTAAAACATCTTATTTTATTTAAATTGACTTTTTACATTTTCATTCGTACTGACTTGATTTTGAAATTTAAATTCGAAAAATATGTGATATTTGCAACATCTAGCGGGATCAGGTACTTAAAAAAAAGTGTAATAAAATGCTCTTTAGTTAAGACTTTTTGCCTAATTGAAGATTAAAATTGAAATAAAATTGGAAGTTGATAGCAAAAATAATAAAAAATACAAAATGTTCCACATACGCCCCGACGACTTTTTGTAAACTTCATTCAATATGTATTAGGTAAAGGCCTCAATCGATTCGAAATAAATTAAATAAAAAAGAGGCTAGGATGCGACCCACACTGATAACTTCCCATCCCGTCTGTCGATTTGTCTTGCTTAAAAGTTTTTCTATATGTATCAATTTTTACCAAATTTGCGTACTATTTTTTGTAGATTTTATTTTTTTATGAAAAAACGGACTGTTGGATTTTTATAAAAAAAAATTACTGAATATCGAAAACAATATTTTCTGTGAAATAAAATAAGTTTGAAGCCAATATTTGTAATTTTTGAAAAAGTATTTGAGTCGAAAGTAAATTTTTACCAAGTTTCAGTATTGTTTTTTTTTAGGTTTTTAATTTTTGTAAAAAAAAGTGTCAATTCGATTCTTCCCAAAATTTTTCCTAATGTTGAAAACAATATTTTTTATAAGTTAAAATTAGTTAGAAGCCATTATCTCAAATTTTTGAATAGATATTTGAGTCGAAAATCAATTTTTACCAACTTTTGTTAAATTTTTTTTTCGGTTTTTAATTTTTGTAAAAAAAACTGTCAATTCAATTTTTCTCAAAATTTTATCAGATGTCAAAAACATTATTCATCGTTGCACAAAATTGTTTTGGAGATGAAATCATATTTTAGTCGTAAAATTTTCGAGGTGATACATTTTTTTTTCAGTTTTTTTGATTTATAAAAAAAAGCGTTAATTGGATTTTTTACAAAAATAACTTGTTTTGTATCACGTTACAATATAATGGGTGATTTTTTTGAGGTTAGGATTTTCATGCATTAGTATTTGACAGATCACGCGGGATTTCAGACATGGTGTCAAAGAGAAAGATGCTCAGTATGCTTTGACATTTCATCATGAATAGACTTACTAACGAGCAACGCTTGCAAATCATTGAATTTTATTACCAAAATCAGTGTTCGGTTCGAAATGTGTTTATCGACAAATTTTGTTCAGCGATGAGGCTCATTTCTGGTTGAATGGCTACGTAAATAAGCAAAATTGCCGCATTTGGAGTGAAGAGCAGCCAGAAGCCGTTCAAGAACTGCCCATGCATCCCGAAAAATGCACTGTTTGGTGTGGTTTGTACGCTGGTGGAATCATTGGACCGTATTTTTTCAAAGATGCTGTTGGACGCAACGTTACGGTGAATGGCGATCGCTATCGTTCAATGCTAACAAACTTTTTGTTGCCAAAAATGGAAGAACTGAACTTGGTTGACATGTGGTTTCAACAAGATGGCGCTACATGCCACACAGCTCGCGATTCTATGGCCATTTTGAGGGAAAACTTCGGAGAACAATTCATCTCAAGGAATGGACCGGTAAGTTGGCCACCAAGATCGTGCGATTTGACGCCTTGAGACTATTTTTTGTGGGGCTACGTCAAGTCTAAAGTCTACACAAATAAGCCAGCAACTATTCCAGCTTTGGAAGACAACATTTCCGAAGAAATTCGGGCTATTCCGGCCGAAATGCTCGAAAAAGTTACCCAAAATTGGACTTTCCGAATGGACCACCTAAGACGCAGCCGCGGTCAACATTTAAATGAAATTATCTTCAAAAAGTAAATGTCATGGACCAATCTAACGTTTCAAATAAAGAATCGATGAGATTTTGCAAATTTTATGCGTTTTTTTTTTTTTTAAAAGTTCTCAAGCTCTTAAAAAATCACCCGATATAATATAAAATCTAATTCAAGTCTCTAGCGTCATTGGTTCATGAGATATTTAGGGTTAACCAAAATTTTCACCTTTTTTTTAAACTGCTATGGTAAAAAATACCACCCACGCAATTTTCTTTAGAGCCCTTTCTGCGTCTTTCTGCCTTATTATCTGTATAACAAAATTTATTTGAAGTCGATATCTCTTCTGGTTCTTGAGCTATGGACGACGAAAAAAACGTCGCGAACGTACGGACGTACGAACGTACGTACACACGCACGCACGTACACACGCACGCAAAGACATCTTTCTAAAAATCTTTTATTTCGACTCTAGGGACCTTGAAACGTCGAGAAATGTCAACATTTTCAATTCGACAAATCGGACCCATTACAATAACTTCCTATGGGAAGTTAATAATATCTGTACCTAATCTTAATGCTGTATAAGGTTGTACTCTAGGAATGTGAACAAATATGACACAAATTTTTTACTTTTACAAATATTTTCATGGTTTCCAACACTTCACTAAAAGTATTTACCTTATCCCACTTTTAATTCTCTTTCCTTTTAAGATTTATTTATTCATTGAGATTGAGGCTAAACCCCAATACCATTTAAAAAGACAAATATAGGTCTTTCCGGGCAAACATTCATATTACAACAGGCTAAGTGTCATATTTGATTTGTATTTATTTATATTTCAAAATCTATTCTCAACGCATCCGAACTTATTTTGAGATTCACTCACGTAAGTCTAAAAATAAATAAAATATTTTTATTCAAAAATCAACCAACCACTGAATATTAAAAAACAACCTACGGTCACATAATTCTCAGAAAAAAAAGGATATCCTTAAACAATTCGATAAATTTACAATATCGAACTTAGTATTTTTCCTTAGCAAAAAATTCTAAACAAATAAGGATTACGATTTTATATATTCAACCAAAGGATAAATAAATATCCTTTTTCACCTCATTTATTCTTTCTCTTTTGTTACTGTCGTCTCCTAACATTTACAACATACACAACAAAGTATGTATATAAAAGGACCTCAAATGTGTCTGGGTGTACATAAATTATCCTGCCAATACAAAGAAGATACCAATTTGGACATCATTGAAAATGTTTGCAGATGTTTTAAAAAAAATGAAGAAGAAAAAAGGAAAAAGTGAGGTTAATGGAAAAAAGTTCCATATTCAATTTGTTACTCATGTGATTTGAAAGGTTTTCTTTTTTTCTTTGATGGGCATTTTTTTTGTTTTTGTTATCTTGAGAAAAGAAAAACGTAAAATGATATTGTCACTTCATTTGATTTCTGATGATGATAAATTGGAATTGGCTGTTACCTTTTTTTTTTTTTTTGAAAGTTACAACTGAATCGAACCCACGCACGAATAACTACAGGAACGTCGAATGAATTTTTGAAATAAAATTGAGTTCTGGAATGAGGCATGACGAGTCAATTAATAAAATTGGAAAACTGTCTTAAATTTTGTATCTTTTTTTGAAGAAATCTACATCGACATTTTGTGTTTTTTAAACTTGAGGTACAATTTGCCTCCTAAAGGGGCGTAATTGTCATTTCAAGGTTTTGAGTTTTGGCTTTTTAAAGAAACTATATATTTGTAAAAATGGAATTTCTTAGTTTTTGCTGAGTAACTTACAATTTCCGTTTATACTTATTTCTGTCTTGAGGAGAAGTTTAACTTTATTTTTTTTAAGAATTGCCATCTTGAATATGGGAGTAGATACCTTCAGAATTCAGATCCCTCCTTTCCCAAAGATATCCAACTATTTCTGTAAAAATGTGTCGTTTAACTCATTCTATATCTTCTCACTGTATAAGTTTTCCTTTTCGGCTTAATAACGCCATACCTTAGCTGAATTCCTCATCGTTTCATACGGTTTATTTTTTGTGCACTGTCAGCAATGTCGGCAATATCCTTGGTCGTTGTCGCCAGCTGAAAATAAAGTGGTTAAAATGGTAATTTCTTTTATCAAGAAAAAAAGGGATACATCATTTTATTTTCGGGGTTCTCGGTTTCTCCATTATTGATCGAGGATATTTCTTTCTTGTTTTTTTTTTTTTCCTTAGAATTTCAAAACTTGTTTGTTCATACTTAATAATTTATAATATAATGTATGGGCATGTTTTTAAAAATATATATTCCTGTCACGAACACTTATTAATGAAGCGACAACTTTATACAAAAAAGGTTGAATGATTTATGCCTTCATTCCAATATATTCCTAAATAAGTTTGTAAGTACATTTAAGGGTTAGAAATGGAACGTTTTTTAAGAAAATTATAAAAAAGATATTGATTAAGTTATTTAAGGGCATTTTTCCTAACTAAAAGGAATATTTTTGTCTTCTTTCTTAAAATCGACTAAGAAAAAAGTGTCATATAAATATTCTTTCGATTCCAAAATGTCGTAATTTTCCACACTGATAACTTCCCATCCCGTTTGTCGATTTGTCTTGCTTAAAAAGTTTGTAGATATTCGTGTTTTTTTAAAAAAGGTGTGAGTTGACTTATTTTAAAAATATTTAAAAGTACCAACAATATTTTACCAAGTTTTAGTAGTAGTTATTTTTTAGGTTTTTATTTTTTGTAAAAAAATCTGTCAATTCAATTTTTCTCAAAATTTTACTGAATGTTGACAACAATATTTTTTTAAAAGATAAAATTAGTTTAAAGCCAATATCTCAAAGTTTTGAAAAGATATTTGAGTCCAAAATCACTTTTTACCAACTTTTAGTAATTTGTTTTTGAGTTTTTATTGTTTGTAAAAAAACTGTCCATTTGATTTTTCTCAAAATTTTGCTAAAGGTTGACAACATTATTTTTTAAAAGATAAAATTAGTTTAAAGCCAATATTTCAATGTTTTAAAAAGATATTTGAGTCGAAAATCAATTTTTACCAACTTTTAGTAACTTGTTTTTAAGTTTTTATTGCTTGTAAAAAAAACTGTCAATTCGATTTTTCTCAAAATCTTACCGAATGTTAACAACAGTATTTTTTAAAAGATAAAATTAGTTTAAAGCCAATATCTCAATGTTTTGAAAAGATCTTTGAGTCGAAACTCAATTTTTACCAACATTTATTATTTTTTTTTTTAGGTTTTTATTTTGTCTAAAAAACTGTCAATTCGATTTTTCTCAAAATTTTAGTGAATGTTAACAACAGTATTTTTTAAAAGATAAAATTAGTTTAAAGCCAATATCTCAAATTTTTGAAAACATATTTGAGTCGAAAATCAATTTTTCCAACTTTTATTATTTTTTTTAGGTTTTTATTTTTTTTTTGTAAGAAACTGTCAATTCTATTTTTCTCTCAAAATGTTACTAAATGTTGACAACAATATTTTTTAAAAGATAAAATTAGTTTAAAGCCAATATCTCAATGTTTTGAAGAGATATTTGAGTCGAAAATCAATTTTTACCAACTTTTATTAATTTTGTTTAGGTTTTTATTATTTGTAAAAAAAATTATCAATTCGATTTTTCTCAAAATTTTACCAGAAGTTAAGTTAGAAGAAATTATTTTGGAGATAAAATCATTTTTTGCTCATAAAATTTTGGAGGTGACAAATATTTTTTTTTTTCAGTTTTTTTGATTTATAAAAAAAAACAGTTCTTTGGATTTTTTCCAAAATAAAATTTGTTTGGTTTCACGGTACAATATATAATATAAAATTTTATTCAAGTCTCTAGCGTTATTGGTTCGTGAGATATTTAGGGTTAACAAACATTTTCGCATTTTTTCAAAATTGCTATGGTAAACAAAAAAACCATCCACTCAATTTTCTTGAGAGTCCTTTCTGCATCTTTCTGCATTATTATCTGTATAAAAAAATGTATGTGAAGTCGATAACTCTACTGGATGTTGAGCTATGGACGATAAAGAAAAAACTTCGCGAACGTACGGACGTACGGACGTGTCAATTCGACAAATCGGACCGATTACAATAACTTCCTAGTTCAAAATGAGACTGAATTAAACCGCGATGGTATGAGTTATGCTACATTTAAGGAGCCGCTTTAGTTTGTGGCTTATTTGCATGAAACTTTAACTTTAGAAAACACCACAATTTAAAGTAAAGTATTCTGCGTTAGTTCGAGAATTGTTAGTGCAGAATTTCCAATGTGACGAAACCGTCTCTGTGGCATGCACTGCCATTCTATTAAATTCCAACTAAAGAATGTGATAATTATCAATCAAAATCGTTCGTCTTTGACTGTAATGGCCTGGCCAACCCAACAGGGACTTTGGGGAAGCTGGGCCTCATCGCTGTTTTCAACTACACCAGAGCCCATTCAGCGAACGTATTTTGTTGTCTAATTCTACACCAGATTGCATTCAGCGAACGTCATTTGCTGTCCAACTTTGATTTTCAACACCTGCTTTCAATTCAATTTTGTACGAATGCCAAAAGCCCAAGCTGAAACACAAGATTCGGCCAGTAACAGTCATCGAATGACAAAATCCAATCTATTCTTATGCCTTGTATTATCCTGAAGCAATTTTTCAAAGTCAGTGACGATGTTTTGACAGATTCAGCGTTCCTCGAGCACACGAGTGTTAACCTGTTTGTAGATCGTTTACTGAACCAGTTAACCTTAATTTAACTACCACATTGTGGAATAGTACTAACCGGAGAATTAGGCGAAGAACACCCATTTAGACAAAAAGGATTGTTAAATGATACATCCGTTCAAGGCTATTTGATAAAATAACAAACAGACTATCAACTGTCAAAGTTTTTGAAATCCCAATTAGACGTCTTTATTATTCTATAACAACAAGCAGAAATTTCAGTAATATGGCCGCTATCACCTATCAAATTTTGAAAGTTCCTATTAGAAGACTTTTTTATTCTATTATAGTCAGGTACAATTTATAGTAATACAAAAATCTCGTTTCAATATCCTGTCAGAATCTTATATCAATTTCTTCCTTTCTTAATACTCCTGTTCCATTTTTTCCGTTCTTAGTTCTACTTGCCTTGTACGAAATGGTCTGATAACAGCTGAATCACTTTCATAGGCCTAATTCAACTATTACGTTACTACCACCTCATTAAATAAACACCTAAAAGTCAATTTTCGAACTGTTTCTGTTCGTTCTTGTATCACTTTTTCGCATTTCCCTCATTCATTTCGCGGCTGTAAATTAACACGGTATCACTTCGCTTCGCTTGTTTAATTGTTATCTGATCATTTAATCAGGTGTCCGCGAACACAATCTTCCACTGCGCACTGTCTGTCACGTGTAACATTTCAGATCATTAGCGGTACGCAATTTTCTGAATAAGCTCCGGTATTCCATTTCACAATAACCATCAGTCTACTCATTTTACACCATCTCAAATAAATGCCGCAAATCGTGAATAGAGATGATGTTTATGATGATGATGATCATCAACATCCCATCATTATAACATCTTGGTTACATGTCTTGAAATCGAGATCTTATTATGATGCACCTATTGTGGAACGAGACCACATTTAAAATTAAAAAAAAAAATAATAATTCTCATAAAACCTCATCGGATATCATGACTTGAGAACAACAAATTCATAGCATTCCAAATCAATGATTTGGAAAATTGATAATTCCACTTTATAGATAGGTACATAATACATATATGAGATGCGTCCTTGCTGATACTCGGGTAAACAACATTCTCTTAAGCGGTGCAGATACAACATAATCTCATATAACCACTCATCTGTTTTGTATGTTTTTTGTTCTTGTATAATTATCATCTCATTTGAGGATAATTTTAAGTATGCGATTGTATATGTAGGACACTTTTGGTGTCCTTTTGTCTGGTTTTTGGATGTCTTCTAGCCTGAATATCTTGATTCCTGATTTTCATTTATTAAGTCTACAAAACTCGTCATGTCACCACTCGATACTCTCATCGTCGTAGCAGCCAATAAGACACACACTATAGACACATCCTTGTGCCATTCCTCTGCCAAAATATAGAACAATATCCTTCTAATCCTAATTACAGGGTGGGCCAAAAGAAACTTCACAATTTTAAGTACTTATAAATCTTACTGATTTAATTTGTATTAATAATTTAATTTCGAATTACCAAGTATGATTTTTGGAATTTTGTTGAGCTATTGATATAATATAATGTCCCTAAAGTGCTCAACAGGTTCATACGCACAAAAACGCGATCTTTCTAGACTGTTTTCCATAACACCTTGTATACGACCCCCTATACACCGTAATGGGCTCAGCTACGGACTTCAGAACGGATGGCCTCCTTCATCTGCAGGATAATGGTGGGTTCATTTACGAACACTTTACTATTCAACTAATTCCACAGAAAAAAGTCTGCTAAAGTCAAACATGAGAAACGTTTAGGCCAATTCAAACCTTAAGTTTTGGAAATTATGCGGTTCCTACAAATATCCTTAAGTGTCGTTGAAATCATATCTCAGGACTATCAGCAATCGCTGGTCTCAAAAAATATTCAATTATATCCCATTAGGAAGAAATAACTTTTTACTCACCCTGTATATCCTTATATCGATGTCTGTCTAAATCTGTATCCATATCTTGCAAAATGTGTTGTATCGTGTATCTCTATTTCTCTCGAATATAGGGTGTGTATTCGTTTTAAAGGTAATTAACAACACAAACGATTATCAAATCAATTGGTGTTTGTTGCTAGCATTGATTGTGTTTACCATTTGACACTCTATGTCGTTGAAGACAGTACATCTGCATACCCGCCTACCTATCTACCTATATCTTCATAATGTGTACGTTTTAAGGATAAATTATATCCCCTTTAGTGCACAATACGACACCCTATACACCGCATGATGATGCATCACAGAGAAACTACAATCAATTGGTAGAATACATAGAAGATTATTTGTGGGAATATTGTATATTTTGAATGAGGTTTTGAGCTTTAAGGAATAAGGTTTAACTCTATTTCATATCAGGAAACCAAATGATTGTTGTATCAGCTATATATGAATGTTTTGTATAGCTATTTCGTCTGGGCTATGTGATATGCAAGGATAATCTTTGAGACATGAAACAAGATTTAAAGATCATAACTATTTTGTTATTAAGCAGAAGCCTGATAAGCCATTACACTGAATATGTATTTGTTTTTGTTATATGCTCTTATGAGTACAAAAAGTGATAGAAGTATTATTTAAGGGCTCACTGTTTTTGCATCAATAAATTAGTCCTTATCTTCAAAGTCTTATTGTTTCTGTGTAAAACTTTAGAATTGATGAATAACTTTGAAAACATTTTTGAATGTAAGGCTTTTGTGAAGAATAGATTTAGGGTTTTGTTTTTCGATACCTTCATATTTATTAACGTCGAGAGAATGAGAAAATGAGAATTCAGCGCAAGAAAAGATGTTTGGTATTAATGCAAAAATTGAATCCTTCTTCTTGAAATCTGTCGATAAGCTTTCAAAAATAGAATATTTTGAAGTGAATGGAAGTTTATTAACCTAAGTGTTTGAATTTTTAGAGCTTTAAAAATGTACGCAGAGTTTTTAACACACTTAACCTAAAGACGAGTTTTAATGTTCTTTAATATTCTATAAAAGAGGCTGAGAAAGTTAAAATAACATAATGTGTATCTTGGTCTTACATTTTCATATTCAAGGGCTTTTTAGAACACTGCTGTCCAGCTAGTTATTATCTAATTACTTAATTTGGATAACTCGAAATTGAACTCGAACATATGAAAGCATTCCAAGATTCCAAATATTCCCTATTCAAGAGCTAAAAGACAATAGTTTAGAGGGGTTTTAGGGTGGAACCCAGTTTTTATCGAAAAGTGATATATTTTGTGATTTTTTCCATTTCTATAAATAAGAAAAACCCTTAATACCTTAAAATTTTGATGAAAAAATCCAGAAAGTGAGAAAGTTTGCCAGAAAATGTTGATCTCTTTTCCGAGGAAAATAAAACTGAATTTAATATGAAGAATTTTCTGGCTATTTTTGGCGTATTTTCTTCTGACGTATTTTCTTCTCCGGGAATATATTATTACAATCATTTTCAGTCTTCTAACTTAGATTGGAGCTGAAGCTAGAAGACATTATTCTAAAGAATTACTGATTTGCGTGATCTTTTTGAAAATATTTTGACGAAAAAGGAGTCAGAGAGAGAAATGTTTGGTTCTTGAATTTAAGGAAATAGGTGCATTTATGTTAATAATTTCTCTAAAAATTAGAAAACAAAAGAAAAAGCTAAACAAATAAGTTGGAAAGAAACTGCAGTGTGGCACTTACACAGAATCTCTTCTAACTTCAATTCTCTATAGATTCAAATTTAATATGAAAAATAAGTAGATATGAAACTTTAATTATATTTTTCAATTATCAATTAGTTTACCGAAATTATCACTTTTGCTGCTTTTGTAACATTTGTATTCTTGAAATTTATGTTTAAATCGCAATTCCAGAGCATCCTAAAACAAATTCAGCTCAAAAAGTAGATTTCTTAAATTCTTAAAAGTTTTTGTTTTTAATAATCAATTTTCATAGAAAAAAAGACTAAGAAAGCCTTACAATCTTAATGTGCTTCAAAAAAAAAAAAAAAAAAAATAAGACGGAATTGAAGACGAGTTTCAGGAATTTAAAACTTGTGTTAAGAAAATAAATATGTAAATGACGTTTTCTCAGAATAATACAGGCTTATACATTTTGTGCTTTCAAAAGAAAACGTAAATAGAACATATATAAAATATTTTGTTCATGATATTTCCTTTTTATTATAAAATTTGAATGTTGACATAATGTGTGAAGTACTACATCATTTAAATGACCACCACGCGAATTGGTGCAAACATCGATTCTTTTGAGGTAATTTTCTACCACTTCTTGACACATATTGGGCGGTATCTCAGCCATAACTTGACAAATGTTGGTTTTTAAGTGCTTTAGAGTTAAAGTTTTATCTGCATAAACAAGGTCTTCGCGTAGCCCTACAAAAAAAGTCCAGTGGGTGTGAAATTGCATGACCTTAGTGGGCAGTTGATATCACCACGACGAGAATTAGGCGGCAGGGAAATGTCTCTTACAATAAACCCATATTTGCTCCAGTTGTGTGGCATGTGGTACCGTCTTGTTAAAATTACATATTCTCCAAGTCGTATTCTTCAATAGCAGGCAAAAAAAAGTCGATTATCATAATATGACCATAACGCACCGAATTGACGGTGACAGTCGTTTCATCTTCGTTTTAGAAGAAGTAAGATCCAATGACACCTCCTTACCAAAGAGCGCACCAAAAACAGTGACTTTTTGTGGATGTAATGGCCTCTCTTCAATTATTTGTGGATTCTCAGAACCCCAAATACGACAATTTTGTTACCCACTGAGTGATAAATGTGCTTCGTCGCTGAAGAAAATTTTGTTCGCAAAATCGGCGTCCACCGCCGACGTACCGTACATATCTACGACGTTGTGAATGGTCAGCTGGCTTTAGTTGTTGTGTGAGCTGGACTTTATATGGATGAAGATGTAGATCCAAATGCAAAATAAGCCATAATGTGACGTAAGACAGTCCTAATTCTTGAGAACGACGAGGAGTCGACACATTCGGGTCTTCGGCAACACTTTCCAGCAGCGATATTTTCAGTAGTACGAGCAAAACGATGATGCACTGCACAGGTTTCTTCAAATTTCTGTACAATTTTTCCAATTTCTTGCGTATAGTTGGAGGATTATGCAAACGATATTTGCCTGTGGCCGAAACACCATTTTTGTAGTAGGTTTTAACAATTTGTATGTGTTGTGTGATAGTTAAGCGATCCATTTTCGTAAATTTCAGACTTTCAACTGACAGATGTCGAATTCCAGCCCTATACTTTTGAAACCGCAAAATGGATAACCCGTTAAAATATTGACGATTACTTATTCAAGTTTTCTTCTTAGAAGTCTGAATATTTGCTCTTTCTTTCAGGAAAGATCTGATTTATGAATACCATAAAGATTATTACAAATATTTTAGTTTGTTTTGATAGGCTAAAAGCTTTTAAATTAAATTGACACAATTGAATTGACTTCTACAAACCTCTCATTGAATCCACCATTGTTTGAAGTCACTTCCATTACAATTATTTTTAATGCAAACAAGTTTTTAATTCTCATATATTTTTTATTTAAATTTAAAAAAAAAAATGTTTTGTATTTTAAAATATGTTTATCTTAAAGTGCACTACAATTTTTGTAATGCATTTTATTTTTGACCTCAAAATATTATCACAGTAATTATTTCAAATTAAAACAAAGCAATTTTGTCATCAATAATTTTTTTCAGAAATCTTTTGATTTTACAAAAACCAAACCGAGTAATTTTTAAATAAAAGAGAGCTGATGTTTAGATTTTTTTTCAATTTAATTTTCCGTTATGATATTTTGAAGGAAATCACTTCTGTTATATTTTATCAGAAATATATGTATATAAACTCCAATAAAATAATAAAAAAAAAGACAGAAGAATTTGAAGTGGTACTAAAGTGTTGACAGCCGCGATCTAATTTAAGAGTGTTTTTTAAAGCAACCAATTGTAATATAATGCTGTTCGGAAAATGTTGGTCAAACATCTTCCGAGATCAGTTCTTGGAATTTAGGAACGCTACTGTTCTTTTTTTGCACTATGTAGCAACATGTCATTCAAACACTGTATAAAAGTTGATGTAATTATCAATTAGAGCTGCATTTGGCTTGTGATTGTAGTCCAATACCAACCGAAGTGATTTTGTGGAAGAAAATGGGAAAAATCAGTTCGGAATATAAAGCCAATATTTTGTGTCTGTCAGGTCTCAAACTGACAATACTTCTAAGAGACTGAACAAAAACAAACTGTGGCATGGAATTTGAAAAAAATATCGTGAGATCGAGACTACTAGCAGGAATTTTTAATCCTTAAAAATGAGGCAGGTACCTTAAAAACTCATTTTCTGTATAATCACTTTTTGCTTCCGCGACCATTTTAGAAAAATCTCAAAATTCTTATTGTATCATAAAACGATTTGAAATTCATAATAAAAGAAAGCCTCATTAAAAAAGATTGAACTATAGAAGAACTTCTAACTAAACCAAACCATGGAATATTGCAATTCGTAAATGATTCAAAGCCGAATAGATTTTTCAAAAAATTTAACCCTATGTTAACAACAATATTTTTTATAGAATGAAATAATTTAGAAAACATTGATTCTTGATATAGCTATTCGAGTCGAAATGAGTTTTTACAAATTGTATGTAGTATTTTTGGAAGATTTTTATATTTTACAAATTTTTATATTCTTCTTAAAAAAACTGTCGATTGAATTTTTCTTTACCTCTTTTCTCTTAAAACCTTTGATTAAAATTCTAGGTACCTTGAAACTTCGATAAATGTCAAAATTTTCGATTCGACAAATCAGACCTATTACATTAACTTCTTAAGAGAAGTTAAAAAACAAATTTAATTTGCATCACTTTTAAGCGACGATATTTGAACATTTTATTTTATTGCTAGTTTAAACAAATAGTTTATAATAGAATATGATGGCTTTTATTTACCACAACAAAAATGTTATGTTCCTACCAAATTTGTTGTCATTGGTCTGTTTTTTACGGGTTCTTTTCCGCTTTGAATGTTCAAGGTTATCAAGTTCCAATTATAGGAGACCCTTATTTTATAATTTTTATTATAAAATATGGAAAATGATTTTTGCTCTTAACTTAAATTAGTTTGTTTACATTAAAGTAGGTAAATTCTCATCTTAATTACCCATAGATTTGATTGTTCTTTTTTCCTTAATTTATTTCTATTTTGTTACACAGATTTCCACCACAATATTAATTTCAATATCCCTACACAAAGTGTGGTTACATGTGCAGTGCATATGTATGTATGTATATAATATCTATACCTATAACACTTGTAATTGTTCCCATTGTCTAATTTTCCAAGTAATGTACCTAACTACCAGCAGAGTATTCAACAATTTAATGTCAACCACAGGAAATAAAACCTTATTTGACCGCACCTTTTGATGTCCGATTTGTCCTTTTTTCGTGTATGTATAAAAAAAAACAAAAAAAGGATACATTTCACAGATTTTTCCCCCATTTTACCAACAAATCAATTTATTTATATTTATAACAAAAAGGTTCCTATTTATG
This sequence comes from Eupeodes luniger, assembly GCA_951509635.1. Lineage (NCBI taxonomy): Eukaryota > Metazoa > Arthropoda > Insecta > Diptera > Syrphidae > Eupeodes > Eupeodes luniger. The sequence goes on from OX608073.1 coordinate 55,414,523, forward strand.
TACAATAGGTCTGGTACATATATAAATTTTGTCCTGTCCATGCATTGTCGTCCACTTATATTCAAAACAATAACTTAGATACTCTGATATGGTGTTTTTCATTTATTTATTGAAACCCCATGTTACGCACCAGCGCATCGATTCAGTCATTAGTCCTCTACTGAACCATATCGCCATCACCCCACCGTCCGGTCTGTCCGTCCGTCTATAGTGTAATTACATTTTCACCAATACACAACCCTTAAAAACACAAAAAAGAGAAAAACGAAAAATGAAACAAATCGAACACAAACAAAACAAAATAAAAAAGACAACGATTAATTACCCTTATCCATCGTTCTTCGACAACGTGTGCATAAAGTGATTAAATATACTGACCGACCGACAACGGGACGGGCGTTGGACGACGCGACGCACGGGTGATGATTGCAGTACGAGCGGTAGTAGAAATGCAAAGGGATATATGCAAATTTGCATTATTACATTTTATGTCACATCCTCTCTATACACATATAAACATTGCATCATTCATCTACATACACCATCGAAAAAGCTATAAAATGAAAATCCTTTTTTCAGCAAAAAGCCAACCAATTATCCCTGGCAAAACCCGTATTAGCTAACATTATTAGCGAACAAGCCTTTTATGCTGTGCCATTGCCTTTATATGCATATTGCATTTGGATATGGGATATGCATATGCATATGTGTGTAGTGTAGGAAGCGGACATTGATATCGCCATTTTGCATTTTGTGTTCGAATGCGTTCTATCGGTCTAGTAGTGGTATAGGTTGACGTCGTCGTCGTCGGATGCCATATTGTGCATTCAAATAGATAATGATGCTGCTGCTACTGATGATGATGCTGATGCGTGTATGCTGTTTACTTAAGTATTATTATCCCTTATGTGTCCTGTTCTCCTATAATTCTGCTTCTGCTATACTCTATGTAGAATAATATGTTTTAAAAGGGTGTACAACCAACTACTTGGCAATCTACACATATTTGAGCTTTTGCTATAACCGGAAAAATCCAAATGCAAATGAAGCGTAAATTAACGCGCGAAAGCTGAAAACAACGACAAAAGACAACAACTAGATTATAGTTAGAGCGATGACTACGAAAAAGACAACGACATCGACAACGACAACGACAACGACGAAAACGACATGAGATGCACCAATAAATCGTTTGCATAAATTTTGTTTATATACGCGTGCACAAATGCAAATGAAGTCTTACCCTCCTATTTCCATTCCTCTTTTCCACCTTCTCACCTTATCCAACAAAACGTGGACTGTGGCCAAAAATTTGTAGAAATTCTCCATTCATTGGTTTGACTGTTTGATTTTGGTGTCTGCAATTTATGTACTAGAACTAAAATTCGACGAAAAAGAAAAATTTTAGAAAAGATAGTGTAGAAAATATAAGAATGTTTGGTTGGAATTATGGAGCACCCTATTTTTATTTTTTTAGAAGATTTGACAAAGATCTTTCGCTGTTTTTATTTTTGAATATAATATTATTATCGTATTAAACTGTTGCGGTAAATTTAGCCTTCATTAACTACTTTATTTACTATTTTTATTAACTTCCCATAGGAAGCTATTGTATAGGTCCGATTTATCAAATTGAAAATTTTGACATTTCCCGAAGTTTCAAGGTCCCTAGAGTCGAAATAAATTTTTTTTAGAAAGATGTCTGTGCGGGCGTGAGAACCAGAAGAGATATCGACTTCAAATAAATTTTGTTATACAGATAATAAGGCAGAAAGATGCAGAAAGGGCTCTCAAGAAAATTGCGTGGGTGGTTTTTTTTACCATAGTAGTTTAAAAAAAAAGGTGCAAATTTTGGTTAACCCTAAATATCTTACGAACCAATGACGCTAGAGACTTGAATTAAATTTTATATTATATATTGTAACGTGATACAAAACAAGTTTATTTTTAGAAAAAAATCCAATTAACAATTTTTTTTATAAATCAAAAAAACTGAAAAAAAAAATTGTCACCTCGTAAATTTTACGACTTAAATATGATTTCATCTCCAAAACAATTTTGTGCAACGAAAAATAATGTTTTTGACAGCTGATAAAATTTTGAGAAAAATTGATGGTTTTTTTTTCTAAATAATAAAAACCTAAAAAAAACAATCCTCAAAGTTGGTAAAAATTAAATTTCGACTCAAATATCTTTTCAAAAACTTGAGAATATGGCTTCAAACTTGTTTTATCTTATAATAACTATTATTTTCAACATTCAGTAAAATTTTGAGAAAAATCGAATTGACAATTTTTTTTACAAAAAATAAAAAAACCTTAAAAAAACATTAATTAAACTGGGTAAAAATTGACTTTCGACACATATATCTTTTCAAAACTTTGAGATATTGGCTTAAAACTACTTTTTTCTCTTAAAAAATATTGTTGTCAACATTCAGTAAAATTAAAAAAAAAATTGAATTGACAGTTTTTTTTACAAAAAATTAAAAACCTAAAAAAAAAATTAACAAAAGTTGGTAAAAATTGATTTTCGACTCAAATATCTTTTCAAAAATTTAAGATTATGCCTTCCAACCAATTTTAACTTATAAAAAATATTGTTTTCAACATTTGGACAAATTTTGAGAAAACTCGAATTGACGGTTTTTTTACAAAAAATAAAAACCTAAAAAAAAATGTATAAAAGTTGGTAACAATTGATTTTAGACTCAAATATCTTTTCAAAACTTTGAGATATTGGCTTTAAACTACTTTAATCTTTAAAAATATTTCACAGAAAATATTGTTTTCGATATTCAATAAAATTAAATCTACCAAAAATAGTACGCAAATTTGGTAAAAATTGATACATTTAGACAAACTTTTAAGCAAGACAAATTGACAGACGGGATGGGAAGTTATCAGTGTGGGTCGCATCCCAGCCTCTTTTTTATTATTTAAAATTAGATTCAATTGAAATTTATGCTCGAAATTTATTTGGGATTTACATTAAGAGGAAAATTCGATTACGGAATTGAGTCTAAATTAGAAAAATTACTTTGTATTATCAAACTTTGATTTTTTATACCCGGTTGTCACTTAAAAACGAAACACATTGTAAACAACATGTTAAACTCTAGGCAAATGTTTCTAAATTCGATAACAGTTGTTCGATAACAGTCACCCGCCATTTTAATTTAAAAATACGTCATTAAAGTTTAACTCAAGACAAAATATTGCAAAATTCAATATTGAGATTGAATCTGAGTGAAAAAATCAGTTAGTTGTATCGTGCTATGATTTTACACATTTAACCCGGGTGCCACTTTAAGCCAAAACAAACCCCATCAAAATTAAACATCAGGCAATGCATTGAAAAAATTTCACAACGAAAGTGAGTCTGAATCATAAAAATTGCTTAGTTTTATCGGACTTTGATTTTTTTCGACTTTACCCGGGCGCCACTTAAAAACAAAACAAATTTTAAACCACACTAAAGTTAAAACATAGATAAAGGTTTGTAAAATTCAATAACAGGTGTGAGTCTCAATCAGAAAAATCACTTAATTTACTGAGTTTTGATGTTTTTACACTTTACCCGGGCGACCGCCACTTAAAAAATACATCATCAAAGTTTAACTGAAGAAAAATTATTGCAAAATTTAATATCGAGATTGAGTCTGGATCAGAAAAATTGATTAGTTTTATCGGACTTTTGAAGTTTTCACACCTTTCTCGGGGGCCACTTAATTTTGTTGTTGTTTAATTTTTTATTTGTGTTCCCTTAAAGTTTAACAATTTGTATCTCAGTTAAATAAACTTAAAAACTATTACATTATTGGTTGTCTTTTAAATTATTACTACGTCTCAGTACGTACTTATTTATCAATTCGGGCGCCACTTAAAAATAAAAAAATCACAACAAAGTTATACTCGAGACAAAGTGTCTTAAAATCCCGCAACAAGAGTGAGCCTGAATCAAAAAAAAAATCGCTTAGTATTATCGAACCTAGCTGTTTAACACTTTATTCTGGTGGAACTTTAAAAAGACCACAGCAATTTTAAACAAGGTAAAATATTGTAAAATTTTACAATTCGACTTTGATTTTTCACACTTTACCCGGGCGCCATTTAAAAACAAAACAAATTTTAAACAACACTAAAGTTAAAACCTAGACAAATGTTTTTAAAATTCACTAACAGGTTTGAGTATGAATCAGAAAAATTGCTCAATTTACTGAGCCTTGATGTTTACATTTTACCCGGGCGACCGCCACTTAAAAAAAATACATCATCAAAGTTTAATTAAAGACAAATATTGCAAAATTTAATACCGAGACTGAGTCTGAACCAGAAAAATTGATTAGTTTTATAGGACTTTTGAAGTATTCACACCTTTTCCGGGGGCCACTTAATTTTTTTTTGTTTAATTGTTTATTTGTGTTCCCTTAAAATCTAACAATTTGTATCTTAGTTAAATAAACTTAAAAACTATTACGTTATTTGTTAAATTATTAGTACGAGACATAGAGTTCTCAGTATGTACTTATTTATCAATTCGGGCGCCACTTAAAAATAAAAAAATCACAACAAAGTTATACTCGAGACAAAGTGTCTTAAAATCCCGCAACAATAGTGACTCTGAATCAGAAAAATCGCTTAGTATTATCGAACTAAGCTGTTTTACACTTTACCCGGGCGCAACTTTAAAAAGACCACAGCAAATTTAAACTCCAGATAAAATATTGTAAAATTTGACAATTTGACTTTGATTTTTCACACTTTACCCGGGCGCCATTTAAAAAAAAAAAAAAAACAGATTAACTAAAATAATAATTAACTAATTAACTAAAATAAAACACAAATAACGAAACTTTCATTTCATGAAATCTCTATCAATATTCTGTCACATTTGATTGAAATTTCAACTTTAAGCCAGTTTGAAAATAAGTAAATTTGCCATAGATTTTCAATATAGAGGCATCAGATTAAATTTGTTTAATTAAACCTTTTCTTGTTTCAAGAAAAATTATCTTAGAAATAAAATATAGCTTGCGTTTTTTTGTTTTTAGGTAAAAAACTCCAATATGTTTTCAAGATGTTTTTAAAGCGTCAAATTTCATAAAAAGCCGCATTTCTTTTAAAAATTCTCTTCAGTTAAACTCTCAAAACTTAAAAAAGCAAACAAACAAAGCACCCAAACAAAGCATACCCTATGCAAATCCGTTTCATAAATTTAACTAGAACTCGCGAAATCAGTGTCTGCGTTATATCCAGTTCGTTGTCCAGAAACAAATTAAAAATAAACAAATGAAAACAAAAATCTAAAAAATTAAAATTATTTAAAAACTCCTGTCATCGTCATCCAGGAAAATATGTAGGTAAATCTGTCTGGACAGCATAGGGACAGCGGTTCATCAGGACATCTCGTGCGTGCATCCTGTTAACAAAATTTTAATAGACAGACAAAGGATTGTTGTGGTTTATTGCAGTGGTAAATTTGTTGGGCAATGTTTTGCTATTTTTTTTTTTTTATTTAACTTTGTCGGTACCTTGAAAAAGAACATGTAGTTATTTCCTAAAATCCAGGATCCAGGGTGTCACAAAGTGAATGAATGATTGAGAGCTACATATATAGAAGTTGAATGTGGGTGATGGATATTTGAATTTTCTTACTTTATATTCCATTTGCAACTAACTAATTAAATCTTGTTTTCTTTTCTTGTCAATTTTCAGGATGTACTACACAAAATATGCCATCCACATGGACAAGTTTTGCGTATTGTTATATTTAAAAAGAATGGAGTACAAGCTATGGTTGAATATCCTTTTTAAACTAAAAATAAAATTAAAAAAAAAAAAAAACAATTTATTAATATTTCTTTTATATTAATTTTTCTCAATTTTAAAAATAGTTATTTTCCTTAACCTATATAATGCTTATTTTTTTGATTGGATTATTTTACGTTTGAGAGTTTAGAAGCTGCAACTAGAGCTAGAGAAAATTTAAATGGTGCTGATATATACTCAGGATGCTGCACATTAAAAATTGACTTCGCAAAGGTAAGTTAATTTATAAATGTTTGTTTTTTGAAAATTAAAAAATATTATTTCAAAAGTCTATTTAATGAAGCAAATCGAAATATTTTCTTCCAATTAAACTTGAGCTTTCAATAGTCCTCTCAGAATCATTAAAAGGTTACTTAATACTGCTTTAAAAATGCTTCAAAGTAAAACAAAACTCATAAGCTTTTAAAAACTGCATACATTTATGAAACGTTTGATTTTTGAGTATGTATACTTCGTAAATTTCGAATATTTTTTTTCTTATCCTAAAGAAAATCTTAATGGAGCATAAAATAACCTTTTAAAATATTTTGTATTTAAGTTCTTGTATGTTTATTTCCAATTCATTAAATTTTAAACATATCTTTATTTTTATTCGCAAAATTGCAGCCAGAAAAATTGAACGTCTACAAAAATGAACCAGATTCCAGCTGGGATTATACACTCACTGCAGGTAAGAATATTTAATAATTATAATTAATATATTAAATTAAAATTAAAAACTTGAAAAAAAAATACGAAAATTCCAAAAAACATTTTACTCTTTTCAATAAAAAACAAAAAATTCAAAAATAAACTCCAAAGAAAGAAAAAAATCATCATAATCCTTCAAAAAACATCCCTTAAAAAAATCCTCTTGTTCCTTAAACCTTTAAAAATAATCAAAATCAAAACAAAATTCTATCATTCATTCATAAAATCACTAACATATTTTATTTTGAATCAATGTATTGTATATTTCACCATTCTCTTCAGATCAGACAAAAAAAACAATAAAAATTTGAACAAAATTACTACTTTTGCTTCAAAAATTATAAAAAAAATTAAATAAAATCAGGTCAAAAAGAGTTTCATTACTTTTCTGTTTTAACATTACACAATTTTTGTAGTTAATTGAAATTGTCACTAATGATTTTTTTTTAATTATTTTTTCTTATGTCATTAAATTTTTAACGCATCATACAATTTTTACTTATAATTTTGTTATTGTTTACATTTTACAAACAAATTGGTAGATATTTTCTTAGATAAAACCAATATTATAAAAAAAACTACAGCAAATTATATAATTTTTTAAATATTTCAAAAAAATATATTTATAAATAAAAACTATAAATATGTATAAAAAAAAATATATAAGCATTACCGTACCATCAACTTTTTACCTGATTGCACACAGACAAACAACAACCCAAAAAAATATATATATTAGCAAAATTTAATAATTTTAATATTTAAGTATTTTAAACAAAATAAAACAAGAATTTTTTTTAGGGAAAATATATTTTATAAATTTAATTTTTTTATTTTTCTTAATTGATTTATTTTTTCTTACATACATATTATTATAATATAATATTATAAATAATTATGAACAAGAAAAAATCTATTTATGACACCTGCCAAAATTACACACAATATTTTTAAACTTTAAGTAAGGTAGCTTTATAAATTGTGCATGTTTAAATATTTTTAATTTTTTTTTATATTATTATTTTATATTTAATATTTAAGTATAAAATTATCTTGGAGTCTTTTTGATGAAAATGCTGAAAAATTGGTAAGTCTGAAAGAACTTGTTTTTTTTTTCTAGCAATTTACTATAATCTTAAGGACTTGCCCACGAGAATTTTTTTCAGAAAGTAAAGTAGATAGAACATTTGGTAGTTACTAGAAATATGAATATGATACATTTTCAAACATGATTTGGATAACCATCCCGAGTATTTAGTTAGACAGTTTTTAGATATCGAAATACAAATAATTTTTAGGAATACAAACAAAGTAGCAATTAATATATATAATATATTGAGGATTTTATGTTATTACATTCGAGTTAATTGTTTTAAATACCAAACAATATTCAAAACATTTGATTTGACACTTCCTTAACAATAACAATTTTTTTTTTTTTTTTTTTTTTTTTTTTTTTTTTTAGTAGATAGATTTTTATTTTCGTATTTGAATTACATTTGCTAAGCTATCGCACAGTTTACATGTACAGAGATTTGATATAAGATAGATACATTATATCTTTCTACTGAATCAGCAACAATAACAATTTTATTTCATTTCAAATGAAGTTGACAAATGATTTCTTCAGTTCTTATTTTATTTATATGATGCGATTAAATTTCAAAGATTTGAATTGGTAACTCTAGCAAATATTTGCGAAAGATGTTTATATTGAACTTCATATAATAACGTTTCACCTTTTTTCGGGCCTTAAAGTTAATTTTTTAATATCAAATGTTTAAGGAAGTTGTAGCTTTGATTTTGGCATAAAGCTTTTGTGCTAGAAATAAGCCCACAAAATCCATATTATTCAACTTTTAAAATCTCGGTGACCGTCAACATCGTCATTTTTATTCACAAGCAGGCCTTCAAAAATTTTGGGCAGCTACCGCGATAACTTAAATCTTGGCTAGAATTCAAATAAATGCATATGCGACCGTTGTCTTGAAGATGTACGATACAAAAGTCTTAACGTCTTACACGTAGTTGTAATTGAAAAATATGCAATTTAATTACTTGTAATTGTAATTTACATTTTAATTACTTGTAATTGTAATTGAAAATTATAATAGGTTTATTAATGTTCTTAAAGGAAAGTACCTTTAAACCTTGTAAAGGTAATTGTTTTCCTAATTCACTTATTAGTTTAAAGCAACAAATATTTAAGAACTAAGAATTTCAGGAAATAATTTTTCAAATATATTTTTGTGTAGCGATTTCTAGAAAAAGTAATCATTACTGCTTTTTTGATGATTGCTTTTGTTTTCAATTAGATTTTTCTAATTAAATTTGAAGTAATTGACACTTTTCAATTACTTGTCATTAATGATTGAAATGAATCAATTACATTTTGAAGTAATTGAGAAAGTGTATGGAGATCATTACTTTTGTTTTCAATTAGATTTTTTTAATTTAATTTCAAGTAACTGACGCTTTTCAATTACTTGTAGTTTATGATTGAAATGCTTTACATTTTAAAGTAATTGAGAGAGTGTATAGAGATGCTAATTACAAGTAATTGTAGTTGATTTTTGTTTGTGTAATCATGTTTTCTTAGATGCCCAACAGTTTACGTTTAAACCAAATTTTAGTAGTACTGTTAGAACAGATATTCTGTCCTCAGCCACACTTCACGAATGTGATATTCAGACATTCAAAACCAATTTGCTTCCTCATTTCTTATTCTGTTAAATTCTTACCTTTTTTTCAAACGTTTTTCCCATTATAACTTCCAAACAAGATTAAAGCCTTCTCTGATAAAAATTCCCAATTATGGTTTTTAACCCGAACTATCAGTCCAAACAGTTACCTTGGTCATAAAATATGTTTTTTCATAAATAAGCAGTAGAATTTCTGTTCTCATGTAAAAATGGTGTACAATTTGCCCCCATAGCTGTCAGGAATTAAATCAAAAAAGATTTGTTTTAATTCACAACTTATGATTTCAAAACTTCCAAAAAGCTATTCTTACAATTTTTTTTTTTTTTTAATAATTAGATTTTAATGTCAACACTTTGATGATTGTTATTTTTCTTGAGATATCATAAGTAAAAAATATTTTGTATGAATATTAAAATGGTGTGCAACCAAAAAAATAATACTCAAAGTGCTTAGAAGCTGATTTGTTATGTAAAGGCAGTTTTTTAGACGCGTGGTTTCCAAAAAGAAATCAAAATGCATGTAAAATAATTATTTTGTGTCAAAGAGTTAAGTTTTATCAAAAATATAAGGATTTTTCATTATGTTTTTAAAATTATTTCTGACAAGTGGCCGCAGCGACTGGCTCGAATTAGTTCCAGCCGAAAGGCTCAATTTTTGACCACCATTGAAATTGGGGCCGTTTTTAAACAATGACATGACAATGATATAAGCCAAATCGTCTATGGTATTTTGATTATAGTCAAGTAGTTGAACGTTCACTAACAATTTCTTTCAATAATTTTAATACATTTGCAAGTTTGCAAACGCTGTTCAGGAGTTAGAATTATGAAATCGCAAACCAAACTGAAAATATTTTGACAGCTGTCAAAAAGACCAAATCCGTCTTCAAAATTGTCAAAAGTTTATTGGTAAATGTTAACCTTAAGAACTCTTTTCAAATGATCTTATACATATGTTCTCTGTGATATAAACAACCCCAATGTACTTTTGTGGTGGTTTTAAAAATGTTTCTGTGTTTTTACAGAAAATTGCTATTGTCTTGAACATTTTTCGGAAATCCAATTTAATTTTAATCTTTCAATTCTTCTTCCGAACTAATAAGTTATCATAATCCGTTCGTCTGTTAACACAAGGTTTTGAGTTTATCTTGGGATTCGATCTGTTTTTTTTCTTTCATTTTTTCAAAATTGATCTTAATTAATTTCTTTTGCTAAAGTACCTAATTGCTCTCCTGGAACAACTACCTTATTGGGAACGGAAAAATAATATTAAATCAAACCAAGTCTGATGCATTTGAAAGTTTTTATGGAGAACATTTGAAAAATTATTGTTCAACTCAATTTGTAAAGTTAATACTCGTACATCTACGCTCTGCACATAAACAATAAATTTTGTCTATTCCATGTGTTACTGCAAAAATGAAATGCAGCATAGTTTCAAGTTATTTTGTATTACTATTTTGTATCTATACTTTTCAACTCTACAAACAGGATGCACAAGAACTATAAGCACATGCAGCAAACAGCGTGCAGTGAATATCTACACAAAACAAAGCCACCCTCTGGAGCTCTGATATCATATCTAGCTCTTACAAAGCAAGGGACTAACAAACCTTTAGGTACTCGTTACTCACATTTTGGATATACAACTTAAATAAAAGAACGAGAGACAACAATTACATAGTATACGTATCTCTATATAGTACATAAAACATACAAAAAGTATATATAAATGACAGAAAAAACAATACCAGAAGCACATTGAAATGTCCTTGCTTATCCTGTTCTCTCCATACACGCCTTATGCACATAAAAAAAACACCCTCCCCTTTTTTTAAGCGGTTTTTTTTTTTTTTTTTTTTTTTTTAACATTGAGTGCACTTGACAATGTGAATAGAGTTTTTTTATCTATTGTCTAACTAACTCAATGGATTCTAGAACCGAAATAAAAATGCTAAAATCTTTTTATATTTTTAGTTATCTATTCACACTTAAATAAATAACATCAATTTAGTAAATAAATCCTTTTTGTGGTACAATAAATCCTTATGTGCCATCTTAAATTCCAATACGATGGGTAAAGCGTTGGGCGCCATTTTTAAAATTGTTGATAAGTTGAAGTGCTGGGGTTTTATGACTTAAACTACAAAAATAAAAATACCAACATCCTTGTAACACTGTTTGAAAGTCATCAGTGCGTCACACTCTAGGGAGCGATATGTGTCCTTTTTTAAATTGATAGTTTTTTTTTTTTTTATCCCCATCTGTCATCATTGGATTAGACAAAACCGTTTACCATTGCGTTTGTCTTCTTTGTCATCGTCGTTGTTTTCGTTCCATAGAGAACTTAATTCTGTTCTTCAAGTGAAACAGGATAATATTCAAGAGGATCAACTGTGGTTTGCTTCAACCTTAAAACAAAGCAAGAAGAAGTACAAATCTCATAAAAAATGGCGCCCAACGCAGGAAAAAAAACAAAAACACAAAAAATGAAATAAAATAAAACAAAATGGATAGTTAAACCTTAAACCCAGCAGCATATCGCCTGAATATAAAGAAGTTATAAAAAAAGCTAAGGAAATAAATAAAAACGAGAAACAACAACAAAAATGGAAAACGAAAAACCTTACCTCTGCCAGGTGAATAAGCATAAGTAAAAGGATTTCTATCTTCTTCCTCCATTTTTTTTTTCTTCGTCGTACTCACCGACAAAGAATCAGGATATCCTTCTTGTTTAACCCCCTAGAGCTCTTGGGGCTGTTGCTGTTGCTGAGGCTGACTGCATCTGATGTGATTGTGGATATATTTGTATGTATGTTGGTACACAGTTATACAGAAGTGGAATTCTTCTTCTGGTACGTTAAAAAATATATACCTACCATCAGAGATACATTGATGGACCAACAACTTACTCCCCAGTGATGGCGCCGCAGCGAAGGAGCCTATAAACCTCTCTCTATAATATAGGTACATAGGATAGATATGGCTGAAGGGCCATCTTTCCTGGCCTCCCATCTCTGTTTGTATGTGTGTTTTTTTTTGGTTTTTCTTCTTCTTATGCTCCTTGAGTATCTGAATGTTTTATTTATTTTTATTTTGTTTCTCCATGTCTCTAGAATACTTGTTGCATTTTAATGAAAATTTCAGCTTTGTTTCCTTGTCTTTTCCGTTATTTTTTTGTTTGTATTTTATTTTATTTTATTGTTGCTGTATTTGGTTTTGTTTCGGGAGCAAAGGACGCTTGAAATCTCTCCGAGACCAAGCACTTTACTCTCCTTGGGCATTTATTTTCTTCTCTATAGTTTTATATTTTTCTTTTTATACATATTTCAGCTTTTTTTCATATAAAAATTGTAGCTCAGAAAATCGCTTATCTGCTTTGTTATTCATTGCAAGGGAAAAGTATCTACCTCCTTGATACAGCTATGTACATATATATAGTGTTTGAGGTAGATTATATTTTGTTTGGGTGAATATTTGAATTTAATTTCAAAAATTGGAAGTATATTTGTTAAATGCGAAAAGATTTTCGTTGTATTTTCTTTTTTTTTTGTGTTTTTCGTCAGTTTTTTACGACTTTTCCTTCTGCTCTGAGAAGAGGTATGGATGGAATCCTTTTGATGTTTTCCTTTTTCTATATAGTCGAATATCTGATTAAATATGAATTTTTTAATAGTCAATCAAAAACGGTGCTAGAGTTCTTTGTCTTTGATTGTATGTTTTTTTTATCTTTTGTGGAAAGCTTGAACTTTATTGTTCGTATTGTAAAGTTGAGTTTTAGTGGAGAGATTATTATTTTAATATTTCAACATGAAATTTATTTAAGTGCTCCTCCAAATCTTGTGATGGAGAATTCATGGAAAACAAAAGAAGAATATGGAAATAATGGTTCAATAATATATATTTTTTTCTTATAAATCAGGAAAATGCTATTTGACAGCATGAAATTTTGTAATTACTTTGCTGAAATAAACTTAAATGGTAAATAACTTAAATGGCGCCCAATGTGAGACTAATTTGTTTCTTTATTAGAACCAATTTTCTCTGTTTAAAAGATGCTGTAACAGTGTTGACATTAATGTCGTGACACGAATTGCACTTAATATTTCACCTTTTTTATCAAATAGAAGTGAGTAATTTAAATGGTGCCCAACAGAGGGAGTTTCTCGTGAGAAGAGTTGCCACTTGATTGGATTGGTGTTTTAATATTCCTTTATAATGCATTCATAAATCTAAAGGGATGGGGTCGAATTTCCTAACAACTTTGTGGAAATCGGTTGATAACTTAAATGGCGCCCAACGTGATGCTTATTCACTTTTGTTTTCTTTATAAGGACCACATTTACCTGTTGTTGATCCTGTAACAGTGTTAACATTAATGTAGTGACACGAATTGAACTTAATATTTCATCATTTAGTTCAAATAAAAGTATAAGTGATTTAAATGGCGCCCAACAGAAGGAGTTTTTTTTAGAGTTGATCGGATTGGAGTCTAAATAGTGCTTTTAGTAAGATAGGCATTCATGGATCTAAATGAAGGGGTTGACATTTTTTTAAATACCTCGCTGAAATCAATAAATTACTTAAATGGCGCCCAACGTGACACTTATTACTTTCTTTATTTATTAGAAAAGAATTTCTCGATGTTGTAGTTGTTATAACTGTGTTGACATTAATGTCGTGACATGAATCGCACTTAATATTTCATCATTTTGTTCAAATAAAAACAACTTATTTAAATGGCGCCCAACAGAGGGAGTTTTTTATGAAAAGAGTTGTCAGTTGATCTGATTGGTTTTTAAATATTCCTTTAAATTGCATTCATGAATCTAAAGGGATAGGGTTTAATTTTTTAATTACTTTGTGGAAATCGGAAAATAACTTAAATGGCGCTCAACGTGAGTTTTTTTTATAAAGACCAAATTCCCCTGTTATAGATTCTGTAACAGTGTTGGTATTAGTGTAGTGATATGAATTGCATTTAATATTTATCATTTTGTTCAAATAAAAGTATAAGTGATTTAAATGGCGCCCAACAGAAGGAGTTTTTTATGAGTTTATCGGATTTTAGTCTAAATAGTGCTTTTAGTAAGGTAGGCATTCATGGATATAAATGGAGGAGTTGATATTTTTTTAAATACCTCGCTGAAATCGATAAAGAACTTAAATGGCGCCCAACGTGAGTTTTTTTTTTATTAAGACCAAATTCCCCTGTTAAAGATCCTGTAACAGTGTTGGCAATAATGTAGTGATATGAATTGCACTTAATATTTATTATTTTGTTCAAATGAAAGTATAAGTGATTTAAATGGCGCCCAACAGAGAGAGTTTTTCAAACAAAAAATGATACTTATGATACTTTAATAGTGTTTTTGTTAGTTGATCGGATTAGTTTTTAAATATTTTATAGGTATATTGCACTTTTTAGTCTAAAGTGATGGGTAGGGGTGAGTAGAGTTAGCAAAAGGGTAAAAGCAAAGTTAAAAAAAAATTCTGGCCTGAATATTTTATCTCCTATCAAATACGCCTTGTTTTTCAATAACAATTGCTAATTGTGTCAACGTGACATGTTTGTAGGTACTTATACATTTAATTTTGTTTTCAATTTTATTTATAAATTAATTTAATTGAAACATCAATTCAAATTAACGTCAATATACATATTATTATGATTATGTTGTACATATATCTACTTCGATTTCAATTCATTTGCCAAAATAGGATTAAATGTGAGAGAACACCAATTCTCATTATAATCCTTGTTGTTTTTTCTCTGATTTTGATAATGATGGTTGTAATCTAATTTTATCTGCTATCCTACAATATTACGTTGAATAACGTCAAAATTTGTAAAATTAATTAATAAAATGAATATGATTTTAATTAATCCTCGATTTATTATACCTACAACTACGACAAGTTATTATATACATTTGCCTATATCAATATAAATATTTATATCGAGGTATACCTTACTCACTGTATACGCTATATCCTGTCGAAATGATTGTGGCGTCTACGTGATGATGTGGGTAAATAATTTATATATTGTGTAGCTTTATTGAGGTAAACCTCGTCATTATTTTTAAGCACTATAATAACTAACGCAACTAAATTGAACGCTAAATTTATAATAGAAGAAGGTATAATGTTTTTTGTTTTGAATTTGGTTTTAACTTAAAATTTATACAAAATATTGTTTTTAATTAAGTGGAAAATCTCTAATTATACCTCACAAAACAAAAAAAAAACTCGCAATTAGGAGATACGCAATTTTGAAAATAATCTATCCTGCCACTATATAGGCAAGGAGTGGAAATAGCAAATGCAAACGAGTGTCTAAGATAAATCTAACCTATACCTCCTAAAAATGATTATCCTTTTTCGTAGGAACGTTTAAAACATAATCATTTATTTTTAATACAAAGCACGTAGAGTCGTAGAAGGGTTAAATAAAATTTTATACTTTTATACCTAAAAGTTTTGCTTTTAAGAGAAATTATTTCAACAAAGGATTTGATATAATGTTTGCTTTAGGGGATGTTATTTCGTTTGGAGGATTTTGTATTTTAATAATTGTTTTTATTTCGCCAGGATCATGGCTGAACAGATATATTTACTTTTTCCAACACAACCGCACGCAGTGGGTGAAAATTATGACTAGATTACGAATAGGTAAATTTTTCAAAATAATTCTGTTTTAGATATTACTCAGCCAACGATGTAAGCTATAAAGTTAAGCCTTATTATTCCGGTGTCTAGTATTGGAAACCACCTTATCAATTAAAATTTTAAGATTTCACATCTTTCTCTTTTTATGAAGATAGAAGTAATGGTTTGAGGAACGAATTGATTCTTTCACTATCTGATCTCTTTTGGTTTGAGAGTTGGTTTGAGAGTTGGTTTGAGTCATGTGTTGAGCTAACCAAGCAGTTCAACTTACCGACAACTGAAGCTTCCACTGTTGATATAGAAATGTCACGTGGTCATTTTCAAGATCTAAAATTAATTTCAACTCAATAAAAACAGAACCTTTACTAGTTTTTTAACCCTTTTTCTTCTTACAGTATGAAGTTTAAAAGTCTATAACCAAAACATTTATAATTTCAAATCACATAAGTCTTTTAGCTTCAACTATTCTGTTAAGCTTTATAGCGTTCCAGTATTACTCTAGGTATTTACTTATATACCTGCAACTTTGTTGTTTTATGAGGAAAACTGTAAAAATCCCTTACATATGTTGGAATAAAACTTTTTTACCTTAAGCTTTTAATACTCGTCGAAAGTCATTAAGTTGCTACTGTTGCTGTATGCTACTGCTGCCCATCTAACTTTATCCTTTTTCGACCTCAGAAGCTCTGGATTAAATGTTAACTATAAATAACAGTAAACTCTTACCTACAGAGCTACGTTACCAAACCGCAATTCACGCACAAAAGCG
Organism: Eupeodes luniger; assembly: GCA_951509635.1. Taxonomy (NCBI): domain Eukaryota; kingdom Metazoa; phylum Arthropoda; class Insecta; order Diptera; family Syrphidae; genus Eupeodes; species Eupeodes luniger. Next base: position 55,431,187 of record OX608073.1, read on the forward strand.
AAGCGCTCTATGTCTCCCCGACACACACCAAAAAACAAAAACTACAATAATCACCCAAAATATAAATTGCTTGCCAAAAATGTGTGGGTGTATAATATAAACTTTTTCTATGCGTTGACTGCCACGGATTAAAAAAGCCTCAACCTTAAGTTGAGTTGGGTCGCAAACGTTAACCACCTGTATGTTTTCATTAAGTATCACGGCCGGGAAGACCAGCGCGGGGTTGTGGAGCGTCTAAAATAAACAGCATCCAAAAATCCATCCGCCAACTTGTTTTGTGTAAACTTTTTCAACCTAACCCCCCTTGAACACAAACCCAGACATAGCTCACAAGGTAGGCTATACCATACCCAGACTAGACAATGCCACATACTGCAGATGGCTGGTGGTATAATAATGTATACCTACCTTCCTCCTTTGTGCGATGTGTTTCCATTTACATCTGATGTCTGCCTTCGGGCGCTATCTGCATCAGCATCAGCATCTGAATGTCTCTTTGTGCCTGGCGTTTTACCTGTCAACCGCGATGAACAGAGGTCGCCACTTGTGCTATTTGTATGTATACTAGTCTACCTAATAGTCAAGTCATACGAGTCGCCGTTCGGTCGTCGCTGTTCGGTCGTCAGAAGTGAGCGGTGTGGCTGGCATGTTCTTTGTGCAGAGAATTGCCCACAATAGTTTTGGTCAATGGAGACGTGTCGCCGTCATCTGATGTGGCGCGCGCGGTTTCATCGCCCACGTTAATTTGGGCTCATTATTCTTGCCCGGGACGCGATTCGCTTGCCCCACAACCATACGCTCACCGCATCACAGCATCACCATTAGTACCTATCTACCTCAAGCTATACCTCGCGATACTAATAGGAGACCTCGCCTCAATGAAAATTCTTGGAAAAATAAACGGAAAATTGTGACTGACGTGCAATGATATCGCCAGATACAACTATTCACAATAGCGAGGGCGATGCGCTATGGGGAGAGATGGATGCATTTCAAGATGCAACCTTGGCCTTAAAATCCGCAGCTGATTAATTTTCGCTGCCCGAAATCATCATATTGTTGTTTGATGGTTGCTGCTGAGGAGTGTGGTGGGTGTCTGGAGATCGCATTAAAAGAGCTGTTCGGACAGACTTTTGGTTTTGTTTTTTGAGTTGGTTAAGTGTTTACACTCAACTTGAACTTAATATATTCGAACAACATCAGACACTGCCATTGCAAGTATCAGCAACAAATGCTGATGCTATATAGCTACTGATGCAACTGCATCTGCGGACTGTCAGTAGTATTGTGTGGCACATCACGGGATGTATCCATAAGTACGTTTTTGTTGATGGACGAATAGGCTATTCAAACGAAGGTCAGACATGAATAATGGAATCACTTTTGAATTGATCCTCGGTGCGTCGTCGTCGCTTCGTGGAGGAGGTATCCGCCAAAGTTGATGCAGTCCGTTCGATGCAGTCAACGTTTTTGTAATAGCAATGTGGGTTTTGTCATCCTCATCATCATCATCATCATCATAACACTGGAATGATATTGTTTGTGCTAAATGTTTTGAAAGAAAGAAAATTTAGGAGTGATGCGAGTTAAAATTGAAGACACATAGTTGATTGAGTTTTGAATAAAGATTGACAGGAGTGTGTTTTTTTGAGGAAAGCGAATGTTTTGACTGAAAATTTGTAAGACCGAAAGATACGAAAGTAATTCCTTGGATTATTAATGCTTTAAACGAATTTTGAGGCAGATGTTCTTTATCAGTATCAAAGCAATTGTTGCTGTCCCAATAATAGTTCGAAGTTATTATGATTTCTATGCGCAGAAAAATGGTCGTACAAAATTAAGTCAACGAGGACCCCAGATTTTAAAATAGACGAAGTTTAAGCACAATTGGAGTACGTTAACACGTGCCGATGGTCTTGATTTTTTTTCTAGTGGGCGAGGTATTTAAAACAACTTGGCTTTTTTTTATAAAGTGGGTCTTAAATAAAAAAGGTTCACTGTTCTTAATATTTTATATTCGAATATTTTGTATCATAACTTTTATTCCGAGGGAGCAAATATCATTTTTAAATTCAAAAACCTGAGTAGATACCTCCAATAATTCGGAGTATCCATTAAAATTGATTATGTTCCTCGTCTTTTGTGATAACTTTACTAAAATCGGTTATTAGTTTAACTTTCCTCTTATGCTAGCTACATCATTAACAACTTATAGAGTTTTAATCATCCTGAAATTTTGTTTTTCAAATTTTAGGCGAAGTGCCTAGTGCCATAGTATTCTAAGGCATTCCGGATTGAAACTAGAACTGCTGAAATTGCTAAAACGTGTATAGGGTTTCCTTGCTTATAAAACTAGTGAACACTTCTTGCGTTCATTGTAGTTATTTTGTTTGCTTAGTTCGTCATCAGTAAATCCGTAAATATCGGAGGCTTGTTTGTGTTAGTGTCGCATAAACCACTCCTTACAGACCTGAGCTCCCAATATGCCGGTGTATCCCTATGAGGTCTTCACTGAGTAGTTCAACTTAACTGAAACTGTTGTCGCCGCATCGTCAATTTCTTCTTGGGAATTCTTCCGCTGCTGTCTGGATAAAAGGAGAGTTGTCTAAGTCGCCGCTCCCCCTTCTCTCAGTTGCTACCCACAACAACCTTTCCCTAGGGTTGAAACAAAATCTACAGTTGAGGTACTAAGTTCCCGATGTTCCCCGCTGAGATGTGAGTGGAGGAGTTGGTAGACTGAGGTGGGGTTTTGTCCTCAACTGGTTAGTATTCACTTCCAGACGTCGCAGATGATTTCAGAAGATCTGGCGTTTCGTTTCACTTAGTCCAAAAACTGGTCCAGCTCCAGGTACCTATACCTGGCTAATGGGACGTTCTGAAAGATGAAGCGTTTTGTATGGTTTTACCCTACTGGTTTTAGTGAGTTAAATATTGTGCACCACTTTACATATTTTTATCTTGATAGGATGATTATTGTGACCGTAAAATATTCAAAGTGACCGAAATAATGCCCGAAAAGACCATGTTTTGATCAAGAGTATATTCAATAATACAAATTGGAAAAACAGAATGACAGTAGCTTCAGAGCAATATGGTTCCTATCAACTGCTTAATTTTATTAGATCCTTGTATCGATTTCCATGATCCATGATCCATGATCCATGATCCATGATCCATGATCCATGATCCATGATCCATGATCCATGATCCATGATCCATGATCCATGATCCATGATCCATGATCCATGATCCATGATCCATGATCCATGATCCATGATCCATGATCCATGATCCATGATCCATGATCCATGATCCATGATCCATGATCCATGATCCATGATCCATGATCCATGATCCATGATCCATGATCCATGATCCATGATCCATGATCCATGATCCATGATCCATGATCCATGATCCATGATCCATGATCCATGATCCATGATACATGATCCATGATCCATGATCCATGATCCATGATCCATGATCCATGATCCATGATCCATGATCAATGATAAATGATAAATGATAAATGATAAATGATCAATGATCTATGATCAATGATCAATGATCAATGATCAATGATCAATGATCAATGATCAATGATCAATGATCAATGATCCATGATCTATTCCATTAGTCCAATTTCTCCCAAAAATCAGGCAGGTATCAATAATGGCTTGATTATTTGCTGATAATGCTTCAAAAGTCACTGATGATTTGTCAGCATAAATCAATCAATTAAAAGGGACACTTAACACTTCTGAGAATAAAGTTGTCACTAAATTGACTTAGCAACATTTTTAAAAGTTGAACACGCTATATGAAAAAGTTTTGCTGTCTTGTCAAAAACTAAATACGAGTATCTTCGATGTTTATCTGATAAATTTATGAAAACAAGAAATCATTCAGCATGGCTGATAGCATTCACAGTAACAAAAGTTTCTTACTCATTTCGGAAGAAATTAGGATTCAGCCAGAAATGAGCAAATATCAACACAATTCTTATTCCGACGAAGTGCTCTATGAAATTTTACAGTTTTATTTATTTTGTTTATAGTTGAATTCCACAACTTAGGGCATTGTCCTTGCGTGAAATGATTTATGATGGATTTCCAAACCTCACTGAATAGAAATCTCAATTGTCCAACAATAGACAATAACCATCGTCGATTTTTACGCTGATAGAAATAAAACACCCTATACAACAATTCTTTTCTTCGTTTTCTGTTTCCAGTTAGAAAAATATTATTGAATAATTCTATTCGACCAATCTTTCCATATCTCAACCTTGGTTAACGAATATAGATTAAACTTTTGATTAACTAAGAAATTCTAGTTACCTAATTTAATAATCTTAAATAATTCCAAATGATTTTGTATTCATAATCAAATTCTCAACAAATAGTTAAAGTGTTCCATGAATACCATATACAAACGTTAATTTCCAAACCAAATCCTGTGTGAATTCAACTTCATCAGAAAATAAACTACACACCCTCCATACAAAAAGTGTCAATGACCTCATTTACATATAGATTCAAGACCAAAGACTAAAATAACACTTTCTCTTTCTCTTTCTCTTTCTCTTTCTCTTTCTCTAGGCATATATGAATATGTATAATAATTAAAATCATCCATCATCCATAAATAACCAAAAAATATTAGCCCTGTATAGCTGAAACTCTTATATTTCAATAGCTTCGCACATCAAGCGAAACATCACACGCACCCTTCAGAGTTCCACTTTCCACGTACATATGAAATAAACAACCCAAAATTACTCCACAAAATTGAATTGAATTCCACCCATAGATATTTTTGTGTTTTGTATGTTTCTTCTAATGTACTCAATACTCTTATATGCACGCTCGTCGTCGCTCATGCACACGTGTATCAACAACAAAATTTTGTATAAATTTTCATATCCTGTACCTTCGTCAACACTAATCAATTCCAAACACAAAGTACAAAAAAAAGAAATAAAATATACAACTCACCCCCTAGAGAGAAACCCACTAGCACTGCTATAACGTCACAACCACCACCACCACCACCACCGCTACCGCCCGCCGCCATTTTGTAAATACACCAAGCACGCACAACGCACAACACGCAGACAACAATTACCCAGCTAATTCCTATTAATGTGATCTCTTATTACCACCCCCTTTGCCCCACCATAACTGTCCTATGTCCTATATTCCGTTATACCGCATCACTCTAACGCGTAAATTTTCAAAGGGCTTTTCGTTTTCCGTTGAAGTAGAGATATACTCCGTCCGGATCCGGATGCAGAATGTTAGAGACAGGGAGAGTGGGTTGGTGGTGAGAGTGCGTAGTATATCGGGGGTAGATGATGGTACTCCATCGCACGTTATTTATTAGTGAACACGCACGTTCGTTTATATTTATACAAGGCAAGGATAGTACAGGGTGGTTCAAAAGTGACTTTCTAATTTTAAGTTTTAGTAAATTTTTTAGATTTTATATTGTCTTATAAATAAATTATTTTATAATCACAAAGTATGATTTGGGGTGAGTTGTTTATGCTTACTATGGAATATAGTTTTCTTTAAATGAGCTGAAGCTTCATGGTCAAAGAGAAAGGTTTTTGCTAGATTTTATTTACTTCATTAGGTACTTAGGGTGACATTACAATCCTTTGCGAACTAGGGCCTCACCCAATAAACTTTTCCATCTAGTCTGGTCCCTAGGACTTATTTGCTGAAACGGAACCTTAAATATTTATGTTCCACCTAAAGGCTTATATTCAACTTTTTCCTCTACGTTAATTGTCAAATAAGAACTTACGTAATGTTAAACTTCAGCTACTTAAGTTTCGTTCTTAAAGTTGAGTGGGGTCACTTTTCACTTGTTAACGCCATCTGATCCGTGGCCTTCCTTCCTTCATTGCGCTGTCCTGTTTTAGTGCATTCGGCATTAGTTTCCATGCGTTCTACTCGCCTCTGCCATCTCAGGCTTTGGACTTTTATCATTTTGGCTTAGTCTTCGTCTCTGAATAGCCCGTACACCTAGTCGTTCCATCTTTTCTTTCAGTCACCTTCTATGCATACGGGATCTTAGATCACCTTTTTTTTGTCCTCATTATTCGCTAAACCCATTTTGACCGCATGTCCCTCAATACTCACAAAAACCCCATTTATATCAAAGTGTGTTCTTCTGGTTATGTCAATGTCATCAGCATATGCTAGTAATTGGACAGACTTTTGAAAGATAGTGCCTCTAGTGTTGATATGGGAGTTTTGTACTATTCTTTCAAGTACGATGTTAAAAAATCGTTTGACAGCGCATCACCTTGTCTAAAGCCTTTTTTGACATCGAAAGGTTCTGTTAAGTTGTTTCCAACCTTTATGGTCATCCTGCACAAACGGACGAGTTTGGCAGGGATGCCAAAACTAGACATCACTCTATGCAGCTCGTCCCTGTAGATGCTGTCATATGCGGCCTTGAAATCGATGAAAAGATGGTGGGTGTCGATTTGATGTTCTTGGGTTTTTTCCAGGATCTGCCGTATTATGAATATTTGATCGACTGTGGACTCTTCTGGTCTAAAACCGCACTGATAATTACCTTATTAGGTTTTTGACAATCGTCTTTAGACGTTCCCATATTACGGCAGAGAAGATTTTGTAAGCGATATTAAGGAAACTGATTCCTTAATATTTGGTGTAGTTTACAAGGTCTCCTGTTTTCAGAATCGGACAAATAATACTGAGATTCCATTCATCGGGTATGATTTCTTCCGTTCCTTTTTTAAAGATAAGTTGGTGTATGCTGCTAGCCAAATTATCTCCAACTGCTTTGAAAAGGTCCTCATTTAAGCCATCTGCTCCAGTGGCTTTGATAGACTTCAGCTGAAAAATGGCAATCTTTACTTCGTCTAAATCGGATAGACGGGATTGTTGGCTTTCGTCTTCTATAACGATTGGATCACCTACCTGACAGTGAAATTTTGTTCGTCATGCCGTTATAAAGTCCGCAGAAGTGTTCCTTCTATACTCTCAACCCTGACGGTTCTACTATGATCCTTACACTTACGTCTTTGAAGCCTTCGGTTCGAGGTTTATGGACTTGTGAATTTCATTTCACCTTCTTATAAAACTTTCGAACTTCATTTCTGCTTCTGAATCTCTCAACATCTTCTAACTGACGTTTCTCAAAACTCTGTGTTCCTCTTTTCTATTCTGCTCATAGAGCTTCTGAGCCCCTATCTGGTGCTTCTTCTCCTAGAACGTTTTTCTTAATACTTCGTAGGACATCAGACCCATTAAAATTAAATAAAGGTTCTTGGTGATGAAATTTTGCTACTAAAACCGTTATCATGTGGGCAGAAGTTGGATTTCGTACATTAAAATCACGCTTATAAGCCCGTTGCGAAGAGTACTCTCTAGAACCCTGTAGTTAATTTTACTAAATCTTCCATGATTGTCTTAGAAGTAAGTTAAACAAAAAATATGAATAACTACAAAACAGTAGAGTTATAATTTTTTTAAATCAGGAAGAAGAAACTTATTATACACCCTGTATGAGCGCAATGAGGTATGAAATAAGCCCACGCTCTCTAATATTTATGTATTTATGCTAACCAAAGGTTGAGAGCTTTTTCATTTTTCGGGGTTGAAAACCCCTTTTGAAAATTCCTATATTTGATTTGGATTGCGTGACATTTATTTCTAATGCGGTTCAATGGAAAATTGTGTGGTAGGTTCTTCCATTCAGTTCTATATACGTTTGTGTTCTTTTTTTTGTTTTTGAAGTACAAACAATGAAAATTTAAGTACATGAATGTGTCGCATATAATTGCTCTTTTTTGTTTTGGTAATTATGGAGGAGGGTTAAATTTAATTAGTCTCATTAGTTCAGGAGAAAATTTGAAACAAACTTATTTTTTACAGAATGATTGTAAAAAAGGATAATGGATAATATGACTAGAAGATATTTTGGTTACTTTTTATTAAAAGTGAGTTTTTAACTAAAAGACTTGAAAGGACTTTAACTAAAAGCTGTGTTCTGAAATCGATATCTAGGTTAACCTAAAACTTCTACAAGAATACATTTCAAAACCACAATTTGAGCCTTTTCTCATCCCTTTGCTTTGGTTTGATCAAATCTCCAGAGTTAACAAAAACTGTTTTTAAGAAAACAATACTCAAGACAATACCAAAAATGTGCATGCAGTTGAAGTGACCTTGAACAGGGTCACCGAGCATATCTTTAGATTTCGTGTACATTCTACATTATATTGTTTTTGAAAGAAGAGTTTAAGAGTTTTTTTTTTGCGTGTTACCGACACAGGCATTTATCTAACTACTCGAACTTTAAAAAAACGTTTTGAAATATTAGGCCATTACAAAAGAACTCTTCTCAAGCCTTTTCAATAATCCCCCACAAAACACACAAGAGAATGAATATATATTTTTGGAAAACATAGAAATCTAAAATAATTTTTTAGGTAGGTATTATAATGTCTCTGAAAATGGATATTTAGATGTTTTGTTTTGTATATAAATATCCTGATAAAGCCTCTAAGATTTCAATTTTCAGATGTTTAAGTAGCTACATGATGTTTCTCTAAATCCATATCACGTTTCAGATAAAGATGTGTATACACAAAATGAAACAAAACGAAATGAATTGAATAATTTTTGAGGAAATTAGATTAAATCGATTCTATTTAAATAAATATCTATAAGGGTTGTATAAAAACTGTTATAAAAGGGAAAATCCACTTGCTGATTCGAAAGTCATTGTAGGTAGATGATGGTACAATGGAATTAAATTGGCTTTAAAAATAGAAAGGGAGAATGTTTTAACAAAAAAAAAAGTGTGCATTTCTATTTTTGAGAAATTCAGGTAGGTGTATATAGGAATTAAGTTTAATGTCAATGTCAATTTGGATTTTAACCAAAAGGATACATTTTGTTATACATTTGAAAGAGTTTAAGCTTAAAAAAATGAGTCTTGTTTGAAAGTAATAATTATTTTTCATTAAATAAATTTTACTCAAAATAATTAGGAAATAAATTGATTTCAAGAATGTAAACATTTATTGGGGTATGTTATTTTTCTTATGTGAATAAATCAGTGAAAGAGGCAGTGATGAATTATATCATATCGACAGTAAAAAAAATGAATGAAAATTGATAGATGCTAAATAATTACTCATTTTTGGATCGGGTCTTGCTCAAGTGATTTTTGTTTTATATTGTACTCTCAGTAAAGAGGTTATGAATACCCTCATAGTGATTCGAGACACTGCGAGCAATTAGGAAAGGAGGATAGTAATAGAAAGGAGAAATCGATTTTAAATGTCTGCATATTGTAATGAGTGGGAAATATTGAGCCTGGTAAAGCATTCTACATTCGTGTAGTGCGGCTAAAGAAAGAAACCCTGTACTTAACAGTACGTTCGAAATTGGGCTCAAGGGTAAACTGATCTGCATTCCTAGCAGTACATAGTAACAGGCTATTGCACAAAAGCATTGCTCATAAAAATAACGATAAAACAATGACATGAGACCTTGCAGCGATGTTCAAGAGAAGCAAATGTCTCGGTAAAAGAACGATCTCCTATTATTTTTAGAGATCTTTTTTCAATTCAATTTGTAAATTATAGCCAGATCAGAAGAGGTAAAAAACTTCTTGCATCGACTGATTGTGATACTTTGGAATAAGAAATGTATAGACAAAGCAAGTTGTTCAAACTATGTAAAATTATGAATGAAAAAATGGCGACAAACGTTTATGAAGTATTGTGAGCAATAAAAGAAATTTTAAAAATTTTACTTTGAAGAAGGAGAAAGATAAAATCAATAGATTAACATAATAAAGAAAAATTTCAAAGAACAACAAATTAAAAATCACCAAATACTTTGGCGTAAAATGGTTAAGGGACATATATGTAAAGATATTACACGCTTTTGTTTATACACCTATACAAACGATTACAAGTCGAAATTAATTTAAAAAATCTTCGTCCAATATAATTGGTGAGCTAACTAGCTGTCCCAAAATATAAAAAAATATATAAAATACGAGGAACAACATTTTTTAAAAACTGACTTTTATAAAGTGTGTAAGTGTGCAAAAGTGCTAAAAGTTGCAAGTTTTAAAAAAAAATAAAGTAAAATTTTAATAAACATTTTTTTTTACAATTTTTGGATCACATAATCTAATTAAACTTTTACTCGTTTTTAATTTTGAACACGTGATTTTTAGATAAATTGCATTTTTGGAGCTTTGTCCCAAACACTCGTGGACCAACTACTGTTAAATGTTTAGCATAGCTTTCAATAAGAAAACCGTAATTGTATAATTTTTTCTAAAAGATAAGTGAACTGGTACAAGGGATTATTATTTGAGCTGCATTTTCTTAAGTTAAATCAGTGAGGTAGCCCACCAATTTTACTTTTTCCCAAATTTTGAAAAAATATTAAAAAAAGAAGGAAGACTATTTTATTAAAATTTATTAGGTGAACAATTATTATAAAAGATGTGCAAACGATTCCATACTTTCAAAAAAAATTTTTGACATGCATGAACTAAATGCTTGGATGTACATAATAAACTTTGCAAACGGTTTTCAGTCGAACTGTGTTTTTAGAATTTTCAGATTTTAAAGTTGGTGGACTACCACACACTTTATTGAATTGCTAATATACAAAAAGGTGATTCTACTTTTTTTTTTCAAAAGTTGTATATATGTACTTGTACAAACGATGTAAAAACGATTAATCATTATCATTATCAGATCTTAAAAATCCAAAGTTTGTAGGCCTACTACATGCTTACGTTTTTTAAAAAAGTGAATTACTGAATTTGAAAATAAAATAAACTTATAAGAGCAAACAAACTTATAAGAGCAAACTTAAAAAAATAAGAAAATATTTTCAACGAAAAGATTCTTAAAAAGATTAAAGTTTCTACAATTTCTGATATTTATTAATAGTTATTCAAATAATTAAGCATTAATAGAATAGGTACTCAAGATGATTACAAATTTCAAAAAAAAATGCTTGCAAAGGTCTTCAAAGTCCAAAAATTTCACGTTTGAACAATTTTTTGAACTTGGTTCCTATATACTGAAAAGAAAAATACATTACATATTTCAATGAAATGAATTTTACTAACACTACCGGAAAAAATGAAGGAATAAAAATAATGTGAGAAATGATGTCATCGGAGTTTAAAAGAAGCACTTTGTAGTTCCGAATGGTAATAAACGGTGTCCCAAAATGTACATAGGAATTGAATTGCACACCTATAAAAAATAGATAAATATGCTATGCAACTGTTTACAACAAAAAACGACCAAATGAGCTTGATTTTAACTTGGATTCCCATTGTTCGCCTCTGTAATGGTCACTCTTCGTCTCTCTGATGGTCTTACACACTTTCACCTTCTTTTCGACGTTGTTATAAGCGATCTTGAAATTTATTTTTTACAGGGTATTTTTTTTTATTCTGCATTGGATGTTCTTGTCGATATGGTTTGAACGTTTGGAATGTCAAATATGGTCAGTAAGGTTTAGAAATTCATCATGAATCCTTTTATGCTTCTTCAATGAGCAAAATTGTCTTATATGGAGCGAAGAAAATCCTCAAGCCTTTAATGAATCACCATTTCATCAAGTAAAATTGAGTGTATAGTGCTTATTAAACTGTGGCGCCAACATCGGTCTTTATAAACTTCACATAGAAAACGATTCTAATCTGTCCGATATTTCGAATTGAAAATTTTGACATTTCTCGACGTTTTAAAGTCTAGAATCTAAATAAAAGATTTTTAGAGAGATGCCTTTGCGTGCGTGTGTACGTAAAGGACTTTCAAAAAAATGCGTAGTTGGTTTTTTTACTATAGCAATTTAAAAAAAGAGTGCAAATTTTGGTTGACCCAAAATATCTCACGAACCAATAACGCTAGCGTCTTAAATTAAATTTTATATTATATAACATGACCCGACCGCAAATATTTTACGAACAAAAAATGATTGTATCTCCAAAATAATTGTATGCGCCGAAGAATAACGTTTTTGACATCTAGAAAAAGTTTAAGAAAAATCCAATTGACAGTTAAAAAAAAAAAAACATTACTAAAAGTTAGTAAAAATTAACTTTCGACTAGAATATCTTGTCAAAGAATTAAAATATAAGTTTTAAATCAATTTTATCTTATAAAAATATTACCTTCAACATTAAGTACTTTTTTATAAAAATCCAATTTTTCCAAAATCCATAAGTTTTTTCATAAAAATTCAAATCTACACAAAATACTACATAAAATTGGACAAAATTAGTGTTCGATTCTCGATATCACTTGAATAAATGATGGTATTGACTTTAAAATGATTTCATTCTTTAATAAATTTTGTTGTTATCGTAAAATAATGGTGCTAAAATTCAATCTGAATTTGCTTAAAAAAAAAAAAACAAATAAAAACTTTTAAAAAATGCTACTAAAATTGATAAAAATTGTTTTTCGACTAAAAATCTCGGGAACAAAAATAGGTATTGAAATCAAACCTACATTTAACTTAAAACTTTTTTTTTACAAAACACGAGCTACAAAAACTCGGGTATTAGGTGAAACAAGAAATATATTGAATATATTTTTTTTATCTCACACAAACGTGTAAACGTTTTGGGCAAACCGATGGATGGGAAAGTTATCAGACTGATTGATTTTTTATTTCCAAAAACAGCTAAACATCGAAAAAATGTATTTTTTTTAAAAAATGGCGGCGCAACTTATCATAAAGCACACTTAACCACAAATTTGGTGACACCTTTATTTTCAAAAATGGTCCTTTAAACTGGTCCCCTAGTTCGTGCCACTTAACTCTTTTTGATTACTTTTTATGTCTTTATGGGGCCATGGCAAGCCATTGGCCTATTCGAAAAACCAGCATTTTTTGAAACATTGAAAGCTAAAATTAATGGCTCCATTGACGTCACCTCGAGATTTATTGAAAAAAGTAGTACAAAATTGAAAAGTATCACCAGATTTAAATAATAAAATTAATTTCAACAAAGTTTTTGTATTATTATTTAAAGTTCTCAAGCTTTTATAAAAACACCCGAAACTTCAAATTTTACCTATGAGCAACTTGATAATCTCCCTCTATTGATTGAATGACAAAATAAATTTGCTCCTTTAAAACAGCCTTGAGTCTAGACCTTAATTTCAAAATAAACTAAGAATGTAAAAGCAACAATTTGATAAAGAGCTTACATCATTTAACTTATATTTCTGGCAACCTTAAATATAGAAAATGCAATTCAAACAAGTTGATTTATTTGGTAATACTGTATATATATTTTTATATATGATAAATCCTCATGATTACGCTTTAAATATACTTTCCCTTGACCATTATAAAAATAAATTAAAAAAAATTAGACACATGATGTTTTGCATATTTGGCAAGGACTCCTTTTGACCTAATGGCATAGTAAATATACCAATGAAATCTAAAATCCTCGTCTTACTAAAATACTCCCTAAATGAATTTTCAGTATAGAATAGACAAACAAAAATGAAAAAAAGAAAGAAAGAGAGAAAAAGAAAAAAAACAAAGGACCTGAAGGACAACATTATCCTTTACAAAACCAAACTGAATCCTACTTTTAATGGATCATTTAATAGTTCTGAGGGTTAGAAAATAAAATATAAAGTCCTTACTTACGTTATATACGACCTTAACTCTTTCTATATACATATGTATGTGTTTATGCAATCCCACAATTTGTTGATGAAGAGAAATAAGAAGAAACAAATAAATCCTTCCATACTTATTGCTTTTCAATATAGTACCTATACACCGTTAGGTTGGTCCTTTTTTCTTATATGTATGTCATGATAGGTGTATCTCTGAATAAAATTGTCTTAAAGTAAACTTCGATCCTATATTTTGGTTGCCTGGTATAGAAATATCCTCTTTTTCTTAACTTCTTTGGAAATTATTCGGACAAAAAACTTAGTCCTGCGTTACTATTATCGATAATACGGTTCAGTTAGCTATAACTAACTTATACGAGTATAGGTATATCATAGAGGGTTCTTTATCGCTTTGTGTAATATTCTAATGTGAAGTAAATATACATATATGTATACTCCTACGCATTTAAGTTATACAGAAGAGCTCCATATAGGTCTAGAGATATGTGGCTTTTAGCTTGTGAAGGGAAAAAAAGGACTAAAAATAGAATTTAAAATAAGCTCCGTAAAACGTATGACTGGGCAAAGTTAATAATCCAAAAATCCCTCTTACACGCCCTGAATATTCGAGTTGAGGATTTAATGAACCTTATAGCTTAGTGAAAATGTTTAGGAATACTATTTTATAATATTGCGGCTTAATATACCTCCTACACCTATATGCTTAACTTATATGTCTACAGAAAAACGAAGTCCTACATATTCGTACTGTATATAGGTTTTAACAAGCCTCATTTTCTAAGCATGTATTGTATACTGTACATAGAAAGTAGATTATAATTTAGAGAATAAATTTATTAATTATTCATTAATTGTTTTAATCGAAGTTGGTTTTCATATTAGGTATATATATGTATTTATATATACCTCTTCTCCTGTACACCAAACACGTGTACGGTACGTACCTACATAGAAGGAACCTAATTCAAAAGGGTAATCTAAGTAATTAAAATAAAACAAACATATACAAATTTGTGTTAGCATCATTACACACACGAAACGATACAAAACAACGTAACGGTGAAGGTTGTGATGACAATGCAAAGTGGGGTTATGTTATGTTTTTATAAGGGCTGATATTAAGGGTATTGGCTTGGGAGACAATTTTACAAGAGTAGCTATCTATTCGAACATGTGAATAGAATGGTAAGGTAGGTGAGTTAATATTGTAAATGGCTTCTTAAATCAATTTTGTTTCGTTTTTCTGTTTTCAGAATGTATACATTCTCAAAGAGGAGGTTGGTTATAACCTCTACAAACAAGATATCTACTTTTGTAAAATTTAATTTTAAATACTTAATAGGGTTGGTTGTTTTACTTAAATTCCTAATGTTGTTGATATGTACTCTACATAAATTCGAGTTGAAGGTGTTTTGGCATATCGACGAATACGATGATATTATGTTGTGACAATGAATTTATTGGAATTACACATTTGCATGAGAATTATTAGTTTGAAGTGTGTACCTACTTATTTTGTTGCTTCATAGTGTATGTTGGATGTATGTCAAAAATAAGTTGTAGAAATTTGAAACAAAAATCTTAAAACTGCTATTTTTAAAATGTGTGTAGGGATCGTCGAAAAAAATTGTTATAGACATTTTCTTAATCTAAGAAGTTAGGTTCCAATAGAAATTTAATCATCAATATTTAGTCATCCTCAAGTTTATTTTGTTAGCTAGTGAGATTTTATCTTGTACCGATTTTATTTAGTTTAAAAAATCATCGATTGGATTGTTCTCTAAAAAAGAGGCTGGGATGCGACCCACACTGATAACTTCCCATCCTGTCTGTCGATTTGTCTTGCTTAGAATATTTTAATTTTTGAAAAGCTATTTGAGTCGTAGGTACATTTTTATCAAGTTTTAGTATTGTTTTTTGTTAGGTTTTTATTGTTTGTAAAAAATCTGTCAATTATATTTTTTTCAAAATTTTTCCGAATGTTGAAAACAATATTTCTTATAAGTTAAAATTATTTGGAAGCCATAATCTCAAATTTTTGAAAAGATATTTGAGTCGAAAATCAATTTCTACCAATTTTTGTTAAATTTATTTTAGGTTTTTAATTTTTTGTAAAAAAAAACTGTCAATTCGATTTTTTTCAAAATTTTACTGAATGTTGACAACAATATTTTTTGAAAGATAAAAGTAGTTTTAAGCCAATATCTCAATGCTTTGAAAAGATATTTGAGTCGAAAGTCAATTTTTACCAATTAATTATTAATTTTTGTTTTAGGTTTTTATTTTTTTTGTTAAAAAAACTGTCAATTCGATTTTTTCAAAATTTTTCCGAATGTTGAAAATAATAAGTTTGAATCCATAATGTCAAGTTTTTGAAAAGATATTTGAGTCGAAATTCAATTTTTACCAACTTTGAGTAATGTTTTTTTTTAGGTTTTTATTTTTTATAAAAAAAACTGTTAATTAGATTTTTCTCAAAATTTTATCAGATGTCAAAAACATTATTTTTCGTTGCACAAAATTGTTTTGGAGATGAAATCATATTTCAGTCGTAAAATTTTCGAGGTGACAAATTTTTTTTTCAGTTTTTTTGATTTATAAAAAAACCGTTAGTTGGATTTTTTTCCAAAAACATAATTGTTTTGTATCACGTTACAATATATAATATAAAATTTAATTCAAGTCTCGTACGTACACACGCACGCACAGACATCTTTCTAAAAATCTTTTATTTCGACTCTAGGGACCTTAAAACGTAGAGAAATGTCAAAATTTTCAATTTGACAAATCGGACCCTTTACAATAACTTCCTATATGAAGTTAAAAATAGGGAGAAATCAATAATAAAATATTTTAAAAAAATTAACATACATTATAAATTAAATTAAAAAATGATAATACCTATTAAAAATCTGTAAAAAAATATGTTTGTTTTAAATTAATATTTTTAATAAAAAATTTTAAGCAAAAATAATTAATTCAATTGTGAATTAATTTGTCAGCAAAAAATTGTTTTTTATAAAAAAAAAATTGTTAAAAATTTTCTTTGGCAATGAATGAAAAAATAATGACACTTTGGAAAAGAAAACATTTTTCTATTGAAATAATGTAACCATTTCTTGTGATACGGTATAACTTAATTTTTTTTATAATTTTTTTGAAGATGAAAACAATTTCTACTTTTAAAACATTTTTTTGATTAATGGTGTTCAAAGGAATCAGTCTCTCCCAAGGAATAATTTATTTTGAATTTTGAAAAAGGATATAAAATTTGGTAGTCAAGGCTAAAAATTTTAAATATTTACTGAGCAAATACCTATTTTACGGTGTCAAAGAATAGTACAGGATAAAATTTCAATGAAACAAAGAAACAATGATATCCACAATTCCTAAAAACGTACGCAACACTGAACGATAAATAAGCTTTAAGTTTTAAATCAATTTTACCAAAAGTAAAACCCAAAGAACTCGTATCTCTTTTAGAACTTATTCTTAAAAACTACTTTTATTTACATTTTTTAATAAATTATGAAAACTAATATAAAGATCAATTTCCATAAGTTTTTGTCGGTAAGTATTCTTACTTAAAACTTAAATTAAAATGTATGTTTAAACTTTAGTTATAGATTTTTATTATAAACACAATTATTTAAATTATATAAACTATATATTATGTATGTTTGAAATAAAAATAATTTTAAAAGGTATTTTGTAATAATTTCCTATTTTTTATAGTATTTATCAAACTCCTTATACTATACTTATTATACGGCTTGAAAACATAATGCTTACACCATAAACAAACACTTCTATCATTGTTTCTTGTAAATATTCTTTGTTTTCTTTTTTCTTACTTTATTAAACAAAAAAACCGATTTACTTTTATTATAATTTTCTTTTCTTAGTTTTAAGTTATTGCTAATAAGATTTAAAAAAAATAAAAACAAATAACTTTCGCTCAAGAAAAACAACAACAAGCAAAAATTAACAACAATCAAAAATTCTATATTTAAAAAAAAAAAATTAAACATCAACAATCTCAACAGAAATAAACAACAAAAAAATACAACAAACTCCAAAACAACAAATTAAAAATTAATTAATTATATTATATTTTTTTCAACAAAAAATATATATAAAAATACTAATATATATGGACACAAGCTACACACCTCTTCCGGAAATAACAGAATATATAAAATATATTAAAAAAAAAGTAAATCTGAATTCACACAAATAAACTCATTTTTATGGATAAATATTCAGTTTTATTCGAAAAATTATAGATTTATATGCAAAAAATAAACAAAACTCCAAAAATTCACAAGAGAAAAAAATATATATATAAATAAAAAAACTAACCCCCTCTCCTTCAGCCTTCAGAATATATATATATAATATACATATCAAAATATACATCCACGAATATACAGAAAACTAATACTACTACTTTTACTACTATTTAATACTACTACTACTACTATTACTACAACTCAAAAACTACAAGAAAAACAGAAAAAGATCCCAAAATTTTTCAAAATAAACAATAAAAACAAAAATAAATAAATAAATTAATCAAAAAACAAAAAAAACAAAAAAACATTTTTCAAAAAATCAAAAATTGAAAAATTAAAATGAAAAGATGTTAACTGAAAAAATCCAATATCGCTTGTTTGTCTGTGTGCAGGGTTTACGGTGTCGTGTGACGTGCCGGGCTGAAGCGAGTCCCTTTGGGCGGTGTACTGTACCTCTTCTTAGTTCCTCCCCCCTACTACGCCTATGCAACCGCCGCCGCCGCCGTGTAGCAGCACCTTGAAGCGAGGAGATGGATAAAGATGTTTTATCTTAAAGTGTCCGCTAGGGTGTAGTGAATTTCATTTGAACAGATCAGATTGTAGATACTTTTTGAAATTTACCTCAAAAAAAAAAAAAAAAAAACAAATTCAAACTTAAATACGGATTTATTGTAGTTTTTGATAACAAGGATTATGA
Organism: Eupeodes luniger; assembly: GCA_951509635.1. Classification (NCBI taxonomy): domain Eukaryota; kingdom Metazoa; phylum Arthropoda; class Insecta; order Diptera; family Syrphidae; genus Eupeodes; species Eupeodes luniger. The sequence goes on from OX608073.1 coordinate 55,449,881, forward strand.
TTGCCAATATTCTCCTTTCCTTCGAAGAGCATCAGACACAAACAAGGATTTCTTTCCAATTCGAGAATTCGAGCAAAGAAGATGCAAAGTATCGCAGCATAAGGACGAAAACGTGTAGCACCACGAGAAAAAATATCAAAACTACCCCCAGAGCAAAATGTGCATCTTTTTGAGAAGGAAATCTGAAGGAGGGTGTGTGTGAGAGAGTGAGAGAGAAAATGAGAGAGAAAGAGGTGTGTAGTAACTGATGGCGAGAAACAACATTGTTTTGTTTGTTTTTTATTTGTCTTAAATGACAAGATGATTGGATTTCAAAAATAACACACAAAATATAAATTTTGTGTAATGGAAAATGCAAATCGAATAAGAGAACATAAAAGAAAACGAAAACGAAACAAACCGAAAAATCATAAAATAAAAACAAAAAATCGAAATCTGATCTGTTCATTGTTCACTACATAATCCTACAACTGGAAGGATGCGTTCATTGAAGGACACTAAAGGACAACGACGACAGAAGTCATCATGTCATGGGGGAGATGGATTTGGGGGATGATTTGGAGCAAACCGGATGTTGATGGAGGTAGCAGCGGAAAATGATGTTAATTTTTGGCAACATGGTGGTGAGTTAAAAGGATGATATATTTGTTTGTAAAATCACTGTTGTCATACTATACACGTATAAATGATATATAGTTCACATTTATTTTTAATATAAATTATATTATAGTGGAATTAATTTCTATATACATACTTATTCTAAATTATTAACAAATTATTTTTTCAGGATTATATCATCTAAGAAATATGTTAGTGTTTTTTTTTTGTTTTTATGGATGCATGTTTCTAACATTCTGTTTTTTTTTTTTTTTTTTTTTTTTTGAAAATTTGACTGTTTTTTTTTATTTTATGGTATCAAATTCTTTTGAAGGCTGTGAGTATAAAAGTTATGCAATGTTTCTCATGTTACATATTTTTACTTAATAATTAATAATAAAATTCCTCTTGAAACCAATTGAGTAAAGAAATTCAAGAATTTTGAATAAGACATTAGACAGTTTTTTGCCAAGAAAATTGAATAAAACAAACAAGCTTATATTTGTAAGTTTTTGGTAAGTTAGAAACTAAGCACGATTTTTTTTTTTATTTCAAAACAATTGAGTTTTGGGTGTTTAACAAGAGATATTTTTTTTTAATTTTGAGATTTCCCAAGCAACAATTTTTGGTAAAAAATCGGCTTACAAACCGATTTATAACCCGAGGTTATTTACCGAAAAGTAATGAAATCGGTAAAAATCACGGCTGGGAAACGTTCCAGAACCATTACCATTACCCGAAATGGTCGGTAACTTTTGAACTTGGGTTTTTTCTTGGTAACAAAAAACCGATTTTAAAGAGTTAAATAATTACTTCTTCTAAACCTGGGTTTTTGTGTGGTAACAAAAAACCAGCTTTAAACGGTAAAATAATAACTTCTTATTGCAGATTTAATGTAACCGATAAGAAGCGGTTAATATCTTACGTTCCGTTAACGTTATTTTGAAGCGTTATGGTGACGTATTTTATTTACCAGTTATTACAGGTAGTAAGGCAACCTACAAATCGGTTGTTTTAATACCTAGTTTCAACGTTGTAATTAGGTTACTTAAAAACCATTATTTTTCGTCGGTTAGAATTTGGTTACCAAAAAACCCAGTATAATTCCGAAACAAGTTATTTTATAACTTTCCTGAAAATAAAATTCCTTTAAAATAAAAAGAGGTTACAAAATTACTTTTTACATGTTTTTTATTCATGTTTAAACTTAACATTTATCTACTTTAGGAACTTAAAACTAATGCATACTTTAATATATATATATTAATATAACTTAAGATTAATAAACAAAATTTAATCGGTTGCTGCCCCGTCGCTGAAAAAAAATACACAAATTTATTAGAAAAAAAAATAAAAGCAATATTATATTTTTTAGTTTATTATAGCTACATAAATATATAAATAGAACTATATAAAAAGAAATGTAGGTAAAATTAACTTACATTTTTCCTAGCCTGAAACGGTCCTGTTTCAAGTGCGTTTTTATGTATGCGGATCCCTCCGCATCGCTAAAGTTAGGGAACCTCTTCCTGACCGCCTCCACCATCACTCCAAAAATTCGCTTAAACACATCGGACCGTTTTTTGGTGGCCGTCCCGAACCACGAGTATTCGAGAAGCAAAGTGTCTCCAAACATGCACCTGGACATTGTGCGAACAGTTTTATTCGCGCTTACTCCTCCAAATGTGCTGAGTTTCCGAATCTATTTAAAAGAAAAACAGAACGAAACGAAAATTTTAGTTATAATTTAACACATAGAGAAAAATAATATTAGTAAAAATTCATTAGTAAGAATACATTAGTAAAAATACTTCCAGCTCAATTATATGGGCGTGATCTTTGATGGGCATTAAGCTGTCAGGAATTTCAGCTGTATCCGTCCTCGCAACTCCAAGGCACAATTTCTTAATAAAAAGGTTCCAGCTAACCTCCGTCTTAGCCATTAACTTTTCGAGGAGTTGCATATTTTCGACGGAATCCACTTTTAATGCCCCCAGCTCAGCAACATTTCGAGGGACTGGACTTGCCCTTTGTTCAGCCCGCACATTTTGAATTGTTTGTAAGGCAATTTGCTGTTGAGAAGTGTTGGAATCTGAAATGTTCAATAAGAAATATTTTACAACTTATTTTTAAATTGAAACATTTAACAAAAAGAATAACATTTTGTATGGAATGATAAGAGTTATATTCTTTTGGGCTATGACATCTGCTGCTAAGTACTTCTGGAAACTGCATAGTTTCGAATTGAGACGACAAGTATTTAAGCTTTTTAGGTTTTAGAAAATTTTAATTAAATTAATAAATCGAAAGTACTTACCAATATTATCAAAAATGATTTTGCGCGCTATTTACTGCCAGGCGTCCGATAGTTCGAGTCATTGTTTGCGTTCAGGAAAAATGCTAGTAATATTTGTACTTGTTTTTTATGTGGAAGTAAAAAAGATGTGATTTGTTTACTTATTTTTTTACTAGAGAGTTAAAAAGAAGAGATTTTTTTACCTATTCTTTATAAGAAAAGGTGAAATAGGGAAGAAAATTACCCAAAATAACGTTTCATGCAATAAAAATAATTAAATTTAATGTATTCCAAAATGACTTACCAAATATCCTTTTGGACACAATAATCCTGTTGACTCCAACTCCTTTGATGAACAATCCTTTTGTTTTCGATAAATTACTTTTATATAATTTTCACAACTCACTTATTAGCACTTAGCAAACTTTACGACTTCACGCCACGCACAACAAAAACCAACTGACGAAAACATAGTCTGATACTGATTGGAAAATAGTTTGTGTGGTTGAGTGAGTTTGGTTGTGGAGAGAATACAAATGAGTTAGACTATTACTGAGGCTCTAGAAAGGTAATATTTAGACTAAATATAGATAATATGGAGTAAAAAATAGTAATTTTTCAACTTTTACTAAAAAAAGGTTATATTTCAACTCAAAATTAAGCTTTTTTAAAACCAAATTTACAATTCAAATCAAATTAGTAAAATATGAACCAATAAAACAAATTATTTAAAAACCAATTTGACTTAACTACCAATAAAATAAGTTTTTTTATAACCAGTTTTACATTTTTAGTAAAACTGGTAAGATTATAGCCAATAAAATAATTACCAAATTCAAAAGTGTTTTTTTTTTAACTTGAAAAATCAGTTATTTTAAAGCTGGTTTTGAACTTGATAGCTAGAACTGGTAATAAATTAACCAGAAAATTGAAAAAAATTAAATAATTGGTAAATATAAACCTGATTTATGACCCAAGTTTCAAATAGGATTTTTTAAAGCCAATTTTAAACCTGGGTTATTAAAATACCTAAAAAAAAGGATGCAAAATTACCTGAAACTAACTTTGGGTTTATTTCAGGGTTTGTTCTTACCGAAAATTTCCCTTAGTTAAAATATAACCTATTTCAAACCATTTTAAAACCAAGGTTATTCCAGGTAAAATTAATAACCGCGGTAATTTTGCTACTGAGGTTACAAATTGTTGCTTGGGTTGTCTTGAATTTTTATATTATTAAAAAGAAATAATATTTTAAAATTCAGTTTTAGACATTATTAAAATAATTTAAAGATGTTAAAACCAATGTTGCCAGGTTTAGGAAATTCGCTGGATTTCAAAATCATACAAAATTAAATACCCAACACTTTAAATACAAAAAAAAAAACTAAAAACTTAATTTAAAAAAAAAAATATTTAGAAAATGGAATTTAGAAATTTTACCGATTTAATTTTTCTTTGAAAATTTTATATTCATATTATAACACTATAAACAACAAATTCACTATTGGCTGACGAACATTTTCAAAATTATGAAGAAAGACCTGTGTTTTCATTAAGTTTCTTATACCATTAAAAATAACAAGTATACGCCAAGTGTCCCAATTTTATATTTATTGCTAAATTGGGTGACACACGTGAAAACTTTGTACTGTTTTTTTTTTACCATCTATCAAAAGTTCTAATGAAGTACTGTATTTCATATTTTACATTAACACAAAGGGTGTTTTTTTTAAAGAGATTTTTAGAACTTTGAAATGAAATATAACAAAGATGATTTATTCAAATTAACATCAAATTCAATTTCCTTTTATAATCTTCTGCCATTTTAATTTCAATATAATTTCATTCAGAAGACTGTCGTAGCTGGCTCGGTCATAGTCTAACTTGGATTTCTGATTTTCAATAACTTTTTCCAACATTTGTGGCTGTTTATCAATCAGTAATAACGCGTTGAATGTTTTTCTCCAAGCCAATCAATCGGTCTTATAGGTGTAGAATAGTGACTTCACATCTACGCACAAAAAATATCCCAGCGGCGTTAAATCGCATCATTTTGGACGCCAATCCAAATGTCCGTAGCTTAAAAATATGCAGTTACCAATCGTTTCCTTAATTAAATCAATGGTGGTACGAGCTACATGATGTGACATCGTGCTCCGTCTAGTCAAAACCACAGCACATTGCAGATTTTTTAAGAAGTCTGTTCACACAAAAACCGTACCAATTAGTTTTTGTTTTGGTGATACGTATTTCGAACAGAACCATGATTTTCAAAATAAATTGCACAATTTGGAAGCGTTGTTCAGGAATCACTTTATTTATGTCAAAATTTGCAGCTAAACTTAAAATAAATAACTTGACACCTTACTTATAGTTCTGTGACTAAAAAAAAAAATTACTGTCCAAATACATGTTTCCTTTGAAAAATACAATAAAACAAAAACAAATAGTAATTTTTCCAACTGTTATGGCTTTATAACGAAAAAAAGCATAACCAATAATTATAAAATTAAATGGGGTCTTCTTAAGGGATCACATCGAAGTTGAGAGGCCATCAGTTGACAAATGACAAGAAGGCCGATAACATACGATTTGTGAATTTTGTGGAACATAAGTGTTGTCAACTGGCATACTTGTCACACGAACTTTCTGTAAAACTTGCCTACATAAGTCACGATAGGTGATTTATTTTAGAAAAAACTTCTCCGCTGAAAACTTTTTCTAGAACACAAAGTTGTTCAAGCCTAAAGTGACTTATTTAATTTCTTATTTTCGCAGAAGTTAATAAAAAAAACACTATATTTTCACTATACAATGTTCATTAAGTGTAATCTAAAAAAAAAATATGTAGAAAATATTAAGTTTCGGAAAAATAAACCATCATTTTTACATTAGAACCCCAACAAAATTTTACCGATGTAACTTTTAACGAAAACCTAAAACTATGAACAAATATATGGGTTTTATTAATTAGTCCAACAAAATCTAATAACAAGTATACGCCCCAGTACTCAACAACAAAGTTTCTGCAAGACACAATATATGTCAACTTATTGGTATTTCTTCTCTGAGCAAGAGGTTTTAGATCAATGAAAATTCACCTCGTCTCATAAGATGGAACATTAGAATAACTAAACATTTTTCGTAAGGCAAATTTTGTGAACCTTTTTTGAACTATTTCTTTCTATTCGACAAATGCTAGACACGGTAAAGGGGCTCCCGCTCCATATTAGAGTACAATATTCTAAATGTGGTCTGACAAAACAAGAATAAAGAGCTTTCAATGCATAGGGGTATTCGAAATCTTTTAAATTTCGAATAACAAACCCTAGCATAGAGTTTGCTTTTGAGATCGCATGGTCTATGTGTTTTGAAAAATTCATCTTAGAATCGAAGAATACGCCTAGATCCTTATGGCAATCAAATCTTTTTAAAATTTCGTTTTCGAGTTTGCATTTCTTATTCTTAAAATATAGCTCATTGATATTACACCATTCAATAAAATTATTTAAATCAATTTGAACTTTTCTTGCATCGTTCGATGAATTTATGGAACTGAATATTTTCAAATCGTCAGCAAAAATAGAAGACATTTAGAAAAAGTAAGATGTAATGGTACATAAGTCATTCATAAAAATGATAAAAAGAAGTGGTCCAAGGTGACTACCTTCAGGAACACCCGAAAAATGTATAATTTCCTTAGACAAGGCATTATCAACCTGTTTTCTACGTACTAAATATAAATAACTTTTTATCCACATTAGGTGCAGAGAGTGAAATCCATATAACTCAATCTTTTATTCATGACATCTTATCTTACCACATAGACTGTCCTTTTTTAGTAGCTTTCATAGATCTATACGCTCCTTTACGTGATTTGAGAAATTGTTTCTTATTTTGCGAAAAAATCGTTTACAATATGCTTTGAAAGCTTAATAAAAATAACTGTGCTGATTTAGGTCGTAGGATCAACCTATGCCCAGAACTTTGAATGATGTTTTTTGTCATGCTAAAAAATGTTAACAAAATATTTTTAAAAACCAACTTTAGTTTTGATTTTTTTCTTCTTATTTTGAAAACCTGAAATACTTATGTTATTAAAAAGCTTTGGTTTTTGCAAATTTTACTCTCACTTAAAAATGCAAATAGTGTTAAATTAAGAAATTTAAGTTATCTTTCGAAATTAGGTAGGTTTTGTTCTCTAAATTTCTTATTGGAATCATACAAATATACTCATGTTTTTGATTCTTTTTTTTAGATAAACGCCCAATAGTCTTTAAAAAAAAAACTCAAAACCTTGTTTATCATTTTTTGAACAATAACTAAAACTAAAATATCCTCATTATAATTCTTAGCATATTTATAGAACCAAGTCAAAATAAAATCGGTAAACTCTTCTTTTTCTATTGAAAATTTACAACAATAAAGCAAATAAATCCTTCTTAAATTGTATGTGATTGAAATCAGCATCCCTAATAATGTCTGGGTAATAAATGTGTTACTTATTAAATGAATCCTCTTACTTTAAGGAATTTTAATTACTAGAAAAATACACTCATCACATCAAATATGATTCACTTCCTGCAAAATTGTTCAAAAGAATAAAACATATTTTTGACTAACATCCAATTTAAGCGAAATAATATTAATTTTTGCAAAACTTAACAAAAAAATCTAACATGACATTTCACTTGTTTCCTTAAAATATATTTTATTTATTTAAAAAAAAAAAATATCAAAAAAGAAAAAACTTAAAACAATAATTAAAAACAACATCCATCAAAACTGAAAACAAAAAAAAATAAAAATTATTTATTTGAAAAACACTTATTCATAAACTAATATTTTCATCCTATAAAAAGCTTCTTCAATATTTTTCTCACATAAAGATATTTCAAAAAAAAAAAAAAAAAAAAAAAAAACGTACCTACATAAATTCCCAAATGACCACATCACCTCCAAACTATCTATACACAACTCACCTATATTTATTCGTCGGAATAAGATTGACATGGCTTTCAGCAACATCTGCTTGTTTCAAAATAAAAACATTTTCGAAAGAAATCCCACCAAAAAAAAAATACAGAACTCTCAATCGAAATAAACATTTTATTTTGTTTTGCCATCAAATATTACTGAATAGGTAATATTTCTTCTACCCTTACACTGCCCGTAATCCCACCACCAACATCTCAAGACCGACCGCCGACGACCGACCTCCTCTCTGTAGACGCTGCAGCCGCAGAAGCTGCGCTGCTGCTGATGCTGCTTCAGCGGTGAGATTTCAAAATACATAATTTCAAAAATAAACTCAGGTACAGAAAATGAATCAATATGCGATTACTTTTCTTTGCCCAGCTGTTTTGTGTTTCGTAAATATGTTAATTCTATATAAACAAATAACTGCACATATGTAACCAACTTGTTGTTTTCAATAAAAATACGAATTCAAAATTAGAAGAACTTCAAAAAAAGCATTTCCCATACCGGGAATCGAACCCGGGCCTTCTGGGTGAAAGCCAGATATCCTAGCCACTAGACCATATGGGATATAAAAATTTTGCTGGAAAATGTTCGTTTTATTGTAATTGTTCTTGACAACCTGTTTAGAATTTATATTTAGATACATTTGTATCTACGTCAGAGCTTTAGAGATACATTTGTATCTTTTGGCTTGCATCGTATCTATGTGACTAATTAAATTGTTATTATTACACTTTTGTGCAGTGTGTTGGTTTGTTAGTTTAGTTCGAGTGGGTTTTGAATATAAATTAAGGCATAAAACAAATATCTAGGTACGTTTTGTACACAAAGATAGATAGTGAATGAGATACATTTGATGAGTGTACAACTTTACAGTCAGCGACGACGACGACTCGAGGACGACGTTGATTGAATGCAAATCGTGTAGCACCTTCAGTCAGAAGATTCTTCAGGTGTACGAATCTACGAAAATAAAGATACAAATAAAATATGAATTAAGTCAAAGAATCTTTTTTTCTTTCATTTTTATTAAATATTCATATCGCTGTTTGCTGTTTCTCTTATGCGCTTATTCACACTCCAAAGAGAATATTTTGTTTGTTTATTTTGAATTTTTCGTTCTTTCTTTTATGACTTTTTCTTTTTGGTTTTGCTTTAATTTTGGTTTCATGGTGACAATGAACTTCCTGGTGGTATGACGCTGAAGTGTGCCGCGAAGTGTCAATGATTGGATTGGTGGGGGGTGTTTGCTTTTTGCTTCTTGCTTCTTGTTTTCTTTGATTTCCGGCAGGAATAATGTATCTCTAAAATAATATTTACATTCATTTAATTTTGATTTCACACAAAAAACAAATAATTTATTATATCTGCTATGTTAGTTATGTCAAAAGGTATAAAAGTATCTTATGATGAGGTATGCGCACATATTTCGTGCGGAAGAACAGATTCATTTGTACGATGAGAGAATAAATTTAATTTAATTTAATTTGATTCAAATAATTTATTAGGCAAAGTGATATTTGAATTGTTGTCAAATTTGTATTTCCATCACGATTGCACAAAGAATTTTGATAGATTTGTTAGTTTTTCTTCATTAAAATATTTCTCAAGTTATATTTCGCTTTTGAGAAGACTTCTCAATGAATATTTTAAATGGAAATAGAAATTCAATGGATTGTTTAATTTTTAAAAAGTAACTTAACTTTGAACACTGAACTAAATTGGTAGGTAATATAGATGAAAAGATTGTCAATATGATGTAAAAATCATCAATATAACTCAAGTGAATGTTTTCATGCACTATAAGTTCAAAAGCATTGCGTCAATATGATGAAAGTCTTATGTGATGAATCTCTTACATCAATCTCTTACATCAATCAATCAATCTGTTTCATCAAAATAATGACAAAAAATGACCCTTATTAATGAAAGCGATCATCAATACTATTCATTTAATCATAATATTGTTGAAATTCTTCTCATTATATAAATATGTATTTCTTTAAATTTAAAATTCTTCATCAAATTTTCATCACCGTTTTAAGAAATATATTTAATTTTGAATATTTATTATGAAAAAATGCATCAATATTTTGACTAAATTAATAATATTTATGATGTCATTCTTCAATATAATGAATTAATTCATCATATTGATGATCGCATTCATTAATATTATGAATTTTTTCATCAATATGATGAACAAGTTTCTTCAATATGATGACTAAATTCTTCAATATCATAATTAAACTTGGAATGTATGTAATATGATAAACTAAATTTAATCATAAATAATTTATAAATATGATTAATACGTTCGTCAATATGACGATCTAAATGTTTTCATTATATAAACACAAAAAATGGAAAATTCCTAATCATATTTTTATCTATGTTTTAAGAAATATATTTTATTATCAATATTCTGACAAAAAAAAAACACTCATCAATATTATGATTAAATTAATAATATTAATGATCTCATTCTTCAATATAATGAATTAATTCATCATATTGATCATAGAATTCATTAATATTATGAATTTTTTCATCAATATGATGTACAAGTTTCTTCAATATGACGACTAAATTCTTCAATATGATAATTAAATTTGGAATGTAATATGATAAACTAAATTTAATTATAAATAAATCATAAATAATGATTCATACGTTCGACAATAATGATGATCTAAATGTTTTCATTATATAAACAAAAAAAGTAGAAAATTCTTCATCATATTTTTATCATTGTCTGAAGAAATGTATTTTATTATGAGTATAACGATACAAAAAAACTCATCAATATTATGATTAAATTAATAATATTTATGATCTCATTTTTCAATATAATGAATTAATTCATCATATTGATCATAGAATTCATTAATATTATGAATTTTTTCATCAATATGATGAAAGTTTCTTCAATATGATGACTAAATTCTTCAATATGATAATTAAGTTTGGAATGTATGTAATATGATAAACTAAATTTAATCATAAATAATTTATAAATATGATTGATATGTTCGTCAATATGATGATCTAAATATTTTCATTATATAAATACAAAAAATGGAAAATTCTTCATCATATTTTTATCAATGTTTTAAGAAATATATTTTATTATAAATATTCTGACAAAAAAATCATTCTTCAATATAATGAATTAATTCATCATATTGATGATAGCATTCATTTATATTATGAATTTTTTCATCAATATGATGAACAAATTTCTAAATTCTTAATTGTTCAAATTGGAATTTAATATGATAAACTAAATTTAATCATAAATATGATTGATACGTTCGTCAATATGATGATCTAAATGTGAAGAAATTTTTCATAAATATTGTGAATGTATTCATTGATAAATGAACTAATTTTTGTATACAAAATAGTAAATTAAATTTTTCACAAATATGATAATTGATTTCATCAATATGATTACTGTGAAAAAAAATCATATACATATATGACAAATGCATTCGTCAATGTTATGAAGCTTTATGTGCTGAAATGATTCACAAGTATGTCGATTACCATCTAATTTCATAAATTTGAAGAAATCAGTAGTCAATATGATGAACGATATATGTATGTGAGTCCTAAATATGACGATTGATTTCATCACTATGACGATATCATAAATATGAATTATTCATCAATATGTTTATTGCATTCATCAATATAATGAAAAATCATCAGAAACTTATATTTATCATATCCATGAAAAGTTTTTGATGACCTGATAAAATTTCCCTTCCAGACACAATTGTATGGAATTGTTGGTTAAAAACGTTGAAGTTAAAATATTGAACAACAGTTCATCGGGTACATTTTTTTGTTCATTCAATTTCTTCATCAATAAGATGAAAACTACATCCATATGATGATTTTCACTGAACATTCTTCAAAAAAAAATCTACACTAATATTATAAAGAGGAAAGATTTGTATGTTTGTATTTTTGTGTGTAACAAAAATTACTGGACCGATTTTAATAATTCTTTTTTCATTAGAAAGCTACATTATCACTGAGTAACATAGGCTATATTTACTATTTAGTACTAGATTACTATAGAAATCTTGAGAAATTCCTATTAAAACCAACCGAAGGTGTACAAAAATTATCCATAAAATGTCTTTCATCGCATACGCTGCGAAGAGTATTAATGATGGGACAAAAAAATGTTTTCTAATTTAGTGATTCATGGTGGTTTTAATTAATTAATATCTGTACCTATTTATGTCTACCCGTGCGAAGCCGGGACAGGCCGCTAGTAGCTTATAATGAAGCACAAAAAACTTTCCCATACCGGGAATCGAACCCGGGCCTTCTGGGTGAAAGCCAGATATCCTAGCCACTAGACCATATGGGATATAAAAATTGGTAACAAACTGTTAAATATTTGTTTGTTAATATTTATTTAATTTTAAAGGCCAAAACGAAAAAAATAATATTTTTCTTAAATTGTCAAAGATTTTGTATGGGTTAAAATTTGCTCCTTGTGTAACCCATTTATGACATTTCGTTTAATAATATGGAAAAAATTTCTGAATTCTTTAAAAATATTTCTGTCTTTTATATATTTAAACTTATGTATGTCCTTAAATGTCAAGAGTCATTTGAGAAATGTTTCTTATAGCTCTATTACCTATAACTTATACTGTGAATACAAAAATTACCTAAGAGAGGTTATCTTTTGAAACAGGATAATACCTCCTCAGAATTTGACCTTTTAAAGGCAATGCGGAGTTGATTGGGATCAAATAATAGGGAGGATATTATCTGTTTGAAAAGGGTTTTTTATTATTTTTCGTTTCATCTCAAAAGGCGTATTTGATGAGGGCTGAAGAGACTATGGGTTTTGTCCTTTTTGATCAATAAACTTATTTTCTAAAAAGTATTTTGTATTCTTTGGTGAGTAAATGGTACTGATACTATCAATTGATAGTTGATAAATTTAATAATAAAGTAGTTGATAAATAGCCCTTTGAAACTTCTTTCAGACCGAAATTAACCAACTTTTAATTGATAATTTTACGTTTAATTCTTATGCTCAGTAGTCTGCTATATTCTCATTTTTAAATAATTCTTGCAATAGGTCTATAAATAAATTACTTAATAGTTGCTGACCCTTAACACAACAGGTCCTCAGAGTAAATTCTTCAGTTAAAGAAAGAGCTCCTAAGAGAACCGTTTGGCAATACGAGAAAGCCAACTGGGACGGTCTCAATAATTATTTTAGGATCTTTAACTGGTCACTATGCTTCCTCGATAGTGACGTTGACGTCAGCGCTGATATGATCACAAGTTTGATTCTCCTGGGAATGAGAACTTTTATCCCGAATAGGGTTAAAAGCATCAGACCTAAGGAAAACGCATGGTTCGATGCGAGCTGTAAAGAGGTTATTAGGATCCAGAAGGTAAGTTTCCGTTGTTTTAAAGCCAATCCAACTGAGGAAAACCCGAATAAGTTCAAGCAAGCAGGAAGGACTACAACGCCCATATTCGACGGACCAAATTTTTACATGACCAAAAATTACGGCAAAAAATACTGCAATGTCCCAAAGGCAGTAAAAATGTTTGGTCATTTGTAAAAAACATGAGGAATTCTTCCTCTTCGTCGGTTCCTACGCTCGTTGTCAATGTTAGCTCTTTAGAGAAAGCTAATCTCTTTGCTAGGCAGTTCGTCGCCATTTCAACGCTGCCAATGAGTGTTATGACTCCGCCTGTCATCGCACTCGTATTGTGGCGAGAGTCCTAAAAGATCTTAACATACATAAATCCGCCGGTCCGGATGGTATCCCCGCTATTGTTCTGAAGAGGTGTTCTCCAACGCTGGCAAAACCACTGCGTAAGCTTTTTCATCTGTCCTACTCCTTAGGTCTCGTTCCGAGCAGATGAAAAACAGCATTTGTCCAGCCTATTCCCAAAAAAGGCTAATCCTCCTCACCCTCTAATTACCGACCGATTGCACTTACGTCCCTTCTTTCCAAGGTCATGGAAACGCTGATTAATTATCAGCTCAAGAAATACCTCGAAGATCGAAAGCTTCTTAATGACCGGCAGTACGGCTTTTGCAGCAATATGTCCAATGGTGATCTCATGGTTCATCTATCCGAACAGTGGAGCAAATCTTTACATCGTTTTGGAGAAAGTAAGATTATTGCACTTGATATTTCAAAAGCATTTGATAGGGTTTGGCATCAGGCTCTCTTATCGAAAATGCGTGCTTTCGTTTTTTTTTACGAATCCCTGCTTCATTGGATTAGTAATTACCTTTCGGATCGTTCAATACAAGTTGTATTGGATGGATTCAAGTCTGAAAACCACAAAATAAATGCTGGTATGCCCCAGGGCTCTGTTCTATCTCCAACACTCTTTCTCATTTTTATTAATGATCACCAACCACCTTTTGTAGAACGATCACATACCTACCCGATGTCGCCAAAAATGCCGCAAGATGTTTGGGTTTTCTAAGGCGATGCAAGAAGTTTTTCTCCCCCTTTGATCCGGCTGTTATATACAATTCTTATATACGTCCAAAGGTTGAGTATTAATCTCATCTCTGGGCTGGTGCTCCTGCAACTTACTTAAGCCTCTTGAACAGCATTCAACGTAGATCATTAAAATTAATTGGTGATAACACCACCATAGGATCATTAACGTCGCTTGAACATCGTCGTAAAGTTGCTTGTCTCACGCTTTTTTACCGTTATTTTAACGGTTTGTGCTCAAGAAAAATAGACAGCTGCATTCCTCCCCTTAAAAAGTTCAATCGTAATACTCGCGCTTCTAGGAATGCTCATCGTCATCAGTATACCCTCGACCCAAACTTTGGTCGTACTGTCAAGTACAGAGATTCGTTCTTTAGCCGTACTACGCGAATGTGGAATGCCTTACCACACTCTGTTTTTCCCAGCCATTGCAATATTCAGGAATTCAAAAACCAATGTGCACCGACACCTCCTTTCAACCTCTCTCTCCTCTTCCTAGTGCTCACACTGTGTCTTTACATAATAAGGGTAGTAATATCCCCTTGAATGTGCGCTTTTTATAATAAAAAAAAATAAACAAACATAAAATTATCCCATTGTTGTAGTTTTGTCAATCAAAATCGCATTATTATTGGACTGTAGGTCAACTTCTAATTTTTATCGACTATCACCTCAAAATGATTAAAATTTTAAAGTCGATCTTAACTTCTACAGAAAACTATGCAAACATATTTTTTCTTTACATCGCAAACACAGAGTTTGAGGGAAATTTCGGATTTACAAATAGTAGTTATGTGCCTTAATAACTAAGGAAACATTTTGTATGTAATAAAACACTCAATAAGTTAGAGTTTCCAACCTTCTTCACTTGATCTAGCATCATTAAAACAAAACCGTACTTAAATGGTTCACTATGGCGTATACGTACTATTTTTCTAGAAAAAGATTTTTAATACTTTGTTTGTTCTTTGGTTATTCTTTGAAGTGAAAACTTCCCATTCTAGGACTCAGAATTCGTTGATTAATATTTTAATATATTATATGGTTTTATTAGGAATTTCTAAAGATTTCCATAGTAATCTAGTACTAAATATAGCCTATGTTACTCAGTGATACAAGTAGCTTTCTAATGAAAAAATAATTATTAAAATCGGTCCAGTACTTTTGAGTTTATTCGTTACATACAAAAATACAAATCTTTCCTCTTTATAATATTAGTTAACCATAACCTATCAACTACCATTTTTCATTAAACAATGAAATAGAATTAGCAGTTGAATGATCACAGTTAATCAACTAAATTGAATAGTCGCTATAATTGTGATGTTCATTTATAGAGTTAGGTTAGGTATAGCTAGTGTCATAAAATATATTATGCTACTTCAAATAATTAACTTATTCCTGTCAACAAAGTCATAATATTTCCTCTGAGCAGTAAAGAGGGGAAAGAGGGGTTGGATCAACCTTTTATTAATGACGACAAAATCAATGACAACAAAAAAAAAAATCCATAAAAATTCAATTTCAATTAAAAGACTCTTCGTCTCTAATTTTCTCTCGACACGCTACACAAATAAAACATAAAAATCAATCTCTGCGTCTATTTCTTATTAAATCTCATAAAACGTACGCGACCTACTCAACTCACTGTTGGATTTTTCATTTCATTCTGAAACAAAGAAACGTAGGTACGACCGATTTCAAATAAAAACTATTTGATGGATTAAAAAAAACATCTCAAGATACACCTCTCTTATTTTTGAATTTAGGTAGGTATATATTTATTGACGACGACGACGTTTGCAACAATAAAAAGTATATGATTAATCGACTGACTATTCGGAAAATCGTGCCGAAACTACTTGGATTTTTCAAAATATATACATATGTACTGCCTCTATATAAAGTTCCTACATACACATAATATTGTCACCACCATACCAGATGGCTTTCAATTTATTCCCTCAAACCAGATTGAATACGTGCGAATGTGAAACTTTTGCTTACGGAGTCAGAATTTTTGCTGAATTTAATTGAAAAAACTCGACACAATAAAATAAAAACTATTCAAACAAATAAAAACAACTGAATGAAATAAAATAAACAAAAATATGCAACAATTATGTTTAATTTTAATTTTTATTTTGTTTAGTTTGCTTTTTTTTGTATCTAGACGGTAGACCGCAGTATTACCGCCGCCGCCTGCCGCAGTTACCATACACCACACCACAAATTCTTAAACAAAAAATCAGCCTTGAAATTCGTTCTCAAACTCATATAAGTACTTGTTTACTTTCAACAATGAGCGCCTAGCGCAGCGCCATCGCCTTCACCAGAGACAGCGACATACTCCCGTAGTATTAGCTTGAAAGTAGGTACGTAACGTCGAAAACGAATGACGCGACGCATAGTGGCAGAGCGATAAAGCAATACGACAATGATGACGGTGGTGGTAATGGTGGAGTGGGTTAGTGGAGTATCACGTGCGATGGGAAATAAATTAGTAAACAATTTTTTATTTAACATATTTTTTTGTTTTGTTCTTTTGCTCGTTTCATTTAAACAATGAAAAGTTGTTAAGTGCGAGAGAGAGAGAGAGAAGAGAGCTATTAAATTATTATAAACAAATGCGATAGGGAAAAATAATAAACTTTGTGAGTTGCTTATTGTTTGTTATCATACAACCTATAAAGCTTGATGGGATTTTGACTTGAATAGTTTTTCTTAATTTATTTTTCTTCTTGATTTACTCGTAGAATTAATGGCGCTACTTTGTTTCTGTTTTTTGTTTTCTTATTTATAAGATTTATATCTTTTTGTTAATGATTTTGTTAACTTAGAGAATTAGTCAAATGAATATGTTCTTTTTTTAGTTTGACCTTGGAATTGGGATCAGTTTAGTGGGTTAGTGAAATTTTTTTAAAGTGACTTACCTTTTGTTTGTTTTTCTTTCTAATGAGATTGACACGCAGGTATAAATAAAGACAAATAGAAGAAAATTAAGCAAGAAGTATTTAAACCTGAGTTGTTCTTATTTTTTTTAAATTATAGTTATCTTAGCTAAATGATTTCTGGCAAGCAACTTAGGGTTTAAAAAACCAATTCAAAGACGATTACTCTAGGTGATCTACTCGACAAACCTAATACTTTAAAGAAATGCCATTTTAAGCAGAATATTTTTTTGTAAATATCTTAAACCATAATGGCCTAAATTGAATATTTCCCTGTTATGTTAAGGTGGCGCTACAGTCCGCGGCGGACTTGGGCCTCAAACAACATGTGTCTCCAGTTTTTCACGTCAAGTTGGTTGAGGTCTCCTCCCACCTGCGTGCGCCACCTGAGTCGCGGTCTTCCTCTACTGCTCCGCGCCGTCCCTCGGGATTGGATTCAAAGATCTTCCAGGCTGGAGTGTTGATGTCCATTCGCTCTACATGACCCAGCCATCTAAGTCGTTTTACTTTTATTATTTTAACCAGTCAGTATCGCTGTACAGTTCGTCGTTGTATCTTCTACTCCACTCGCCATCTATGCAGACGGGACCAAAAATCACCCGAAGCATTTTTCTTGGAAAAAGTCCATGCCTCAGTGCCATAAATGAGAACCGTAATGATGACTGTCTTATAGATGGTGATTTTAGATGCTCGAAAGAGAACTTTACTACTCAATTGCCATCTAAGTCCAAAAAAGCAACGATTTGCAACAGTTTTTCTTAGTTTGATTTCAGAGCTTTTGTCGTTGTCGAATTTATAGCGGTGCCTAGGTAGACAAAGTCCTTAAATAACTCAAAGTTATAGCTCTTCACGGTGACCTTTTGTCCAAGATGCCGTCGTTCAATGTCCTTTTTTGATGATAGCATATACTTGGTCTTGCCCTCATGAACCCATCTTCTCCGCTTCCGTGGCAATGCTCAAAAACGCACCACTGACATCACGCTTTGATCTTCCAATTATGTCAATATCATCGGCGTATTCAAGTAATTGGATAGACCTTTGAAAGATTGTCCCTCTAGTGTTGACGGTTGAGTTTTGCACAATTTTTTCAAGAACGATGTTGAAGAATCTAAAACCTTGTCTAAAACCTTTTTTGACATCAAATGCATCGGTGAGATCTTTTTGACCTTGATAGGACAGAGTGCATTCTCCATCGTCATTCTGCACAAACGGATAAGTTTGACAGGGATGTCAAAACTAAACATTGTTCTGTAGAGCTCTTCCCTATAGGTGCTGTCATACGCGGCTTTAAAATCAATAAAGAGATGGTGGTAATCGAATTGAAGTTCCTTGGTTTTACCAAGATCTGCCATAATGTGAATATTTGGTCAATGGTGGACTTTCCTGGTCGGAAGCCACACTGATAAGGACCTATCAGGTTGTTGACGAACGGCTTCAGAAGTTCACAGAAAGGATATATACAATGTTCAGGAGACTGATGCCTCTGTAGCTGGCGTAGCTTAGAGGGTTTCCTTTCTTGTGTATTGCTGAGATTCCACTCATCGGGCATGCTTTCTTCCGACCATATTTTGCAGATGAGTTGGTGCATGCTCCCTACCAAGTCATCGCCTGCTGCTTTGAATAGTTCGGCAGCGATTCCGTCAGTTCCAGCATATTTTCCAACTTAGATTAAACTTTTTGTTGGTAGAAGGTTTTTCTAATAAGAGGCATTAGAAAACGAAATTTTTTAAGAAGAAATAAATGGATAAAAAAAACTTTAAAAAAATTAAGTCACCCAAGTCATTAACAATTGAAGCGTTAAGATAAAGAAAGGAGTAAGTGGAATTTGTAACATTTCGATATGTAAGAACTCGAAAGTTTTTTGTTCAGAACTTTTTTGGTATTCCAAGTTCTCAACGGACTGTTTCGCCACCTAATTTATTTTTAATTTCAAAAAATGTTTATAAACCAGACAAATAATAGCTTTTTAATAATGTGACTTTCAAAACTTCGCTAGACATCCTTATAAAACAGAAGAACGAAGAAATGTCACCTACCCTCTTTTTCATCCAAACACTTTAACTTAAGACAATGTCAAGCCAAATTACCATATTTTCTATGGCCAATTCTTTCGGCTGTATGTCCTCTACATTTTCACGAATTCCATTTTTAATTTTTTTAATCGATTGTGGAACATTGATAAGTAGACTTTATCTTCCACTTGGTCTCAATTAAAAATGTCGAAAGATGTTAAATGACAAGATTTCAGTTGTCGGTTAACAACCTCTTCGAAAAATATCAGGGTTAGGAAACTTTTCATGCAGAATTGCTATTGTTTTGAAGCTTGTGTTGCACGAAGCATAGTCTTATTGCCTTATGCTCCAATTTCGAGCATAAGAATTCTTTAATATTATAGCTTGGTAGCACAATCCATTCACCGTAACGGTAGAACGTGCCTCATTCTTGAATCGGTAAGCCAGCCCAAAAATTGTACCAAACACTGACAGAAATTCGACTACTTTGAAATCACCAAATGCAAGAGTTTTTCTTATGAAGGTATCTCCTATTTAAAAACAGGCCACATCACATGATTTATTTTCGACAAAAATCCTGATCATTTTGATGCATTTCAAGAATATACAAGACACGTTACTACTGATTGACCGACTTGAGTTTTGTAAACAGAACTTTAAAAACCTTAAGGCCTTATTACGTATGCAAAATATCTAGTAAACGACAAACCTCGTTTTTAGTAAAAAGTATTCTTTGGATCACGAACTTGTAACAGCTTATTTCGACCAGTTTCCCTGTTTTCTGTCGAGAAGATGCTTCGCGATGAACAAAAAGTCCTTTAATTATGCGGACTTTGACTAAACTTTGACTTTTAGAGTCTTAAAAATGTTCATGATTCGTTCTATCTTAAGTAATTCCGTAGTTTTGACTTGTTAAATGTCAAAAGTTAACAGCTGCAAAAGAGATAGCTGCCTTAATAGCTGTCTTCTTAAATTAAACCTGTATACAAAATTCTTTTAAAGATTCTTTGAAATTGAATTAAAACTAAATATCGAATTTAAAAAGTAATAGCAGAACATTTTAAAGATCTTGTTGTTAAACACTCATAGCATCCTATGCTTACTTTACACTTAAATACTTAATGCCTGAAATACAATCACGCTTCAGCTTCGTCTGCGTTACGATGAGCCTGCTTCGAGGTTGCTTTGATTGACATTTCTAATATGACATTTCTAAAATGACACTTCTGTTATTAGCAGCTGTTATTTTTTCTCAAAATTTTTTTTTTGATTTTTCGTGCAGTAAAAAACATGAATTTTGAAATCGAAAACATTAAATTTATCGCGGAAGTAGCTTACACAGCCTATAATAACCAATGGGAATCCCTCTAAAAGCAAATGTATTTTGTTTGTTGACTTTTTTTTTACAGCCGTTACAAATTTTAACTAGAGCTTCCGTTTGGAGTCACATTACGTAACATTACGTTATTTTCTTTACGATTGTCAAACGAAACGCAAGGTCAAAGCCTCATTGTGATAGCATATAACGAATTTCTATGGCTCAACTCGTAAACGTCAGGCGAAGCTGAAGCTGAAGCGTGTTTGCGTTTCAGCCATATTCCTTTTTTTGTAAATGGTTCATCTGAACATCTCTTAAAATTAAAAAGTTGAAAAGTCAGAAACTCAGAAGACATTTGCTTTTAGCACCATTTCAATTTTCCTCAATCTCAGGTTAAATGTTTACGATTTTGAGGCGCCAGTTATAGCTATCATTGTTTTTATGATTGAAAACAAACATTGGAATTTTTTTGACAGGTGGTTTATAGCTATCATTACAAATTTCTGTCATTGAAAAAAATTTCCTGATTGAAATCCACCGAAAAATTTTTACTGACAGAAATCTGTCATTATAATTGTGTGAAATTGGAACATAAATCAGTGGAACAATTCGTTTCACTTTTAAACATAAAAGTGTCAGCTTTTCAGGCAAATGAATTTCCGTCCGAAAAATAGAAAAACACATTTTTAGCGAAAAATAAATAAGCTATTTAACTTTTTTTTCTCAAAAAAAATTCTTTGTGTGATTTCCGATCGATCAGTATATAATTTTCATTTCTAATCAAAGGGAAACACCGTCAAATATCCATTCAAAAATTTTTCCGGATCGATTTCAATGATAGCTATAACTGGCGCCTAAGTTGCCAATTTCGTTCAGAAGTCAAATCATCTTTTTCCAATATCAGGGTAAACTTAAAAAGTCGTTTTCAAAACATTTTCATTTTCAAAATTTGTACTAATTCAAAAATATTCTAATATTACACAAAAAAATATTACGAAAAATCTATGGCAATATTCCGCAATATTTTTGTGTGTAACATTAGAATATTTTTGAATTAGTACATATTTTGCACCTGAAAATGTTTTGAAAACGACTTTTTAAGTTTGCCCTGATCGAGTTCCTAATTTTGTTGCAAAAATTAAGTTCTATAATAATTTGTTATTTCAAACGTCAAAAACATAAATTACAAATTCAATTCATATCACGTTATGATTTCATTTATACTTTGCTTTTAATTATTATTGTTTAATTTATGTAGATTTAAAATTTAATTTTCACATTATCACTACAAAATATAATGAATAAACAAACCATGAAATAAATATTCATACAAAAACGTTATAACAAAATTATCCCCAACATTTTCCACTATCATGTTGATATTTTTTTGAATATTTTAAAAATTGATTAAAAATGTAAAAAAAAATCACCCTTTTTATCCTTTTCCTTCCTCAATGTCTTTTTTTTCATCATATTTAATACATACTTCAACGTTTCTTCCTTTTTCCACTTTACCAAAATGAAAAAAAGAAAAGAGTAAAATTTTACTTAAATTTTAATTTTGTTTTTACAAAGAATAAGAACAGAAAAATAAGACTAAAGAAAAATCAATTACTTTTAATTCCAACAACATTGTATTATTATAATTATTATTATTATTTTTTAATATTTCTCTTCCTCTTTTTTCAGTTAAAGAAATTGGCAACGGTCGTTCGCCATTACTGCAGGAGCCACTTTATGGAACTCGTCCTCAGCCATACAGTGAGTACTTTTCAATACCTATATAAATTATAATATACCTTTAGGCCTTAATATTTTAATATAATATGTGTGTGTCTTCGTGTAATTTATTAACGTCCTTTTTATCACATAATTTATTGCATGGTCTTATACATATATAAGTATGAACGACGAAATATTTAACGCACAAGGATATTTTATCAATTTTTTTTTTTTTTTTTTTTTTTGTTACTTATGTAAAGTAGGAAGGTGAAAATTATGTCTTTCGTTTTTTGTTTGAGCCTAAAGGATGTCTTCCTGGATGATAGTCCTTTCATTTAAAAGGATACTTATGGCGAAAAGAATAATAATATAACCATACCATTTCCTTTATGTTTTTCTAATGAATTTACTTCTTTGATTACGCTTGTGTTTTATACTTTTAAGCCTCGAACGATTACGATTTTGATATAAAAATCCCTCTGGAGAAAAACAGTACCATTATTATTTATATATACACCGAAAAGCAAGGATCAAGTACTCTAGAAAATGTTGTCATTTCCACACGAAATGAAAAAGAAAATCCTCAAAAAAAACTCCAAAGGATATCAAAAGTCCAAGTCACTCACCAACACCAACACCGTCCGTCGCCATCGTCGGCGTTGTCGTTGTCGTTGCCTTGTCCAAGACCATTCTCTTCTCGTCCTAGCACAAATGTTTTATTTAATATCCTTTCAACGCTAAAACTTTGTTTTATTTTTATTTCGTTTTATTGTGTTGGTGCGAGTGCAATTCCTTCTTGTATTATTGTCCTTTATGATGATAGTGTTGGAATGATATTATTTCCTTTTTGTTTTGTAATATGGCAATGGGTGTGAAATAAATATCCTTCGGGGTTTTAAAAGCCCCAAAGGGACCTCGATCTGCGTTCGGGTCGGTCCATAGAGCAAAGATATATTCTGGCAGTAAAATGCAGGGACATATTATGTACAATATATACGAATCCCTTTTTCATTAAACAAAAAAGAAACAACAAAAACCAACAACAAAATGAAGAAAAAGGATTTAAAAACAAAACAAAAAAAAAAACAACCGGCTGGTTTCTGGCTGAAAGGATAAAACGACACAAAGATCCTGACATTGAAGTTGTTCTTTTTTTTGGGGCTTCCTCTCCGTTCCGTCATGATTTTCTCTCATCTCTTTGTCGCACCCATTAAGTACTTCTTCGTAGTGTGTAAAAGAAGTCCTTTTTGTCCATCTTCTTTTTCAAGTGATATTTGATTTTTGGATTAAAAAAAAATAAAGGAAAATAGAGGAGAATAATGTCCTTAGTAACTTTATTTGGACTTTCTCTTGTTTTCTTGATTTTGTTTTTTTTCTTTGTTTAAAGGATTTAAAACAAGAATGAAGAATTTCTAAACAAGAATGTCCTGTAGAAGAAAGTACACATACAAAATAAGGAAACATTTTTATTTCTTTATCCTTATTGCTTAAGGATATCCGACAAAAAAGAAGCCCAGAAAGGACTCCTTATCATCTTACCCATCATCATCGTCGTCGTCACGGATGATTTGATTCTTTCTAATAAAAATTTAAGGAATTCCTAAATACAAGGAACATTTTCCGCATTCGGTTAACACTTAACAAAAACCCTCATTACACCTGGCCTTAGCTTAAAACCTATGTACCTTACCTTTTTCGTACATCTAAGAGTATATATCTAAGGATTGACAAGTATTTTCAATATCAACAAGGACATTTTCCTTTTGTTAAATGGATTGTTAAGGATTTTATTTCTATGGTTTTGTTTGTTTTTCGTTTTTCGGTTTTGGTTTGAGTTTTGGTTTTGTTAAATTGAAATTGAAAGTAAAACGGAAACGGAAACGGAAACTGAGACTAAGACTGAATGTTTTTCTTTGGTGTCAATGATTTTATTTAGGAAAATATTTAATTACGTTAAGGTGATACACCTTAAGATAGATAGTGAGTGATAAAGTGTCATGGGGGTGTATGTCAATCAATTTGAGCAATTTTGTCCTTAGTGTTTAATGTTGAGAGAAGGCACTTTTCAAGGGATATGCTCTTCAAGGAGTGTTAAGGATTGACAGCTGAATGAAAAATTTTGAACATCTGTTTCGATTTTAATTTTGCAATTTCCTTAATTACGGTTCACTTAGCATCACATATTTTCTGTAAATGACATCACCATTTAAATTTGACATTAACATCCTTCGTCTTTGAATACAAAATTGTCCTTAATTGATGTCGTTGTCGGATCTGAAAAATAAAAACCAATTACTGCCTTGAAAAGCATTGTTTCCTGATTTCAAGTTGCTGATTAAAAGATTATTTCTTAAATTTTAATTAAAAATTATAACTTTTCTTCTTGATTGTTCAAAAGGATATTAATTGAATTATTAAGTTTTCAATAAGAGTCTGAAAAGATTTTCAGATTTGGCATTGGCAACTTTGACTGTTTTCGCATTATTACATCAAAGATAGCAAATATCAAATTTGAATTTTCTAAATATATCTTAACTTTTGTCGAAAAAAAAAAGAATTAAACTCTTCAGTTTGAAGAAATAACTCCTATTAAGCTTTGGGCATACTTAGAATAAGGAATCAATAATTCAATATTCCCACATTCCTCCTATACTCGTATATCCTATGTTCATGATTATTATGTACTTAAAATATTAAAAGTATAGCATAATCACTTATGGACAAACTAAACAACATATGAACATAGAAACCGAATTGATTTCTCTTTCGCTACCACCTCAATTTTTATTTGTACAAGTTGTTCTCCTGCCAACAAAATACTACATAGATATCAGGACATTGTTGAGTTATAAGAAGAGGATATAGAAAATAGTTAGAAAATATAGAAAACGAAATGATAAGTTCATAAGTTCTCGAAACAATAAAATATTTCTATAGCCAATAATTGTATAATGTTGTGTATTTGAAGTATCAATAGTTTCTAACGACATATGGAATTATAAGTACAGGGTGTTCCGAAAGCAAGTAACAGCAATCCAATTTAAATAGAAATTGTACGAACAAAAAGGATATCAATGAATTTTGAAGATATCTAACATTTTATTGTTGAAAGAAAAAACCATCTCTTAAAGCAACACAAATGATACTTTAAGAAATAATGAAGAATATGCAGCAGGTATATGATTTGTGTCTTTTAATCTGGGATTTAAGGAAAAATGGAATACTTTCAAGAAATCTTTAATCAAATCCTTCCTTTAAAGTTAAATAAAATTATGTTCCACATCATCTGTCATTTGAACCATATCTACAATTTGTTTATAAATTAAAAAATCTTCTAAATTAATTCCACTCTTGAACACTGTCGTAATGTCTCACCTTAACTATTTTATCGTTAATAACGGATTGTTCTCTTACACAATAGTCGGTTGTACTCCTTTTCTCAAATGTAAAACGAGCGCCTCCAATAATACTTATCAATATACCCTCTAGCCCTAATTTGATCGTACTATTATAACCAGAGTTGCGTTCCTTAGCCGTACTACGCGAATGTGGAATAACTTACTAATCCATATCTTTCATTGCAATACTTACTTATTTAAAGTGGCGCTACAGTCCTGTGTGAACTAGGGCCTCCCGAAACAAACTTCTCCATCTAGCTCGGTCCCTAGCTAGATGTCTCCAGTTTCGCGCTCCAAGTTGGGTGAGGTCACCTTCCACTTGTGCGTGCCACCTGATTTGCGGTCTTCCTCTACTGCGCTGTCCTGTGGGTGTGGATTCGAAGACTTTCCGGGCCGGAGCATTGGTTTCCATGCGCTCTACGTGACCCAGCCATCTTAGTCGTTGGACTTTTACCCTTCTGGCTAAGTCTACGTCGCTGTACAGCCCGTACAGCTCGTCGTTCCATCTTCTTCTCCACTCCCCTTCTATGCATATGGGACCGTAGATCACACGAAGAACTTTTCTCTCGAAACGACCCAAGTTGCTTTCATCCGCTTTTGTCATAGTCCATGCTTCTGCACCATATAGCAGGACGGGGATGATAAGGGTCTTATATAGCGACACTTTGGTCCCTCGAGAAAGGGCTTTGCTACTCAATTGCTTTCTTAGCCCAAAGAAACAGCGGTTAGAAAGAGTTATTCTTAGTTTTATCTCAGCGTTGGTGTTGTTTTCTGTGTTTATAGCGAAGCCTAGGTAGATGAAGTCCTTAACTATCCTAAAGTTACGTCTGTTGACGTTTTGATCGAGACTTTGGTGTCTTAGGTCTTTTCTTGATGAGAGCATGGACTTTGTTTTGCCCTCATTAACCGTTAAACCCATTTTTGCCGCCTCTGCCTCAATACTCACAAAAGCCCCATTGACATCACACTGAGTTCTTCCGATTATGTCAATGTCATCAGCATATGCTAGTAATTAGACAGACGTGCCTCTTGTGTTGACGTGTGAGCTCTGCACTATTCTTTCAAGGTTGACATCGAAAGGTTCTGCTAATTCTCCATGGTCATCCTGCACAAACGGACGAGTTTGGCAGGGATGCCAAAACTATACAGCTCGTCCCTGTAGATACTGTCATATGCGGTCTTGAAATCGATGAAAAGATGGCGGATAATGGGATGGTGGCCGTAATGTGAATATTTGATCGACTTTCCTGGTCTAAAACCACACTGATAAGGACCTATCAGGTTTTTGATGATGGGCTTTAGACGTTCAAACATTACGGCAGAGAAAATTTTGTAAGCGATTTTAAGTAGATTGATGTCTCTATAGTTGGTGCAGTTTAGAGGGTCTCCTTTTTTCAGGAGTGCCTCAACTATTTTACCATTAATAACGGATTGTTCTCTTACACAATAGTCGGTTGTACTCCTTTTCTCAAATGTAAAACGAGCGCCTTCAATAATACTTATCAATATACCCTCTAGCCCTAATTTGATCGTACTATTATAACTAGAGTTGCGTTCCTTAGCCGTACTACGCGAATGTGGAATAACTTAATAATCCATATCTTTCATTGCAATATTGAGGAATTAAAAGATTAATAAAAATTCATTAAGATTTACGAATTTTATTTGGCTATTTTGAGGAAATAATTCTTACGTTTATTAATATTCAATATCAAATGATTTATATTGCAACATTCCCAAAATTGGTTTAGATCTTCTTGTAGATCCTTACAATCCTTGATGGAGTTAATAATTCGAAAAAAAATGTAACATCATCAGCATAGATTATAGCGATACACAATCAATTTCAACAGCAGGCAAATCATTAATTAATAAAAAAAAAACAGCAATGGACCAAGGTGACTCCCTTGAGGTACACCAAAATTCACTTTAAATTGATATGAAGGATTACTCCTGAATATGACGCTATACTATCTGTCTTAAAAATATAACGAAACGGTCGTTAAATCAAATATTACTTAATTTATTTTAAAGAATTTCATGACTAAATTTTTCAAATGTCTTGCTTAAGTCTGTAATGATGCAATCGACTTGAGAGTATTTTTCGAATGTATCTAAACAAAAGGTAGAGAATTTTAATTAATTAGTAATGGTAGATTGTTTTGCAATTTGTTGATTTATTTTCACATATAACATATTCGTAATAAGGTTCCAATATTGTGACCCTAATTTAATAATTTGAAGGTCATACATACTTTGAATGATTGTATATGATCCGCAAACATAGTGATATAAGGCTGATATCATTTTTTCTAAGAACGAATATTAGATTTTTAAGAGAATTTTCTTGAGGTACCCCAGATGTGACAGAAAAAGGTTTTGAAAGGGAGCTACGAAAAAGAACTCTCAAATTTGATTCTCTAAACCAAAGATCAAAATTTGTTTAAAAGCCTTTAAAGTGAGAGATTTTATCAAAAGTCTTGACAGAAACAGTAGAAATCGTGTCAATTTCATGCACATTCTCAAGAGTCATCAATGTTTGTAAGATTAATTCTATAAGGTTTGTAGTTGTTGACTTAGCTTTAAGGAATTAAATGTTTGTGAATATAATTCTATAAAGTTTGTAGTTGTTGACTTAACTTCAAGGAAGTCGGTTTGAAAAGGTGATAATATTGACTTCCTGTGATAGTAGATTGAGACATAATCTAAATTTGGAAGAGTATTGGAATACAGGACATCTTTGGGGTCCTTTTTATGGATTGGAAAAATAAATAAGTCTTTCAAGCAATCGGTAAACACGCACTGCGAGAGTGATAAAAGGAAAAGAAAGTATATGTCGTCAGATGGTTGATGCTTTCTCAACCCCCTTTAAACAATTCAAAAAAATTCAAAAACTCATAAACTCTTGTTTTCGATAGAGTCTAAGAACTTCTGCAACATTTTCAATTCAACTCAGCATTAGAAAATCCCCACTTAGTACCGTCTTAAGTGACAGCATATAATTTTATGAAAATTCCTGAGAATTCCTAAGTATAACTGATATCAAGCCAAGTTTGTGTGAAAAATTACATTTTAAGCATTTGGCAAAAAAGTCTACTTATGGCATTTACTGACATTGAAAGGTCATATAACGACATTTTATTCACTTTGGTGGCATTGATTTTATTACTTTTGGGACACCCTTTTTTGTTTTGAATTAAATTTTCTGATGGAAATATTTCTTGCTCATCCTTAAGCACTTACCTCCCTCCCACCCCTACCAACTATCATGATGACTGTCTAATTTTTTTTGTTGTAACTATAGAAATAGATATACTCAATACTCATACCTCTATACCTACCTAAAGAAAATAAGAAGCCATTACAAAAATAACTTCCACTTTGATACGTGACATTCATTAAAAATTAAGGCATGCCCCATATATGACAACCATTGGGATATACGTATAGAATCAAATTGTATCTATAGGTAAGGTAGTAGGTTCGGTATAGAACTATCGCGCGCCGCGCAATATTCTATAGGAAGGGAATATTCTGAAGACAGTTCTATAGCTAAGCTATAACGTGCCTAAGAGAGTGGAAAAACGAAATCGACTCAATTTTCGATTGTCTTTAACGGTATACATATATGTAGATACATAAGCACATAAATAGAATAGTTATAGAATAAGGTAGGGAAATGCTATAAGTACATACCACAGCTTAGCCATCAGTAAAAGTCGTTTATCTATGCACATTATAGAGTATAGAGTATAGAGTACAGAGTATGTAAGAGTACCTAACATACCTTACCTACCTTCCTAACTACGAACGACGACAACTACAACGACGAACGGTGACGACCAAAATTGAAAAAAAAAAATAAAAATACAGTTGCGGTCAAAAACAAATAAGACTAAAATTAAAACTTTTGTGAGGTAAACGGTTTTTTGGCCATTAAATTGTGTTGTATGGTGTAAGAGGAAAAAAGGCCTCCAAATTCCGAAAGTAACCCTAAATACACATCACAATATTAAACATGGGGGATCTAGACTAAAGAAAAGAGCATTTTTTCATTTAACGGTATAGGAAATCTTTATTTTAAGATATTGAACCAATCTTTAAATCCTTTTGGAGAAAGTAAGATTGTTGTACTTAATATTTCAAAGACATTTGATAATGTTTGGCTTCAAATTTTCTTATCGAAAATGCATGTATTTGGTTTTGACGAATCTCTATTTTATTAAGTTAGAAATTATCTTTCGAACCGTTCAATTCAAATAGTTTTGGACAGGTTAAAATATGGTATCCACAAAATAAACGGTGGTGTGCCACAGGGCTCCGGTTTGTCTCCAACACTCTTCCTTATTTTTATAAATGATCTTTTGTCTGAAGCTTCTAATCCACTTAATTGTTTCGCTGATGACAGTATTCTCAGCTTTTCATATTTGTTTTTAAATTCGCATCTTCTTCGGATGTGGACTACTAACGGCAGCGTATGATAAGCTTATTAGATTTCGATTTTGACAACATTGTCCAATAGGGAATTTGTTGCCGTATATCGGCAATGTTGTACTCTAATAAATCGTCAATCGTTTCTGACTTATCAGTGTAGAATAGAGACCTTACATATCCCGACAGAAAAAATTCAAGTGGAGTTATGTATATCCGTAACGTTAAATTATCAGGTTAACAAACGTTTCCTTTAATAAATCAAATGTGGCTCATCTTGTGTCATATTGTTGGAATTATAGCTCCTGAATATCACCGGTTGTTGAATTGATGAACGAAAAAGTCAGTAATCATGGCTCTATAGCGGTCATCATTGATTGTAGTATTCTGGTCAGAAGTTGGGCTAATTATTTCACCACCAAACAGTCAGTTTTTGTAAATGTAGCAGTGTCTTGCACTTCAAATACGGCAGACACATCCATTTAACCAAAAGTGAGTTTCATAAATCACTTGACAGCTGACAAAATGGTGGTCAGTTGTTACTACATTATAGTTCTATGCCTCCAAAATAAAAAAACACTCTTTTAAGGCCTAAATGTTAATTGATTTAACAGAAGGCAATTCTTTTCCAATTACCAAATCAGTTCTTTCACTTAACAAGAGTTAATGACGTTTTGCGGTTCTATTTTTTTGACCAAAGCTGTATGGATTAAAATTGGGGCCATGAGGTGGTAAAAAAAGCATAAACCCGTATGCAGCTACCTCGAGGCAACTCAAATCCATTAGATATTCTATGTGGAAAAAAAAAACCAACAACAACAACAACAAAAACAACAACGAATTTATACATAATGACAACATGTCAGCTTTTGGAATGCTTAGCTGGATTTTATTCTATAAAACGTGGTCGAAGTGTTGCTCGTTGCTGTTTCTGTTTCTGTTGCCTCGGCTTCTGCCTCTGAAGCTCGTGCTGCTGCTGCTGCTGCTTGGCTTGTTATTTCTTCGTACTTTTATTTCAATTTACTGATTATATCTAGATACATAGATTCTATATATGAAGCTAACACTCTTTAAGATACTTATACATAATGCGTAATAGAAATTCATTTAATTGGTGTTCTTGACTTGGTTTTGTAATTAGGTTAGATGAACTAGGACGACTATATACGATGACGATGTTGATGTTGATGTCTACATATAAAGTGGATTCGAAATGAATGTTATATGGACATAGGTACCTACCTTCCTACCTATAGCTCTAATGTGACGTAGTAGGTATAAATATAGTAAAAGTTAATCTCCAGTAGGCTATATAGGCAAAGTAGAAGACATAAGGCATATACTAAAGATAGGTATAGGTATACAATTTACCTACTTTGATTTTTGCACGCTTGCTAGTTCTAATTTCCGTATGAAATATACAATTTATTCCATCATAGAATCGGGAGCTGTTGACTTGGATTTTGTTGGTCCTTGGCCCTTTTGAATGAATAAGCCTTTTTGATTAATCAAATTCAATAAATATTCAAGTGGTTCTATAAAGCGACTATACAGTAGTGGTGGTGGTGGTAGTGGTGAAGAATTATGAAAGGTTGAAGGTCCTTTAAAATTAATTAAGGAATATATATTATATTTATATATGTTTTATTTTATTTAGGGAAAGATTAAAAGGTTAGAAGGCAAAAGTTTTACTTATGGGACACTTGTTCTTAATGTAGCTCAAACAAATGCTAAGTTCATCTAAGGTCAAATTAAATTGCTAGGATTTAATGTGAATTATAATTCGGAAATGAAATGACAACAGGATTACGGAAAATTGCCTCTTTTGTTCAATGTGGTTTTCGGATTTTGTCGAAAAATTTATTTTTGGTAAAATTACAATCAAAAATAGAAATGTGTTAGTTTTGAAAACAGTTTTAATAACAACTCAAAAAAAGGGACTTGGATTGATTTCCTTAAAAATGTTCAAATTAAGTTGTTGCGTATAATAATCCAAATTACTAAATTTAAAGAACTTTTAACAAAAGTTAAACAGTTTTCTGTCAAGTTATATGAGACGCTAAACCGATTTACATAGATTTAGATTCTAGGGACATCGAAACGTTTAGAAAAGTTGGTTGACAAGCTTATTTTTCTGACAATTAAATTAGACTTTTTTTAATTGGTTTTTAAGGGCATTGATTGAAATCCGAAATCACATAAAGTTTTAGAGATGTTACTTCTTGAAATTAATAAAAAAAAAACACACATGTACAAGGCTTTTTGGAGCTATCTAAATTTATGAAGTAGCTTTCATTTTCAATAAAATTTGTGATTATTTTCCAAATCTATAATCTCTCAACATTCAGTTGAAATATTTATAGTATTTTATAATGTTTTCGAAAAATGTTCAAAGGTTGCTAGATTTCAGCTGTCTTAAAAAATCTTATAGAAATACTAAACTATTTGTGATAAACCGGATTTCAACAAAAAAAAAAGGCAAAACGGATTGAAATACTTTGTTATATAAAGTTTTGAAATATAATTATTAACAAACATAAACATAATTTGGAAACGAGGGTATTTTTTAAAATTTGAGCAAAAAGTTAAAATCGAAGTTCGTATTTGCAATTAGCACGACAAATTTAATTAAAAACGTATTTTCAACACTGAAAAGAAGCAATACAAGAAAAACGTTATTAAAATGTAAAAAGTTTATAATACGTAGATATAAAACAAATATGTATCAATAAGAACGCTACAAAAGTTTATTTAAATAAAACAAAAACGGCATGGCCACCACGGGCACGCTTGCAGAAGTCCAGACACTGAACCCAATTTTCGACAGTATTGAAGCATAAATCGGCCGATACTGCTGCAATTACACGTTCGATATTCGTACGAAGTTTACACAGACTTGACGTAGCCCCACAGGAAATAGTCTAACGCCGTCAAATCGCACGACGACTAGGCCCCCAAGCGACTGTTTCATTTCGTGAGATAACACGTTCTCCAAACTTCGTTTCCAATAAATTGATTGTGACATTCGCTGAGTCGATTGCGGCGCCGTCCTGTTGCAACCACATGTCCCCAAAGTCCATATCATCCAATTGGGGCCAAAAATATTCGGTTATTATTGAACGGTAGCGATCCTCATTCACAGTAACGTGCCGGTCTTGATCAGCACGGAAGAAGTACGGCTTAATGACGCAGCCGCCGGCCCATAAACCACACCAAACCGTAATTTTTTCGGGATGCAATGATAACTCATGTAGTACGTGTAGATTTCTGCCTGACCAATACCGCATATTTTGTTTATGGTCGAAGCCATTCAGCCAGAAATGAGCCTCATCGCTGAAGATGATTTTTCGATGAAAATCCGAATCATTTTCAAGTTGTTGCTCAGCCCAATTCACGAACATACGACACTTCTGGTGGTCAAATGGCTTGCGTCAATTTAATCTTGTAAGGATCTAGGCCACAAACTTGCCACAACGACGTCACAGAGATGCCCAACGCTTGAGAACGACGGAGAGACATATTTGGGCTTTCTGCAACTGAAGCCTCAGCGGCAGCAATATTCTCGACACTACGGGTACTTCTTTGCCTCACTGCCACGGGGACATTTTGTACTGTGCCTGTGGATTCAAATTTATCCACTAGACGCTCAATTGTTGATCTACTAGGACGATTATGACGACCATAAATTGGACGTAGCGCTCTTAACGTTAGAGCCACTGACTCCGAATTTCGGTAGTAAATTTTAATAATTTCGACTCGTTGTTGGCTGGTATATCTTTCCATCATGAAATGGCAAACCTTACTGAAGAAAAATGTCAAAAGAGCGGCAAGAAATATGGCGTCGTTTGCTGTCCCTGTTGCTCTACTTTTGTAACGTCCCTGTTGAAAAACCCTGTACGTATCCAATTTTTTGGAAAAATAAAACTAAAGTATGTATAGTCTCCATAGATTTTTCCATTATGTTCTTTATTAAAACCAAATTTAAAAAAACAACAATTACCTGATACTTAATTGTTTAATTTTCGAAATGTGCCGGAGACCAACTTTCATTATTTTTGAAATATTGATCACTAGAATTGAAATCTTAAATGTTAACGTATCCTAGAATTTTCTTTTTTTTTAAGGGTAGCCAAAGCAAATGGTAGGAAATTCAAACAATTTTAAGTCAATAAGCTTGTAAAAATGATTTAATTTAATAAACAAAATTTGATGTAAAATTACCCCGGAAATTTCTTTACCAATATCAATTAATTCCGAAGAAACTTTTAAGCATTATTTACGTTCCCAATGTTTTAAGGTTAGGAAATAGGAATTTCGAGCTAATATTAATACGTCATTTATTTCCATTAAAAGTCTTATTTCCCGATTAATTGGATTGACTTTTAATTAAAACTTAGTTTTATTTTGAGTCGCCTAAGAAAGTATACGAAATAATATCGTTAAGTCTCCTTATAAGGTCTCAAAAAACCATCCTCTTTTTGCCTAATCGATAAGTCAACTATTTATGATTATGTATATAAAGTGTTAGCTCTAAATATTCTAAGTATTTCGGGAGAGACACAGATATTCAGTCGGTCACGCACGAAGCTTGGCGGCAGCGTAAAATGGACCTGTTAAGACCTACGTATGAGCATTTTTTTTTTTAAACTTTTTGCATTTCAGAATCGATGTTTCATTTTTTAAGAAACTTGTTCGAAGGTATATGTTTAAGGTTTGTGTGTCAGAGTCTACCTGTTTTTGGAGACCAGTAGTGTCTTAACTTTCAGAACTTATACTACAGTGAGTCATGTTTTTACAATTTACGGTAAAGATAACTTAAAAAATCTCTGAACCTATTTATTTAAACCAAAATTGTTTGTATTCAGTATTAAATGTTACTCTTATATGAACTACGGATTTTTAAAAATTCCGATTCTAACTACTTTTTTTACCAGAAAATAATTTTAAAAAATTTACTTTCGAACTTTTAAATTTACGTTATTCACTTCACATATATCAAATATGCCTAAAGCAGAAAAGAAAAAAAAATGGTTGATTTTGGGATCGTTACGAAATCCCGCAACACAAAATCCCGCGTAACGAAATCCCGCCGATTAAATTTGATATTTTTGGTGTGACACACGCACAGAAAATGGTCCGAGTAACGAAATCCCGCCGATGACCGGCGGGATTTTTCTACTCCTTTTTGGCAGGATTTCTAGTACGGCATAAAAAAGTACTTTGGAAAAAATATTTTTTGAAAAGTAGTGAAAAATATTTTGTCTGAAAAAATATTTTTTCCTTCTCGCTTATTATTTTGATTGGTTATTTTTTTTCTTAGGCTATTTGTATGGCAAATTTGATTTTCAAACTTATTCTGGCTAAGTTAGCCTTTTTCAGGGTATTTGTATGGAAAAAATTATATTTTTTTTGGAAAAAACGCTCCAAAAGCTAGAAATCTTGTTTGAATATTTTATATGGACAAAATTGATTTTTAGCACGCTTAAAGTCGTATTTAAGCTAAAACCGATTTTTTTGGAAAAAACGCTCCAAAAGCTTGAATTCTTGTTTTTATCTCTTTGAATATTTCTTTTAGCTCTAAAAAGAACTTTCAAAACGCTCAAACAGCGTTTTAAGCTAGTAAATGTCTAGCATCAATTTTTAAGCGTTTAAGAACATTCCCATTATGAACGTTCTAAAACGCTTAAAAAATAAAAACGCCTATTAATGGGCAGCGAACTCAACACGCTTAAAATGCTTTTTAAGCGTAAAGGAAGATTCACATATCGAATCAACCAAAACGCCAAAAAGCACATCGAGCGCTTCGCCACTCTCAATAGAGCGCTGCTGGTTGAACTCAGTGTCCCCAGACTTTCGTAGCCTTTTTCCCCTGTATTTATCATCAAACACAATTTTTTTCCCCTAATCTGCAAAAAAATTCCCCTTTTTTTCCCCTAAATAAAATGTTCATATATACTCGCATAAATAAAAAAATTAAAATTATTTGTTTCTAAACAATTTTTATTTAAATAATTAGTAATATTATACATTAGTAATATTTGTACATAGGTAGGTATATAGTATTTTTTTCCAAACAAAAACAAAAACGTAACATCTTCATTACAAATAAAAAAGTTGTAGGTATCACAAAAATTCAAAGGATGTAAATAGGTAGCTTATAATAAAATAATAATTATATTAGTCTTTAGTTTTTGTACATATTTTTGTTATGTAAATTAACACAGTCTTTTTCGACTTCAAAATCTACACATTTATTTCTCTTAACAAGAGCTTTTGTGTATAGAATTCCACTTAATGTGGGATTCTGAAGCTTATTTCTAAGCCTAGTCTTGTTTAAGTTGACTGCTGAGAATAATCTTTCGGCCCCCGCTCCACTATGTGGAAGACAAAAGATAAACGAAATTAATTTCTTCATATGCGGAAACATTTCAGTTTCGTCGCCGAACTTTATATTTAAAACATTTTTCCAGAACTGCTGAACATTTTCAGTGGAAATATCTATCAAATTTAAATTTCGAAGGGATCGATATTCGAGGTCAAGTTCATTCCATTCGCCTTCTGAAAAAACGTTGGAAAAATATTTGGACAGAGGTCCAAGTGAACTAAAAGTTTTGTTTTTGAGAGATGCTGGGCTGACAAATTTTAGAAGCTTAAAAACTTCACCTTCATTACAAAAATCAAAACGTTTTATGATTTCTTTACACGACTTAATAAGAAAGTTTCTGCAATTATCTTTAAATTCAGACTTTTCGCTTTCAGTTAAAACTGAATCTTCCAATTTCGAACATAACTGCGGACCCAAATATAAATTTCCCAAAGGTTCAAAGTTTTCAACGTTGCTCAAATTTATTAAAAAAATATTTGGTAAACTATTTAAATAGTCTTTTTTTAAGAAGCAATCGGCTATTGTTTTCAGTGTAAGTTCTATCCGGTCGTATAAAATATGAATTTTTATATCTTCAGATTGCATTTCCATATTCAATTTTGTAAATAAAGGCAAAAAAAAGTTCAAAAAATCTAGATATAGTATAGTGGATGGTTTTTCCAATATTCGATAAATCTTTTCACATTGTTTTTTATTAAGTGTGTCCTCTAAATATGTTCCAGCAAAGTACAAAAGCAGTGCATTATATTGTTCAATCAGTCTTTTAATGACTGCATGAAGAGACAACCATCTTGTTTGTGAAGGATGAAGCATTTTGTGTGGTTTAACATTACAAAATTCTTGAAATTCTTTTAAAATGTTCTGACGTTTTGCACTACAATTGAAATGGGCGTATATTTCCCGACAGCAGATTTCAACTTCGTCAGGTATGAATCGTAATGCATTACTGGCCACAATATGAAAGGAATGGCAAACGCATCTGATCACAAACAAGTCTGGGATGATGTCCTTTAAATATTTTGAAACAGATTTATTTTTCCCAACCATAACACTTGCACCATCTGAAGCGAATGCAACCAAATTTTTTTCAAATGGTATTTCATTTGATTTAAAAAAATCTACAATTTTCTCGAACAGTGTTTTTGCGTTCGCCTCAGGAACTTCTATTAAAGCCAAAAAACTTTCACTTATTTGTAAATCAACAACATATCTACAAATAACAACAAGGTTTTTTTTAGAATCGATAGTTGTTGACTCATCAATAATAATACTAAAGACTTGATTTTTTAAAATTGAAATTAATTTACGCAAACCAAACTCTCCAGTTACATTTCTTATTATACACGTTGCCTTGGTGCTGCATAAGGTCATGTTCTTTGCTGTTTCCGAGTCAGTAAATATTTTCTTGAGAAGTTCAGTCAGATGGTCAAAAGCAATGAAAGGAATATTGTGCTCAGCAGCAAATACACAAAGTTTTATTTCAGCCTCTTTTACTTTAACATCACTTGGCTTACTTAAGAAAGAGGACATTTTAGGCTGCTTGTTAGTTAACAGGAGGCTGGCATTTCGAATATGCTTTTGAGTCTTGGCGTGTTTTTGTAGCTCGGATTTTTTCGCGACTTGAGCAATTTTGCACACTTTGCAAAATGCCCGAACAGCTGATGTTGATGCTGCAGATTCTTTTTCCTCCTGGCATAGCCAGCCCCTGAATTCGGGCAATAATTCCCATTGCTTTAAGTATTTATTTTTTGAGTTTGCTTTTACATCTTCTTCACTTGAACTTGAATTTGAGAAGCATACTCTTCTTCTTTTATCTACAAAAATAAATAATAAGTGCATGTAAGGACATATGTATAAGTAGGTATTAAGAAAAATTATTAAATTACCCATTTTGCTATCGTTTGTTTCAAATTTTTCGATGAAAGAGATGAAAATGAAAACGATGTGTTCTGTTATATGGATAAACGTCAAAACGAAAGAAAGCGTTCAGAAACTCAAAATTGTAATTGGGGCATTACATGGGCTATTTTAAGATTAAAATTTAAATGGGAAATTTACGATTGAAGTTTTCTTTTTGAATGTAATTTAATATTTTATAATGAAATTACGTTTTAATGAACAAATGTATTTAAAATATTTTGTGTTTTATCCCCTTTTATAAATTGTTTCCCCTTTTTTTAAGCTTGTCCCGAAATTTCCCCTTTTTCAATATAAAATCAGTAAAAGTGGCGCTTTTCCCCTCAATCTGGGGACCCTGGTTGAACTTCAAGAGTTCATATCTCTGAGTGAGGTGTTTACCTCATGGAGTTCTAAGAAGAACTGAAAATAATGCGAAATGAGCACTACTTTTATACTCTTTTCAAAGGATGAATGGCTGTTTTTTCAATTGGCTTTGGATACGCCTCCTTCGTTCGTGTTGATTCTCATGATTGAGACTGAGGTAGGAAATT
Organism: Eupeodes luniger; assembly: GCA_951509635.1. NCBI lineage: Eukaryota > Metazoa > Arthropoda > Insecta > Diptera > Syrphidae > Eupeodes > Eupeodes luniger. The sequence goes on from OX608073.1 coordinate 55,488,933, forward strand.
TTGCGATAGAAATCATATAGGATTACAGTCAATTACTTTTGTTTAAGAAAGTTGTTGACAAAGGCGCCTGCCTGGCGACTTTACATACCCTAAGCGGAGCAACGGAGTTGCGTGAGCGGGTGTGAACCCCGAAAAGTGGAGTTAAAATCCTGAGATCCCGCGTAGCGGGCCACCTACAGGTGCTTTTTTTGAAAGAAGTTGTTGATATAGGCGCCTGCCTGGCGACTTTACATACCCTAAGCGGAGCAACGGAGTTGCGTGAGCGGGTGTGTACCCCGAAAAGTGGAGTTAAAATCCTGAGATCCCGCGAAGCGGGCCACCCACAGGTGCTTTTATTGAAAGAAGTTGTTTATATAGGCGCCTGCCTGGCGACTTTATATACCCTAAGCGGAGCAACGGAGTTGCGTGAGCGGGTGTGAACCCCGAAAAGTGGAGTTAAAATCCTGAGATCCCGCGAAGCGGGCCAGCCGCAGGTGCTTTTGTTCAAAAAAGATTTTCACTTTTTGAAAGTTTTTTTTAAGAAAATTTTTTTGAAATTAGTTTCACTCTTTAAAAATTTTTTAAGTCCTAAAAAGAACATTTTAACACTCCATTTCTGAAGTTCCATGAAGAGAATTCCATCCCACGGAATTCTAAAACGCTTAAATACCATTTTAAGCGTCCTACACCCCAAAACGCTTAAAATGATATTAAAGCGAAAAAGAGAATTCCATCCCACGGAACTCTTAAACGCTTATACACCATTTTAAGCGTCCTTAACCCAACCCCTAAGCATGCTTAAAATGTCCTTTACGCATCCAAGGAATCTTGCTATTCCTGAATGCTGAGAACATCCAAAGCAATGCTTTACTTACCAAAAACCCAGCTTACCAAAAATCCAGCCAATCACAAAATTACCAAAAACCCAGCTTACCAAAAATCCAGCCAATCACATTTCATTCCATACCTACCTGGAACAACTGCATCCGTGTCCGACCAACCACCATCCATAGAATCCCGCTGTCTACTAAATAATTTCCAAAAATATTCCTGCTTAAGTACTATTTTGAAACGACAAATTTTTTTCCGGCGTTCTACAGATTCTCGCGATTTGATTGGCCAAAACCAATACAGTGCTGTCTACCAAACAATCTAAAAATGATACATGATTCTCATCGAAGAGTGTCTCCTTTCCTATGAAAACAGCGGTGTCGAAAAAATTTGAAAACGGAGCGAAACGGCGGGATTTCGTTACGCGAGATTTCGTGATGCGGGATTCTGTTCTGCGGGATTTCGTTTTGCGGGATTTCGTGATGCGGGATTTCGTTACGCGGGATTTCGTTACGCGGGATTTCGTGATGCGGGATTTCGTAGCCAACCCGTTGATTTTAGTTAAAAATAAAGGCTGCTATAGTTCATGTACAAGTTTGACTCCGATCTTGCCTAGACGCTTAGCAGATTACTCAGCCATTTAAAATTGATCGGATGTAATGTTTCTGTTGTTTAAGTTTATAATATGATTTAAACAAATATTAAAGCTTGTATGCTTTTGATGTTTCTTTCTGTAGAACAAGAATCGCTCTTTTATCGGACTCTTGAGGGTACTATCCTCTTAATTATCTTAACCTACCAACAAGACACAAAATGACTCCCTCCTCTTGTCTTGCTCAAGACTGATTAATTTTTCCAAAACAAAAATCCTTAATTCATCCATATTAAACTAACAATACAACAAAAACAAAAACAAAATTTGCTATCCAATTACACTAAAACTCATTGGCTTGTTGATATAATTTCCACCGGACATTGCAGTCTTTTAGCACTACCTTCCTGATGATTTCTACCTACCTACCTATATATAACCATTAAGCCATGCAATCAACCGGAAACAACTATACAAACATAAGAAATACCCATACAATTTGGTTGTTGCTAGTTTTAATGACAACTTTGACACTTAGTCATTAAAATGTTGCCAACTACACGCAGCGGTAGCCAATATCAATGTAAGTATCGGTACATGGTACTTAAGTAAGGTATAGCCTCATACCTACCTTTCCACTTAACTTATAAGTCATTTGCATACTCATTATTTAAGAAATGTACGTTTTTGATATGCCAACGAATATGACTGCCAAAACGATTGTTTTTTTCCAACCAATTTAATGGGTTGCCTCTCGCAAAAATTAAGGTCTTGAAATTCTGTTTGTTTTTTATTGAAAATTATTAAATTTGGAAAAAGTTTGGAATTTATGTTCTGATAGGATAATTATATCATCGCCCGACGACGACGGATGATTTTTTGCTTGAGAGCTGTGTGGGCTTGAACACCCATAACAGCTGGAAAGTTAATCCAATTTGTTGAAATGACTATAAATGCTTTGGTCTTTTTTTCCCTCGTCTCTTTTTTTCTCTCTCTCTCTGTCTCCCTCGATCGTTTAGTCTTTCTTCTGGGATGCCTGCGTTATGCCTGAAAAAGGCTGATAGTGATGGGCCTGTAATTAATTTTGTGCTGAGATTTCCTCCCGATGGGAATAATAAATATAGTATATAATATAATTGGAATGGATGAACATTTTAATTAGGTTGATGGGGCAGGCGATTTGTTAGGCAATGAAGCAACTTTATGGACAAACTTTATTATTTTATTGATTGCCATCAAGAAGAATAAGAAGATGAAGAAGGTGTGTGATGAAATTGTGCTAAAAACCTCTCTCTCGGATGTTTTAGAATATGTTCTAAATATAGAAGATTTCAATTTTTTTTGGGAAAAGTGGTTGTGGTTTAGGTTATGGCGAACGCAAAAATCAATTTATATTCAAACAACAACAAAATCCTTAAAAGTCATAGAGAAAAATAGACTTTTCTATCAACTTGTTAAATTGACAAAAGAAACAACACAAATCTCTCCCCGGTTAAGGCAAACATTTAATCCTGGATATCGTCATTGTCGTCATCGTTGTCGTTGTCGTTGTTTTTGTTTATATTTTTCTGGTAATATCGAAAAGAGTAGGAGGTATAAGCACACAATATCAACACAAAAAAAAATCCTCTCAAATATTAATAAAAAGCTTCATAATATCCTACAAAGTCTAATCCTTTTGACAAAATACCAAAATACAACAAAAACAAATGTGTATAGTCCACCCTCTCAATTGCCATCATATCCAATTCACCCCCAACCAACCAACCCAACCAACTCAACCAGCCAACCAAACTACCAATAATAATCCGTGGCAATTAAAATCAGATAATCCTTTCAAATGTGTTTCTCCTTTCAGAAGGATTTTTTTTCTTTTTTGTATTCTCTTGTTTTGTGTTTTTATTTTTTGACTCAATGAATGGCAATGCTGATGTTTGTGGCAGGATCAAGTTCCGACAGTGTGGTATATTTTTTTTGTTGTTGTGTGTGTTTATCCTTTATGCTTTATAAAAGTGTACCCTCATAATATGTGGTGCTATAAGTAGAGGGTGGCACAGAAAAGGGGGATGGGGTATGAGGGGGCAAAATGTTCTCTCTGAGGATTGAGTGAAAAATAGGTTAACTCAAATGGAAACTGGCTGAATTTATTGTGCGAAAAATAATCTATTATCTTTTTTTCGTTATTTGTTTATTTTTATTTTTGAGATTTTCATATTAAATTATGTAGGTATGTACATTACATACATACATATATACATATTTTTATTATATTTGTTTTTTTTTTATTTATATTTTAAGTGGAAGAGATAGCGGGTGAGTTTTTGAGGCAGCCTTTAGGATAAATTCAAAAAAAAAGTTATACAATTCTCCTGGCTACTGGCAAAAGCCAGTTACGATGCCGATGGAATTAATTGAAATATCATAAAATTTTGTGTTAAGCTATATGAAAGGATTATAATATTGTGATATAATATGTAAAATAAAAAATGTTAGTAGTGCCAATAATCCAATAGTCAGAAAACCATATAAATAATGGATATATAACTTCACTTTTTGACACTTTATACAATAAAGGATTAAAATGTTTCTATATGAAAGACATCAAGTTGTTTCAAAACTAAAATGTTTTGGAAAAAAAATAATAAAAAGACTTTGACTGTTCGTATTTTATGAACATACAAAATCCATTTTTAAATTTTATATAAAAGCAAAATATTGTTCAAACTAAATTATTCGCATGTTTTTGTATCCATAGTTTAAATATTAAAATTAAAGCCCAATGAAGATAGGCAATGTAAAAGAAATCATAGTATCATAGAAAAATAAAAAGCTCTATGGAAGGGTTCAATTTTCGCTACTGTATAGTCGTCAATGTTTATGTGAATATTGACCAAATTTTCAGTTGAAAGTTCTAACTAGGTCAATCTGTAATATTTTTAGGGTAGGTTTTTTGAAATGGCAAACTGCATTCATCATATCAAAATCAAATTGTAAAGGATTAAGGATTGAAAAAGACCATTATCGGCATGATTTGAATAAAAATAAATAAAGATATTTCAGAACAGCGCTGGTATGTGTTTTTAACTCCTTCTTTCATTTGGTCTACACTGTTCCAAACTTGTGTATGAATGTGTTTAATTTTTAAATGAAAAACCCAATCATAGGACCTCACATTTTAAGCAACAGATTCTAATTCTATATAGTTAGCCAACCTCGACCTTTGAAACGGATCTCTGCCAAGGACAATATAGCCTTTCTTCCTTTATAATATTATTATACATAATGTACGTCCCTTACTTTGACGTATATTTGTTGCAAGAATCAAGAAATCCAATCGCAAAAATTGTTTTTGAGTAATTGATTTTTTCAATGAAATTCAAAAAAATATTATACACTGAAAAACATTAGAATTGATCGTCTTAAAATTTCGTAGAATTTTTAAAGGGTTGGGGTCAAAATACTGCATCGATCATAATACTGTATTTCAAAATAATGTTCTTTAAAATACTGTATGTACAAAATACTGCGTGATCAAAATATTGTATCTCAAAATTCTGTATTTCAAAATTCTGTATATCAAAATTCTGTATTTCAAAATGCTTTAAATAAAAACAATTTTATTTTTCAGCCTTTTAAGAGTATTTTGAAATGCAGAATTAAAAAAAAAACAATACTTTTTTAAAGTATTATCATAACAATTTTGTATTAGCATGATGTTCTAATATTTACATGAATTGTTCCTATCATATTTAACAATTACATAAACAATTAAACCAAACTAATTGATCTGTCAAAACTTCCAGCATTAAAGGATACAGCATTTTATGACACAGTATTTTAAATGTACAGCATTTTTATATACAGAATATTAACCATACAGTATCATACTGGATTTTAGCCATACAGTATTTTAAAATACAGCATTTCGACCCGCTCATATTTTTAAAAGCTTCTAATTCCAAAAACCAAGAATTACGAAAATAATGGTGCGTTTTTTTTTTAAACCAAAAATGGCAGTTTTTAAAGAAGATCTTATGGTTTATTTTAATTTACACTTAGTCCAAAAAGTCTCTGTACAGCAGCGTAAATTTAGTGTTTTTTAACAAAAAAAGAACTAGGAATAAATGTAAAAACCAAAGTGGTAACATTGAAAATAATTTAGTTTCCACCTTCACCCTTTTACCAAATTTAAAAAAATTGTGATTGTGATTTTCAAAATTCTTGTTTTTAATATATTGTTATAGTAAATACTTACAGCTGTGGACAACTAATTATAAACACAAATTGAATTCACTTTAAAAGCAGTATATCTGTTTTTAATTTTTTGTTTGTTTTTTTTTTTTGTGAAAAAATAATTTTTTTTTCAAAATATATTTTTTAAACTTAAAACAATGTTTCCCAAACATAACAATTATTTCATATGGCAGTTTCTGCGAAAACCAAAGCTTTTATTGGTGGACAACTAATTAGAAATTAGTCTACGTTGCCTTGCGGTTACTAATGGTTTCTTTCGAGAAACACGGCCATGTAACCCAACTTCCACCAATCTTCTTCTGATTGTGCGTGGGCCTATTGGGACATCGAATACAACCGAGAGTTGGCGTTGTATCTCTGTGGAGCTTATTTTTGGGCCTTTTTTGGCCAGCCTACTAATTGCTCGATCCATTTGGCAGCTTGTCTTACGGGCCCGTTTTTTGCGAGGTACATTTTCAGCAGTTCCGAAGTTTTGAAAATGCTTAATTGCATTGAAAACTTTCTTTACAGAACAGTTCATTTGAGATGCAATTGCTCCATAGGACATTTTAAGCTTCCAAAGCTCAAGAATCGCTTTCCTTGTAGGAGGATCACAACTCTTTAATTTTCCCATTGCAATTACCTCCAAAATTTAAAAATTATTCTTTAAAAACGTTTACAGACAATTCAGAATTTTTTACTTACCAATGCAAAATAAAAAGATTATTTTTACTTCACCCAAATCAAATCTAATTAAACTGTTTCTAATTAGTTGACCAGTTGAAACGAACACTTTTTACACTCTACCTTGATTTTGTTGTGTGCTATGCAAAGACTTATGCACAAATGATGCTTTTTCAAACAATTATCTGATAACGCTTGCGTTACACCGTTTAGGTTACCACTATTCTAGTCACACATGACAAAGTGAATGTGGAAATGAGAAGCAAGTAATGTTTCTAATTAGTTGTCCACAGCTGTATCTTAGAATCAACAAAAAAAAGCTGCTGTACGGAGACTTTTTGGACTATGTGTATGTAAAAGGATACAATTTAAAAAAAATTTTCTTTTTGAAGTTTTTTACCAAAAGTTGGAGCTTCTAAAACAAAATTTGTTTCACACAACTTATGAACTTCGGACGGTTTTGAAAGATTTTTGGTAAGAATTTTATCTCAAATTTGAGGTTCTGAAATTGAGTAAAATGAGTTAATCAAAATAAGTTTCTTGAAAGAATATTCCCTCCAACTTGACGAAACCTAGAAATGCATTCTTTTTAGTTCAAATAATTTTCTCTGTTATTAATATTTTTATTCTGTTAAAATTTCACTAATGCCAATTTATCGTCGAACATTTTCTTGGACGGGTTTTGTAAGAATTAAAGTTTTTGGGGAAACAAATTATTTCGATGTTTAAATTCCATATGGGAGAATGTTGAAATTTCTCGACGCTTCATCTCTTAAATCTAAATCAAAAGTTTTAAAAGAGATATCTGTTTTAGCGTCTATACTCACAACCGTACTTTCAAAATAACTATTTTCGTCAGCCATATCTCAGGAACCAGAAGCGATATTGACTTCAAATGAATTAAGTCTTTAAGATAATAATATCAAAAAATACAGAAAGGACTTTAAAAATGAGTTGTTTTTTAACAAAACAAGTTTCATTTACATCAAATATCTCTCGAGCCAAAAAGGCTAGAGACTTCAACTTAATGTATACATTGTGAGTTAATAGAAAAATTGGTATTACATCGAAAAAAAAATACTGTTTTTATTTTTATAAATCAGAAAACTGAAAGAAAAATATTTCGCACTTTGATTTTCGACTTAAATATCTTGGTAGAAATTGAAGATATTGGCTTCAAACTATTTTTATTTGATGAAAAACATTGTTTCCCACATTTAGTAATTTTTTTTAGAAAAATCCTTTTATAAAATAAAAATTTACAAAATTGGTAAAAACTAATTTTCGACTCATATTTATCGAGAATAAATAAAGATATTGACTTCAACATTCTTTTAATCTATACAAAATATTGTTGTGTTAACATGAAGTATATTGTTTTTAAATCCAATATTTCGTTTTTCTCCAGATACTTGAGTCAAAAACTGACTTCTTATCAGTTTAAAGTTGTTTTAGTAGGTTTTTTTTTAAGTTGTCAATTAGAGTTTTCCAAAACAAACATCATCTTAAAGTTAAAGATAAGTTTTATATCAATATCTTTTTTTTATTCCTTAGATATTTTAGTCAAAAACCAATTTTTTTCAATTTTAAGTAACGTTTTTCAAACTTTCGAAAGCATTATTTTTATAAAAAATAAAAACTTTAAAAAAAGGTTCTAAAATCTCTAACAAATTTGTTTAAAAAAAAAAATATTTCAGGAACAATATTGATTTCAATCGTTTTTCATCACATGTAAAATATTGTTGTTAACTTTACGTTAATTTCTTAGATAAAATCAAAAACTTACAAAAACAAATAAGAATTTGGTATTTAACTCAAGTATCTTGAAAACATAATAAGATATTGACTTCAAACTATTTTTTATCCTAATGTTAATATTTTGTAAAACTTTTAAAAATATCGACATAAGGTAACGAATGGGAAGGTATGAGTATCATCCCAGTCTCTTTTTTGTATTATTTTGACTGCTTTTTTTGTAAAGGAGTAAGACCATATCAGAAACACTTCTCAATTGGTTTAAAGTCTCTCGAAAACATCTTCAATTCTCGATTAAAGTTTTTTTTTTTAAACAGTTGGTTTATTACAAAATAATATCATTTAAAATTTTTAAGGGCATCAACTTTAAGTTATTTGTTCCAAATTATAGTTTTCTTTTAGATTTTTCAATCTCTTTTTGAAATTGTTTAGGCAGTTTTTAAATAAATATAAATTCATATTATATCTGTAACTTTTAAGAACACAATTTCAATAGCTACAAATTACAAATTCCATTCAGTAGAACTTTACCCCAGTTCCCTGTCTTTTTTTTTTGCTTAAGAAATCAAACGCACGTATACTTAATCAAAATAAACAGATCCTAAGATTTCGTTGAAAAAGCATTTATTTTTTCAAATCTAGTAATTGAATTAAATCAAATCAAACTTCAATACAGATACCTATCTCTTTATATAAACTTAGGTGTACCTTCAATCTATTAATTTTCTTGACCTATTGAATTCAATCAATAAATCAAATGCAATTTCATCAATTTCACTTTACATAAATAAATATAAATCAAGTTATCAAGTTCTCTCAGAAAATTCATTTAATTTGAAATTTAACAAAAATTCATCGATTCATCAGATATAATGAATCGATTGACACTTAAAATAAGGATTTTCATTTGAAAAACAAGCATTTGGAAAACAAATCAAAAAATCTTAGTTTAGGATAAAATTGCCATTCAAAGAGCTCGCATATCGATCAATCGTGAAAAACGAACATAAATGGCAAGAAATTGACATAGAAACAAAAAAGAAAAACTATTGACAAGTGTTTAAATAAATTTATTTAATTAATAGCAGTATTAGAAGATTGATGGCAGTGTTTTCAAAACCCTCCAAGTGACAGTTTTTATACTTGGAATTGAATAATTCTGAATAATAATAGGTAATTTGAGAAAGGAGAGTTTACACTGTCACCACCTCCGGATGGATAACGATTTTTGTTCAAAAACAAAATAAAATTGATGATTCCTTAGTAATTGTTAATATATTTAAATGAGTGATAAATAACTATAATATACTTATAGTTAGAGGAGTGAATTCTAAATTTCTAATCGTACTACATAACTCTCAAGTCTCAGCCCCCATTGTTAAAGATCATACCTGAGGAATCGTCTTTTCTCAAGAAATGTCCTTATACCTTAACTTTAATTCCTCTTTGTTCTACATTTAATATACGAGGTAATGTAAATAAATGTCTTGTTACTCCTCACTCCTCCTTCAACTAATAGAATGGAATTATTTCACGACTCTTGTCTTCTTTGATTATATTTAAAGATGGTTGAACTCTCAACAACACAAAGGACATTATCATCATCGTCATCATCCCTTAAGGGGGCTAATGGTTGGTGATTATTTTCTCTTTTTTATATTTTTAATGAACAAAAATGAAAGAAGTTTGAGTAATAACTGTCATATCTTTTCATTGTCTTCGTTTTCTTTTTTTTTTGAACTCAAACTACATAATTCCCCTAAAGTTTGATAATACCATTATCCTTATCACAGATGGTTCTATAATCAAAATTGTTGAAACTTAATGAGGTTTTTCTTCTTGTTTAAGCAGAAATTAACATTAATATTAATTTCTTAGGAAATATTAATAGAGAATTAGAGAATTAACGTAGTTATCTTTTGTCAAAAAGGACCAAACTATAAAACTTCTAAACAAATTATGATAAAGTTGCGTAGATTAGTTTGAATTTTATGTTTAAAGAGATTTGTAGTGTTAACAAAATTGCTAAGATTGCTAAAGATGCTCTAAAGAATCTTTACCTATGAAATTTTGGTACCCGATTACAATTTAACAAAATTGACAGTTATAAGCTTCAAGGACATTAAAATGAAAAAAAAGGATAAATACAAAAGAATTCAATCCTTTTCATGTGTATAAGATGGCATTTTATGGATACATGTGCGTAAAAGCATTTTAATCTACAAATTTATTTTAATATCTAAAATTGGTCCTTCGAGCCGGATTATGATATTATTTTTTTTTCTATTTATTTTAATTTACCCATTGAATAGAAAATAATGTCACACATTTGAAAATAAATGAACTGAATAATGTAAAAAATATATATCCATATCCTTGATAAATCCAAACAATAGAATTTCAAGGCCAGGTCTGCAAAAATTCTACCTTTTTCTCTCTCTTCACTAGACCATAACCACAAAACTGACCATTTTCAAATATCTACCTTCTTGTTTGCTCGTACAACAATCAATAGATCGGGGGTAGTTGTGTTGTGTGTGTTGGAAATTGTTGCTTTTTTTCAAGCTCCTCTCGTGTTCAACATATAACAATATTATAACTTTTATTGTTTTCCATTTGTGTAAATATTGTTCATTGTTATTGTTTTTGTTTATATTTTTATGTTTTGTTTTAAAAAATAAAAGTAACAATACCTCGCGAGTTTTCTCACCCTTCTCTCTTTCACTAGTTGATGCTCTATTCTTTATGTGTGCAATATTTTCTCACTCCTTATAAAGAGGAAAAAAAGGATGAACAAACAAAACTTTATCCATTTCCATTGGAAATATGAAAGAAGTCAATTAAAACTTTACGCCGCGTGCATTTTTGTTTTTGTTTATTTTTATTTTCATTTATTTATTTCGATTCTTTATATCTTCTTTTACTTATTTCTACTTTGTTATTTTTTATTCTTTTGTCGGCATCACAAGGACTATTATTTTATCCTTTTTAAACAACAATACAAACAAAATAAAGTAGTTTCAAAATAAAAACAAAAATAACATAAAATGAAGAAATACTTTTTTTGATTCTCCTTCGACCCTGCTACTTAAAAATATAGTTTTAATTAAAAAGAATTTTAAACAGTTAAATAAAAAAAAGGGTTGATAAAAGGAAACTTAAATGGTATGTACCCTATTTTTTGAAAGAGAAATGTAAGAAATAGGCATTGGCCTTTATCATCAAAGTTATTTAATTGTTATTTTCTTTAAGTTGAAAGGAAGTTTAAAATGTTGTTAACAATTTAAAAAGTGGGGATTTCAAGAATGAAAGAAATTGTTAAACATTTAATTCAAATGTTTAAACTTTGTTTTAGGTTTATAAAACTCAAAAACGTATTTTAAAAATGCAATAATATGAATGAAAGTAATTTTGTGTCACTTCAATTTTCCAATGATGTTTGGCTCAAGACGTTTACGGATAATTGGTGTAACTCAAATCTTTCATGGTAATATGGTTCTGGTCTTTCGTGCTTACCCATTAAAAAATTCCCAAAAGAGCCAAATCACAACACCTAACCAGCCAATTGTCATCGATAAGACTGTTTCTTACAGGATTTTGGAATTTAGAGCACAAAAGATCAATTTTAGTATAAGGCATTTCAAGCACCAGAGATCGTCAAATTCCATGACTCATTATCAGTAAAAAAAAGATCGCTTAACATAGGCCTTTGACCGTAACGTTGTTCCAACTTTCATTTTCGAAAAAAATATTATCCACCATTATATTCTGTCTCTGTGGATGCACTGGCTTTACGAGGATCAGGCTTGTAAAAGAATGCAATCTTTTGGGAATGCAATTGTTGTAAGTTACACTCTAAAAGTAAGTTTAACTTTTCAAATAACACAATGTATGAATATTTCACTCCCAAAATATGTCTCAATGTCATTCCGAAGAAAGTACTGACCCAACCCCTCATGAACCTGCAACCCTGAATCGAATGCATACATGAGCCTCAGTCTCTGCCCAGCCTTAGTCTGTTGTCTGTCCCTAAACATGGGAAATCTGGCTCGAAGGACCAAAATGTTTTAAGTTACATTCTAAAAGTCAGTTAAACTTTTCAAATAACACAATGTTATTTTGGAGGAGGTACTGATCCAACCCCTCATGAACCCGCAACCCTAAATCGAATGCATACATGGGCCTCAGTCTCTGCCCAGCCTTAGTCTGTTGTCTGTTTCTAAACATGGGAAATCTGGCTCGAAGGATCAAAATGATTTAAGTAACAAAACAAAAGTAAGTTCAACTTTTAAAATAAAATACTAAAAACTAAAAATTAATAATGGAGAAAATGAAACACACTGATTAAAAATTTCAAATAGAAATAATTGTACATTTTATTTGTGACCTTTATGTCACCTTCAGTTTCTTTAAATTCCTTATCACATAAATATATAAATCCATTACATAAAATATTTGACGAAGACATCGGATAGCGTTTTGAGCGATTTGTGGGCGTAAGCATCCAACAGCAATCTTTTATGAATTTAATATAAAGATGGCATTCATTGGATTCACTTAAAATTTGAGACTTCAAATCATTTGACCTTAAAAAGACTGCAATACATTTTTCACCAACCATTTGCCTATACAATCAATTGATTGCAATCGTTTGAGACTTCATACATTCTTTGAATTCACTTGAAGTCTCTTCATTTAATTAAAGTCCTTGCATTCACTTAAAAGTCTTTGCATTCCATGCTTAAGTGAAATTGATTGGTGGTTGCAAAATTTAAGGTCCCAATCTTTAGGTGAATACAATGAATGTAATCTTTTTTAGTTAAATTAAATAAATGTTTTGTAATGATTGAATTCCCAAAAGATTGCATTCTTTTACAAGCCTGACGGCGATAATTTTCAATTTTTCCGAGAGAAAATTGTATTCGTTAACCTAACCTACTCCTCAGAAAAAAGGATTTTTCGCCTTAAGCTGTTATCCAAATCAAGCTGCTCTAAGATCAAAACAGAGAAGCGATTCCGAAGCTGATGATCTTTAAATGCTGAGTAGATTTTAACTAGTAAACGAATCTGTCTTTAGAATTCTCCTTAAACCATGATGATGAGGACGATTAACATTTTCTACTAGCTAACGAACTTTTTGCACAATCATACATACAGAAGGGCAGTTGGTGCCTTATATTAGCCAAAACTTCTTTTAAAAAAAAACCTTACAATTTGGTTAAATAAAACTCACTTTATAAACAAGTTTTCAATATTTGTCTACTCATTTTCGAGGTTTGATATTGACTTTCTGTTATGAATTCTAATGTTTCACAGCTATCAGTGTCAAAATAACCTACGATTTACAAATGAAACCAATAGTTGGCATACCCAAATCAACTAAGCCATAATTTGTATAGTACGTTTCAATTTCCATACGTTCGTCAATTGTGAATTGAAATGTAAGACTAAATCACAATTCTTATTTTTTTTGACAGCTGTCAAAACAATTTAACTTGCATACCCTATACTTAAAACATAATTACACAAAATTATTATTATTAATGTCGTTTAGTCAATATTTATTATTTCTTCAACTTGAAATATTTTTTTAAAGTCATTATTCTGCCTCTTTCAAAATCACTACGAAATATTGTAAAAGATGGAAATTTTGTTAATTAGTTTTTATCTTTGAGAAATTTATAAATTTTTGCGGAAATAAAAATTTCTTCCCCCAAGAATTAAAAATTTGTTTTCTTCCCCTAAATATTTTGTTTTACTAATTTTCTTATAGAAAATAAAAATCTTAATAATATAAGCTTCCGTCTTAAGCATATACAAAACTTAAATTCTTTTCCCCCAAGTAACAACATTGAAATTGATGAATCTCCTTTAAGAAGATATATTTAGGTAATATTTTTTAATATCCTGTCTGTCCATCACCATTCACCTTATGGAATCTACCTACCTTCATTTTTATATCCAGCAATAACCAAACAATTTTAGTATAAATTTTACTGATGGTATCGAATAAGGTGTATAACCTTTTTGAATTCCCAGGAAAACGAAAATGTCAATCATATCAAATTTTCCTGGGAAAATACAATTTCGATTTCCAAATATATACAACAAAAAAAATATATGAAGGTAGAAATGTCAAATGAAATTCTGACAGTTGAATTTTTGCCCACCCATCATCATCATCATCATCACCACCAGAGGAATTATTATTCGGCGCCATATTGGATCGGCAGGCTCACCTGTTTTACTTTTTCCTCATTGCACGTTTAAGCTTAAAACACATATATGACACGTCATGACAATGATGATGATGATGACACGCATCAGGAAACTAATTTTAATAAAGGTAACAATAAATTGTCACGTGTGAATAGCAATAATATTTTTGTTTTTAATTTCATATGAAATTTAAATGACAGATGTCCAATATATGGTATAATGTGTCTCCTTTCTTTCTTTTGCTGTTATACCTATGTTGTCAAGGCCATCTGGTGGTGAATGGCAAATCAAATATAAAAATGTCGGATACTATATCGGAAATGTGCGATAAAGTGCCATCTTTCCTGTGACTTGTTTTATTTATTTTATTTGTTTTATTGTTTTTTAACTTAACCACAAAATTAATAGATTAAAAATTCCGAACCGGAAGTGCAAGGATATATATACAACTTGTACAATAAATCATCACATACAAATTTTACCTTATTGATGTTTTATAGAGTTTTTTTTTTTTTTGTTGTTGTCTTGTTTCACCTGAGGTCTTCCCAAAGGTTTATTTAATAAAATTAATAAATCATCAATGTCCTGTCGGTGCACATCAGGAGAACAAAAAAAGGCACTACTGTAATATGCAAAAGGTGGCTACATATACTACAACACCCCAAGCTCATTGTATTCTATATAAGGCAACTAAAGGGAACACATGATAAAAGGGGGGAGGGGGGTGGAAGGATGATATCGTATGAATATGAGAAATTATTGCCACTTGACAGCATCGCACAGCATCATCAGGTATACAACCGGATGAAGAGGTTAAAATCGATGTCACACATGTTTTATAAGCAAGGATCATCATCGGCCATTTTTTTTTTTATTTATTTGTGTTATGTTGTTCTTTTCGTTGTTGTTGCTGATGATGTAGTTCTTGTTGTTGTTGTTCTTCCTGATTGGATTAAATAATACAATGGAATATTAAATGATTGGAAAACACAATCAAAATTGTACATATAACAAGATGAGCCTTTTTACAGCTTATACTACATGATACGTATTTTTATTTTAAGAGGATATGATGATATTGTAAACTTATCTATGTGAAGCCTATACATCCAATCTGCTTGTATTTGTACCCATATGAGTATTTCCGCTGCCACCGATTGAGGAAGTTTTAAGCTTTAATGGCGAAGATGCGGCTCAATGGACAGGCATATAATGTAGGTACCTTACCTACCCCACATATGCATATCTTTCCCGGTGATGATGATGGGTGGTATGTGATTTACATTTTTATGGAATATTTAAATTGATGAAATGCAATGCATCAATAAAATGAAAGCTAAGGATTGTAATGTCAATCATCATTCGGTATGTTTTATTCAAGTTTTATTTTTTACTTTTCCTTTTCCTCCTCAATATATTATATTGTATGAGTGGTGAGTGAGAAGGATGCGCAAGATAAAAATATGAAAATATTTTATTTCCATCATCAGAATATGTTCAATGAAATCTTATAAATGTCATATGCATCATCGAACCACCACACAGTTTGTTCATAAGAACAAATATTTTTGTGTATATATATTAAAGAATAGTGATTAATCATTCCCGCATCAAGAGAGAAGTGATTCAAATGAAATTTCGTCAATATTGTTAGTAAAATGTGTTCGGTGGAAAATTTTATTATTTTTAATGTAATTTGGGTTTTAAAAACCCTTCGTTCCGTTTTTGTTTTTGGAATATCTTTAAAAATTTATAGCTAACCGAATTCATATTTCGGAGACCGGAACATTTTTTGTCAATGGCCTGGTTTATTTTACAGGGGTTTTCAATGAGATCATTCAAATTGAGACTTAATAAAATACACAGAATTGCTCCTGTATCTAAAGAGTCTTTCTAAAATAAGTACCTATATTTTACAATTTTAAAAAGCTGGGGTGCAATCTACACTGATAACAATGTTCGACAAAAGTATGTTTTTTTTTTCTAAAGCACAAACAAAACAATATTTTTTTAGAAATAATTAAGATGTCCTAAATTTGAATCTCGATTTTAAATTTTTCTATCACATCAGGTTTTTAAAATATGCCCCTTTATAATGTATAGAAACAACCAAAAATGGGTTTTTGAAAACTCAAAATATTTCTTAACAATAAATTCTATGATGATTTTACACAAAAAGCACAAATCTTTCTCTTCTATAGATACAATTTAAATTATTTTAGTATCTTACTTCATTTCTGGAAATTCTTATTAGCTGTGAGTCCTTATTTGACTCTATATGAAGTTTTGTGAAGAACCTTAAATTTGAAATGTACTTTCATAGTTTTAAAAAATACGCTTTGGTCTTAATTTTTCGTGCTGATTTCGAATCCAAACTTTAAGTTTAATTATTTGCTAAGTTTTAAAAATACCTGTTTTCAACATTTTTTTATGTTTTTTAAAAACTTGATATAATAGAATTGTTTGTACAACAAATCCGTTCCATTAACTAAACTTGTTTCCCAACCGTTTTGCCTTTTCCTATAGAAAACCGTTTCAGAATAAATGGTTTAGCGTTTCTGTCTGATTTTGGTTAGAAAAGTGAAATCTAACAACTTATTAAGATTTTTCTAATTAATTAAAAATTGGGTGGCGCAACAGTCCGTTGAGAACTAGAGCCTAGTGACTTACAGCTCTCAACCATTCCTGTGGGTGAGTACTGTAGTCAGGGATAGAGGGGACCTACAGTTTTTAGCCGAATCCGAACGGCTAAATTTTTCTAATTAATTAAAAATTGGGTGGCGCAACAGTCCGTTGAGAACTAGGGCCTAGTGACTTACAGCTCTCAACCATTCCTGTGGGTGAGTACTGTAGTCAGGGATGGAGGGGACCTACAGTTTTTAGCCGAATCCGAACGGCTAATTTTAGAAAACACTTTTCATGACAAGAATTACTCTTGGAGAATTTGTCAACTCCTCGCAAGATGGCATAGGCAGGGATCGAACCCACGACCTTTAGCATGACAGTCCAATGCACTAACCATCATGCCACGGGTACTACAGAGAGAGATTTTTCGACCATTATGAAATAATACTTACCTACTTACTTAAGGTGGCGCTACAGTCCGGGACGGACCTGGCCTTAACCAACATGCGTCTCCAGGTCCAGACAGCTCGGTCCCTAGCTACCTGTCTCCAGTTTCGCACGCCAAGTTTGTTGAGGTCCTCTCCCACTTGTTTGCGCCACCTGAATCGTAGTCTTTCTTTACTGCGCCGTCCCTCGGGATTGGATTCGAGACCTTCCAGGCTGGAGCGTTGATATCCATTCTACATGACCAAGACATGCAAGTCGTTGGACTTTTATTTGTTTAACCAGGCCAGTGTCGCTGTACAGCCGTACAGTTCGTCATTAATTTCTTCTCAATTCTCCATCTATGCAGACGGGACCAAAAATAACCCGAAGAATTTTTCTCTCGAAGCATCCTAAGACGTTCTCATCTTTCTTTGACAGATTCCGGGCCTCAGTGCCATAAATGAGAACCGGGATGATGACTGTCTTATAGATGGTGACCTTAGATGCTCGAGAGAGAGAGACTTTACCACTAAATTGCAAGAGTTATTCTTCCTTTGATCTCAATGCTGGTGTCGTTGTGTGAATTTATAGCGGTGCCTAGGTACACAAAGTCCTCAACTACCTCAAAGATATAGCTGCCCATGGTGACGTTTTGTCCAAGATGTCATCGTTCAAGGTCCTTTTTTGATGACAGCATATACTTGGTCTTGCCCTCATTAACCACTAAATCCATCTTCTCCGCTTCCGTCGCAATGCTCAAAAACTTTGTACTGACATCACGCTTTGATCTTCCAATTATGTCAATATCATCGGCATATTCTGTAATTGGATGAACCTTTGGAAGATTGTGCCTCTAGTGTTGAGACGGTTGAGTTTTGCACATTTTTTTCCAGAACGATATTGGAGAAGTCGCATGACAATGCATCATCTTGTCTAGAACATTTTTTGACATCAAACGCATCTGTGATTTTTTTTCCGACCTTGATACAGCAGCGTGCATTTTCCATTGTCATTCTGCACAAACGGATAAGTTTGACAGTGATGCCAAAACGACGTTGCTCTGAATATTGAAGAAAGGTATTATAGTTTTGGAAAACCATCACGGATTTAATGGAAGAAAAAAAAACTATTTCATAAATTCAAAAAACCTCTAATCCGTGTTTAGTTTAAACTTTAAAAAATAATATCTTAAAAACCTGAAGTGGTACATTAATTTTGAAGATGTATTTGAAAAGTGCAATTTTATTGCCAATAAGAAAACCTTGCCAACCAGTTTAACATTCCAACCGCACTCGTCTGGTGATTTCTATAAAATCTTAACAAAATTTTAATAATAATTAAATTTAAGTCAATATATTCCTTTGTTCTTATAATACTTGAGTCGAAAATCATTTCTTATCAGCTTTTTGTTGTTCTTTTAGGATTTCGTGTTTGGTAAAAATAGTTGTCAATTGGTTTTGTCTAAAAAATTTACTAAAAGTTAGCAAAAATATTTTTTGAAAACTGAATGTAATTGCTTGTTCGAAATCACAACGTAAAATATAAAATTAAATTAAAAGCGTTAGCGTTATTGGTTCGAGTGGTATTTGAATGTATTCAAATTTGTACCTTTTTTTAAATTACTGTAGTAAAAAACAAACCTTTTATTTGTTTTTGAAAGTCCTTATCTTTTGATGTTATCATCTTTTAATGTTGTTATTTGTAAAATAAAATTTCCTTGAAGTTGATATTTCTATTTTGATTGTAGGGATCTTGAGAAATTTCAATATTTTCAATTCGGACCACAGGATTATCTTGGTCTCTTATATTTTCTGCAGTGCCTGCTTGAGGAACACAATCAATGCCTTGACACACTTAAAGGGTCATAACTACATGTTTAAACTTAGTTTGAGCCTAAGGAAAACATTAATGAAGTCCAGGAGATACCAGAACAACATGTTTTTAAAGTTTTTAACATCAAAATGGAAAACAAAAAACATGGTTGAAGTTGAAAGCATTCCACATTCTTGTTGTGCGGTTGAAAAAAAATCTCTGACTTGACAATACTTCCGAAATTGAGATCAAAGTTAAATGATTGTTAGTTCTAGAAGTTTGAGTATTACGACAGCATTGTTTTTTTGTTCTTGATATACGAATAAGTCACAAAAGTTTTAAAAAAAGCATGAACAACTTCAAAAATATACTTTGGTCTGAGCGTTTTTATTTTATATACAGTGGTGGTCCAGTATAACGAATGCCGATATAACGAATGATCGATATTACGAACACTTTTTTCAAGTAGGTACATTAGGTATTCTATAACGAACAAAATAACGAATTTCAGATAAAAAAAAAATACTGTAAATGTTTTAATATCTACTAACATGTATGTTTATGATAATATTGGAAGATACATATGCAATTTCCCATTACACAAGTGTTTATTTTTCGCTTGCTTAGTTATGTCCTACGTATTCGTCTTCGTGTATGTAAACAGTTGCTCTGTTATGCACGGTTTACAAGCGGTAACGAAGGAATATTTAAACTTTCCCAAGTTTCATTTGATAATCTATGCACAAAACTGTAACGGATTTTTAGTCCCATTTTTGTTGTTTTACGTTTTTTGACGTCTGGAATATTTAACATGGTTTCTCAGTTTCATGTCTGATGCTGAAAATCCAAAAATTTAAACCGCATTGTACAAATGGTTTATTGCCCAACGTGAGAGTCATGTTCCTATTAATGGTAACATTTTAAGGGCCAAGGTATTGCAGTTTCAAACAAAATATCACCACGGTGAATTCACAGCAAGCAGTGGTTGGCTAGCAAAATTTAAAAAGCGCTTTGCAATTCGACTTCTTAAAGAGTCTGGTAAAAAGCTTTCATCGAGAGTAGACCTTGTCAAACCATTTAAGAAGAAATTAACTGACATAATTAAAGAAAATAAACTCACCTTTAATGCAATTTTCAATGCGGATAAAACTGGATTATATTGGAAAATGCTACCAAACACTACATACTATGTTCACGTTTGAAATAAATTAATGAAAAATAGAAATGTACTTTCTATTAACCTAAAGATTTGTATTAAAAAAAAAATGTTTCGATATAACGAATTGACTCTGGACATTATATCGTTCGTTATACTGGACCACCACTATATATACTATTTTACGAAACATCTCAAACCATTTGGATTTTCGATTGTATTGGTAATACTTCGATTAATTCAGTTCAAAATTGTAGGTTAAGAAATTATTGAAAAACGAATGACATTCCCAAAATGTATTATTAATACATTTTATGGTTTAAAGACTTCGCAAAAAAGCTCAATAAATTATGAAACTCAATAAATAAAATAGAGTGTTGCATGCAACCTCCATTTATATTATATTAATGTACCTTTACTTTTCCTGTTCGTTAACCCTTCTTATACATTTTTTGTTAGAAATTGATTCAATAAAACCTAAATCTATAAATAAATAATAAAAACCCAATTGAAAACCCTTTTATGGAATCAATAAAGCTGTTTTCAAAAAACCAAAAACTTTACAAAAAAAGAAAAATTCAAAGTCCTTAATGCTTCAAAAATTCTTATAAGAAAAATTCTAAACCATCTATTTTTCTCTCTGTTACATTGTGTATATTCAAAAGTGTTCGTCTTTCAAAAAGATTCTTAACACCATGTCGTGAATATTTCATAAGTTTATTTTTGTATGTATTTTTTTTTTGTCTTCTAAGGAAAACAATAGTGAACGCGCTCTAACGGATGGAATAAGGATTTTCCTCTTCAAAAGAGCCAACAATATTCAAATTCACATATGCATGCAAAATATAATACGAAATGAAAGAAATCCAGGATTCATGTCACTTTTTTGTTGTTGTTGTTGTAAAAATTGCATTTTCAAGATGCAAAAGAAATTATAATAAATCTAAAAAACAATAAAAAAAAAATAAAATCCTTGCACACACAAGAACAAATGCTTTTTGCATTGTTTGAAAAAATGTCTTTATATTCTTCTCCTATACTTCTTATCCTTTTCAAAAGTGTTTTTGGAAACGAAACAGAAACAACATGAAAATCCCTTTTATTTCGAAACTGATTTTTCTCCAAAATCTTACAATATCCTTTCCTAGACTCTCGTAGGTATGTATTAACCACGGATCAACTAACTATCTTCTATTGTCAGGACAAAATAATCCAAGGATATCTCGAAATACTTTTTCTGTCATCACAATAAAAATCGAAAATCCAATTCATATCCGATTGTTAAACATTTGTGTTTTTATTTTTTTATCGTCAAAGTCAAAATCGAAAAAAAGTACGACAAAGAGGAGTAATAATAAGAAAAGATGAGTTCTTAATTTTTAGTCTTGGTCTTGTTGATATTTTCTCTTCTCAAGGACATCTCAAATAATTTTGCGATGAAGGAATTCTTTGGAAAATCAAAAATACAATTGGATTTGAAAGTTTTTGTTTTGTTTTGTTGTTTTTTGAATTCGCAAAACGCATCCTTTCAAATTGTTTCCTTTTCTTAACATTTTCGAGTATTCAACAATACAATAGGGATAAGGTTCGGTACCCCATAATTTGAACAATAAAATGATGATGATGAAGAATTTGGATTTTATTTTTGTTCTCCTCTCATAAACTTTCCTCAATAAAATTGCAATTTGTTTTTTCAATTCAAAGAATTATCCTTCAATTTTTTCTCTTTTTATTTTGACACGCTTCTGGTTGTTTATTTCTTCAATAAATCCTTTTTAAATTTTTGCACATATCCTTATGGGGGAAGAAGAAAGAAGAACAACAGAAAAAAGGACGAAGCAATTATTTAAAGTGGATTTCATTTTTTCGTCTTCTTCTTGTCGAAAAAGGACGATTTTCTGTAATGTTTGTATGCTCTTGATATGATGACACACTGAGGAAATGTTTTTTTCATTTAGTATACATTTATGTCTATATGAGAGTCCTTCCTCTTTTATTTAAATTAAGAAGAATCTGCGTACACCCCATCATTCTGATGGCTGTCGTATATATAAGCGATGATGAAGGACCAACAAGGATCGCCTGAATAGAAGTCATTAGATGAAGCAACTTGGCCTCACATCAGAATAAAAAATAAAAAAAAAGCTCCCACTTGTGTAAATGTGGGTCAGCCTGTCGTTAGCGTCGTGCATTATCCTTTACCTTTCACTCTCCCTCTCTCTGTGCGATGCCTTCTAATTTGCAGATGCGAAAACCGCGGAGGCTATCGAATTATAATCTTATCACACTTGCAATGTGTATTGTGTAACCCATCCCATTCATCTCGTATATCCTTGTTTGACATGAATAACAGGATAGAACCTATCCGATAGGATCATTTTGTAAATTGACGTTGCAATTGGAAGGCGGGATGTTAACAAAAAACACACACTCACGAAAATAATAAAAACCCATAAAGCAAACCGAAGAAGAATGAAAAGAGAGAAGAGGAATCCAAGCAAAGCAAAGTAAAGGATGCAAAAAAACAAACATTACTCAGCAAACGAGAAACGGAAACACCCGTCACCATGTTTCAATGCACAGCAGCAAATGCATGCATATATGTAGGATCCTGCTGTTTTGATGTTAGACATTTTACAAGAGCTTCAGCTCGTCCCGTGTTTGGTTTCCGCCCGTTGCCATTGCCTGACTGGGACTTCTGACTGCCTCTATCCTGCTGGCATCTATCGTCCATCAGGACTCAAAGGAATATATGAGGCTTACGACCGACTACTGTTGTACGACGACGAGGACGAAAACGAGAATAAGGATGAGGACAAACGGAACAGTGGAAGCTAACTATAAACATAGTTGACAGGAATGTGCAAATTTACTGTCGTTTGAAGTTGATTTGTTTTTGTTGTATTCCTTTTCTTCGCACTAAATGGGACGTTGACATTGCTTCTTGCTTCTCTCAGTGTGTGTCCTGTTTGCTGGAATAGTGCATCATGTTGCATGTATTCCAATGCATCTTGAATTATGTAAGGATTACCTTTAGACTCCCTCGCTATCTCTCTGTGGTTGGTTAAACATCCAAGATTCCTATAATTTTAAAGCTTTAAAAGATTGATTTAGATAAATATGAACATTTTTTGGTATCTGCTCTGGTGTTCTTAGACTTCTTTGTGTCTGACAGTTGTCAGAATTATGACATCCAAATGTTATGAGTAACGGAGTAAGTTGAGCAAAAATGGGATCTTTGCCAGGCTTTTTTTGGTTTGTTGTTTGCTTTGTATGTTTCCTTTGATCTTAGCGCCAAATTGTTTGTGCACACTAAGGCGTGTCAACTTCTTCCTTTTTTCTTTTGAATTGTGGCCCACTCCAAGGGAGACGAAAGTTCACAGAATCTTTCATCCCTTATTCGTAATTTGAATCCAACTTAGTGGAATTTCAAAGACGATGTATTCAAATGCAAGAAATGTTCAACCTACGTATTTTTGTTTAACTAAACTTTTTAAGATTCCGAAATATTAAACAACTATTTCCGCAATCACCCCCTTTCCCTTCTTTTGATGGAAACTGTAAACAAAACTTTTGAAAATTACTACAAATAGTCAAAAAGAATAAGGGACTTAAGTTTCTTATTAGTGGGATATTTACGATTCATAGTATTATATTTTATTATTATTCATTCATTTTAATCAATCAACTTAAATAATTGAAATTTTTTAAGATTCTGATAAATTTTGGGATATTCACATAAAACGGAATGATTTCAAATTACAAGTCAGTAGGTCAACTTATTCCAGTTATTCATCAGATGTAGATAAATTTAAATCAATGATTTAAGTTATTCAAGACCTTTAACTTATTTAGGGATATTCGTGGATCTCAGTCATTTAGAAGGTTTATTGTTTTTTTAAAGTAAAAGAAAAAAAACAAATCTTTATTATTAAATTGTTTTGTTATTGACAAACAATTTGTAAGACCGAGAGATTGTTCAATATCGTTTGTGGGATATTCGGAAAAATAAAAATCTGAGAAGCAGTTTAGCTTCTAAGACTTATATGTTGTATCAAATCTCGAATATCCCACACATGAGGTTCTCGCAATTTTAATCACCTTCAAAAAAAATTACATTAGTATACATTTCTCGAATATCCCATACATGATTTTCTAACAATTCTTGTCGCCTTGAAAAAATGTCATACGTTTATTCAATGACTAACCAATAATTGATACTCATTGAAGCAAATATCATATTTCATGTCCCATATTTCTTGCGAATAACCCTTAAATAAGGTAATACAGTTTTTCATACTGATTAGTTCATCTCTACCGACCTATCACAGTATTTTGTAATTAACGTTTTTTTTTTGTTCAAATTTTGTGATTTTTTTTTTACTTAATTTCACGAATATCCCAAAATCAACTGATCAATATTTTTTCTCTGATGGCTGATATCACTGATTGATTTTTTTAAAGTCTTGACTTTTAATTGTACGTGAATGATTTGCAATTACTGAAACTTGAAGATGAAGTCCATATTCAAATTTTTACTTTTTGACGAATATCCCTCAAAGATCACCAGACAACTTAAGAACACTAAACTAATTAATAATACATTTGTTCAATTAGTTGTTTAAAATTCTATCAAAATTCAAATAATTGTAACTACTTTATACTGGCACGCCTTATATTCTCATTTTTGAATAACCCACTTTTGGGTTTTAAGATTTTCTACGCCAAAGTTGGCTTTTATCAAAGCCGTAAGTTTCAGCTATATTCATTGGTTCTAGATAATGAAATCCCATGATTGTGAAAGTGAAATAGTGTGACAAATTTAAATTGTCGTCTTCCAACCTATTTTTAGAAAACAATATTTCAACAATCAAAATTAAAATATCTCAATAAAAAAAGTGCAGATTTTTGTTGCCCACATCATGATGATTAATGAAAGTATAAGTATAATATATGTCTTAAAATTCATTTTAATAAAATCAAACATGCGACCATGTAACATCCCATTCCGTTGATTTGATGATCAAAAATAAGTACCATGTCCTACTCACAAATCCAAAGTATTTACTCTCATAGGTACCTACTTACGTCTACGTACTACACAACAGGTATACACAAATGAGTGGGCTTAGATTTTATTTATGTAAAAATAATTCAATGTCGACTAAATAAAAGTGAAATACAACCCTCCCCCCGATTCCCACTCTGAAACAAAAAAAAAAATATTGAAAAATGTAAATTGTTTTAAACCTACATACGAGTATCGAAGTATTTATGTGAATTAGAATTTTTCGGCGTTATTTTTATTGTAAACGAATCGAGAGTACGGCGACATAAAGGACTTTAATATTTTCTCGCTGCACACTCATTCTCTGCCGCCACTGCATTACCGACCGCCCGCTCTCTAATCCTATTCTATATCGAAATCAATTAAATTTTTGTTTCTATGAATAAGCATCGTTTGTGAGGTGAATGTAGGAAAAGATTTTCAAGACAGATCATAAAATAATTTTCACTCTGTACACAAATCTTATAGTTTTGTCTTTAATTTATTTTAGTCTCCGAAACGACGACCAACACCGTAATGCGGTTTGTGACGCGACGGATACATCCCACTGCAAATACAAATTTGCGGGTGGGCATCAATTTTAAACGAACAGGACAGAGGACATAATATATTTTCTTTTCGTAAATTAATTTAATCGAATTTGTAATCAAATTATTCGATAAAGTGGGGTGTGAAAAATGTTTAACATATTTTTTGCATGTAATTTTTCAAACAGAAAACTATTTCTGAAGTAGGAAACAAAAGAAAATCAAATGAACTAATAAGTATTTTGGAGAGCTCTCATTTAGAAATTTGATATATCCACCAGCCAGAGCATTGGCCTTTAAGCCTTGTATCTTCGTTATTGTGTACCTATTTAACGGGTTAACCTCTTTATTTTTGCGAACTTAAACTCACCACGAACAAAGAACAATAACATTATACATTTTCCAAAGATTTTTGATAGTATCGTGTGTTTTATTAGCTTACAAATCCAGCTTGAACGACCAAAAAGTATATTTTTCAAACTCGATTTTTTAATTATCAAAACTATTTCTGAGCTACTAAGGTACTTCACTTTTAACTTGAGTTTAGTTGCTAAAATTTTAAGAAACAAAAAAGTTTAAATGAACTCAATAAGTATTTTGGAGAGATCTCATTTAGAAATGTGGTAAATCCAGCAGCAATACAATCTGCCTTTAATTCTTTTTTCTTGATTGTTTCCTTCCTATTTAACCCTTTCACCTCTTTCTATTTGCGAATTTAAAGTCATCAAGAACGAATAGAAAGAAATTCTATATTTTCTAATGTTTTTGTGATATATTTGTGCGTCTTATTGGCATGCAAATCCAGGTCGAAGGACCAAAAAGTTTATTTTCTTTCAAATTCAGGTTTTCCCATTCGGAACGTTTAAAACTACGACTATACTAAATTGACTTATATATTCCTAGCAGAATTGTCTCATTTATAATTTTTTTTTTTAATTTAAGAACTTTGAGTGAAGACTTATTCCGTCAAATAGGATTGTTTGTTTTTGAAAATATATCAAACACTTGAAGTTCATTAAAAAAATCAATGCATACAAAAATCCTTATGTGCAAAAACGTTTAAAATAATTTTAAGAAATGCTCAAAAACTGTCCGATAAGTTGTATTCAAAGTTTTGCCCACTATCAATTAAGAAATAATGTTCTCAAATCGTTATGTGAAAAGATTCCGCCCACATAAAAATTTCTTGATAAGAAGATTTTTCAAAGATGATTATAAGATGCATATAAGAGAAGATCTCCAGTAACATTCAGCTTTGTCGGAATTTTTTTCAAAGTGAATATCTAATTTTCCTGGACTGATAGTCACGTTTTTGCTCTCGACATTAAGATCGTATTTACTGAAAATGTTTAAATACTGAAAACCCCTTTTTGCCCTGAGAATTTCAAAAGACAAAAAAAAACATTGAAATAGTTCGTCTGTTGCTGTTTCACCATCTATTATTCTAAATGAAAATTTTCTGTATCAAAGATGTTATTCAAATTTTAAGCTCAATGCAATTTCAAGGTCCAATGACCTTCCAAAAAAAGAAAACAAAGTTACCAAAAGAAAATTACACACGCTATCCAAAAAAAAAAAAACTAAACTTAACAAAATCCAGCTCGAAGGACCAAAAACCCCAATAAAGATAGTTTTTCCTCTGCCTTCCAAAGACAGAAAAAACAACAAAAAAGGAAACACCAACGAGAAAGGCAAGATTTGAAAGCAAATTTTCTCGGCTTAATTCACTGCAAAGCTATTGTTATGCCTTCTTAAAAGGCAAAGCCCGAGTGAATGAAAGCATAAAACTCTATCTATTATTCTTCAGAGTGTGCCTTTGCTTTTATATAGATACAGTACTATAAGTCTTTTATTTTCTCCCTATTCTCTAAATTCCTGCACCCATTTTACTTTAAAATTGCATTACATACATATAAATACTACATATATAGAATTTTCTTTCCTCGGATGGTCTCTTTCTTTAAGGATATCTATATACATATATTTTATATTCTCCGAACAATGCTTAAATTATGCACAAAATTGAGTTTTTCTGAAAAATAAGGATAACAAAAAAGAACTGCAAGAATAGAATGAAATTCCCTTTTCTCTCATAAGAAGTGCAACGTTCGAAATAAAGTTACCAAATTGCTATAGAAGATTATTCACACACAGCCTCACTGCCTCTCTCTCTGTCTCGCTCTGACTCACATATTCCATCATCAGGACGAACAAAGCAAAGCCAAAGTTAAAGCAAAATGAAGAAAATAATAATAAAACCCAAGTTGATTCTCAGCAATAAAATCAAAAAATTAGTTTAAAGGATAATATACGAATATAGGAACGAAAAAAAAAATACAGGACTCTACTCGACTCCTATCCTTATGGAATAAAGTTATTCCTTCCTGGCACAGCGGTATTATAACACAGTCTAATCTTTCCTGCTTCATTTTATCATTTCTGTGTATATAGAAGGTACCTATGGCTCCAAGGGCAAAAGGATATCCTTTTTTTTTTGGTTATGTTCATGTTTTATTATTTTTTTCTTTTATTTATTTTTATTAAAAAATGTTCACTTGGGTTATGAGGAGCTCGAGGCGGTGCGGCGGAGGGGGCTAGAAGAAGAGGAAGTCTTATTACATTTTTTTGGTGTAAATGGAAAAAATAAACTCATACGGCACATTCAATCACGAGCAAAAACTGACTTAAGAGTCAAGTCGAGCGTTGCGAAGCTCCGCGTGCTGTCTCCCATATGCCTCAGCTCGATGGTGCAGCGGAGGCGGCGGTGGCACCTTACCTTACCTTGAGGATAGAAATAGACAATCTACATTTTGTATGAGAGTTATGCGATAAGAAAGTTGCAAAATGTTCCCTTCACTTATAAAAATGGTTCCTTAAACGACTTATGGCATTGGTGAACTTTCTTCTTTGCCTGGCTGTGCCATTGGCATATGGCGTGTCGTCAATGGCGGTAGCAGTAGCAGGCGGCAGCAGAAGCAACGATTCATGAAATTTTGCCAGAAGAAAATCACTTCGAAGAGCTTTTTTTCAGTTTATCTGATCTGATTACGATATGCTTCTCAAGAAAGATGAGGAGAGGAGGGGAAGGGGGCGCTAGGAGAATGAAGTAATTTTCCCTCTGACATCATATCACTTACATGGAAAAATTACTTACATATTGCGTTATAGCATAATATTGACTTTTAAGTCTTGTTGTTAAGAAAAATTATTCTTACAACTGTTGCAAAAATTGCCATACTAGAGATGACACCATCAGTAAGCGAAGAAGGATAACGATGCTATTACATGACTTATAATGAGCGGGCAATCTTCCTTCATACAGACACAGCTGATTGAAATATAGAATACATCATTTTAATATGAAATAATGGGATGTGACGAGTATATAATTCAATTCTAGGTGCTTGTGATTTTCTATCTTGAATGAAATGCCAGAAGGTTCCCTATTGATGTCGATGGTGTTTCAATATTTTCAAAATGCAATATCTTTTTAATGATTAGTCGTATGAGGAAAATGAATAAGACAATTTTCGTAGAGAATTACATGATCTTCAATATAGCATCAATTTTGTTTTGATAAGATTTAAGTTTTTTATGATACACTTCTTCTTTATTTTTAAAATGGCGCCCAACGCAAGTAATATTTTTTTTAATTTGAGCTTCAAAATTTATCGGGCTATACATACAGCTTTAACAACATTTGTTTTAACTTTTACTAGGCAAAATAATGAGGAAATTGAAGTTTTCCTTTCCTTGTTCTTTATTTTAAAATGGCGCCGCCCAACGCAAGTAATATTATTCTTTTTATTTGAGCTTCTTAAAAGAGATTTTTCAAAAAATATCAGGCTATACTTGTAGCTTTAACAAAACTTTAACAATAATTCAATTCTAGTAAAATCTTAAAAATTTTATGATCTTCAATATTGCATCAATTTCGTATTGATAAAATTGACATTTAATGTAATATTCTCGTTCTTAATTCTTAAATGGCGCCCAACGCAAGTATTTTCCATTTTTTTTAAACTTCTTTAAAGAGATTTTTCAAAAGTTATTAGGCTTTATCAACATTTGACTCTGACGTTGTTTTGCTTTCTTAAGGCAAACAATTATGCATATGCAATTTAATATAAAGTGGTTGTGGTTTTGTCTTGAATGAGATACCAGAAAGTTGCCTATTGATGTAGATATTTTTAATATTTTCTAGTTGTAATATCTTTTTAATGGTTAGTTGAAGGGGGAAAATGAATAAGAGACATTTTGTAGAGAATTACATGATCTTTAATATAACGTTAATTTTGTTTTGATAAAGTTGATGCTGTCTTTGATATCCTCGTTCTTAATTTTGAAATGGCGCCCAACGCAAATCATATTTCATTGTTTGGCCACTTTTAAAAGAATTTTTTAAGAGATATCAAGCTTAACTTATAGTTTTAACAAAAAGTGTGTTGTTTATGACGTTGTTTTCTTTCTTTATACAATAATGTTCAATTCGTCAATAAAATAAATAAATAAAAAGATCAAAACAAGAACAAGTTTACAATCTCGTTTTTCTTGAATCTGTCTTATTATCTTAGAACAAGTTCAAGTTTTCATTCAAACTTATAGTCACAACAATCTTGACCTCAACCTATAATTGACCAATATTTACTAAAGTGTTTATTTTTTATCAAAAAAAAACAAAGAAGAAGAAAAAAAAAACATTAGCGGTCTAGTTCAACCGGCAAAACCAGCAATTATAACATCTTGTGTTTGTTGCACGCCAATGTCGCGCTTCTACTACAAGTTTATACACCATCTTCATTTACAAGCTTTTAAACATGTTTTAGTTGTTGTTTTATGAACTTAACGTCTTTACAGTAGAATCATTAATGCATAAAAACTTACACACAAATGCAATAAAAATATTGTAGATACAACTGAAAGAAGAAAAAAATATCTAACATAGTTCGACATTCGACCTTCGCACAATAGAATTCTGTAGTCAGGTGGTAAATGCAATTTTTTACTATATGTAGAATTGAAGGAAAAAAAAGAATGATATACTGCATTGGTTTGATTAAGTGAAGTTGGTAGCTTTTGACAGACGAGTCTCTCTAAGCAGAACTATTTTTAATCATCGAAAAGTGAACAAATAAACTGATACATTTTGGGACACATTGTTGACATTTATACGAAAATATTTTGTTTGGGGCGAGTATCTTGAAAAGGAACTTCGTAAAAGTCTGCGTTCAAATCTTGAAAAATTAAATTCAAACTTAGTTCTTGGCAACATTATTTATATCACTTTTGGGACACATTTCTGACATGGATACAAAAAGATGTTGCTTCACGTAAAATACATCGAAAATTAACTCAATAGAATTGTTGGTTTGAATCTTGACAACATCAAATTGGAACAGAGTTTTTGGCAACATTTTTTATATGAATTTGTGGACACATTATTGACAGAGATACCAAAACATGTTGTCTCTTTTTCAAGACCATCTGGGAAAGTTACTGAAGACTGGGTTTTGCCTCTCGAATATTCGTCTTTAAGAGAATCAACTGTCCCAAAGTATGTATTTTTGTATAATTTTATTACTGCCTATCCTGTTTATGCGCCAAGTACATTATGTTTCCGTCACATTCGTTTACTTGGCATACCTTTTATCTTAAACCACTAGCTTCGTCTATATTCCACAAAAATGTACATCAGAGTTCAGCAAAGTACACTTGAGTATTTTCTATTGAAAAACATGTTGCATGAAAGAATTTAGCCTTACGTAACATTTTTGCATGACAACAAACAAAAAATTAATTAAGATTATGGCATTCACCCCCTTAACATACTCAACAAACTCTTATAGACTATTGTGCCAAAGTAGGAAAAATTACTTTCACTAGAATAAGCAAAGTTCAGTTTTTTGTATTTGTCTTTAAGCTTCATGTTGCTGTGCCTTCCTCTCATCATTTATGTCAACAAACATGTATCTGCTAAATGAAAGTGCAAAATTGAAGACAAAAAAAAAAATTTAAAAAAGAAAAGGCAAAGAAAAATTAGACAGAAAATCCATCAAATTGCATCTACAAAAGGAATTTCATAAACACACATTTGTATATAAGAAAAACAAAAATAGATATAAGATACAAAATGATGCCCACTTACATCAGGTAAAAGATACACGTGCCTTTCAAGGCAAAGCCAGGTTGTAAAATTGAAAAGGAAAAGTACCCATCATCATGATCATCATCATCATCATCTTAGGTATTCGTAGCTTGGTCCTATATTCGCATTGTGAAATAAACGATGCGATGAAGATGGTGATGATGATGTCTTGAACATATGTAGTCGAAGTCGTCGTCGTCTTCTCCGTCGTATTGCTCATCTTAGACATCGCCGAACGTCGTCGTAGTCATTTGTTGCCACGAATTTTGCCATAACAACAACCATCTATCTGTCCATAAAAGCAAACAAAAAATAAAAGTATCTAACCCAAGCCTAAAGTGAAGTAACAACATCGTCATTGCGTTGTTGTCGTCAACACAACATCTTAAAACCAGCGTCATCACGTTGGGTATTATTATTTTATATATATATATGTTTTTTTCCATTTGTTCATTTTACGATTTTACGTTCTCATACTCCTCGTGAATTTATTTGCAATCATATGTGATTTAATGGATCGGTCTATTGTATTTGGTTAAGAAATGAAAGTATCTACCTAAAAAATACAAAAAGTATCTATACAAAAATATAGAGATAGGTACAAGACGTACTTGATGTAAATATAGACGCAGGAAAATTTATACGATTATACGTTTCATTGATGATAGCTATTGAAGCGAAAAGCGAGGGTGATGCTTTATAAAGTGGATTGATATGCGAAGACGACTGGAAAAACGACTTTCAAATGCAAATATACCAAAAAAACAAAAAAAAAAACTTAACTACGTCTGCTACATTATTGACTGAATATCTCTTAAATATCCAAAAAAAGGAAATGATATATAACACCTTTCCTGCAGAAAGAAAAACGAGAAGAAGTACCACGATTCTTATTTGCTTTTATTATCTTGGGCTTTTGAGTTTAAATTTATAAAATTAAGTTTTGAAAGAGTTTTATGTTTAAAAACAAAACAAAAAAACGATATAAATGGGCTTAAGACTGACAAGTCAATCAAAACATTTTTCTTATCAAACGAATTGGATGATTTTATTATGTTGTTTTTATTTCTTTAGTTTCTTTATTCAATTAATTTTACTATCACAAACTGTCCCAAAATGCTGTATAGCCTTTTATTTTCTTATATATCTTTTTACACGTGAGGCTTGTATTGATTTAAAGATATTATTCAATGTCACATTGTGTCCCAAACTATTCAAAATGTAAGAAAGTGAGCTAAACTATACTGTTTTCTCTCGACTTACCAACTGTCCCAAAATGTTATATGCCTTTTGTAGTCTTCAATTTTACAAAAAAATCTTGTTGAAATTCAGTCTTGAATTCATTTAATAATATTATCTAATGTCACAAGTGTCCCAAAATGTCCCAAAGGAAAATGTGTGACACTTATTAAAAGTTAACTTTTAAAATTTTAGCTATGTATGCTGAAGAACATATCCTATAACCAAACATTTTAAGATTGTTCATTTTAAACAGTCTTTTTTTGTACACCTCTCGTCTAGAAAGGCCTTAAGATTATGTCCCAAAATGTCCCAAAATATATCCAGAATTCTAATTTCAAAATCAAAAATATATTAAACATTTTTATTAATACCTCCATTGACAGTTCTATTTCGTACATGTATACAAATTTCAAAAAATCTATTATTGAAAGCAAATGTCTAAACTTTTACAAAGTCAAATATATGTACATAATTGTATCTTACAATTTCAGTTAGTTATTGTTAACTTTCTTAAAGTCATAAGCAACAAAAAAAGTGTTATAATATCATTGCTGTTCAATCAATTTAGTGTCACAAACTGTCCTAATGTAGTGTCACAAACTGTCCTAAAAAAATAATCAAAATTTCCAAAAACGTGCACATTGAACGGTTTCAATTTCGTTTCATGAATAAATTAAATGTCCCAAAAACAAAATTATTTAAAAATTTTCAAATTGTAACGCTTTGTCACAATAAGAAAAACACACATTGGTGAAAATAAAACACCGCAACTTTCTAAAGGTTATTTAATGAAAAAATCAATCGCATTTTTGTGAATTCAAAACTATCAAAATCCATTAAAATATTTCCAACTGATGAGTTTTTATTAAATTAAACGGACGTCCCAAAATGTCCTTAGGTACTGTCTTTTTTGATACATAGAGGTCTTAATTCTTTTCTCTCATTTCTTCAAAGGCAAGTTTTTTTTAAGGGATCAAGTAAAAGAAAAGAAATATGAGACTTCAATCTCTCAGTTTTAATGCCTCTAAGAGATGTACCACCAATGCATAAATAAAAATCAAACTGTCCCAAAATAAATTTAAATCACTATTAAAACTGAATATAAAGTTAAATTCCATGAACTTATTATTTGAAGCTGCTGAAAAGTATGTCGAATATATAATACATTCAAATTTCGAAGTAAAAATGCAT
Source organism: Eupeodes luniger (assembly GCA_951509635.1). NCBI lineage: Eukaryota > Metazoa > Arthropoda > Insecta > Diptera > Syrphidae > Eupeodes > Eupeodes luniger. The sequence goes on from OX608073.1 coordinate 55,523,418, forward strand.
TTGTGTACAAAAAAAATAGTGTCCCAAAATGTTGCAACATTGGAATAAAAAGATTTTAAAGATTATAACCCAACAATTTCAGTTTTTAAAATGTTAATCCAATCCATATTTCCTCAAATAAAATAAAGCTTAAACAGTCTTCAAGTGTCACATAATCTCGCATAGCACTGTCCCAAAATCTGGCATAAAATTGTCCCAAAATCTAGCATTTGTTATGATTTATATTTCGAGTGCACGAAAACTGCAAGTTAAAGAGTGTCCAATATTTTTTTATAATTTTGAATTTACAGGTTAATGCGGTTACTTACTTTTGAATTAAATTTCTGTCCCAAAACTTTCCGAATTTCGTATTTTATTTTAGATTCATAACCTAAATGCTGTTTTTTCCGAAATCAAATAAAAGAAAACAAATTTGAGACTTCAGCAATAAAACTGCATAGCAGTTGAGACTGTATACAAAAAATGAAAGTGTCCCAAAATATTTCAAACATTCCAATAAAAAACACTTTTAAGTTTAAAAACATACAAATTTCTTTCTAAATGTGTTCATCAATCTTTTTCCCTAATAAAATAACGCTTAAACAGTCTTGAATTGTCCCAAAACTCATCATAGGATTGTCCCAAAATCTAGCATTCGTTATGATTTATATTTTAAGAACACGAAAACAATTTAAAGGTTCTATGATGTAATTTTAAAGTGTCCAATTTTTGTTCATTTCTTTAAATAAATAGGTTAATAGAGTTGTTTCACTTTAAGTATAAATTTCTGTCTCAAACTTAACAAATTCCTTATTATCATTTTTATTTTGGTTTTCCCTAAGATTGATGTCCCAAATGCCTTATTTGCAATAAGTTTATTATTTTCGTGGATTATGTTAAAATTCTTTTGTAATATTTTGGACTTTATGTATTTGTTGTGCCACTTTAAAATACTCCACAAAAGAGTGTCAATTCATATTACCTATTGGTTTTTGCCAGTTTTGTTTCAAATTAATTTTGATGTCAGGAAAAATAAGCTGACATCAGCTTAAAAACAAAATGTATTCACTTTTTTTACCATCAATAATTAAATGTCCGTTTAAATCCTTTCGTTGTCGCAACAGCAAAAATAAAATTCTTTAAATATTTTTAACCAAAAACAAAAAACCCAAAGTACCTTATTCCTCTTACCACAAATTGACATCAAAATCAAACAAGAAAAAATTAAATTCAACCAAAATCTCCAAATTGTCAACTATGCACTTTTAACATATCAACTCATATACGTTACGTATGTGCATTGTGCATTGCATATTGCATCACAACACACCACCCTCTTCGAAAAATCCATTTGAAGCAGACAAAGAATTAAAAATACAAAAAAACACCAAAAATACTTTAAATTGAAATCAGAAATTATTTTTGAATGAAGACGAGAAAAACAAAAATTCATTAAATTTATTGCAACCATGCGGATGCACATCAACCACTGATTAATGCTTCAATTCTTCCGATCTCTGCTAACCCCTTTTTTAACCCCTTCTCCTACTCATGACGCCCTACAGTCCTACACTGAAAGGTGCGAAAACTGGCTTCCTTTTTTTTTCTCTTTTAATCCTCTTAATCCTCGCCCATAATGCAGATACAAAAATACACCCCTAAAGTTATATGAAAAAATCCTTAATTGCAAAATTGTGCTTCACATAAAAAAAAATACAAAAATATATAACTACGAAAAAATGCTGAATTTTCTCAGGCGCACTTTAAAAAACATTTTTTCTGTCATCTCAATTTGAATTTAAAATTTACAATCAAAACTGAATTCACAAAGCAATAACAATCAAAATAAATTGTTTTATATGAATTTTATTGCGACTGGGTGTGAAAATACACATCTTTATTTTTGTTCGAGTTCGTTTTCGTCTATTTTTCAAAAAATAAAAATATTCAAAAATATGATAGAAGCAAAATAAATATAAATACAAAAACCTAAAATAAATACTCAATGGTGATATAAATTTTCTGTAATGTACCAAACGATAGAAATGAATTATTTTATATTTATTTTATATCATTTTTTCAAATTTTATTTGATGAAATGATATGAGGATTGTGGATGCACATAAAAACCAAAACCTCGCGTTGCGCCGCGTCGTTCATCGTCAAACGACCGCCGCCACCGCCGAGCTCCATCAAAATTTTTCTCAGATTAACTCATTCTTGGGCGAGTAAAATTTTGTTCGAAATTTATTGACAAAATGTCTAGAAGAGGCTTTCCTTGTCATATATAACACTTTAAAATCTCTTTGAGGGTTGTGGCTGGGATGATGGCTGATATGGGAAAATGGGGGTGGACAACATTACTCATAAGATTTTTAATAGAATGACATTAGATGATGGGAGCACATGTGCGACGAGTCTTTGAGTTAAGAGATGATGGCGGGCGTACTATGGGATGGAATATTCACAGATACATTTGTATCTTAAGAAGAGGGTAGGGGAGATGATGTGTTATAGTGACTAAGTGTTTTTGACAGTTGTGCTGTGTCAAATGTAATTTTGGTTACTTTGAGCCTTTTTTTGACAAATTGTTTGGGTCTATTTCAATTATTTATAAATTTGATATGCTTGGATTTGTTTTCCTTTTTTTTGTGTTAGGCTTATACATAATCTTTTTCATTTATTCGTCGTTAGGCTTGACTTCCTGCTTGAGGGAAAATTTAAGCATTTAGAAAATGGGAAAGAGTTAAAACGTGAAAGAATTTAAGATTAAAGATTTTTTAATTTAATAAAGAGTTCCTTGAATGTGAGTGAAGTCTGTTTTTTTCAAACTTCATGAAAAAAATCTATTATCTTGTTATAATTTTGACGTCATCGGAAATACTAATTTTTTGTAAGTTCAAAAGTTTGGATATATGCTAAAAACAATTCAAGTTAAGAAAAGAAATTTTGTATAATCATGATTTGCAGCTCTATCTTATTTTCTTATTCGTTAACTCAAAACATCAAAGTTCTCTACTGAAAACTTGCGTAAAATGTTCTTTGTGTCTGGTATGCCAACAGGTTCGCTTCTGAGGCCAGTTCTTTTTTCATTTTATTTAAAAAATATGCATCAACTACTTAAACAGAGAAACGAAAATAGGACCTTCTTTTTCTCCTCAAAAATTAACCAGCAAAATTATATGTTTAGTAATAAAAAATCGAAAATTGTAAAAAAAAATACGTATTCGCCAGAGTGTACAACTTTTATTTTTGAGAGAACAACATCGCTTGCAGTGAAATTTTTTGAAAAGTAATGATTTACTTCTTGGTAATAACACCAATAACAATGCGTAAGCCATAAATTTAATATAATTTTATGATATTAGTCAAATTAATTAAGCATTTCGTTCTTTTCACATTTCGTGTTTATAAAAAATATTTTGCAAAACGATTTTCTATTTCTATTTTTCGTTTTCGTTTTATCGGCAATTTTGCAAATTTTTCAAATGTAAATTTTTAATTTTGTTTGAAATTTAAAAAAAAATTAGCTTTTTCTTTGCAAATTTGAGAAATATTGGAAAAAGATGGATTAGAGCATGTTAGGCATTTTTAAGGACTTATTAATTTAACTTTTAATTTGCAATGTTTTACTTTAAAAAATTTTTAAATTGAAAAAAAAAAATCATAATACAAGCCTTCAAACTTTTTATATTTGAGAAGCAATGAACCTTTTTCGACTTTCCAAAGTTTATTTACTAGAATAATTTCCAAAAACTTGGAAAATGATGAATAGTAAGAAAACTTAATGGGTTTGAGGAACATTTATGGTTTGAATCTGGAACATTTTTTGACACATTTCTTGTCGAAAAAAAATTGAAAAAATTTAGTACCTAATTGATTAAGAAAACAAGTTTCGACACATGCTTAAAAGGTTGGCAATTATAGTCGCAAATAAGGAATAATTTTTTAGAAGCTATCATAAATTAAAAAAATAAAAATGCTATTCAGAAAAATGTTTGGAGATTATTTCATGCAAATTTTGTCTACGGCTGCGCCTAAAATGGTCCATCCACTTATTATAGTTTTAACATAGCTACTCTTTCTAACATTTTGGAATAAATACTTCTATGTTGGCTTTTAGTGCGGTAATCAAAGCGGGCTTGTCGCTATAGACAGCCTTAACAAAGCCCCACATCTCATCATCTACGAGTTGTGTTCAAAAAGTACCCGGAATTTTCGTTTTTTTTTAAAAATATTTATTTATTCGTTTACATCAATGTGGTCCCCTTCAAAGTAGTACACCCCCCCCCCCACCAGATGTAATACACTTATGCCAGTGTTTTTTCAATCCTGGAAGCACTTTTGATATTCACTTTTTGATATGTCCTTGAGCATTCTCAGCGATTCGGCCTTTATTTCTTCAATCGATTAAAAACGCCGTCCTTTCATGGGTCTCTTCAACTTTGGAAACAGGAAAAAGTCACACGGAGCCATATCTAGTGAATATGGAGGTTGGGGCATGACTACGGTATTGTTTTTGGTCAAAAAATTACGAACAAGCAACGACGAGTGAGCAGGTGCGTTATCGTGGTGCAAAATCCATGAATTGTTTTTCCATAAATCTGAGCGTTTTTTCGGATTGCTTCACGCAAACGTCGCATAACTTCAAGGTAATACAGTAAGCAAAACCTTGACATTTGATCGAACTTGACGTGCTTTTTTCGTTGGTGACGTGGATGCTTCCAGGTGGACGATTGTGCTTTGGTTTCGATATCATAACCGTACACCCATGTTTCATCACCAGTTATGACCCTTTCAAGCAAACTTGGATCGTCGTTGACGTCATTTAACACCTCTTAAGCGATGTTCATGCGATTGTTTTTGGTCAAAATTCAGCAGTTTCAGCAAAAATCGCCGAGCTCATAAAAATACGTCAGCTATATTCACAGACAAAGTAAACAGTGAATATAGCTGAAAATTGCATCATACTTTAGGGACATGTATACTAACACAATACAAAACAAATTTTGACCTTCGGACTCTCCAGACCCGCGAAATTTAAAAATTCCGGGTACTTTTTGAACACACCTCGTATACGGCCAATTGACCTTTCCCAAACGTAAAATGCACTGTTCAACAAACTTGACTCATTTGTCCATTTTTACGTGTGATGTATGGCATATTGGCACCGTCTTCTTGAAACCACATGTCATGCAAGTCAAGCTGTTCCATTTTATTATCATCGCACGGTAACGCTTACCGTTCACTGTAACGATAGTTCCAATTCGCATAGTTTTTGAAGAAACACTGCTCAATGATTCCATCAGCCCATAATCCTTACAAAACAATGATCTTTTCTGGATGCATTGGTAGCTCTTGCAATGCTTCTGGCTGCTCTTTGCTTTAAATACGTCAGTTTTGTTTTTTAACGTATCCATTCGCCCAAAAATGAACTCCTTTGCTGAACACAATTTTTCGATAAAAATGTGAATCTTCGGCCATCTTTTCAAGACGCATTCACCAAAAATTCAGTTTTGTGGTCGTTTGGGGCTTTGATTAAAATATAAAATAAAATTAAATAATTTGCAAGCAGTATTCGTTTGTAAGACCATAGTTAAATTTATAGACCAAACTGAAGAAGTTTGACAGTGACAGAAAATACGAAACGTACGTTAGCTGTCAAAACCATTGTTAGCAAAAAGAAAATAGATACAAAAATCACCATTAGAATATCAAAATTCTAAAAATGATGTTGCCTTTTCAATACGTTAGCACAGCGGTCAGCAACAAGCGGACCGCGGTCCGTTTCCAGACCGTCAAAGGTCAACCTGCGGACCGCGGAACCACGAAAGGTCAAACTTAGGTCAAACTACCGATTCAATTTAATAACATACATTATGTATGTAAATTTAAACAAAATAAAAAAAGTTTCACTAACACACAAGTAAGTGCGTTTGCAACTAGTTTACGCAATTTTAAATATGGCGGCAAATGTTTAAAACTGCAACCACTGGAGAATTTTGGGGAGAATTTTGTTCCAGAAAAATGTCAAAATTGCAAAAAAAAACTAGCTATCAGGTTAGATTAGGTTTAAGTGGCTGCGGATTTAAAAATCCACACACTTAGGCCAAAAGAATAGGCCCATTGTGATACCACATGAATCTAGAGAATTTTTTCTTACTAGTCGAACCATTTTGAGCTTTTTATAAAGCGAAGAAGATATTTGATATCCTTTTTAGCTAGTTCACTAGGATTATCAAAAGAGTAGTCTCCCAGATGAAGTTTGCATCTTAGTGAAAGAGCAGGGCAAGTGCAGAGGAGGTGAGAGATTGTTTCCTCTTCTTCCTCGTGCATACAGCTCCTGCAGAAGTCATTTGAGGCAACACCAAGTCGTATTGCGTGTCTGCCTATAAGACAGTGTCCCATAAGGACACCTATTAGGGAGCTAATATGAAGTATGCTTTGAGATAACAAGTCTTTAGAGCGCTTTAGGTCCAGTGAAGGCCATACGAGTTTTGTGGCTGCGCATGTTGGTAAATTGTGCCACCTAGAGCTTGCTATCGCAAGAGCTGTTTCTTTTAGCAAAAGTTTACATGCAGCTATCGGTATACCTATTTTCTTCCTTTCAGGTGAAATAGGTATGACGGTTCCATTTTTAGCGAGTTCATCGTCTCTACAATTTCCTGCGATGTCTCTGTGGCCCGGCACCCAACAAAGGTGAATGTTAAATTGCTGCGCCATCTCCAAAAGAGACGATCGACAATCGAGGGCCGTTTGAGATTTGGTTGAGACATCGTCACGAGATTTAATAGCAGCCTCACTGTCAGAGAAGATGCGGATATTAGAAGTTAATGTCACGTTTTCTCTTAGCCAGGAGAGAACCTCTTTGATCGCTAAAATTTCCGCTTGGAAGACGCTTCAATGATTAGGGAGGCGGAATGAGATGATTAGATTAAGCTTTTCTGAGTTCACACCACTACCAACCCCCTCATTTGTCTTGCATCCATCTGTATACAAAAAAAAAACTAGCTATCAACTTGGCTACTATTTATAGCTCGACATATATATGCGAATCGTCTTTCTCAAAAACTAATTTTTTGAAGAACAAATATCGTTCGAGGTTATCAGACGCCCACCTTGATGACACTCTTCGCATTTGCTGCTCCCCGCGTGAACCAAACTATAAATAACTGGCTCAATACTATCGTAATTTATCTCATTAATTTTATTAATATTACAGTTACTTAAATGAAGCAAAATAAAAACTACAAAACTTTTTTAGTTTTTTTTTTCTGGACCTCGATTAAAATGTTTTCAACCGTATCTGGACCCCACTTAAAACTACTTGCCGACCCCTAATAGCATATCATCAAATTTTCGAAAATCTAAATTGTATGTCCCTCATTACATTTCATTTCTGCAATTAAAACTCAATTGTTTGTCGAATCCTCTCGCCTTTTTTAAAATAAACGTTTAAAGTTAAAGGAAAAGTTAACGTTAATTTATGTTATTGGTCCAATAGCGAAAAATTAAACCATAAACTTTCAAAACCGGCGATTAAAATAATGCTATATGAAGTGACAATTTCGCAATATACCATTGTTATTCTCTCAAAAATAAAAAAGGTGCACTCGGGCGTATACGTATTTGTTCAACTTTTTGAATTATTAACTTTTTGGTTGATTTGCATGCTTTTTTAACTTTGCTGGTTAATTTTTACTCAACCAGGATAAAAGAAAAAATCCCACAATTTTTATACGCTTAAGTCACAGATAAGATGTGTTTTAAATGAAAAAAAAAGAATCGGACTCAGGAGGCAGCCTTGGGGTACACTTTGGAAACTCACCAATGATTGGTTATTCGATGGTTCTATCGTTAAAATATTAAAGAATAAAACATTACTCAATAACTCCTTACACATTCAAATATTCTATCTTAAAAAGTTTTTTTTTTCTTGTAGTGAATTACAAGAACGAAACATATTATTGATATTTTCATCATTTGCAATTTTTGAAGGAACTCCATTATGCAACAAATCATATTTTACTTTAGCATAGAGCTATCAAAGTAAACAACAAAGTACCTACTCAAAAAATTCCATTGAAATTCTCATATTATTTATGGAGTTTCATTAGAAATCAGAAAATCATCAGCATCTCATATGAGCTCGAAAAACTATAACTCCAATTCCCCCCAAGCAATCATCATATCAACTCAAAATTGAACTAAAATTCTGTAAAATGTTGGTTATTTGGAACATAATTTGTTCTCCTTATTTTTCCAATGAACATTTCCGGATGTATAAATTACAACAGCAACAGAAGAAAAAAGAAATAAAATCACTTTTATGGATAACGAATGAATAAAAACCTCAAAGGAGACTATAAAGCTCAAAAAAAAAAAAAAAACTTCATCTCGTTCGTTAACCATCTACACATGTTTTGTGAACACTTGTTGTTTTTATTTCTGCTGTTTTTACTCTTGTACTTGCAATTTTCCTGGAATTTTAACAATGTTCATCATCAGAGTTTCTGCATTTTCATGATTTATGTTGCAACACAGCTCTCGAGTCGATACTCTTTTACTTGCCACACACACACACATTTAAAATGTGTTCCGGAAAATTATAAAACAACAAGAATTTCAATGGCTCTACTAAATATACAAAATTTTATGTTATAAACTCCTTTAAACATGAGAGCAGCATCAAACCACAATTAGGATATAGATTCTATGAAAATGATTAAAAATTTAGTTCGTACTTTTTTTTTGGAGTGAAAGATACAAAAGTATCTATGAATGAAAAATGTATGAGGGTTTATTTTTTTTTCTCTTTGTGGTTAAAAGGAGGGTGAGGGGGTATATGAATTAAATATCTGCAGTGTGTTTATTGAAGTGAAACGCTTCCTTCTTTTGCTTCTTCTTCTTCTTCTTGTAAGCCTGCTCATAATAAATAAAAACAGATAAATCAGATGTAAAATATTAAATCCAAATGATAGCGTGTCGTAGACATTTCGTTTATCCATATATTTTATATAATATACAAAATACATAATGTATTTTTTTATAAATAATCTTTTTTTCGTTTTTGGTATAAAAAAATAAGGCAAACGATTGCAGAAAAAAAAGGGTTTGTGTATAATAAATCGTCTTTGATTTACGGTGTTACGTTATAGATATTTTATCTCTGGTAGTAGGTTTAATATCTACGACGGAAGCGTCTGTGGTTGTTTTTTTTTTTGGGAATATCCTGATTTTTTCTATACATATTAAGCTCTAAGGAAGAGAATATGAAAGGATCTAGAAATTTATGATAACCAAAAAACATACATAGAGATAAAAAAAAACAAATTGGAACCTAACTTTGGATAGGCACTTTAGGGTGATCCAAAATTTCATTTTTAGGACTTTCTTTTTAAATTTAAAATAGTTTCTAAAAAATTACACCTTTGATCTTAAAAAATAAAGAATCCCTAAGAAATTTCAAAGAGAAAAGATCGAAAGATTTGAATTTTAGGACTGAAATACATTGTATGAGTAATATTACAGGATTTTCCAATAAGAGGTTTCATTGTGATATTTAATAAAACGAATACTTTTTTAAAAAAAATTAATAGACTTTTATATCATTACAAAGAGCAAAGTATGCCATTAAAACTATAAAACGAAATCAGCCAAAAGACGGCCAAGGCTGTGGTTTAAGCACCTTGTCCTTTTCATGAACTTTTTCATGACCAATTCGCACATTTCAGGCTGTATGTCCTCGATAACTTTACGAATTCCATCTTTAAAGTGTTGAATCGATTGTGGGACTTTAGCAAAAAACTTATTTTTCACGTTTCTCAAAAGAACAAATTCTTAAAAGTGTTAAATCACAAGAATTCGACGGCCAATAGTAACCTAGAAACAATACGGTCAGGTAACTTTCCTTGCATAATCGCACGTGGCACCACTATATTCTCGAATTGATTCCTCATCCATATCTTCTAGTTCTTGCCTTAAAAAATTATCAAACTTTGCTCGATAGCTCAATCCATTCACCGTAAGAGCTGTACTTGCCTTATTTTCGAATAAGTAAGGTGCCATCCATTTGTTCAAAAATCTCAACAAAAAAGGAAACGTTGAAAATGGAAAAGGTTTCCTAACAATCATTTGTAGATTTTCCGAGTTCTTAATGGACAGTTCTTTATGATAATGTAGCTTGGGAGGTTAAAATAAGTTTCATTACTGATAACCTAAATAAAAATTCGAGGATGGCAAAGCTTTTTCGATGAAAAATCTGATCACCTTGACGTATTTTAAGGCACTAATACCAAAGATATGTCGTGGCCGGTCAGTGACCGTTCTGAGATTTTATGTAAAATCAACTTTAAAAAGTCTTATAACCCAAGTTCTTATTCCAAATATGTACATACTATTAACTGTCGTTTTTTGAATGCATTTTCGACGTGGAATCAACAAACCCAGCTATTCCTTAACAATACTGATGTCTTCATCAGCAATATTCTCAGTGATTTTTGAGCATGGACACAGTTTTAATTTGTCACAATTTTAGCCGTTATTATTTTAACGGCTTATGCTCTAGTGAAATAGCCAGTTGCATTCCTCCCCTTAAACAGTTCAACCGTAGTACTCGCGCTTCTAGGAATGCTAATCAGTACACCCTCGAGCCCAACTTCGGCCGTACTGTCAAATACAGAGATTCGTTCTTTAGCCGTACTACGCGAATGTGGAAAGCCTTACCACACTCTGTCTTTCCTAGTCATTGCAATATTCAGGAATTCAAAACCAATGTGCACCGACATCTCCTTTTAAACCCTCTCTCCTCTTCCTAGTGCTCACACTGTGCCTCTGCATAATTAGGGTAGTAATATCCCCTTGAGTGTGTGCTTATTATAACAAAAAAAACATCACAAACTTGTACCAACAGCTCAAATTTTTCAAGAGCGATCTTCCAAAAGTGCAAAATGTTCACCATTTTTGTATTGACTTTTAACAATTTCTATGCTTTCTTGAAACGTGTGTCTTCCTATTTTTAGTAATTTTGTAGTTTTTACTTGTCAAAAATCAATAAATGACATATTCAATACTGATAACTTCTAGAAAAACGGGCTATTCAAAATAAAACCTTTTATTGGAAAACATATTATTTTGACACAAAATGTTCATCATTTTTGAAGCAACTTTTAACAATTACGATGCTTTGTTGACACGTGTAACCTTCTATTTTTAGTAATAGTGTGGTTTTTTCTTGCCAAATGTTAAAAGGTGACAGCTTTCAGAGTGACAACTGCCAAAAAAAACGTACTATTCAAAATGAAACCCCTTATTGGAAAACCTTATATTTTGACTTTAACATTTCAATAACATACTATCCACTCATTTAGAATATTTTAATGTTTTCTGTATTCTATTTAAATAATATTAAAACACTTGTCACATACTTCAATTTGTCGCAGAAAAATCGTTTTTTTTTTATTTTTTTATTTTAATAAAATATATTATCGTTCAAGAGCGCTTAAAAAAGACAAACAACAACTTTTGTGTCATCCTATTGTTCATCTTCATGGTTATTTAACACCACATGGTGTAACATTAAGTAGGTATGGTAATGGCAACTGACGCCTTATAAACCGCCTTTGGTTATTTTTATCCTAAAAACGTTAATTTCTCCCTAGGGAAAGATTTATTTAAACATTTCTTCTTTTAATAGAAAAAAATAATATAGCCAGAACTTTATTGAGATTTTATTTAAATTTGAACAAATTCACGCATAGCTTACACGAAAAAGGAGAAATAATGTCTCTAATTTTTCAAATTTTATGATCCTCCCGACGAAGGCGACCGACGCGGACGAGGGCGTTGACGGATTTATTCTGTTTCATTTTAAAAACTGCTAAAATTAAATATTTAATTAAATGAAAACATTCGCGTAATTTAAATAGAATTAAAAAGTCCTTGTGGTCATTTTGAAACAGTTTCCGTTTCCATGCCTCATTAAGTCATAAAACCCATAGTCTACCTGTCATACCTCGTGAAAAGTCTTTTCTACATAAATCAAAAACCAACCAAAAATAAAAAAACAAAAAAAACGACTTGATTATTTCTATATTTAAGGACCTTTTTGGAAGACCGAACAACCGACCGGTAAATGAAGGTAACTCTACCACAAAACTCACAAACTAATTCCATACAACAACGAAAAAGGCTGAAAAAAGTTGTTACCAATGTTTTGAGGAATAATTTATTCGAAACATTGACTCAAAGGTCATGGTTATACACATCAAGGAGTACAACGAGTCCTCCTCGCTCCTTCAATACTACCTTGTACCTACTTAAAAAAAAAGAAACAAAAACTAATGTTCATTTTCAGTTGAGATTCGTATCTTCAACTTGATTATGTGTCAAGTTCTATCAAAAATTCCTAAAACATGACAAAGAAAAAGAAACAACAACAAAGTTTTGGGGCACTCTTGTTCCTTTTTGGGCATGGACAGGACATACTCGTATACCAAGGACTAAAAAAAAAAAACAAAAATAAATATTTATATATTTATATTATTATATCCCAACTAGGTCAAACATTTTCTCAAAGTCATTCGGACTGGAAAAAGGTAAAACAATGTTCCTTTTTTTTCAAGCCTCCTTCTTCTTCCTCTTCTTCTCCGAAAACACAAAAACTTTTACTAATTTTTTTTTGTTTTGGGAAGAAAATTGCAAAAAAAAAATTAAAATAATAACGAGGAAAACGAATTTTCCTTTTTTCTTTTTTATTTTAAGGATATTTAATGATGAAAATATGGAAAATAATGTGTGTGTCCTTTTTTTTGTGTGAAAAACTTTAAGTCCTCATTTATGGGCAAGGTAGTTAGTTGGTGGGTTGAACTGTACCTGTTCTGTTCATTTAAACGAATATCACGATTTCACACATTTTTGACAACATTAATATTAATTATGGAAAAATTCCGAATTCCTAACATGAACTTCCTTCCTTTGGTAGTAAAATTTTACGATAAAAGTTTCCAAAACATTAAGAAAAAAAAAACATTGGGCTTAGAATTCCAAAAATAGTGATATTGAGATTTATTTTTTAAATTATATTCTGTGACTTGATACACGGGCATTTTTGAGGGACAATATTGTTATGTAAAAAGTTAAATTAGTAAAATATAGAAAAACGTTTCCCTATGAAAAATCTATTTGGAATTAAAAACAGACTTATAGCATTTGGGGTATTTATATCGCGTTATTTTTGAAGCCCTTAAAATACGTATACGTAAAGTTGGAACAATCATTCAGAAAAGTAATCAAAATATAATACAATTTATTTGACTAAAGCTTTTAAACTATTTTTCTAAAAATTAGTTTATCAGTTAGAAAAAATTAATTTTGTTAATATCCATAAAGCAGTTAATGAGAAATTCTATTCAAAGTATAACAACTCTCGTCACTTATCCCATTTTTCTCTACTTACCCTGTGTACCTTATCAAAATATCTAAGAATTATTTTGGTTTTTTGATTTCTTCCGCAACTCAACCTAGTTATAGTTTAATTTTAAAATGATACTTGAGAGCTCCAAAATGATATTCGAAAACTTTAAAAAACCGAAGAAAAATTTGTTTGAATTCAGCAATGTTTTTGTTTTTGCTCTATTTTACCCTAAAAATCAAAATTATAATTACTCAAAGATATTTAACAATACCGTATTTAAGCCAAAAACTCGACTTATTTTTGGTACCATTTTATCCTAGTAGTTGTATAATTTTGGTTTGAATTGTGTTTTCCAATAAGATGTTTTATTCTGATGTCTTATCAAGGGTAAAGTAGAGGTTGGAAAATTCATTCAACCAACGTTTTACAAAGCCGAGTGCTGACTTGATATTATATCATCTTCATGAGCACAGAAATTTAGCTATCGGTCACATAAGAGCCTAAGGGTGAGAATAACCTCAACAGGGGGACTAAGTTAGTTATGGTGAAACTATCGCAAGGGTGTAGTTTGAAAAAGTGAAAAAGTAATTCACTGACATTTGATCTCAGGAGTTCTTTTTACACCACTCTGAGAAACTTTCGAGGTCTAGTTGAATAAATTAAGAATCTTGACGCGACTTAATGGACTTGACAAACTTTTTATCATCAGCGTAAAGTGAGATAATATGGTAATATTAAAAATTCAATTCTCCATATCCATTAATGATGGGAATAACAAGAAGAGGACCTAAGTGGCTACCTTGTGGCACACCAAAGATAGTAAGGAAAGGGTGTGAATGAGAGCATCTGAAGCGAATATTCAACAATGTATACCCGGTTTTCTAGGTACAAATAAACCTATTGCAACAAAATCTGTTCAAGGCCAAGAATAAAAAGCTAAAACAGTATAAGCCTGTGAAAAATTTTGCCAAGGGCTTTACTAAAATTAGTTTATTTCCCTTTTCAAGCGCTGAGAACGTAAAAATCCAAAAGTTTAGTAGTTGCAGATTTAAACGTCTGAAAAAGCCAGTTTTCTGCACCTATATGTCCTCTATTACTTACCGAATTTTTGTGTTGGCATAGACGTTATGTTTTACGTGCTTCCAAAGAAAATAGTCTTAAGGTGTTAATCCACAAGATTTAGTTCATAAAACTTTTCTTGTAAAACTCTAGTCGATATTCATTTTAAAGTTTTTGGTTGTTAAGTCCACTTCAAAAAATGTTATTATTGGTTATCGAAAATATAAAGTAATTGAAATGCCAAAGAAAAAGTTCCAGTCTTCTTAACCCATCTTTACGAACAAATAAAGCTTTTGCCTTGGTTTTCTTATAAAAAATATTGTTCCTGACATAATTAAACAAATTTCCGTCAAACAATATGATTTTATTCTTTGTTACCCACAGTTTTGCCCGTGTAAATCAAAATATCACATGGAGACATTCCTGGGGCAATTATGCATGCGTAAGTTGGTAAGCCTTCCACAACTTCCAAAGTCGAACGAAAGGTAAACCTGTCTATTGTAAAATTGATGAAGCAAGGCTTATCTTAGGGCACACCGAATTGAGTTAAAAATACTCTACTGAATATAAAATTCCCTGTTCCCTGAGTCCATGACAGTATCTGTTGGCAATTACTTCCTTTTATCTCCTACGACTGCATCCAATATATTTGAATTTATTTTCAAAACAACATCATTTCTTGGTGCTAAAATCGTTATATGACAAAGAAATTGATTGTCAGCAGTAAATTCTGAACTATTCTTTACTAAATTACAAAAATATTCCGTTAGTGTCACATAGCCCTCGGCATCGGTTCCTAATCGCCCATCTCCTATTTTAATGTTTCATCATATTTTCGTGCGGTTATGTCGTTATAAGAAACGTCTAATGATACCACCTATTGATATGCTATTAATTAGTGTTCTAAAAAATAATATTAAATATCGTATAAGTATTACCTGCGAATCTGCTCGAATTAACTGTGAATGAGATGTTCTATTGCGATGAAAATTAACTTAAAACAGTTCCTAGCGTAGTAACTACCTCTGCACAAAATATCATGTCCTAATATTCCTCCGTTGCGACGTGAATGGCGGACAAACAAGCAAACAAACAAACAAACAAATAAACAAACTGACATTTATAATATTGGTATAGATTCATTTTTTTACTAAATGAAGTACACCTCAATGTTTTCAAATATTTCTATCCAAAATCAAAAAAATGATAATCATCTTTTTTGTGTAGAATTCTATGACCTACAATGAACATCTAAAACTTTTTTCAAAAATAAAACCTATACTTTTCTAGTTATTTACAAAAATGGTTTACTTGATCCTATTCACCCCCTCTCAAACTTTTTGCTCCGGTCCAAAATAATAGGTCTGTCGAAATTGTTTTAATTGAATATCTAGTTTTTCTGAACTAAAATTGTGCAACGTTCTATTTTTTCCAATGGCGTATATTTTCACTTGTCAAATGTCAATAAATGACAGCTTTTTTAATTGGCCTAAATAACTTCTTGTAGGAAAATCCTCTGTTTTTCTATTAGCGTTTGAGTGCCAATTTATCGGTGAAATAGTTACTTGGGACTTAGTTGATTATTTTTGTATTATTAAAAACAAAAGAGGGGTTGGTAGAGGTGTGTACTCTGAACGACTGAAATTAAGTCTCTCTCTCTATCCGCCTTCCCAACCAATCATTGTAGCGTATTCCACGCGGATCTTTGGCGATAGAAAAAAGTCTTGTCCTAACTTGAAGAAAACGTGATATCAACCTCTGATATCTGTATTTTCTCAGATAGCCAAGCCGCTATCAAATCTCTGGACTCTATTTCTACAAACTCTATAAGAGTCCATAATTGTCGATCATCTCTAATGGAGAATGGAGGAGACACAACAGTTTAATATTCACCTTTGCTGGGTGCTGGGCCATAGAGACATTCCAGGTAACTGTAAGGCAGATGAACTCGCCAGGAACGGTACAGTAAAGCCCATCCTACCACGTTTGGCACGTACTGGCATACCAATCGCTGCTTGTAAACTGTTTCTAATGCAAGACGCTGTGAGGAGGGCAGGCACCAGGTGGAACAACATCATCACCACGTGTCAAGTCACAAAAAACATCTGGCCAACACTGGATTTAAAACGTTCAAGGTGCTTGCTTTTTCTAAGCAGATCAAATATAAGCTCGATAATAGGTGTCATAACCGGGCATTGTCTAAAAGGAAAGCCCGCCACGCGGCTAGGCGTATTCTCAAATGACTTTTGCAGAAGCTGTATGGACGAGCAAGAGGAGGAAACTGTTCTTCACCTTCTCTGTACATGCCCTGAGAATTCTTCTAGGTATAACGATCTAAATCATATGACCATAATCAGCCTCTCACGATTCGTAAAGGACTCAAACTGGTTTCATTGAGCTTAGAAGACAGCCTCAAGATTCAAGGGGAATCACAATGGGCCATTAAAGTGGCCTAAGTGTGTCCTACTCCATTACGGACAACCACTTTAACCTATCGTAACCTGTATTATTAGAGACTGTAATCTATTATCATTCCAGCATAAAGCCAGTAATGGCTTCCTCTAGGATTAGCAACATCTTCCTCTAAATCGGATAAATTCCATATCATATAAGTCGTAGATCTGTAATCGACTCCTCTTGCCTCATTGAAAAATTGTAACTTAGCATTTTTAAGTTTTTTTTTTCTTAAATGTTTCTTGCAGTGTATTTCTAAAGGATTTCAAAACCAATTTTAGCAACAAAAAAAACTACCCTAATGTGTGACACCCTTTTTCTTTAAAATATATAATTAAAGTCTGTTCACATACATAAAATATTTATTTCTTTTGTCTCATTTTCTTAAATATTTTGTTGTCTGACAGAATGATTGCTTTTCAATCTTCACGCGTAATTATCCTGCCAAAAAATAAACAATGAGCAGAAAACAAACCCCCAACCGTTTGTATTGTTCAAATTTGAAGGATTAATGACCGAAAGAATTTTATATAAAACGAACATTTAAAAAAAAAAAAGCAAATTAAAAAATAAACAAAAACGTTGACGACGGCAAACAAAACCCTGAAGGCGTGCGCGCTCAGCGCGTATATAAATCAATGTCATGCAAGTGAATTAATTAAATTATGTTGCATAATTAGTTCAAGCGTAAGCAATGAAAAGCAACGATAAAACAAAAAATTACAAAAAGAAACAAAAATCATACTAACCGCAAAAAAGAATATAAATTTTATCTGAGTAAGAAGAGTGCGAGAAAATTCCTCACACGAAGAGTGTCAAAAGGGATTGAAAAATGTATCTCACCGATGCGCGCTGGGCTGCCACTGCCACTACCACCAAAAATGGATTTAAATTAAATTCTTTTTTATTTTATTTTTGCCCACTCACATCCCTCGGAATTATTCTTCCTTTAAGGTTTTTCTTTTTTTTATAAGGGTGTCATGATGGTGCAATTAAGCAAAAATTAAATTGCAAAATAAAAAGATACAATTAAAAGAATTCCGATTCACACACATCTGTTTTTACAGTCGTTGCCATAAAAGCAACAAAAACAAAAATGTCGAAAAAATTCCATATAAATCGCACATTATGTCAAAGGAAACGAATCACGTAGGAAAATATTAATCACAACAAAAATGTATCTCAATCGTGTGAAATGTATCTTTTTTTTGTTGTGTTTTGACTGAATTCTTCATGAATTGATATACTCTTACATAGATATGAAGGTACTATAACTTAAGTGTAAAAGATTTGAAATACAAAAATTTAATTAAAAAAACACAAATTTATTCCATAAAGTATGGAAATAGTAGCAAACAGAAAAAGAGTATAGAAGAAAACACGGTGAATTACGCAAATTTTGTTTTATTTTCCACTTTGAGATGCGAAAAAAAGATTACATTAAATTTATCTACAAATAGAGTTATAGTTAGATAGCTATAGGTATGGTGCTTAAGTGTGTATCTGACGAATGCAATTTTATCTTTGTCAGATTAAAGACTAGTTTTTTTGTAAGTACTTAGGAATATTTTTCAGTTTTGCTTTGTATAATTTATTGAAGTGGAACATATTCAGCAACTAGGTGAATTAACGTTTTTATAGGGTCTACGGCTCTACGCCATCAACCGCCATGTAAACTACACGTATCTTTTACATATCTTAGCCATAGAACTGGTAACCTATTGTTAGTTCTTTATCCCGTAAATATAAGTTGTGTCTTTTGATTGAGGATTGTTGAGAAATAGTATGTTATGTAAGTATTTGTCGTTTGATAAGAGATTTTTAACAGGAGTCTTAAAGCTTTTGGTAAACCAAAGCGATCTGTGGTGAGGATTACAATTGAAAAAGAGATGAACAATTCTAATGAGTAGGGTCTTCTTTTTTTGAAATTGCTATTGTTTTTTTCTTTTTCTTATTTTTCAACATTTTGCGATGAAATAAAAATATATAATAAAATGGTTTTGATAGGTAAGGTCTAGACTACTTGCCCAATCGGGGAACGTACGTCGCGTCCCTTCAAATAGTTCATTGGCTTCAATTCTTGAGTCAGCATAATTTTGTATGAGTGTAAACTAACATCAAAATGTGAAATACGCCAAAATGTGGTCTGAGTGATGCCCAATTCTTGAGAACGCTGTGATTAGATAAATTAGATTAGATAGATCCCAATTTTAGCACTATAAATTTAATATTGCTTGTCTATATTAGGGCGAGAATTGCGACCAAAAATTGGAGTTAAAGTTGTGGTCGCTGTGTCCGAATTTCGGCCTAATTTGTTTTATAATTTGAAGACGTACTTTTCCATGGCAAAAATGTTGAGCTTCCTGGCGAAATTGAAACTGACAGTTCAATGATTAGTGAAAGGGTGCGATCACAAATTCAACTCAAAGCTGTTTGAAATAAATTATAAAGAATTTTGAACATAAAACTTGTGTGTTCTAGAAGATTTATCAGACATTTTTAACTTCCCATAGGAAGTTATTGTAATGTGTCCGATTTGTCGAATTGAAAAATTTGACATTTCATGACTTTTCAAGGTCCCTAGAGTCGAAATAAAAGATTTTTAGAAAGACGTCTGTGCGTGCGTGTGTACGTCCGTACGTCCGTACGTGCGTCGGTTCGTCTGTACGTTCGCGACGTTTTTTTCGTTGTCCATACCTCAAGAACCAGAAGAGATATCGACTTCAATAAATTTTGTTATACAGATAATAAAGCAGAAGATGCAGAAAGGGCTCTCAAGAAAATTTCGTGGGTGGTTTTTTTACTATAGCAGTTTAAAAAAGGTGAACATTTTGGTTAAACCTAAATATCTCATGAACCAATGACGCTAGAGACTTGAATTAAATTTTATATTATATATTGTAACGTGATACAAAACAATTATATTTTTGGAAAAAAATCCAATTAACGGTTTTTTTATAAATCAAAAAAACTGAAAAAAAAAATTTGTCACCTCGAAAATTTTACGACTAAAATATGATTTCATCTACAAAACAATTTTGTGCAACGAAGAATAATTTTTTTGACATCTGATAAAATTTTGAGAAAAATCTAATTCATAGTTTTTTTTATAAAAAATAAAATCCTAAAAGAAACATTACTCATAGTTGGTAAAAATTGAATTTTGACTCAAATATCTTTTCAAAACTTGGAGATATTGGCTTTAAACTATTTTAATCTTTCAAAAAATATTGTTGTCAACATTCAGTAAAATTTTGAAAAAAATCGAATTGACAGCTTTTATACAAAAAATTAAAAACCTAAAAAAAAATTAACAAAAGTTGGTAAACATTGATTTTCGACTCAAATATCTTTTCAAAAATGTGAGATAATGGCTTCTAACTAATTTTAATTTATAAGAAATATTGTTTTCAACATTCGGTAAAATTTTGAGAGAAATCGAATTGACAGTTTTTTTTACAAAAAATAAAAACCCAAAAAAAAACAAAACTAAAACTTGGTAAAAATTAACTTTCGACTCAAGCAGCTTTTCAAAAATTACAAATATTGGCTTCAAACTTATTTAATTCCACAGAAAATATTGTTTTCGATATTCAGTAAAAAATAAAATCTACAAAAAATAGTACGCAAATTTGGTAAAAATTGATACATATAGACAAACTTTTAAGCAAGACAAATCGACAGACAGGATGGGAAGTTATCAGTGTGGGTCGCATCCCAGCCTCTTTTTTGGGAGAAGATCAGTTTGGTTTTCTGATATAGTTTTGGTCCTTGTAATTCAAATCTAAATAAAGTAAAATAAGGATATTTCTTCGGAATGAGATTTGAAAAATAAGTTATGAACCGCCAAAGGTCGTCGCGAAAAGTTTT
The DNA here is from genome assembly GCA_951509635.1 of Eupeodes luniger. Lineage (NCBI taxonomy): Eukaryota > Metazoa > Arthropoda > Insecta > Diptera > Syrphidae > Eupeodes > Eupeodes luniger. The sequence goes on from OX608073.1 coordinate 55,544,194, forward strand.
TCGTGATTTTCTCCTTTTCTATAGTTTCAACTTTGTCAATATCTTTACCAACATTGTCCACATTCAAAAAATGTGAATATGTCAACTGATTAATAAGATCAAGTTTCGGTTTAACAATAAAATTAATACAAAATAAGAGTAAGAAATAGGTGCCAGGAATTGGAAATCTTTTCCAATAATTGTATCTTCCTCAAACTACAACAACATCAACCTCCCCTTCTTCCCAGAATACATTTGTGCCAAAATTTTGAATAATTTTCAAAAATGTTTAAAGTCCTTTGTCGGTATCGCTTTAAATTTCTTTTTTTTTTCGGTTTCCATTTCTTCTATCGGTTCAAAATATGTAGTACACTGAGCGATCGAGGTAATCGAATAACCACAAGTCAAGGTGCTTAATCAGTCGAATACAGTAATTCCGGAAAGTTATTCATATGTTCCGTTTTTGGGCCATGAACTACGTACGAGTACAGAAATTGAGCGTTTTCAACACTAATAAAGATTTAACTATTCTAACGCCCAAATAATCATGCATAATAGTTTTCACTGATCCTTTTAATATTCCAAAAAGTTTAGCAAAGTCTAAGAATATCAATAGACGATTTTGCAGGAGTAGTTTTTAGATTTTATTGAGTTAATGTTGATGATGGTTAATGCTTTTTTGATCCTCTTTGGAATTTGTGCCACTCATAAAATTTTGTTTTCGATAGAGCTTTCTTAGCATTTCAGATATTTCAAAAAAAACCAAGAAAACCATTTTTAACTGTTGACAAAAAGGCGCCTATCTCTATCTCCATTTACACTTCGTGTCAAATGGATAGGGACAACCTTGTTTTTTGGTTTTTGATTTCACGATATTTTTCAAACCCTTAGGTTTTTTGGAAAAACCCAACTGTGGAATGAATGAGGTACGTGTCGTACATGGTCTGCCTTCTGTATCACACAAGCAATAGCCGATCTACTAGCATTTACCCCAGCTTATGCCTTGATTTTAGTAAGGGAAAGCTTTGAAATTTAAGCAGCTCTCACTATCACCCGTTTTCCTTGAAATAATTCGGCTTTGTTGACTTTTCCTTTCGGGTTTTTTCCATACCTCTCTGGGTCCTTGAGGTAGTTGTATACAACATTTACACTTCTTCTAATTTTGCTGGCTAAAAAACGGATGGTTTTGCCAAGATCCCGGTAAGCTCGAATTTTGCCTATTACCTCCTTGGTTAGACCCTTACCTCTACCCATAATTCTTGATTCTATAAAATTAATACTCATACTAAGCTCCCAAACAATCAGAGTATCCCTCTATCTGATTTAGAACAAGCTAATAGGTAAATTTAGATCTTGTATCTAACCCTTGTGACACAAAAAAACAGGTACTTTTTATGATCTTCTTTGGAAAACTTGTGTTTATCAATTTAATCCAAAAATGTTTTTTTTCAAAAAAATTAATACATACCCCATTTATTCCATTTTCCAAGAAACTTAAGAAATAACGTCAAATAAAAAACTAAAAAAACTTGACCCTATCCATTTGACACGAAGTGGAAATTCAAATTTCCCAGATTTGTTTTCCAACTTAGTATTCAGATAGGCTCTCGAAGTATTGGACAAACATTTAAAAACTAATTGTTGAAAAAATATGCTCACTATAAAGTCTCAAAAAAATGTCTATTTGTTACCATAACAAGACATTTCTTATTTAAAAATTAAATGGCGCCCAACGTGTAACTTGTCATGATTAAAAATTCTGTTAAAGAAGAATTTTTCCTTCCTGCAACAATATATTATGAATATTTTTCTATGAAATAATATTTTTTGTCATAAAACCAGAAATCTTTTATTTACAAATTAAATGGCGCCCAACGTGAAACTTGTCATGATTAAAAATCCTTTTAAAGAAGGATTTTTCCTTCCTGCAACAATATATTATGAATGTTTTTGTATTAAATAATATTTGTTATCATAAAACAAGGAACCTTTTATTTACAAATTAAATGGCGCCCAATGTGAAACTTGTCATGATTAAAAATCCTGTTAAAAAAGGATTTTTTCTTCCTGCAATGAATATTTTTCTATGAAATAATATTTGTTATCATAAAACAAGAAATCTTTTATTTACAAATTAAATGGCGCCCAACGTGAAACTTTTCATGATGGCAAATCCTACTAAAGAACGATCTTTTCTTTTCTGCAACCATATATTATAATTTTGATTGTATGAAATAAGACAGTTACGATTTTTTGACGCTACTTTTTTGTACATAATTTTAGTTTATAAATGGCGCCCAACAAATAATGTTACCCTTGTTTTTTTTCTAGCAGTTTGAAAGTTTTGTACCATGTTTTCACCTCAGAGAAATCTTAAGTATTTTTAATAAATAAACAAAACAAATGTCCTTATTCTCTAAAACGTATCTACGAGTATTTAAAAAAAAAAAAGAAAAATAATATCAATCCATTTCCTATGCTCGTGCTCGTGCTCGTGCTCGTGCTCGTCCCTTTATCAAGGACATATGAATAGCACAGAACAGTGTAGTTATTGGAAACAGTTTCATTGCACTTTCATGGTTGTTCGTTTTTTATTGTTGTTTATTTACCTGGGAAAAAGTAATTCTCATCATTCATCACTTCAGCTTGTAATCCTTAAATCTACATCGAGTTTTATTTTTTTATAGACACATATCCTGTGTGAGTGAACTGTGAACAAAACAAAATTAAAAAAAAAAAAGAAAACGAAACAAATCATCCTGACAAAAGCACAAAATCTGATTGTCTGCGTAGGTATATGGTTCTTTTTTTTTTTCTTCCAAACTAACGAACATCGTCGAGCGGCAGTGGCAACGGCACCGGCAGCGGCATTGCATTGAATCCTATCGACATCACAAAATCGATGATGCACGTCTCGTTAAACGATTCGTGTCCATCTGTTATTGGACGAACGAACTATATGTGGCACAATAAAACTAGACGACAACGATGACGATGACGACAACGAGACAACGCCAACGACAACAACGACGGATATCTATACGTCGAAGACGACAACAACGACGCATTCATATAAATCTCAACAAAGACGACAGCACAAGGACAATTTATCAATTGTGTGTATATTGCATGATGTTGAAATATAGGTATCTTCCTTTTTTACTTGCAACATCGACAAGGATCTGAAAAAAATCTATACGTTCTACGATGATGTTCAGTTGTTCGATTTATAAAATAGATACATTGCAACGCAATACGATGGAAGGAATAAAAACTGTATCAAATGTAGAAAGGAAATAAATGCACTTCCTGCTTAGACAGGGATGTATTTAAGCACAAAGGGGGCCTTGGTGCACTGTCTAGAAGGGCCCATCTTCTTTTGATGTAATTTATCCAATATTATGTCCATTTGATGTGATTTTTATATAAAATGTATTATTGAGTATATTTCATACGGTTTTTCTTGATAAAATTTCACACACAAATTTACAACAACAGCAATAGTAATAGAGGGCTCCAAAAAGCAACAAAAAAATAGAAAATTCCTAAAGGCCCCTTAGAAATAAATTAATAGATCCAATAAATTATATCCCCCTAGATCTAAAACTCAAATCCATCCCTTGGTTACTGTAATAGAAGCAATTCCAAGAGTAGTAGCACAGATAAAAAGGGAAATTGTTGTTAATTTCACTTTAACCATTCACCTTAGTTCACCGTGCCATTATAGGCCATTGACTTCTATCAAGCCTATAGCTTGATACGCTATACATTTTATACATCCTTCGAGCAGCTCCACAATTCAAGTTACTTTTTGAAGTAAAAGTTAAACACTCTTTGAGTTGTGTGTTTCTTTGATAGTTGAGATAGTTGCACCAGGAACTTCCATCAATGCATCCAAAAGTTGATCTCGTTCTCCAAGCTAATGTGGTCCATAAAATAAAAAACATTTTAAAAAAAATGGTAGTTTCACTTTGAAGCAAGCCTGCAGAGTCGTCGTCGTCGTTTTTGTACAACAACAACACAGAAAAAAGGAGCAACATAAACAAACGAAGTTAAGATAGAAGAAAAATCAATGACCATGTGTGTGCAGCTTTAAGACCACCAGAATTGGACATAGCGTGTGGTTAGCGGTTTATTTTTGTTTTTTTCCTTAATTTCGTTGCCTTTCCTCCTGCCATCAGTGAAATAGTAGACTCATTGGTTTTCTGTTGATGATGCTGCTAGTGGCAGTGCTGGAGCTGGAGCTGGTGCATTGTGTCCCCATCCGATGGTGGTTAAGCGTACAACAAGACTTTAAGGAATTTCTTTAGATTTATTTGGATTTCTTGATGTTATTATTTTTCTTATTTTTTGTAACTTTCTCGAGAAAAAAGTGAAACTTTTTTAGACAGAAACGACGAAGCGACGAAGATATCTAATTGTGGTCAGTGCTGGAGCTGGTGGTGCTGAAATATTGATAGTTTTTTTTTTTTGCTTTTTTTTAATGGCGGTGATGTTGGTGTTTATAATCGCAGCTGTTGAAGTCGGACGTTACAAGGTGTCATTATCTAAAGCCAATCATCCAATTTGATTTGTTATAATTTTCTATGGAGTAATTGAATATCTACTGAATATGGTTGGGTTTTTGTAATGGACTGCGGGACATTGCTGGAAATATGTATTATTTTGTTATGAAATTTCAAGGAAATTCAAGTTTTCACTGTTTTGTTTGTTTTTTTAAAGCGACATTAATAAGTAGTTATCAATTGTATAGGAAATATGCCCCTTAACATGAATGATTGATGGTGACTGACGTCGGTTTTTGCTTTCCTTAAAACCTAAGTCACTACGGAAGAATTTTTGTATCATTTCAAATATTGTATCGTCACAATTGTTAACTTTCAATATTTCTTGTTGAAAATTAAGCATATTTCGACAATTTAACTTGAGAAGCTTTTCGTACAAAATTGATTATTCTATCGAAATATTCGGTCAGGAAAAACTTTTAAAAGGTATTAGGCAGTAAATCATTAATTCATGGTAACAGCTGGTCTAAAGGGTTGGCCAAGTACAAGTTTCTTTGGAAAAATGCAATAAAATTAAGAGAATTTCATTTCTTTTCCTGTACTGTGGTTTTTTTGTTTGTAAAATATTGCCCTCATAAGTTCCCTTAAAAAAAGTCAAAAGATTTCAAATCGCAGATTCGAAGTTGACAAGTAGGGCAATTTGGGAGAAAAAAACGACAAAGTTTCCGACCCTTGAAAGTATGATTTTTTCCGCAAATGTCCAATTGAAGCTCCTGGCCTAAAATGCAAGTGATAACGAAGTAGATGGTCGTGTGTCTTCAGTTGCTGGACCAATTTTAACTTTGGAAATATGTTTTCTTAATTTTTCTAAAGTTTTAAAATCGTTAAGTAACTCATCTTAACACACATAAATCCGCTGGTCCGGATGGTATCCCCGCTATTGTTCTAAAGAGGTGTTCTCCATCACTGGCAAAACCACTGCGTAAGCTTTTTCATCTGTCCTATTTCTCAGGTCTCGTTCCGAGCGGATGGAAAACCGCATTTGTCCAGCCTATTCCCAAAAAAGCGAATCTTCCTCACCGTGTAATAACCGACCGATTGCACTTACGTCCCTTCTTTCCAAGGTCATGGAAACGCTGATTAATTATTAGCTCAAGAATTATCTCGAAGATCGAAAGCTATTCTTAATGACCGATAATACGGCTTTCGTAGTAATAGGTCCACTGGTGATCTCATGGTTCATCTCACAGAACAGTGGAGCAAATCTTTACATCGCTTTGGAGAAAGTAAGATTATTGGACTTGATATTTCAAAAGCATTTGATAGGGTTTGGCATCAGGCTCTCTTATCGAAAATGCGTGCTTTCGGTTTTCATGAATCCCTCCTTCATTGGATTACTAATTACCTTTCGAATCGTTCAATACAAGTTGTATTGGATGGATTCAAATCTGAAAACCACAAAATAAATGCTGGTGTGCCCCAGGGCTCTGTTTTATCTCCAACACTCTTTCTCATTTTTATTAATGATCTCTTGTCTGCACCTTCTAATCCAATGCATTGTTTCGCTGACGATAGTACTGTTAGCTTCTCATATGTGGAACTTATCTTCGGATGTGGAACTGCAACGAAATATAATAAGCTCATTAAATTCCGACCTAAACAGCATTATACAATGGGGAATAAGAAACCGCGTGGAATTTAATGCTTCGAAAACCCAAAGCTGTCTTGTATCGTTAAAGCGAGATATACTCCATTGCCATTATCCATGGATGGCACTTGCATCAATGAGACTGAACACCTCGATATTCTCGGTATGTTTGTCATCAACCACCTCTTGTGGAATGTTTGGGTTTTCTAAGGCGATGCAAGAAGTTTTTCTCCCACTCTGATCTGGCTGTTATCTACAAGACTTATAATTATATGTACGTCCAAAGCTTGAGTATAACTCCCATATCTGGGCTGGTGCTCCTGCAACTTACTTAAGCCTCTTGGACAGTATTGAAAGTAGAGCATTTAGATTGATTGGTGATATTACCATCATAAGATCATTTACGTCGCTTGAACATTGTCGAAATTTTTCTTGTCTCACCCTCTTTTACCGTTATTTTAATGGTTTATGCTCTAGAGAAATAGCCAGTTGCATTCCTCCCCTTAAACAGTTCAACCGTAATACTCGCGCTTCTGGGAATGCTCATCAATATACCCTCGAGCCTAACTTCGGTCGTACTGTCAAGTACAGAGATTCGTTCTTTAGCCGTACTATGCGAATATGGAATGCCTTGCCACACTCTGTCTTTCCCAGCCATTGCAATATTCAGGAATTCAAAACCAATGTGCACCGACACCTCCTTCCAACCCCTCTCTCCCTTTCCCAGTGCTCACACTGTGTCTACATAATAAGGATAGTATTATCCCTTTGAGTGTGCGCTTATTATAAAACAAAAAAAAAAATCATTCCGGAGAAGAAGGGTTCTGAATTTCTGCCAAGATTTCGAGCATGAAACAGCTGTCAGTGTTGTAATAACCTATGACCTAAAAAAAAATCACTAGATTGTCAACCTTGTAACCCTCTTTTAGCAAAGAGGGCTAATTTTCGAACACTTTTTGCAGCAATTAAGGCCGTATTTCCAAGGCGTCAATCTTCTTGGGCTTATCTGCTGTGTAGACATGCGACTTTACATATCCTCGAAAAAATAGTCCACCAGTGTTATATAGCACAACCTTGGAGGTCATGTCCGCCAAAAGTATCGAGATTAAACGGTCATCCCTCCTTCAATGAATAAATGCGTCCTGCGTACTGAACTATACAGGGCTATCACGAATTCCATCTTAATCGTAAACTTTTACGAATTACGAAAAACCGTATCATGAAATCCGTTCGTAATGCAAAATTGTATTGGATTTTCCACTACGAATGTATCCGTGTTAAGCTACTAAGCCATCAAGGTAGTACCACCATAAGTTAGTGCCATTAATTACTAATCTTGTTCCCAGATTTTCGACCTCACCTCAAGTGTCTAGAGAAGTTTCTGAATTTCACCAAAAAAAGAAACTCGGAAAATAACCTCTCTTAAAACTTGTAAGATTTATTAAAAGGGCTTTTTAACATCATTGGTGTGCAAACTAAGGTATGGTACGATCTGAAGAAAAATTTGTTTTCCTGTGCATCTCAAGACTTCCGGCATAATGAAGGCTATCTTTGCAATGGAAGCATAATATGTCAGTCCGCATACCTTTGGATACCTTAGAATTAACTGCAATGAACTTTCTAAGTCAAGTCGAAGTCTACCGAGCTTAGTTTCTGTCACAATATCTTCTTTGAAATATCGAGATTTAGAATTTTAAAGCAAATCCCGTCTTTTTATCATTGCTCTTTTCCTTTGCTTGCTCAATTTAAGTCCCTAGTCAAAGCTCAGAACCCTTTAAGTTCACTTAAACTTAAGAAAAAACAAAAATTATAAGAAAAAAGTCAAAAGTCAAAACTCAAAACCCCTTAAATGCACTTTATAGCTTTCAAAAAAATCTATATCAGTTTCTAACTGCCCTTTTTTAATTTTTTAATAGTTTTAAGGACCCGAACTTAGACATATGTATTTTAAAAAGAATGATATAAACCTTTAGTAATTTTATCTCATGTTTTCTTCTTTTCTTTATTTTTCCTCATAAAAGAAAGATGTAAATAAATTCTAAACAACAATATCAAACTATAAACCTCATCAAAATCTTTTACCCCAAAGCCCTTCTCCAAAAAATAAAAGTACAAACCTATAAAACAAGTTCTCTCATCCATAAAGTAATTGAATTTTGCAACTCATACACATTGCATGATGATGACCTTCTAAAAAGACACCCTCCAGTTTAAAATAAAAACCAAAACAAAAACACCCACGAAAACCAAAATAACCCTCAATCTTTTAGAATTTCCTTTTTGAAAAACTTTCGGTCTGCCGCAAGTAACCGCGCCTCAAAACTAAAAATAAAAAACAATCATCTTTCTTCCTTAAAAATGTCTTCAACTTCAAAACCATATTCTCTGGGTTGCTTTTGCAGGGTTGCATATAGTTCGAACAGAAGGTACCTTCCCAAACAACCAAACCAACCTATAGCTTTTGAAAAGTTTTTGAAACACTCTTTTTAAGTCTATACGTCTCGTCGTTCTCGACGTTCTAGACGAAGACGTAGGTACCTAAAATTCCTACCTAAATCGACTTCAGTCATTATCAACACTTTGATGGCTCTGATGATGGTAGCTCAATGGTAGGTTATGTGGGGTAAACTTCTAAATAATAATAATTTTTCAACGACAACTTATGCCTTTAGGGTAAGGTAGGGTAGGTTTTATATATGTAAACTAGCGTACATAGTAAAGGGACTTAAAACTAAGAAACATCTTTACTTTATTTTTATATCGTGACGAGTGAACGACTAAAGCTAAAAAGACGACTAAGGTCTACCTTCACGACTACGATAAGGATGCTAAGGATGATGATGACGATGGCATTTCATTTTGCATAATTTCTACTTTTAACACACAAAACTTTAGCATTAAAGAAGTCATATGCTTGGGTCCGTTCCTTTCGTTGGAAGGAGAAGAATATTTTCAATTGAAACCATCATCATCATCATCATCATCGTTATCCTCATCAACATCATAATCTCTGATGAAAATGATGTTCATCTTCTGCGAACAGAGGTTTATGCATCGTTAAATTGTGCACTCTTCTTTCAAAAACAGGGAATATAAAGAAAGCCACAGAGTATAAAGAAGGTGATGGCATAGTGCAAAGTCAGGAGATGAATGATGAGATGGAGAAGGGGCAAGGGGAAAGTGAAAATCTCATCTCATTTCATCATAAGTAATTATCAGAGTTTGGAAATATGGTTACTTGGGGTTTTGATCTTTTGATGAAAATTCTCATGTTTGAACGATATTTTTGGTAATTTATATCCAAATTTATATGAATGCATGCATTTTAAGAATATCTGCATGCATTATGCAAGATAAAAATATACACCTAAGGACCTTTTAAATAAAATCCACAACCGAATCTTAAGGACTTGCTCTTGTGGTGTCGAATTTCAGCTGAAATATTACAAAAGCCTATAACTTTTAAGCTTAAGTTGATGGACTTAAGATAAGGATTTGGTTGAGTTTTTTTGAACCACTCTTTTAGGAGAAAGCTAACAAATTTAGTGTAAACTCAGAGACCAATCGAATCTTTAAGAAAGTGTCTAAATTACTTAGAAGAATTGAAATTTTTAAAATCCAAAATTTTTATTAAATTTCTCTAGAAAGTTCTTGGCATTTAAACGTTACATTTTTGACATCTAAAAAATTCAAATTCCGTCAATTAAGCAGCATTCGTTGGTCTTATCAGCTTGAGTTAACATTCTTCTTCAGGATCACATGAAAATGCATCCTACCGAATTTCTATCAAACCAACAGTTCTTCCAGTATGTCCTTATCTCGAAAAACTTACTTTTTGTGTTAATCCATCATTTTTCATGTTATTTAAAACCCTTTTCTTTGTTAACGTGAAACTTTTACTTGACCTTAAGAAAAAGTCAGAATTTTCGTGCATGCAATTTAATTTTGTAGGTTATCCTTTGAAGGCTTTTAGTCAATTTCCATTAGGTAAGCTATCTTTAGGGAAAGAAATGTTGAGAACTTTTATCTCCAATGGGATTAAAAGTATCAGACCCAAAGCTAAGTCATGATTTGATTTGAGCTGTAAAGAAGCTTTTAAGAAAAAAGAGATAACTTCTGGTGTTCTACAGCCATCAGAGGAAAATCGGAAAATGTGTAAAGAAGCCAATAAGTCCTGAAAGACATCCATATTCGAAGGACCAAATTTATACATGACCAAAAAATGATGGCAAAAAATACTGCAATGTCCGCAAAGGCAGTACAAATTTTTCGCTATTCGGAGAAATTATGACAAATTCTTACTCTTTCTCGTGGTACCAATAGCAACGTTAGTTGTTAATACCACTCTTTTAGTTAGCTCTATTGAGAAAATACCATTCTAGCTCTATTGAGAAAACTTAATTGTTTGTAAGACAGTTCGCCGCAAATGCCATCTTATCTGATAGTGCTATGATTACCCTACCCAATTCTTGATATCTTAAGCGATTCAATGAGACATATCTTCTTTTTTACTCGAATTTTTCGAGAGACCTAAAAGTCATCAAAATTTATAGATCTGCTATTAACCGCTGTTATTATGAAAAAGTCTTCTAACACGCTTTGCAAAACTCCTGCGCAATCTTTTCCATATTTACTATCCTTCTGGACTCATTTCGAGTGGTTGAAAAACAGCATATGTTCAACCAATCCCAAATCAATTGGTCGATTAATTGCACTAACATTTCTTGTTTCCAACGCCCTCAAAGTGCTGATCAATTATCAGCTTATGAAATGTCTAGAAAAATTAGAGCTTATTAATTACTTGAATTACAGCTGTCGTAATAATAGGTCCACTAGTGATCTTGTGGTTTATCTCTCTCAACAATGGAACTACTCTATTAGGCTTTGGAGAATGTAGTATTATTACCCTTAATATTTCAAAAGTATTTCATAAAGTCTGACATCGTGCTTACTTATCAAAAATACACACTTTCGGTGTTGACAAATCTATTCTTTGTTGGATTAGAAATTTTTTTGTCGAACCGTTCAAAACAAGTTGTTTAACACGACTTGAAGACTAATTCAAGGCATACACAATAAAAATGTTGGTGTGCCGCAGCGCTCAGTTTTGTCTCCCACACTTTTTTTCATTTGTCTCATTGTCTACAGCTTCTATTCTGACTACACGATTATTTTGCTGAAGATAGTCCTCTTAGGTTTTTAATTAAAGAATATATTTACCTCATTAAATTGGGACCTTAACAGCATTGAAAATAAAACTTGATTACTATTGATAGACTATTTTGTCACAAGCTTAACGATTTTTAACTTCACACCTTGCACAAAAAGGGAAAAAAATCATGTTTTAAATTCTAAACCGCAAAACCTTAGAAGTTATCCAAATAAAAACAAACATTGATTCTTTTACATAGGTTCAGAAGTGGGAAAGTGTTCTTGATTTTAACTCCTCACTTACAGAAACACATTCCCACAGGAAACACTTTCTTAATCAAAATACATACTACGAATATTTGTGTCTAACTCAGAATAGTCAAAAAGTCATAAACTCCACACCACTATCTTAATAAAGGATTATCCATTGGACATAATTTTGAAATATCCATTTATCAAAAAACATAAATTTTCTTTGTCCAAAGAAAATCAGAAAATCAAACAAATCTCCATATCATTTGTCTTTTTAACAACTCCCCAGGTAATAATCTTTCTGACAAAATAAAATATGTACTCGTAGGTATAGCCTTCAGCATTATCATTTTAATCTTTTGTGGTAGAGTTTATCTCTTACTTTCAGGAATAATTTTGTCTGAAAAGGTTAAAGAATATGAACATATAAATATAGAATACAAAACATAGGTATTTTCTTCTGTGGATGACATTGATAAGAAGTTTTCCTTTGTAGAAATAAAATAGAGCAAAATTTCGGAAAAAAGGAAGAAGCTACCTTTGATTAATTATGTGATATAATTTTAGATTAAATTATTTCACTATTATAAATTCTGGAATAAATGCATTGTAAAATGATGCAAACTTCTCTTAAAGACGCCAAAAGGTATGAAGTGCACATTTTAACTTTTACTTGACAAGAAGGATTAACACTTGAATAGTTGCTGCTTCCAATGCTTTACAAGTTAATAGACGTAATGGTTTGAAGATCAACTTTTTTTTGAATACGAAAACCAGTAATGAGCTTTATCACTAAATAGAATTTGGACACAGTGCTCTAAGAACTTCGTGAACAAATTCAACAATTTGGAAGAGCTTTTCTGACGTAAAACGATTCGTGATAAATGTTGAAACCATGACATTCCCAACTGTCAAACCATACAAAACAACTATCGATACTTCTCATACAGCTGTTAAAGAGAAAAACCCTACGAGAACCGTATGGCAATATGAGTAAACCAACTGGAACGGTCTCAACGATTTCTTCAGGAACTTTAACTGGTCACTATGCTTCCTCGATAGTGACGTGGATTCCTGTGCAGATATGATTATAAACTTAATTCTTTTAGGAATGAGAAATTTTATCCCGAATAGGGTAAAATCTATCAAACCTAAACAAAACTCATGGTTTGATTCGAGCTGTAAAGACGTTATTAGGATCAAAGATGTAAGTTACTGGATTTATAAAGCCAACCCAACTGAGGAAAACCTGAATAATTTCAAAACTTGTAACGGACATGTTCGACGCATTAAATTTTTGCTGCTTTGAATGCTCATCATTTTACCCTTGAGCCCAATTTCGGACATACTGTTAAGTACCGGGATTCCTTCTTTAGCCGCACTACACGAATGTGGAATGCTTTACCAGGCACAATATAAAAAAAAGTACTATAAATGAAGTTTTAATATTTTTAAGTGGAAGACATTTGAACATTTTTTTGACTGATATTTCTGCTTATAGAAGACAGACTATAAGGATTAACTCACAAAGAATTAAAAAGTTTGTAAAATCAAACTTCAAAAACAAAAAACTTTCATATTTATTTAAAGAAAACAAAAATTGAACATACATAATAGAAAACTTCATAAAATTTCTTTTTCGACTGCTTCCATTTTCGAATTTGTCAACACTTCTCGCGCCCCTATTTCTTCAGAACGACAGTACTCGTATATCTCAAGATTCAAAGTCTTTTTATATCTTTTTGAAAATGTTTTTGTTTGCTTTTATTTCTTCAACTATTTTCTTGTTTTATTTAATTAAGAATTTACATAATAAATTAATTCATTTCCCTACAATTGTTGATCTTTTTCTTCAATCCTTCCAATTTCCCTGCCCACCCCTCTCCATCTCAACGTTATTTGGTATAGTTTCATTATTAGCTATAGTCTTTCAAGAGTATATAAGTTTCACTTGGTCTTATAGTATAGTTGTTGTGGTTTTATCTAAAAAAGACTAAACAACGACAAAGTTTAATAAACACTATTAAGATGCATTAGCCTCTTTGTCAATTATAAACTTAACTATGTATAAAAGCATTATCAGATAGATGGAATGTGTGCTTTTATGTTTATCTTTAACTAACTGACTAACTGGGTGGTATAAATATCCCCTTTTATCTATCTACAATCGCTTTGCCATTTATCTTCACAGACTCATGGTATCTCTAAGTTTCTTTTGATGAATGAAAGTCTAACTGAATAATTCCTTTGAAGCAGATAATTTAATTGCATTGATTTTTGTTTTTAATTTTTTTTTTAAGTTCCTATCTATGGTGTTTTGAAAAAGTTTACATTAGGTTTAGGATAAGTATTTGAAAAAAAAATGTATAGAACTTTCATTAGTCAAAACATCATGGAACACAAAATAATAAGAAAGTCAAGACTTTTGAGTACTCAATATTTCGAAATAAATTGTTCATATTTCTTCGGGTTCGCACCTAGAAGTCTTTTTTGAGATCCAATCATTGAAGAAGTTGACGTTTGGGACTCCATTTTAAAATCATTAACTTTCACTAGCTTAGTTAGGAACTCACTTCAAAGATAGAGCAGTCCGAAGAAATGTGGTTTGTCAATGTCTCTTCTTTATATGAGTCTATTCGTCCAAAACGCTTAAACTTTTGTGTGGAATACTTTTTAAGACTGAAAATTCAAGTTTTAGTTTTGGATCACGTTTACATGCCTTCAAAATTTAGTAATAACTTCGAAAATTGCTGATTATTAAATAATTTTTTCAAATTTCGAACTCGCTGCTATTTGAATTTTGCAAAAGAATAAATAAACCCTTTTTTATGCTGAATACCGTCGCTTAAGCCTAACCTGCATATGTCACTATCTTTGTTTGACACAGCTTTCAGTTGTAGATATGGTTATTGTGGACTATTGTGGAATGATAACATATTTGACACCGCCAAAAACGCTCCTAAGTGTTTAAGATTTCTCTTAAAGTTTTTACCTCTTCCAATCCTTGGATATGATAAGAAGTCGTTGTCTTGTGGAACTTTAAAACAATTCAACCGTAATATCAGTTCTTCCAGGAATGATCATCAATACTACTCGTTTGCATAATTTCGGACGAATTGTCAAGCACAGAGATTCTTTTATAGCTGCACTTCACGAATGTTTAATTCTGTGTGCATCGATTTGTCCTTTTAAATCCTGCGATGTGCTTACAAAATTTGAGAGTATTCATGTAGTATATAACAAATGTATCAAAAATGTCTAATGATTTTAAAAGATTTGAAAAGTGGTACCTGCTAAAGAATGTTTTTTCCATCTTCAAGGCCTTGAACCCATTGCGAAGCATTAGAAGAAAAATGTGAAAAAATTTAAATCTAAAGATCCCTGCAAGATTATGAGTTTGAAGTCTGTTGCGTCCCATTTTTAGTATTGGTGAAGTTTTTACTTGTCAAATGCATAAAATTACTGCTTCAAGAGTAACAACTGTACAAATATCGAGCCATTCAAATTAAAACCGCTTGTTGGAAAACCCTAAGTTTTGTGAAATTTAATAAAGAATTCTGGACTGCTTGGTTTTCATAACAAATTTCAATTTATCGCTTGTTTTTTCAAAGAACGATTAATATTGAATTTTTGATTACCACGCTTTCTGTGATCAAACAAAGTCAGTCTTGACACACGTAGACCGTTTTCCAATTGTTTACATAATTTACATTTTTTTAGAAACCTATTGTTTCTATTTCTGTATTTTGAAATTGAAAATTGTTCTTCTCTGTTTATTTACCTTCAAAAAACCAAAACAATAAAAACAAATTTATGATCAATATTTGAGTGCATTTTCATTAAAAAGTTTCTTGATTTGTTTGTAAACAAAAATAAAACGTTTCCACTGACCTTGCTACCGCATTAAAAATATTTCTTTGTCTGACCCACAATATTTATAGACTTTTTTTTTATTTTTAATTATTATTTTGTTTGTAAAAATAAAATTAGTATTTATGGATTCACGTCAAATATTATCGTCAATTTTCTGACCGGACGATATTCAGTTTATTTAAACACCAATCATCATCACCTGCGCTGTTGTATGCGGTTAATTGATTATTTTCAATTTTGCAATTAATCGAAATTTCAATTAAAATTATAAGAAAAATTAGTAAATTTATTTTTTTTGTTGCTTTTAACGCGAATGAGGTGGAAATTTGTTCTTCATTTTTTTCAACAAAAAACCCACTACCTGGTGAAAAGTTGTATTGTAAAATACTCTTTTTATATTTCTTAATTTTTTTAAGTTAATTTAAGTACAAGTATTGTAAAGGAGAGAATTTAATTAGCAGGACAGCAAAAATAAAAGAAGCTCTTGCAAACACTTGCCCTCAATCAATTTTAAAATATAAAATTTTGATTCGAGTATTTCAAGAAGTAAGTCTTATATCGGTAATGGTACTTGTACTTCATTACCCTGATATCGGTACTTAATAAAAACCCAATACTGCTATACTCGTATTTAGAGTATTAAAGTACGAGTACTAATCTGATAATATAGTTTTTTCAGGAGTTTTTTAAGTACGTGAGTAGTACATGGAAACTACTTTCCAAGTACTTCGAAATTATTTTCAACTACTTGTGCAGTACTTTCAAGTACTTGAATAATACTTTGACTGTACTTTCTTTGTACTTGTACTTCAATACCCTGATATCGGTACTTAATAAAAACCAAATACTTCTATACTTGTATTTTGAGTTTTAAAGTACAAGTACTTATCTGATAATTTAGTTTTTCAGGAGTTTCTTAAGTACGTGAATAGTACGTGGAAATTACTTTCAAGTACTTCTAAATTATTTTTAACTACTTGTGCAGTACTTTCAAGTACTTGGGTAATACTTTGACTGTACTTTCTTTGTACTTGTACTTGTACTTCAATAACCTGATAATGGTACTTAATAAAAACCAAATATTGCTATACTCGTATTTTGAGTATTAAAGTACAAGTACTAATCTGATAATTTAGTTTTTCAGGAGTTTTTTAAGTATGTGAGTAGTACATACATGGAAATTACTTTCAATTACTTAGACAGTATTTTGAAGTACTTGTGCAGTACTTTCAAGTTCTTGGATAGTATTTTGACTGTACTTTCTCTCTAACCCATTGAGTACTGAAAGTATTTGTTCCGAATAATTGAAAATAAGTACTCTAAAATACTCATACTTGATATTTGTAAGTACGAGTATTAGAATGTCGTGAAAATACTGCCCAGTGTTAATGAAAACTTTCACATGCTTTTACTTCGGTTTCCAAACTGCTCTTTATCACAGATACAACAGAGGTTATGTTATAAAAAATTATAAAGTTATGAGCTTGCATAAGTTTTTTTTTTTTCAAAAATCATTGAGATTTTTAAATTCTTAGAAACAAGTATTTGTGCATTTTTTCACCTAACCCATATATTTCACCTTTAAAACGAAATAGAAAAATATTTTAAGGTCACTGTCTTGTTGAAAAGTTATTAATTAGTAGGTCGTTTTTGTTATTATTATCGCTTTTTGTTTTAGTTTCCTATACACAAAAATATCTTTGAATACAATTTATGCCATGTTTACATATTATTTTGCTCTTTCCTTTTGTTTTCCTGTTCTAAGCAAATAAATAAAACAAAAATTGTGGAAAATCGGCCACATTTTCAAAACACTGAAACTGAAAAGCACACACATCATAATAATACTCGTTGTATATAGAGTCTGGGTCAATGTCTTTGGAACTTGTGTGTGTAATGTGTTTGAGTTGGAAAAATAATGTGATATATTTATACACATTAGGTATGAATTTGAGAAACATGCCTATCTACAGTTGCGGTCAAAAAAATAGCACCACCAAGTACACAGAACTTCATCAACTTTATGTTGAGTGAATGAATTGATTTTGTACTTTCCGGTTAAATCAATAAGCTTCTAAGCCTTTAAGTAAATTATTCAAAAAAATTGATTTCAAATTCAATCACTTTTTAAGATTAATGTCAAATTTCCTACACCGTTAGACGGAAAAATGCTCGATTTCCGATTTTTAATAATAATTCTTAATTTGAAATTGAGTTAAGATATTAAAATCATAGAAAATATTTCAAATTTCCCTTTGGTGCTAATTTTTCGACCACAACTGTATGTACACAAAAGGCGGGTGTGTTGCTTTGGCTTTAAGGAAGTTCTTGTGTTTTGTTGAGCTTGCAGAAATTATTAATAACGACAAGTCATGGAAATTAAATGAGTAGGTGACATTGACGTCAACACAGTTTTATTTAAATTGAGGGTGCAAAGTTTTGGTATGATACCATATGACAATGGGTTTCGTTAAATAAAGGTAGTTTGAAAAACGTGTGATTTTTGAGGGTTTTCAAACTTCTAAACTCTAACCTTCATTTGTTTAATATTTGTGTTTTTTGTTTTTGTTTTTTTTTTTTTAACAATCAAAAATTTCATTATCCTAGTTTTTCTGTGATAATTTATGTCTTCTTAAGTGTGACATTCTCATCATAATTTTTGCATCCTCTTTTTGGAAAAAGGAAAAAAAACATAATGAGATCTTATAAAATCTCATTTGAAGAATATGTGTGTGAGAAAACTTTTAGGTCCTTAAACATCATCTTGTTGTTTTTTTTTTTTTCTTGTTTTCATCTTCTTCTCCTTTAACGATGACAATTTAAGGACCTTTATTATAACAAATAAGTGAAGATGTCTTTTGTTGAATGGGAGGATGTGAGTGTTTTACAAATAGTCCATTAGTAACATAACATTATGTGTGTATGTATAATGTATATATGTATTTATAGGACGACAAGAAATAGAGAATAAACTAAAAAAAAAAAGGTTGAGTGATGATGATGGTGGAAAAGTTTAAGGATCTATTCATTGTTTATAGTGTAAACCTTTACTATGCCCCATAAAGAGAACACAAAACAATAAAAAATAAAGGGGGTATGCAAAGATTGTCCTCTTCTTCAAAGACCTTTATTTTGTGTTTTTGAAGTGAAAATTTTCTTAGTCTTTTTTTTATAGTTTTGTTTATTACTTTTCTTATAACAAACAAAATAAATATGTGAAAGTTCAACCTGTTGTTTTGATTTCTTGAGAGCCGAAATTCAACAAAACTGTTTTGGAGACTTAAAAAATGGGTTTTCCAATAGGAGGTTTTATTTTGATATTTAAACATAATTAGTATTTTCTTAAAGAAATTAATACATTTTAATTTCAATGTAAAGTGGAAGGTGAGCCATTAACATTGAAAAACGATATTAGGTGAATTTCCACCACGACAATGGTTGCAGTACGATATCATTTTCATGAAATTTTCCATGACCAATTCACACATTTGGGGGTTGTATGACCTCGATTACCTTACGAATGTCTTCTTTTAACCCTAGAATCGATTTTTGAGCTTCAACCTAGCTTATCTTTTAAGTGGCTCTAAAAGAAAAAGGCTAAACGTGTCAAATTACAAGACATGTATGGCCAACTGTGATCACCTCTTTGAGAAATAACATGGCCTAGAAAATTTTCTTGCAAAGTTATTGCGATTGTTTCGTGGCAAGTGTGACACTTATTGCAGTTTTTTTGGCAAATCAATGTCTTCTAGTCAGCGTAATAGTTACACCAACATAATTTTCGAAAAAGTAAGGTCCAACCACACCGCTTCCAGTCCAAGAATCTGCAAAAAAAATAAAATAAAAAAGATTTCAAAAAATATTTCCACTTA
The DNA here is from genome assembly GCA_951509635.1 of Eupeodes luniger. Classification (NCBI taxonomy): domain Eukaryota; kingdom Metazoa; phylum Arthropoda; class Insecta; order Diptera; family Syrphidae; genus Eupeodes; species Eupeodes luniger. The sequence goes on from OX608073.1 coordinate 55,563,474, forward strand.
ATTACGCTCAACTTTGTCTGCAAACGACATTCAGAAACCAAGGCAAAACATTAAAACATAAAATCAAATAAATAACACAGTTTGGTTTTAACAATGCATCTTTTAGCAATGTATCTGTGTATCTTTTGCCTCTGTACAACATCCAACATACATATTTCCAAAGTAAAGCAATATTCTTTATTTTTTGACGAATTTGCACAATCGTATGAATTTCAAATGGTTTTTTGAAGTTAAAAAAAAAAATAAAGATACATTATACCATCATATAAATTCCTTATAAATATACAATGAAATGGGTGTATAGTTTAGATATTGGATATAGAGTATGTCCCATCCTCTCTCTACTTCAAAATGATTCATTACCAAAATCCTGCTGTATAGGAAAGAGAGAGAGGGATATTTGAAGTGAGTTCAGGAGTATAATTGGATTTTCCTCAAACACCTGTGTTGAAGATATTAAATAAACATACTCACGACAGGTTTCCTAACAAAATTTACAAAAATGTGGAATAAAAAAAAAACACCCACTTTATTAAAACTGAAATAAATAAATCAAAAATAATGTATCTTTTTTTTGTTCTCCTTGCACATAAATACCAAATGAAGGCATGAGATCCTTATATCTTGTATTTCAAAATTCGCTTTAGGTACGTGTATATGTATAATTTTTAAAATTTAATATAAGGGTGTTTATTTGGAGGCTTTATTATCCATGAACATGAACCAAGGAAAAAAATAAAAATGTTTTGTATTAAAAACGACCAACGACCTTTGAAATGGAAGTTCCTTGCTCTTCCTTCTCATTAAGGACCGAATTGAATATTATTCTGTCAGAAGTTTGTATTTTGCTATTTCTTGAGAATAAAAGGATATTTTTTTTTTTATTTTTCTATTCGTATTTATTTTTGGGCGAGAAATGTTTCCATCTGGAAAAAAGGTAATAAATATCAAATAAATGAAAAATATTTCCCATCATTGAAAGAAAAGCAACAAAAAGAAAAAAATTTAGGATGCAGAAGATGAAGAAAGTCTTAAGGGTTCGTTGTTGGTGAGAAGATGAGATGAGTTTTGTAGACTTTATAGGGGGAGTGGAGTGGAGTTGAGCTTGGAAAGATGTTGTTGAAGCATTTTCTTTTGTTATAAAATAGAAATTGTGGATTTATAGAAAATTTTGTTTTTTGATTTTTGTTCTTTTTTTTTGTGGTGGAAAAAAAAGACAGCGAAGAATTAAGTGGAATTATGTTTTTGACGCAGATTAAATGATTATTATTATTTCGTTTTTTTTTCTATCTATCGTAAAAATACCAAATTAAGCAATAAATTAGATTTGTAAGAACTGTTGAAAGGACTTAATAATAATAATAATATGTCTGTTAGTCTTTTAAGTACCTTATTTATATGAATGACAATTACAATTTAAGACGAATCAGGGGTTTAATCCTTAAGACATTGTTTTTACTTCTCACTTCCATGATGATATTTCATAGAATTGATTTTTAAAAGCAATTCGTTTGAAGCTTTAAAAGCTTGAAGTAACAATTCAATTGAATTTCTATCTTATCTTAAACTTTTGCTGTAAGATAAATACCGACTTTTCCAATTAGAGGTTCCATTTTGATATTTAAAATTAACGCGTTTTCTTAAAGAAAAATTAATTAATGTTTATTTTATTGCAAAGCGAAAAGTATGCAACTAACAATAAAAAAACACATATAAGCCAAATAGAGGTTACAGTACCATATTCTTTCCATTAAATTAGCCTTTATAAGCAACTTTCACATTTGCGACTGTATGTCCTCATAAACTTAATGAGTTTCATCTTTAAGGTCTTGCATCGATTGTGGAACATGGTAATAGACCTCTTTATCTTTTAAATGGTTACAAAAAGAAGTCCCTTGTAATCACCTCTTCAATAAATAACACGGTCTTTTAAAAAACTCTGATCCACCTTTGTAGTAAATTTTAAACACATTAATTTCTTTGTCTTTCGACCATTTTTATCAATTGCGTAGTTTTTCTCTTCAAATGTCAAAAGATTACAGCTTCGTAATTGAAAGCTGCGCAAACAGCGGCCTATTCAAAATGAAACCGGTTTTTGGAAAACGTGATAAATATTTCAAAACTAACTAATGCACGACTGTGTGGCACGAACAAAGAGTCTGTTTAAAGTACCTATATAAGATTTAAAAATATACCTGTTAAATAAGTTTGTCTTCAAAGATATAAATGCCATTTGATTTGTCAAAAAACCGTGCAATTCATCCCAAGACACAACTCATCCTAGGACAACTCATCCCGGAAATGAAAAATACTTGTAAGCATACTTAACGAAAACAATTGTTTGTATATTCAACTAGTTCGTTCAAAGCTTTTTCCTTTGGATAGCTTTATTTTAATTTCATATTAGAAGAACCAAGATGGAAAATAAATTATCTGAAGATAAGAAAGAGGAAGAACATGTGTGTTTAAATGGTAAAGCGATCGCCTAGTGGTTGTGTAGTAAGGTAGGTGTCCAAAACGAATAAAAAATAGTTCATTGGCGGGCTCAGCTTTATGCAGATAGATAGATAAAGACATGTTTATGATGATAATGGAGGAATGTTATTGTTAGGTTGGAAGGTACTTACTACAATTCAATTAGATTCCTTCTTTCCTACAAGTTTTCAGCGCAAACATGGTATTATTAAGTTCAGTTTATTTTTTTCGTTAAAGTTTAAAAAAAAAACCAAGCATACTTACAGTTACAAGAAATTGATATTCATGTGTTGTTTAGTTAGTTAAAATAATTTAAAAATAAAAAACTATTTAAAGATTCAAAATTTTACCTGAAAAATAAGTTTGTCTTCAAAAATTTAAATGCCATTTTATAAATAAAAAACCCCTTGATTTTAAATTTTTTTTTTTAAATCGTTAGAGCGTTTTTTTTTTTAAATTAATTTTTTATATATAAAATTTTTCAATTTTGTTCTAAAAATATTTTTGGTATGCAGTTGTTTAATGATTGTAAATATATGCTCTACATTTGAATTTCGTAAAAAAATGTTGGCCCGTTTTTGAGATATAGAATTTAAAAAAAAATAAAATTCAATATTTTTTTAAAAATCCAAACAAAAACAAATTGCACTTTTGATAATCAAATATTATTAAAGCAGTATAAGAGCTTATTCACAAAAAAAATTATTGAAATCAGTACATAAGTTGCTGAGAAAATTAAAAAACAAAATAACGGTTCTATGAGTGGTACCTTTTTTATAAATAAAAAAAACTGAAAAAAAAAAATTTGTCACCTCGAAAATTTTACGACCAAAATATGATTTCATCTCCAAAATAATTTTGTGCAACGAAGAACAATGTTTTTGAAATCTGATAAAATTTTGAGAAAAATCTAATTGACAGTTTTTTTTATAAAAAATAAAAACCTAAAAAAAACATTACTCAAAGTTAGTAAAAATTGAATTTCGACTCAAATATCTTTTCAAAAACTTCAGATTATGGCTTCAAACTTATTTTATTATATAAGAAATATTGTTTTCAACATTCTGAAAAATGTTGAGAAAAATCGAATTGACAGTTTTTTTACAAAAAGTAAAAACCTAAAAAAGAAATTAATAAAAGTTGGTAAAAATTGATTTTCGCCTCAAATATCTTTTCAAAACCTTGAGATATCGGCTTCAAACTACTTCAATCTCTCAAAAAATGTTGTTGTTAACATTCAGTAAAATTTCGAAAAAAATCGAATTGATAGTTTTTTTTTTACAAAAAATTAAGAACCTTAAAAAAATTAACAAAAGTTTGTAAAAAATGATTTTCGACTCAAATATCTTTTCAGAAATTTGAGATTATGGTTTCCAACTAATTTTAACTTATAAAAGATATTGTTTTCAACTTTAGGACAAATTTTGAGAAAAATCGAATTGACAGTTTTTTTACAAAAAATAAAAACCTAAAAAATATGTATAAAAGTTGGTAACAATTGATTTTCGACTCAAATAACTTTTCAAAACTTTGAGATATGGGCTTTAAACTACTTTTATCTTTCAAAATATATTGTTTTCAATATTCAGTAAAATTTTGAAAAAAATCGAATTGACAGTTATTTTTCAAAAAGTTAAAAACCTAAAAAAAACAACAATACTAAAACTTGGTAAAAATTTACTTTCGTCTCAAATAGCTTTTCAAAAATTACAAATATTGGCTTCAAACTTATTTTATTTCACAGAAAATATTATTTTCAGTATTCAATAAAATAAAATCTACAAAAAATAGTTCGCAAATTTGGGAAAAATTGATACATAGATATAGACAAACTTTTAAGCAAGACAAATCGACAGACGGGATGGGAAGTTATCAGTGTGGGTCGCATCCCAGCCTCTTTTTTGAAGTTCTCGGTAAAGCTTTAATTACTCTCCATAAAAATTTTTAGAAGTTTTATACAGTTGAAAAAATTGTGCTTCTATTGAACACTTTTCAAAAAAAAACATCGAGAACTTACAAAAGGTTTTATTTGTTTTCAACAATTTTTGCTTTAGATTGATGTGTTTAGCGAGTGAAACAAATGTCTTCTGATTTCACATACAAAATCCAATTTATTAAACTTAAAAACGAGGAATCACAATTTATACTTTTAAAATAATATTTAATTAAGCGAGGTGTTAGCAGTAGGAAGAATCATCAACGACTGTGTAGTGTGTCAAGTTATATAATTATTATTTCTGCAAGAGAAAATAACAATAGGCGTGTGCAGCCTCCAGAGAGTTAATTACGATATCGCACAAAGACTAAGACACTTTTTATTTCGGATAATGATGATGATTGGGAAAGTATAGGGTGACCACTACAAGATTGATCTTAATACCCTAAAATCAGTTATTTCTTATTTTATGTCTCTGTTTAATTGATAAGGAGCCTCTATAAAAGCTGAAAAAACTGTGTGAAGAGGAATTTATTTGCAAAAGTTAAAAAAAGCAAGGTTCGTTCGATATGTGTTTCATATAATTTTTGTTTAAAGCAACATAAAGAAGCTCTACCGAAGCTGTTAATATTGTACTTTTAAATAAATCAATCAATTTTTATTCCATGAAAATTATGTAAACAGAGAAGTTTCAATTTAAAAATATCAGCCAGTTTGTTTTGAAAAACTAACTTCTTCCTTAATCTTCTTACATACTAATATTATTTCTAAAATATTAAAACGAAGCCTAAACGAGGTAAAGACTACTATTTCTAGTATTAACTGATATCAATTGACAATTGATAATTATTGAAAATTCAGCTACTAAAAATATCAATTATTGTGAAATTCCTTATTTTTATTCACAACTATTTTAAGAACTATTCTTAATTATCGAAATTCTTGTCTGGTTAAATTCTAAACTTTGATATTTGTCAACTATCAATTAAAAGATGACACTCATAGTCGGTGTGAAGTTCTAAACAATATTGCGTCTTTAGAAACTAATAATAGTAAAAATACATCTCGTAAGCCTTTCACTATAGTACTTTCGGTAAAGTTTCTAATAAGCTTCTTTTAGTTCAGATTGATACTAACTGTCGTTAGTACCTCTTACAATATCAAATTTTGGACATGATAAATAATCCTTGCTTATTTTCTGTATTAAAAATTTGAAGGCTTCAAACAGACATATTATTTTGCTTGTTCCTAGTTTTCATTGACAAATCTTAAAATATGGATATGGAAGTTATTCAAAGATATTTTTTCAAAAGAATCTTCCGGCTGCCGCGTAGCACGCCTAATTATGCCATATATGTTGAGTCCGGGCTTCCGCAAATATATGTTAGAAATTTAAAGGCCAACGCAGACTATCTTATTAAAGTTATGCATAGACCCGATAGTAATCTTCACAAGCAAATCCTGCTTATATCACTCCATTGTGGATATTCCCCTTTTAGAAATTGGCATGCTCTTGCCACAGCACATAATTTAACAATGAATCTAAATGCAAACAACAAAGAAGAATGGAGAAATACCTTTTATAACTGCATTTCGATGGTTGATGAGGAAATGTACAAAACTAATCTCGAAAGGGCAAGGGAATCACTTTCTAGAGCAACCTATAGCCGTCTTAATTTGACTTTGGGCGATTATAATTATTTCTGTGAGGACCTTTCTGCTTCTGATATAAGTTTAATATTCAAAATACGGACTGAAACTCTTGAACTTAACTACAGGCCACATAGAACTGACTTAGATGCAATTTGTTCACTCTGCAACTCAAACCAAAACGAAGATGTTTACCATTTTTTAGCAACATGTCCTATTTTACAAGAAATCCGTAGACTTCATTTTGATAAAAGCTTCTTTTCGTCGGAAGAATGCTTACGTGTTTTAAACGGGGAGTATGGTTGGAAATTGCTGGTACGCTATGTCTCCCATGCAAATAATTACAGAAATTCTTATTTGAGTCTGTTTTGAAGTATCTACTTAAGTAAAAAAAGAAAATTAAGTTTTGTTTTAGCTAAACTAAAAGCCCCAATATTCCATAACTTGAATCTCTTAGAGTTCGCCTTTTTCCGTTTTAACTAAACTAAAAGTCCATATTCTCCGATACTTTTCCACTTCTTCGCCATCTTCGGTTTTTTTAGTTTAAAAAAAAAAAAAAAAAAAATTAAACTTAAATATTGTGAACAATCATTTAAAGCACCTAATTGTTAATTGTTTTCTTTTTTCATTGTAACACATATTTATTGTTAACTATTCTTTTTCTTCTTTAAATTACTTTGCCACTTTAACAAAACAACATTTAAAAAGTTGATCACATTTCTGTAATATTATTTATATACATATGTTCTTTATTTTATATTCCATAATTGTATACTCTTTTTTCTCAATGTAAATGTCTTGATAATATTCGGCAGACGGCTCTAATGCCATGCTTGTAAGTTTTTTTTTTCTATTGTAAATTATTATGTATCGTTTTTAATGAATAAAGATTTATCTATCTATCTATCTATCTATCTAAATCTTAAAATTCCGAGATAAGTGCAAGAAAAACAATCAATTATATAATTACGCCACGAATTTCAAGATAATCGAATTCCACTCTGAGTGTAATGTACAATTCCAAGTTTCCGATATTTCAAGTAAAATAACAATTTTTCAACCTTGAATCCTATGACCAAGAAATAAATTTAGTTTAATTGATATTTTATCAATTTTCCATTAAAAAAAATAACTGAACAAATAATTTTCATTTGGTCCTTCAAGCCGGAATAATTAACTTTTGTTAATAATTCCTCTTTTATCTATACGAAGTTCTTGAGTTCAAAGACGCTTCTTGGAATTTTAATTAAAATTGATAAAATATCTCATATTGCATTATCCAGAAAAAAAACAACACACAAAACCGAACAAATGATTTTGCTATTCTATATAAAATGTTAATAGCTTAAATACAATAAATTAATTCCTCGTCATATCCTGACGATATTATCCATTAAATAATAAATTAACCATAAGCACACAGTTTTTGTTTTTAATATTTTAAGTGCAATCACACAAATTTCAAACAAATTTAACCCCGAATCTATACGTTTACGAACATAAACTATATAAAATTTTTAAATTAAATGCTTTAGAAAATTTATTTTAAATGAAATCAACTGAATCGACACAACAAAAACAAAACTAAAAAAGAAAAATGGAGAAAATAAGAAAATGCAATTTTAATTGATTTTCAATTGAATGACTTGATCTAAAACGGTGGCAATGATGTCTGTGGCATTGCAATGGCGGCAGACTTAAAACAAACATATACAGTACACACTCATTGTATGCAGTGCAGTGAAGAGCAGTGCAGTATGCAATGCACAGCATATATTCAATTTGCAATTAAAGTCATATTAATAAATTTTCTTCTCTTCCTTCGGATGTTGTTAGTTGAGTGCAATTGGAACTGACAGTTAAAAAGCTGGAAATGCATATATTTGCTTCTCTTTTGAATTTACGTAGGAGATGGATGCAGAAATACCAAAAGTATCTTATAGATGTAGGTACCTCTTGACTTTCGAGAGGACGACCGCGACATGAAATATTTTTGCTTGAATTTTCTTGTATATTTTATAAAATATAGACAATATGAAAAATATATATTTTTAGACAAAATCAAAAAAGAAATCTTGATGGAAAATTGATTTTTATGCACTTAGAAGTGACAGTTTGTGCATTTTATCTGCATCTGCATACTGCATCCACCTACACACACCTTTTGAGAGGAAAAACTAAAACAAAAAAAAGGAAAACCTGAAAAATGCCACAAGAATATATATAAAGATAGACACCAAAGATACTGATGGTTTATTAGTTAAAGTATTTGTAAGTTTTTGAAATTGAACCATATGGTATATGTTTTTCGTTTTTGTTGCAGTTGATATTGAGTTTGACAGGACACAAATTTACAAATCTTTTTTGATGATTTGAATGTTTTTGTATTTGTTTTTGAGGTGGAAAGAAGCAGAAATAGAAACAAATGTTGCATTATTCATTGACATGAATTTCAATTTCAAGGAAAAACTTTGAAATGTCATTTGACTGGGATGTGAAATAATTAATTTGTTTAAGTTCTTGGAGGAATCACTTAAGTAGATTATTTGATCTTAATAATTTAGTACTCTGTTGGCCTTGTAATGTCCTTTTTAATAATAAGAAAGTATAAAATCCATGTTGAAGATAAATATACAGGTAAAATATTTCCTTCCATATTTCCAATAAAGAAATTATTTCACTTCTGTCTTCATTTTCATTCCACAGATTATAGAATTGTTTTTGAAGTTTTCCTAGCGTAAGAGATGATTTTACCAGAAGAATTGATATGTTTTTTCTTAATGTCTGAGAAACGATTTTTCCTTTCGAGCCGCAGATACGACTACACTTTGTTCATAAGTTTTCAAAAATTTTAACTCCCAGCGTTATTCAATTGTAAAGCTACTCATTTCATTTCGTGGATACTTAGTTTCAGACAAAGTTTTGAGCTTGGAATATTCATTATCAAAATAACTTAAAATTTCTCTACAAATTTTATCAATCGACAATTGCAGTGAGAAACGAAGTCATCTAGATACTTATTTTTTCAATAAAAATGTATTACAATGAATAGGTCTATCGACTTTTTTTTGAAGATTTTGAGGTAAATTTAAATCATGGTGGGCTTGTCTCTTTTTTTCCAAAATCTTGCATATGATTTTAATTTGTTGAAATCCTAATCGTAGAAGTATTTAACTTTTTTTAATATCTCACTTTTTTTTGACTTAAGTATGAAATGGAATAAAACACTTCTTTTTTTTTGAATTGACATAAAATTAATTTTTTTCAGAAAAATAATCTTCTGGCCTTAAATTTTAATATGATATCTGGCATATGACCGCCAGGGCTATGCGGCCACCGCCATCTTGTTGAAGCTACAGCACAACCCATAAAGTACACCAACAAACTGTTTTTGTGGATATACATTTGAATATTATCATAAATTCATAACTAATAGTATTAAAGTCTTGTTTATAGACGAAGCCATTCAACCATAAGTTGAACAAACTAAATTCTCGCGATTCTTATTTTGAACAGAACCATGACTTTCAAAATAAATTTTGTCTTCTTATGTTGAAATGTCAAACCAAAATCATTTGACAGCAGGCAGAATGGCCACTAATTAAAATAGTGTTGCCAACTTAAATTCTATACTTCTAAGAAAAACACTCTTTACTTTATTACGACAGCTTTGTACAAAACTTAATGTTAAGCATTTTTGTAATTGAAATTGTAAATTTTAAGTCGCAAACATGTTTTCATTCAGGGTCTGTCAATGATAAGTTTTATTTTGACTAGTCCGCTACTTGGGGGAGCTATCATATTTTGACATTGGCATTTGAAAACTACTTACGCTATTTCTTAAAATGATACGATATAATGCATTACTACCAAATTCATTAAACATAGTTTTCATTTTCTATGAATTATATTATAATCTTATACTTTTCTTTCAAAATCATCTGTCAATTTGTATAGCAACATGGTGACACAAATCCTCTCCATAACAAATATGACATTTGAAAAAAAGTACTGTTTAATAACTTTCTCTTGGGGGCAGTCTATAATGACACAAATCACTTCCAGCACACTGCTAACCATCAACGATGTACAAGGGACGGCAATTTATTTGTTGTTGCAAATAAAAAAAGACAGTTAACCAAACTTTACTACGAGTATATTCATATATTTACATTTAGAAGTTTTCCTAATTAAGTCTACTTAAGACACAAGTGTAAGGGGTTGATTAAACTTAACACAGAGTGGGTATACTTTTGCTAATTGTAATAATCACCAACAGGCGGCCGGCGCGGTGACCGACGCGCCAATAAATATTTACTCCAAAAGCTTGTTTATGTGTTTGTTGATTACTTGTGAGATATTCTATTTCCTAGTGGGTGACATATGTGGCGAGACACTTATAGAGCTATAGAGAGAAGGTTTAAGGACATTAAGTTCCAACCGGCGGCGGCGGCGGCGGCGGTGGCCATGAAAATTATAGCAATAAGTTTGTGGAGTCCCTTAGTCTACCATTTGACAAGAATTGACTTGTCGAATTCTTAAAGAAGGGACAAACTTTTCCCTCAGATAATAATATCATAGACAGTATATAAATGGCACATATGGAAGCAATAATGAATGACCTAAATAATGTGCTCTCTAGACATTTGTACTTCTACATAAGTATATCGCCCACAAATCAGCTTCAAAATGCATAACCTACGCGCGAGAAGAGAATTTCCCATTAAAATCACGTTCTCAATTATGTGTGTGGTCCAAACAATTAACAATCCACTAAAACCAAGCACATATTTCCACTGACAACTGATTGCTATAAAATTATTAAAATGCCAAATAAATACAAACTGCATCCATAAGAACAACAAAAACAACATCATCGAAATAAAAAACACCCTCTTTACCCACTTTAGTTGGTCTTAATTCAATAAATTGACTATAAATTCAATTTAATTATCCACAACAGCAGGCAGACAGACACACACACACACACACAAACATATTTTAGTATGACTTTGCATTGAATTATATCGTACCGTCTGTCTGTTGCTGCAGCAGCGATGGATGCAGCAAAATTTTGTAGTTTTCAAATTTGAAAGAAAAACAAAATAAAACATAAACAGAAAATATACAAATATTTGAAAATACGAGAAAATCCAAAAACCACACGAAACTATTCCAACACTTCTCGGCAATGTTGATGCTAATGCTATATAATGCGATGTTTTGCATATGATGCAGTTGTTGTATGCAGAGCGGCTGCGGCGGCCGGAGGGCGCGTTGCGTTGGAGAACGATGATGCGAAGCGATGGCATAATGGTGAGAAAAATAATCTTCATCTATTCTGCCGCGCGGGTGCCCAAAACTTTGCACACCGCTTATACATACATACATACAATATTGTATTTTGCCTCCCCATAAAAGAAAAACACTCAAAAATCCATTAAATTTTCTTGGAAAAACTTTTCAAATATTCCTCAACGAACGAAGATACAAAACTAGAAAAGATAAATGGAAAAGTTTTAGTATTCTTTTTCTTTAAATTTTGTAGTTTTCTTTTTCGTTTTTGAAAAAAAAAAAACAGTGTACAGTGTTCCATGTGGGTGAGGGACGGAGGGGGTAGATTATTACCAACCACCCGGTATTTCCACCAATGTCGTCGTCGTCTTTATCGTCATCGTTTTCGTTTCCATAACTGAACTGCAATCCTGTCAATTCCATAGGGGCTTAGGACTGGATTTGTTAAGGTATTGCGCGACGCTCCACGCCCGCCACCACACCGGTATTTAGCAGGGATGCAGGTACGTATCTTTGCATTTCAAAAAAAAAAAAAAAAAAAACATTCTCTTGGAAAAAGTTTTGGACGAAGAAAATTATAGATACATAGATACGGGATGTAAAAAAGGGAACAGTGCGGGAATGATTTGAAGAAATGTTTTCACAGAAAACATGACGAAGAATTTTGTGTGTGTCTTTTTGGAGGTGGAAATGGAGGCAGCGACCGCCTGTTGAAGTTGAGGAAAAGTTCGTATTGGAAATTTATCGTTCCCTTTTACAAATAGACACACCGCACCAGTTTGATTAATTAGGAGAAATTTGTATTTGAAAAATAAATCAAATAAATAAATATTAAGGTACAATATTTTGTTTATTTTTATTGTTTTTGATATTTTCGAAAATATTAAGAAGTGAAATATTAGTCAAAAGTTGGGCAAGTTAATTCATCTTATTTGCTCAAAAATATTTTATGAATTGTTTAAAAATAAAATGCATACCGGGATCAAAAATATTCTTTTTTTTTTTTGGCCTTTAAAATCTACTACTTAAAAAAATTACAAACATTTACATAGCTCTTCTAGCTTACATTTCTCTTGCTAATTTTGTATCAAAAATTGAAATGTTCTTCTACAATGTCTACAAATTTTTGGCTCACCGACAGGTTATCAAAATTTTGAAGCATTCCCCGTAAAATTTGTTTAGTTTTGAAATTTTTCACAGAGGTAGGTCTTTAAGCCCAAATACATATGTACATATGTTCGATTCAGAAGTTTTTGGGGTCCACCCACCTTTACAACATTAGTAAAATTAGTTCTTAAAATTATTGTAGAATGTTAAAAGTTTAAGAACAAATTTAAAACTTGTTTTTTTTGTCTGAAGGCGTGTTTACATTTCATCCAATTGTTTGGGTTACAAACTGGACGCATTTTATTATAATTCATTTATTGTTTAAAATGTTTATTTACCTACAACCAAAACTTGTTTCTGTTTCAAGAAATTTTAATTTCACACATTTTTCTTTCCCAATAATTTCTTAATTTGTCCTCCCTTAAAAATAAATTAAAAAAAAAACGAAGAAAAACAGAAAAACTCCATAAAGTCTACAAAAATTGGCCTCATTCTTTCATGATTACAATCTTTGTTTCTTAATTAATGAATAAAATCCTTTCCATTCAATCACTGCACATATAAGTCCACATTCATATGTATATAGCCCATTCACACACTCACTGTACTCGTAATTTTTGCTTGTCAGTATAGTTGCTTCTCGCACACATCATTTTTGCTTTGTCCAATAATTGTGTTGTGCTGTGCTCTCTTCCTCAATTCCTCATCTATACAGTTACGGTCAAAAAAATAGTAACACAAAATGTCATCAACTTGTATTAAGTGAAAAAACTTCGAATAAAGTTGTATCCTGTTAAATAAATTAGGTTTTGAAAATTTCAAGTTTCAAATTCAATCCTTTTCTTAAGTAATGTACAATTTTTAAATCATTTTCAAAATGTTGCTTTCATCTGTCCACAAAAACCAAATTTTGTTCCACTAGCATTTTAATCGTTAAACAACTATTTCGTTATTATATTTAAAATTTAGAGCTGTTTTTTTTTGTTTACCGCAACTGTATATCATTGGAATATATATGGACTAATGACTTCGCCGTAATTTGATTGAATCGAAAATCACTATGGTTCTGTTCGCATAAATATATATACATATGTATGTGTATGGTGAGGGGTAAGGGGTGAAAAATAAAATCAGAAAATCACACGTACCAACTAACCCAACAAATGAATGAAGGGATTTCAGACCTCATACATTATAAAATGAGGAATTCTTTTGACGTAATGACTGACAGAAAAATATGATTGATGTTGCCCATCATCGCGAACTACCACACCGACTGCGTGCGAGTTTATAAAGTTAAGTTTTAAAATAAAATAGTGATTTTTCTTTACACTATTTGACGAGAGTGTGAATTTTATGTTATTCAAGTTAATGAAAGAAAAATTTACCGCGTATTATGAAATTGAGAAGGAATTTTGTTATGTTTATCGACTTTTTATAATTCGATCACAATTTGATGCATCTTGTATATTGTGTAATTGTTGATGATTAAAGGAAACAAATATTTCAAATATATTAAGGAAACACATTTTTGATTATGTAATTTTTAATCGAAGATAAATGAGAAGGTACATACAAATGTGGGCAAATACCCGTGGCATGATGGTTAGTGCGTTGGACTGTCATGCCAGGGTTCGATCCCTGCCTTTGCCATCTAAAGTTTTTTTTCACAGGTACTGCCTATTGCGAGGAATTGACAAATCCTCGCAAGAGTAATTCTTGTCATGAAAAGTGCTTTCTCAAATTAGCCGTTCGGATTCGGCTTAAAACTGTAGGTTCCCTCCATTCCTGACAATATTACTCGCACACAGGAATGGTTGGGAGTTGTAAATGGAGTCATTTACAACTTTTATCAATTGATAGTTGACTAATATTGAAATTCAGTCTTTTAAAGCGTCATTCATTATGAAATTCAGCAACTTTGAATTGATAATTATTATTGATTTTCTTTATACAAAAGCCTGGAACATTCTTGATTATCAAAAAGTTTTGGAAGTAAAATTTGATATTTATCAACTATCAATTGATAGTTCTTAACATCTTTTATTTCAAAAGAAAAAAAAACTGTCTTTATTTTTAAATATATTTCAAATAATTTACTCAATTCACACCAAATTAGACAATTTTTTATTTACTCTTCGTCATCTGTCGAAAAATGTTTTCATTTCCATTCAAATTGACCTTTCAACCACAATTTTTCCCTGTTCAATTCGGTCAACACTTGTGTCCTATCTGTATATCTGTCAATTTCAATTAAATCATTGCTCAGGAAATTTCCTCTCATTAAACAAAAATTCCACTTTCGTCTCAAGTCTTGACCGATTCATAGAAAAAAAAAATAAAATTAAAACAAAAAAAACAGAGCCAACAACTTGAGGTTCCTGCGAGTGCAGTGACATGAAACAAATACCTTTTGGTGACATTTTCTAAATTAAATTCAAGCCAAACAAAAACCTCCCCTGGGCTGCTGCTGCTTTGCCGCCACCATCAGTGGTGATATAGTACGTAAAAAAATCTATAGCAATCTATGTTAAAGCATTTTAATGTTCCTGATGAGATGAAGACTCTATACCTCCTCTTTTATTTGCTGATGAGTGAGCTCTACCTATAGCATAGCTGCATGCATATTTTGATACTGCAGCAGAAAACTGCAACCAAATTACATAAAACAAATGTTCATGTCGCGTTAAAAATAAAATTTATCGAATTTTGTTTTTTTTTTTTTTGGTTTATGTGCATAGTTTTGTTTCATGTAAATTTGCTACAATTTACAATTGCAAAACATGAGATGAAAGTTTAATGCTGCTGTTCTTGAGATATAAGGTATTTGCAGTAGTGCAGTAGATTTACAAGCCATTCTGATCGACTGAGTTGTGAAGATAAATTTAGATCTTTTTCTTAGAGCTATTTTTTGGTATAGTATCTTTAGATTTAGATTTATTTTGAATGATTTTTTGTTGACCGAAGTAATTGTGTTCGAACGGTATATGTTTATTATACCTAAACCATCAGCTAGTGCGGTGATGAAAATAGATTTCAAGTAGTTAAATAGGCTCAAGAGGTATTTTTGAATTCTTTCATGAAATTCTGATTGTAATAGAATGTTTTTTCTGTAGTTGTTTGTTTGCTTTCAATTTGCGTCACACATTTAAAACTTTTTTAAAAGAATTTATGTGAAAAGTTATAAAATGCCTTAAAAGTCTCAAGATGTTTTTGTACAAAATATCCTAACCTATAATTATTACTTGAATTTTTTTCGATAGAAAAAATTTTGTCGAGATATTTATCAAAATCATTTGGCGTTTACGACCCCCCTTTTTTTCAATCGGAATTTGCTCGCATAGAAACGAGTATTATCGGGTTATTTAGTTGGAAATATTTTAGAGGAACTTAAGACTTACTCATTATTATATATTTTATTATAAAATGAAAAAACCTCAGGCTTTTGAAACTTTGAATAAGACTTATCTGCTAAATGGTTGCTCGTGAAAAGAAAAGTCTTTGAATCTTTTTTGTAGAAAATATCCTAAGCTACAATTTTTATCTTGAATTTTTTTCCATAAGACTGAGTATTGTCGAGATATATTAACCAAAATCAATAGGGGGCTTAGGACCCCCTTTTTATTCAATTGGAATTTAATTAGTTTGTTTTATTGTGCGCGCACTAAAGGGGTTATGAATACACTTATAATGATTAGACACAGTGCGAGCAATTAAGAAAGAAGGATAGGATGAGAAGGGAGAAACCGATGCACATTGGTTTTAAATGTCTGCACATTGTAATGAGTGAGAAATATTGAGCCAGGTAAAGCATTCCACATTCGTGTAGTGCGGCTAAAAAAGGAATCCCTGTACTTAACAGTACGTCCGAAATTGGGCTCAAGGGTAAATTGATGGGCATTCCTAGCAGTACGGGTATTACGGTTCAATTGTTTAAGGGGGGGGGGAATTCAACTGGCTATTTCACTAGAGCATTATTTATTAAAAAAAAAAAACGATAAAACAATGAAAGTCATGAGACCTTGCGGCGGTGTTCAAGAGAAGCAAATGTGTCAGTGAGACAACGATCTCCTATCATTTTTAGAGCTCTTTTTTCACTTCTATCAAGAAGACTCAAGCATGTTATTGGGGAACCAGCCCAAGTATGAGAATTATACTCGACTTTTGGACGAATAAAAGCTTTGGAAATTATAGCGAGATCAGAAGGGGTAAAAAACTTCTTGCATCGTCGGAGAAAACCTCAACACTTAGGAGCATTTTTGGCAATGTCAATTATGTGATCACTCCACAACAAGTAGTTTGTGATGCACATACCTAGGACTGATAGTTGTTCAGTCTCCTCGATGCAAGTACCACTCATGGAAAGTGGCATTGGGGGAGGGTTACACTTTTGAGATAGTAGAAAGCATTGAGTTTTCGAAGCATTAAATTCTACACGATTTTTTATACCCCATTGGACAATGCTGTCAAGATAAGAATTTAATGAGCTTATCATATGCTGCCATTGGTAGTCCACATCCGAAGAACAAGGATGAGAATCTAAAAACCAATATGAAAAGCTGAGGGTACTTTCATCAGCCAAACAATTTAGTGGGGTAGAAGTTTCAGATTAAAAATCATTTATAAAAATAAGGAAGAGCGTCGGAGACAAGACGGAGCCCTGGAGCACACCAACGTTTATTTTGTAGATATCAGATTTGAACCCTTCCAATACTACATGAATTGAACGGTCCAAGAGGTAATTTCTAACCCCACAAAGAAGAGATTCATCAATACCAAAAACACTTATTTTTGATAAGAGAGCTTGATGCCAAACTCTATCAAATGCCTTTGAAATATCAAGTGCAATAATCTTACTTTCTTCAAAACGATATAAAGATTTGTTCGACGTAAAAGTAAGCACTAACGAGTTCATTTAGCTCAAAATACCTTAGAGGATCTTTAAACCAACTCTTTAAATTATATCTTGTTATAAAATGAAAAATTCATGCATTTGAAACTTTGAATAGGTTTAGCTTGTAAATGGTTGCTCGTAAAAGGAAAAGTCTTGTGATCTTTTTTGTAGGAAATTGTCCAAGATATATTTTTATCTAAGGATACACTCAAAAAATAAATATTAAAAGGAGATAATCATTTAAAATCACTTTTGGGGGCTTAAGACCCCCTTCAGATTTTAGAAAATTTTCTAAAAAAACGGGTGTTTATTTTACATCTTGGATTTTCTCAAAAAGTTTTGGCGATATATTAAGCTGAAATCAAATTTGGAGACTTGAGATTTCTTCAATATTTTGATTTTGTTTTATTTTAAAAGGTTTCATTTTGAAAAGCTGTTACTTCTGATAAATTAATGCGTAAAAACTATGCAATTACTAAAAATCAAACGTTTAAAGTTTCAAGCATGCATTAAAATTGTTCAAAATCACTAAAAAAAAAAAATTAAAACCGTGTTCTTGCCTCGAAAAGTTGATAACAATTACCCACAGAGACATTCAGACTTTTTTTTATTTGGAGCCACGTAAAAAAAAGGTTTTATGGAAACGCTTTATAATCAATTGAAGACCTTGAGGATAGAATTCTTGAAGTTATCAAATACATACAGCCAAAAATGTGCAAATTAATCATGGAGAACTTCATGAAAAGGATATTGTACTGAAACCATAACCGGACGGTTATTTAACTGATATAATTTAAATTTTTAATGGCATATCTTCATGTTTACAATAAAATAAACATTCATTGATTTCTCTTAAGAAATACTCGTTTCTTATAAATATCAAAATGAAACCTGCTAATGGAAAAGCCTATATTACACAATTGAACAGCAAATTTCCTTTCTTTCTATGCTTAGAAAATATGTGTTAAATGAAAAAAAAAACGGAGGGGGGTGAGGGTTTGATACAAATATGAAGTAGGGACTTATTTTTCCTTGACTGCAGAGTTGTATGTTAAATGCTTGACAAATCTGTTTTTTGATAATTTAAAACCACTTTTATCGTCCTACAAAATATTTCAAATATTTTTGGTTCCTTAAAATTACATAATTCAGCATTTCATGAGTTTTCCTTTCACAATATTTCTAAAAGAAAAACATAATACAATTCTGTGAAGTAAAATTTTCTGTGGGTTCAAGAGAGGAAGGAGTTTTATTTGTTGCAAATAAAAACATAAATCAGGTAAATCTAATCAATCCATCGACGTAACCATTTTTTATTTCTGTACATTTATAACTCAAATAAATTAATTACACCTAGCGAAAGTCTTAAAACCAGCATATCCCACTTCTGAATTATGTAACCAAATAAATTTTTGTATCAAATACAAGAACAACATAAATATTTGAATCCCATCTTCCGGCAAATTAAAAAACCAAAAATCAAAAAACAAAACCGCTTCTCCAAAATAAACACCTAATTTTGTGCGGTTTGTTTATTTCCAAATGACCATTACCAAGCCTATAAAAAACAACAAATCTAAACAAAATAAAAACTTTGAAATTCAAATAACAACAACAACAACACAAAAAACTGAATTTGTTTTCATTTACAAAACATTCAAAACACAGGAAGCATACCGTCCGCATTTCAAAATCATGTCAGCAATTAGTCTAGTCGTATATGTTTATGTCAAGCATTTGTTTTTTGGGCTAACGTGTCGGTCGCCACTAATTACCAATCGTTTTAATTTATTTTACTTCTTTTTTTTATTTATTTAACTTCAAGAAAAAAAAAACTAATTCTAAATCTGGAGCAGGGCACAACTGTGCAATATTCCAAAAATATTTTCGGAGTAGATAGATATTCCCTTCTCCTGATGGGGATTGGGGAATGTATCTTTGGGATGATTATTATTATTTATCTACCAAATGCAAGAATTTTATATCCCATGAATTTTATAGGAATATGTATAGAAAATGAACGCCACATGAATTTGAATCTGAATCTGAATCCTTATAGATACGAAAAATAAATGTATCTCTTTTGGGTTGTCCTCTCTCCTCTGGCACTCCATCCCCCATTGTGCTGCTGTGTTGTATATTTTGTTTGCGTTGGAAATTATGCAAAGTGTAATTCATAATTTTCAAAAATATACAAAAAAGATAATTTTATGGGTAATTTTCAATGCGGTGTGACTTTTTAATGGTATACAAAATTTTAAGGATACCTGAACCAGTACCTCTATCTATAGATGTACCTTATAAAAGATAAAAAACGAAAAATAAAATAATTTATGATGGTTGGAATTTTTGGATAGAGCAGCTTTTGTGTTTAAAAAAAAAAAAAGAGGAAAATTTGTTTTAGAAACTGCTTTGCTCTGTGGGAATTTTGTGCGATAATGACTTAAGATGATGATGAATGAGATTGTGTCTCTTCTGCACAAGATATACAATACAATACACCTTTCTTTGCTTTTTCTCTGATTTGTATTTTGGATGATGAATAATTTATTATAAGAAACCTGACACAGAGGTTGACAAAGTTATGACTATGATGACTTAAAAACAGATTACCTACTTTAAATATATACTTTAACATAAATTCTAAAGGATATAAATATGAGAATAATGTATAGCGTAGAATGTGTGTCAGATTTATCAGCTCTTTGCATTTTTTAACATCTTTTATATATAATTTTCATAAGTTTCATTCATTCACTGATTAAAGTTAAATGTTTCATTTAAATTAATCCTTACTTCAAGGTTGTGTAATGTGTGGCTTAGTGTTGTAACATGTTATTTATTAAGATATTAACATATTTATATTAAAATGTGATTTTAATATATTCACTATATAAAGTTTCCAACAAAATCAAATTTTCTTACAAAATAAGAAAAAAATAGTACGTATACGCCAGAGTGTCCCTTTTAATGAATAATAAGAAAGGGGCTGCAGGATATGACGTTCAAGGTTAAAAGTTTGATAAATGGGCTCATTAGTAAAGTATTTTTAAAGAAAATGTATTTTTATAGCGTCTTTCATTGAAAGCTTCCTAAATTTTAATTTAAATAAATCGAAGTGGGTTTTAGACATTTTGTGTGTGTTAAGAAATCATATCGATGCTATAATGAATTGAATACAACATCATCTGTATGTCTGCCTCAGCTCTTGTGTGTGGCACGCATTTCAATTTACCAATCTTTCATAACTTAAACGTAAATGCGTCTGAACTTGCCCTAAGGATAAACATTTTCACTTTACATAGGATATCTTTACTTGTAGAGCCGTGGCTTATCGAATGCCTTCATGAAAAACAGTTTACCTAGAATATTTTCTTAGTTTTTTTTTTGTTTTACTTATTGTTATATCAAAATGAGTGACATTGATATTTTTATCTTAATAAATAAAAAAGAGGCTGGGACCCACACTGATAACTTCCCATCCCGTCTGTCGATTTGTCTTGCTTAAAAGTTTACAAAATTTGCGTACTATTTTTTGTAGATTTTATTTTATTTAATATCGAAAACATTATTTTCTGTGAAATGAAATAAGTTTGAAGCCAATATTTTTTATTTTTGAAAAGCTATTTGAGTCGAAAGTAAATTTTTACCAACTTTTAGTATTGTTTTTTTTTTTAGGTTTTTATTTTTTTTTTTTTTTTAACTGTTAATTCGATTTTTCTCAAAATTTTATCGAATGTTGATAACAATTTTTCTTATAAGATCGAACGTTAAAAACAATATTTCTTATAAGATTAAATTAATTTGAAGCCAATGTCTCAAAGTATGGAAAAGATATTTACGTCGAAAGTCAATTTTTACCAACTTTTATTATTTTTTTTGTAAAAAAAATGTCTATTCGAGTTTTCTCAAAACTGTTCCTAATTTTGAAAACAATATTTCTTATAAGATAAAATTAGTTTGAAGCCAATGTCTAAAATTTTTGAAAAGATATTTGAGTCGAAAATCAATTTTAACAACTTTTGCTAAATTTTTTTTTCGGTTTTTAATTTGTTGTAAAAAAACTGTCAATTCAATTTTTTTTCAAAATTTAAATGGATGTTAACAACAATATTTTTTGAAAGATAAAAGCAGTTTAAAGCCAATATCTCAAAGTTTTGAACAGATATTCGAGCCGAAAATCAATTTTTACCAACTTTTATACATTTTTTTTTAGGTTTTTATTTTTTGTAAAAAAACTGTCAATTCGATTTTTTTGAGAGATTAAAATAATTTAAAGCTTATATCTTAAAGTTTTGAAAATATATTTTAGTCGAAAATCAATTTTTACCAACTTTTATTAATTTTTTTTTCAGTTTTTTGATTTATAAAAAAACCGTTAATTGGATTTTTTTCCAAGAAAATATTTGTTTGGTATCACGTTACAATATATAATATATAAATTTAATTCAAGTCTCTATTGTTATTGGTTCGTGAGATATTTAGGGTTAACCAAAATTTTCAACTTTTTTTTAAACTGCTATGGTAAAAAAAACACCCACGCAATTTTCTTGAGAGCCTTTTCTGCATCTTTCAGAATTAATACCTGTATAACAAAATTTATTTGAAGTCGATATCTCTTCTGGTTCTTGAGCTATGGACGACGAAAAAACGTCGCGAACGTATGGACGTACAGACTACAGACGTACGAACTTACGAACGTACGTACACACGCACGCACAGACATATTTCCAAAAATCTTTTGTTTCGACTCTTAGGACCTTTAAACGTCGAGAAATGTCAAAATTTTCAATTCGACAAATCGGACCCATTACAATTATAACTTCCTATGGGAAGTTAATAATAAATTAGGTGGCGCAACAGTCCGTTGAGAACTAGGGCTTAGTTGTCAGAAATGGAGGGGACCTACAGTTTTAAGCCGAATCCGAACGGCTAATTTGAGAAAGCACTTTTCATGACAAGAATTACTCGTAAGAGAATTTTGCAAATCCTCGCATGAGGTAGTACCTGTGAAAAAAACTTTAGATGGCATAACAAGGATTCGGACCCAAGACCTCTAACATGACAGTCCAACACACTTACCATCATGCCACGGACATACTTACTTACTTACTTAAGGTGGCGCTACAGTCTGGGGCGGACCTGGGCCTCAACCAACATGCGTCTCCAGCCAGCTCGGTCCCTAGCTAGCTATCTCCAGTTTCGCACGCCAAGTTGGTTGAGTTCCTCACCCACCTGAGTGCGCCACCTGAGTCGCGGTCTTCCTCTACTGCGCCGTCCCTCGGGATTTGATTCGAAGGCCTTCCGGGCTGGAGCGTTGCCACGGACATA
Source organism: Eupeodes luniger (assembly GCA_951509635.1). Lineage (NCBI taxonomy): Eukaryota > Metazoa > Arthropoda > Insecta > Diptera > Syrphidae > Eupeodes > Eupeodes luniger. Next base: position 55,586,162 of record OX608073.1, read on the forward strand.
TTTATATAAATATGTCTTGAAAGAATCTTAAAATTCAGTAAAAGTCAATGAATACTCAAGTATTTTGCACAATATTCGAACCAATGTAAATTTTACTCTAATTTTTTCTACACACAAATGCTGTTTCTTGCACAACATATTGTGATGCTGTTGCATTGCTCCTTATAAAATAAAATATTTTGAATAAATAAACTTCAGATTGAGGACATAAGACTCCTTTTTCTTCATCTTATTCTTTTTCTTGTTTAAAAAGGTATTGAACTTGTGTCGTCATTTTTGTTTGTTATAAAATTTGAATTTTTATTTTTCTTCTTGTTGTTATTTTATTGCATATAAAAGATGATGAATAGATACTTATATATATCGTCCATAAATTAATATCTCAGACTCAGTTCGTCAGCATCATTATCATCATCATAGCCATCTTCATCATCACATTGATCCTATATACTCTCATCTTTATATCCAATGAATGAACATCAGCCGAATATTTTGTAGGAGCCATTCAGACCACTCTCAATGAATGCAAGCATCTCGTTTTTATTTTTTTCCTTTGGATTTTTTAAATTTAAATTTTGAATTCAATACACGTTTTCGATCTGCTCTGCTCTGCTGATGGTGTTGAAAAAAAAAAAACATAGATCAAAGAAATTGATGATTCGTGGGGATTCGATTTGGCTGCTGATTGTAGTTTGAGTATTCAAAGTTTCAAATTTAAAAAAGTCCTTTCTTTTTAGGGTGAAAAATTGTCACTAAATTGTCACCCTAAATTACAGACTTTCTGATATCAGACATTTTTAAATCCTTATTTGTATTATCAGTTGTCACTTAATCATCTTAAACAGTTATCATTTCATTTCACATTTCAAACAATGATCCGTCACTAAATCCACAGTGTAATGAAAAATGCACCTTATCGATTTCTAGCATAGGTACCTGACGTCACAGAATCTAAACTCGATGTCACTTAATTTCCTTTTAGGGTTTTAAATGTAATAAAATCCCAGTTTAAATGATATCATTTGACGATGTCATTAAATCCCTATCAGAGAAACCAAATAACAATCATCTCTTTCTGAGCTAACATAGAGTTTACGTCACTGAACTACAGCAGACGCCACTAAATTTTTACTTCACCACAACCAATATTATAGCAAAAATCCTGTAATATAAAATTTCAATAATTAAAGTCTTAGACAGGGGATAAAACTTATTTAGAGTATTTAAAAATTGACGTTAATAAATCACATTTTTAGATAGCAAGCTTTTATATAACCTTGAGAGGCTTGTCACTCAGATCCTATCTGTGATACCATTTAACCTACATCGCAATCTACTTCACTGTTAGCATATTTTTAAATTGTATCTGCATCTCTTATCAGTTGTCACTTTATTCATTTTTATTCAGATGTCATTTATACCACCAACAAGCGTCTGTCACTGTACCTAATTTAAAAAACAATTGGCACTCACTCACTTTCTATGGAATGTGATGTCACTGAATCATAGAAAGCATAAATGTATTTATTCACAAAGTACTAAATTTCACTAAAAACAGTATTGATTAAAAATCTCATCTTAGAAGAAAAGCTTACGTCACTGAATCCTTCGAGATGTCACCGAGTATTTTGGTAAAGTAAAAATTGTCCCTAAAGAAGTCTTAAATTTATATCTGCGTTATCAGTTGACACTTATTCGTTGTCATTTTAACTGTCATTTACATCACAGTTCAAACAAACCTCCGTCACTAAATCTACATTAGAGAACAATGGTCACTCAAATCACTTTCTATGATATGTGATGTCACTGAATTGTAGAAAATATCACTTTTTCACAAATTAACAAAGTAGTAGATGTCAGTTGATATGATAGCAGTAGAAGACGTCAATCTAATTGTCAAATATATTTCTCTAAAATAGTTCAAGTAAAAGTGGTCCCCAAATGAAATCAATATGATATTCCAACATTATCTTCCTACTAATGTCAATAATTTTTATATTGTCTCAGGTATTTAGTGTCACTCAACTTTGTTTTAGGAAAATAGGTGACATCGATTTCTCAAAGTCTGATATAAAAGACTTAACTTACATAATTGCTAGTCCCTTAATTCCTTTTGAGTAAATACATAGTACATAATAAAAGTATAAAATAACAACTGTCACTGATTCAATTGCTGACATGTCATAAAATGTCACTAATTCACAATCATCAAAGAGTGAAGTCACTTTATTTCTATTTAATTTATTACATGTCACTAATTTAAAATAGACATCACTTAATCACCGAAAGCCATTGCAACGAAGTCTTTCTGATACAAAACAAAATGTCACTAAATTGGAGTACATATATGATTACAGACGTCAAAATCAAGAAATCTGATATATAAAATTTAATCACTACATCATAGTCTTAGATTAAAGTTGCCATAGAAAAGTTAGTTAATGTCAATAAACCGTAGTCTAAAACAGTGGACTTAATGGCAGTCTGAGTTAGAAGAAGGCACTTAAAACCTGTATGAAATAGAAGACGTCATTAATTGAAAGGCTAACAGAATTTCAAATTTCATTTCAATGACTTTTGACTCTAGTTTTATGGTTTTTGAAGAATTTTGACACGTGCGTGTGTACATACGTTCGTACGTCCTCCGTACGTTCGACGTTTTTTTCTTCGTCCATAGCTCAGGAACCAGTAGAGATATCGACTTCAAATAGATTTTGTTATACAGATAATAACGCAGAAAGATGCAGAAAGGACTCTCAAAAAAATGAGTGGGTGTTCTTTTTTTACCATAGGTAGCAATTTAAAAAGAAGGTGAAAATGTTGGTTAACCCTAAATATCTCCCGAACCAATAACGCTAGAGACTTGAATTAAATTTCATATCATAAATTGTAACATGATACCCAACAAATATATTTTTGAAAAAAAAATCCAACTAACGGTTTTTTTATAAATTAAAAAAAAAAACTGAAAAAATATATTTGTCACCTCGAAAATTTTACAAACCACAAATGATTTTATCTCCAAAACAATTTTGTGCAACGAAGAATAAAGTTTTCAACATCTGGTAAAATTTTGAGCAAAATAGAATCGACAGTTTTTTACAAAAAATTAAAAACCTAAAAAAAAAAATTAACAAAAGTTGGTAAAAATTGATTTTCGACTCAATATCTTTTCATAAATTTGAGATTATGGCTTCCAACTAATTTTATCTTATAAGAAATACTGTTTTCAAAATTTAGTAAAGTTTTGAGAAAAATCGAATTGACAATTTTTTTTACAAAAAATAAAAACCTAAAAAAAAATTAATTAAAATTGGTAAAACTTGATTTTCGACTCAAATATCTTTTCATAAATTTGAGATTATGGCTTCCAACTAATTTTAACTTATAAGCAATATTGTTTTCAACATTCGAAAACATTTTGAGAAAAATCGAATTGACGGTTTTTTTTTACAAAAAATAAAAACCTACAAAAAATTAACAAAAGTTGGTAATAATTAAATATCTTTTCAAAACTTCGAGATATTGGCTTCAAATTAATTTTATCTTATAAGAAATACTGTTTTCAACATTCGAAAACATTTTGAGAAAAATCGAATTGACAGTTTTTCTTACAAAAATAAAAACCTAAAAAAAAACAATACTAAAACTTGGTAAAAATTTACTTTCGACTCAAATAGCTTTTCAAAAATAAAAAATATTGGCTTCAAACTTATTTTATCTCGCAGAAAATATTGTTTTCGATATTCAATAATTTTTGTACAAGAATCCAACATTTAGTTTTTTCATAAAAAAATAAGATTTACAAAAATTAGTACGAAAATTTGGTAAAAATTGATGTTCGGTTCTCGATATCTCTCAAATTAATTTCATTAATCCAATTTGTATTTGTTTATATAAGAAATAAAAACTTTTAAGAAATGGTATTAAAATTGGTAAAAATTTGTTTTCGACTAAAAATCTCGTTAACAAAACTAGATTTTGAAACTAAACTATTTCATTATATGAAAAATATTATTGGTTATTTTGAAATTTTTAAGAATAATTCAACTGACAACTTTTTTAACACAACAGGAAAGCCTAAGCAAGACAAATCGACAGACGGGATGGGAAGTTATCAGTGTAGGTCGCATCCCAGCCTCTTTTTATATTTAGAATTTATCGTGTTATTTTCAAGCTCTCAACTCAACTGCCCGAACTATGATAGAAATTTTTGTGAATTAAATTATTGCGGGGGTCCGCAATATATATACAAAAGTTGTTCAACGTATCTTCAACTCAAAAAACACGTCCGTCAGACCAATCCATTTCATATACTCGCATCTCCCTCCGCATTGTATTTTTACTTTTTTGGAGTAAATTCAACTAAAAAATTTTAAAATAAAAATAAAATAAAAATTCAAAATGGAAATGAATGCGAATATCAATTCAATTTCTCTGCGCGCGTTAATCTCGTGAAAGTATACAAAATACGAGTATCGAGCATAATTTGAATTAATTTTCATTCGTTTATTTATTTATTTTGTTTCTTGTTCGTTTATTTGTGCATTAATTTTATTTTTTTTTTGTTTTATATATTTTTATTCGATTTAATAAAAACGTGATGTTAGAGAGGTCTGGCGTAAACGAATACGAATACGAATATGAGTGATGTGTGAATGGTGAATTGTAAATTGTGGCCCGGCCACACGAACGAGTTGCCTGTGACTTGAATACGTTTGAGGAAATGTCAAGATTATTGAACTTTTAGTTTTTTTTTTGTTCATTTTGTTTTGGTTTTTTTGATGTGACCGTTTATGCTTTTTCTATATTATTTTGATGAACACATTCGTGATCATCGTGAGTTGGAGTGTGAAATGAACATTTGACAGTTGATTGACATTTGTGTGGTTAAACGAAGAAAAATGTGGGAATTATATTGCATAATGTCACACACGATGATGAAAATCTAATAAAATGATTTCTTTTCTTTTTTCGTTTCAAGAAGACAATATTTCTTTGAAACAAAAAACAAATCAAAAAGTTTTGACAGTAGAATGTTATTTTACGAATCAATCTTATTTCACAAAAGATATAACATTTTGACATTTCTTTTGAAAACTATAAAGAATCTCTTGAGATCCTTTGTGGAGCGCGTATGTATATCAATGCCAAGTTCAAATAAACTTTTGTTTGCTACATTTTTGTATCAATTTTTGACAGAAATATCTTTTTGAATTTTTAGTTTGAAAGTTTTAATTTTAAAGAACAGGAAGAAAGTGACATATCCTCCATGATTATCTCACATCATAGTCATATGTGATTCACTTCTTAAATATTTTCGTCATTGCTATGAAGGCCATTAAATCCATACACGTTTATAGTTTTATGGTTAAGATTATAAATCTCCGACTTAATTTAGTTTTCTTTGAACCTATAATTTTTACAAAAAATAAAAGTTGTATCTTCCTTGCCGAACATACTTTCGTAGAATCTATAAAAGTTATGCAATAAAATTCTTCATCAGCCTACAAACTTGTATAATGAAGACGAAAGATGAATAAACTTTTGATCGGAAACACAAAATGATATTCATCAAATCTACCCAAAATCTCGTATATTTAAGCCTACAATTAAATTATATGTATATAAATAAAATAGCAATAAAAGATAAAATAAAAGGTAAAGCAAATAATAATAAAAGTTTTACATATCTTTAGTATTTGTATTTATGTATATCTTGATTTGTAATATTCGAATCGAAGTAATTATGCATAAATCTCTGATAGATTAAATTTCATGGCAGTTTTGTATAAATTCAAGATTGGAATTTTATTGCATTTCAAGATGTTGTTTTTGTGTACAGTTGGTAAGCCTTATTTGGGATAACTAATGAGTCGGCTAAATAAGTTGAACACACTTCTCCAACATATTTGAGCCTTAAACCAAGCGGCTTAAAATATTTTGAAATCCATAAAAAGGAGTTGGAAAATATTAATTTTTGTTAATATTTTCAACTGCCTATAATAAAGTCAAGTCATTAAAACTTTTCAATTACAAGTAATTTATAATTGGAACTACATTTTAAAGTAATTGAAAAAGTGAAAGGAGATTTCAATTACATAAAAAGTATTTGTAATTGAATTTTATTTGAATAGTTTTTTCTAATTCCAATTAATATAAACTTCAAGCTGGTTTGTTGAAATATACACTTTTAAAGAACTTAAACCTTTTTTCAGAAATATTGTTAAAACTTGAAATTACAGTGCCGTTCGAAAAATGTTGGTCAAACTTTTTTTTTTCGATTTTCTTCGAACTTTGTCAAATGTGTTCAAATAACATCTTTTTTTTTAATGAGGTGTTTTTTATTTATGCATTTAAAATCGTTAAATAAGAAATTTGAGATTTTTCTAAAATGGTCACGGGAGCAAAAAGTGATTATACCGAAAAATTAGTTTTTTTAGATACCTGCCTCATTTTTATGGATTAAAGAAAAGAAAGAAAAATACTTTATTGGTGCAGTTTTATTAACTTCCCATAGGAAGTTATTGTAATGGGTCCGATTTCTCAAATTGAAAATTTTGACATTTCTCGACGTTTCAAGGTCCCTAGAGTCAAAATAAAAGATTTTTAGAGAGATGTCTGTGCGTGCGTGTGTACGTCCGTACGTTCGCGACGTTTTTTTCGTCGTCCATAGCTCAAGAACTACAAGAGATATCGACTTCAAATAATAAGGCAGAAAGATGCAGAAAGGGCTCTCAAGAAAATTGCGTGGGTGTTTTTTTTTTACCATAGCAGTTTAAAAAAAAGTGAACATTTTGGTTAACCCTAAGTATCTTACGAACCAATAACAATAGAGACTTGAATTAAATTTTATGTTATATATTGTAACGTGATACAAAACAAGTATATTTTTAGAAATAAATCCAATTAACGATTTTTTTTACAAATCAAAAAAACTGAACAAAAAAATTTGTCACCTCGAAAATTTTACGACTAAAATATGATTTCATCTCCAGAACAATTTTGTAAAACGAAGAATGATGTTTTGGTTATCTGATAAAATTTTGAGAAAAATCTAATCCACAGTTTTTTTTATAAAAAATAAAAACCTAAAAAAACATTACTCAAAGTTGGTAAAAATTGAATTTCGACTCAAATATCTTTTCACAAACTTGAGATTAAGGCTTCAAACTTATTTTATCTTATAAGAAATATTGTTTTCAAAATTCTGAAAAATGTTGACAAAAATCGAATTGACAATTTTTTTTACAAAAAAAAATAAAAACCTAAAAAAAAATTAATAAAAGTTGGTAAAAATTGATTTTCGACTCAAATATCTTTTCAAAACTTTGAGATATTGGCTTGAAACTACTTTTATCTTTCAAAAAATATTGTTTTCGAATTGACAGTTTTTTTTACAAAAAATTAAAAACCGAAAAAAAATTAACAAATGTTGAAAAAAATTGATTTTCGACATAAAAATATCTTTTCAAAAGTTTGAGATAGTGTCTTCTAACTAATTTTATCTTATAAGAAATATTGTTTTCAAAATTAGGAAAAATTTTTAGAAAAATCGAATTGACAGTTTTTTTTACAAAAAATAAAAACCTAAAAAAAAAACAATACTAAAACTTCGTAAAAATTTATTTACTTTCGACTCAAATAGCTTTTCAAAAATTAAAAATATTAACTTCAATTTTTGGCTGTATGACAAGGAGTATTGTCCTATTGAAATATGAAACTACAAGTGTCCCCAAACAGCTCTAGCACCGTGGATTGCAATACGTTTTCCAGGACTCAAAGGTAAACTTTTGCATTGACTTTGGATTCTGGAAAGCTCATTCAACCTTTTTCATCTCCAGAGAAGCATCCCCAAACCATCACACCTTCAGTTTTTGGGGGGCATCCGCAAAATGCAATTAGAACTTAGTCTTTCTTTCGGTTTTCTTTTCGCGCAAGGATCTTCCCATCTCTAGCATATAGCTTGAATTTTGATTTGTCCGAAAAGATGACATTGTTCCACATGTCTTGAGTTCAATGTAGGTGCTCCTGAGCCCGAGCAATCGTTTTTCTTTGATTTTTTTGGAAAATCCGGCTTCAGTGCTGGCTTGAGTGCTTTAAGTCCAGCTTTCACGAGCCTTTTTCTCACTTAGCTTGACGAAATTATTTTGCCTGTAGCTCGACACAGATCGTTTTTAAGGTCCACGGAAGTCCTGAACTGATGCCGACGACTGTACAAGACCAAAAAACGATCTTCCACTGTATACAGTGTTTAAATGACATGTTGCTACCTAGTGCAAAAAAACTCGTAACGTTCCTAAAGTCCAAGAACTGTTTTCGAAAAGGGTAATAAAATGTTTGACCAGAATTTTTCGAACAGCACTGTATAAGAAAACTTAAAGAATATCCTTAACAAAATTTGGATGTTTTATTTATTCATCATACAAATTAGTATGCATCAAATTAATCAAGTCGTTTTGGTTCTAGATCAAAGGGAGTACGAAAATATGACGGACATAATTTCAGCTTCGGCTTCGTCTGCGTTACGGTGGGCCTGCTTCGAGGTTGCTTTGAATGACATTTCTATTATTTCATCCCTCCAAAGAGCAAATATTTTGTTTGTTGACATTTTTTTACAGCTCTTGGGCTGTCAGACAAAGCAAATGTTCAGAAAATTGAACTTGAGCTTCCGTTTGGAGTCACATTACGTTACATTACGTTCTTTTCCCTACGATTGTCAAACGAAACGTGAGGTGGAAGCTCCATTGTGATAGCATGCATTGAATTCCTATGGCTGAACTCGTAAACGTCAGGCGAAGCCAAAGCTGAAGCGTGTTTGTGATTCAGCCATAAGAAGCACATAAAATACATACCAAAGGAGTTTACAAAAAACACTTTTTGAACATCTTTATTATTAAAGTCATAGTTAGCTAAAGTTAAAGCTTCATTTTTATATTATACTTTTTAAAGAAATTAATATACCTATGTTATTTCAAAGAGGAAGCTATGTAAAGTATAACTTTTAACAAAATTTCCACCGTTTTTGTAGTGAATTTTAACAATTTCAATGCGTTGTTGAAGCGATCCATTTCCAATAATGGCGTTTTTTTTTTACTGATTTTATGTCAAAAAATGACAGCTGTCCAAATAGTGGGCTATTCAGAGAAACCCCTTTATTAGAATTTAATGTTCAGCATCAGAATTGTAAAAATGCATTATTAAATTTATTTTTAATGGCATTATTTATTAAAACAACATTTTAAAAGTAAACTACAAAATATTACTTCAAGAAAAATTTGTTTTCATAGCAAATTAATCAGTTAACAAAATGTATCGAATAAAAAAAAAGTAAAGGGTGGTTAAATTTTAAGGGCCGATGTTGATTTTGATTAAACACAAATTATTCAGGAAATTACTGTCATTTATTTCAATTATGATAATATTGGTATGGTTCAATTGTGCATGGAATAAAATATCGGTCAAATGGCCACCGGGAATTCGGCGACACACCTCCATCCGATGGTCCAAATTTCCTATGACGCTGGGGTCATAACTGAGACTTTAACTATGCCGTTTATGTGCCGATTTATCTCATCCTTTAGATCTTGAATTGTTGCTGGTTTATTAACGTTTACCTTTTCTTTCTATTAACCCCAAATAATAAAGTGGTGTCAAAAAACCATGTGCAATAACACGGCCATTTGTCGCGTCAAATAGCCATTGTATCCACATATCGTCCACATTCCAGTTTGGGCCATAAAAAGCCCGTTGTCATCTCACTATATTGAACACTAACGGCCTGATCGGCCTCATTTTGTAAAAAATACGGATGCCAGCCCATAAACCGTAACAAACAGTCACTCTCTGTGGGTCCATTGGTTTTTCGACATTCACTTAATCCGTCAAAAGTGGCAATTCTGCTTCACTGAGGTGAAAATTTGCCTCATCACTAAAGATAATTTTCTTCGTGATGTTGCAATTTCTTGCCACCATTCTGACCATTGACGACGCTCGAAATGGTCAAGAGGCTTAAGTTCTTGAGTCAATTGCACCTTGTTATCGTGTAAAAGTCTTATTGCATAATGTTCACCAACGACAATCGTCAAAGGTACAATTGTTGGGTATGATGACGAGTTGAGGTGGACGGCTCTTCAGCTGCACTATTTTTTTTTGTAGTAAGAGCTGTCCGAGCATGCACTAGTGTTTTCACATCTTCTACAGACCCGTTTTTCTCAAATTTTGCACGATTTTTCCAATTGTACGCACATTGCAAAGATTAAATTTACCCAAATAAATTATTTAGTGCACGATGTGCATTTTGATTTGAACATCCATTTTCATAATAAATCTGAATAACTTTAACGCGTTATTTGACTGTGTATCTTTCCATATTTCAAATTGAGTTAATCTGAAATTAAGAAATGTGAAATGAAATGCAGAAAAACAATTGACGTTTAGTTGTGGTTCACATTCAACATCGGCCTTTAATATTTAACTATTCTTTACACAAAGTCAGATTGTACTTATGTGCACACAATTTCTAAGAAAATCAGTTTTAGTTTAATCTCAAGACCCATGACAGTGCAATGAGAAAAATCACTTCTAGTTGCATAGAAATAAATATTTGATTTCAAAATGTCTTGTATGCGACGTTTAGAGTAGATCTTTTAGGCTCTAACTCAATGGGGCATAGGTATTCATAGTTATATTTTGAATACGAGTCTATTTGAACTGGATTCTAAATTTAACATCTAGGTTAGACACACCTGCTATTCATAAGCAATTTGGCAGCTCTGTCTTGTTAGAAACAGGTTTAAGGTATATTCTACTACAATTCTAGTACAATTTCACTTGAACCTATACAAAATGGCTTGCAGATGAGAACAAAATAAAATGCGTTAGCTGGAGAGCCAAAATCTTTTAAATCCTTTAATTTATTCAGTTTGCTGTTAGTTGAGAAATTTTATGTACATAAGTCGCACTTGTGCTGTTAAGACTTGAAACACAAACAGATTTTGGCAAAGCTTTTATTGAATTTCAATCTTCAATATTTAGAAGGTCAATTATAAACTTGATAGATAGCTCGGATTATATGGTATCTCGATTAATTCGGGAAAATATGCGTCAAGACAAGGTGTAATTATCATCTTCTGATGAGCCCAACCATTACACACCGGAGCGAAACGCATATATGAACATTTGCTGGTTTATATTTATTTTTATGATTTTAAATCATTTTTATTAAAAATAAACAGTGTTCAGGAAAAAACTATTTGACTGTTAACAGTCAAATATTTATTTTTCATAAACTTGACAGTTTTTTTTTTCTCAAATCGATACGTTTCATACAAATCGTCCTCATCTATTTCAAATGGGTCGATTCGGGTTAGGTATAGCTTTCGTTTTCTGTTTAGTAAAATATTAAAATATTGATATATGATTAAGTCTTTTGACATTTTAATTGTTGTTTTTAAATTTTCAAATAAAATGTCTCGCAACGTAATTTTCCCAGTCAGTTTGTTTATTTTTGACGTTTCATAGATATAAAAACAGCTTAAACATAGGTTCCGTCGTGTTTATTTTTAAGACTCTAGGCTATCATTTTTAAATGAATTTAAATTGTAAACATAAACTGAAGTTTAGTTTAGCAAATACAAAATCAGAACTTATCAAAGACCTATGAATATGGCCCAATGTGTGTACAGAGTCGACCAACGTTACAAAAACAAATATTTTTTGAACTTCAAAAATTTTTACTTTTTTTCAAAAATAGAAACAAATACAATTTTAAGTTAAGTGTACCAAAATATTCTTAGTATTTTCGTTGACTAAAATAAATAGTCTTCCGAAAAAACTCATTCGAATTTCATCAAGATTTACATAAAATTTATTAAAGGTTTTGTTGTTTTTACACCTGAGTGTACTTCCACACATATACAAAAATACCTTAAATAATTCATGATCCAAAATACTAACCTACTCCAAAAATATATATTCCTCCATTCATAATCTTAGGTTTGGTATTTTGATTATTTCCAAAAACATTCCTTCCTTCCTGCCCTTCCTCCGCATCCGCATCATGTGTGGCGTGTATTGTGTATACCCAAAACAACAATAAATTACAAAATAATTCCCACAAAACGAATTGAAATAGACCTAAACGAGATAAAGATTATAAAAGATTCCTCCCGGGTCCGACTCGCCCCGACCGACGCGACGCACGCCGACGATACGCTCAACATTCGAAACATACAAAAATATTTATTTAGATACGAATCATTTAAATGCTAATTGATGGTTTCATTGATGATGATTATGAGTGTTTTGTTAGAAGATATCTCTGTATGTATCTCTATCTTTTGTGTATATTTTTATTATAATTTTCGTTTTTGTTGAAAAATTAGATGGGGGTGAGAAAGTTCAGCTAATTGGTAGTTACAGATGTTCTTTGAGGAGACTTTTATAGGCACAGCGCACACAAATACCGCACAGCACAACTGCTTCCGATTGTGACTCCGACATCATCATCATCATCATAATTGTCAGTCATCACTACCATCATCCCTCATCAAAATCATCATCATCATAAGCATCAGCAACGTCGGTCGTCGGCTGGCGGTAATGGTGTGGTGGTGGTAACGGCGGCGGTGGTAGTGGCGTCGGTCGTTGGTATTTTATTCAATTTTTTTTTTATATCTCATAGATACGAACTCTTTTGAATTAGATACGAAATGAATACAAAAACAAACATGTGCATGTAGTTTTTTTATTTGCTTTTTTACTCTCGTGGTCGATTCCAATTGATTTTGTAAAAGTATGCAGAACCATCATCATTGAAACTTTATTCGGGTTATCGAGGGATGATATATCTCTAGACAACCTAAGTGTAGGTACCTATATAGATAGATAGCTTTAGGATTATTTTTTGTAGTTTTATTACGAAAAAAAAAATGTGGATTGCGTTTTCAATTAGAAAAGATATACAGGGCATGCAAAAAAAAAAAGAAAGAAAACAGAACCTGAATAGATGATTAGGATGACCTAGATTATTTTGTAGAAGACTGAAGAACAGATATATACGCAGACCTAAAGATATTGATAGGTGTATTGCTTTAGATACGATAAAACGAATTTAGTTCTCAATACTTTAAACTGTTTTTTGTACACACCTCATCTGAATGTGCTTAGTTGGTTTAATTGCATGGTTGCTGTGTGGACTCATTCAATGGTGATGACTAATTAAAGATAAAACAAATAGAAAAAAACTACGATAAAATAGATAAAGTGTTTAATGAAGTAATTGAAGTATTCAAAAAGCACTTTACATAAACTGAGAGATAATAAAAAAGTGTCTAAGCTATTTTTTCACAATTTTAGTTTAGGTTTCTTTTAAAAATTGGATTATGATAAAAGATACTCTTGCTTTTAAATAAATTGGAAGCTATTGTATTACGATCGATTTATCGAATTGCAAATTTAAACATTTCTTGATGTATTGTATTATCCATTCTTCTTCTTAGCGATATGTTTCAGAGTGTGTCAAGCTTTCAGAAGAATGCAATCTTTTATGACTTCAATATAAAAATTACATTCCTTGAATTCCCCTAAAGATTGGGACTTAAAATTTTGCAAATCTCCAATCATTTGACCATTTAAATGAATGCAAGGCATTCAAGTTAATACAAAGATTTCAATTGAATTAAAAAAAAAACTTCAAGACAATTCAAAGACTTCAAATGCAAAGATCGCATGAAGTCTTAAATGATTGCAATCAACTCATTACAATTGATTGGAGAAAAAAGAATGCAATCTTCTAGGAATGCAATCATTATAAATCATTTATTCAATTCAACTTAAAGATTGCATTCATTGATTTCACCTATAAGGATTGGGATTTCAAATTGTGCAATGATCAATCATTTGACCTTAATCAATTTGATTGCATTCATTTGAGACGTCATGCATTCATTGTATTCACTTGAAGTCTTTGCATTCACTTGAAGTCTTTCCATTTACTTGAAGTCTTTGCATTCTTAAGTGAAATTTCATTATACCAAATATTCTAAGGTGGTCTTTATACCTTGCACACCAATTTTCGATGTTGGACACCGATTTTTGATGTCAGACACCGAGAGATTAAAATCAAAATTTCAAAAGTGCACAGTGAAATTTCACTTAAGAATACAAATAATTGCAAAGACTTCAAGTGAATGCAATGAATGCACGAAGACTCGAATGAATGCAATCAATTGATTGCAGTCAAATGATTCCAGTCTTTTGAAGGTCAAATGATTGGTGAATTGAAATCGCAATCCTTAGGTGAATTCAATCATTTGAGAGTGTAATTTTTACGACTTCAATATTGAGATTGCATTCTTTTAAAAGCCTCTCACAAGCTAATAAATCTTTCGCTTTGAATTAAATTTTGTTCCACACGGGATGATAAACCAAAAAGTATTTTTAACTTCCCATTCGAAGTTATTGTAATGGGTCCGATTTGTCAAATTGAAGATTTTGACATTTCTCGACGTTTCAAGGTCCCTAGAGTCGAAATAAAAGATTTTTAGAAAGATGTCTGTGCGTGCGTGTGTACGTACGTCCGTACGTTCGTACGTTCGTACGTTCGTACGTTCGTACGTCCGTACGTCCGTATGTCCGTATGTCCGTACGTCCGTACGTTCGCGACGTTTTTTCCGTCGTCCATAGCTAAAGAACCAGAAGAGATATCGACTTCAAATAAATTTTGTTATACAGATAATAAAGCAGAAAGATGCAGAAAGGGCTCTCAACAAAATTGCGTGGGTGGTGGTTTTTTTTTACTATAGCAGTTTAAAAAAAAGGTGAAAATGTTGGACCTAAATATCTCATGAACCAATGACGCTAGAGACTTCAATTAAATTTTATATTATAAATTGTAACGTGATACAAAACAATTATACTTTTGGAAAAAAATCAAATTAATGGTTTTTTTATAAATCAAAAAAACTGAAAAAAAAATGTATCACCTCGAAAATTTTACGACTTAAATATGATTTCATCTCCAAAACAATTTTGTGCAGCGAAGAATAATGTTTTTGACATCTGTAAAAATTTTGAAAAAAATCTAATTGACAGTTTTTTTATAAAAAATAAAAACCTAAAAAAAAACATTACTCAAAGTTGCGAAAAATTGATTTTCGACTCAAATATCTTTTCAAAAACTTGAGACTAAGGCTTCAAACTTATTTTATCTTATAAGAAATATTATTTTCAACATTCTGAAAAATGTTGAGAAAAATCGAATAGACAGTTTTCTTACAAAAAATAAAAACCTAAACAAGAAAATTAATAAAAGTTGGTAAAAATTGATTTTCGACTCAAATATCTTTTCAAAACTTTGAGATATTGGCTTTAAACTACTTTTATCTTTCAAAAAATATTGTTGTCAACATTCAGTAAAATTTTGAAAAAAATCAAATTGACAGTTTTTTTTACAAAAAATTAAAAACCTAAAAAAAAATTTAACAAAAGTTGGTAAAAATTGATTTTCGACTCAAATATTTTTTTCAAAAATTTGAGATTATTGCTTCCAACTAATTTTAACTTATAAAAAATATTGTTTGCAACATTCTGAAAAATGTTGAGAAAAATCGAATTGACAGTTTTTTTACAAAAAATAAAAACCTAAACAAAAAAATTTATAAAAGTTGGTAAAAATTGATTTTCGACTCAAATATCTTTTCAAAAATTTGAGATAATGGCTTCTTACTCATTTTAACTTCTAAGAAATATTGTTTTCAACATTAGGAAAAACTTTGAGAAAAATCGAATTGACAATTTTTTTACAAAAAAAAAAAACCTAAACAAAAAATGTATAAAAGGTGGTAAAAATTGATTTTCGAAAATTTTAGATTATGGCTTCCAACTAATTTTATCTTATAAGAAATATTGTTTTCAACATTCGGTAAAATTTTGAGAAAAATCGAATTGACAGTTTTTTTACTAAAAATAAAAACCTAAAAAAGAAATTCATAAAAGTTGGTAAATATTGATCTTTGACTCAAATATCTTTTCAAAAATTTGAATTAATGGCTGCCAACTAATTTTAACTTATAAAAAATATTGTTTTCAACATTAGGAACAATTTTGAGAAAAATCGAATTGACAGTTTTTTTACAAAAAATAAAAACCTAAAAAAAAACAATACTAAAACTGCGTAAAAATTTACTTTCGACTCAAGTAGCTTTTCAAAAATTACAAATATTGGCTTCAAACTTATTTTATTTCACAGAAAATATTCTTTTCGATATTCAGTAATTTTTTTATAATAATCCATCAGTCCGTTTTTTTTCATAAAAAAATAAAATCTTCAAAAAATAGTACGCAAATTTGGTAAAAATTGATACATATAGACAAAATTTTAAGCAAGACAAATCAATAGACGGGATGGGAAGTTATCAGTGTGGGTCGCAGCCCAGCCTCTTTTTATTTTTCAAATATTCAAATAAATTGTTGGACTTTTGACCCACTTTATAAAAAATAGTTATGAACTTGTTACCAATTTAAGTGTGTGGACCTTTGGGTCACTTGGTGAATTATAATGTTCGAGTGCATTTATGGAATATTAATCCATCCAAATGAGCCAAAATTTCATTCTGGATTTTGACCTATGGACTTCTGACTTAACGTCTCCAATACCTCCACAGAAAACAGCTTTACCTACAATCATTATAAAACGTTCAATGGAGTTCTGGGTTCAATCCTGCTTGGGCCACGTAAAAGTTTTAATTTCTCAAACAAATTCCTTTTTTTTTTCATTCTCCAAGATTATTTCTTGTCATGGAAAACAGTAGGTTCCTAACATCACTCAGAAGTACAGAGATTCATTTTTTAGCCGTACTACGCGAATGTGGAACGCCTTGCCACGCTCTATCTTTCCCTGTCATTGCAATGTTCAGGAATTCAAAATCAATATACACCGACACCTCCTATCCAACCCCTTCCCACTTTTCCTAATGCTCACACTGTGTCTTTGGCATATTAAAGGTATAAAAAACCCTTTTAGTGTTTGCTAATTGTACAAAAAAAAAAGAAGCATCAGGAAAGAATTTTAAGTCACTAGGATCATGTTCTCCAAAATCTGTGTAGAGCCATCAAGTTTATTTATTTTATGTCAACAAATTCAGACACATTCTGACGTTTAGTTTGTATTGTCAATCATTTTTTGAATGCCTATTTCCGCCGAAATGATCTCTTAGGAGTCCAATGTGAACACCGTCTTATGTTATTCTATTTTTCATCTAATCATCTGATATCAACAAAAGCTATAGACTGATTTCCGGACTTAAGTTAAATCTGAATGACAAATTGGTCTTAAATGCTTCTACCATCGCCCGCCAGCGCCTCAGGTTCCCTTAAAAGTGTATATTTACGTCCCATAATCTCCATTATAAAGTATCTTCCGGCTTGATTTTTATTTTGTCTTTCAATTTTATGCTAAAACATAAAAACCAACAACACCAACAACAACACTAAAAAAATATACTTCAAACATCTGTTTTATTATCGTGAATAATATTCTCGATGAGGCTAATTCTCATATTAAATCGATAATCCATTGAAGAGAGGAGGGGTGGGGGGGGGTAGAGCGGGTGAAGGGCATGGTAAGTACTTGGTTGCTTAGGTTCTTCTAATATTGATACGAATATTTTCAAAATCTCAGCGAGGCAATATAAGCTTAAGTACATACAATATACCAAAATCAACAACAGCATTATAGCAGAGCGGCAGCAGGACATAAACATTTGTCATTTGCTGTTTTTATCCAAGTGCTGCGGGTTTGGGGTTTGTCGAGGAATCGAGAACTGATACAACCTATATACCACCAACCTACCACCTAATCATATGAGGAGGAGTGTGGATATTTGTTTAAGAGTTACTTGGCAATATCAAGCTTCAAGCCCCAGACGTCTCATTCAATATCATTCTAATGTCTGTTTATATACAACAACGAACTATACTGTACTATAGAGCCCCAGCCATTAGGTCTGTGAAATATGTATGTGAACATATAAATTATCCTTCGAAAGAAGGAACGATCCTTGGTTATGTTATGTATGTATCGACCGTGGTCGTGGCCCCAAGGACTATCTCGGTTTCTCTATAATGTATGTAAGTACTTCAGTGTCTGTATACCTACGATATAATGAGCACAATCATTGCTATCTGTTACCATACCAACATCAATGACAAAATGACAACAACGACAACATTGACAACAACGACGACGAGGACGAAGAGGATGAAAAGGACGACGTCAACGATGGTAGATATGGTGCGATGGGACTAAAGATAGCAAGGATGCGGCTCAAGAGCCAACCACGCTTACAAATGTCCTGACATTTATTCTCAGCCTGATTACCAGTGTAGGGAATTTTTTCATTCTTTTTTACAATTTTTCGTCCTTTTTTTTACTTTTTTGCGATTTGTATGTCCTGGCGATGTCATCATTACACATATCCGGGCATTGTGTCACATTATATCTGTGTCATCATCATCATCATCGTCGTAGTCGTCGTTGACGTCGTTGTCTAACGTGCGTTTGGATTATTTTTGTTGGGTTGCTTTTTTATTTTTCTGCTCTGATGAGCGCCATTATTATGAAATGCATGAGGTTGAGGGTTGCCTCTGATTAATGACGTGAGGGATAGCCAATATATTTTCAAGAATAAATTACTCTCCAATTGCGTGCAAGAATGGGATTTGAACTGTTACAAATCCATTGCTGGATTAGAAATGGAGCAATACTCTGAGTGAGAGAGAGGGGCGCCAGTTTTATTAGTTGGGAATCAGTCAATCTTTTCAAAACTTGCATCCTTGTGAAGTGTACATTTCTAATAAAAGTGCTTAAGGTTATTTTCAGGTCTCAAAATCTAAGTGTAGGACCACTGCCCTAATTTCTTCTAAAACTACCAAATCAGTATCAGAGTCGTTATCCTTGAAAAAATTCAATTTAAATATGTCATTTTTTCCACCTTGGCCCCAATTTTTGACACACAAACCAAAACTACATCCCTTTGGGCAAAATAAATCCGCTCCTGTTTAAGGGAGAAACTAAATTAGTGTAATTGCCACTTATTTGCTGATCAATTAATATTATTTTCCCTCTCATTCATTGTGTCGTAATGAACAGCAAATATACATAAATGTATGTATATAAAAGAGGGTGGATTTTTTGATTCAATCTTATCATCAAATCTACTTAATTGCTGGTAAACTTGAAGGACAAGCTTTGGCATTGATTTTCATTCAAATATAGACTTTTGAATTTTATTTACTTTCCAAATATACATAGATATAGATATGACATCTGTTACTGACAAAAAGACAAGACAGACAGAAAGACAGTATATGTATTTGTATGTACCTTCTAAAGTAATATTTGTAAAAGCTCAAAAACATGTATGTATATACCTACCTACAATCGTCCTTAAACGATATAAAAGTTTTCATCCGTGTTTCTGTTTTGGGTAAAAATAAAAATACTTTATTTCTCAATAAAATCCTGACAATTTGTGTTGTATTTGAATAAATAACAAAACTTTACAATATTTTTTGGATGTCCTTTGATGTGAAAGAAGAGAGAGAAATAGTATTCTATATGTAAATAAAACGTTCAAATATTCAAATACACCTAACCACAAAACATGGGTTGGTATAGAGGTACATAAAATATTCGAAATATATTTCCGTAAATCTTTTTGTTCGGATGAGATGATTTGAAAAACAGACGTTTTTGATGTTACATGAGACAGAGAACATGCGAATTTAACGAAGGAAGGTTTTGTACCGCATGTTGTTCATATTTGTACTTTAATTTTTGAACTACAAAATAAAATAATAAAATTGGAATGGTTGATTTTTGAAATTCCTCTTTGGGGGATGGATATGGAACAACATGGAGGCAGGTGAATTTTATAGTTGTTTTTAAAATTTAAACTTAGAAAACATAGGTCGATCTCCTAAAAGTAGGTATAAGGGGTACATTTCTTCGTCAAGTAGTCTGACTCAGATGGTATTCCCATCATATAGACAGAAAATAGATGGACATAAAATCGTTCTATTCAACACAGTAGCATAAAGCAGAACTGCAAATACTCTACACACTGTTCCCAAAATTGATTTAAATCTTCCTATAGTTCTCTACAATCCTTGATAGAGTTAATAATTCGAAAATCTTAACATCATCTGGATAGAAAAGCGATATGGAATTATTTAAAACAGAAAGCAAATCATTAAAAAGTATAATAAACAGCAATGGACCAAGGTGACTCCCTTGAGGTACCCCAGAGTAAACTTTAAATTGAAATAAAAGGTTACTCCTGAACATAATATATATCTTTAAGATATGACGAACTTCATCGATGTGTCAAATTCCTTGATAAGTCTGTAAAGATGCAATCGACTTGAGAGTGATTTTCGAATGCCTAGAATGAATAGAATAGGTTTAACAAAACATACAAATTATTAAAGTTCCATATAAAATGGGGAAAATTTGAATTATTTAAAACAGAAATCAATTCATTAAAAAATATAATAAGCAGCAATGGACTAAGTTGACTCCCATGAGGTACACCAGAATTGACTTTAAATTGAGATGAAAGGTTGCTCCTGAACATAATATTTATCTTTAAGATATGACAAAGTCCACATAACGAAACAGTTTTTGAGTCCAATTTTACGAAATTCACTAAGAAAAAGTTCTTGAATTAATTTGTCAAATGCCTTGCTTAAGTTTGTAAAGGTGAAATCGGCTTGAGAGTGATTTTCGAATGTATAGAATGAAAAGAAATTTAAATTGTTTAAGTGTCATATAAAATGACAAAAATTGTGTAGTTTCAAATATTTCATCACAATTGTCCACCAATAATATTGTGCCCTAACACTTTTAGGCAGTTTCCTTTCGGGTAATGTGGAAAATATGTTTAATGTCAATGCTCAAATATGCCTTTTAGACTTTTAAAAAGGAATTTGTATAGTTATTATGATTACATACGAGGTGTGTTCAAAAAGAACCCGGAATTTTCGTTTTTTTCAAAAAAATATTTATTTTTTCGTTTACATAACCAGGTCCCCTTTAAAGTAGTAACCCCCCCCCCTCCCCCAGATATAATACACTTATGCCAGCGTTTTTTCCAATCTTCGAAGCACTCTTGATATTCACTTTTTGATATGTCCTTGTGCATTCTCAGCGATTCGGCCTCTATTTCTTCAATCGAGGAAAAACACCGCCGTCCTTTCATGGGTCTCTTCAACTTTTGAAACAAGAAAAAGTCACACGGAGCCATATCTGGTGAATATGGTGGTTGGGGCATGACTACGGTATTGTTTTTGGCCAAAAAATTACGAACAAGCAACGACGAGTGAGCAGGTGCGTTATCGTGGTCCAAAAGCCATGAATTGTTTTTCCATAAACCTGAGCGTTTTTTTCGAAAACGCAAACGCAAACGTCGCACAACTTCAAGGTAATACTCCTTATTAACCGTACGATCTTGTGGTAAGAACTCTTGATGGACTATGCCATTATTATCGAAGAAAACAGTAAGCAAAACCTTCACATTTGATGGAACTTGACGTGCTTTTTTCGCTCTTGACGTTGGATGCTTCCAGGTGGACGATTGTGCTTTGATTTCGACATCATAACCGTCACCCATGTTTCATAACCAGTTATGACCCTTTCAAGCAAACTTGGATTGTCGTTGACGTCATTAACCAGCTCTTGAGCGATGTTCATGTTCATGCGATTGTTTTTTGATCAAAATTCAGCAGTTTCAGCAAAAATCGCCGAGCTCATAAAAATACGTCAGCTATATTCACAGACAAAGTAAACAGTGAATATAGCTGAAAATTGCATCATACTTTAGGGACAACACAATAAAAATAAAATGTTTACCTTCGAACTCTCCAGACCTGCGAAATTTAAAAATTCCGGGTACTTTTTGAACACATCTCGTACAACCGTAAATGTTGAAATAAGTTATGGAAAAATTTCAAGACGAGGATATTGTGCTGCAACCATTTCTGAGATGGACATTTGGCTTCTATGAATTTCAATTGATAATTTCACTTACGTTCCTTCTTTCCAAGTTCATTGAAATGGTGTTTAATTAGCACCTCAAGAGACATATAACTTTCGCAGCAATAGGTCCACTGATGATCTCATGGTTCATATTACCGAACAGTTGAGGAAATTGAAGCATCGTATTGGAGAAAGTAAGATTACTGCTCTTAATATTTCAAAAGCATTTGGTAAAGTAAGGTATCAAGCCCTCTTATCGAAAATGCATGACTTCGGTTAAAATGAAACCCTCAATCGTTGGATAAGAAATTACCTTTCTGACCGTCCAATGTAAGTAGTATTGGATAGTTCTAAGTCTGAATTCAATAAAATAAATACTGGTGTGCCGCAAGGCTCCGTATTGCCTCCGACACTTTTTCTCATTTATGTTAATGATCTCCTAGCTGCAACTTCTGATCCAATACATTTTTTCGCTGACAATAGTACTTTTAGCTTATTATATTCGCTTTCAGACTCACCTCCCTCCTCTTCTCATCTTGTGGAACTACATAGTCAAAATATAATAAGCTCATTCAATTCAGACCTTAACAGCATTGTACCATGAGGAATAAAAAACAGTGTGGAATTTAATGCTTCGAAAATTTGTCCTGTGTCGATAAAACGAAGTATACCCCTTAAGATTATCCTTAGATGGCATTTTTATCAATGAAACTGAACATTTCGATATTCTCGGTATGTGTATCTTGTAAAACAATTACATATATGATTTCGCCCAAAAAGCAACACGGTAATTGGGTTTCGAAAGTCGATGCAAGAAATTTGTCTCCCCTTCTGATCTGGCTGTTATCTACAAGACTTATATACGTCCAAAGCTTAAGTACAACCACCATCTTTAGACTGATGCTCCTGCAACTTAATTAATTCTCTTGAACAATACTAAACGTAGAGTATTCAAATTGACTGAACATCGTCTTATTATCACCCTTTCTTACCTCCATATAATCTATTATTATTGACGGTTTATTTATTGTAAAACAACTGTTAATTAGATATTTCTAGAAGAAATCCTTCTTTCTGAAAACTGTGAATTAAGATTATTTGAACCTTAAGACGTCGATAAATGTCAAAATGTTCACATCGAATAATGAGACCGATTACAATGAATTAAAATTAAAAAGTTACGGCATTTGGCAAAAGACCCTGTACAAATGTTGTAGAGAACCCATCAATTCAATAAGTCAAATAAAAATTAAAGTAACGTCATTTGATAATGACAATGTTAAAGAACATAATTTCGGAAGTTTTTTCTACATGAACTGACCTTAATGCATTCCAAAAAGAGGATACAACATTTATAAAAGTCATTGAAGTTAGCGATATTTGGTATGATAAAAAATATTTCTAGTATTTCAATCCCTCTACTGTTTGAAAGTCTAAAAACTTACAGCCCATATTCACAGAAAACAAATGTAAAATAAATGTAGTTTCGTTATGTTGTTATCGCTTATTTTCGATCCTTTTTTAGTTTCCTTAGATAAAAAGTATTGGTTCGAAACATTTTCAAGTATCAATTGGAAGATCTGAGGTCCATATAGACAAAGAAAAAAGGTAACAAAAATACGTCATATGACTAGGAATGACTATTAGGCACAGCATCTCATGATGGTAAACGCGTAACCTCTAGTACATACTTGAAGAGCCTTGAGGCATCTTTTAGTCGGTCTAATACAAACTGTTTAATATTAAAAAACACTGGTTACTGAATTTTCTTTAATTCCAATACCTATACCTCATCACAAGTTATATGGAGTTACATGTTCATAGATGTAGCGGATATAACAACGCTGTTGTCCATCACAATTACACAAACACTCGAGTCTCGAGACTCGATAGAAGCTGCCTGTAAAAACTGTACAAAAAGTTCGAAAACAGCATTCTACCACCGACATCCAGTGAACCAACACCGACTACTATAATTAAGTAATAATAAAGAATTGAGAATTTAACTCTTAGTCTTTTTTTCATTTTTTGCGCAGCGACCAAATACCTATATAATATTATCTTAGTAGGTACCTGTCCTACATATATCGTCATTAATGAAAGAATGTCAATGCTTTATCTAAATAAGTCACATATTAAATCCTTAACAGTATAAAATTGGCTAATTTATGCATATTGAGTCTTAATTGTGACAACATTAAATAATAAATCAAAGAAGAGGCTTTAAGGACCACCATTAGTGTCTGCAAGTTATGTCTTCTTAGGTTATGTTAAAACCCTTATGAAAACATTTTATTAAAAAAAAAAAGAAAAACGTGCCTTTATAATTCTTTCAAGCTAT
This sequence comes from Eupeodes luniger, assembly GCA_951509635.1. Classification (NCBI taxonomy): domain Eukaryota; kingdom Metazoa; phylum Arthropoda; class Insecta; order Diptera; family Syrphidae; genus Eupeodes; species Eupeodes luniger. The sequence continues at coordinate 55,610,542 of OX608073.1, forward strand.
ATAAGAATTATGACTCTTTTTTTGTCTCATTATATAATGCCAATGTTTATATAAAGCTCAGGGTGCCTATACCTATAAATCTTCAAAACAACAACAGTGAAAAAGAAGTATACATCGTTTCTTCGGTAATTATAACCATATATAGCATAGCCCCCAACCTCAATTATTTTGTCGTCGACGACGTACGACCGACAATGTGCTGCAATTAAGACAAGTACCCTCTAAAGATCCATTGTAGGTAGGTAGAGGTAAGGTATAGTACCTTGTACATATACCGAATATGAAAATTCCCAAGCTGTGACACACGTTGAATACCTATCTACAATTTTCACACCTATATTTTCTTTTTTTTTGATTTTTTTTTAATTTCATTTTCCTGCAATTTAATTAACGTCACGTATGAAATTTACGTGCGTAAATATTTCATGAACACACACAAGACAAAAATGAAAAAAAGAATTGAAACAAGAGTTGAACTTTTAACCCTATACAAGTGTCACCTGTGCCCTTGCAAAAGACGAGTAGGTACACATAATTTCACCAACTTCTATACGGAAATGTTTCGTGAAAAAGAAGATTTAAGAATAGTAGCGGTCCAAAAAATAGAACAGAAACAGTCCAAAAAATAGAAGAAAGTGAAAACAGCTCGTGCCACCATTGATTTATTGAAGGCCTCCATGATCGTGTGAGGCGAAGTCATGAGTTTACGCCGATAAGACAGAAAAAATTGAACACTTGGAGGACAATATTCGTCAAGTTAACGGCTATAAATGTGGGCATAAGTCATCAGATTAGACAACTTCCGAGCCATCCGTGGCGGTCAAATTGCAAAAATCATATTTAAAATATAACTCCAGAAAAAATCTTTTGAAATAAATAAATTTCACGTCAACTTAAAAAACCATCTTTGTTCTATTCTATTTAAAAGTTGTTTAACCGTAACAAAAACACCCTTTACAATTATTTCAATATTACCAATTGCAACTTTATAAGAAGCCAATTCGGTTTCTTCACTTCACAAAAGTTGATGATGTTCTGTGGTGCTATTTTTTTATGACCGCAACTGTAAGTATACGAACGACAAACGTACGTAACGTACACGTAATAAACACACCTTGTCGCTCTACATTTTATCTCCTCAACCTCTAAGCGCGCTTGAGACTTAAATTACGTTCCACTTTAAGCATGTTTTTGGCTGGGGTGTTTTAAGTGGCGCCCTTATGATTTGCACCCAGGTAACACATTTTGCCAGCTGGGGTAGGTATATCTTGGTTATCATCATCACAGTTGATGGCGGTAGCGTCGTTGGTGTTTGTGTTGGCGTTGTCGTTGGTGGCGGCATGCGACGACGACAACGACGACAACGACGACAACGACGACTACGAGTGACGGTTGCAGCACGTTGCTAACACACATCAGCCAACTAAGAGCCAGGACCATCCAACATAGGTACATAACGAACGGGACGAAATGAAACGAACCCTTCATCAGGATGAAAAGGGTTTTATGTTTTAATAACTCTTGTTCATCCAAGTTATGATGGTAGGTTGTTCTCGTTGTTGTTGTTGTTTCTTCCCATCCCTTATTTTCTTCTTCTTTTTTTTTTTGGTTAATTGCTTCTGGCATTTATAACGGTGTAGTTAAATTCAGAATTAATTTTCATTTTTGATTTATATTCAGTACATGTGTCATGACAAGTTCGCGAAGGTCTTACTTCAGCCAGCTCAAAATACCTTACCTTACCTACCTACTTTTGCAGAACAGAAGAGAAGCCCGCGAATTTAATGCGTTCCATATAAGTATCGTTATAATTCTGTATAAATAGAAAGGAGTTTTATAGTAAGGTACATTACATGTAATAGAAAGGAGGTTTTGTAAAGAGTAAAGTGCTCTACAAATATAGAGATCTTAGAAGAAGGTAAAAGCTTACAAACTTTACATCGCATCGTGAAGATATGGTTTTGGTTATTGCATAATACTTGTACCTATTTTATTTTTGTTATTCCTGTCTTTTAGATATATAAAGCTTGTCACATCCATGGTGAAGTATTGCACTTTGTAAAACTATAAAACTATGTTAAGGAGTTACATGTAATAGTTACATATACCTATGTAACTCAAAGTAGAGATACGCAAATGGAATGATTTATTAGGACATTTATTCACAAGAAATTGTCAAAGTTATATAGTTTGTTGATGTAAATATTTATTAGAAGGGAACTTGTAAATTTTATAGCATTATTGCCAAAAGTTTGTTGTGCAAATTTTGTAAGTAATACGATGATTTTTTGGTTCCATCTCTCTAATAAAATTTTAATAACTTTTAAATGGATTTAATCTCAGACAAAAGTGAGAACTTACATAGACCAATTCAATTCAAGGAGCAACTTTTTATAGAAATAGAAATAGAAATAGAATAGAATAAACTAGAATAGAATAGAATAGAATGGAATAGAATAGAATAGAATAGAATAGAATAGAATAGAATAGAATAGAATAGAATAGAATAGAATAGAATAGAATAGAATAGAATAGAATAGAATAGAATAGAATAGAATAGAATAGAATAGAATAGAATAGAATAGAATAGAATAGAATAGAATAGAATAGAATAGAATAGAATAGAATAGAATAGAATAGAATAGAATAGAATAGAATAGAATAGAATAGAATAGAATAGAATAGAATAGAATAGAATAGAATAGAATAGAATAGAATAGAATAGAATAGAATAGAATAGAATAGAATAGAATAGAATAGAATAGAATAGAATAGAATAGAATAGAATAGAACAGAATAGAATAGAATAGAATAGAATAGAATAGAATAGAATAGAATAGAATAGAATAGAATAGAATAGAATAGAATAGAATAGAATAGAATAGAATAGAATAGAATAGAATAGAATAGAATAGAATAGAATAGAATAGAATAGAATAGAATAGAATAGAATAGAATAGAATAGAATAGAATAGAATAGAATAGAATAGAATAGAATAGAATAGAATAGAATAGAATAGAATAGAATAGAATAGAATAGAATAGAATAGAATAGAATAGAATAGAATAGAATAGAATAGAATAGAATAGAATAGAATAGAATACAATAGAATAGAATAGAATAGAATAGAATAGAATAGAATAGAATAGAATAGAATAGAATAGAATAGAATAGAATAGAATAGAATAGAATAGAATAGAATAGAATAGAATAAAATAGAATAGAATAGAATAGAATAGAATAGAATAGAATAGAATAGAATAGAATAGAATAGAATAGAATAGAATAGAATAGAATAGAATAGAATAGAATAGAATAGAATAGAATAGAATAGAATAGAATAGAATAGAATAGAATAGAATAGAATAGAATAGAATAGAATAGAATAGAATAGAATAGAATAGAATAGAATAGAATAGAATAGAATAGAATAGAATAGAATAGAATAGAATAGAATAGAATAGAATAGAATAGAATAGAATAGAATAGAATAGAATAGAATAGAATAGAATAGAATAGAATAGAATAGAATAGAATAGAATAGAATAGAATAGAATAGAATAGAATAGAATAGAATAGAATAGAATAGAATAGAATAGAATAGAATAGAATAGAATAGAATAGAATAGAATAGAATAGAATAGAATAGAATAGAATAGAATAGAATAGAATAGAATAGAATAGAATAGAATAGAATAGAATAGAATAGAATAGAATAGAATAGAATAGAATAGAATAGAATAGAATAGAATAGAATAGAATAGAATAGAATAGAATAGAATAGAATAGAATAGAATAGAATAGAATAGAATAGAATAGAATAGAATAGAATAGAATAGAATAGAATAGAAAAGAATAGAAAAGAATAGAATAGAATAGAACAAACCAAAAACTAAAGTTTTCACATTTTTCCTTTGATTTATTTCCACATTTTTCCATTTTATTAAAAGTTTTCCCAAAACCATTGAGCTTTCACAAATGTAACCAATTTTAATTATTGTCGTCACTTATAAAATTCAATTGGAATGTGATCAGAAGGCCTTTCTCCTCCAACGCCCCCATTTAATGCAGACAGCAATTTCACTCTCAATGATCCCATCGATGTTGCCTGTTGATCAGGTCCACCGACAATTCCAAAATCCAATACCCTATCCGCTCGAGTTCCTTGGATTGGACTAATGATCTTCGGTTTCATGTTAGATCCCAATTTAGTGGTCGCCACTGTATTCGGTAGTCGATTGAAATCTCCCATTAAAATCCATGTCGATTGCGGATGGACTTGTTTCATAAATTGATTTATATCAGTAATTATCAAATCTGCTTCGTTTTGAAGTCTCGGCTCTGTATGCAATGTGAAGAAAAACGAATTCTCAATTCGAATGCCAATTGTTGGCCTATTGACGAATAATCGATCATCGCATTCGGCTTCATCCCTGTTTTGAGTATTTTGACGAGTCACCGGTGGGAACAAGAAGATTTCTGTGGCACGTTCTCTGGAAACTATGGCTATGTTTTGCTTTTTTGTTTGTGCCCGACGTGATGCTGGGCAAGTTCTGTCGAAATAGTAAAGATAATAACTATTGTCTAATCTCACTTCACTCAGTCCGAGTCCATCTATTGGCCATTCGTCTTCTTGGAATCTACCATTTATGTGTCCAATTACATAAATTGTGGGTGGTGTGCCTGCAACAGTACTAGTCCTTGTTGGCATTTTACCGGCTTCTTGAACTCCCATAACATCAATAGCTTCACTGTCCATCAAACGTTTGACCGATTGCCAGCGATCCCCGTTTGTGTTCCACGAAGCGATTTTAAAATTATGAACATTACGATGCTGTGCTGCAGCAAAAGCTACACAAAAAATAAATACCCCAAGCAATGAGTTCGTTAACTGGGAATACAAATAAAGAAAATAAATATTTTAAAAATGAAATAAGTACAATATAATGAGACTTACCATCATCTTTATCATCGTCGTTGAACACCAAACTTCGACTATTCTACAATTCAGGGATTCTGCCCCTTTTATTATCGGGAATTTTTGTTGATTATATTCTGATGTTATCAATTTAAAATGAAAATACCTATCTACATGAGGTCAATAGGTCATCAGCTTTTTGTTCTCTTTCTCATGAACTATATTAACTCAAAAATTGTTGTCTAAGTTGATAAGAGAAATACATAATTGTTGATAGTCGCAATAATTTATTGTTTCAAATAAATTCTCTTTATCATTCAAAAGAGATTCAATCACTTAATGTGACTATGAATAACAGGGTATTTCTTATTGAGATTAAAATCAAATTAAAAAGATAGCTTTTTTAAACCATGTATTTAAGTTAAGCTATTTACTTCTCACGAAACCAAAAATTTGTTGCTTCAGTAAATTTAAGTTTTTTTATTTCAATTCAAAACCGACACTTCAAAACACAGTTAAGGATTAGGTACCTAATGAAAACTTAGTTGATACTAAAAACAAACTGTTTTGAGGATAATGTAGGGAGTACAATAAAATGTATTTATTACATACATATCGGTATTAACACCACCTTTTTGTTGTGCTTCATATATTCATTATTAATAACAACGAAGTCTTTGTACTCAATACATGTCCTCACTATCTTGTCGTAAAAGCATTTATGGCTAAGGGTGTAAGCATAATTGTGTTTTCAAAGCATGTGTTTCATTTATGTAACGAGTACATAAACGTAGAATTCATTTATAACCTTATCATCTCTAATTACCGATGAATGAAATCACAAATTTGTACTACATTCATCATAACTTATCTTCGTACATTTATGTAAATTGTGATTAATAGAAATATGGTTATTTCCGCATGTGTTTTTTTCGGAAACAGTCATTTTTTGAGCTTAAACGAATAGACTATAGGATCAACTATTATTAATACACTACGCTTGTGATATAGGGATTTTAAAGACATAAACAAACGTTAAAGAAATAAGCTACAAATTTTAAAAACAAGTGTAAACTAAATTTTTGCGGTCTATTTAAACAAAAAAAAAAAAGCATTGAAAATATCATCCATTTCTTATTAAAACTCATTATCTTTTTTGTTGATGTTCCCATCAACATTTCCTGTAAATCTGTTCTATACATAAATGAAATATGAAAACAGAACATATGCATTTATTAATTCTTTGAGCATATTTATCCTTAAATTCCTCGAAAAAGGCACAGTTCGTAAAAAAAGAAACTATATAGTATTGTAACTAAGCATTTAAAACGTATCTACCCCAAAAACCACCAATTATGTATTTTTATGCTAATAATGTAATGAGTACATAAACTCTAAACGCAGTAGATAAATACTTGATAAGGACTTCCATATTTTCTGTAATGCCTTCCCTTGTATTAACTTTGTTTGTAATGTCTTCATAAAACTATAATTTTTTGATTTTAACTAAACTCTTTCATAATTCAACAAACCTTGTCCATAACATTGTCGCCACATATTTAAACGTCTTTCAAGTCATGCGCTTGTTGTGATTTCGTCAAGGTGTTTCGCATAAACCTCCAGGTCTTTTATTTTGATATCCAAGGTCGAGGATGTTAAATTCTCCCCCTCTACACTTTTCACTATCCGTATCGCAGTCAAATAGTCATGATAAATGAAATAGATTTCCGCAGCCTCAATGATAATTAATCACCTTAACTTAAGTATTATTTTTGTTTCTCTCTCTCTCGCTCTTTCTCTTTCATTAAATAAAAAAGGAAAACTAACCTTCCCTTATACCATTTTTTCCTAAAAGTGCCTACAACAACAAAAACAACAACTATAACAATTAAAACAAAAGAAATAAAATACAATTAGAATTTCTAATTACTGTTTGCATTATACTCCAACAATACAATTTATTCGTCCAACCGGAAAAAGGATAAGCAATTAGTTTGAAAGAATTTTTTTACAAAAAAAAAATAAAACTGAATAAAAGAAAACTTACATAAGAATAGAAGAAAATCTGAGAAAAACCAAAGTAATTATAGCAATTCGTCATAATCAAGGAATCGCGAGAAAGAATGAGGAGAATAAGGAGTGAACAAAAAGTGCGAGACTTAATAAAAAGTCACGACTACAAGAACTTTAAGGATGATGGAGCTAAATGGATTTATATTCTCCTTTTTTTTTCGAGCTATAAATAGGTAACAGTTATACGTAACCCACTTGACATTTTTTATCAACTTAACTTACGTTTTTCTTTGCGTTGTTGGTCTGTGAACATCGCCATCTTCATCTCACGAAAAACATTAAGAAGACAAAAATTTGAAAGAAAAAGGCTTATCATATTTTATCTTTTCCTGATAACTTTTCCTCCTCAACTTCTGGGTGAAAAGTTTGTTTAAAACAAAAACAATTTTCAAAAAAAAAATATGAATCGAGGTGGAAAAGGAGTCTTTTCAATATGAATTTATTACCAAACTAGCAGTTTATGCTTCTGGTGTCTATTTCCCTGGAAATTTTCCAGACATCGTAGAAGGAGGAGAAAAAAGGAAAAACAACGCAGGAAAATGATCACTAATAATTATAATGAATTACTCCAACCCCAAGGACGACCGACCGACCGCGACCGTCCGACCAAATAACGTGGACGGAAGAACGAACGCAGGATTGTGCATTGTTCATTGTGTAAATACAATAAGACTCTTGCCTTGTTTATCTTTTTTTTTTCTTCTTTCATTTCATTTCGACCGGAAGTGGTAGTAAATATCCCAACAAACATGGAGAAAAAGAAGCTCTTTAATTCTTTTCGCCCCTTCCCCTTCCATTTTTCTTATTGTTTACGAACAGACTACGACGACAACGCGGACAACCACTCGTTGACTGCAAGAACGATTTAGTGACAAGCTAAAGCTTCTTAAGCAAGAATGAATGTAAGAAAGAGACAATAAGTACGAAGGGTTGATGGGTGGTAGGTGGTATATATTTAAAAAATGCAACGAAAAACTACCCTTACCAATACCCCACTGACTGATATACCAAATGACAAGCAGAGCGCAGCAATAAGAGCTGTCAACGAACGGTTTCTTTTTTATCCTTTTTTTTATTTTTATATTTTTAATTAACTTGCAGGTCCTTTTTTTGAAAATATAGAGAACGATGGAGGTATTCCCATCGCCACCGTCGCTCGTCGCGTCCATCCTTACTCGTTGTTAAGTTAGCCCAGTTTTATTTATTGTTATTGCTGCCATCCCGTAATTAAAGTGATTTATGTCTGAGATTATGACGCAAGTCATAGTTGGACATTTTATTTTATTTTTGTTTTTGTTTTTGGTTTTTATTTGTATTTAATTGTGTGTGTGTTTTTTTTTCTGATACTTTCATTAAAACAAACAGAATCCTGAAGAATTCCCTAATGGAAGATTTAATAAGCATAAAAATCCTTAGTCCAATTTAGTGGCATGGGATTTATTTATAAATAAAATAAAACATTCACATGACATTGGGATTAAATGAATATTAAGGGAATAAGATGATATAATTTGAGTACCATACATTTATTTTAAATGTCGTTAATTAAGTTCTAGGTAAGTGGGTAAGGATTTTATTTGTATTTGATTTATTTTTGTATGAGTTAAAGTTTAGTTTTTACAATATAAATTGATTTAAATGAATTTAAGGGGTTTTCCAATAAGAAGTTTCATTTTCAATAGCCTGCGAAATTGACAGTTGTCACCTCTGAAGTTGTCATTTTTTGACATTTGAGAAGTTAAAACTGCGTTATTTTTAAAAATATAACATCACACACTGTAACAGCCAACTGAAGTTGTTAAAATTCACTACTTAAATTGTGAATATTTTGCGTTCACAGTTCTAAAAACTAAAGCACATTTAGGTCGCCATTAAATATGTTTTAATATGTTACATCAGAGTCTATAAGTTAATTAATAAATAAATATAAAATTCAAAAACAATTTGAGAAACTATTTCAATTTCGATTAAATAGCAAAACATACATCATACATCAAAATATCAAGGCAGCCAAAAACACTATTTGTAACTTTGATGCAACTGCTGAAAAATTCATCACGTAGGTAGAAACGTATAAGAAGTCTTCTACAAGATTAATACATTCAAGCAAATAAGAACAATTAATGTGATTGCTTAAGAAATCTTTTACCATCATCATTGAAAAATATGTCCTTCTTAACTCAAACGTTTGCATACCAAAGAGATGGCACCTTATAGAATATGGAGGTACATCAATATTCTTATTTAACTTATTAAAAGCATTTCTAGTAAAAGATTTCTGTACTCTTTTTTTTCTTAAGGAATGAGGCTTGTAATACGTATTCCAAAAAACACTACAATACTCCAGATGAAATCTTACAAAAGCTAGGTATAGGCATTTGAGTGCGAAAGGATTAGAAGATTTCTTTGTGTTCCTTCGTACAAAACTTAGAATTTTGTAATCTTTGTAAACTATAAAATCAATTTGAAAATGGAAAGAAATAATAAAGTGTAGCTCCTCCATCTTTTTTTTTAGTTCGTTTTTTTAAAACAATATCAATAATCGAATAATCAAACATAATGTGTGAGTTTCTCCTAAAACAAGTAAAACTTTGACACTTAGAGACATTTAGAATAAGTACATTTCTATTACACCACAATGCCAATTTATTTTGATCACCCTGTAATAACAGGCAATCATCTACACATTTTATAGTATGTATTTAAATTTTTTACATCATCAGCATACAACAAATAAGTAGAACATTTAATGGTATCGGGAATATCATTTTTTAAAACGTATAAAAAGCAATGGTCCAATATGACTCCCTTGTGGAACACCTGAGCTGACTTTAGATTTTAATCTGTCAAATTGGGTCCGATAACTCAAATAGGAGTTTATTCATGTTAAGAATTGAGAATGGGTTCCCAGCACAGAAAATTTATAAACAAGAAGTTCACGATTCACAATAACAAAAGCGTCAGTGATCAGAGTTACATTAAAAGTTGTTGGTCTGTCTGATACAAAACCGTGTTCGGACTCAGCAATTACACGCTTTGTAAGTTTATCACACACAATCTTTTAAACCATTTATGGAAAAAACATAATTGCTATGACTTAAATCAAGCAAATTGGTATCAAAAGACATATTGAAAATTTTTTAATAATTTAAGGGGATTTAGAAGAAGTGCTGGTGCAGCTTTTTTTATTTATACATCTGAAGGCTTCAGATATGTCTATTATATTAAAATGCTTCTAACATCTCTAGTAGGAGGTGAAAATTGAGAAAGCACATTAGGTGGCATACGAGAATATACAGATTCAAACAATCCACATAAAATTACATATCGTTGGTAAATCACTGGAAGTACTACCACAAAATTTCATGCATTTTGGTAATACTGTTGATTTCTTTACGTGTTCACAAATTTTTAAAAATGTTTTCTGTCAACCTTTATTTGCGATTCTGCAGTTAAGATAAAATTTTTGTATAAAACTTATTAAGCACATCAAACTCCCAAAGTAGTTCCATACTTTTTAAAACTCTTATTTTTTTCTATTTTTAAGATGTGGTCGAGTTTTGTCAAACCAGGGAAGGCTGGAGTTGTGTTTTATGATTTTTTTTCGAAATATAACTATCAGAGGCTTGTTTTAAAAACTATTTGAATATGTCGAAAGCTAAGCTAAGTCCTGCCCTAAAAAAGATAGATAGAACCAATTTTATTTGTTTCATTGTTATTGAATAATTTAATCTTATTCAAATAAATAATGTTGCTAATTCGCTTGGAAGATTTTTAGATTTAGTATTTATTTCTGAATATTAACAATCTTCTGTCATGGAAAATTGCCCTTTGCCTTCGAATTCTGTTCACCATAAATCTATTGATATTTGTCTTAAAAATTACAATTATGATGATTTTAGCAAATTTAATAATGCTTAAATGGTTTCTAAATTTAATTTTCATAATTTATCTTTGATGAATAATTCATTTATCAATATTAATTGGTCAAATGAGTTTCTGGATAAAAATATACATGAAAAGTTCCACTGTTTTAAATTCTTTTTTAACAATATTTTAAATGATTGTATAACTATGTATAGCGGAAAAGTTGGCTCTCATCCGATTTGGTATAATAAAAGAATATTAAATTTGAAAAATGCTAAAAATTCAGCGTTTAAAAAATATAAAGAAAAACATTCCGATGATTCTTATGCAGTTTTTTCTCGTCTCAGGAATGAGTTTGTTTTTCTTTCAAAATTTCTATATTCTAATTATATTCATTTTGTTGAAAGTAAGCAAATCTCCAACATCTTTTCGGAAATTTTTAAATACAAAACGAAGTACTACTGGATTTCCAACAACTATATTTTTTGGTAATAATAAAACTAGTGATCCGAAAATGATTGTAGATTTCTTTAGACAGTTTTTTTGAAAGTATCTATAACTCTTCTACATCTTCAACGATAGATTATCAATACATTAATTCCTTGCCATCTATTTTTGATTGTTCTAGTGTATGCTTTGACTTAAGTGATATTGAAGATGCTTTGGTTAAACTTAAACCTAAAAAAATTGCAGGTATATTAGGATTTTTCCCTATTGTTTTTCGTCATTGTGCAAGTTCTCTTTCTGTTTCGCTATTACATCTATTCAATGGTATTTGCCTGAATGAGTGGAAAGTCTCTATCATTGATCTGATTTTTAAATCTGGATCAAAGAACTTAGTAACGAACTATAGACCAATAACTAAGCTACCTGTTGTTCCAAAGCTTTGAGATAGCCTTGTTCAAGATAAATTTAAATCTATCATAAAGCAACATGTAAGTAAATATCAACATGGTTTTTGGAAAGGTAGGTCTACTATTTTTAATCTAGTAGAATTCACAAATTTTGTCATTAATACTCTGGACAATCGAAAACAAGTTCATGTGATTTACACAGACTTTGTAAAAGCCTTTAGTAGGGTTAATTTACATATTTTCTTAAAAAAAACTTCAAGCGTATGGCTTCCATGGCCCGCTACTTCAATGGATTTCTTTATATTTACTTGGTCGAAAACAATATGTAATTATCGGAGACTTTTTCTCAAAAGAGATTAAGGTAACTTCTAGTGTTCCAGAAGGTAGTCATGTGGGTCCTTCATTATTCATGCTTTTTATTAATGATCTTTCGAATTCTCATTGCCTTATGTATGCGGATGACATAAAGTTCGTTTCTCGGAGTTCTAATTTAAATGATTGTCTTTTGCTTCAAAATGATCTAAATTCATTTGTCGACTGGTGCAAGTCAAATGATTTGTTGTTAAATGTTGACAAGTGTGCTTGTATGGCCTGCAATAGCACTTTGTTAAATATTATTCCAAACTATTCATGAAATATTTTTTGCCATTACAAGTAGTTGAACAGTTCAAAGACTAACATTTGATTTTAAATTGAAATTTAACTTACATACTTGGATTCTTCAAAAGAAATTCATTGGAATTTAAGGACCCTTACACGATTAAATCTTTATACTGCAGTATTGTGCGTCCTGTTCTCGAATATAACTGTGTTGTTTGGAGCTCTACAACTGAGTTTAATAAATAGAGAATTAAAAATGTTCAAAAAAAATTTCTCAGATTTGCCCTTCGAAATATTTTTGAAAACAATGTAGAAGGTTTCCATCATTCTTATAATTTGAAATGCCTATTACTTAGAATACAGACTCTTGATGTATAGTGTCATGTTTATTCGTGATAAAAAAAGCTTTTGAAATCCATTTTATACAAAAACTCAAGTCGGCCGATCACCAGCATCGTCGACTCGTCGCTGATTAGATCCTTGAAATACATCAAAGTAATAAGGACACAAAAATCCAAGAATAATTGTTGAGAAGCCTCTCCTTCATCAACTTGTCACATTTTGGTGCAATTTTTGGTCTGATTACAATTTAAAAAGACAAATTTCCAGGCCTTGTTAAGTCTTGATGAGGTGATCAAAATTTGTCACCGAGATCTTGTGAACACCTTAAAACTTATTTTTATCTTGAAAAGAATAATATGGTACTAAAAGTGTAGCTATGGCAGCCATTTGGTTGATAGTTTTTCATTGTTGAAATCCAATGATGGTTCTCTTAACAAATTATCGGTTTTTTGTGTCAAAATGAAACCTCTTATTGGAAAACCCTGTGTACACATGTTTATAACATTATTTCACCTGATAAAGAATAAATAAGTTATCAGACACTTACCTACTCCTTAAAAGTAATTTTTCCTCGAAAAAGTGTTGTTTGTTTTACCTTATTTTCTCGTATAGGTATTTTTTCCAACTTTATTAATGTCTCAAATTGCATGTTGGTTCATCCTATTTTCTTCATCACTGTACCGTAATCTTTCTATAGCTTAACCTTAATTATTCTTTCCAAAGAAAATTAATTTCATCCAATTTCTTTCTTCCAATACGTAAATACGTATATCACACTACAGGTATAGTATATGAGGGTACCCTGGTGCGTATACGTAACAAAAAAAAAAACAAGAAACATGAATAAAACAATCCTTTTTTTCTCCTCTGTATCCTTTTAACAAATCATTCTACATGAATTATTATAGGATGAGAATATAGTAGATAGATGTATCTTCATCCTCATATAAACCAAAATACAACAACAACAAAAAACATAACGAATGAGTGCGGAGCTAAGCGCAAAGCGATTATCCATGCCTAATCGCATTTCACGAAAAACCTAATTTCGCAAAAGGTGTTTCGCATTTCGTTTTATTTCCACTCGAACAAAACCGAACTGACAGGAAAGGAAAGCAAAGCAAACGTAAAAACATACGAACGCATTCTTTCCCTCGGGATTCCCCTCACGTAGCGTCGTTGGACAAGTCGGTGGTGGTATCTCTCTCTCTAGAGGGTGCCACCAGTTTCCTGTTGCTTTTCATTTGGAAATGCCAAAAGGCAAACAGAGCAGAAGCTGCTACTGATGCTGCTGCTGCTATATCACATACAAAAATCAATTTCATTCTACAAGGACATTATATACCCAATCAATAGGGATAAGACCATGAATGTTGGTGTGGTAACCTATCCCCGCACCCAAACACCCATCCAACCCCCCTCAAACCATCCAATCATAGTGTGAAGGCTGTTAATTATGGTTCAAGGAATAATTCCATTTAATTTCCTGCTTTGTGAGGTGAGGTGAGGTGAGGTGTGAGTAAGCTGTGATGTTGATGTTGATGGTGGCAAGGATGTGAGGTGCGATTTTTGAATGCACAACAAACACACCAAGTGAAAGGATCGTGGTGAGAAGAGATGCCTTCTATAGTATGTGAAGTATGACCTACATACATATCAACGCATAATAAATTGTATATCCTTTTTTCGCAATATAAGACCTTTCGTCAAATTAATGGAGCAAATTAATTGCGGGATTAGCTTTTCTACTCTCGTATATTAGAAGGCCTACAAAGAAGAACAACAATATACAACAAAAATGCAAACTCAGCTTAATTATTGTCAATCATTTACGCTTAACTCATATACGACTCATGTATGAGATGAATGATGGATGAATTCAAAAGGAGATGTGTTTTTTTTTTTTTAAATTAATTTCAATTGAAATCACATTCAATGCCCGCAAATTAATTGACATCGCTTTTAGACTTAGATCTTTTAGTTAATTGTTCTTATTTCCGTGGTTAAGCTTTAATTTAATGTGGTTAGTTGGTTGTGCCAAGTCATGGTCTTTAATTTAAAATGGCGATTAATGTTTTTTGCAAAAGAAAACGTCAAAAGTATATTGAAGGGTTAGCTTATCCTTGCAAATAAGTTAATGTATCCTCCAACTTCCCCTTTTGGCTCCGTGGTATGGGTCTTATATGTATGTTCAAAAATGTTATAGTAAGGAATACTTTATTGGTATATGCATCAGTACCATCAGTTATGTCCTTAATACCATTAAATCCTCGTCAATATTTAAATCTCTAAGAAGAAACAACAACAAAAAAAAACTTTGTATGTTTTTCGTCCTTTTTCTATACATATATCCTTTCGATCTGTGTACGTTTTTTTTCTTGTTTTTGTTGTTTTATTGAATATTGAATATGTGATTGAGGTAACTTGCTTTTGGTTACCAAAACTAATATCGATAGGATCCTATAGGTATAGATTTTACATGAAAAATTCCTGAACCTTTTGCACTGTCGATTGTCGATTGGAGGCATTTTCTTCCACCATTTTGTGTTGGTTCATGTCTGTTTCATGGAGATTCTAGAACTCGAAGCTCTATATTTTTTTTTGTTTTGTTATTTATGGATTTTTTTTCGGAGGGTTAAAAAGTGAAGAGGGGATGATGTCTAAAGGATTGACATGAGGGTTGGAGAGTAAAAAAACAACAAATATTAACTTCCCCACAATCGAATATGTATGAATGCTCTGAACTGGATTTTGTATTGTATTTTTTTTTTTTTTTTTTTTTGTGAGGCTTGAAAACTTTTCGAACCACCATTTTACATCTACATAGCTCTGAAAGTGAACTTTGTGACATTAATTTTGAAAAAAAAGTATTTAATATTTAAATTGGGGATTTATTTTTAGATTGAGTGTTTTTTTTTTTAATTTTGGCTGTGTAAAGGTTTTGAAGTGTGAATCTCACTATTTTTGGAGGATATAGAGTTTGTTGTTAATGTACTCACTACATGTATCGTGAAATGGATTATATACAAAATATAAAAGCATAGAATGTGCAGGGCAATGTTGTGTAAATATTTACAGGTTGTGAATTTCCGAGTAAATAATTTTGTATGTACCGATATGACTTAAATATTTATTTTCATTTTTGACTTTTTGGACAGATAAATTATTTACAATTAAAAATTAAATTAGGTGGCGCAACAGTCCATTGAGAACTAGGGCCTAGTGACTTACAACTACTCACTATCAAGTGCCGATTGAAGCCACTAAAACTGGTTCTCCTGCTTCACCCTATCAGTTCGGTCCCGTTCGGACACAGCCCTACTGAACCGAAGGAGCTCTGCTCCGCCTTGTGCCATGACGTCCCGATTGTACAGGAGTCGCCTATCCACGGTTCGTCGTCTGACATGGTAGATTAGCGAAACTGCCAATCTATCCTGTATCAGACCGCATCTATCTAAGAAGAGGAATGCTTCTGGTGGAATGAAGCCGATCAAGCGTGCACTGTCAAAATACTCGTCGTTCTGATAGAACGCCCCGAAAATTAAATTGTTGGTCGAAGACATAGCTCTTGCAATGAGACCTCAAACGAGTTTTATCACGAAATTGTCAATTCTGTTGATACGAGCCCCGTTGTATAGGACCTCGCTGAAATAGTAATGCACGTAAGAAGATTCGGCTGTTCGATATAAGCCGGTACAGCGTCGTAAACACTGCCGCTCGAACACCCGAAACTTCTCTATCTGGGAAGGGGCAACGTTGAACCACACAGGACAACCATAAACGATCATCGGCCGTATGAGGGCCATGTAGCAAATTACCTTCACTCTGGGGTCAAGCCGACTGCTAAAAAACAGCCGTTTCGTCAGAGCGAAGGCTCCGCTGTCTGTCGAAATATAAATACTGATCTAACCACATACCGATGTACTTCACTACACTTTTGCTCGCTAATGGCTGCCCGTGAAGATCAACGATGACCATCTTGCGCCAATTCTTGCACGTATCCCTCGTGGCCCTAGCCAACGGAGTCCGGAACAAAATTGTCTCTGACTTTTGGACATTTATTTCCATTTTCCAGTCGTCGCAATATCGCTGAATCTTGTCGAAATCACGCTGCAAGAGAATTCTAATAACCTCAACCTTTCGGGCCGTTCTGTACGCAATTAGATCGTCGGCGTACGCAATTGCCTTTGTTAGACTACCTAGCAGATTGCTGTTGTAAATGCTGAAGAAAATTGGCGAATGTTGTGGTAGAAGTTACATTGCCACTTTTGACAACAAACTTTCTACCGTTAAGCATATCATAAAGTATATCCAACAATGGTTTGCTTATGCCAAGCCTGCTCAGCTTTAGGTAAAGACCCTCTAACCATACGGTGTCAAAGGATTTTTCCAAATCAACCAGAACAGCACCTGTGCATTATTGTTTCGATTTATTCCATTGGATATCAGAAACGAGTTTAGACTACTTCAAAGATCATTGTAGATCATTTGTAGTCAGTCTTCCCTTACTTTTGAATTTTTCCATTTTTTTTTTAGTAGCAGCGTTGTATTTTTTGTTGGGATGAGTTTTTGTTTCCCGTATGAGGTGTCTATGAGGTATGGACTGAGATAAGCTGCTTTCACACCGCCCACAAAAACATTCCATTCCGTTCATTAACTGGCTTAATCCTAAGACCGCTCATATCGCAAAAAAGAACTCATCCCGACAAATATGAATTATCGAAATAAATGGTTTGTGCATTCGATTAGTTCGTTCAAATACACAAACCACTTTCTAATTTTCCCAGTATTTTATATTTTTATTGTAGTGAGACAGTTTCCCATAGTCTACGCAAAATTCCCTTTCTTATTAGGTGAATTTAGTTCAGTGTGAAAGCTGGCAAAAGGAGACTTACTAACGACAATGAGAGACAGGGATATGATTAGGAAATTGGATATTTCCCTTGTCATTTCAAAAGATTGGCATCAAAACCAAAAAACAAAAATTCTATTTTCCTTCAGTAAGTCTTTGAGAAACAATCAATAGTTCCCAAAGTACTACTACAGTAGTATTATACGACTTTTGATGCTTCGTACTTCCGTACTTCTAAATTTAATACTAATGTTTCAGCTTTGAAACTGCTGTCAAAATCAAAGTATTCGTCCATTAGTTCACTATTCTAGAGTCTATAGGTCCAACACTGACAAAAAAACTTTTTCTTTCATTAGGTAGGGAATTGTGTATATTATTAAAATTGACGAAAGGTCTTGTGTGCACATTTCAGATGTTGTTTTTGATGTTGTTTCCGTTAAATTAACACCTTTGTGTCTCTAAAGTCTCACTGTTTTTACTTCTTTTTCCAACTTTTCTTAACGATTATCATCGCATATTATTTATCTAGCTATAAATTCTTCCTGAATACACTTACTTTTTATAGCACCTTTGGAAAAACCCGTCTCCAATAAGACAACAACAAAAAAGGTCCAAAATTCCTTAACACTACCCCATTCCAAAGCTGTGAAAAAAAAATAAAATCATAATCTTACAAAAAGCCCTTATCATAATTTAAAAACATAAGTTATATAGGCCTTGTAAAATTTTGATGTTAAAAATTCAATTTTATCCAAAATATACCCTCAGGCTTATATGTAAGTATATATTCTCTCTCTATGACCATGTTTTTCAAATTACCACTTGTCTTGTTTTACAAAACAAAATCGGCAACAAATCTCCAAGGAAATCTGTTTTCTTATTTTTCTTTTGTTTTTTTCATATTTTTTCCTTTTCAACTTACTATCGTTTTATTTTAAACCTTGTACCGGTCGTCGTCGTCCTCTTTGTCGGTGCCATCGCTGCTGTTCACCGCTATGCCGGAAGGAACAATATTTTACAACTCAATTACTGTATGCAAATCAATTTTAAACCACCAAGAATAAACACAAAAACTCACAAAGTACCTACCATCCCCCCAAAAAGGACCCACCTTACCTACTATGCTCCCCGAAAGTGAACACAAAAAATTCGAAAAATATATCGCTTTTGAGTTTAAAAAGGACGAAGAACCAACAATAACGTATCTATATAAACGCGCGCAATCTGCCACTTAATCCACAGGTCAAATATTTGCCTTTGCCTTATGCTTATGGTAATAAGTATCTTTCCGAATAAAACTTATTTTTCCTATCTTTGCTTCCTTATTATGATTTTTTTTTTTTGCCAAGGACTCTTCGAGCGACCTGCTGTTTCCTTTCATTTTGAATAGCTTCAGTTTTTTCATAGCTTATAACAACCACTCGTTGAATGTTATAGACTTTGTGTGCCTCTCCACCACCCTCCCTCCAGCCCTCCCAAAACAAAGTTAAAATTGAAAAAGCAAATGAGACTATACATTGTCGTCATGGCGTCACAGGTGCTTTTGTGCGACATAATAAGCGAGGGTGCATCAGGATCATCATCATCATTTGAGCAAACCAACTCAAAAAAAAAAATAATAATTTACTTTATTAGAGAAAAAATTATACCTAAGCTACTTTCTAGGACTTACCGCATATCAGCCCTTGTCAAAATCACATTCAAATACACATAAACGCACATGTTACCCCTCAGAGGCTTTGTTATGACAAAAAATAGCTTACCCCAAATGTTATTCTCAAAATATATTCTTCTTCATTTTTTTTTTTTTTTTGTTCGTTGTTTCTATTTTCTATCAACCTTATTCATTTTCTTCAAGCCTTGAAATATTTTGATCCAAAAATAGGACGTGCTGCTCTATGTGCCCGCGCCTACTTTGGAATATTAAAGCTTTCAAAAGATATTAAATCCTTGAATCCAATCATTCAATATGGAAACTGAGTATGTGTTAGTGTGTGGGAGGGAAAGGGAGCGCAAGAGTCCTTACGAACATATATATGTACCACCATTAAGCAACAGTTTCTTGTATATTGATGTAAAACATGTAAATCTTAGAAAACACGACTCTGTTTTCGAACGAAGGACTATGTCCTTATATCGAGGATGACACTAAACAGTTTTGCCTTGTGCCGCAACTGAATTTGACAGTTCACGTTTTTGGCGTGAAATGGCTTATAAATAAGGTCTTTTATGAATGGTATACATCTAGAATGGACTCAACAAATGAGCCTTTCACAACTCGTGCATAAACACCATTTTCAACCACATAGTTTGTTCCAAAAAAGGAAATGAAAGGATAATATTTCAACAATTGGACATTTGAAATATCCTTTGTGGTCGCAAGATGTATAGTGGATAGATTTTAAAGGCAAAGTATGTCGATTTATAATTTTAAGATTATTTTTAGTGTGAATTTATTTCCTTTAGACTCAATGTCTACAAGTTAAATTGTTTAAGGCCAGCAAAGCAAAGTTTTTATCTAGGAATGAGTGATAATAAATCGGAAACTCGTGTATAGCTTCCTTTAAGTCTTCTTTGCATGGTAAAAAATGTTTCATTAAATATCGTGCCTGCTCATAGTTTATGAAAGGTCAAAAGTTTCGAAAAACGTAAACGCGTTTCTCGAAACTTTTGACCATTTATTCAACTTCTTTAATGTTAACAACTCTTGTCAAAGCTGTCAACCGTATTATTTGCTTTGATTTGTATTTATAACATTTTCCAACTCACAACCATTTCAGAGACAGATTTAAATGAACTTAACAAAATTTGAATTGTTAGAAGTCTGAATTTATTGTAAAGAACCTTAACTCCTGTTAAAACTGTTTTAACTACTTTACTTGCTCTATACAATTGCTGTTATTCCTTTCTGTTACGAAATCAACAAAAATTAAATCAATAAGAAACAGAAGGGGACCTAGTTCTGATCCCTGAGGAATTTCAAAGTGTACATTCAATTTCAATCACTTGTTACGAGTCTTAATATTGGTTTCACATAACAGAATAGTTTCTTCTTGTCAAACTATAAAATTAATGTTGCCAAGCGTTTATTAAATTTCCAAGATTAGGATAAGATATGATATTCTGCCCCCCTCCCCCTTCCAACGCCATAAGCTTTAGTTTTGTAGTTCGATATTTGGAAGAGATAAGAAATGTTTTTATCGAAAGTATAGCTTTTTTAACTCTTATTCGATTTGTTATGAAATAAATTAGTCTGAAAAAACCTTTATTAAGGTAAAGAATAAGACTATCAAGAGTGTTTTTTTGAAGATATATTTTTTCCACTTTAAAAAAAAAGTGGTATTTTATTTGAGCTTGAGTTATAAAATTAATTTTTATTTGAGCTACGTAATAGTTTTTTAACTTTACCAAGTATTTCAAATTGAAAAAAAAGGTAATTGATAGAAAACAAATAAATAATAGCGGACCTAAATGGCTCCGTAGTGGAACACCAGAGTAAACGTTGAATTGAGTAGAATATTTAAACATTAGCAGAGGTCGCATCAAAGAAGATTCCTAGGTATTACATATAGTTAGAATATTGTGCCTAAGTCCGTTTCAAACAAAAGAATTTATCATGTAAAAGAAGTTCGTAAAAAGTCTTACTTTCGATTTCATGTTGAGATAAAATAGTTTTTGTTGGTATTCTTATAACCAATTTTCTCCAACGGTACCTATAATAAGGTCCAATAGAACAACTACATTATCAATTATTACTAGTATGATTCATCTGGGAATGAAAACTTTTATCCCGAATAGTGTTAAACGTATTAAACCTAAGACTAAATCATGGTTGGATTCGAGCCATTATCAAGAAGAAAGAGGTGAGCTTCCGGTGTTTTGGAGCCAACCCAACTGAGGAAAACCGGAAAAGGTTTAAACAAGCCAGGATGGCCTGCAACGCCCATATTCGAAGGACCAAATTATTTCATGACCAAAAATTGCGGCAAAAAATACTGCAATGTCCCAAAGGTAGTAAGAATTTTTGATCATTTGTAAAAAACCATGAGGAATTCTTCTCTTCCTCGGTTCCTACGCTTGTTGTCAATAGCACCCCTTTACCTAGCTCTATTGATAAAGCTTTAAATAAATTAGGTGGCGCAACAGTCCGTAGAGAACCAGGGCCTAGTGACTTACAACTCTCAACCATTCCTGTGTGCGAGTAATTGCAGGGATGGAGGGGACCTACAGTTTATATGCTGAATCCGAACGGCTAATTTGAGAAAGCACTTTTTCATGACAAGAATTACTCTTGGAGAATTTGTCTATTCCTCGCAAGAGGCAGTACCCTTGAAAAAAACTTTAGGTGGTACAGGCAGGGATCGAACCAAAGACCTCTCGCATGACAGTCCAACGCACTTACCATCATGCCACGGGTACTATTGATAAAGCTTACTTGTTTGCAAAGAAGTTTGGCAAAAACCCCACCTTACCAGATAGTGTCATGGCTCCCAACCAAGCTTTTTTCGTACTCGAACTTTGACGAGAGTTCTTGAAGATCTCAAAATTCATAAATCCGCTGGTCCGGATGGCATCACCGCTATTATTCTGAAGAGTTGTTCTTCTAAGCTAGCCAAACCACTGCGTAAGCTTTTCTATCATCTTATTATTCTGGGCTCGTTCTGAGTATTTGGAAAACTGTATTTGCTCAGCGAATCTTCTGCTCCCGCAAATTATCGACCGATAGCACTAACGTCCCTTCTTTCTAAGGTCATGGAAACGCTGATTGATTATCAGCTTAAGAAATATGTTGAGGAACGGAAGCTTCTTAATTACCGGTAATACGGCTTTCGTAGCCGTATGGTGATCTCATGGTTCATCTCACCGAAGAGTGGAAGAAATCTGGAGAAAGTAAGATTATTGCACTTGATATTTCAAAGGCATTTGATAAAGTCTGGCATCTTGCTCTCTTATCGAAAATGCGTGCTTTCGGTATCGACGAATCTCTTCTTCGTTGGATTAGAAATTTTCTTTCGAACCGTTCAATACAAGTTGTTTTGGACGGATTCAAGTCTGAAACCCATAAAATAAATGCTGGTGTGCCTCAGGGCTCCATTTTGTCTCCGACACTTTTCCTCATTTTTATGAATGATCTCATGTCTGCTACTTCTAATCCAATACATTGTTTCGCCGACGATAGCACTCTTAGCTTTTCATATTCGTTTCCAGACTCACAACCCTCCTCTTCGGATGTGGAACTGCAACCGCAAAATATGATAAGCTTATTAAATTCCGATCTACACAGCATTGTACAATGGGGAATAAAAAACCGTGTGGATTTTAATGCTTCGAAAACCCAATGCTGTCTTGTATCGTTAAAGCGATACACCTATCTTTGAGTGGCACTTGAATCAACGAAACTGAAAATCTTGACATCCTGGGAATGTGCAACAGCAACCACCTTTTATGGAGAGATCACATACCCGATGTTGACAAAAATGCCGCAAGATGTCTAGGCTTTTTTGAGACGTTACAAGAAATTTTTCTCTCCGTCTGATCTGGCTAAAATCTACAAAACCTATATATGTGCGTCCAAAACTTGAATATAACTCTCATCTCTGGGCTGGTGCTCCAGTAACTTATTTAAGCCTCTTGGACAGTATTCAAAGAAGAACTTTTAAAATAATTGGTGACATTAATATCATCAACTCTATTACGTCACTCAAACATCGTCGTAAAGTTTCTTGTCTCACGCGTTTTTACCGTTATTTGAACGGTCTATGCTCTAGTGAAATCACCAGTTGCATTCCTCCCCTTAAACAATTTAACCGTAATACCCGCGCTTTTAGAAATGCCCATCAGTTTACCCTTGAGCCCAATTATTCGGCCGTATTATGAAGTACAGAGATTCATTTTTTAGCCGTACTACGCGAATGTGGAATGCCTTGCCACGCTCTATCTTTCCCTATCATTGCAATGTTCAGGAATTCAAAATCAATGTACACCGGCACCTCCTATCTAACCCTTCCCTCTTTTCTTAATGCTCACACTGTGTCTTTGGCATATTAAAGGTATACAAAACCCTTTTAGTGTTCGCTAATTATAAAAAAAAAATTGTAACTTAGATGGAACACGTTTTTCTTTTTAAATAGATGGCAACCCTACTAGCATTTAAATTGCTTCGTTTTGAACTAACATTATTACCTCCAAAAACTGATAAAAGCTGTTAATCTTTTTCAGTAATACAATTAAAAAACATGAGTTTCCACCTCTTAACATAACTCATTACCTTGAGGCAACCCTAATTTATACAAAACAAACAACAATTTTAGGCACTTCTATTCAGGTTTGAAATATATCATTCGTATTTTAAGAGCTAAAAACCATAGAATTCTTTTGAATACTTTCCAAAAGTATGTAGGTACGCGGCAACCCTTTTTCAATATAAAACTGTCCTAAAAGTCTTGCTTTTCAGAATAAATATAAGAAATTACATCCAAGACATGTATAGGTTAGATAAATATTTCAAAAAATATGGTCTTCATCATAAAATTTGATACTTTCATTGAATCATTGAAAAACGAAACCCTTCACATCCCATCATCCTTCCACAAAAAAAGGCATTACACTTAATTTTTATTCGACTTATGTTGATATCAAAACTCACTTCATTATTATAAGAGATATTATATGGTAAAGTTATGCCTTAATAGATGAATAAAGGAAATTGCCTAAAGGTTCTCATTAATCCTTATGGTGATTCGAATACAAAAATATAACGCATCATAAAGTTTGATCATTTCGACTTTGGTATATTGAGAGCAACATGACGCCCACAATTTTGTTTCATTTCTATAATTTTTTATTTTATTTAATAATCTATGTGCGTATACATTATTAATCTTGAAATATTTCCCATATTATTCATTCTACCGCCCGCACTTCCTTTTTCCTGAAGTATATACATATGGATAGGAAGATAGTGGGCGGGATAGTACGGTGGCGGCCGGCGTGGTTTCACTCAGAGTCTCAAGCGTGAGTATATTTTCGTGTTAAAATATGACGTTAGCACCTAATAGTTATCCATATACCTTCCTATGTATATAGGTAGATATGTCACAAGAAAAATGTCCTCAATTATTTCAATGTTCGTCCTTATTTTTGTGGCCTCCTCCTACTTTCTTTTTTGTCTTGTGGTTTGGAAAATAAAAACTACAAAAACAAAATGAAAATTACGTGAAAAACCTATCTTCAGTTCCCACATTTTATGTTCAACTTGTTCTGAGGCTTTATGTTTGCGTGTTCGGCTTTCACTTCATTCAACATAACTAACGGATAGTCCTTGGGAATAATATTTTTCCCTTCGTCCTTTTTTTTTGGTTTTGTTGTATTTTTGTACACTACACCACCATCAGTGAACAGAACACAGCACAGACGAAGAAGAAGAAGAAGAAGGGAACACAAAAATGAATTTTAACGAAATTGTTTCCACTTTGTCAGCCGGAAACCAAGGGTGAAATGTCCTCGTTGTGTGTTTGTTTGCTTTGACTTTATCCTTTTTCATACTCAATTCCAATTCAGAAGGTAAAGTGAGAGTGTAGAGTATAGGGAGAGGTGAAAAAAACCTCATCCTTTTCGCCACCTACATACATACCTATACATACATAAAGCTTGATGTCGTTTTTTGGTTTTGAGACTTCTGATTCTGTTGCCGCTGCTGCTAACATAACATTTCCGGTATGGTCAGAGGGACCGCGCGCTGCACGCGGAGAGAATTCATAGAGTTAACACGAAAGTTGGTACCGCCATGCTCCATCACATCCATAGTAGCGCAGCAGTGGTGAGGAGCTTTTCGTCCTTTTTTGAATGCTTGTTAATTCTAATTACTCCTGGGAGCGAACAACTAGGTATACCTATACATAGATTTACTCTGCTGATCCTTTTTTGGTTCTTATTTTGTATGATGTGAAAATGTGTGAGTAGAGTAAATTTATTGAAGGACGAAAGGATAATAGTGCGGTAGGGCGGGTTGGTGCGCGGTAAGTTCTCAAATCAAAAACTAAATGTCTCGTATAAATAAATGTTAATTGAAACTAAACAGTTGGATTGTGTGCTGTTGAACGTATGATTTTCTTCCTTTCTCTCCGTACCTTCATCTTTATATAGCACGCGAAAACTGAAAAGCTAACAAAAGGACTTGTGGAATGCATTCAAGAGTGAATTGCGTTTACTTACCTACCACACCAACCACACTAAAGTCCTTGTTGATAGTTTTGTTTTTGTTTACGTTTTCACTGTTTTCTTTGAAATTTATGAATTTTAAGGAAAAACATGAAGTGAAACTGATTTATGTTAAACACGATTGCAGTCATGAAAGAAGGCGGGGCGGTGGTGGGTGTAGTGTTTTGTTGTTGTACTACCAGTGTGTTCGTCTCTTTTTGAATTGTATGAGCAAAGTTGATATTACAATTCTTATGGAGGTACCGGTAGGTATTTCCGTTTAACTGTTTTGAAAATAATGGAAGAGAATTTATTTATTTTACCAACAACGAGGAGGAAATATTTAAGGTCCTTGTTTTTTTGTTTTCTTATACTTTTTCTTTTGTTTTTTCTTGTTAGAAAATGGTTCTTAATGTGAGTTATATTTTTCTTGTAACAATTAGATAAACATTTTTGACAACAACGAATTTTCTCAAGTACTTAGGAAGAAAGTTACTGGCACAAGTCATGTTTAATTTTGAAAGTAGGGAATTGCGTTTTTGGGGGAACTTTCCTTACAAACTTCCCATTGATTTTTAAAGTTGAAAATGTTGACATTTCGTGGTTTTCAAAAAGATGTTAACTTCAAATGTTATCCGGTGGGTGTTTTATTTGTAACTATAAGACTTCAAAAAATTCTCATGAACCAATCACAAAAATACATTTTGACGTCATAGCAAATTTGTAATCACTTTTGAAAAAATTTACTAACAGTTTTTTTTTTAATCAAAATAATTGAAACTGAAAAAATATATATATTTATCACCTCTAAAATTTTACGAACAATTTTACATCCAGAATAATTGCAGTCAACGAAAAATAATGTTTTTGGTTTCGGTGCGATTTTTAGAAAAATCGAATGGACAGTTCTTTTTTATTTAGAAATGAAATCATAGAAAATATTACTAAAATTGGTAAAAGAAGATTTTCGACTTTCGAATATTTTGACAAAAAATTAAGTTATTATTAACTTCAAACATTTTTTGCCATTAAAAAAAAACATTGCTGCAAATAGTTGGTTAAATTTTAAGAAAAATTTAACTGACATTTTTTCTACAAAACTGAAAACTACCAAAATTAACACTGAAATTTAAAAGATATGATTTTCAATTTGAATATCTTGAGAATAATTAAAGACATTGAATTAAAATGTATTTCATCATTCAAATAATATAGTCGTTTAAAAATATTAATAATTTTAAAAGATATGAAAAATATTTATATTGTAACTACAAGATTTGATCAAAATATAAAGATGTTTTCATAATTCAAAAAAAAAATTATTAAACCAATGAATTATTTACGTAAACTTGTCTCAAAGTTTCAACATCTGGAAGTATGACACAGATCATGCGTTAGAAAGAATTTTTACCAATCAAAGTTTATTTTTCTAATCCATAATAATTGAGTTTTATCGCTCAACGAAAAAAAAATCACAAGGCAATGAATTATTTTGAAAGAGGTTTAAAAAATGTTGCTCAAAATCTGAAAGATATTTTTTAATTGTAACAAAAAAAACTAGATTAAAATATGAAAATGTTTTCATAAACCAATGATTTACTTACATATACTTGTCTCACAATTTTAACGTCTGAAAGTATGAACAAAAATCATACGTTAACCAAAGAATTTAATCAGTTAACGAAATGTTTTCATCGGTCAATGAGAAAAATTCATAAACCAATGATTTATTTTCATATATTAATGATATTTCATAAAATTATGAAAAAAAACATATTAACTGATATATTTCATAATTTTTTATGAAACCTTTTCATTAAAAAAATGTTTAACCTACTTTTACAAAAATGTTTCAATAAATCGTCGCCGTTCTATCAAAACTCCCTAAGTCCATTTTTTGTGTTTTGAGATATTTGCATTTAAAGTTTGAAATCAATATGCAAATTAATAGATTTTGGGAGTTTTAATTCTTCATAATTTAAAAATGGTGCATCGTAGAGCTTAGGAAGTTTTGAGAAAACATAAATTTTGTCATTTGCATGAACTTGGTGTATTTATTTAATTTTTGCGGAAAATGGACTAAGGAAATATCTTTCATTAAATTATGAAAGTTTTCATTAAATTCAAGAAACCAAATCTTAGACTGAAAAAAACAAAGAGTATGAAGCGTTTCCATTAAAATATAAAACATTCATTGAAATAACAAAATTTTTTCGTTGAGCCAATTGGGCCAACGAAAAAAATAGTTTATGAAGCGGAAAAAATTCATAAACCAATGATTTATTTTCATATTTTAATGATATTTCATAAAATTATGAAGAAAACCATGTTTACTGATAAATTTCATAATTTGTATGTAAACTTTTCATTAAAAAATGTTTAACGTACTTTTATGAAAATGGTTTAATACATATTCATACATTATTCGTTAAATATCTTTTATTAAATTATGACAGTGTTCTTTAAATTCCCGAAATTAGTTCTGAGACTAAAAAACAACACTATGAAGCGTTTTCATTAAAGCATAAAACATTTGTATTACGAAATTACAAAATTTTTCGATGAGCCAGTTAAACTTTCGTTGGCCTTACAAAAAGAGTGTTTTACGTACGTTTATGAAAATTTTTCATTAAATATTCATGCAAAATTCGTAAATTATCTTCCATTAAATTATGAAATTGTTCATTAAATTCAAGAAATCAAATCTTAGACTGAAAAACAAAGAGTATGAAGCGTTTGACGTGTTTCATTAAATATTCATGCAAAATTCGTAAATTATTTTTCATTAAATTATGAAAGTGTTCATCAAATTCAATAAATGAAATCTTAGACTGAAAAAACAAAGAGTATGAAGCGTTTTAGATTAAAGTATAAAACATTCATTGAAATGACAACATTTTTCGTTAAGCCAATTAAACTTTCATTGGGCCAACGAAAAAAACAGTTTATACATCGAATTTTGTAGTTTTACGGAAAATATTATTTTTAATGTAAACACTTTGTAAAAGTGCACTCAAATATCTTGAGAACGAATAAATATAGCCTTAAAATTTGTTTCGTCTTGTAAAAAACACGGTTTTTAACACTGTAAAATTTTAAGAAAGATCAAATCAGGTTTTTTTTTCACCTAGAACGAAAAGCAAAAAAGAATTACTGCCCAAAACTAGAAAAAATGATTTTCGGCTTGAATATCATGAGACAAAATAACTTGGCACAAAAAATATACATCCCATACAAAATTTATACATTTCGAAGTTCCTTAAAGGACAATTCAGCTTTTTGAAAAACCTAAATTATTATGGGAAGTTGACAGTGTGAGTCGCATTCCAGTCATTTTTTTTAATATTAAATAGGTACTTTTAAAATATCAATATATCCTTGTGCGTTGAATTCACATACCAATAACTTTTTAAAAACATTCGTTTCTAACCTGCATTAAAAATTTAACAAACATATTTATGTGTATTTTATATATTTTTTTTTTGTTTTAATTTATAATAACAAATCCTTATTCTATGTTTAATTTGTTTTTCTATGTTTTTTTCGTTTATTTCCATTCATCTTGAAAATCTACCTGTGCACGCATGCGAATCCTTACAAAATAATAAAATTATTATCATAAAACTAATGCACTTAAAAAACACAAAACCAACTAAAATCTAAAAAACCATACAAAAATATAAACAAAAAACAAAAAAACCAGTTGCAATCAAAACAACTTATCCTCAATTTAAAGAGCCACCACTATTGGGACCAGGCGCTGGCTTTCCACCTTTTGGACCACCGGAATTTCATCCCACCACCCCAGAGAATTGGAAGGGTGCTCCTATACATCCGACTGGCCTAATGAAAGAACCACCAATAGCTGCCGGACGCAATGGACCAGTTAATTTTGCTGCAACAGGACAACAACAGGTATAAATATTTACTTATTCTATATCTATGTATGGGTAAACCTATAAAACTGTATAGGTTTTTAAATTTAGTATTTTACATCGTTTTATGTTCGTATGGAAAAGTTTTGTATCTATGGAATTGCATAAACATATTCAAGGATACGTATGTCCTTTTTTTTATATATATTTTGTATTCATTTTCACAGTCCAAATGCTGTTAGTCGAATTAGAAAAAAAGTGAAAAAAAGTTAAAAGGAATTAAGGTAATAGGTTTTTAGAAAATTTTTTTTGCAGATGATGATGTTTGTTTTTAATTTTGTCAAGTAATTTTAATGGGATCTAAAAAGGATCAAAAATATATATGTTTTTTATAATAGAGTGCACCTAACATATAGAGAAAATGATGCTTTAGTTAATGCAATTAAGGATTTAACAAGAATTTTATAATTAAGTACATATAACAAGAAAACTACAGGATGAATTTTATATTGGGATTTTAACTTAAGTTTGTTTTGAAAAATTATAGTACTTTCAATTCAAAAGTGAGATAATATTTTAAATTAACGGTGCGGTGGCAAAACTTTGCTTTTACCAGGAACATTTTTTGAAATAAAAGTTATAACTCGATAAAACGTCTCCTATATGCAACGCTAAAAAATCGTCTGAACGCTCATTAGATTAGATTTAGATTTAGATTGATTTTATTTAAACATACATTTTTAACAATAATATGGTTAGTACAATCAATATGATGCATGGCATTGCCGTCTGCCTGATTGACAACTAAAAGTATAGCTTTATATAGATTAAAAAAAAGAAAGTGCAGTTTAAGATTAAAACGCTTCATTTAAATGCTCATTAAAAAGTGACAATATGCAATGATTTGGAGTAAACTTCAATTTCCACGAATTTGTACCTTTTTTTCTTCGTTTCATTAATTTTTTAATCAAATTGAAGTGCGTCAGCCACTTGACATTAAAGTGTCACATCTTTTTCCATTTTAAAGAACTTTACGTTACTTTTTAAAAAAAATCCAAATTGGCCTAGTTAACAAACCACATTTTTTGAACAAAAACGGCAAAAAATGTTGGCGCATTGAACTTCTTTTGGTGTTTTTAATGCATAAAACAAGAATTTTTGGTCATATAGGCTAACATTAAAAACAACTCAACGCCACGTCTCCTGTTCAAATGACGAAATTACTGTCCTGAAATGTCAGAATTTTGAAAGAAGAATTTGTATAAACTGAAACGAAATAGAAAACGATACAGATTTTGAAATATCATCATGTGGTAAAATTAAATATACACACACAACTTTTAATAACTCCATGTTTTTGTATGAAGTACAATTTTTGATAAAATACTGAAAATTTTAAGAAAATTTCATAAAATTTAGTATACGTGTGTTTTTCTTAGAGGTATAGAACTAGATGTTGGCAACACTATTCTAACCTGCGGTGGCCATTTTGTATACTGTCAAGTGATATTTTAAACTTCCCATAGGAAGTTATTGTAATGGGTCCGATTTGTCAAGTTGAAAATTTTGACATTTCTCGACGTTTCAAGATCCCTAAAGTCGAAATAATAGATTTTTAGAAAGATGTCTGTGCGTGCGTGTGTACGTACGTTCGTACGTTCGTACGTCCGTACGTCCGTACGTTCGTACGTCCGTATGTCCGTATGTCAGTATGTCCGTACGTCCATACGTTCGCGTAGTTTTTTTCGTCATCCATAGCTCAAGAACCAGAGGAAATATCGACTTCAAATAAATTTTGCTATGCAGGCAGAAAGATGCAGAAAGTTCTCTCAAGAAAATTGCGTGGGTGTTTTTTTTTACCATAGCAGTTTAAAAAAAAGGTGAACATTTTGGTTAAACCTAAATATCTCATGAACCAATGACGCTAGAGACTTGAATTAAATTTTATATCATATATTGAAACGTGGTACAAAACGAGTATAATTTTGGAAAAAAAATCAAATTAACGGTTTATTTATAAATCAAAAAAAAACTAAAAAAAAAAAATTTACGACTAAAATATGATTTCATTTCCAAAACAATTAAAAAAAAAACAAAAGTTCGTAAAAATTGATTTTCGACTCAAATATCTTTTCAAAAATTTAAAATATCGGGTGATTTTTTAAGAGCTTGAGAACTTTTTTTTAAAAAAAAACGCATAAAATTTGCAAAATCTCATCGATTCTTTATTTGAAACGTTAGATTGGTCCATGACATTTACTTTTTGAAGATAATTTCATTTAAATGTTGA
Organism: Eupeodes luniger; assembly: GCA_951509635.1. Classification (NCBI taxonomy): domain Eukaryota; kingdom Metazoa; phylum Arthropoda; class Insecta; order Diptera; family Syrphidae; genus Eupeodes; species Eupeodes luniger. The sequence continues at coordinate 55,642,413 of OX608073.1, forward strand.
CCGCGGCTGCGTCTTAGGTGGTCCATTCGGAAAGTCCAATTTTGGGTAACTTTTTCGAGCATTTCGGCCGGAATAGCCCGAATTTCTTCGGAAATGTTGTCTTCCAAAGCTGGAATAGTTGCTGGCTTATTTGTGTAGACTTTAGACTTGACGTAGCCCCACAAAAAATAGTCTAAAGGCGTCAAATCGCATGATCTTGGTGGCCAACTTACCGGTCCATTCCTTGAGATGAATTGTTCTCCGAAGTTTTCCTTCAAAATAGCCATAGAATCGCGAGCTGTGTGGCATGTAGCGCCATCTTGTTGAAACCACATGTCAACCAAGTTCAGTTCTTCCATTTTTGGCAACAAAAAGTTTGTTAGCATTGAACGATAGCGATCGCCATTCACCGTAACGTTGCGTCCAACAGCATCTTTGAAAAAATACGGTCCAATGATTCCACCAGCGTACAAACCACACCAAACAGTGCATTTTTCGGGATGCATGGGCAGTTCTTGAACGGCTTCTGGTTGCTCTTCACTCCAAATGCGGCAATTTTGCTTATTTACGTAGCCATTCAACCAGAAATGAGCCTCATCGCTGAACAAAATTTGTCGATAAAAAAGCGGATTTTCTGCCAACTTTTCTAGGGCCCATTCACTGAAAATTCGACGTTGTGGCACATCGTTCGGCTTCAGTTCTTGCACGAGCTGTATTTTATACGGTTTTACACCAAGATCTTTGCGTAAAATCTTCCATGTGGTCGAATTACACAAACCCAATTGCTGCGAACGGCGACGAATCGACATTTCACGGTCTTCAGCAACACTCTCAGAAACAGACGCAATATTCTCTTCTGTACAGTGTACAGCGTACAGTGCGCATTCGTGTGGTTGGTTTGATGTCCAATAAAGTAAACTTAGTGCGAAACTTGGTCACAATCGCATTAATTGCTTGCTCACTTGGTCGATTATGTAGACCATAAATCGGACGTAAAGCGCGAAACACATTTCGAACCGAACACTGATTTTGGTAATAAAATTCAATGATTTGCAAGCGTTGCTCGTTAGTAAGTCTATTCATGATGAAATGTCAAAGCATACTGAGCATCTTTCTCTTTGACACCATGTCTGAAATCCCGCGTGATCTGTCAAATACTAATGCATGAAAATCCTAACCTCAAAAAAATCACCCATTATTAGGCTTTAAATAAATTTTATTTTATAAAAAATATTATTTTCAAAATTCGGTAAAATTTTGAGAAAAATCGATTTGACAGTTTTCTTACAAAAAATAAAAACCTAAAAAAATATTAATAAAAGTTGGTAAAAATTTATTTTCTACTCAAATATCTTTTCAAAAATTTGAGATATTGGCTTTAAATTAATTTTATATTATAAAAAATACAAGAAAATTGCGTGGGTGATTTTTTTTACCATAGCAGTTTAAAAAAAAGGTGAAAAATGTTGGTTAAATATCTCATGAAACAATGACGCTAGAGACTTGAATTAAATTTTATATCATATATTGAAACTTGGTACAAAACGAGTATATTTGTGGAAAAAAATCCAATTAACGGTTTTTTTATAAATCAAAAAAACAGAAAAAAAATGTATGACTAAAATATAATTTCATCTCCAAAACAATTTAAAAAAAAAACTTAAAAAAAATTAATAAAAGTTCGTAAAAATTGATTTTCGACTCAAATATCTTTTCAAAAATTTAAAATATTAGGCTTCAAATAAATTTTATTTTATAAAAAATATTATTTTCAACATTCGGTAAAATTTTGAGAAAAATCAAATTGACAGTTTTTTACCCAAAAATAAAAACCTTAAAAAACATTACTAAAAGTTGCTAAAAATTAACTTTCAACTCAAATATCTTTTCAAGAATTTAAGATATATGCTTTAAACTAATTTTATCTTTTAAAAAATATTGTTTTCAATATTCAGTAAAATTTTGAGAAAAATCAAATTGACAGTTTTTTTACAAAAAAAAATAAAAACTAAACAAAAATTAATAAAAGTTGCTAAAATTTGATTTTCGACTCAAATATCTTTTCAAGACTTTAAGGTATTGGCTTTAAACTAATTTTATGTTATAAGCAATATTGTTTTCAATATTCGGTAACATTTTGAGAAAAATCGAATTGACACTTTTTTTACAAAAAATAAAAACCTAAAAAAAAACCAATACTAAAACTTAGTAAAAATTTACTTTCGTTTTAAATATCTTTTCTAAAATTAAAAATATTGGCTTCAAATTTATTTTATCTCACAGAAAATATTGTTTTCGACGTTCGGTACATTTTTTATAAAAATCCAATAGTCAGTTTTTTCATAAAAAAATAAAATCTACAAAAAATAGTACGCATAATTGGTAATAATTGATGTTTGGTTTTCGATATCTCGTGAACAATAGAAGATATTGACTTCAAATTAATTTCATTCATCCAATTTGTATTTGTTATATAAGAAAGAAATAATAATGCCACTAAAATGGGTTTTCAACTAAAAATCTCGTTAACAAAAAAATAATTTCGAAATCAAACTATTTCATTATATGCAAAATATTATTGGTAGTTTTCAAATTTTTAAGAATAATTCAACTGAGAACTTTTTTAACACAACACGAAAACCTACAAACTTTTAAGCAAGACAAATCGACAGACAGGATTGGAAGTTATCAGTGTGGGTCTCATCCCAGCCTCTTTTTAAACTTGGTCTTTTGTTGGCTTGTTCTTTTTAGATTTTAAAATATTTCTTTCTAAGAAGAGTTCTAAATGTCTATTAAAACTAATGTTCGTTTACTTTTAAAGTTTACATGCTCATAGCTTTTCCATCGACATTTTGGACATTCAGAATTCATAAGATAATAGACTCCATTAAACCATGAAAGTAGAGTTAGGCCTATTAAGTTTATCTGTGGACTGAATTCTGTTTACCCAATTAAATTCGCTTTATATGTTAATCATATCCTGAATTAGTGAGTGATATTTTTGCTGCAAAACATTCACCAATTTTCTTCAACTACTTTTACTTCAATTTTGTCCTTGATTTCTTAATTTTATTCTTATAAAGTTACCAAAGCTCAAAATCCTATCAAAAAAAATTAGTAAGTCCTTATAATGAATGGTTTATTGCCAAGTAATTTGAAGTTAACTAACCATAAATTAGATGCTGCAAACAAATTTGTTTAAGTTTTTTTGACTACTGAGCTTTATTAGTTTAAAGCAATTAAATGACTTTCTGAAAAAAATTAAAAACTCCTGATTTTAAACAATTAATTAACAGCAAATTATATTCTCAGAAATACTGCAAAATATATCGGTATTTAAAAAAATGGGATACGTTATACTGACTGTTTTCGATAACTTTTTTTTGAACGCTGGGGCCTTATTATGAGGTTCGCGGCGGATCGGTTTCAATTCGACCTTTCAAACTCGACTCGCTTCGTATTTCCTTATTAACGAATTCGCGGCGAAGCGAAAATAGTTCTTCCTATATTCCAGTAATTTGACTTTTTTTTCCTATATTCCAGTGATTTGACAGCTTTCCACAAATTTTGTTTTGTTTTGATTGAATTTATGAAATTTGTGGTGATTTATTCAAAATTTTATATTTTATTGTATATTGTGGATAAATTATAAGAAAATTAAAATAAAGCTAACTCACATTTTTATATAATTACAATCAAGAAAGAATTCACGAAATCGAACAGTGAATAGTTGTGAACACTCTTTCACCTGTGAATCCGCCAAAAAAAAGCTGTCGGATTTCAACTCGCCAACAAACATTATGACATTTCAAATTCGCCCTCCAATTTGGTCGAATTCAAATCGAAGAAGGCAAAAGCGAAAGCAATAATTGAAAAATAGCAAACTCCCTAGTAAAACGATTCGCCGCGAATCCCATAATCAGGCCCCTGACGGCGGCGGCGCGTGGCGGGCAATCAGCGTTTTTGCGATGAGACTTCCTTACAGCTTCTGTAACTTTTTAATCATAAATCAATAATGTTTTTGGTTACATAAAATATCTTATATTTAAAAGTTCGTGTAGTATTTTTTTCAATATATTTTGATACCTCTAATATTGTAGGCCAAATGGCGCACTTCTATAGTGGAGAGTGAAAAATGTGTCTACATGATTTTAAACCACAAATAAAGTATGCCCTAAAATAAAAAGATGTATACGTACTTCCAAAGGAAATGTATCAATAATTTAAAGTAAATCAATTGAAAATTGTTTGAGTTTGAGTCTAGTAAACTTTAAAAAATCGCACTATTGAGATAAACGCGTTCGAAGCTTTGAGTAGTTTTAAATTAAGAATAATTTTAGGATCCTTTTATTATTAAAATTTCAAAAAACCGAGTACCTTAAGGTTTTTCCTGACCATAATCTTTTGCAACATAATTTTTGAGGTCCTAGCTTATAATTTAATATTTAAAAATTTATTTGTCTAAAATTGTCCTTTAGCGTATTATATAAAAGCCTAAAATAAACTTACTAAATTGTTCTTACTTTATTGTTTTTATAGGGCGCCGTCATGATGGTTTATGGACTTGATCAGGAAACATCGAACACAGATAAATTATTTAACTTGGTCTGTTTGTATGGAAACGTTGCCAGGGTAAGTTTCACTTATATAAAATTTCAATAACAAAAATTAAGATTAAAAAAACCTCACAACTTCTTGTCTTATTAAGTTAAATTGCAACAATTAAGTCCCTTAGTTAACCCCTATCATAAGGACATCATCACACTCAAAAAATGTCTCTATATCTCCTTGATTTTAATTTAAAGTCTCTTTTTGAAAATGTCGTCTACCGCATTATCCTGTTTCTTCTTTGATCTCTATAGATTAAATTATCTCGAGATGAAAAATTATGTCACCTTTAAGTTGAGCAGTTTCAATAACAATTTTCTTCTTGAAGGATCCTTAAGTGAAAGGAAAAAAATATACACATATACATGTATGTATATAAAAAAGGATAAACTCCATTAAATTGACATTTGTGCGAACGTTAATATGGAAAACATCCTGTTTAAGTTGAAAAATCCTACGAGTTTTTTTTTCTTTTTTTTTTTTTTGTATTTCCTGATTTGTTATCAAGGATCTGGTGCTGCTGGTGCTGGTGTTGTTGGTGGGTAGGTACTTGTATTTATATAAAATATGTAAGCACAACATCGTTAAGTGTGAAGAAAATGTTTTCCTTTCATCTGTCACCGCAGGCGATTATTTGTGTGTGTGTGGTGTGCTAAAAGAATCACTTAAATTTTTGTTCTCTTTTTTTTCAGTTGGTCCTACATCACCGACAATGTGTCTAAACATACAATAAATACATATCCTTGTAACTTTTTTATTTTTATTCTCTAAAATTGTATAAAATTGTTTCCTTTCGACATATGTAGTCCATAGAGGTACCTAACCCCTACCCCTAACCTATATTATTATATATTTTATTTTATGTATTCCAACCAAGTAGTACAGGTACTTGACTTCTTGATAAGATAATGGAAAATAATGAGATTGTATAGGGAAGAAAAAGAATTATATTTATTATGTTTACCTTAATATAAACAATCCTTTTTTTTGAACAATGTAATTTTGTATCATCAAATACCAGAAATACTATACACACGTCAGTCATGTCACTCGTCTTCTCGTTGTCCTCCTTGGCCTCTATATGGCCTCCTTGGACCGTTTGGTTATGGGCTTTGAGAGTTTTATTTCAAAATACCTATGTCCTTTCTGTTTATTTTTTTCTGGAAAAACGAGAGAGAGATATGAGATCCTTGACTTTGTTTTGTTTGGAAAACAAACAAACAAAACAAACGGGAAATAAAAATTTGACATCTTATATGGCCAAAATGTTTATATGTAGAGGTAACCTTTATAGGACTTTATGGCATATGGCATACCTATTTATATGTATGGTATGTCGAAGGACTAAAAGGGTTCTCGTAAAAAATAAAAGTTTGGTTATGGTTCTTTGCCTTTTTTTTGTGTTGATAAATGGATTATTGTGTGTGCGTGTTTTTGAAAATTGATGGATTAAGTGAGTGTAAATAAAAATATACACGAGTATGTAGAACTTAGGAGCCTATACGACCTATCTAACTGTATTGGACATAAAAGTTTAAGAGTATATTTATGAGATAAATATCGACTGAATTGACAAACAATATTACAAAGATTAAACTAGAAAATTCAGTAAATAGGATGTGTATGTGTATATCAATAGATTAGAAAGTTTATTGAGTGAAAACAGAAATTTTGCACTCTGATGGAAGTCACAGAGGCTTAGTGTCTAAAACTTTTCATATTACAAAGGACAAGACTAGAATTTCAGGTTAAAAATGTATTATCATTCGTTGTTTTATGTTTTTCTTTCAATATTTTAAACAAGACCTTTCTTTTCAATCGATATTTAGTGGAAAAATCTAGAGGATTTTATCGACGAGTTTGTAACTTATATTGCCACATACGACTTTGGTAACCTCTAAGTTTTAAACCATGGCTTATGTAGTGAGATTTATGACGAAATTTTTCTGTTTTTCTTGATGAATGAAAATCTATACATATATTTTAAATAAGAAAGTCAGTTTGCTTGTTTGTTTGTTTGTCCGTTCTTCACGTCACAACGGAGCAATATTATCATATGATTTTTTGGGTGGAGGTACTTACGAAGCTACTTTTTACAGCAGTACAATATCTCATTGGAAGGTCATTGGAACAGATCCGTCAGTAACACTTTAATTAGTTATTTCATATATTATTTTCTTAGAACACTAATTAATAGTATATCATTAGGTGCTGCCTGCTTTTGAACCTTCCGTCGTTGCCTATCTTCAGACGTTTTTTCTGTGTTGAAGCAATATTAAAAATAGGAGATGGGCGGTTAAAAACCGATGCCGAGGGCTATAATGGAGTATTTGTCAATATGCACGGACTCAGAACAGAGCATTTAATCCGCAGTACAGTTTCTTTACTTCCTTGAGCTGTCCGGGATGCCATCATATAAACTGCAATTGAAATTAGGCGTGCCAATAACGTCTTCATATTTTAGCAGAATTAAACAGAGCTTACTTTTATGTAGTGTTTTTATTTTACTATTACTAACGTGATTTATCTGGCCAGGGATGATTGTACCGGCTTATATCCACGTTTGGTGTTGAATAACGTATTCAATAGTAGGGGTCAAAATCTAGAGGATTTTTTCGACGAGTTTGTAACTTATATTGCCACATATGACTTTGGTAACTTCTAAGTTTTAAATTATGGCTTATGTATTGAGATTTATGACAAAATTTCGCTGTTTTTCTTGATGAATGAAAATCTAAATAATCTAAATAGGAAAGTCAGTTTGCTTGTTTGTTTGTTTGTCCGTCCTTCACGTCACAACGGAGCAATATTATGACATTATTTATTTGGGTGGAGGTAGTTACAGTTACGAGGCTACTTTGTACAGCTGTAAAATATCTCATTGAAAGGTCATTGGAACAGATCCGCCAGTAACACTTTAATTAGTTATTTAATATATTCTTTTTTTAGAACACTAAATAGTAGTATATCATTAGGTGCTGCCTGCTTTTGAACCTATCATCGTTGCCTATCATTTGGCGTTTCTTCTATGTTAAAACAATATTAAAAACAGGAGATGACCGGTTAAAAACCGATGCTTATTGCTATGATGGAGTATTTGTCAATAGGCATGGACTCAGAACAGAGTATTTTATACCCAGTAGAGTTTCTTTACCTACTTGAGCTGTCCGGTGTGCCATGCAATTGAAATTCGACGTGCCAATAACGTATTCATATTTTAGCAGAATTAAGCAGAGCTTACTTTCGTGTAGTGTTTTTATTTTACTATTATTGACGTTATTTATCTGGGAAGGAATGCTTTTGCCAGCTTATATCGTCGTCAGGGTCGTTTTCTCCTCAAGAAAGTGTTCCAAGCACTTTCAAACAAATGGTCGCCTGTTTTGGGCATAGGTGGCAATGTGGCTTCCATTGGGACATGATAAACGTAAAGTGGTCAATTCGGAATGTTTTTCGTGAAATATGGGGAAAAAATAGAAGACTTCGAAACCCCCCAACCCAAAAAAAAAATGTATTTAATGGCACAAAAAGTTAAATTGATGGGTAATCTGCTGAATAGCCTTGCATTGTAGTCAAAGTCTACTTCTTGTTCCCACATCGAAAATATATTTTTTGGACAATAATTTTGTACGCTAACAAATTTTTTTAATATTCTAACGTGGAGTGGTAAAATTGTTTCGAAAACGAGATAATATATCTTATAAATGTTACAAAATACAAAAAAACTACGTATACGCCACATTGTACTCTCCATTGTTTTACTGGTAATTTGATCCCGCATACGGTTTCAGCTTAAGTTAATATAAAATTTTGCGTCTGTAAAAACGTTGCCTTCTTTCCTGCAAGGTATTATTTGACACAAAGTTTCATTTATAAATCGCCCATAAAAACATAAAGGGCAATAAGAGCCAACCTTGTAGAACTCCACTTTTATTTTGGAATCCATTTCTTTATTTTAATTTACTTGATAAAAAAACTGTAAGAAACAAAATGTCTTCGTAAATAAATTCAATTTTTAATGACAAAAGAGATAATTTAGAACACTAAGAAAAACAAAAAATTTCGGGATTATTACATTCCTTCTTTGAATGTTTTAATTTAAAAAAGGTCTTAATTTAATAAAGAATTTGTGGTAATTTATTTTTTAAACCCAAGTCCGATTGTGTATCATAGGTTTTTCATCATTTTATCTATAGAAAATCCAATCCAATTTCTATTTTGTGTTCTAATATCTTAATCCATCACAAAAAGGACTCCTTCTGTGATAACTGATAAGTCAAAAATAATCACCTTGTCAATGATAATATCCTCCTCATGTATCAAAGTAAAAACAAAAAAAAAGAATTCTTACGTCAAAAACTTTGTCCTTCGCAAAGTTAAATGAGAACTTTCCTATAACAAATCTGTCCCTAAAGACGCAATTTTTCTGTTCACAATTGCATATAATTAATCGATAGACGAATATATATATTATAGACAAAAAACAAAAACTCTATGGGGCAATAGAGATGAAAATAAGGACCAAAATAATACCACCATTTTACTCATTTTATACCTTTCAGTCTTCTTCTTTTTCCGCTTTTTGGGTGTGTGTGTGTGTGTTTATGTCCAAATAATGTTCACGTTCTCTTATCAATCACTTTCAAGCTACTTTTTTGTTGTTGTTGATTTCGTCCTTTTTTCAATTTCAACCCTATCTTCCTAACCCCCCTCCTCTTTTGTGTCTTCATCATCAACACTCTAATCATTATCATCCTTCTTTTCATCGTCCTTGTCGAAGTAGCTCCTGATGCTTCATCCTTTCGAAAGAAAAATAAGTAAAAAAAAAAGAAAACGAAGAGTTGCCATCATTGTGTTTGACTGGAGTTTGGATCATTTTGTCATGATGAAGCATCGAGACTACGATTGAATGGACAGCCAAATTGATAGCTATTCAATCAACAACATTTCCATCAGTTTTATTCTCTCTCGTCTCACTGTCTTTCTGTCCCTATGTCTGTCTTATTCTCTGAATGACTGGAAAACTGGGATAAGTATATACGTATATATACATTTTTGGGTTTTTCATTTTAAGTAAGGTATATCTTCCTTTTAGTCCTTCTGTCTGTTTGGTCAAATTATTTCCAATCAATCCTCGAGATGCATATTATCCAAGTTGATGTTATTTTTTTTTTTTTTTTTTTTTTTTTTAATGGTTTCAAAAACTTAGCTATATAATAACATCCTTTTCGTATAAACATAAATATATATCTAGTAATTCATCCTGGGAGAGATATTAGTTTCAATTAGGGATCAAAAGAAAGAGAGACAAGGAGTTATATAAAATGAATTGAAATCTGCTGAACCTTACAAAATCAAACCCAATGATGAATTGAGTCTCTTTTAATTGCAATTTTAAGTCTGTCTCTTTTTTTTTAATTCTATACTATCGTCATCATCATCATCAGGAGCAGGATATCGTCCTGGTCCAATGGTTGAATGAAATCATTTTCTTTTGAAAATAAAAATAAATGCATTTTTTTTAATATACGTAGGACCTTTTATTGGCTTCAAAGTTTGAATTTTCATATAAATAAAAATTAATTAAATATAAATTTTCATATAAAGAATTGGGCCAATATTATGAGAGAAAGGATATAAAAGGAAAAGGATTTGACGAATAACCAGGATAAAATTTGATGATGAATTACATGTCAAAAGGCTGAAACTTTGTTTTTGGAAAGATGAGAAAAAGTTCTTACCAAATATGGAAAAGCATCCAAGGACCTTGCATACTTTTAGTCTTAAAAGTGTCCTTTTATATACATATACTTGCCCTTATTCACCTTATCTTTCTGCATCCAAGGATTATTTTTTTCATTTTAATTGGAATTGTAGATTAAATCTTAATTATGTGTAATATCTTTGCCACATTAAGGTATAGTGTACATAATTTAAATCATTTAATCGCATTACAAACTGAATTTGTATGTTTCAATCGAATAAAAGCCAATTATCCTTGAAACCCATACATACAAACATTACATTGCAAGTACTTTGTTCGACCACCAGAAACAGTTGCAGCAAACATTATACGAGTATGACAGAAGAGACTCATTTTAAACTCAAGTTGTGCACTTCCGCTCTTGACTGGGATATACAAAATTATCAGTAGCGCCATCTCTTGATACAAATTGGATACTCAATTATATATTATGTTCGTATGTGTTTTGTGTGTACCTACTTACACTTGTTGTAAGTGTTGTATTTAACCACAATATCACCTGTCAACAACAGTTTAAACAGCATGGTGGTAATTTAAACTATCTTAATTAAGCCAAAAACGGCCAATGGGCCAACGACACCGAAGCGACGGACATAACGCATCCAACGTCCCACTCCGATGTGTTTTTGTTGTTTTTCTGTTTGTTATTTAAATTTTGAATACTTTTTTCGTTTCACGTATTTTTATTTTTTCGTTCATTCTTTGTTTCTCTACTTTTTTTCATAAATTAATTATTAATATCGAATTCGATTAACTTTTTGTGTCATTTTGAAGTCTTTATAGAGGTTGGTTTGGTATTCTACCTTCATATATCCTCGACTGTGACATGTTTTCAATTAAGGGATAGCACTTTCAGTAAATTGATTGGGGGTTGTCTTCTGGGCTGATGTGGATTTATGTTGTCGGAAGTGGTATTTTTTCGATTTTTCTTTTTTTGTTCAGTTTCGCATGTTTTCCCACATTCTGCTTTAATGTTCCAAAGAACATTCTTTAAGGAAAAATAAAATAATGGACCTTCTACTTGTATTTCCCACATTTTTATCTTAGAATCCCATATGTGGGATTTTCACAAAGCAAATTTTCAACTGGAAGGCCGATAATCGTTCAAGTAATTGATAGTCGTCGGTACAGATATAGCAACATTTTAAGCAAATTTCAAAGTTTTTCTTCGTCTTCAGTTATATTTCAAAACCTAATTTGTGGGATATTCGATAAAAATCATATCGAAAAACTCATTGAAACGTCATTTAACGTCAGCTAGTTTTAGGAATTTTTCGAAACTTATATTATCGTGGAATTTTTTTTTCAAGGTCTCAGAGTTTTTTCACCTAATTTGTGGGATATTCGATGAAAATCATATAAAAAAACCCATTGAAACGTCATTTAATGTCAGCTAGTTTTAGGAATTTTTCGACACTTGTATTATCGTGGAATTTTTTCTTCAAGGTCTCAGAGTTTTTTCACATCTCATTTGTGGTATATTCAAAACATTTCTTGACGAATTTAGAAAATATATCCCTAATTTACCACTCAAACAATTAAATCTTTATTATATACTCGTATGTGGTTGGAACTATTTTTCAGTTTGCATATTTTTTTTTTGTTGAATATCCCACGAGGCTCTTTACCCTTGAAAAAGAGCTCTGAAATCGAAAATAAAACCTTGTAGTTAATTTACTTACGAAACCATTAAATTATCGGAGACCAATGAAGTTGTTATCATGTTCATAGTTTATAACCCACAAATAAAATGCTAACAATTTTGTCAGTTCTTAAATATTTTGAAACCTTGCATTTTCAACACCCCCCCCCCTCCCTTTAAACATTTATGCCTTAAAAATCGCACTTTCTTACCCTTGAACTCAATTTTGGACGTAGTTCTAAGAATAGAGATTCGTTTTAAAGCGACACTTCAAGAATGTTAAATGCTTCACCCAACCCCTCAACTTTGTTTTTTTTTTCTTGCCATTTTGATATTCAGAACTTTAATACCAATGTGCCAGTTGGTGTCTCTACTTAAATCTTTTCCTTTTGTCTCCTGTGTAAGGTTCATAATAATCCTTAAGTATGCGCCAATTATAAAAACAAAATTATAACGAAACACTGAAATCAAATGTGTCACTTTTTTATCAGTAACTGACTTGAAATCCCATACGTTAATTTTTTTTTCGAATATCCCACAAACTATAAGATGTCGAAGTCTTTATTTTAAGTTCAATTTATATCTTGTGCAAAAACATACTTCACAAAAATCAGAATAAAATAAAAAATATGGTTGCCTGTAAAATCGGTTTTACGGGCGAAGATTTTACGTGACAACGTCTTTTTCTCGGTAGAATATTTATTGATATGAATATAATTAAATTGCACAATAGGAACAAGGAATTGAATGAAAATAAGAATTGCACAAATTTTAACTATAGAAATATATTTTGTTTACTAAAACTTGTATTATGACGCTTTCTTGTTTTTCCAACGCCAAGAACGTTCGAGAAAGACAAAGACAGAGACACAAGCATGCGCCGATTCAATGCGCCTAATTCTCTAGTGCTGCGCGCGCGGCAGACCGATCATAGTTGAGTGGGAGAGAGACGCAAGGCATTCGGCGGGCCTCTCTCTCGTTCGGTGACTCATCGTAACGTTACCGGGCGTTACACTTTTTCATAAGTGACTCCCAGCCGCAACCTAATTTAAGACGTTGTCACGTCAAAAAGATATTGTGTTTTCGTATTGATCAAATTTTCTCAGCCTATGATGTATGTGTGGGATATTCGCACAAAATTTAAACAACTTTAAAAGTCAAGTTGCCTTTCTTTAAAAATTGCATTTAGACTTTTAATAAATGTCCAATACTTTTGATTGGTTTGTTTCATATAGGTTATTTTAACCATATTTTATGATGGGATATTCATAAGGAAATTGTTAAAATTTTGTAAAGTTAAGGTTTATGTCCACAATTGAAATACAGAAATCTTTACCATTCACTGAAGTCAGAGTTTAAACAAAAATTTGATTAATTACTGAACTTACTGAACATTTTTTCGAATATCCCAAACACGACAAGGTCATATCACAAATCCTTTTTAAACTTAAAAAAAGTATACTTTATTTAGACATGCGTTTATTCCTCTTTTTGAAATATTTGTTTTAGGGTTTATTGATTCCCAGAACTTTATTTGTACCGAAATAATTCTCAGAATTGTTTTTGAAATGCATTGGCTAATTTATGGAAACCAAGACTATTGAAATGGAAAACTTTTCGTCCGGACATCCCACAAATGAAGCCCTAAAAGATTCTTATGATTTTCACAAATTATAATTACTTGAACTTACTTGTTTCTAACTGTTTTGGAAAATATAGTATCTTCGAATATCCCACACACGCGGTGTTGGGATTTTGAAGTTAGTATTGAAAATTCCTTCTTAATTTTCAACTACAGTATATTCTATTAAGCCATGAATTTATTCATACATTTGTTTACTTCTGATGGACAAGATTTAAGTGATTTTTTAAATTGTGTGGTCGATTCTTTGGAATATCCCACAAAAAATCCCACATTTGTTATGATTTCTTAAAATTATAATAATAAAATTTTGTTCTTACTTGTTTCTGACTATTTTGGAAAATGAAGCATAGGTACATTCCTCGAATATCCCACATACGAGGTGCTGGGATTTTGACGTTAGTATTAAAAATTCGTTTTGGATTTCCAAAAACTATAATCTATTCATCAAAAGATTTATTTATTTACTTGTTAAATTTGTAAGTTTTAGAGATTTGTAGTACCTTTTTTGTGGGTTATTCCAAAAAAAATGCAATTAAATGAAACACCTTTTTTATTTTGATTTTAATTGTGTGGTTAGCTTTTTGGAAACTAGGCATATGCAAAGAGCACACTTTTACTACGAATATCCCACAAATGAAATGGTCAAATTTCCTATCTTTTTTCTAAAACTATATTCATTACATTTTATTTAAACTTGTTTGTGACTATTTTGGAAAATAAAGCATTTTTTCTGCGAATATCCCACATAAGTATACAGTGCTTAGATAAATCCCAAAGCACACAAGTGTTTCTAAAGATAAAAATTAATATTGCATTTTCTTTGAAAAAATATTTCCATATCAATGTGTTCCATCATATATATTAAACAAAAAGGCAAACTTCCATAATTATTACAATAAACCTCAGCAAATTGCTATCCTCTTTTCTTTTTCTTTTTTGCAACCATCATCGCATTAACTCTTTATGCCCATATCGTTTATTCAAAATGAATCCCAAAAGACCCAAAGACCATTAACTTTTTAGATGAGGATTTTTACATTTGAAGTAACGATAACTGCTGTGCCGCCGACCATGATTGGGGTGATGAAATTAATAACATCAAAAAATGTTGAAATAAAAGTTACAAGAAAAAATAAAACCCACCCAAGGTTATACATATATCCTTTTGTATATCTATAGATGTATATGTATATTTATATTAGCGCTTAGTGTTATATCCTGAGTTTATTTTTATTTTTTCGCCCCCTGGTTCGAAGTATAGAATAAAAGAGGTCACGTTAAGCAATTAACTCTTCAGCTTTAGTAAAGAAATATAAGGAGCAGCGAAAAATATTATATCCTTTCGTATTATACAACACGTAATATGATATCCTTTTTGATACTTGGTGGAAGTGTTTTTATTTTTTGTTTGTTGTTGGTTCTTGTTTTGTGTTGGAATCAAAACACAAAGTGTTATATTTAAAGAAGTATCTATATTTAAAAAGTCTTATTTCATTTTATACAGAATTAAATCTAAAGGACACAGAGATGTAAAAACAGGATTAGAACCAATTAGACAGGAGGGAAAAAAAGGCTAATTGTACAATTTAAATTTTTCTTTTTGTTGAATGGTTTTTGAAAACTTAAAGAAAAATTGAGAAAAACAGCAGTCCAAAGAAAGATTTGCGTATTAAGCAATGCGATTAACATCAATCATAATCTTATGAACTTAATCAAAGGATTGCATGACTTCAAGCATAAAGAAGAAAAAAGCCTGCTTATCCTTTTATCCTGTTTTTAAGTGGCTCGATTATAATTTTCTGAACTTAGTTTTTCTTCAAGCTTGTTAAAGTTAATCTTTTACGACATTTAATTTTTCTTGAAGAGGTATTGAAATGTTCTATGATAATTAAATTTGACATCTGTCAAAATTACATTTTGAAAAATGGTTCAATTCGCAATATCCCGCGAACTCCTCAGGTCCTCATTCCTTAAAATTATTGAAAAATGAATTTACTTTTCCAACATCATACAAGATCCTTAGTTCAAGAAATTAAGACTTGAAAAGTTATTGAGTTCTTCTTCGACTAAACCATCTCAGAAACTAAAAAATTACAAAAAACTTGGTTTCCCGAGGAAGTTTGTCCCATTTTATTAAAAAATAAGATATTTTGTCTAAAACAATTGAAATCACACAATTCAATTAGTTTCTTAAAGTATAGAATACAATTGGCTTATGATCAGAAGCTAATTCACCTCCAACGCCCCCATTTAATCTATTAGGCAATACCTTCACTTGGATTGACTTCATCGAAGTCGCCTGTCGATCAGGTCCTCCGACAATTCCATAATCCAACACATTATCCCCCCGAGTTTTTTCAATCGGACTTATGATTTCCGGTTTCATGCTAGAGCCCAATTTAGTCAAGCCCATCACTGTGTTCGGTGCACGATTAAAATCTCCCATTAAAATCCATGTCGCTTGGGGATGCACTTGATTCATAAAGCGATTAATTTCATTCAATATCAAATCCGCTTCATTTTGAAGTGTTGGTTCCGTGTGGAGCGTAAAGAAATACGAATTCCCAATTCGAATACCAAGTGTTGGTCGATTTACGAAAAGCCTGTCATCGCATTCGGCTTCTTCTTTATTTTTGGAATTTCGACGAGTCTCCGGTGGAAGAAGGAAAACCTCGGTAGCACGTTCTCTCGAAACTATTGCCATGTTTTGTTTTTTCGTCTGTGCCCGATCAGAAGTTGGACAAGTTCTATCGTAATAGTAAACATAATAAGTATTTTCCAACATCATTTCAGTAATCCCATTTCCAGCTATATCGATTTCGTTTTCCTGGTATCTTCCACTAACATGTCCAATTATTAAAACTTTTGCCAGTGGTGTTGGCATCTTGCCGGCTTCTTGAACTCCCATAACATCAATAGTTTCACTGTCCATTATGCGTTTGACCGATTTCCAGCGATCTCCATTTGTATTCCAAGAAGCAATTTTAAAATTATGAACATTACGAATCTGTGCTGCAGTCAAAACTAAGCAAGATATGAATACTCCAAGAAACGAGTGTATTAACTTTAAAACAATTGAAAAATATATAAATCAAAAAGTAAATAAATATAAACAAAATTAGAGACTTACTAGCATCTTTGTCTTTTTCGTCTTCCTTGAGTAGCAAACTTCGACTATTCTACAGTTTGCTGATTCTGCCTCTTTTATAATCAGTAATTTGTTTTCTTATGCTCATTTGATGTTATCAAATCATTAATAAGAAAGTGCCAATCTTAATTTAGGGTCAATAGGTCAGTTCATCAATTGTGTTCTCTTTTGCAGAAACTACCTTAACTCAAAAATTGTTGCCTAAATTGATACCTATTAGTGATAATTTTTGATAGTCGAAATGAAATTTGATTATTAAAATGAATTCTCTTTGAGTTTCCAAAGAGATTCAATTATTAAATATGTGGACGTAGAACAGGGTGTTTCTTATTTTGATATAATTTCGTTAAAATAAATTATTAATTCCAGGTCCAGAGGTCAAATTTTTGAAGTAAATTCAGCTATGTTCTAACAATAACACGTCGAATATTAGATTCTGATGCTTGATTGCTTTTGGTTTATCGGTTGCATTTTTCCACGATCACTTGATAAATATGCGTCTAAAAGTTTTTGATCTCGTCAAGACTATCTTTCCAAAAAAGTCTAAAAGTCTTAAAAGACAAGACCTCGATGACCAATTGCCATTATTCGAAAATTATAATGTGAAAGAAACTTTTCTTGCAAAATTGCGATTATGTATTTGCTTGACCCCTTCAATATTTCCGACTCCTGAAGTAAGTCATTTGGCAACCATACTTAATAATAGAAACTATTAGAGCTCTAAGTAGTCTCAATTAAGTAAGAAAGGGCGCATAATGCTTAGACAAAAAGAGAGGCTTCTAAGGCATCCGTACACCTTCCCTGCTACACTCATAAGATTATCATCCCATCTAAGCGTCATGTTAAACCAGATCCCTAAGTTCTTTGTTTTATGGACATACTCGATTGGAGTATTTCCTAGAGAAACAATTAGAAAGTTAATTTTTATAAACAACTTAACACTTGGATTTTTGGGTTGAACAGTAAACTATTTCTTTCAGCCCATTCTAATATGCTTTGCAGATCAGATTCAAGCCTAAAGGCATCACCTTCAATCAATCCAAGTTTGCAGAAAGTGTAAAGCTGCACATCATCAGCATACATGTGCAAATTAGCTTCGTTTATACTTTGAGATAGATCATTTATAAATTTTGTTAAAAGCAGTGGACCGAATATGCATCCCTGAGGAACTCCACTCAATATATTTTCAATATATTCATTTAAAAACACTTGCTTTCTACCGTCTAAGTACGATTGTATCAAACTAGCAGAACTATCTGTGAAATTGAAAAATCTTTTAAGTTTTGATACTAGTAGCATATGTTCAACAATATCAAAAGCTTCAGAGAACTCCAACAAGGTTGCATTAGTTACAAAGTTATTGCTGATAGAAGTTCAAATATCATCTGATACTTTTATCAACGCAGATAAGCAACCATGTTAAGGCCTTAAAATCAAACTGTTTGGTACATTTAAAATAATTTGTTTTCAAGAAATCGGAAAGTTGAAAGTGGAGAAGTTTTTCCATGACTTTTTGGAAATTTTGGTACAATGGTATATTCAGGTGCAGAAAGTCTGATGTCCGACGCAACGGTTTGAGAATGGGAATAACTTTCGCGAACTTCCATACTGAAGGAAAACATGATGTCAAAATCACCGATTTGAAAATAAAAACTGTTAGAACACGTGGGAGAATTATTTTGACAAATAGTGGATGGATATTATCTAAGAAATGTCTTCGAAAATAGTATAAATAGGGTTAAAATTTACACTTTAGCGTACATTTTGTTTTTAATATATAAGGCGACTTCCTCGCTCCTGGTACGCTGCCACTCGACACGAACAATCCTATGAAACCAAGTTACACACATACGCACCAAACATCAATACTTGATTCAATAAATAGACATTATATTTTTGTATTTTTAACCTGGATCGAAAAAATGCACAAATATTTTCTTTCTTAGGAAGTTATCAAGTCAAAGAAGTTTGGAGAGTCCCCCCTTTAGAGAGAACCTGCTTTTCAATTTTTTTTTTTAAATAAACACTATCGAGCTATCATATCATATCACCAACATTTTGAACGTGAAATCAAGTTGTGTGAAGGTGGATTTTATTTTTAATAAATTTAAATTCTCAAAAAAATGACATTGATGACTTCTTTGTTAAATTAAGTCAAAATTTATATGACATTGAGATAATGTGTGCAACTTTTATCGATTCTCAGAATTAGAAACTTGACTTAAGATAAAACACATTTTAAATTTGAAAGACATATTGTCCGTGTGTTGGATCCAAAGTATATATATGTCATACTCATAACATTAGCGTTCCCATTTTATTATATTTAGTTCTATGCGTCTGTCAAAATAAATCTGTCAAACTCGAAATAAATTGACACTTTAAGTGCCACTTTACATGTTCTGTGCTTAACTGTCAATTTTTTATTTGACGCATCCGAATAATTGACACATTGGGTCACTTAAACAGCCATTTTTAAATCGTAGCATCGTAATTTTGAAACCCCAACACTGTGAAGTACAATTATTATCGAATCAAATCTTCCACTTAATATTTGTTGACATTTAAAGCAATTTTTTGCTATAATCACTTAAAAATTTTATTTCTAACAAAAAATTGATGTATGGTTAGTTTTACCGTTAAACCTGAACTCTAAAATTCAAATAAAAAGTTCAAATCGTTCGACTTTACAATGTAAACTGAACTTAAGATCAATTATCCGATGTTCAAACACATTAACCTGGCAGCATTGTAGTCTTTTAATTTTAAATTGAATAAAATCAGGCAGGTTCAGACGACATTAGTATCCAATTGGACAGCTGCCTTCTGATTAAGGCAATTTTATTGGAAAGTAGATTGGAAAGTTAGCAAAGAAAAATCTCCCTAACTATCAAGTCAGTTCAACTTATATGTCAAAATGACAGCTAATCATAGTTTTTCATTCAACTTTAAGCTGAACTTTATTAATCTTTGATTTATATATTTTCTGCACAATTACATTTTATGTTTTATGTAAAAGAGTTACTTATCAAATTGGTAAAGGAATAAGTAATAATTATTTAAAATGCAAAATACAAGTCCAAATGGACTTTTAGCTTGGCAGAGAAGTTTTTTGAAGACAGTTATGTTTTTAGTAGTTCCGAATTTGAAGTTTACACTTCAAGCAGTTGACTGCAAATAAAGTCCCTTATGTTGTCTAAACCTGCCCATTGTTGGAATTGTTAATGAAGATTGAGCTGGTATAGTTAAGCATTAACACATTAATGAGAATAAAAAGACTTATATAATGGAATTAAAGGAGAATATTGGTAATCAGGACTAAATTGAAAAGAATATAATTTAAAAAAAACTCCCATTAACCCACTTTGGATGTTCTTATAGGGCAAAATTTAAAAACATAAAAAAGAAACAAAACAAAAGTATGCTTCCTAATCCATTTCATCAGATAGGTTTGAAAAATATAAGTTTCCTTTCAACTGGTATTCAAAAAAAACTTTTCGAGCCCGAGAAAATTTTGCTAAATTATTTTATTAGAAATAAATATATTTTGTTTGTTTCTTTTACATAAAATTTGTGAAACGAACATTATTATGAAGATTTCAACAAATATAATCGGAATAAATTAGCGAATTTTCCACGTTGAACTGAAGTTTAAACGGTAGCTTATATTGACTTAACTTAAACTAAAAATTTAACTCAAACGATGTCTATGAAACTCATCATTTCATTGCTTAAGGGTGCCATTATGAATCTAGCCATAAGCAAGATAAATTTGTTATTTTTGATATCAAAATGAAACTTATAAGCTTTAGAATTTTTTAACTTAAAAATAACTCAAATCCTTCAGTCTTATCATTGAATCCAATTATTGAAATTTTTCAACAGGTCGGTTAGAGCGATAAATCAAACATTTAAGGTTACAGTCGATCATTAAAAAATAGGACTAACAGGTGGTAATCCAAAAAAAGATGGAAAGTTTCAGAGGAACGATTTTGTAATGTATTATGTACTAAGAAGTCATCTGTTTATTGAAAACGATTTCATTGAAAAATTAAAATCACCTTTAAATCTCGAAATAAATTTTACAATCATGGAAATATAGATAAGACTGAAAATTTTAATTAACTGCTATAACCTGTTAAAAAATTTCAGTGATTGGTTTCGATTGTAAAAACCAACGATATCTTTAACTTGTCCTTTTGTCTGTTATGCAACAATTATTTCAAAATGTTTGTCTGTCACAATGTTTCTCAAAAATTCTATTTCAAAACTTTTCGGGTTGAAATCTATTCATAGAAAGATATACATACAATCTAACCCGGTCATATAATTCCTCATAATATGTATCTGGGTTAATGGCAAACTCTGGTGAACTTTTACTAGCAGCAATAATATTTCCAAAACTTCTCAAAAGTTTGGCTCGTTTCAAAAAAACAAAATTATATAATACAATTTTGGCTTATTTTCTCAACAATAAAAAAGCATCTCACGGAATGTTAAAGATGAAAGGGCCTTTCAACGATAATTCTTAGATTTTTCGAGCTGCGAATGCGATAATTCTGCTAAATCGAAGAAGCCTTCTAGGTAAAAATCGATAATTTTCAAAAACCCAATCACTGAAAATACTTAACTGTGTTTACTGAATTTTAAAAGCCTCAATACTTAAGACTATATGAAAAATAAAGCCTTATCCCAAAGATCGACGACAAATCAACAAACTTGGGTTTTTATCAACACTATGGGTTACATCAGTAATATTCTCAGATGTTCTTGAGAAACGCATAAGGTTTTGATTCTTGACATTGCCAAATTTTTCTAACACCTTAAATGTTTCCACAAATGTCTTAATTTTCAGCCAAGAAAGTACTTCACGACGACTCAAAAGTGTGTTAGTTTTACGAACTGTGACTTTTTTTTATAATTTACAGGCACTCAAGGGGTTATTAGTACCCTTTATATGTTGTTTATATTTAAATATAGTGCGAGCGTTAGGAAAATAGGGAAGGATTTAAAAGGAGATACCGGTGCACATTGGTCTTAAAGTTCTGAAGATCAAAAAGAGAGGGAAAAACAGAGTTGGCCAAAGCATTCCACATTCTCAATGTGCGATTAAAGAAAGAATCTCTATACTTGACAGTACGCCCGAAATTGAGCTCAAGGGTAAACTGATGAGCATTCCTGGAAGTGCGAGTATTACGGCTGAATCGGCTAATACGACAGAACATTGTTTGTAAAAATATCGATAAAACAACGAAAGGCATGAGACATTGCGGCGGTGTTTTAGCGATGTAAATGTTTCGATTATAGTTCTATCGCCTATCATTTTTAAAGCCCTTTTTTAATTCTCTCCAAGAGATTTAAACTTGTTTAAGGGGCACCTGCCTAGATATGCGAATTATATTCAAGCTTTGGACGGATGAAGGCTTTGTAAATTACAGCCAGATCAGAAGGGGTGACAATTTTTTTGCACCGTTGAAGAAATCCTAAGCACCTGGCAGCATTTTTGGCAATGTCAAATATATGATCATTCCATGAAAGGTGATGTGTGATGCACATACCGAGTACTGGCAGTTGATTAGTTTCCTGCATAATTTGCACAATTCTTGCATTGACGTTTGACAAGTTTAATTCGTTTTCGAAGCATATATGGTTTCATTTTTAGTTAAAGTGAAGTTAAATCAAATTATCAAATGTCAAAAAGTGTCAGTCTTAAAAGTGACAGTTGCTCAAATAGCGGCCTATACAAAATGAAACTTCTTATTGGAAAAGCCTTTATAATGGAAAAAGCACACTTTTTCACGTCACTTCAAACTGTCACCTGTCATAAAAAATGTGTTTCAAAATGTGTCTTTCTTTAAAAGGGTTACAGAAATTTCCACACAAAAATTTCTAACGAAGTTTTAGTCTTTTCCCGTCTTTTTGCTGAAATGGTGTTTGTCTGCGTAAAATGTGCTGTGCATATAAACTAACATCAAATTCCGCCTACTCGGGAGCATATCTAAAGTCCCAGAAGCATATTTAAAGTTATTTTCCCAGCATCCTTTAATTTTATTTTAGAGTTTCTCACACGTTGTCAAGGCACCCCAGGATCCAAAGTAAAAGATACAAAAAAAGGAGACAAACAAAACTTAAACGTCACACCAAGTGTTAGACACAATTTTAATGCCACCACTAAATGTTTTACTTTCACGCAGTACCAGCTGTCTCTCTGTTTGGTTTTAGTATACACTAGGAGTATGATGCAGATGCAGATGCAAAGTTCAACAGTTCCCACTCTATATAGCTACGTACCTAGCTAAGAGTCTTACACCACCATCGCCACCGCCGCCAAAGGGAAAAACCACAAAAAGCAATGCAATTATATAAAACACAACAACATTACCCCTAAGACTCCAAGTCGCATCTACATAACTTAAATAAGAGACTATAACAACCCACCAAACCAGAGCACCACCGAGCCAAGCCAAACCAAACCAAACCATCAAACCGATATAACATTGCCTCACAACAATTTACGAAACTTCATAGCAAAAGTTGTGAATATAAAACTAAAGTTGTAGATATGCAACAGTTACAGTTACTGCAATGCAACGCATTTCGGTTGTCTGTCCAATTTGTTTAGTTTTTGAAATATGTGCAACTTTGTTTCTTTTTTTTGTTTGCACTCCATAAGTAAAAAATATGTGTAATTTCAAGAAATGAATCACAAACTCAAGTATTTAATAACCACAGAGCTAGCTGGATTCGCATTCGTTGCATAGATATTTGTAATACCCTCCTCCACCCTCAACTGTGGCAATATGTTTAATAATATTATTTAAGGCATTTTCAGCCACCACCACCGTCGCCGCACGACACGACTATAAAACTTTTTCAAAACGAAATTGTTCAGCTGCCAAATTTGAGTACTTATGGCAATTTAATGTGAAACTTAAGGAATTACATTCCAAAAATATAATTCCAGATCAAAAGAGAGTGTGCCATAAATGTTATGTCGTTTCTCGTGTTTTCGTTGACGTCCTCCTTTAGGTCGTACGTTTTTATGGGTATTTCTTTCGAGTCGATCCAAAAGAAGCAATTTTTAATTCTAATTTTGAACATTTTCCCATATTATTAAATTTGTACCTATTGAGCTTGAGGTAATTAAGAGGCAGGCAGGCAGTCAGGTTGATGCTTCCAAAACGATACTGATGATGATGATGATGATGGCCCATCTTTGAGTTAGTTGAGTAACGAAGTTATTAACAATCCAATTATTGTTTTAGTTGCCACTTTAACGAGCGTTTAGCTAATAAATAAGATGTTATAACTAACAGTAAAATTGTTAAACATTAAATACAAATTTTATTGCATGATGTTTTGAACGACGACGCACGATGAAGAAAACCATATGAACGGTGCGATGCATATATGCACGCATATGCTGCATATACTGCAAAAGCTTATATGGTTGACTTAATTGCTGTTTTTTCACTCGGGGGAGAAATAAGAAGTAATTATTATTGTGAAGGAGAAATTTGTGAAGGAAAAATTGTTGAGAAAAGACTTCGAGGAAGTAAATTATGGAAGTTACTTGGAAATTAATGAGAGTTTATTCAACGTTTGCCTGTCTTCGAACAATTTAAATGTAATAAATTTACTGAACTTGAACTTTGAGGTCGAAGAGAAAGGAAAGAAAAGTAATTTTGTTTAGTTTTTGGTCAATCCTGGGAGTATGTTAGCTTCAAAAACAACAAAAGTCTTGGATATTAAAAAAAAAAATTGAAAATCTTATACTTGAACTAATAATATAAATTGGAAAGTCAGTTTGTTTGTTTGCTTGTTTGTCCGTCCTTCACGTCGGAACGGTGTTATTTTTTGACATGATTTTTTGAGTGGATGTAGTAACAAGTGTGGAGAGTATTTTAAGATACTTTTTATAGTGGCAAAATATCTCATGCCCAGGTGATAATTATATATTCGATATATTCTTTTTTTTAGAACACTAATAATTAGTAGCATATCAATAGGTGTCTCCTGCTGCCTGTTATTAGGCGTTTCTTCTTTTATTTGGTGGGTTGTGTACGGACTACCTAACTACCTTATTTCCTATTAGAAATAAGAGATGGGAGGTTAGAAACCAATGCCAAGACCTATGTGACACCAACGGAAGATTTTTGTAATGTAGTACATATTAATTCTGAAGTTATTGCAAGTGTTTACCCAGATTCACAAATAACATACATGACGACCAATTTCGCTGTCAAATAACGATACTAGTACAAAAAAGAAAAGATGTTGTTTTGAAAATAAATGTTAACATTCAAACATATTGAATGAAAAAGCAGGCGATACGAGGGAATATTTTTGTCAATAGTCACAGTCATGGACTCAAACCAGAGTACTTGACAGAACGAAAAAAGTCATCTTATTGACTATTTTGGTAGTCAATATGACTATTTGGTAGTCAATTTTCAGCCGATAACCGCAATAGTCAATAGAACAGTTTTCGATTGTCAATTTGTGGATCCGAAATTTTTTTACAATATAGTAGTCAATATGACAACTGTAGTAGTCAATATGACAACTTTGGTTGAAATAAATTGAAACTACGGTTGTCATATTGACTAATGTGGTAGTCAATACGACAACTGCATTAGTCAATATGAAAACTGCAGAAATCAATATGACAACTGCGGTAGTCAATATGGCAACGGCTTTAGTAAATATGAAAACTGCGGTAGTCAATATGGCAACGGCTTAGGTAAATATGACAACTGCGGTGATCAATATGACAACTGCGGTAGTCAATACGACAACTGCGGTTGTCAATATGACAACTGCCGTAGTCAGTACGATAACTGCGGTTGTCAATATGACAACTTCAGTAGTCAATACGACAATTTGTTCTTAAGAGCGTAATCTAATTTGACTACCGGATAGTCAATATAATAATTCACGATCGTCAGTTTCGGTAGTCAATATGACAACCACGATAGTCAATATGACAACTGCGGTAGTCAATATGACAATTTTTTCTGTAAACCGTAATCTAATTTCACTACCTGATAGTCAATAGGTATAACAATCCTCGATAGTCAATTTTGGTAGTCAATATGAAAACCAAAATGTCATATTGACTAACGAAGTTGTTCTATTGAATACTTTTGTTGTCATATTGACAACCCAAAATTGGCAATCGAAAATTGTTCTATTGACTATCCAGTAGTCAATTTTTTAAAATAAGGTTGTCATATTGACTATTTTGGTAGTCAATGCGACAATTTTGCCAAATTTCAAGTTGACTATCGACGATTGTTAATATGACAGCTTTTTTTTCTTTGTTCATACCCAGTAGAGTTTCTTAACTCACTTTTAAGCAGGTGTGCCCTCATATAACCTGCAATTGAAATAAGGCGTGCCAGTAACAATTATGCGAAATTTCGATATCCTTCGATTATGTAATGGTACAAAACTTTGTGCCAAATAACTTGGGCCAGTGGAGTTGGAAAGGTTACAAATGTATTTATTTCTCGAATGTCAATAATGCCTACAGATCTGCCATTCCAATTCAAAAAGCTTCAATTAACCATCTCATTTGGATTCGCTATGACAATTATTAAGGCGCAAGGGCAAACACTTAAAGCAACCAGCGGGAGTGAACATAGAAACCTAGATTTACATAAGTTGAAAATTGAACTATGCAGATTTTTTGAACTTTCAAAGTTGATAATTTAAGAAATTTTATTAAAAAAAAAATGTTAACAAATCAATAAAATCCTACCCAAACTATCTTCAAGAACTTTTTCATCTCAAAATTTCCAGAAAAAACCTCTCAATTTACTTAATTCCTAAATTCGTTCTTTATTTTTTAATTAAAGCATTTTAAACAACAGGCAACTATTTTAAAAATGTTTGAGGGAATTTGCAGTATCTTAGATGCGTAAAAAAGAAGAAAACTTTTGAGAAAAGACAAGAATAAGTAGTATCTTGTTTTGAAGAAAATAAATGTTCTAGTATCACAAAGAAATATTTTTTGAGTTTTTTGGTCCTTCGAGCTGGATTTGTAAGCAAATAAGACAAGAACATTTACAGAAAATCTTACAAAATGTATGACCTCTTCATTTTTGCTACTTTAAGCTCGCGAATAGAGAGGTAAGGGTATATAGTAATTAGGCGAGAAGGTAGATGGCCTTAAGGACAATGGTCTGGCTGCTGGATATACAAAATCTATGAGTGAAATCTCTCCAAACTATTTATTTGTTTAATTAAACTCTTGTTTCTGATTAAGTTTAAACAACTTGAACTCAAAAAAAATACATTTTAGAAGTTTTGAGATGTAATTTTATTAATTTCTGGGACCTCATTACCCGGATGGTTGATATTCGAGCAAAATTTACGTTAAGAGATCTAAAAAATTCATCAAATCAGTTATTAATACTTTTCAACCCCACTTTTACTGACTGCAGAAAAAACCACAAGACAAATTTACTTACTTACTTAGGTTTTCAGACCTAATAAATCCGTTGGGAACCCATTAAGGGGTATAGGGCCTCTACTACGTCTACGCGCCGTCGTGTGCATTGCTAAGCCTGCAATGCAGTCATTACCTTTTCGAAGCGTATGTCCAATCCATTGCCACTTGTAATGGCTGAAGTAACCTTCCATGTGCTGCACCCATAAAGAAGTACAGATTTGACATTTGTGCGAAACAGTCGTACTTTGCTAATAGAGTTATTCCTCCAAATTTTCGAAAGCCACCGCTAGTGCTTTGCCGATGTGGCAGTAGACGTCTTGTTTGGTTCCGCCTTCGATGAAGACGGTACTTCCAAGGTATTGAAAGCTCTCCATTTTTTGCGCCGGTTGCGAGGAAATATTTATTTGAGAGGATAGTCGGGTTTCGAGGCTGATTATTTTGTTTCCGGAATTAATTTTCAGCCCCAAGACTTCTGCTTCTCTTTCCACACTTATTGTCATTTGATGGAGATTCATGATCCTATAAGGGAGTAAGCAAACATCCAAGTGCTTTAAATAGGATGTCAAAGTCCATTGGATCCCTCCGCTACATGACAAAGCTGCGCGCAGTACATTCCTTATCAGCCAAAAAAAACAGTATTGGCAACAGAATACAGCCCTGTCTGACTCCGCTACGGATTTCAAAATCCTCTGATAACCTACCATCGTGCAGAACGTGACACTTGGATCCATCATATGTTGCCTTTATAAAAGCAATTAGTTTTTCTGGAATGCCTCTCCTCCGCAAAGCTAACCAGATGTACTCCCTGTTGACGCTTTCAAAGGCCTTCTCGAAGTCGATGAACAGCAGGTGTAGTGGTGCTCGATATTCAACGCACTGCTCAATAATGATCTGCAGGATGTTGATATGATCAACACAGGAGGATCCAGCGCGGAATCCTGCTTGTTCGGCATTAAGTGTGACTTCAAGGTGTTTTCTGATGCGTTCCAGTATGATTTTTGCTACTATTTTGGCAATGGCAGGTAGAACGCAAATTCCTCTCCAGTTTTCGCACTTGGTAAGATCTCCTTTTTTTGGGAGCTTGACTATCATTCCCTTCTTCCACTCATCAGTGAAACTTTCGGTGGTCCAGGCTTCTTTTATGAGCAGATGAAGCAGTTCGCTTGATGACGTTAGCGCTGCAAGACAAATTTAAGAGGGCCAAATTACACGACTCAGTAGCCATCACTTGCATGTGAGAACGCCTTAAATCGCTTGTGCAATATTTTTGACGTTGTGATCCATATCATCCAATTCAGGCCAATTTGGTCAAATTGGTGCCTTACTTCTCTTAAACAAAGCAATTATCCACATTTCTTAACGACTTATAATTTGACAGATGTACATAGCTTCGACAATATGGCGCTTTAAGCTGTGGTTCATATTTTATTTTATTTTATTTTATTTTACGATCAAAATAATAATTCTAAGCTTTAAGTAACAATCTGCTATTCAATGAAGTGATTAACTCGAATAAGAACTATAAATTAAATTAAAATATAAAATGTGTTGTTTGTTGATTTAAACAAAATACGGTATATCAATCGGCAAATAAATAGTCAAAATCTATCAAAACAAAAAATATTGCCACTTAAGTCATGGTCTTAATGTTAAATCATCTCAATTTTTCCTTCAATTCTTTTGATGGGACTCTGGTTAATAATTTATCAAATAACGACAATCAGCAAAAATCCATTATTTTAATACTTTTTCTATCGCTATGATGACGTGTCTATTGCCTCTAATAAAAAATAAATTATTTCCTAGAATAATAATTAAAATGTTATATGTCCTAGCCTTGGGACAAACATGTTATATCTTCTTTTACAAAAATATCAAAGTTCCAATTTCCTATTAGCTATAAGTGAATTCTTCCAAGAAGAATTCAACCAATAAAGAAAACAGATTCCTTAACTTGTTACAAATGTAATAAAGCGAACACATCCTTCTTTCTCAACCCCAAAAGAATAAAAGAAACACAAATTACAATAGTTCCTTTATATTATTAAACGCCTTCGCACTTAACGTCACTCAAGCCAGCCAAACCCCATATTCCAGCCTATTTTGATCTTTTTTCTCTTAATCGTTGCTAATATTTCTTATATATTTTGTTTTATTATAGAACATTAGAAAACAACATTGGTATAAGTTTCTAATATTGCAAAAATAATGAACATTGCCCTGAGGGTTCAATTTGGTCTAATTTATCTTTTTGGCCTTTGGCTCATATCACACAAAAGATATAGAGAGAAAATCTATATCTATTCGATAGATCTTTTCTGTTTTTGGGGTTTAAATGTGTTTTTCCCAAAAGCGGTTTTCTTTCTTTCCACTTTGAATAAATAAGTTGCAGTAATTTGCTTGAACGCATTTCTATATTCTTCAGAATTAGTTCATATACAAATATTCCTTTATCCTTTCCTAGTCTTTTCCTTAATAATACCTGAGCTGCTTGTGTAAATCTATTGGACCTTGGCATTTGAAAACATCATTGATACATGAGAAAAGGAAGAAAACTTATTCGGGTCAGTCCTCCTTAACTAATGGATACAGTTAGTCAATATAATGTACATAATAGAAACCTCTCCCAACTTCTTCCCCAATGCACGTTTACGTTTTACGTTTTAGGAAAGACGTTTTTCTTATCTTCGTAAAATATTTAGGTAGCTCCTATACATCGACAATTTATTACCATACTGATGACATTATTTCCGATTTGTTTACCGTTATAAATCTGATAATGGCTACTTTGGGGACTCTTCTAGGATACAGTCTCATAGAATCATTTTCGCCATTTTTATTTTTCATAATAAACACACAAAACAGACATTGGAAAATATCACAATATAAAACAGATGCACAGTTATTCTTATGGTCATGGAATCCATTTTGGTTTTTATTCATTGTTCCATTAGAATGGAGAAAATATGATAGGCAAAAATATAATTTCATATTATGACCAACTTAATCAGAGTTAATCATCCATATTATTGTGATAGAAAACAAAAGCTTAACACATCAAGAGTATAAGGATATAATACAGTTAATTAAAATGGCAACCATTCAGAGAAAGGAAAGGAAAGGATGTGATGTTGAAGGATAAGATTGTGCAATGGAAACACAAAATTTAGATGACGCGTGAAAAATTGTCATTAAGTGAATTTAACGTTCTATGACACATTATATTTCTGAACATCATCGGCCACATTAAAAGATAATGGTACTGAAACAGTAAAATGCGGGACATTTCGTTAATAGAAATGAGTATACAAGAATTCAGTGAAGTAGACAAAAAATTAAGATTCTCAATTCGCTGAAACGAAATTACTCAACATGAATACATTTGTCGGTATAATTAACAGTAAAGCGTTTTGTTTGAAGCTTGCTAGGAGGAACCCCTATTAAATGTTTTCCAATAAGAGGTTTGATTTTGTCCACTAAATCGCAAGCTGTCACTTTTAAAACTATTATCTTTCCAAAATTGACACGTAAAACTACGCCATTGCTAAAAATGAAACGATACACTCTTCAACAACGCATCGAGATTGTCAGTATTCAATACAATCAAATTTAAAGTTATAGTTTTCAAAACTAAATCGCTTTTGAATGAATGAAACGACATAGAATATTGCTGATACAGCCGTAACTGTTGACAAAAACTCAGTTTTGTCAATTTTTCCTCGATTTTTGGAACTGGAATTATGCATACCAAAGGCGACATTACAGCGTATTTCGCATAAAACGTGGAAAACTTCATGAAAACGATATAGTGCTGAATCGTAGTCGTTAGCTGACATCATTATCCACTATTCAATGAAATTACCATCCATTAAATTCTGTTTAAAAATACTCGTTTTTTTAATATCAAAATAAAACAACTCATAATATTAATAATTAAAATAATACTTATTCTGAATTACTTCAATACTTAAATTTTTCCTAATTTTTGTAGTACCATGGTGGAAGATTAAACAAACAAATTAACGCTGAAAAATTTAATTTTGTGTTTGCTTGTTTGTTTGTCCGTTGTTCACGTCGCAACGAAGCAATATTATGACATGGTTTTTTGTGTGAAGATAGTTGTGAGGCTGGAGAGTGTTTTAAGGAACTTTTTTTAGAGGTAAAATATCTCATTTCCAGCTCATCCACCGTTAACACTGATAGTTTAGATTTTCGATATATTCTTTTTTTTATTACTAATTAGTAGCATATCATTAGGTGCTTCCTGCTCTTAAACCTATCACCGTTGTCTATCATAAGGCATTTGTTCTTTTATGTGGTGGGTTGGGTGTTTAAATACTTACTCCCTACCTAAGACTTCATGTCACACAGCTTGGGTGAGAAATTATTATTGCTAATATCTTTGCCAGCAGCTTTGGAAGGGTGCAAAATGTAATAATTCCTCATGTAATAAATACCCATATGTTTAACTTTCCAATTCAAAGGGCTTCATAAATAAAATAAATTTGGTGGCGCAACAGTCCGTTGAGAACTAGGGCTTAGTGACTTACAACTCTCAATCATTCCTGTGTGCGAGTAATGTTGTCAGGAATGGAGGGACCTAAAGTTTTTAAACCGAATCCGAACGGCTAATTTGAGAAAGAACTTTTCATGACAAGAATTACTCTTGGAGGATTTGTCACTTCCTCACAAGAGGCAATACCCGTGAAAACTTTAGATGGCACAGGCAGGGATTGAACCCAAGACCTCTAGCATGACAGTCCAACGCACTTACCATCATGACACGGATACTACAAAGGGCTTCAATCTCCATTTAAGTAAGTTTCGCTATGGCGCAAGAGTGAGCCTAAAAAATCAATGCTTCTCCCAAAGACATCAATATATTGTGTTTGCTGGTGCCCAAAATCTAAATTGGACCAAAGGGCTCAATTATGTTGTCTTTGAGGGCAGCAGTTGTTTTCTGCTTATTTACATAGAAAGTTCCACGATCGTGGTGGCAAATTCTCGTAGCCTCGACACGAGATAACCAGGCCATGAAACCACTTGCTCAGAATATTGGTTGTGTCTTGAGCGAAGCTAGCGTGGATTGATGTCATCCCAAAACCTAACCTGATTCTATCATCCAAAATGGGCCTCGTAGCTAAAAAATATTTTTCGACCAAAATTTCAAACTACTCCAAAATCCGATTAGCGAACGCACCGTTCGAATTTGAATGGGTACAAGCTCAAATCACGACTCCAAATTCGCCATGTTGTAGCCTTCGAAATTCTAAGTTCTTGTGAGCCAAGCGGAAGCGGATTCTGCTGCACACTTTCACAAACAACAGCAATATTTTCGGCAGATCTTGCGTTTCGTTGACGTGCTGGTGTTGGCCAATTGTTCACTGAGTCGCTGAACTCGAATTAGGCAACTAAACGTTGAAAAGTCGAGAACACCCATTTTAATACTAAAGTTTTATAATTTTCACGTGTTGCTCGACGCTGTAACTTGCCATAATGATTAGTCTTTACACGTTAGTGATTGATTAAAAGAACATATTTTGAGAGTACAGTACTCGCACACAGGTATGGTTGAGAGTTGTAAGTCACTAGGCTGTAGTTCTCAACGGACTGTTGCGCCACCCAATTTATTTTATTTTTTATTTTGAGAGAAGTTATAAGAAACAGCTGTTTGTTGGAAAACCCTTTATAAACTTATTAAAATGACAGATTTTTGTCAACTTTTTCAACGAAAAATTGAGGCATATTTAGGGTACTGTCAAAATGTATTCATCATTGAGTAGTTGCTGAACTATTAAAACAATAGTTTGCTCTGAAACTGACTGACCAAAGAAATCGTAAAAAAGTCTCCCGACAAAATTATTACTTCTTATAAATCCATTTTTTTAAACAAAAAATGTTAACCGGTCTAATCGGATATAACGGGTGATTTTTTAAGAGCTTGAGAACTTTTTTTAAAAAAAAAACGCATAAAATTTGCAAAATCTCATCGATTCTTTATTTGAAACGTTAGATTGGTCCATGACATTTACTTTTTGAAGATAATTTCATTTAAATGTTGACCGCGGCTGCGTCTTAGGTGGTCCATTCGGAAAGTCCAATTTTGGGTAACTTTTTCGAGCATTTCGGCCGGAATAGCCCGAATTTCTTCGGAAATGTTGTCTTCCAAAGCTGGAATAGTTGCTGGCTTATTTGTGTAGACTTTAGACTTTACGTAGCCCCACAAAAAATAGTCTAAAGGCGTCAAATCGCATGATCTTGGTGGCCAACTTACCGGTCCATTCCTTGAGATGAATTGTCCTCCGAAGTTTTCCCTCAAAATGGCCATAGAATCGCGAGCTGTGTGGCATGTCAACCAAGTTCAGTTCTTCCATTTTTGGCAACAAAAAGTTTGTTAGCATTGAACGATAGCGATCGCCATTCACCGTAACGTTGCGTCCAACAGCATCTTTGAAAAAATACGGTCCAATGATTCCACCAGCGTACAAACCACACCAAACAGTGCATTTTTCGGGATGCATGGGCAGTTCTTGAACGGCTTCTGGTTGCTCTTCACTCCAAATGCGGCAATTTTGCTTATTTACGTAGCCATTCAACCAGAAATGAGCCTCATCGCTGAACAAAATTTGTCGATAAAACACATTTCGAACCGAACACTGATTTTGGTAATAAAATTCAATGATTTGCAAGCGTTGCTCGTTAGTAAGTCTATTCATGATGAAATGTCAAAGCATACTGAGCATCTTTCTCTTTGACACCATGTCTGAAATCCCGCGTGATCTGTCAAATACTAATGCATGAAAATCCTAACCTCAAAAAAATCACCCATTAGAATCAGCTTTTCTGCTAAAAGTTTTTTCAGTTAAATTTTTTGGGAGATTTTAAAAAAATTCTGCTGAAATGCTGCGTGATCAATCTACCGGAAATGCTTAGGTAGAATTTGATTCGGTATAAGTTTTAAGGTTCAAACTAAACATGACTAAACTAAAAAACGTAAATACTACATTCAATAGTTCTTATATTTTTATCCCTAACCTAGATTTTTTTTGACACCAGGTCCAGGTGTAGCTACTTCAAAAGGTTAAGCCTTACACTGGAAGCTATTTTTTGTTAAGTACGAAATCTGCTTAAAAATATATTCTTTTTTTTTTGTATTAACTTTCACTTTAGTCGATGGGAAACTGAATTTCTATGTTTTTTTTTTTCTGTTTCTATTTCTAAAGGTTAAATAGATCATGTTTTGAATACAAAATACCATTGTCCTATTTCTGGAAGCGACGAAATGACCTTTAACTATTCTCAACAAAAATAACTTTATCTAGATGCATTTTATCATTGTGTAGGTAGCAGATAGGAATTTCGTGTATAGTTTAATAAAATTTAACCTAAATAACATTGATTTAACCGTAGGTGTATTGAGAGCAGATATTTTATTATTTTACAATTTCAATTAGCGCTATACCATAACTTTTTAATGAATAGGAAATAAAATATTTAAACAACAAACCTCTTGAAGTTACACAAATAAATACAAAACTAAAAAATACTGTTTCATCCTTAATTAAAAAATCAAATAAATCAAATATAACATAAAGTTTAATTGATAAAAAAGTAAAATTAAATTGGCAACAAAATTTCACATGCGGTCTATATTTATTTTTATTTAGTCAAGGTTAGGTTAGTTAAGGTATAGTCTCAGAAGTACCTTCATCTATACCTTGTTCAGAATTTTATAAAAATATTATTTCATCACTTAAAAAATTAAATAAATATACTACACAAGTGTATACTTTAAATAACAAATAAAAATAACATAAAACAAATATTTTATTAAACTAATTGAAAATTCATTTCAAAGTTCATTGCGTTTTGATAGTGCGGACTTTTTTTGTAAGAGATTTTAATAGAATTGCATCAAATTGAACTCAATTTGGAAATGAAATATTATAAATAATATACTCCATGTCAATCGATTGAGTTAGTTTTAGATTAAATTGTATTTCTCGTGAACCTTAAAAGTCAAACAAGTATGACCCTTAGGAGGATACATAGTTTAAAATATTTTAAGTTCTAATAAATTTTGAATTCATTTTTTATTTACACTTAAAAAAAATACAAATTCCATCTGAAAAATCATTTTCTTCCATAATTTGACGTTACAAATAATAACATTACATCGGCTACAATCGAATTACCTAGAGTGTAAGTTGATTTCTGTATGATGATGATGATGATGATTTATATTTATGATGAAAAGATTGAATGCCATCATGTGAATGTGGTTTTTATTGTTCTTCATATATATATTTTAACCTAGTACCTTCGTATCTAGGAATTTCGATTGAAATTCTGGGAACCATACAAATATTTATCTGTTTTATAGATACATACCAATGCAATTAGAAATAATTGATTAATTTATACCGAAGGTTTATTCAATGGATTGTTTATTACTTTTTTACTTTATCACTCAATATTCTTGGTAGTAATGCTCAATTTTTAGTAAAAAGAATGTGTTGATAATTCAATCAAAATTTATACACTACAATTTTTATTTCTAAGAATTCTGAAATAACAAAATTCATAATTTCAATTTAAAGACTACGAGCAAGTTAACTAGGTCAAAATGTTAAATTAATCAGTTCGCATTTCAGTTTAAAACCATACATTTTTATTTGTATTGGAAACAATTATTAGGTATTTGATTAAACCTGTTTGATGTTCTTCATAATATTGCAACAGTATGCAAATCCCTACTTTCTCTCCAAAGGCCTAATTTTTTTCTCTTAAGGCCCCAATTCGTCAAATATCATGAAACAATAGCAATAAAAAAGAAAGAGGCTGGGATGCGACCCACACTGATAACATCCCATCCCGTCTGTCGATTTCCCTTGCTTAAAAGGTTTGTAGGTTTTCCTGTTTTGTTAAAAAAGTTGCCAGTTAAATTATTCTTAAAAATGTTTATATTACCCACAATATTTTGCATATAATAAAATAGTTTAATTAGTTAACTAAAAATTATTCGAAAACCAATTTTTACCAATTTTAGTAGAATTTCTTAAATTGTATTTCGTATGTAAGGAAATTGGATGAAATTAATTTGAAGTCAATATCTTCTATTATTCACGAAATATCGAGAACCGGGCATCAATGTTTCCCAATGTTGAGTACTATTTTTTGTAGATTTCAATTTTTAATAAAAAAAAAACTGACAATTGGATTTTTATAAAAATTTCACTGAATGTCGAAAACAATATTTTCTGTGTAAAAAAATTAGTTTGAAGCCAATATTTTTTTTTAATTTTTGAAAAAAAAAGATATTTGAGTTTTAGCAATGTTTTATTTTTTAAGGTTTTTTATTTGTGAAAAAATTAAAATTTTACCGAATGTTGAAAACAATAAATTAGATAAAATTAGTTTAAAACCGTACTCTCAAATTTTTGAAAAGATATTTGAGTCGGAAATCAATTTTTACCAACTTTTAGTAATGTTTTGTCGAAAATTTTATTTATTGTAAAAACAACTATTAATTTTATTCTTCTCAAAATTTTACTGAATGTTAAAAACGTTACATACAATTATTTTGGATGATAAATCAACTTTTGTTCGTAAAATATTCGAGTTGACAATAAATTTTTTTTTCAGTTTTTTTCAAGAACCGTTAATTGGATTTTTTCCAAAATTTACTTGTTTGGTATTACGTTCCAATATATATATTACAAAATTTAATTCAAATCGCTAGCGTTATTGGTTCCGAAGATATTTTGGGTTAAGCAAAATTTTGACCTTATGGTAAAAAAAACTACCCACTCAATTTTTTTGAGAGTCCTTTCTGTATCTTTCTGCATTATTATCTGTATAAAAAAATGTATTTGAAGTCGATACCTCTACTGGTTCTCAAGCTATGGATGACGTAGGAACTCACGCACAAAAATCTGTCTCAACATTTTTTATTTAGACTAGGAACCTTGAAACGTCGAGAAATGTCAACATTTTCAATTCGACAAATCGCACCGATTACAATAACTTCCTATGGGAAGTTTATTAACATTTATCTTGTTTCTAATGTTTTGAATAGGTACAAATAAAGGATTTTCCAATTAATATATTTTCGAAATTTGACAGTTTATAGCTGCCATATTGTTAAAGCTACATCTGCAATATATTCAATCTGTACAAATGATTGAATAATTGTATTAAAACGGGTGTTCTGTTCGCGTAAATTTCCTCGAGGAAATAGAAATAGAAAAATTCTCCAGAAAAATCCAATTGCCAATTTCGCATCATGACTTGGTCCTGCACACTAACCCACCTATTGCAGAGTAGTTTTTAGAGGTTTAATTTTTGATTTCGTCTATGTTACCTCATCAGGTGTTCCTCAAGGCAGCCATTTAGGTCCACTCTTGGTTGTTTTTACTTCCATAGCATTTTGTAGAACTTAATATCGATAAATTTGACATCAAGACTTTTTCGCGTAATTGTCTGCATTTCTTCCCTCAGCAGCGTTAGACACTCTCCTCCATCTGACACCCCTCGACATCTTCATCAAACAAGTGGCAGCGAGTACAGCTATAAGACTCAACGCCTCATCTCAATGGAGCAACAACAATGTGTGGCACTCCATCATTTTGAACCTCTTTGGTTCTATACCAAAGTACATAGACTACACTATTCCAAAACCCCAATTTGGAAAAAACTTTCAGGTATCCATTTCATCCAGAGATGAATGGGAAGACAAAAAACTCCTGGATGACAAAAGCATTTATTTTTTTACAGATGGATCCAAGACAAATGAGGGAGTTGGTAGTGGTGTGTATTTAGAAAAGCTTAATCTAAGCATCTCATTCCGCCTCCCTAATCATTGTAGCGGCTTCCAAGCGGAAATTTAAGCGATCAAAGAGGTTCTCTCCTGGCTAAGAGAAAACGTGATATCAACTTCTGATATCCGCATCTTCTCTGACATTCAGGCTGCTATTAAATCTCTTGACGGTGTCTCAACCAAATCTCAAACGGCCCTCGATTGTCGATCGTCTCTTGGGTGCCGGGCCACAGAGACATCACAGGAAATTGTAGAGCCGCTGAACTCGCTAAAAATGGAACCGTTTAACCTATTCACCTGAAAGGGAGAAGATAGGTATACCGATAGCTACATGTAAAATTCTGCTAAAAGAAACAGCTTTTACGATAAAAATTCGAGGTGGCACAATTTATCAACGTGCGCAGCCACAAAACTCATAGGGCCTTCACTGGACCTAAAGCGCTCTAAAGACTTGTTATCTCAAAGCAGACTTCATATTAGCTCCCTAATAGGTGTCCTTACGGGACACTGTCTTATAGGCAGACACGCAATACGACTTGGTGTAGCCTCAAATGACTTCTGCAGGAGCTGTATGGACGAGGAAGAAGACGAAGCAATCTCTCACCTTCTCTGCACTTGCCCTGCTCTTTCACTAAGACGCAAACTTAATCTGGGAGACAACTCTTTTGATAATCCCAGTGAACTAGCTAATAAGGATATCAAATATCTTCTTCGCTTTATAAAAAGCTCAAAATGGTTCGACTAGTAAGAAGTAATTCTCTAGATTCATGTGGTATCACAATGGGCCTTTTCTTTTGGCCTAAGTGTGTGGGTTCTGTATCCGCAGCCACTTTAACCTAACCTAACCTAACCTGCCTTTCTTTCTTCGAACATACCAATTTTTTAACGTTCCTGTTTCTGTCCTTTCTTTTGTTAGTAATCTGGTCATAATATGTAATAAAGATTGCCAGATTGCCAACTCCTGACTGGAATTTAATAGTGTTGATCCGGGGAATTCTCTTTTTTACTAAAAGTCCCTATATATCACATTCGTAAGACCTGTCCCTGAGTACGCATGTCAGGTTTGGTCTCTTTACCAAACTCCTTCACTCAGAACAGTCAGAACATAAGCCGTGTAGCAAAGATTTCTGCGATTTGCTCTTCAAAACCTTCCTTGGATCTAAACATTTATCTACGCTAAGAAGATCGATTACAATTAGTTGACCTATACCCTTCATGCAGTTCCCGAGACATTGACTTCCCGGGGCTCATATAAACTTTTTTTTATTTTCTCAACTCTATCCTTTTAATTTAAGACTTATTATGGCGTTTTAGTCCTATCAGTAGAATGTTAAGCCTTAAGCCAATGGGTTGAGACCTTACCAGCTTCTTGCTTTGGATCAGGTTTGATGATTTCATGGAGATGTGATCTTTAGAATTG
Source organism: Eupeodes luniger (assembly GCA_951509635.1). Lineage (NCBI taxonomy): Eukaryota > Metazoa > Arthropoda > Insecta > Diptera > Syrphidae > Eupeodes > Eupeodes luniger. Next base: position 55,681,891 of record OX608073.1, read on the forward strand.
TTCCTGTAAGATTTTTTGAAGTCGCAGGTCTATGCAAATAAGCAATAAACCACAGCCTTCAGAGCCAACAAAAGCCTACTCAAGGTTGAGTCATGAAAAATTGTGGACATATCTGATATACCCAAAGAAACGTACACGACCTTTGCTTTATTCAAATGAAAAGATTGTAAGACCTTACGCTATAAAAAGCGTACAAAAAAGTATTATTCGTTATCTGCTCTCACGCCTATGCATTTCCAATAGAAAAATCCATTAGAAAATTAAAAGTTAAGGTTTATTATAATAAAGAACTTGAGCTCAAAGAACTGCTCTTATAGATCTTAATATCTATCTGTAAATTTCCGAAAGTTCTAAAATGTGAATTTCCATAAATCACAAAGAAAAATAATCCCAAAGATTGTGTGTTGCATTATCCAACTTATTGTAAAAGACATATTTGACATAGATATTTTTTGCCATCAAGCAATCACACTGATATCGGCTTATGACCCTAGAGCTCTCTCTTCCTTCCTGAACATCAAAGGATTCCTTCTCATAAATCTTATGAGTTATGACACAAGCACACATCACATAGTATATCCGATTGCAATATTGCAATCCGCAATATAAATAATCAAAAATGCAAAATTTTCAAAACACTGCAATAAAATTGACATCAATGTTTTGGTCCCAACATAACAACAAAAACAACAACAAAACCAACAAATATTAATATTGTCTCTTGATGGTTTTAGAAGGAGCAACATCAAGCTTAAAAATAAAAGAAAGAAATTCTTACAAGAATTTCTGTTGACACCTTCTTTGTCCTTTTTGCACAGAGGAATCCTCTCGAATCCTCTTCATGATGTTTTAAAACCCCTTGTAACCTAACCTTAAAAAGAGAACAAATAAAAGAAAGGTCCTTTTTATAAGAAATTCGGTAAACTGTAACAAGTGGTGTTGTAGTATCAACCGCACAGTATACAAGCTTAAATACTCGTATAAGATAACATACAGTTGCGGTCACAAAAATAGGACTGAATAGTGTTACTTGAAATATATTTAAGGATTCAAATATTTCTGGGATAAGTGTTTCTTTAGAAGGCCTCAAGATTCCGAACTCAAGCTTAAATAAAAATCAAAAATTACATTAAACTTGAGGTATAATTATCTAGGGCAGTTATATTATACAACGGTGGTGCAAAACATTTGTATATTAAGAAGGATGAGAGAAAACTTGCCACCTGATCCGCAGTCTTCCTCTGCTGCGCTATTTTTTGGGTGTGAATTTGTGGACTTTCGGGTCTGGTCTTTGGTTTTTATGCACTCTACGTGACCCAGCTATCTCAAGAGTTAGACTTTTATCCTTTTGGCTAAGTCTACACCGCTGTACAGGTCGTGCATCTCATCATTCCGTCTTTTCCTCCACTCACCTTATATGCATAAAGGACCGTAGATCACTCGAAGAACTTTTCTTTCGAAACGGCCCAAGGTGCTTTCATCCGGTGTTAAAGAAATCGCATGACAGTGCATCAGTTTGTCTAAAGCCTTTTTTGACAAAAGGTTTGGTTAAGTTGCTTCCAACCTTTATGGAGCAGCGCAAATTCTGCATGGTGATCCTGCAAAAACGGACGAGTTTAGCAAGGATTCCAAAACAAGACATGGCTCTATACTGTTCATCCATGTAAATGCTGTCACATGCGGCCTTGAAATCGATGAAAAGATGGTGAGTGTCGATTTGATGTTCTTGGGTTTTTTTTTCCAGGATCGGCCGTAATGTGAAAATTTGGTCGACTGTGGGCTTTTCTGGTCTAAGGCCACACTGATACAGACCTATTGAGTTGTTGAAGATGGGCTTAAGACGTTCACATATTATGGTAGAGAAGATTTTGTAAGCGATGTGAAAGATACTGATTCCAGCAGTTTAGAGCATCTCCTTTTCGTTTTAAGTATCGGGCAAACAGTACTACCATCCTCAAACCCGTTTAAACATCATTGGGCTGACGTAAAGACTAAAGTGTCGAAGTTTCAGACAAGTTGGGAATCAACGATTCTGGTTGTTAGATGTCAACAGCTTCTAAGCTCTATGCAAAGGCTCTGTTAAGCGATGCTTTATTTTTGGCTGCAACTGTAGATATGTATAAACTACCCATGCGTGTGAGAGCGAGTGTTTGGAATAAAGGACTCGTGTTGAAGATAGGTTATACTTCTGATGGAATGGGACACAATGTTTAGGTTCGAATTTGTATTTTCGGAATTTTGCTATTGTCAGGAAATTTTCCAAATCCCTGAGAAAGAGTTTCAATCCGAAAGGTAACAGATTTTCTTTTGTTTTAAAATTGTCTATGTGTATCTTATCTTATGTGTGTATATATATCTACCCCACAACCACATTCACATGAAAGCGAATCTATTTGTTCTTAGTTTTATTGACGTATAAATAAATGGAACGTTTACTTAACATCTTCTTCTTCATGTTACTTTGGTTTTTGGGAGATTTTTCTCAAACCCCCTCCTCATAGGATTAAGGTCAGCACATTTTCAAATAACCTTTATATAAATATTTATTTGCGATGTGCTGTGCATGTTCAATAAACATGCACTCGAATAAGAAGGATATGTAGGTGTAGCGTGTAGGTAGGCAAGAGATATTCTGTTGTATTTTCTATTTGGAAAGTGTTTTTGAATGCGATAAAAGTGAAAAAGTAATAGTAATAAGTTTTTGAATATATTTTTCGAAATAACAATTTTGAAGTTGAATTTACTTGCAATTTGATTGCAACAGAGGCTGAAACTAGAATATCGATTTAAGCAAGAATGAAAATTGGTGTAAAAGGGTGATATCAGTCTAAACTTTACAAGTAAATGTTTTTTGAGATGTTTGTATGAATGTAACCTTTTTTTGTACCTTTCAGTTTTGAAATAAGTGTCATTAATTTACTAGCTTTAAGTTGAATGTGCTGGCGTTTGACACCTGTAAAACTCTAAGTTTTGACATTTCAAATTAGGTTTGTTTGTTTTGTTTTTTTTCCCACGAACTGTTATTGTTAAGATGAGTTCAGATGTGCCTTTTTTAATAAAAGGAAATTAATATTTTACGAGTTACCGAAGAATTACAAATATTTGAGAAGTTGCTAGCAAAGAAAATTATTGTTAAGTTGCTGAAAATATCTCCATTTTCCCTTAAAAAGTTATTAAATTCTTCAAAATGTTCATGACCACACAAAAATACGTTTTAAGGAAAAAAAAGTCATAATCCCTCCTCAAAAAACATCATCAAAAATCTCATTTACTTTACTTTAAGTTTTTCAACCAACAATATCTCATTAGAAGGAAAACTAAAAGAAATGAGTCTTCAAGAGTTCATAAGAGTTTTTTTTTTTGTGTTGTTGTTTTAATTACTATTTCTTAAGTTTATACAACCACAACCATTATTATTATTGTATATAGAAGCAATATTCAAAAGGAAAAAAAGAAAAACAGGATTTATAAGAAAATTAGCTTCCTTTGTGTCTCATAAGTGGATGTATTTTTGTTTTGCTTATATAAAAGGAAAAATATTTTCTTTTTTTCCTCTGCTGTCTGTTCTTTTCCCTGCTGCTGTTTCCGTTATTTACTCTTTAATTTGTCTCTTGCTTTCTTCTTCTCCATCGTCGTCAACTATTTGATTCTAAAAGTAAAGTTCTATTTCATTTTTAGTTGAAACACAGGACTGTGAATATTTTTGTTTAGAAATCAGTTTTGTACTGATTCTTCTTTGTAATTTAAATGATTTTACCTTTCTTCACTTTATTTTGTACTATCTTCAATAGGTTATTCATGTTTCACTCGATAATAGCTTCAATAGGTTATTAATATTTCACTTGATAAGTGAAAGAAATTAAATGATAGCTTGTTTTAAAGTATGCACAGCAGATATCAAAACGTCTACGATATTCCAGCAATATCAGGAACCAACTGACCTTTTTTCATGAAATTTCATAAACTATCCTCAAGCTACCATTAGTCAAATAAACTAAGTTTTATTTCTGAAAAAGTCAATTTAGTACCGTTAGAAGTCTAAAAACCACCTTTTTGCTGTTCAAACTTTAACGAATATGATGATTTCCTTCAAACAATAAATTTTGTGATCATGTTCTTTTAATTTTTTTTTGCGTGAGTAGAGCAAATATCAGTTGAAATAGTCTCCAATATTCCAGCAATATCAGAAACCACCCGACCGATTTTGATGAATTTTCATACATTTTATAATTGAAAAACTTTTAGTCGTTTAAAATCAGTTTTATTTTTGAAAAAGTCTATTAAGCACCATTAGAAATCTTAAAAAAAATTTGTTCCTTGTTCAAACTTCAACGAATATGATGATTTCCTTCAAACCAATTTATTTTGTGATCATGTTCTTATAATTCTATTTTTTTTTACGTGGATAGAGCAAATATCAGTTGAAATAGTCTCCAACATTCTAGCAATATCAGAAAGCACCCGACCGATTTTGACGAACTTTCATACATATTATCCTTGAAAAACTTTTAGTCGTTTAAACTTAGTTTTATTTTTGAAAAAGTCAATTAAATACCTTTAGAGGTCTTAAAACCACCGTTTTGTTGTTCCAACTTAAACGAGTATATATAATTTATCTTTAAATCAGTTAACTCTGATCATTTTCTTCTAATTAATTTTTCAAGTAATAGAAGAGCAAATATCAGATGAATTTGTCTCTGATATTTCAGCAATATCAAATACCAACTGAATACATTTGAATACACTTTATCCTTGAACTTCTTTTACTTTTAACTTTCATTCATTTTTGTAAAACTCGAATAGGTACCGTTAGAAGTGTTAGAATCACTTTTTTGTTGTTTCACCTTGAATTTATACAAATGTTCTTTCTTCAAATTAAATATTTCGTAATCGTGTTTCTCTAATTCTTTTTTAACGTAAATAGAGCAAATATCAGTTGGAATAGTCTCCGATATTCCAGCAATATCTGAATCCCCTTGACCGATTTAGATGAAATTTCATACACTTACTCCTTGGACTACTCTTAGTTATTTATACTTAGTCTTGTTTTTAAAAAAGTCAATAAAGTACCGTTAGAAGTCTTAAAACCAATTTTTTGTTCTCGTAGTACATACACAATTTGTTTCTTCAAATAAATGATATTCTTCTTGTGAGGAATGTAAAATTTGTGGTAAGGTCCTTCGAATACCTTGACATTTCTTTCAGAAAAACATTTAAGCCATCATTTTATGCACATCTTGGTAAACTACATGACAAAACTAAACTCAAGTCCAAATTAAAAAAGCAAAAAAGAAAAGAACAAACAAGTTGAGTGGGGTATTTCACTCCATATACCTTACCTATGCCATCCATGTCAGTGTAAGAAGGCAACTTAAAAGGATAATAGTAGTGTTGTTAATTGCACACGCACCCCACTGCCACATTTCCATCCCTTACATGCTGCCTTCTACATACATACATGGAAATATGGAAGCATGACAGTGCAAGAGGATGGTTACATAGAAGAAAGAAATTTAAAAAACGACAGAAAAAAAACAATGACATAAAATACCGTTGTATGACAATTTACAGTATACGTGCCACAGAGACCGGTAGTCTTTTAGGTGAAAATTGCTTCAGTAAAAGAGGACAATAATTTCTATTGCCATCATGCATTCCTTCTGAGTTCTAAACTAACTGTAAAGCTGCTAGAACGGACCCAGCCATACAGACAGGGACACACACATTCTCTGGTCCTTTAGTCCGCATGTTCCCATATACCTTACCTATAGTGTTGTTCTACTACTTGATGCTCTCGTCGTCGTCTGAAACTCCTGAAATCCTCGAGCTCTAAATGAGCTCGCACAACATATTTATATAGAGGGCGCTCGACTCGCTCCAACAAGCTACTGCTGCTGAAGCTTTGTTTAAATATTTTCTCTTCTTTTATGTTTTTTTTTTGCCATCGCTTTGGCTCTTGGTTTGTTTTTGTTGGTTCGCGGCTTTCAAAAAGGATCTAGGACGTGCAGGAACGTTATGCAGTTATTATGGGTAAAAGTAACAATTTGTCGGGACGCGGACGACGCGAAGTTTTTATTGCGAACACAAACGCAGAAATAGCTGAACATTGTTACTTAATTGCTGTTAGAGCATTAAAGACACTTACTACAGGTACAAGTTACACCCGCATAAATATGTCATTTACAAAAAAGGATTTAAAAGGTATGAAGAAAGACAGTGAGCTACGGGTACGTTGCCTAACTTACCATTGTCCTGTTCCCTTGAAAGTCTTGTTTTTTCTTCTTTTTTGTTTTAAATAAATTTAAATTATTATGTTAGATGTTATTGTTGGTAAGTAAGTAAGTACGTGACGGGAAGTGAGAAAAAATAAGACCGGAAATGAGTACGATTCGTTAGAAACGAAATGAAAATTCTTTATGATGAGGTTCAATGTCTTTTTAGCTTCTTTCGCTTTAATGAAAGAATTTTTCATATAATATTTTATAAATAATGAGGTCATGGATATGAAATTCTTGAATTCTTCATCAGACTTATCCTTATGAACTCGTTAGCAGTTATTTTTTTTATGAAAAAGCATTTAAATTATTTTTAATTGTTTTCTTGAGATCTCATCTTCTTTGCTTTGCTATAGGTATATGTGATGCTTCAAAGGACTCGTAAAGGTATACTATAAAAAGAAGTGAAGATATTCTAGACACTTTTTAAGTGTATAAGGTTGACATGTATGTCATCGTATAGAGAACAAGTTTATGAGGATTTATACCTACCTACCTACCATCTTCTTCTAACTGTAGACCAAGAATGTCACAATGAGTGTTGTGCAAGTTTTAGGAGAATAGAGACTAACGAAAAGGATTACTCCCATACAAGTCATTAAGTTAAATAAATTGTACCTGAGGATTCGTTTGAAGAGGAAAAAACGTTTTACGTGATTTTGTTGAATGAGATACAATTTGATACAGGAGTTTGTATGTTTTGCAGGAAAAAAATTCTTGATGGAAATTGTTTAAAGGGATTTTTTAAAGTCCTGACATTAGTTTAAACAAGTTCTGAGAAGTGATTTTTTTGAGATTTCAAACATGAGATGTTTTGATTGTAATGCTTTCGGAACTGAACATACAAAAATTGAACGTTCCAGTTATTTAAAATGAAGTATACCATCTTTTTCTGTAATTTTGACAGCTGTCAAATTCAATACTTTCTATTCAACAGATTGACCAACGAGCAACGTGTTTTTGAATTTTCCGGTGTGGATGTTGCATTTCTGAGTTGCTGATGACATGACAAATATTTGTAAGGCTGAAAAATGTTAGTTCCCCAGTTTTCTAAAAACTGTCACTGTAAAGACGTATTAAGTTGACAAGTCTTAAAAACAAAGATATTATTGGATGGTAACCATAATTTACTTAAAATTTCAAAAATTGTGAACTAGTAATAGGAATAGATAACTTAAAATTTATCACCATTGTTTTTTAAACAAGGTAATAAAAATGGAGCTAAGAATTTAACTATGACGTCTTAGTACGTTATTAGAAAATGAGGAGTTGACGAAAGTCGATATTGTTACAAAAAATTTCTCTCGAAATTTGTATCATCAATAATGCTTGCAAACTTCAATACTTACGGAGGGTAGGTTAGGTTAGGTTTAAAGTGGCTGTCCAAGATGGAATAGAACACACTTAGGCCAGTTTAATGGCCCATTGTGATACCACATGAATCTTGAGGCTTCCTCCTTAGCTCAATGAAACCGGAAGGTAACTATGTATTGAAAATGGTAACCAAGGTTCCGTAGAAACTTAACATCTAACATAAATGCATTTATTGTGATATATTTATCATTTTTTACGTTCCGAGCTTAGGTCACTTAATGACTTTTCATAATCGATCAATAAGAAAAAATAACCAATATCGTAGCCTAAATCAAAAGATTAAATGCTTAAAAGACCCCTTGAATTCCTTAACACTTTCTTGTGACTAGACTTAGAAGACATTTTCTTAGAAAAATAGAGTTTTACGGAATTGGCGGCCGAGTTGGTTTTGCCAGTAATTTCGAAGTCGAATTGACTGTCATAAGGGCACGAATTGATAATAGAGTATAAGAACAAGTACACCATTTGTTAAATATCTTCTTTGGGCAAGAGATGGCACTTTCCAGAGAAAACAGTACTGAATTCTATTTTATATGAACTTATGAAAGTATTTGCTGAAAAAAAGCATAAGTTCATTACTAGTAACTGATAAAAGTAGAGGTCTAAGCCAGATCAGAACAGAGCTTACAATTACAATAAAGAGAAATGGTCCTAACTGACTTCCCTGCGGCTTCTCAAAACAGTTTTGAAGTTGAATACGAATAGTTTTATTGAAAACTATTAAAGCTTTTTTGGATTAAAATTCCATAAGTAGTTTTCTACATTAAACAAGAAGAATTAAAATATCTCAGCTGATATCTTAGTTTCTTGTGAAGAATAATTCAGATAAAAAAGAGAGTTCTTCTTCTGTAAATCAATTAATTTAATGTAAGACCTTTAAAAAGACCTTAAGAACACATTATTCTTATTATCTATCTATTTCGTGCTGAATTTTTTTAAATTTTCAAGATGTTTATTAAACTCCCTTCAACTAGGAAACACTTAAAATTTTACCAGTCTCTTATGTTTTACTTAAAGTTAAAACTTTGCAGTATTGTCTGTTAATCATAATATTTATTATATCGTTAGTAAGTCTCCTTTTTCCGGATATTTCACTGAAGCTATTTTAACAAGTAAGGTGTCAAAAAAAGTGAATTTCCTGTAGTTGTAATAAAAAGTATAAAATACTGGGAAAATAATATATCACAACAAATGGTTTGTGTATTTGAAATAACTTATCGAATGCACAAACCATTTTTCTCGATAAGTTAGTTTCCCGGTATTTACAGTTTTTATTTTTTGGGATGAGTTCTTTCCTATGTTATGATCGAACTAAGGATAATCTTAGGCGTTGTGAACGCAGACTATCTCAGCCCATACCTTTTGATGTACCTTGGGTTCAAACGCTGAGGTATGCTTGTCGGATCCAGGATCATACTAAGAGGGTAAAGACAACTTTTTAGTATAAAGATCTTTTCTTTATTATGACTCTGATTTCAAATTTAATTTCATAAAACTTTAAATAATACTAACACATATTAATCTTCTTGATTCGACTAGCTTGTCAAAAGCGTTAGTCTTCAGGTTATTGCTTCCTTGGTAGATCTCCTTCGACTTCTGGCTCTTCCTTACTGATTCGGTTGTCTAGGTTGGCTGTTTTTGGCTGGCAATGGTTATCAAGGGCTTTTAACCAACTTATCAACGCCTTCTAATCGACTTATGAACGTCTTTTAACCGGCTAAGCAACGGTTTCTAACCGGCTTATCATCGGTTTTTAACCGGCTTATGAATGGCTTTTAACCAGCTTATTAACGGGCTTATCAACAATTTTTAACCGACTTATCAACGGATTTAAGGGACAACTTATACCGACCACTTTCTCGAGACTAATGTTGCAAAACTTTATCAAATTTGAAGTATTTATTTTCATCAAAGATTAAAAAATAAACTAACATTTTTCAGAACTTTGTAATTAACGTTAATCATCGTGCTAAAAGTAATATTTTATATTTCTTTAATTATTTAATTCGACGTCCACTTTTGTCCGTTTCGTAAATAAGTCTCTTTTTGAACATCACCATACTTCCAGGAATCTGTTTCGGTCAAATCGTTTTACATCTTTTTGGCATCTTAAAATTTAACAAACATTTAACGTTTTTGGAAGCATTTTGGAGACCACTTCCCACAGTTTGAGGTGAAAAAAAATAAATGTCTTTCTTTTTTAAGCATCATTAGAATCTTAAAGCTCGCCTTTACTATCCAACAACTTCTTCAGAAAAAATACAAAACAGTTGAATTTAATTTTTTTAAATAAATTGCGTTTCATTAAACTCATTTAAAAGAATAAATTTCAAATAAAATGAAGGAACAGACAACCACACAAAAATAACATGAAGAGAGTAAAATTACAATTGATAGGATAAAAACGTGTCCCACCTCTTACTGAAAAAGGAAGTGCAAGGAAAAATAAAATCAACCATCTTGAGTGCTCAAAGTTTTTTTTTTAGTATAACCTTAAAAAACACATCCACCTCACGTTTTTGAGTGAGGGAAACGAGTAAAAGAAAGTCACAGAAAGACGTGAAATTAAAAAGAAGACGAAAAAAAGACCAGAACTAAGAAAAAGAAGGTAACTTTTTCTTCCTTAGAAGACGAAAAAGAAGAAGAAGATATGAACTAGGGTGCTAAATCAATTTCCAATTGAAATTCCTAGCGCACACATAGATGACACAAACTCATCAATTAAATTATTTCCAAAGGCATAGAGAATCGTCCTGGGGGTGGGTGGGAGTTGATGAGTAGGTGGTAAGAATGGAGAGTTGGAATTGGAATTGGAAGGACTTTCATTCGATTTACCAAGTAAGTTCTCCTGGTTAAAGTGTAAAGAAATGATGAATATTGGTAGATCCTTTTTTTCTTAGAAAAGTTCTCTAGTTCTTCCTTTAGATGTGTGCGCCACAGAATCCTTTCCTCTTTATATATGGTATTTATAGATATTGGTCAGTCTGACCGAAGTGTTCCCAAAATTGACACAGATGTGTCAACTGTCAATGTCTTGCTTGATGTAATTCAACATGGGTTTTCAATTTTTTTTACACTCGAATATACATATATTGAATTTTATTAAATTGAAAATAAATTTAATTGTCCTCTTGCATCATCATGAAGGACCAACTAACAGCGAGCAGGTACACTAGTGGAACATGTGGACGAGACGTGCTTAGAAAAATATTTCATGATATTTCATTCAATTTTTGTGTAAATATTGACTCTAGTTGAAGAGATGTAGTAGAACTTTTTAAGGAGTGGAAAATTTCAAAAATAGGTTGTTAACCCAATCAATTTCTCTTCGTCCTTTTATCACAAAGGCGAGTTTCTGTATAAAATTCTTATCCTTAATGGAGCATGATAGCTATTTCTTGCGCATTTACAATTTTAAATACTTACCTTTTTCTTGTATTCGATGGAAAAGAAACGAAATAAAAATACAACTTCCTCAGGCAGTTTTGTAGTATTACGAGTATTGGAGAAAAAAAGAAATACAACAACTCGTGCAGAAATGAATGAAACATGCCTCAAGGACACAACCGTTTCATTTGACACTTTTATAGCACATACATACCTACACAACATTGCATCAGTTGTTGCAAAAAAAAAGGACTGGCATTTGGCTAATCTCCTTCATAAATAGCATCAGCTACTCCCGTTTATGTCTCCAGGAAATTTACTCCATACTCCGAATCTTCCAATCCAATACAACAACTCACAACTATCAAATAGAGTGATTCTGAATACTATATTCGAGAGTGAATACTGGAAGCTGGGAAGGGAAAGGAAAAATCCTCTCTATCGCTAAACCTTTAGCTTTGATTTGTGCCATCTATCCCTAAGGCAAGGCACCAGGACCACATCGTGCCGGTGGCAGTGGTGCTGTGGCACTATAGCACAGTAGCAACTGGGAACGACATCACAAGAGCTACGACGACGAAGACGAAGACCAAACAAAAAAACCAGCAGGTGACATTTTTCTCATACCTACTTTCGGTCTTCTCGTCCTTTTTTTTTTGAGTTGTTGTATTTTTATGTCCTTAAGGACAAATCTATACCGGAATCACATTGTCACAGAGATTTCACAGAAGTCGTGTGTTTTTCATGTTTTATACCTTTTTCTGTAGATTTGAAAGTTCTTTTTGAAGTTTTATTTTTTGCTGATATTGTTTTGTGGATTTCGAACTTTGATGACAAGGTGTCAGAAGTGGGATGATTTGATTTACAATCAGTTCGATGGTATATATATAGAAACAAACTTTTAAAACCAGGTGTTTTCAGAATTTGTTCGGTTTATGTTCTCATTTTTTTGTTACATTTCGAAAAGCGAGGGAAGTTGAAAGAAACGTAGTGATACGTACGTGATTTTATTTCTTAAAATGTACAATATTATCGCTCGAAGGTGAAAATAACAAAGAAAATCAAATATTTGTTGTTGAAATCTATGTTTTCTTTTTTTAGTTCCATTAATATCAAAAGTATGTTGATGGTTTGTTGAATAAGAGTTGAAAATTCAGTAAAAGGAAATAATTCTTATAGTTTAGATACGGAAAATATATTGGTAACTTTCTAAATTGCTAACATTTCCTTCGTAAAATGACAGCTGACGTGAGGTTCTCTTTTGTACATTTTAGTTTAATTCGTTTCCCTTCAGGTTCTGTAGATACAAAAAGGCTTCAAACTGAGGAAAAGTTTTTAATGTCGATAAGTTAATTTGTAACGCTTCGAGTCATAAATGAGATAGAAGCTTTATCTTTTTGACCTTAAATATTGGACTTGTTTTTCTTTTTATTGTCAATTATTAAAGATCAAAATTTGAGAGTTGTCGACTTTTGAGCAATATTTTTATTTTTGAATTCCAAGGGCACTTCTTATGTATATGCATGTGTAAATATATAATTAGTAATATTTGAGACAGAAGAAAACTAAAATTAAAAAAAAAACTTCCCATACCGGGAATCGAACCCGGGCCTTCTGGGTGAAAGCCAGATATCCTAGCCACTAGACCATATGGGATATATTTTTTATTTATGACGCAGTAGAATCTGATTTTGGTTTTTTTATGTATTTTTTGGGGGAAAGTTAATCAAATCTTATCATTTTTAACACTCTGACAGCAATTATTTACTTAATTAGATATTCAAACAAATATTTAGTTTGATGAAACTATATATTCAAATTACTTTTATCTTTTGAATTGTTTTTGTATGGAATATTTGACCTACAATTTAGATGCGTTGTCGTTTTTAGTATTGACACAATATAATGAAAACGAAATTGTCAATTGTCATTTTCTAATTAAGAGAATTGAGGAAAAAAAAATGTTGAGATTTCTCGACATTTCAAGGTGTCTAGAGTCTAGAATGTAATTCATTATTTTAGACAGATGTCTGTATATGTTCGTAAGGCAGTTCATTCTACCTTATCTCTAAAATGAGCTGAGATAAAATTTAAAAAGAGGCTGGGATGCGACCCACACTGATAACTTCCTATCCCGTCTGTCGATTTGTCTTGCTTAAAAGTTTGTCCATATGTATCAATTTTTACCAAATTTTCGAACTATTTTTTGTAGATTTTTTTTTATGAAAAAATGGACTGTTGGATCTTTATAAAAAAAATTACTGAATATCGAAAACAATATTTTCTGTGAAATTAAATAAGTTTGAAGCCAATATTTGTAATTTTTAAAAGTTATTTGAGTCAAAAATTAATTTTTAGCAACTCTTGTTAAATTTTTTTTCGGTTTTTAATTTTTTGTAAAAAAAACTGTCAATTCGATTTTTTTCAAAATTTTACTGAATGTTGACAACAATATATTTTGAAAGATAAAAGTAGTTTAAAGCCAATATCTCAAAGCTTTAAAAAGATATTTGAGTCGAAAATCAATTTTTACCAACTTTTGTTAATTTTTTTTTTCAGTTTTTAATTTTTTGTAAAAAAACTGTCAATTCGATTTTTCCCAAAATTTTTCAGAATATTGAAAACAATATTTCTTACAAGTTAAAATTAGTTAGAAGACATTATCTCAAATTTTTGAAAGATATTTGAGTCGAAAATCCATTTTTTACCAACTTTGAGTAATGTTTTTTTTAGGTTTTTATTTTTTATAAAAAAAAACTGTCAATTAGATTTTTTTCTAAATTTTATCAGATGTCAAAAACATTATTCTTCGTTGCACAAAATTGTTTTGGAGATGAAATCATATTTTAGTCGTTAAATTTTCGAGGTGACAATTTTTTTTTTCAGTTTTTTTGATTTATTAAAAAAAACGTTAATTGGATTTTTTTCCAAAAATATATAGTATTTTGTTAAAACAAGTCAATATTTTCGTTAAAAGAAATTGAAAGATTAAAAATTTGAGTTTTAGTTTCTGTCAAGATATATCCAAAAGTTGAATCAATATAGAAGTGTTTGAACTTTGTTAAAAAATAAAGACAACAATATATTTATGTGGAATGCAACAACTTTGAAGTCAGAACATTTCATTGTTCTTAAGGTTTTTAAGGCCAAATTTTAAAATTGTGTTTTAGGTTTTTTTACTGTCAGTTGAATTTTTCTAAAACTTTTACAATTTATTGATAATATTATTTTGTAAAGTAATGAACAAGTTTGAAGTTAATATATTTCTTTTTTCTTACCTTAGTCAAAATCAATTTTTACCAATTATTAATTGTTTTTTTTGGTTGAAAATAGTCAATTAATTCTTTTTTAACTAACTAAAATGTTAACAACGATATATTTCGCATAAAAAGAAAACGGTTGTATTTCAATATCTTTAAGATATGTATTTGATTTGAAAGCAAGTTTTTGGTAGCAGTTTTGTAAGTTTTTATTTTTTTTATGTAAAAAGTGGCAATTGGATTTTTTCCATGAAATCAATTTGTACCTAATTTCAGTATTAATTTTTTGTTTGCTTTTTTTTTCAAAAAAACTGTCAGTTCGTTTTTTTAAAATGTCAACCAGATGTCAAAAATGTTATTCCTCGATGGATATAATCATAATTGTTACATTGTACAATATCAAAATTTTATTGACGTGCCTAGCGTCATTGGTTCACAACTTTTTTGGGGTCACTTAATAATGTTGAATTTGCAAAACTGAGAAAAATAATTTAATTCAATTTAATTTCGTTGATGATGCAATTTTATTTTCTGTCGACACTAAAATTGAGCAAAATGAATTAAAATTCAATAAATAAAAAAAAATTGCGTATACGCCTTAGTGAACCATAGTTATATCGTCACAAAGAGGTAGACTACATAATGTACGACATTGATAGAGGTCACCTTCCAAAAAAGAAGTACAAATTAAATTGGTTTCCTAGAACTTAATCGTTTGAAAGAATGACTTTTTTGGTTTCAGTCTTCAGACTTTGATCCTAATTGATCATAAATCGGTTTAAATCGGTTTGATTTTTTTTTTTTTCAAAAACATAGGGCAAAGGTTGCGTTTTGTATTCGGTACAGTTGTCGAATGACAAGACTCATAGACACATTTATTTCAAGAATTTCTTAAAATTGGAGAACAGTGCAAAAATTTGACAAAAAAGAGGAAGTTTTTTAGAATATTCGTTTGAGGTTGTATTCTCTTTGTCGGAGTAGGAAAGGTTATTCTAAAACCAGTCTTAAATTATGAAATTAAAAACGGAAATTTCATGCATTGTAATATTTTAAATATTTGTAATGATTTTTTTACTAAAGATACAGCAAATGGATAGCTCCATACATTTTTTTTCATGATTCGTTTTATTTGTTTAAGTAAAATATTATTAAAATTTGTAAATGCAAAGTTATAATTTTTTTTTTTTTCAAAAATCAGTTTCAAATTTCATACATGACACCCATTTTGTTTACCAAATTATTTAGCAAATTTTTGTTTACAACAAACTTTTTTTTGTTTTAAACAACTGAAAAACATTTTTGTTAGGAATCTAAATAGTTATTATTTTGATGGTATTAAAAAGGGATTTAAAAAACTTCAACTTCAACTCAACCGTTCGAAATTCTGAAGATTAATTTTTATTCAAAAAAATTAAAGTGTCAAAACTGTGTTTTCAAGATACCAAAATGTTACCAATTTTTAATTTAAAATCGTGACATCAGACAAAAATTTGACCCATTGTTTTGATAGTCTGTTGATTAATGCGAATGTGTTTTTCAAATTGTATACTAATTTCAACGTGAAAGTTTAAGAGAATAAGACGGATACACGTATTTTTATAAAATATTTCAAATAAGCCAACTTTTTGAAGAATGCCCTGAAAACGTCACATTCTGTCAAGAAAATCGAACTTCACAATCGAAATTCGTCTAAAAACTAAAGTTTTAGAAAAGAAAAGAGAAAAAAGTTTAATTTTTTTTTAAATATTGCAACGATTCCATTATTTCAAAATTTTCAAAAAAGTGGTTCGAGCTTTGTTTACCCCTGAAACTTAAAGCTGACTATAAAATTAAATTTACTATAGCAAAAATGTAACCTTAACATTATTTAAGTTACAATCGTAAAATGTTCACGCTGCCCAAGAGCTATAAGACTTGTGTATGATTCAAAAACTTAACTAGTTAACTAACTCTGGTTAAACTTACAACTTACAAAATTGGGACTTAGTTTAAGAATCAATGGCTTACAAAAAAAAAAACTATGAATTAATCGAAATCGTCTTAATTTGAAAATGAATATGCACAAGAAGTTATTGAGAGTATTTTTTTTTTGCAGTTTTAAAATTTAGGTTTAATATTTTTGAACTTATAATTAATAATTTTATTTTGTACTTTTTTTTTTAGATAAAATTCCTAAAAACCAAAGAAGGTACAGCAATGGTACAAATGGGTGATTCAGTTGCGGTCGAACGTTGTGTACAGCATCTTAACAACATTCCCATTGGCAGTCCGGGCAAAATTCAAATAGCGTTCTCCAAACAGAATTTCCTATCGGAAGTTATAAATCCGTTCTTACTTCCAGATCATACGCCCAGTTTTAAGGAGTATACTGGTTCAAAAAATAATCGATTTTTATCGCCGGCCCAAGCTAGCAAAAATCGTATTCAACCACCGAGTAAGGTAAGTATTTCTTCTTCTTCGTCTTATCTATTAAAATAAATTTGAAAATTAAAAATATCTCTTTTTTTTTTAAAAAAGATTCTTCACTTTTTCAACACACCACCTGGTCTAACCGAGGATCAACTGATAGGCATATTCAATATCAAAGAAGTTCCAGCCACATCGGTGCGATTGTTCCCATTGAAAACGGAACGATCATCATCAGGCCTAATTGAATTCCCAAATATTTCTCAAGCTGTGCTTGCTATCATGAAGTGCAATCATCTTCCAATTGAGGGTAAAGGTGAGTTCTTGATGGATTTTTGTTTGTTTTCAAAAAGAGAAAAAAAAGTCAAGTAAATAAAAGTAAGATGAAAAATGAAAATGTGAAGAAAAATGGGCTCATTGTGTCTGATGTATACAAACATGTAAACACGAACACAACACCACCCATAAAAATTCATATTATATATTTTGAAAAAAAAAAAAAAAATAGAAAAAAGTAAACGAAAAAAACATTCAAAATTTTATCAATAACATCAAACATATTTTTACTAAAATTAATATACATATTTTTATATTTATGTGATTTTATTTATTATATGTTTTTTTTGTATTTTTTATTATTATTATTTTACCCCAAATCCACAAAATATTTTCTTTCCCACAGTAAAATACTTATTTTATCTTTTTATGGACAAACAAAATATTATAGAGTACGTATACGCCCCAAACACAACGAGTTAGTTTGATTGTATTTTGCTGATGTAGGTATCTTTATTTCATGTTCGAGTTGATAGCTCGTAAAAGGTTCCTCCTATAAAAATGGTTTACTATTTTGGTTATATTTGTTTTTGTTTTTTATTGAAAATCTATGTACTTACGGGAGAGAAACTCGTATTATTTAAGGACGACGGAGTTGTGCTATAAAAGAAGGAAACGCATTTTTATGAATGCATATTGTAAAATGTACTCGTTAGCGGTTGATAATTCGAATGAACGACATTTTTATGATCCTTTAAATTAAAAGCTCTCGACTCTAAGTAATTGCTTTTAGATTTGGTTTCGATTCCTCAGTTTTTTAAATCATGATTGGAATTTTAAATCAATGATTTAAGTTTTTGTCTTGTTTTTAATATTTAAATTTAACCAAAACAATTTAAAATTTAATCAGAAAACTAAATTATAAATTATGTTGCCTGTAGAAAATTGTTTGTAAGGAGTAAAAAAGGATTTTGATCAAATTGCAAGCGTAGATATAATAATTATATACTTCTTGTGAGATCACATTATGAGGCTCTAATGGAATTGTTTAAGCCGAATTTAATTTCTTCATACAAATCAACAATATGAATCAAATTTGAATGGAGTCAAAGTAAAAGGTGACCAAATATGAACATATTTTAATTTAAATAATTTGTCGCTTAATATTTGTTTTTATTTAGTTAATTATGATGAATTCTTGTCGCAAGAGGAGCCAATGAAAAGTATGTCCTCTTACAACTTTGAGCTTGAACGACACATTGTTTTCAATGTTTAAACCATAGCCCGTTTAAATCTTAATTTTTAATCTCTGGCTACAAAAATTTAATTTAAATTACACTGAACTTGAAACCAATGAAAGTTATAACCTTCCTCATTTATAAAGAAAAAAGGTCCAAAGATGCTGCCATGCGGCTTACAACATTGATGTTTGATTCCTTACTTTTAAATAGAGCTGTACACAATTTTGCTGTTTACAATTTTACTGCAGTATTTTCGACTTAAAAAAATCAAGTCCTAGTTATTGACAAGAATATTTTATTTTGTAGTTAAAGATGTTCTTCTTAGTATTGCAGAAATCAGTAAAAGAACATGAAAGATACTTGACTGTTTCATTAGCCATATTGTGCCTCGTCCAAGATGATACATTTTTAGCCTAAAGCCTGGATACTTGACTATCATTCCCAACACCAATTTTAATCAAGTCATCAATTCTTGCTTAAGCACAATTTTTTAGTCAATAGGGTAAACTAAGTTGACCTTCTAGCGGTGTCCAATTCAGTTCATGGGCGCCAGACATTTCTTAGTCTTTTTTGATCCTGGTTGCTTCAGTGGGTATAGTTTCTTTATTTCAGATCATTCTTTGCACCATTGATGAATTAAAAATATAGAATTTTTAACAAAGAAAGCTAGACTCGCCAGGTCAAAAAATGTCAGCCTCGTTTCGGTATCGTCTCGTATAATTTTAAGTCTCGTCATAGTCTCGGTCTCATATTTTTTTTATTTAATCTTACAAACCGTGTTTTACAAATTGAATTTTTGAACAAATTAAAGAAGCAAGATTTTTGCTCTGAATTTGTATTAGTTTTGTATTTTTCTTTCAATTCTGCAACCAGATGAAAATCAACCAAAAACCAAAATTCATGTTGAGTACTTACGCCTATAGTAAAATTCCGATAGTATTTTCTAATAATTTCCTTATGCTCAGCAAACGAAAAATGGTGCTTGAAGTAACGTGAACCTAATTTGATATTTTGACAAGAATACATTTTGAACAAAAGCAGTTTAAGTATCCTTTAAGCCAGAACTGCGAAGTTCTGAAATCCATAATATGTTTTCAATTTTGATTACAGTACTAGACAAATATTTGGAACTATGTATAGCCATTTTTAAGGGAGATTTCTTAAGCAATGTTATATCTCAATAACTGATTGTAACCCCCTTCCAGACAAATCTTCCGGTACACTGAAACTTTCAGAAACGATCACCCTGGTTTACCCTTGGACTTAATTTTGAATTTTCTGTCAACTATAGATAATACTTTTTCAGCCGCACATCTAGAATGTGCAATGCTGTTATCAACTCTGTTTTTCCTTAGGACTTTTTTTTTAAACTTTCTAGCCAATGTACACTAAAATTTTCTTATGCTTAATTTCCTATTTTCCCTAACGAGGTCTTTAAACTTTACACATTAATCATTACCCCTCTACCTTTACCCTTCACCCCGCTATAAAATTGCTGTTTTGAGCACCAGTCCTATACCAAATCATGAGCTGAGACCATCTTAAAACTACTTAAAAGATTAAGCACTTACAACATTTTGCCATATTATTTTGATGTGTCCAATTTGTCAAATTCAAAATCAAAGAATCACATTCCAATAGGCAGTTTTTGTATAGAAAATAATAACTTACGACAAACGACAACTAAAAATGGGCAATCATTTTTTTAACTAAAAATCTTGGGAACAAGTTGATTAACAAAATATTGATTTTACCACTTGGTACAATTTTGAGAAACATCCAAGGACCTAAGAAAATTAGAGCTAAATCTTTTAAGCATCTGAATATCTTGTCATAAAATAGCTTACATTTTAATTTTACTGTATACTTTTTGAAGTTTTTACAAGTGACAAATTGTCTCATTACAAAAAATACCAATTGCAAACTTTTAGGGGCGCCAAAGGGAAGTTATCAGTGTGTGTTGCATTCCAGCTTCCTAACTTATTTTTGCTTCGTATTTCTCATTATCTTTTTCGCTCCCCCATTTTTCAAAATCGATCTAATACCTCAACTAAAAAGAGGCTGGGATGCGACCCACACTGATAACTTCCCATCCCGTCTGTCGATTTGTCTTGCTTAAAAGTTTGTCTATATGTATCAATTTTTACCAAATTTTGCGTACTATTTTTTGTAGATTTTATTTTTTTATGAAAGGACGGACTTGGATTCTTATAAAAAAAAATACTGAATATCAAAAACAATATTTTCTGTGAAATATAATAAGTTTGAAGCCAATATTTGTAATTTTTGAAAAGCTATTTGAGTCGAAAGTAAATTTTTACCAAGTTTTAGTATTGTTTTTTTTTAGGTTTTTATGTTTTGTTAAAAAAACTGTTTTTTCGATTTTTTTCAAAATTTTACTGAATGTTGACAACAATATTTTCTGAAAGATTAAAGTAGTTTAAAGCCAATATCTCAATATTTTGAAAAGATATTTGGGTCGAAAATCAATTTTTACCAACTTTTATTAATTTTTGTTTTGGGTTTTTATTTTTTGTAAAAAAAACTGTCAATTCGATTTTTCCCAACATTTTTCAGAATGTTGAAAAAATATTTCTTATAAGTTAAAATTAGTTAGAAGCCATTATCTCAAATTTTTAAAAGATATTTGAGAAAATCGATTTTTACCAACTTTTGTTAATTTTTTTTTCGGTTTTTAATTTTTTGTAAAAAAAAACTGTCAATTCGATTTTTTCAAAATTTTACTGAATGTTGACAATATTTTTTGAAAGATAAAAGTAGTTTAAAGCCAATATCTCAAAGCTTTAAAAAGATATTTAAGTCTAAATTCAATTTTTACCAACTTTGAGTAATGTTTTTTTAGGTTTTTATTTTTTATAAAAAAAAACTGTCAATTAGAATTTTCTCAAAATTTTATCAGATGTCAAAAAAATTATTCTTAGTTGCACAAAATTGTTTTGGAGATGAAATCATATTTTAGTCGTAAAATTTACGAGGTGACAATTTTTTTTTCAGTTTTTTTGATTTATAAAAAACAACCGTTAGTTGGATTTTTATCCAAAAATATACTTGTTTTGTATCACGTTACAATATATAATATAAAATTTAATGAAATATTAAGGGTTAACCAAAATGTTCACCTTTTTTTTTAAACTGCTATGTAATTTTCTTGAGAGCCCTTTCTGCATTATTATCTGTATAACAAAATTTATTTTGAGTCCATATGTCTTCTGGTTCTTGAGCTATGGACGACGAAAAAAAGTCGCGAACGTATGTACTATTGTACACACGCACGCACAGACATCTTTCTAAAAATCTTTTATTTTGACTCTAGGGGCCTTGAAACGTCGAGAAATGTCAAAATTATCAATTTGACAAATCGGACCCATTACAATAACTTCCTATGTTAAGCTAATAATGTTTTTGATATCTGTTAAAGTTTTTAGAATAATCCAAAAAGTATGCAAACACATAAAACCTGACGACAAAAAACTACTAATAATTGATTTTTAATTCAAAAATCTTGAGAACAAAGTAGTTAAATAAAATATTTTTAATAACATTTGGTACAATTTTGAGAATCATCCAAGGACCTAAAAAAATTACAGCTAAATCGATTTAACATCTGGAATATCTTGACGGAAAATAGCTATTTACTGCATACTTTTTGATGTTTTTAAGTGATAATGTGCCTCATTACAAAAAATACCACATGCAAACTTTTAGGAGCGCCAATAGGTAGTTATCAGCAGTGTTGCCAAGTCGAAATTCTAAATAAAGTCAATTCCGACTTGTTGACTTTATTTGTCTCTTCCAAATCAAGTCAAAAAAAAAGTCAAATATTTGAAAATTTGGTTTCTAGTAAAAAAAAAAGTCAAATATCAAAACACCAAATATTAATGATAACATAAATACATTTTATTAATTATAAACAAAACAAAAAAAGTATTTCAACTTCAATTCAACGAGTTAATTTAAACAAATAATATTTCATAAATTATTATTATATAAAAATAGGTACATAGGTACTTAAGTTAAGGTACATAAAGTTAAAGATCTTCAAAATCTGAGCTATCACATTCAATTTCATTGGTTATATCTATATTTTTGTATATAGCATAAGTTCCAACTTTTTTTGTTACTTCTGCAGGAATTGCAAAGTTATTGCAACAGTTTTTATTGCGCAAATGATTTCTTATCTTTAAAAGAGAATTAGTTAACAACAGCTGCATTCTGTTTCTTTGTTTCTTTTTAATCAAATTTAATTGACTAAAAATTCTTTCTACTTCTGCATTCAAAATTGGTAAAACCAATATTGATAAAGAAAACTTTGCCAACTCCTTAAATGGATTTTCTACACTGGCATCCTTATGCGAATAAACTTCGCACCAGAAAGCCACCGTCTCTTTTATGTTTTTCCATTTTATGAAACAAAGATTGCTTCATTGGTTCATAGTATAACACATAACACTCGGCCTACACTGAAGTTGAAATGTATTTTAAAATATTTTAACAAAAAGTTAAGTTGCATATTGAATTTTTAAATAAAGCCAAAAAACAAGTCAAAACACTTTTGACAAGATTTGTATTTCATTTCATGTCAACAGCGATGAAATCTTGTCAAATTTGACATGAAACAGGTCAACTTAGCAACACTGGTTATCAGTGTAGATTGCATCCCAGCATCCTAACTTATTTTTGCTTCGTATTCCTCATTATCTTTTTCGCTCGCTCATTTTTCAAAATCGAACTAATGCCTCAACTTAAAAGCTTCCTTAACTCAATTTTTAAATTCGATCTTAAAGTTGCTTAAATTCCTGTTCAACATATTTCTTCTTCGTCTTAAATCAAATCGACTTCAATTTGGACTTGAGTGAATTTGTTTTTTTAAGCACTTGGTTCCCCAAAATATTAATCATAATTTTTTGATAATTAACCCTTTAAAAAGTTGTTTTAAGTTATTGTATTTTATGATTCGACCTTCTTAGTCTCAAATGAGAGCATGAAGGTATTTTTTACACATATACAAACTAATAAATATCAACCAACAACATAAAGTCTCAGATTCTTAACTTCATACAATAATTTTAACTTAAATTAAAATTCCTTAATGATTAATTTTATTTTCCAAAGAAAAAAAAAACACCATCTTTCATTATATGTACATAATATTTTTATTTCCTTCTGTTTCTCGAAGACAACAGAATTTATGTTCTTTATTTTGCATAAAACAAATAAAATGTTAACAAGAAAAATGACAAAACGAGTCATAACTTTTTTCCCACCTTTTGCTTATAGTTGGTAGTACATGAATTTTTCTTCTTCCTAAATAACTCATTTAAGGATACAAAACAAGGACTAAAATAAGAAGAGGAAAAACATCCAAGAATGTTCCAAATTACTTTGGAAAATTATTATTCTCGCACAACACGACAAAGTCGCATAAATAACTGCCTTTTGGGCTGAAAATAAGAAAAGGCTGAAAAAAGAGAAAGAAGTTGAGATATTTTTGTGATTCCTCAACCATGTGATAAACATCCTTTTTACCCTTAACAAATAAATCACTTTACCACTGCTATCAGCACAGCTCAGCTCAAGCCGTCCCAGCTCAGCAAAGTGCCACCGAGTGATTGGTCCTGTCCCTGTCCCAAAACCTTACATGGATCAGTTTTATTATTTAAGACAAAAATCGCTTTGTTGTTTGTGTAAATCGGATTTTTGGAAATTTACAGAAATTTTATTCGAACATCAACCAAAAATAATAAAATTTCAAAATAAAAAAAAACAACGAAACGAAACTTTTAAATTGCTCTTTAAACTTTTATATAAAATCGTACTTCCATACATATATAGCCACAGGATATTGTACATTCTTTGTTGTAGTTGTTTTTTTTGTTTCCTTTTTTTGTGTGTGCTTGCTTGTTTGCTTGCTTGCTTGCTTGCTTTATTCATTGAATTTAATGCCCCTGAACAAGCAAAACATCGAGTTGAGAGTCCGTAAGCCTCGAATGTCCTTTTAGCTCAATAGCTCCAGCTCCAGCTCTACGCCATTCAAGCCATCCAAGCCAACCATCATCGCAACATCCAGAAAGAGTTACATATTTGCAAAAACAATAGACCGCTGCTGCTCAACTCACTCTGCTCCTCGATTATCCCGTAGAGAATTGTATTCAAGCTATCGATTAATCATTGGAAACATTACACTTGACTGAGTTTTGGGGGTTTATAAATCCCAACCCCTTGATGGTGAATTATTTTCGAAATCCATTGTTCGGAACCGTTCGTTGGGTCGGTCGGTCGGTCTTGGTGTGTGTCTGATATTCCCATAGGAATCAAAAAGTTTATAGTTTTTTTTTTTAATCTCTCTATATAGACATAAAATCAGTAGTTAAATTGATGGTGGACGGGCGGGGGTGGAGAAGGAGGAATGAGCGTAGGGAGGCTTATTTAATTTTTCTTCTTTTATTTTTTTTTTCAAAAATGAGGGAATAATTCACACTATCCTTGGGGAAACGAACAAATAAAACAAATCGGGCCTATTGGTTCAATGGCCTGTTCTCAAATGCATTCAACTGCAGAAATATACATATAAATTTTTATTTTTTTTTTTCCTTTGCAAGTTCATTAGATAATTGGCACATTAGGGTGTTTTTTTTTTTATTTGCATAGCTCGTTTTTGTTGACGATAAAACTCTGGCAAAGTTCCAGATACTTTGCATTAGCTTGAACAATTCTTTGTAAATATAGATACTGTAGGGGAATTAGTTGGAATTAGTGTGATGTTTTGTTGGCGAATCGTGTTTTGTGAGGATTTTTTTTTTCAAATTTTTTGTAATTTAAGGACAAGAATAGCGCACTTTTTAATTAATATTAATTGTTAAATTTTATGGAAACACAAACACAATTGAAAAGATTCTTTATTTTTGTTTAAATTACATTTTTATTCACATAATTAATTTTGAAAATAGAAAAGAGTTGCTTTTGAAGTGGAGTTGTGTTTCTTTTGAAAGAAATGTTGATCTTAAAATTTGGGGTTAATTTGTTTCTAATTTTTTTATCGTTTGATATTTCGGAAAAGAATTACTGAAACTTAATTTTGTTCAACATTGTTTGAAGTTATTTTTGTCTAGAAATCCAATTTTCAAAGCATTTGCTAGCCATTAAGAAACACAAAAGCTTTCTTCGCTTCTTTTGCTGCAATTATATTGGGTGATTTTTTAAGAGCTTGAGAACTTAAAAAAAAAAAAACGCATAAAATTTGCAAAATCTCATCGATTCTTTAATTGAAACGTTAGATTGGTCCATGACATTTACTTTTTGAAGATAATTTCATTTAAATGTTGACCGCGGCTGCGTCTTAGGTGGTCCATTCGGAAAGTCCAATTTTGGGTAACTTTTTCGAGCATTTCGGCCGGAATAGCCCGAATTTCTTCGGAAATGTTGTCTTCCAAAGCTGGAATAGTTGCTGGCTTATTTGTGTAGACTTTAGACTTGACGTAGCCCCACAAAAAATAGTCTAAAGGCGTCAAATCGCATGATCTTGGTGGCCAACTTACCGGTCCATTCCTTGAGATGAATTGTTCTCCGAAGTTTTCCCTCAAAATGGCCATAGAATCGCGAGCTGTGTGGCATGTAGCGCCATCTTGTTGAAACCACATGTCAACCAAGTTCAGTTCTTCGATTTTTGGCAACAAAAAGTTTGTTAGCATTGAACGATAGCGATCGCCATTCACCGTAACGTTGCGTCCAACAGCATCTTTGAAAAAATACGGTCCAATGATTCCACCAGCGTACAAACCACACCAAACAGTGCATTTTTCGGGATGCATGGGCAGTTCTTGAACGGCTTCTGGTTGCTCTTCACTCCAAATGCGGCAATTTTGCTTATTTACGTAGCCATTCAACCAGAAATGAGCCTCATCGCTGAACAAAATTTGTCGATAAAAAAGCGGATTTTCTGCCAACTTTTCTAGGGCCCATTCACTGAAAATTCGACGTTGTGGCAGATCGTTCGGCTTCAGTTCTTGCACGAGCTGTATTTTATACGGTTTTACACCAAGATCTTTGCGTAAAATCTTCCATGTGGTCGAATAACACAAACCCAATTGCTGCGAACGGCGACGAATCGACATTTCACGGTCTTCAGCAACACTCTCAGAAACAGACGCAATATTCTCTTCTGTACGCACTGTACGCATTCGTGTGGTTGGTTTAATGTCCAATAAAGTAAACTGAGTGCGAAACTTGGTCACAATCGCATTAATTGTTTGCTCACTTGGTCGATTATGTAGACCATAAATCGGACGTAAAGCGCGAAACACATTTCGAACCGAACACTGATTTTGGTAATAAAATTCAATGATTTGCAAGCGTTGCTCGTTAGTAAGTCTATTCATGATGAAATGTCAAAGCATACTGAGCATCTTTCTCTTTGACACCATGTCTGAAATCCCGCGTGATCTGTCATATACTAATGCATGAAAATCCTAACCTCAAAAAAATCACCCATTATAATCCAGGGTTTTCCAATAAGAGGTTTTATTTTGATATTAAACAAAAACGACATTTTTTGAGAAAAATCACATGATATTTATTTCTATGTTAAAAAAAAGGTAAGCTATTGACAATACAAATAATATTTTAGGAAAACAAATTTCCTTGACTAATTCGCACATTTACAAGTGTACATTCTCGATTACTTCACAAAAACCACTTTAAAGATCTTTAAAAGATTGTGAAGTATTATTATAGACCTTATTGTTAATATGGCTCCTCAAAGAAAAAAGTGTTAAGGAGTTAAATTATAAAGTCTCGATTACCAATTATTATTACCTTTTCGAGAAATAACACGGTCAGAAAACTTTTCCTGCCATGGCATTATTTTGTTAAAAATAAAACTCGTCTATTTAAGTATTTCTCAATTCTGGGCCAATCTATTAACAGCAACAATTGGACTATGCTCATTTTCGAAGAAGTAATGTCTTCAGCGATAGGCTGATATTAAATATTCCAAGCTCCGAATTGCTAAAATTCCGCTTAATAACGTTGTCTATCACTAAAAATGTTTCTCATAATTTTGATGCATTTCAAGGACCCAATCAGCGAAGATACATACGTCGTCGTTTCTGCTGATTGACCAATTTTATTTCTTGTGTTAACTGAACTTTAAAAGCGTTATGACCTCAATTTTTATATGCAAAATACACGGTGTGGTGTTTTTTTTTTTTTGAAGGCCTATTTCCAAGACTCCACAAACCTGGGTTTTCTTAACCACTAAGGGATACAATAGAAATATGCTATTCTCAGTTGTTCTTGAGTGACGCACACGTCACATCACTACCTTGTCCCAATAACTTAAATTTGTCCCTCGATTTCAAAGTTTCTGAACGAGAAAGTGGTTAACGAAGCTGTGACAGCAAAATGTTCAGTATTTTTGCATTGATTTTCAACAATTTTAATGAGTTTTAAAAGCGTGTATAGTTTAGTTTTTATATAAATTACACACCTTCAAAATGACAGCTGCCGAAATGAAGGAGGTCTTCTAAAAAAAAACCTCTTATTGGAAGTGGAAAACCTTTGCCTTCCAAACGAAAACCAGGAAAATCACAGATTACAACCTTCTCAACCCTAGCTCCGAAACAAAAGAAACTATCATACAGATTTTAAAATTCTAGTTGCTCAAAATGCCTTTTAGTGAATTTTAATTCCACTGTCAAATCAAACATTTGCTCTAAAACCTAATGAACATTTAAAAAGCGACAATATTATCTTGAGATTCACTACTATCGCTTTTGTTTTGTTCTTTAAGTTAAGTTTTCCAACAGATTTAACAAAAGATGTCTCAACAACTTGCAAAAGTGGTAAGCTATTCATGTAGAAAAGTATTGCCAACATTTTAAATTTTAAA
This sequence comes from Eupeodes luniger, assembly GCA_951509635.1. NCBI lineage: Eukaryota > Metazoa > Arthropoda > Insecta > Diptera > Syrphidae > Eupeodes > Eupeodes luniger. Next base: position 55,710,017 of record OX608073.1, read on the forward strand.
TAATTAAGAACTCGTTAAACTAGAATCTCACACGAGAAACATTTATTATTCTGTCCACGAATGAACATCGGTTTACATTTGGAATCAATTTTGGAAGTACTGTCTAGTGTAAAGATCCTTTTTTCAAGCGCACATCAAGAATGTGGAAAATAGAACTCTTGCAAATGTTAACTCTTTGAATGCCTTAAAGCCGCCTCACCTTGGATCAATAATAATACTAGCCACTTTATTATTCTGAACTCATTCAGATCATAACCTAGTTACGTCGACTACATTTTTTTTTTATATTGTGCGTGCACTAAAGGGGTTATGAATACCCTTATAATGATTAGAGACAGATTAGAAAGGAGAAACCGATGCACATTGGTTTTGAATGTTTGCACATTGTAATGAGTGGGAAATATTGAGTCTGGTAAAGCATTCCTCATTCGTGTAGTGCGGCTAAAGAAAGAAACTCTTTACTTAACAGTACGTCCAAAATTGAGCTCAAGGATAAACTGATAGGCATTCCTAACAGTATGGGCTTTTGCTACAGTAGACAGCATTGAGTTTTCGAAGCATTAAATTCTACACGGTTTTTGATTCCACATTGACAATGCTGTCAAGATCAGAATTTAATGAGCTTATCATACGCTGCCGATGCAGTTGGTAGTCCACTTCCGAAGAACAAGGATGAGAATCTAAAAACGGATATGAAAAACTGAGGGTACTGTCATCAGCGAAACAATGTAGAGGGTTAGAAGTTTCAGACAAAAGATCATTATAAAAATAAGGAAGAGCGTCGGAGACAAAACGGAGCCCTGGGGCACACCAGCGTTTATTTTGTGGATATTTGAACCCGTCCAATAATTTCTAACCCAACAAAGAAGAGATTTATCAATATCAAACACATGCATTTTCGATAAGAAAGCTTGATGCCAAAATCCATCGAATGTAAAGATTTGTTCCACTGTTCGGTGAGATAAACCATGAGATCACCAGTGGATCGTTTATATTGAAAGTCATACTGCCGGTCATTAAAAAGCTTTCGTTCTTCAAGATATTTCTTAAGCTGGAAATTAATCAGCGTTTCCATGACTTTGGAAAGAAGGGACGATAGTTAGGGGGAAGGAGGATTCGCCTTATTTAGGGACAGGCTGGACAAATGCAGTTTTCTATCCACTCGGAAAGAGACCAGTAGAATAGGACAGATGGAAAAGCTTACCTAGTGGTTTTGCCAGCGTTCAAGAACACCTCTTCAGAACAATAGCGGAGATACTATCCGGGCTAGCGCATTTGTAAATGTCAAGATCTTTTAGTACTCTAGCAACTGTACGAGTGCTTAAGAAGATTCGTCCTATAGAACCGTTTACGCTTTCAAGTACATGAGGAATCATGTCACTCATTGGCAGCATCGAATTACCAGCAAATGACCAGACATTTTTACTACTACATAACCCCTTATCCAAAATTCAACGAAAACTTCCAGGTGTGCATCCCTTCCAGGTCTACCTGGGAGAATAAGTAATTTTAAGCAGATGAAACAACGTCTACTTTACCGACGGACTAAATCTATGTCTCTCACGCTACAGTGATTGGAAAGACAAACAGAATCACTGTAGCGTGTTCCAGCCAAAACTTCTGGCCATCAAAGAAGCCCTCTCTTGGCTCAGAGAAAACGTGATATCGACTACCGATATACGCATCTTTTCAAATAGTCCAAGCTGCCATAGAATCATCGGACTCTGTCTCAAAAAACTAACTAGCAGCCCGATACTGCCGATCATTTCCTATGTAGATGGCGGAGCAGTTCAAAATGCACCTTATTAGGGTGCTGGATCATTGAGACATCCCAAGAAATTTTAAAACTGACAAACTTGCAAAAATTAGAACAACTTTTTCTTTGATGGGCAACAAATTCAACACCATTTCGTTTGGTAGATTGCACATGAGCTCCCTTATAGGAGTTCTTGCAGGATACTCCTTAATGGGAGGACATGGTTTTCGACTTGAGCACCTGCAAACGTTTTTTGCAGAAGCTGATAGTTTCTCACTTTCTATGTTCCTATCACAAAGACGAAGACTCCACCTTGAAGACTTTTACGGCAATAATCTCAATGATCCAAGAAATGCCGATCTTTTGTTTCAAACGCTTCATACTAACCTCTAACTGGTTCAACGAGTAAGGTTGATCTTAAGATACGGTATCACAACTTACCAACTATTGGTTTAAATGTTTTGCTTTTCCCGTTAACAGCTATATCTAACCCAACATTTTGACCGTTCCTTAGAGATGGCATTTTTTTGTGATTTATGTATCATATCTTTGACTTTTTTCAATTCTGTATACAAAGAAATTTCTTGTACCATCAGTAGAGTAAAATATTTAATACGAGTTGGTATGCATATGAATACAACAATTTCATTCTTAGTCAACAAAATACCTTACAAAACTTATTAAAGTATGTTGGAGCTTTGTCCAATTTAATAAACTTTTAATTTCGGTAAGAATGTTTACCAAATTCAAAAAGAAAAAAACTTCGGTTTGTCCCAAGCGCAAAATTTCCAAGAAAATAAATTTTCTCTTCCAAAAACAAAAACTAAAACAGACCGTCCCCAAAAAAAATATAAAAAGTATTTTAACAGCGAAATAACAAACAAATGAAAACACATCAATCTTTTGTAAAATCCTTTTTTTATATAAATGTAATTCCACAAAAGCCAACCCGGGTTTATATAGGTACTGACGTCTTTCAACACAAAAACTTGTGTCATTTAGTGTGTTTAAGGTTTCTCTTTAAAAAAAAAGGACCTTTTTTCCTATAATTTTATTAAAGTAAACGACAAAGTCATTAGAGTCCAAATACAACAATAACAAAAAAGGAAACAATTTCTCGTCTTTATTATTTCATAAAATTAAATTAAAAACACAAAAAGAAATTGTGTGTCAGTGTTTTTTTATTGATATTTTCTAATCTTTAAAATTATAATTACAAACATATTTTTATAGCTATGGATTGTAGGTTTTTTTTTGGAAGAAGTATTATAGTAAAATAAATGGAAAAACAAAAAGGCAATAAAACATTAACAACAAACAAAAAAGGTCAAAGATTTAATCCTAGCAATTTGCAGACAATTTTAATTGCTTTTGTTGTTTTTTCTAGGTACTTGTTTTATTTTTATTTCAAATTGAAGGATAATTTAAAAATAGAAATAGGGACTTGAATATACGAAGAAGCTATGTAGAAAATGTAAACTATGGTTTTTGAGGATTAGCTTTTTGTTTGATATTTCTATTGTTTTGCTCCATTGTCATGATGTCTGTCGTCTATTCATCATCATCATGTTTTTTTTTATTGTTATTATTGTCTTTTTGTGAATTATCAAACTCCATCAGAGTGATGGTTTTCTTTTTTCTAAGACTTGTCTTTTTTTTAAAGGTTTTATGGTCAACCAGGAATGTTAAATGGAGTTTTTGTTATTCCAAAAAAAAAATAACTAAAACAAAGAAAGATAAAAATAACTATTGTTTAGTGATAGCAAATTTTAACTGCTTTTTACATTACTTTAAATTGGTTGAATACAACTTACGTCTATTTTTCCTTAAAGTAAGTTATACTTATAGGGTTCTGTAGTAAATTTCTGATGCTGATGGTGGTAATAATCGTGTTTGAAACAAATTCTTTAATCAAACGAAAAATTATGAAAGCAGTTGATTTTTAATTCGATTCGCTCAGCAGCAGTAGCAACAATATCAGATCTTTTTTCTTATTAAACTATTAAAAGTAGTCGAACTTTCTATATAAACTGGTTAATTAGGGATAAGACACTTAGGAAGAAAAAGGTCGTTGGAAATCAATTCAAAAATAGCTTAGCTCAATCTTTTTCGTCAAAAACGTATGCATTGTAATTGTTGCTCATTTCGCCTTATTTAAACTTACTAAACCATTTCTCAACGTTGGATTTTTCAGGTATCCGAATAATTTATATCAACTCTTAACTTCAACATTATTTTTGTCCGTAAAAAGCAAATAATTAGCCCTAACTTACCCCATCAATACAATTTCGATTCGTTCTTCAAAAATTTCCACTTTGCCACCTTATGTAGAGCGTAAGGGCTTGATAAATCAATCTGGATTTCCACGAACTTACTTAAAGTGGCGCTACAGTCCTGTGTGAACTAGGGTCTCACCCAACAAACTTTTCCATCTAGCTGGGTCCTTAGCTAGATTTCTCCAGTTGGGTGAGTTCACTTTTCACTTGTGCGCGCCACCTGATCAACGCGGTCTTCCTCTACTGCGCTGTCCTGTGGGTGTGGATTCGAAGACTTTCCACGAACTAAGGAGAAGGACCGCTAAATGTGTTTATCATTAGTTTTTTTTTAATTTGAGCCTTAAGGTGTGGTGTTGTCAGCTTGTCGTCAGATGAGATCGTAAAAAGTTTGAGGAAGAGGGGATTTTTGAACCAAGCCGGTATTATTTGCATAAATCTTGCATCATTAGAATTTCGATATTTGATTGTGGTGTTTCTAGGTTTACGGTCTTAATATGTTCAAGTATCAAATAACGCGGAGGTTACACACTATTTTATTTAAAAAGCAAAAATAAATTTTACAAACAAAAAATACTTCATTCATTTTTAAAGTCTCCAAAAGCCTAAGCTGAAAAAGTAATATCTTAAAAAAATTGAGATGATAAAGCGTTTTTAATATCGGATTTAAACAAAGGAAAACTTGTGAGGAAAGTAGTTATAATTTGATTGAAACTTGTTTACCAAGGTTTTGTTAAAGAATGTCTAAAAAATACCACAAGAGATATCTTGTCAATATTCATACTTGGAAATTTGGGGATTTGGAGATTTGTTAGGAATTTTTGAAATGTAGATTTTCTCTTTGGAGATAATGGCCTTCCAAAGCAAAAACTTAAGAAAACCGCATACGAAGTAATCGAGAAGCTTTAAGTCACACAATCAAAAGAGCTTGTTGACAGGAACACTTCAGGAAATAAAATTGTCACCATATTTTTTACTAAATTGAAGGTTAAGCGAGCTTATGAAAAATGCTGTCGATGTTAAGCTGATAATTTTAATTTTCATTCATCAAAGCGCTGGGTGTTTCCTCATTTCGAAAGAAACTTGATTCACCAACGCCTTGAGTATTGCAATTTTGCTTATTGATAAAAACAATTAAATGGAAATGGAAATTTGGTCACTTAGCTCAACACGGTAAATGCACGAAGTGTTCTATTAATTTCTTGAATAGATTTTTTTTTTAAATGGAAATTTCCACAATTTTAAAGCTTTGTTCTGGCGTTAAACGATTTATGGTGAACTGTCAAACATTACTGAACAGAAATGTCTACGCAGTTTCATATTCTCAACTGTCAAGCAATAGCCAATAACAATAAACAGTTCTCATGCAGCTAACACTCTATATAATTATTATTAATAAAGTAATTTTGAGACCCTGGGAGTAATAATCTTGTTTTCAACAAACTTATCAAACGTTAACTTATTATAATCTTGTTGCAGTCCTCTCGATCATATCAGTACAAACTTTAAATCTGTCTTCATTTCAGATGCTATCTCTTTTTAACGTCTCAAAACTGTGTTCACGGAGCATTCTCTTGAGTTAAGCAAACAGTCAAAAGTTCTACATGGTTCTTAGTCAGATAAATAGGTCGAGCTTTTTAACTTTTCTGACACCAATCGAGATTTAACTTTTACGGGCGGAACCGATCACTTAAAATGGTTTCCATTGATCTGTATTCCAACAAGTTCAGTAATGTCCGGGCTGTCAATCTTCGATGATTTGAGACCACGAATGCTTGGAATTTTATTGCATCAGTTATTCTTTAACTCGATTTCGAGCACTTTGAACAATTTGCTCTTCTTTTCCATATAACGGGTGATTTTTTAAGAGCTTGATAACTTTTTTTTAAAAGAAAACGCATAAAATTTGCAAAATCTCATCGATTCTTTATTTGAAACGTTAGATTGGTCCATGACATTTATTTTTTGAAGATAATTTCATTTAAATGTTGACCGCGGCTGCGTCTTAGGTGGTCCACTCGGAAAGTCCAATTTTGGGTAACTTTTTCTAGCATTTCGGCCGGAATAGCCCGAATTTCTTCGGAAATGTTGTCTTCCAAAGCTGGAATAGTTGCTGGCTTATTTGTGTAGACTTTAGACTTGACGTAGCCCCACAAAAAATAGTCTAAAGGCGTCAAATCGCATGATCTTGGTGGCCAACTTACCGGTCCATTCCTTGAGATGAATTGTTCTCCGAAGTTTTCCCTCAAAATGGCCATAGAATCGCGAGCTGTGTGGCATGTAGCGCCATCTTGTTGAAACCACATGTCAACCAAGTTCAGTTCTTCCATTTTTGGCAACAAAAAGTTTGTTAGCATTGAACGATAGCGATCGCCATTCACCGTAACGTTGCGTCCAACAGCATCTTTGAAAAAATACGGTCCAATGATTCCACCAGCGTACAAACCACACCAAACAGTGCATTTTTCGGGATGCATGGGCAGTTCTTGAACGGCTTCTGGTTGCTCTTCACTCCAAATGCGGCAATTTTGCTTATTTACGTAGCCATTCAACCAGAAATGAGCCTCATCGCTGAACAAAATTTGTCGATAACACATTTCGAACCGAACACTGATTTTGGTAATAAAATTCAATGATTTGCAAGCGTTGTTCGTTAGTAAGTCTATTCATGATGAAATGTCAAAGCATACTGAGCATCTTTCTCTTTGACACCATGTCTGAAATCCCGCGTGATCTGTCAAATACTAATGCATGAAAATCCTAACCTCAAAAAAATCACCCATTAGATGAAGCTCAATGAAGCCGTTTTGGATTGTTTTTAGAACACACAATTTAATAGAACTGCATCGTTGAACAGTTTCAGCCATTACGAACAAAAACGAAAAATTTAATTCCAAGTGTTTTCGTAACTAAACTTGTATCTATATCAATTCACAGAAAAAGAAACCATAAAATCGCTGATAGTTGCTCACAGCATTACTTCAATCACAGCTTAAAAAAGTGGTAACAGGCAAGTTGTTCCGCTCTTTAACTTTTGAAAATAACTTGAGAATTTTCGAGTTCTACGAAAATGTTCTGATAGCATAAAACATCAATAAATGCCTCCAACATAATATTGGAAGAATATTCTTCTATCATTGTGTTGAACAGACTTATACCAATTAAAACAGTTCGATTGAAAAAGAAAAGTTCTATGAGACTTGAGAGTGCCCCATTTAAAGATATCTGTAATCAAACTATGAAGAATCTATTCTTCCCGATGGTAACACATGATTTTCAAGGGATCACTCACGGATATATTTCTGTTTTCTCCAAAACTTTGCTTAATAGTTGCAAATTATTTCTCATTTCCCAAAAACTAACAAACAATCGAAATTGATTGATGGAAAAACTCAGATTGAAATATTAATATTTTGTAGAAGTTTTCCTATTAAAACCTAAACGATACTACAACAACTTTATTCCTCAAGCTTCAAACAGATGTAATCTCAGAAATCAAAACTATACATCCTCTGTAGCATGTTTCGGTTTACATGAGCTTATAACTCTTTTAGAAATCTACTTGAAGAGAATATCCCAAAACTAGGTAGAAAAGACAAAAATAGAAAACCTTCTTCACTCCCATTAAAAAAGTAACCTTTTTTGTATATTTGCTTGAAAATGCCTCATTGAAAAACCAAACAAATCCCATTACACACAATATTAAAGGCTAAATATCTTGAATTACCAACAAATTTATGAAAACTTCCACAATTATCGAAGGACGAACCCCTTCCTCACAATAATTCGAACTACTAATGGGGTGCTTTTCAACACCCACCCACCTACAGTACTCTCGTATTTCTGCCTATCAAGGTTCATAAAAAATTCTGTTAACGATCACATAACAACAAATTACTACTTAACCTTTATGGCTTACTATCGAGACATTTGGCATGTTTTACACAACACTCTCGCCCAAGTCAGTCGAGTAGGTAGGTTGGAATTGGAACTGTTATGCCATTAAAAATGGAAAAAGGCAATACCCAACCCAATATGATGATAAACCCATGTTTGATTGTTGGATCTTTTAATATTCCCGCATATTCAAAGTAAGTAGCCGTTATTCAAACCCTCCTTTCCAATTTGGTAATGCCCAAATCAAAGTACCTATAATATTAATATATCCTTCGATAACATCCTCTCTTCTTTTAATGTTGTACAATGTACATATTATCGTCCATATAGCCCGCACCCGCATATCGGAAATGAACCTTCATCCTTATGGTGCGGTGTGGTGCGGTTGTGATGCCTCCTGAAATCAAATTGCTCCTCATTAAAATTCACATTGGACACTTCTTGTGTTGGGTATAAGGAATTGTTGAACAGCAGGAACAGCAGTGATTTCGAGAGTAAACAGCAAAAATAGAACCCCCAAAAGACCCTTAAGTCATCAAAAACGCTGTTGGTTTGCTATTTTTCGAATGTCCTTTTCCTCTCAGTTGGTGGTTGAGATGAAACCGAAGCAGTATGAAATTAAAAAAATGTGTATGCTACGAGATTTTCTATAATGACACAAAAGTTTTAAGGACATAAACATGCGCGGGGTATAAAAATATTGTTTGCTTTTTTTTAATGTCATATCGATATTCTGTGGTAGGACATTGATGCGGGTGAAATGGAAGCAGAATCTAGGCAATTTGAGGTTTTTCTAGAATTGATGTTAATTAGTTTGGAAAACAAAAATTTAAACAAACAAAAATATGGAAATATGGAAACCACCATATTGCTGTGCAGGATCGAAATGTATCCTTAAAAAAGTAGATATGTATAAATTTTGACAGAATCAAAGAAGTCAGAGAGACTGAGTTTGCTAATAACGAGTTTTTCTAGGAGGACTCTGGAGGCAATTTTTTAAGAACCTATATTTTTTGTATGAACTTCAATTAAAGCAAAGTGGGATACAGTATAGGGGTAATGGATATCAAGGATTACTTGAAATAATGAAAGTTTTTTCTGTTTTGTTGGCTTATTTTCTTTTTTATGAAATGGTTGTGAATAAATCATTCTAATTGCTGTTTTTTAACTGATTCGCTATTAAGTGGGTTGATGAAGGAAGTTTTTGCAAATTCCCTTTTTGGTAAAAGTTAACCTTTTCTATACCAATCCTACTTTTCTAAAGAGGTACACAGGAGTAAAATGCAAAGAGTAATAAGCTGCAAGTGGGTTTCTTAAGTTTTTGTTTTTGATTTTAATGGACAGTTTTTTGAATGAGAAAAAAGGTACATAAAGATTAAAAACTCAATTTAATATCAAAAAAGATGTAGAAGAGGAAACCAATTAATCATTTAAGTGGTTCAAGAAAAAGTTTCTTTTTTTTTTGATTTTGTTTTCCTTTTGCAGAATTTTAATGTGCATCAATTTCAGTTTGTTACTTTTTGTAAAAAGAAAAATTGGGAAATAATTTGAATATGATTTTATATTTTTGAGGAGCCCTTTTTAAGGAGAAAAAGATGGAAATCGATTTGATGCGTAGGTAATTAAATTTCAGTTTTGTTTTTCCTTGTGAACACCTGGTGTTCCGTTAGAATAATTTGTGTTCGTATTTAATTATAATTATATAATTTCGACGAGAAAAATAATAAAATCTACAATAATATTATAAAAGGGAAAGTAAGTTTGTTTGCTTGTTTGTTTGTATGTTTGTCCGTCTTTCACGTCGGAACGGAGGAATAATATATTATGGTTTTTTGTGTATAAGTCGTTACAAGAGTTAAGTGTGTTTCAAGCTTCTTTTTATCGCGGTAAAATATCTCATTTATAGCTCATTCGAGCTGATCGACCGGTAACACTTATAATTAGATATTCCATATATTCTTTTCTTAGACAACTAATTAGTAGCATATCATTAGGTGCTGCCTACTTTTAGACCTATTATCGTTTCCTGTCATTAAGGGTTTCCTATGATGACATTAACCTTGATTTTCAAAATAACATACATTCTAGCACCAAGAAACGTTGTTGTTTTGAAAATTAATTCAAATATATTGAATGAAGTAGCAAAATATGAGTATATGAGTGAGAATTTGTCAACAGACACTGTCATTGGCTCAGAATAGATCACTTCCTACCCAGTAGAGATTCCTAACTCACTTGATCTGTCCGGTTTGCCCTCGCATAAGCTGGAATTGAAATGAGGTGTGCCAATAATTCTAATAATACCCGTCGATTTTGTAATTGTACAAGAATCCAAGTCACACAACTTAAGCGAAACATTATTAGTGCAAAAATTGTAATTGGCAGCGTGACGTTGGAGAAAGTGAAAATGTCCTTATTTTTCCAAGCACGAAAGGCTTCAATTCCCCATTAAGGCTATTGTTTCGCTATAACAATTAATAAGGCCCAAGAGCAAACACTAAAAGTAGCGGAGGTGAACCTAGAAAAGCAGTGCTTCAGCACTTTAACAATAGACAGCCTTTCTTTTGGTTCCTCTTCGTTTCTTTGTTTGATTGTGGCCTCTTTCACACGAGACGGTTTCGTCCGTTCGGTTGAAATCCGTACGGTTTTTATCCGTTAGCCATTGATAGTAAACTAATAAAATTAACTAAAGCTTTCACACTGGACGGAGACGGATTTTTTCCGTACGGACGATTTAAAACAGCCGTCTCAACGACTGAAATATACGGCGACCGTGCCGTCGCCGTCTTATCAGTGGCGTACGTGACTACGCGAACGCATTCACAAAAGACGATTTTTATTCGTCTGCCGTCCGTTTTTGTGGTCACTTGTACTAAAAAAAAAATATCGAAAATATAACCAAACGTAGACGATTCACGGGGAAAATACGTTATGTGTGAAAACAAAGTCCGTACGGAAAAAAATCGTATGGATTTTAACCGTACGGACGAAACCGTCTGGTGTGAAAGAGGCCTAACTCGTGTATACTTGCCTCTGCGAATGGTCTGAATATGATATTTTGATCTAGTTTTAGTGATTGAGTTAGCTAATTATGTATGATTTCTAACATATCCATGGCTTGCTCAGACGTAGTCTAATCTGTAAGGCTCGTTTCACACTACACGGTTTTGACCGTACGGCAAAAAACCGGACGGTGACATTTTGTTAGAAGAGCATATATACGCTTTCATATTATACGGTCACGGCAAAATGCCGGAGTCGCCGCGCCGTGAAGCATCCGCCGTATACTGCCACTACAGTATACGGCAGCCGGACGGCGCGATAAGCTTAGTGGCGTACGTGACGAAATGCATGTTTTCACATCATACGATTTTATTCGTGCGGCAAATAGTGCTGTCAACTTTAAGTTTTATGTCTTGTAAAAAAAACGTATGTTAGAATACTCGTACTTAAAATTTAAAAACCTAGGAGGTTTTCGTCAATACTGACTACCACAAAAATAGTCTCAGTTTCCACCAATTCCTTCCATTTCACCATTCTATGGTCGATCCAAATCAGCGCGGTTTTAACAATTGGAGTTCTTACATAAATTTTTTAAAAGAACTAGCTGAAAACTTCATTGACTCATTTAAAAACAAAAAACAATTGAACTTAATTTTAAATTTACTGACTTGAGTAAGGCGTTTGCCAAACTCTTATATCGAGTTTTGCTTGTAAAATTAAAAAAGCTGAGTTTTATTCAACATTTCGTAAAATGGCTTCAATCTTATTTATTGGAAAGATCATTCTCTTTACTTTTCAATGGTTGTGAATCAAACAAGTTCAAAGTTAACTTTGGAATTCCACAAGGTGGTCATTTAGGACCTATTATCTTTATTTTATTTATAAACGATTTACTATCGTTGTTGGTTGAAGAACTCTAAGTTCATCATCTATGCTAATGATGTTACAACTATCAAAACTGTTTCAAGTCCTCGTGATTGTGAAGAATTGCATTGTGATCTTAACTTGTTATTGATTGGTGTGTTTTGTAACTGTCTGCTTCTTTACGTTGATAAGTATAAAACTATGAGCTTTACGCGAAAGCTTTCTGTAATTTCTTTTAATTGTATGTTTGATGGAGTATCATTACATTACCCCGTGTAAATGAAATGTAAGTTATTGGAAAATTGAAAGTTTTGCAACATATTAAATCAATAACTAATAAGGCTAATTCAATTCTTGATTGGATTCAAAGGGAATCGGCAAAACTTTCCGCTCCTTATGTTATAAGGCAGCTTTTTATAACATTTGTTCGGCCAATTCTCGAATACGCTTGTGAGGTTTGAGCATCAAGTTATACCTGTCATAAATCCAGACTAGAACTGGTGCAAAAAAGGTTCCTAGGGGGATAGAGTAGTCTAATTCTTACGATTTTTTATCTTATCAGCACAGAATAAGACTCATTGATATGACGAGTCTAGAGATTAGACTTTTTCATCTATGTTTTGTGTTAATTGTTAAATTTATAAATTTAAATATAGACTCTCTGCATCTTCTTTCTCGTAACAACTGTAATATTCCCCAAAGAAACCTGAACTTTGTTTGGTAACTCTAGAGAAGTTTAATTTTTGCAAAAAGCCTTAAAACTTGTAGACATTATAATTTATCTTCAAAATGCAAACGTTTTCGTATGTCAATTTACTCTTAAGCAGTTAGTTCATACTTTCGTCAAAAGGGGGATATGTGGTTTAAAGGATTTTTTTATACTGGTCTTGACTTGAATAAAGTCAAGTCCTTCTTGAATACATAAGTGCACATATTATACACTGTAAATCTCTGAACAAAAGGGATCTTAAGGACAATAGTTCAATATTTATAATTTGTTAAGTCTTTGCAAACTCTCAATAATAAATAAACCTAGAGTTGTGCCATTTTCCGCTTTATTTCCAGATGCATTAGAAATTCTCAAACTACTCATAAATTTATGATTAATTTTATGTAAGTGTCTATGCACTCTATTTCTATATAAAAATATCACTCATTGTCATGCACCACATTTAAAAAACATTCATTTGTTTCTAAACAATACATCCCTTTCCTCTCTATAAACGTTTTCTCACCTTCGAGAATTATTCTTTAATCTCTATACCAACTATAGGTAGGCAGAGTTCCTCTTAACACAAAACCTTTTCAAATTTACCCTCAGGGCCTATGTATATGTACTTATTTCCACTTCCATTTAAAAAAAAAAGAAGAAAACTACTTTCGTTGCATTATGCACTCTCTATTAATAAATGTACATAAATGATTGTATGTAAAAGCGACGATTCCAGTTAGTTCTTCTACTTACCGCAAGGAAATAATTAAAATCACTGTGTTTCCGCTCTAGTATATATATATATGTATGTGTGTATGTGGTAGGTATAACTGTGTAAAGGGTCGTAGGTTGTGGGGAAGTTTCTATTTAACATCCTTTCCGGCCACCATCATATAATAATCATCATCATCATCATTATTATCAACAACTACAACAACAAACACACAACTAACCACAGCAGATGCTAGCGCCATAGTAGTTTTATTGTGTTTTTTTTTTAAATATTTAACTCTTGTGTATTTTGTATGAACGTTTTTTTATTGTTGTTGGAAAAACGCTTAATTATTATTTAAAACAACAAATAAAACGTCGAAAAACATGATAATACGAATACTAATGCAAATATAAAAGTAAAACAAAATAAAAATGTAGAAATGTCCTTTTTTTGTGTTTTGTGTTTTGGCAAAGCAAAACAATAAAAAGGCATACTTCCCAAATTACATTTCTATCTATATCGTTGATGCTGAAGTGGAAAGCTCAATTTGAGGTGACCATATTTTAAATGTCTTAAAAATAACGTCCTCCAACAAAGCAAGGTACATTTGAGCTTGAAAAGGACAGAAATAGTCAGTTACATTCCTCCTGTAAAGTTTTTACTACGCCTTGACGAACGTCCTATTTTTAGGGTTGAAATATCTGCTGATTTCGTTCATCCACAACAAGAACAAGATGACCTTCTTTGGTGACTTTAATGGCTGAATCACAAACACGCTTCAGATTCGGCTTCGCCTGACGTTTACGAGTTCAGCCATAGGAATTAAATGCATGCTATCACAATGGGGCTTCGACCTCACGTTTCGTTTGACAATCGTAAGGAAAAGAACGTAATTTTACGTAATGTGACTCCAAACGGAAGCTCTAGTTCAATTATCTGAACATTTGCTTTGTCTGACAGCTCAACAGCTGTAAAAAAATGTCAACAAACAAAATATTTTCTTTTTGTAGGGATGAAATAATAGAAATGTCATTCAAAGCAACCTCGAAGTAGGCCCACCGTAACGCAGACGAAGCCGAAGCTGAAGCGTGTTTGTGATTCAGCCATAAATGTTTAATGCCACTTTCCAATGTCTTGCTACCTTTGAAGATGTTCGATTGAACACTTCTGGCGAAACTTTTCTGCCATTTGTCGTAGCTGTTGATAACGAAAAAATCTTGGTGTAGGTAGTTGTAGTAATTATGATTCAGAAACTGTTTTTAAAGAATCTCCCTTGATGAAGTGGCCTGGGGTAAGTGCTTCAAGATCGGTTGGATCATTCGAAAGTGGGAAGATGTGCGTTCTTATCAAATTTGAGACAGACCTATATCCAATAGCTTGGGCTAAGTTTCAGCAATCTGGGTTCAAACCGCCAAATCGATTTCTTATATAACTTGTGAGGTAATAAACCCTTTGATGCATAGTCAGCTGGGCTGTCCTCACCTAATAAATGATGTCAATATGCCCCAGGAAGCTTTTTTTTGTGTTTGACAGACACAATTCCGTACAAAATCTTTCCAAGTATTGGGCTAACTTTTTATCCAAAACAAAGCTGTACTGGAATCTGTCCAAAGATGTAATATAGTTATCTGCATAGTTACAAAATGTCTCATATGCGGCATGACGTGTAAGAAGCAAAGCTGCGGCTAGCGTGGAGTTTTAACACGAACAATTATCAAACGAATCCAAGACTTGCTTGATTTTTAATGTAGGAGCCACTTGGGTCTTACAATTAGATGCTAAAATTGTTATTTGGATTTCGTCTATGGCTCTTAAAACACAAAGAAACTGAACCTAATGCTGCATAAGAGGTGTTTGTAAAGCCATGAATTTTAACAGATAAACATGATGGAGTTAACCCAAGCAACCTAGGTCCACTGATCAAATGTAAATCTTCAAGCTTATAAATATAGGGTCCGCCATCTAACTTTTTTTTTTAACTAGTGCTTATTTTGTGAATGGTAACACTTAGCTCATGTCTGATTTGACAGATAATTAGTTTTATCTTTCCGCTGAACGAATATGGTTGTGTAAACGCTTGAACAACGCTGGGAACAACGCTTAGAGAAGATGCCGATTTTGCCAAAAAAAAATCATCTTTTCAGATAAAGCTCATTTTGATCTTGGCGGGTATGTAAACAAGCAAAATTGTCGCATTTGGAGCACATAAAACAGAAAACCCGCACGCATACATTAAAAAGCCGATACACCCCAAACGAGTCACTGTTTGGTTCGGATTTTGGTCCAGAGGCATGATTGGGCCATTTTTCTTCGAAAATGAGCATGGAGTTATCGGGCCATGTTGAACAAATATTTGTCACAAAAATTGAAGAGGAGGATATTGGCAACATTTGGTTTCAACAGGACGGCGGGCGCTACGTGCCACACAGCCGAAGCTACACTCGATGTTTTTATAGCTTTTTCAAAAAAAAAAAGTTTTTTTGCGGACCTTTCGTAAGCTTTCCATGGCAGCTCAAGGTTAAGAGGAAAAGCTTCATTCTAGCTTAGATTTTCTCCCCACATCTCCTGCATTAATATTTTCCCTCGAACAACCACTGGAGAAAGCCATCCTAGTTGGTCAAATAATTTTGCAATGCGGGACAAAACATTTATTTTTTGTATTTAAAGCAAGTTCACATATTTCTTCAGATTATGAAAATGAACCGATCATGAGAAGGTTGCCAGTTGAGCCCCAAGGTACGATATGTACAGAACCATTCTTAATACAACTTAAAGATGAACATGCAGCATGTTCTTGGGTAGGCACATCTTCTAATAGACTTTCATGGTTGGCTGTCCATTTTTGAAGTGGAAAGCACCCTGCCTTGAAAAGATGTATTATTTGACTCATTTGTTAACCTTTCGTGGTAGAAGACGCTCTATTTAAGACATCATCGTCATCAGTATTTTTCTCAATAACTTTCTTAAACCATTCAACCATAAAACCCGTACTTCTAGGTAATTTCATAAATTTACCCTTGAATCCAATTTCGAAAATGCTGTTAAATACAGAGATTCTGTTTTTAGCCGCACTACACGAATGTAGAGTGCTTTCGGTTAGGTTAAAGTGGCTGTCTTTGATGGAGTAGGACACACTTAGGCCAGTTTAATGGCCCATTGTGATACCACATTAATCGTGAGACTTTCTTCTTAGCTCAATGAAACCAGTTTGAGTCCCTTAAGAAACGTAAAAGAGTGCTTTACTAGACTCAATATTTTCCATTCATGGAAATGTGTAGACATTCAAAATCAATGTGCATCGGTATCTCCTTTTTCAATCCTATTTATTACATTTATAGACATGGTGAAAGTGCTTAAAACTCGTAAGTTTTTAACGCAACTAGATATGAGTTTACTTTTTGAAAAAGTTTCAAAAACCCTTCTGAAATAAAGACACACTGGTCACCACATAAATAGGGCTCGAGACAGAGTGGAAATCCCTCTCCCGCGAGAGGTCTACACTGTGTCATCGTTTGATTAGAATTAAGCCCAAGTGAAAAACAATTCGCAATTTCCGCTAAAGCATGCGAGAGTAGGTAAAAAAGTAGTAGAGGTGGTGGTGGTTGTGACGACCTACGGGAAAGGACGCAACGAGGAAGAGGATGAGAATGGCTCGACTCATCTCGACTCGGTTGGCTGGAAAATGGCTCGAGTTGTGTTATCTTATGGAAATTTATCTGCCACAACAACATAGCGCTGGGCTCCCACTCCGCGCCGCGCCGCGCGCCGCCGCCTCTTCAGACGACACACCGACAGTTCAAAATTCAAATACGAGTTCCACATCAGAGTAGGTAGAGCAGTAGGTTAGGATACATGATTCCCAGCTTCCCAGGCCATACTGCCCCGTTCCCCGTATATTATTCTCCCTTATGTATGCCTCATTCGAAGGATTCTAAAGTGGAAGTAATTTATTTGGATCTGTTTGATTTTTTTTTTCTGTCACGCTGACTGGGTCCATATAAACATACCTACGTATAGATGGCGCTTGCTACGGAATGTGTGGTGTAATCTAATGGAAAAATGTGCAGCAAGTGTGTCAAGTTATATTCTTTTGGTTGTTTTTAAATTTGTTGTTGTTTTTTACATATACTCGTATATATAATATTTTGAGCTTGTCGAGTGTAGATATTCGTATATGTATATGGACTTTGAATTATTGACATTTTTGTGACATTGTTTGACATTAATTTTTCAATTTTATTACAAAAATTTGTTCAAGTGTTATGTTAATGTTGTGTACGTTAACGGCGCGTCGGCAGCACACAGAGGTTTTTTGGTCATAAAACCAGAATTTTTAAATAAATTGGGGTGTGATTTTTTACACCATTTATATTCTATATACAAATTTGTATATGCATATATACATATTAAGGGTAGGCGGAATGGACAAACTCTGTAAGGGACAATTTATATTTATGTTTTGAGAGTTTCATTTTATATGACGTGCGTCGTCGTCGTCGTAACGAAATTTCAGTGTCTGTTTCATAAAAATTATTTTGTTTTTTGATAGGTATTTTTTAAGGTGTTTGGGTTCTTTAAATGTATTTTGTTTTTTAAAATAAACTTAATTTATCTCCTGTCTACGTTTTGGGACAATCAGCAAGGCTCAAATTGAAGAAAATTTAGTAAGTTCGAAATCAGAAAGAAACGAGTCTATCTAATTTCCTGATTTGAAATTATAACTGATAAAAAGAGGTTGGGATGTGATCCACACTGATAACTTCCCATCGCGTCTGTAGATTTGTCTTGCTTAAAAGGTTTGTAGGTTTTCGTGTTTTGTTCAAAAAGTTATTAGTTAAATTATTCTAAAATAAATAACAATATTTTCCATATGATTTAAAAATATATTTTTGTTAACGAGATTTTTAGTCGTTAACCAATTTTTACCAATTTGAGTAGCATTATGTACTATGTTTTGTAGATTTTAATTTTTATGAAAAAACTGACTGTTGGATTTTTATACAAAATAAATGAATATTTTCTGTAAGATAAAATAAGTTTGAAGCCAATATTTTTAATTTTTCAAAAGCTATTTGAGTCGAAAGTAAATTTTTAGGTTTTTAGTATTGCTTTTTTTAGGTTTTTATTTTTTGTTAAAAAACTATCAATTCGATTTTTCTCAAAATTATACTGAATGTTCAAAACAACATTTTTAAAAGATGAAATAAGTTTTAAGCCAATATTTCAAAGTTTTGAAAAGATATTTAAGTCAAAAATCAATTTTTACCAACTTTTGTTCATTTTTTTTTAGGTTTTTAATTTTTTGTAAGAAAACTATCAATTCGATTTGCTCAAAATGTTACTGAATGTTGACAACAATATTTTTTGAAAGATAAAATTAGTTAAAAGCCAATATCTCAAAGTTTTGAAAAGATATTTGAGTCGAAAATCATTTTTTTTTTTCAAACTTTTATTAATTTTTTTTTAGGTTTTTATTTTGTAAAAAAAAAAACTGTCAATTAGATTTTTCTCAAAATTTTACCAGATGATAAAATCATTTTTTCTTTCGTAAAATTTTAGAGGTGAAAAATATTTTTTTTTCAGTTTTTTAGATTTATAAAAAAACGTCAATTGGAATTTTTTCCAAAAATATATTTTTTTGGTACCGCGTTACAATATATAAAATTTAATTCAAGTCTCTAATGTTATTGGTTCGTGAGATATTTTGGGTTAACCAAAATTTGCACCTTTTTTTCAAATTGCTATGGTAAAAAAACCACGCACTCAATTTTCTGGAGAGTCTTTTCTGCATCTGTCTGCATTATTATCTATATAACAAAATTTATATAAAGTCGATATCTCTACTGGTTCTTAAGCTATGGACGACAAAAAAAAAGTCGTGAACGTACTGACGTACGAACGTACGTACACACGCACGCACAGACATCTCTCTAACAAAATCTTATTTCGACTCTAGGGATCTTGAAACGTCGAGAAATGTCAAAATTTTCAATTTGACAAATCGGACCCATTACAATAACTTCCTATGGGAAGTTAAATAGAGGCTGGGATGTCACTCACACTGATACATTTCCATTCGTGTCCGTCTATCGATATTCTGAAAATGTTTAAGTTTCCAATATCTTTCTTTGTTCGGAAGATACTTGAGTCGAAAACCATTTCTTATCAGTTTTTTTCTAAGGTTTTCGTGTCTTTTAAATAAAGTTGTCAATTGAATTTTTTTTGAAATTTTTTAAATTAACTTAAAATTATCAACAATATTTTTCATATGATAAATTAACTTCGATTTGAAAATCTGTTTTTTTTTTAACGACGTTTTTAGCCGAATCCCTGTTTTTATCAATTTTAGCAGCATTTTTTGAAAAGTTTTTATTTCTCACAAAAAAAAAAATAGATTGGATTTTTCTAAGACCATTATCTTACAACAACAACAAAGTTTAGCACAGAATGGAATCATTTTGAAGTCAATACCTTCATCTTTTCTCGAAATATTCGAACCGAGCATCAGTTTTTACCAATATTGAGTAGTTTTTCTTATTTTCAATTTGTATAAAACGGTTGTTGGATTTTTCAAAAAAATGTAATGAATTTAAAAAATTATTTTTAATACTCGTATAAGATACAATTCGGGTGACGACAATATATTTAATTTTTGAAAAGATCACCCGCGGTTGAGAGTTATAAGTCACAAAGCCCTAGTTCTCGAAGGACTGTTGCGCCACCTAATTTATTTATTTTTATTCGAGTCGAAAATAAATGTTTGATAACTTTTAGTAATTTTTTTTCTTATTTAAAAAAAAAACATTATTTTGGTTTTTCTCAAAATTTGACCAGATGCCAAAAACGTTATTCTCGTTGTATACAATTATTTTGGAGGTAAAATCATTTTTTGTTGGTAAAATTTTCGAGATGACAAATAATTTTTTGTCAGTTCTTTTAATTTATAATGAAACCGTTAATTGAATATTTTTCAAAATTATACTTATTTCAATACAAGTCACTTTCTATAATATTAAATTTAATTGAAGTCGCTAGCGTTTTTGGTTCGAAAGAAATTTTGGATGTCCAAACCAAAATTTTACCTTTTTTTCTAAATTGCTATTGTAAAAAATCTACAAACTAATTTGTTTGAAAGTCTTTTCTGAATCTTTTGATGTCATTATCTGTAAAACAAAACTTATTTAAAATCAATATTTTAACTGGTTTTTGAGATTTAGTCATACGTACACACAGACATCGCTCTTAAAACCTTTTTGCCCACGTTCTGCCTTTCATTTATTGTGAATACACTTTGCGAAAGTGAATTTGGGTGTTCCACAATTCGTTATTGTGAATTGGATTTTCGAACATGCAAATGGATGTTCTGTATTTCCGTTTGTTCCATTTTTTTGAACGCATTCAAATCACATTTTTTATTTCGGTGAATTGATCTTCGATAGCTTCCTTCTGCTAGGGATCGGAGCGTTGCAGCAAGTTTTTGAATTGAAGAATTCGATGAAGGTATATTATAAAAGGTTCTATTTCCCTTAGAACATATAAAAAAGCTACTTTGCTCCATCTAAAATTACAATAAAAGCTTAAAAGAGGAAATCAAGAATTTACTTTATTTATCAGAACAATTATACATAATTTTCACACACTTACATTGTGTCAGGTAAATCCAATATATTTGATTTGTCTCGCAAAATTTGTCTTCTTATTTTTTCTCTTCAATTCTGCTTTCTTTTTTCACCTAAAATTGCCAATAATATTGCATCCATCTTCAAAACAGCAAACATTTTACTTCAGAAACAAAATAAATATGGATGATCCTTCAGTTCTGACAGTTCGGAGCAATTTCGAAGTTTTCGAAATCGATCGAATTGAAGAACATGCAATTTCATTTCACGTGAAATTGAAAAGTGATTTCAATTCACTTTCGATCGAAATTCGGAACATGGGAGTTGATTTAGACTTTCTTGAAACGTCAAGAAATGTCAGAATTTTCAATTGGACAAATCTGACCGATTACAATAACTTCCTCTGGAAAGTTAGAAGAAGTTGGTTTTCTCACTGTTTTGCTCATTTTTGTAGACATTGCGTCTAGAAATCTAGGTCCTTATTACGAGAAGCGAATCGAACGTTCAATTTAAAGCGAACGTTTGAGAAATCCAATATTGAGCATAATTAAGATGGGTGAATTTCGACGTTCAAATGGGTCAACGGCTTTTTTTTCAAAAAAGTTGGCTTTTGAAGTGAATATTGAAATTTGATTTAAGAAATGAATGCTTTCAAAAGTTCCCTTTCAGTCGAGCGTTCAATTGGCTTTTCACAATAAGGGACCTATGTATGTTCAAAGCTTGTTTACTTTCCATGAAAGCTATACTTTTGAAGCTCATTTTCATACTTTCAATTTTGTGTTCACTTCAAAGGGCAAAAGTTTGTCAAAAAACAAGTTCTTTTATTTGAACCTAAAATTTTACGAACATCATCGTGAACTTCAAATGTTTAATTGGTTCTTTATTACGAGAGTCTCAAGCAACGTTCGTTTTGAATAATAACTGTTTTCGCTCAGTTTTTCGTTTTCAATCATTTCATTTCAATAATTTAGTAGAGATTGTGTTTTTTCTCTATCCACGTCCCGGTCTTGAGACGTGTACACGTTGATAACTACAAAAATCCAAATTCAATTCGGATCTGTCTAAACAAAATTCTAGTATAATTTATATCAAAATAAACAAAAAAATCAATATTTCTATTTCAATTCCCAAGATTGGTCTTCAACTTCGGAAGTTATGAAAATCTCTCTAAAATTTGAAATGGCAAGTTGGAAACCTTATCTTTAAGTAAAAAAAAATCACGATTTGAAAATAAAACTCCTAAAGTTATTATCAAAACAATCCAACTCTATGTCAATACTCCATAATCGATTCAAGGCCTTGGAGTTAGGAAGTTATCAAGGAGTGTGAAAGTTTCATGAAAAAGATATACTGCAGCCGTAGAGCAGTGGAGGTCATTAGGCTGATATCGTTATTATAAAAAATCTTTTTTAACAAAATACTAGCTATCTTCCAAAAGATCAAACTGAAACCTCTTATTGGAAACTCTTGTAGATATAACGATTAGAGAATTTTTCCTAAGTGATAAAATCAATATTATTATAACTCCTAAGCGATTGGGCAATTTTATTGTTAATTGTTGTGAACTTAACCCTAACTATAGCATCAGACAAAGAATCTATAGCTATACAAATTCAAAAGAAAATGTTTCCTTTTAAAAGCCTTTCATCCAAATTAAGTGCATTACAATTTCAACAAAAATCAAATACCAATTTCCATCATAATATGTAATCTTATTAAAATCTATATTCAAAATGTGTTAAGCTATCATCAATGATAATAAATGTTTCCATATAGTAACATCAATAAACTCTGACTAAACAACAAAAGACCATACTCTGTATAGACTATAGGATGATCATAATGCATCTTCTATAGATTCTATACTTCTATACTATAATAATGTTTTGAGAGTGTGCCAGTTGGAAAACCCTAACTGACCATCACTCAGCTGATGTATATTAACTTAATTCCCTCAAGTTAAATATTTTAACAACAAAATTCTGCCGCCCACACTATGTCCGATCAAAGTAAATAAATTCTTCTTTTTTTTTGTTGCCTCCTTTTGGAAAATAGAACTCAACTGGGGGTATAGATAATGTTTTCCATCATCATCATCACTATCTCTACCACACATTGTATAGATGCATATGTGAAACATAAAATTTCCCATATAACAACAATACAGACGGACATCGCATCTCGCCTAGTTCACCCCCAAGGCTGTGATGTCCTTTGATATTATCAGCATAAGCGCATCAAAGCGTTTACTATACGAATATACCATAAATATAAAACCATGTTTTATCGAGAAAATATTATGGTTTAAACTTTTAGTGTGATAATCAAATTTTCATCCCTTCAATCTCAATTATATGCCATAATGAAACGTTTTATAGGATTTCCATTCTATTGTGTAGTAGGTATTCGTATCCTTATAAATGTGAAAAACGATGTCAAAACAAGGTCAAATGTACAGAATATGGAAAAATCCCAAGGCTAATAGATTGCTGTAAAATTAATTCCAAGCTATGCACGTTTTTTCTTTAGAAATGTGTGGTGTGTTCCGTTTTATTTTGAATAGAAAGTCAAAATATTAATACGGATATAATGTGATGCATAACTTACTGAACGACCGACCGACCGACTTACTGAAACTCATTAATCTCAGACAGGGCTGGTTGCAGAAAAATACGAGGAAATGAACTGGAAACTTTGGATTTGGAGCTTGGAAGCCTCCTGTAAAGTTGAAAGTTCATAGTTTTATCAAAATTTTGTGACAGGCAGGAACTGTATGGCAAATAACGTGATTTTAATCAAACATGATAGTACGATGGTAGAGAAGTCAAAAATAGTTGGACCGGCGCGGCGATTCCATCCATCTGTCTTCATTTTATTGGCCTTACATCTTGAACTGTTAGGCCAGTTGAGTACAAATCTGGAAATCACGGTTTCAAGGCGTTTTTTTTCATTTTTTTAAAGACAAAAAATAACAGTAGGCTTCATACACTTTTTTTGGTCAGAAATCGAAAAACACAATTTCCTCAAAAACGGTGCAACACATTTTTATGAAATTTTCTCTAAAATTTTGTTTCTTAACTTGGCTTCTTTCAGTACAAAAAATATATTCTTGTATTTTTCCAGAAGGATACTTCTGATATAACCGATTTGAATAATTTTTTTTTTGAACAAGCCCTTTTTTGTGTTAATAATATTTTAGGATCTATATTATCTAATTTATTTTTTAACAAAATTCAAATGTTAAAATACTCCATCATAACCTTCGACATCGGATTTTAACCACCCATCTTCTATTTTTAATAGTTTTTCTGCATAGTTTCGTACGTTTAAGCAGTGTTCCCATAACAGCATTATTAATGCTAGATCTAGCATTATAGAGAAGAGAAAAGCATTATGAAATTTTAAAATAATGCTAAATGCTGTTTGTTATTTAATCATCGATATGGACGTTTTATATGGATTTTAAGATCTAGCATTTTGTTTTTGAACTCCCATACGATCTAACATTATAAAATTTGAAATCTAGCATTATGAAATTTGAGATTATGGCAACACTGCGTTTAAGTCCTTCTAAGAAACGCCTAATGTTAGGCAACGATCCAAAACCATACAGCGCCTAAGGATATGCTGCTAATTACATATTGTTCTAAACAAATAATATATTGAATATCTAATTAGTGTTACCGGCGGATCTGTTCCAATGAACTGTGAATGAGATATTTTAACGCGGTAAAAAGTGGCTTAAAACACTCTCCAGTCTCGTAACAACCCCCACACAAAAAATCATGTAATAATGTTGCTCTGTTGTGACTCAAAGTACGAACAAACAAGCAAACAAACAAACTGACTTTTCTATTTATAATATTATTTTAGGCTAGTATAGATAATAATAATAACCAAAAACATATCTTTACAAATTTTAAAATACAATATTGAATTTCATTTAAATTTTTGAACATAAACTTATTTCGCTGTGGAATATTCTTAAATAATAAAATATATGTAGGTACTATTTTTAAACTGTTTCTTTGGATAAAGGAGCAAGTTTGAGCTAACAAATTTTTCATTTTTTTTGTTTAATGGTTTATTACCTTGAAATTTGCGATTTCTTAACCGTTAATTGGTTTTGATAAGTTAGGTTTTGTCGTTTCCTATTTTCCTTGTTTCGTTAAAGATTCTATAAGACTTCGATAGGGTGCTTTGGAATATTTCAGGAACTAACAGAATTTCCAATAAGAGGTTTCATTTAGATACCGCACCAAACAGTGAAACGTTGAGGATGACAATGCTTTTCCGAGCACCAAATATGACGATTCTACTCACAAACTTAGCCTCCGAAGCTTTGGATGCGTTTCAAGGAACCAATAAGTAAGATTTCATAACTGGCCGATTTGAGTTCTTGTGTTAAATTAACATTTAAAGACTTGAAACAAAAGTCCCAATTTCGTTTGTGAAATGGCTAATTCTAAAGTTCTACATGGGTTTTCTTCAAGTCTAAGTGCTACATCAGAAATACGATTTGTAAAGATGACAGCTTCTAAATTGACAGCTGCCCAAATAGTGGGTTAAGGGCCAGTTATAGCTATCATTGAAATCGATCCGGGAAAATTTTTGAATCGATATTTGATTAGAAATGAAAATTATATACTGATCGATCGGAAATCACAAAGAATTTTTTTTGTGAAAAAAGTGTAATTGCGCATTTATTTTTCTCTAAAAATGTATTTTTCTATTTTCTGGACGGAAATTCATTTTCCTGAACAGCTAATACTTTTATGTTCAAAAGTGAATCGAATCGTTCCACTGATTTGTGTTCCAATTTCACACAATTCCAATGACAGATTTGTTTCAGTGAAAATTTGTCGGTGGCTTTCAATCAGGAAATTTTTTTCAATGACAGAAATTTTTAATGACAGCTATAAACGACCTGCCAAAAAAATTCCAATGTTTGTTTTCAATGATGAAAACCAATGATAGTTATAACTGGCGCCTTACTCGAAATGAAACCTCTTATTGAAAAATCTTTTTTTAATGATCAAAAAAACATTTGCAACATAATTTAATAATTTAATTGATTTAAAAGTAATGCAACTAACTACTTAAATGTTAATGCCTTCGAGAATGTGCTAAGCTGTTTTAATATCAAGTTAACAAAAAGACTCACAAATCATAGAGAGCATAGAATGACAAAAATGAAATTTTCAAAACCAATTCATGACACGGAAAATAATAAAATAGTGAAATATTTAATTGTTAATATCTATTTTTGTAAAGTTGTATCGCGTTTCTGTTATTATCAAAACTTTTAAATGTCAAATTATGTTTTGACACAAAATCTGTAAGTTTCAATATCGAAACTTTTAAATATAAAATGTCCTTCTACTAAGTGATTTGTCAAAAATCTAATTAACGACTTTTTAGGATTTGGTTAATTTTTGTAACTATCAATCTAACCTTACTTCGTATTCTAATTTGTTTCTTTTGATCCAGCCCTGTTTAAAAGCCTTTATTTCATTGAGGATTTTCTCTTTCACAGTCTGTCGGTAATGAACACTAAAGAAAAATATTAAAAATATGAGAACGAAAGGAGCAATATGTTTTTTCCTTATGTTAGATGTGAGCTGAATAGCCAACAACTGAACCCGTCTTTTGAATAATTTATTCAAAAATATCATTTTTCCTGATTTAACTTACTCGTAAATGGATAAAGTTCCAAGCTTTTCTGTAGAAATATAAAAAAAACGCAAAAATTCCCTTAGCTCATTACAAGTTTTAAAAAAAAAAAAAAAAAAAAAGGAAACTAGAACCGCACCATTTCGGTGTTGTTTGGCTTTCTTAAACACAATTGTTTGCTCCTGCTCCTGCTCTAGATCCTGCTGTTGCTCCTGCTGCCGTAGGAGCTTCTACTGCCTGATGCTTAATTCATAAATCGTTTGCATAATGTGGCTGAAGTTTTAATATAAATTTTAGCTTTTTTTAACTTTTTAAAGAAAACAAGGAAGAAAAACGAAAGAGAACAAAAATAATAAATCTATGTACATATTAAGCTGCTTAATGGCGCGTACCTACTACGAATAATGTTGATGATGATGACATTGTGTCAAAGTTAAAAAACGTAGGTAATTTTTATTAAGTTTTTTTTTTTGTTGTTGATTGTCAATTAATTAAATTTCACACATCATATCTGTCAAAACGAACGAAAAGGCCATGTCAGTTTTTTTTTTTCTTTTTCATTTGACAGTTGTCTACTGTCATGTAGAGGTGTTTTAATTTTGTTTTCCAGTTCGTTTTGTTATGTCACTTTTAATGAAAGCTTATAAGCTTATATTTTTGTTTTGGTTTCAAAAAAAAAAGGACATAACCAACCTTTGATGGCAATCAGTTAAATATAAAACCACATATGGGGGTTGTAAAATAAAAAAAAATGTCGACGTTTACATTAAATGGTAGTGGTTAGGTTTGTGCAAAGAGTATTAAATGTCAAAGGGTAATTAAGTAGAAGAGAAAAAACAAAAAAAGCAAAAGGGTCAATATTACTCGTATTTGGTATCCTTTGGGTGCAAAGCAACAACAATAAAAAAAAAACTATGAATTTATAGACATGTCATAGGTAAATTGAAGATAGTAATTTTGTACTGGGCTTACATAAAGGAATTTTGTAAAAGTTTAATATAAGCTTCAAGTATGAGGGCTTCTGAAATTATTCGCAACCAACATCAGCAAAGTATTGTGATGTCAGGAAAATGCTCCTATGACTTGTTTGAGAAAGATTAACTTTTATCTCATCGCTAACTTGAAAGAAAAGTCGTATTGAATAAGGAAAATGCCAGGTGTCATTTGCAAAACTTTACTTGTGATAGTTACATAGATAGATAGATAGATATTCTTTATTCTGTGTTTACAATTTTGATATATACTATACATTGTTATACTTCTGAATAAATGTTAAAGACATGACATGGACTGTCGTATGCCTGAGGGTCATTCTTATTTATATATTGTAATTAAGTAATTTAACATATTTAAACATAATTATTATTATTAATATTTTTTTTTTTTATTTTCATTTCAAATTACTATAAGTAACAAATTGTAATGGAATAAGGACTTTTAGATTAGTTAAATCAAAACATTTTACGTAATTTTATTGAATTCCAATTAATTTAATCGAAATTAGAACAAAATTTGGGAGGATTTTCAATATAGTTAAAAACATTTTTAAAGCACTTTTAGATTAGTCAAATCAAAACAAAAATGTATTCGGTGAACGGATTGCCTGTTATTGGTTTGTATCAAAAATGTTCATCTATGATTCGGGCTCTGTATTTATCGCTTCTTTGTAGAATTCATAAAGGCGCATCCAGTTCGCACCATTCTGATAGTTCATATAACATCTTCAACTTGCAGAAAGCTTTTTTCAAAGTAAACACGCCTTATCTCCGTCAGCATTGGACAAACGCCTACGAAGGGTAATACATCCCCTCTCTCATGCTGATTACAGAGGGTGCGCATAGATCGATAACCTCGTTACGATGGGGCCTAAAGTTTAATCTGATCAGTTCTCCTTTTATCTTAAATATGGATCCAATGAGAGAATTGTTATATTCGCTGGTGAAATAGATTAGATTAAAGACGCTCTTCGAATAATATTGCCTTTCCGTTGATGAGCTAGCTTTTTCAATATTCGCATACCTTTCATTCTCATCAGTGACGGATATTACTTGGTAAAGCATCTTCTTCAATTGAACCGCATTCATACTCCAATTCAGGTTCAAGCCACCGTCTGCAGCTAAAAAGTTCCAATCATACATTTTGGGGCGTTTATCGGAAGAAAGAATATTTTCCTTAAGCAAAAGCGTAATAGGCTTTCAACTAGCTCATACTTCTGTACTCCCCATACCTGCGCACCATAAAACAGGATAGCTTGGGCAGTAGCATTAAACACTCTATATTTTAAGTCAGTCGCTAATAGCTTGTTATTATAGATTCTTTTCCAATTTACACATATTGCTGATTTAGCCTTATTTAGTTTGCTTTTGAAATGTTTTTCTTATTTTAAATTGAAAGCGAACTCCGTTCCTAAATAAATATAAGACTAAACTACGTCTAGAGTTTTTTCGCCATATTTCCATTTCCATCGTCTCTCGCCGTTCTGCCAGATCCATTCTTAAAGGACTTTTGATTTTTCCGCATTAACTTCTAGATTCCACACTTGGCAATACTCTTGCAGTTTATTGATCATCAACTGTAGAGCAGTCGGTGACTTCGCAAGAATGACAATGTCATCGGCATACATGATCACTTTGATCCGTTTGTTAGCAAACTCCACTCCACAATTGAGATACTCAACCAAATCATCTAGAAGTGCAAATAACAAGGGGCTTAGATTACAGCCTTGTCTCACTCCTTGGTTCACTTCAATCCTCTCTGATTTTTCTTTTCCATTATAAATGTATACTATGGTGTTTTGGTACAGTTTATCAATAATGTTTACAAAATTAGTTGACACTCCTAGGCTAAATAGCTTGTATAGTAAAGTGTTTCTATTGATAGAATCAAAAGCTGCTTTGAAATCGACAAAAAAGGCTTACAGTTTTTTTATTTTGGTCGAGTTTCCACTGCGCAAGTGAACGAAGCGCAAAAAACATTACTCGCACACAGGAATGGTTGAGAGTTGCAAATCACTAGGCCCTAGTTCTCAACGGACTGTTACGCCACCTAATTTATTTTTATTTACGTGAACGAAGCAAAAAGATATTATCCACTGTGGAAGATCCTTTACGAAAACCACTCTGAAATTCGCTAAGCTTGTTTTCATCTTGCACCCAATTGTTCAGTCTTTCGTAAAGAACTATTGTGAATATTGTTAAGGCTGCATTCAGAAACGATATTCCTCTATAATTTGTAGGGTCTTCTACATCACCCTTCTTGTGGATTGGCATTATTAGGGCTTCAAAGAAGTGATCGGGAACATTCCAAATTTGAGCACAATGTTTTAAGCTCTTCTGTTAATTTGATCTTAAACAAAATTGTACTATTTTTTAAGAACTCAGCTGGTATACCATTTGATCCAGCGGCCTTGCCATCTTTAAGACTTTGTAGAACACAAATTACTTCATTTTCAGTTATACTCTTATCGAGTTTCTCAATCCAAGTTAATGGTCGTGCATAACTCCAAGATATTTGTGTTGAAGAATTTAAAAGTGAAGCGAAATGATAACTTAACAGCTGCAATGACACCGCTGCTGCAACTTTTACTTTAGAATTTCCATTTAGTTTCCTCGTTATAGCCTAAAACTCGGCTGATTCTTTACTTCGACTTAAGGAAAGGGCTAAGTTTTCTTCATACTTCTCTTTTTTTTTCTTTAGATGTATTTTTGTAAAGTTTGTTAATCTCCAAGTAACTTCACTTGTGTTTAGTCCGTAAAATTTAACAAAGATTGACTGATTATAAGAACATTTCTATAGGAATCATAAACCTTGAAAGACTTAAATTAATGAAGATTTTTTCTTCCACAACTATTAGATTATTTTGCGAAAGTTAAAAAAAATAGAGATAAGATGAATATGTACGGGATTTTTAAATATGTGTTCCATTTTTTCGTTCGAAAAAGTCAAAACTTCAACAATTTTTATGAATTACTTTGTGGTAAAATATAGTGCTAAGAAACGAGCCTAACATTTGCTACTGTCAACTAACTAAATTGATAGTTGATAAATATCAAAATTATTCACTTGACCAAACAACCGATGGGAGTTTGCACAGTTAAAATAATGATCTGGACGTTTTTGAACAACAAAAGCATAATACAATACAAGAAATTTTAAAAAGTTTTTCTAACTGACAATCAGACTATATTTTGTCCAAAAATGTTTGGTAGCTTAAATTCGAATCTGGCGTTAAAATCACGTCAAGATTTTGAGAAATCGACTTTTAAAATTCGAAAAAGTATGGTATGATTTTATTTTTAAGACAATGTAAATTAATAAACTTTTTGTTGATAAAATATTTTATGGTTTTCCAAATACTTTGCAATTTGCACTTTAAATATTTTTAGTAATTCATTCAAATTTTCATGAGTTGTTGGTAATCAGTAATCACCTATTCTACATAATTCTGAGAAAACAAAACAATGAACAAATTTTATTGAAACGGTTTTTGGCAAAAATAAATAAATAATACTCTCATGAAAATCAGTTTTTTAAACAAGGCTATCATAACATGTTTTTTAAAATAATTTGAAAAAATTTTAAAAACTTTATTTACGGATATTTTTGAATTCTTTCGAAAACATTTCGAAGAAATTTATTGAAACTATTTTAAATTTGATTTTTATTTTCTATTTTAAGTAATTGCAATCTGTCCAATTTGTCAAATTAAAAATGTTGGAATTTCTTGGCGTTTCAAGGTCCTTAAAATTCATATTTTTAAAAAGATTTTTGCGTACTTTTTTTGGTAAGGCATACATATTGGGTGGTCTGCAAAATGCATTATCTCTGCATCGAAAATCTTATTATTTTGAGACTGATTCGTAGGCAAAATAGTTTTGAGAAAAAAAAAACTCACAAAAATTTGATCGGTCTCATTTCAAAAATCTTATCTCATTTGTAAGAATTCCGCATGAAGAAAAAATTCGTCATCTCTTTCGAATGAGGTAATGCTCATAAAATGATGAAATAATGAGGAGAGACAACTGTAAATTTGTAGTCTCTGTTAGTCAAAATGACTTAATATTTTTATTTTTTGAAATTATAAAATTATTTCTAGTTATTTCTCAACCCAAGTTGAGTCCTTAACAATACAAAAAAACATAAGAAAATGATGCATTTCGGAATCTTTGTTTGATTAATACGAGTAAAACTAGAATGATGGTTTTTATACTTGAATTCCTGAAGGTTTCGGAATCACTCAAAGTTCGGTTTTCGGGGGTCAAAATCGAAGTTGCTGAAAACTTTAAGTAAAAACAGAGACTGGATTAGGTTCCTAAATGAAAAAAAGATGCAAAGATGAAAAAAAGTATGCACAATTCCATTTTGCGTTGGTGCAATTGATACTGGCTCACAAAGTTATCCTGGTAGCGTAATAGGTTTTGTTTTTAAATATTGTTTGTATTGGTCAGAAATTGCTTTAGATTTTTGGGTTTTATAGGCCTGTCCTAATTTTGTTCGTACAAATAAAAAACAGAAGTCTTAGCTAATCACGCTGCTAGATCGACTTCATGACGTTCATGATCAGACGTTCTTTGACTCTTCCCACAGCTTTGACTTTTCAAGCAGCAGAACCATAATACATTATAAAACTAATGCAAAAAAGATTTGTAACCTAGTCTTTTTTTGTAAAATTATCACTTACACTGGTTTCATTGGAAGAATAAATCTTGAAAATTAATAATTTTTGAAGATTGATTTTGAGATACTGAGATACGACAAACTCCTTGCATACCAAATTAAAATTTGTCTCACTGCAAATGCTTAATCTCACCATCTGCAGCTCAGTCTCATGAGAGGGATAAAGGGGAACTACAGTTTTTATGCCGAATTACAACTAATTTGAGAAAACACTTTTCATGACAAGAATTACTCTTGGAGGATTTGTGAATTTAGGTGGCACAGGCAGGGATTAAAGCCAAGACTTCTAGCATGACAGTCAA
This sequence comes from Eupeodes luniger, assembly GCA_951509635.1. NCBI lineage: Eukaryota > Metazoa > Arthropoda > Insecta > Diptera > Syrphidae > Eupeodes > Eupeodes luniger. Next base: position 55,742,507 of record OX608073.1, read on the forward strand.
ACGCTCTAACCATCACGCCACTGGTATATGGGTGTTGTTTTACTTGAGAATTAGAAGAAAATTGAAACATTTTTCTTATTTTTTTCAATAAAATCCGTGACAGTTTTCCAAACCTATAATTGCTTCCTTCAATTTTCAGTTGAAATATTTGTATTATTAACTTCCCATAGGAAGTTATTGTAATCGGTTCGATTTGTCGAATTGAAAATTTTGACATTTCTGGACGCGACGTTTCAAGAACCAGTAGAAATATCGACTTCAAATGAATTTTGTTTATATAGATAACTAGCGGCCCGTCCCGGCTTCGCACGGGTAGACATAAATAGGTACAGATAATGCAGCTTTATAATGAAAAAAGAATTATTAAAATCGGTCCAGTACTTTTTTAGTTTATTCGTTACATACAAAAATACAAATCTTTCCTCTTTATAATATTAGTGTAGATAATGCAGAAAGATGCAGAAAGGATTCTCAAAAAAATTGAGTGGGTGGTTTTTTTTACCATAGCAATTAAAAAAAGTGAAAATTTTGGTTAACCCAAAATATCTCACGAACCAATAATGCTAGAGACTTGAATCTTTGCCACTTCAAAAATTGTATGAACAAAAACATGATTTTACCTCCAAAAAAAATTGTGCAACGAAGAATAACGTTTTAAACATCTGGTAAAATTTTGAAAAAAATCGAATTTACAGTTTTTTTACAAAAAAAATAAAAACCTAAAAAAAATTATATATATTGGTAAAAATTGATTTTCCATTCCAATATCTTTTCAAAACTTTGAGATATTGGCTTTAAATAAGTTTGGTCTTTTAAAAAATATTGTTGTCAACATTCAGTAAAATTTTGAGAAAAATCGAATTGACAGTTTTTTTACAAAAAATAAAAACCTAAAAAAAACATTACTAAAAGTTCGTAAAAATTGATTTTCGACTCAAATCTCTTCAAAAATTAAAAACATTTTCTTCAAACTAATTTTATCTCACAGAAAATATTGTTTTCGACATTCAGTAAATTTTTTATAAAAATCCAAGTCAGTTTTTTCATAAAAAAATAAAATCTACAAAAAATAGTACGCAAATTTGGTAAAAATTGATGTTCGGTTCTCGATATCTCTCAAATTAATTTCATTCATCCAATTTGTATTTTTGTTTATAAAGAAATAAAAACTTTTAAAAAATATTACAGCCTCTTTTTTATTTTTTCATATAATATTCGAATTTCATACATAAAAAAATTTCACATGTATCACTAAAATCTGAGAGAAACCCTTAACCATTTATGCTAAAACGGTTTTCAACAGAAAAAGGCAAAACGGTTTGAAAGTAGGTTTTTATCTTTGTATATAAAAGAGAAAAATACAATCCTAACGAAAATTGCTTAACGTCCCGAATTTAGGCAAAAAACAGCTTAAATTTAAATATTGATTACATACTTTTTAAAGATCCCTAAATAAAAAATGTGGGTTATTGCAAAAACGATTATTTTAAAGGGGCACCAATGAAAATTTATCGATGTGCTTCGGACTCAAGTTTTACCTTTTTATAGTTCCTGTACTACCCCAGTTTGTCCCCTTTTTTAATTTTTAGTTTATTTTAATCTTTATTTTTTATTAAAATTGAAATTTATATAACATTTAAAATTATAAATTTTCTATTTATTTCATTTTAGGCACAAAATTCCCCTTCATAATGAAACTTTGTTTCTCATCGTCAAAAAGCATGAATGGCGCATGGAATAATGCGACTAATGAAGGTATCATTGAAAAAGAAAATGACAGTGATATAAAACCGGACGTCTATAATTGAGATTTAATTAAAATTTTATAAAATCATTAATTAATTCAAATATATATAATTATAATTATTAAAAAAAAAAAAAAAACTACAAAGAATTTTTAACAATAAAATAATAATAACAAAACAAAAACAAAATACCACCATCCCCACGCATGTTACAACAAAATAGAAAAAAGAAAACAGAAACAGAAGAAAATGAAGAAGGAGAAACAGAAGGAGAAGAATAATATAAATTTATGAACCCCCGAGATTCATCGTTTTCAAATTCTTATATAAAATATTTTTTATTAAAATATTTAAAAATTTTAAAAAACAAAACAAATAAGAAAGAAACAAAAAACTGATTTTTAAATATAAATAAACAAAAATTATCTATGTTACTATATTTTATTTTTTCTTGATTTTTTCTCTTAAAGAAAAAATTCAAATCAACTAATGTTATGTTTATGTTATTTTTTTTAAATTTAATAATTTGTTTATTAGATTTTTGTTATGTCGTTTTGTTTATTTTTATTTTTCATTTTTTTTAAACTATTTTAATTTTGTTCAATTTTCCTTGTAGAGTATTAATGTATTTATAAAATACGTAATTAATATTATTAAATATAAATAATAATTGACTTTTGTTTAATTAATTTTAACATTATATTAGACTAATTCATTATATTATACATGCATACATATAATTATATGATTATATATATAAATTATTTATCAAATTTGTGGCCCAAAAAAATAATTATTTTATTTATATTAGAACATACATATTTCTTTCTCAATTTTGTTTTAGATTAAAATTTTCAAACAAACTAAAATTAAAAAAAAAACAACAAAAAATAAAACTAAATAAAATTTATTTAGAAATTAAAAATAATTATAGAAAATTTGTAATTAAATACATATTTAATTTGACAATATTGATGAAAACATTCAAAAAATGTTAAATAAAATTAATAAATAAATAAAAAAAAAACACTGAACTACTTAAATGGAATTTATTAATCAATGGAATAAGTTACTTAAATCAATTAAACATAAATAAAACAAAACAAAAAGAATTAGACTAGACAGAAATAAATCACATTGGTTAGACTAGTATTATTATTTTTTTAATTTAAAAATAAATAAAAAACAAAAGTGAAAGAAAATGAAAATGAACCTAAGCAACAACAAAAGAAAAACAAATTATTAACTTCAAAGAAAAAGAGGACTATGACAAAAAGTTAAAACAAAAAAAAAAGAAAGAAATAAAAATATTTTATTTTATATAAATTTAAGTAAATATATACAAACAAAAAAAGACATAATTATATTAATTTTTATTTTCTCTTTTTAAAAAATATCTATACTTTAAACTTTGAGTTTTCTTTTTTGTTTTTCTTTATTTTTAATTTTATCCAATTTTTACTTTAAGTAAAATAAATAAATGCAATAAATACAAAAAAATTAGTTAACTAACTAATTTTATTGTTTCTAAGTTTTAAATGAAAGCATGTGTATAAATAAAAAATAAAAACAAACAAAAAGAATAAAATACATTAAAAACAAGAGAAAGGATATTTTTAAATATTTTTTAATTTATATACAAAACAAAAATAATATGTATACAAAATAATAAAAATGCTAATTTTTTTGTTAAAAATGGTAAAAAGAAAAATGTATTCAAACAAGAAATTCAGCAATATATCAGAAACAACCATATCACTGTGAGTAAGTTAATCTAAACAAAACAAAAATAACAACAAAAAAAGTTAGTAAAAAAAACATAATTGTTTTAGTTTTTCTTTTTGATAAATATAATTTAGAATAAATTTTAGATTCAAAGAAAAATTAAATAAATACTTAACAACAAAAAATAATAATAGTTTTGGACAGGGAGAAATAAAAAAAATTTTAAATATTTTTTTTTTTCAAAATGTTTTGTTTGTCAGAATTTTATGACAATTTTGTAGAGATTCAGGCTGAATTCAGTCAAAAAATAGCTAAAATAAAACGTATCTCTCTCTAAAAACAAACTTTACTTATAGTAAGCTGCAGCATTAAACAAGAACAAAAATATAAATAAAAATTAAAAAAAAAATAAAATCAACGAATATAGATTTATAGTTAAATTTTAAGCATTTTATTTTTGTGCAATTTATTTTAAATAAATCAAAATATAATTTTAAAGCAAATAATAAATTTAAAAACAAAAACAGCACACTGACGGTTATCTCAATAAAAAATAAAAATTATTTTATTTCTAGATTTAATTTAAAATTACATTTAATACATTTAATTTCGAATTTATGTAAATTTAAAAAAATAAAAAAAAAAAACAAACAAAAATTGGACTTATGTGCTGAAATTATAAAAAATTTAAAAAAAACACACACTTATTCTTAGTTTAGAAAAGATTAAAATATAAAAGAATTTGATTCATTTGGTTGTTGTCGAATAGTTTTTACTATCAGATTTGTTATATACATAAATATATCGCTCATTTTTATTTTATTTTTATTCTAATTTTTAATTTTAACTTTGTTTTCGTGTAATATAATAGTTTTTAAGAAACTTATTGGTACTTAATTAAATAAATTAATATAAATAAAAAAGAAACATCGATGCTGTTATCGAATGGTAGCTATGAGTTATGAAAAATACATAATTATTTTTTATTTTTTGCTATTATTTATTTTAGTAAGTTTTATTTTTTGTAAACCAATTAAAATAGTTTTTTCTTATTTTATTTTTTGTTTTTATTTTGAAAATAAATGACATATTTTTTTTTCGTTTCGATTTCATCAATAAATAAATTAAAAAAAAAAATATTCATTTGATTTTGGTTTTATTTTCTTTTGTTTTATATATTTTTTGTTTTATTAGGCATTATAAAAATTAGAAACAAAAAAATAAAATTTCCTAACAAAGGAATTGAAGAAACACGCACGAGGAGAATTGCTTGATTGTTGATTTGTTGTCTTTGATTTTTTTTTCTCCCTGTTAATTAAAAACAAACGACTTGAATAAAAAAAAATCCAAAATTATAATTAAACAAATTTAAAATAAAAAAAATTCCTGAAAAAAAACAACATATCGAAATTTTTCCATTTCAAATAAAATTAATTTTAAATTTATTTTAGAAAACTTAAATTTAAATTTAAAAAACAAAACATACATACATTAAAGCCGTGCTTAGTTATTTTAAATTAAAATTAAAACAAAAAATTTAATGCACATGTATAAGAAAAACACAATGAGGGATAGTGATTTTATAGTTAATTAAATAATATTTTAGTAATAATTGTTGTTCTTTCTTAGTTTTAGTTTTTTTTTGTTTTCTTATTGAACTTTTGTTCTATTTTTTAAAATATAGAAATTCTCATCATAAAAAGCATCGCATCTATTCATAAAGTTAACTTATTTCTTTGTAAATGAAAGGTTGTTCTACTTTATAGTTTTTTTTTTTTTTTATTGGTTTTTGTAAATGAAATGATGATAATAATGCAAGTTTTTTGAAATCCTAAGCTCGATTATAAATAGATTTTATTACTTCTTATAAATTTGATTAGTAAAAAAGTTATTTTCATTTAAAATGTTTATATAAATTAGATTTGCATGACATTAGAGTTGAATGAAAGATAGAGAGCATCAAATGTACTTGTTTCCGGTTCCGAATAAACAGAAAAAAGCAAAGGCAGTTGAGTGCATAGTTTTTTCTTCTTAGTTAGTTCACTTTTCTGCCGTATTTTAAATTTAGTAATTGACAGGAAAATACGTGAGATTTTCTAATTCTAAAATTTTTCAATTTTTTCACAACGACGATATAACAAATGTTAATTAATCCGTTGACGATTCCTTTCGTCGTTTGATAGGGGACTTAAGTTGCGTAAAAACAGAATTATTCAGAACTGCTGTGATTGAAATTTGCAGAGTTTTGTAAGGGCTAATTAATTTTGTTAACATCATCGCTGAAAATAGATGTTTTGTTCTTCGATTTCATATATTTTTCTCTATTGTTGAAGTGATCTGACTTCATTTATAGTTCGAAACGTTGTCAAAGGTGTTTCGAGTGATTGGCATTGATCTGTGCAATCTTAAGCCCCTGTGACCTCATTAAAATTATCGCTGTTTATACCAAAATTTGTGCTTCTATTTTATAAGAAAAAGGAGTCAAAATAAAGCTGACAGCCTATACCCTACCCTTAAAGTGAAGTGTGAACTTGCACTTGGGAGTGTTCTTTTCTGAAACTTTTTGGATAGTTATGAACATATGTTTTTTTGATTTTTAAGTTTATTTTTGAAATACTTTTCAAAAAGACTGAAATTTCAAAAAGTGTGGGAATGTAGTTTGAAGGTTAAACATTTTACAAAAGAACAAAAGACTGAATTTTGAGAAAATTCTGGAAAAATCCTAAGGGACCAGTTGTAGCTATTATTGGTTTTCATCATTGAACATTTTATTTCTAGATTTTAAATCGATTAAGGGAGCTTAATATGTTATGTTTGGCGACAAAATAAAGCTGATAAATTGTAGATTTTTTCTGCTAAAAAAATACATTACTTAACGCAAAACTTTTCTATTAATTAATGTTTAACTTTTAAATGATGAAATCATTTTCAATTAACAAGTGATTGTTAATTTCACGTTTCAGGAAATGTGTGTCCCAATGACAGAAATTTAAAATGAAAGCTTTAATCAACCTGTCAAAAAAAATTCTAATGATTAATTTTAATGATGAAAACCAATGATAGCTATAACTGGCCCCTAAAAATCGGTCTTTAAAGGTTCGTCATATCAAATCTAAAAACTGGCTTTTTAATGTTTATTTAGCCAACTTTCAGCTTCATTTAAGTGAGATATCTAGTTTTCGCGTGCAGTTTTTTTGTATAAACACAATAATTTACTCTAGAATTGAAGTGCGTTTAAAAATTTTGTACAAATCGATATACAAATTTTTGTAAAAGTGAACAAATATTTTTGTTTAAGATTCAACGGAATTTGTAATGTAAACTATTGATGTTTCACTTAATCTTGAAACTAAATCAAAATCGGTCTAAACTTAAAATAGGCGTTGATTCACAGTGAAAAACTAGCCAAAATTGAACAAGACAGATTTTAGTTAATTTTGGATTTTTTAGAGATCAAAATGAACAGAAAAATAATATACTACTTTTAAATTCATCTAAATTCAACATGGGAACCCAGACGTGCAGCAGAATTTAGTTTCTAATCGCTAATTTAAAGTGGTTAAAAGACGGGTTTTTTTTAATCTGAAAATATACATATTTTTAGGAGTTTGTCTTTTTTAGAGCTGTCACTTGAATTATGCTCAGTTTAGTATTCCAATTTATTGCTAAAATAATGGTTCAGTTCCAGCAGCGATGCAACGAAAGAAGCAAATTATTAAAAGAAAATTTTGGTGTTGAGCACATTGTCTCTCGCCGTGAGCATGTGGCGTAGTTACATGACTATTTTTTGGGGGGTTAAGTGAATGGAAAACCCTTTAACAGCCCTATTACGGTTGTCAATTATCAATACGCTAGTTGACATTTTTCAATGAAATTGATGAATTGGTATTATCGTTGTCAGCAATCAAAATTTTTGATAAACTGTGAACGCTGTTCAGAAATTATATCTATTGTGAATGATTCAAATTGACAGTCTTGGTATTATGGTTGTCAAAATATTTGTTGATTATCAAATTTTTAGTCAATCACAAATTCCTTGTTGATAAAATATTTTACGGATCGCGAAAGCCAAAAGCATGTCTACTATTGAACTATTTTTCGGTGAAAATGAAATTGAAGAAGAAAATACTTTGAATAAACACCCTTAGCGAAGTCTGGGTTCTCTTCCATCCGTTCTATCAATCTGGCTAGCTGATTTTTGTTACTTACAATTTTACTCCTACGTAAAGAAAACACTTAAAATTGAATAGCACCATTAATTTATTGCAAACTACTTACATTTTTAATCCAAATCAACCAAAATAAAATTCGTCACACGAAACAAAAGCAGTCCGTTGAAAAATTGTAAATGAAATTGAAACGTCAAAAGTAAATAGGCACTATTCACAGTAGATTTTTGATCTTTGTTCACAATGGATCAAAAAATGATCAACTCGCATTCATAATACCAATGTATCAATTAATTGACAAAATGTTTCAATTGTCAATTAATTGATCTTTGACAACCGTAATAAGGCTGTAAGTCTTAACAATCTTGATATAAATTCTTGAAATTGTGACATTTCCTTGAATTTCAAAAGTAAAATATTGTTTGATTTGATGTGAATTGGAACGATTAAATATTGAACGAAAGAATCTAAGGCAAATTTAAGTCACGTGAAGAGAGAGATTAGACCGAATTGGATAGCAGACAAGGACCTTACATATCGGAAATGCTTATTTCAATTGAAATTTATTATCTTCTTGTTAACTTATGACTTCCATTTTTAACGTCTTTTTTCTTTGGACAAAAGCTTTTTTAAGATGCCAGCACACACTAAATGAAATAAGCTCTTGGATTTATCCAAATGCATAGGCAGAGCCGATTTAAGATTGAGACCGTACGAATTAATTGAATTTTCAATAATTTGGGAAATCCAAACACTCCCAAATGACTCAAAAAAGTTAGATCTGTCAACTTGGCTCAGTCAGAGAGATATTTGGATCTTTAGTCATTATGTGTCAAAAGTAGCTTAATTTGTGTCTAAAGCCTAAAAGTATGCAATGAAACACTTATTTTCTCTTTGAAAATCAGGGCCACTTCAACCAAATTATTTCCTGCATTATTCTGGTTTCAAATAAGCTGAAGGGTTCATTTGAGTTAATTTAATGCTACAATTATTAAAACGGAATATTTCTGCCAACAAGATGTCAACAAATCTATAAATTTTATATTAAATTGTCACAAGCTGTCGATTTTTGGTACGTACCTAATGCCATTTGACAAAAAAACAATCGCTTATACTTTGAATATTTATCATTACAACTGCCGCTTAAATTCACAAAAACAAAAAAACAATAACATTATTTTATTTCAAAACTTCAAACAACGAACTAATATTTTTTTTTATTTCTTTAAATAAAACAAACAAAAATTAAGAAACCATAAAACAACTAAACCCTTATTCGCTTTCAAAGACCTCATGTAAAAAAATATTTTCTTGTGTTATTATTTTTAATACTTATTTCTTTAAACAACAAACAAATAAAAAACCTACCTACATACATATAAAAACATTACATAAACAAATTAAACGTACATCATACATTCATACCTATACATTACATACATATTAAAAAATTTTAGGAATATAAGAAGTATATTATATTTAAAAATAAAACAAAAAAAATTAAAAAAGTTTATCTATCTAAATGTCACAATTTTTCTTGACTCTTACTACATTGTACACCGATTAATTAATAACAAAACAAAAAAGAAAAACAAAAAAGAAAAATACAAAATACAAAATAAAACCATACACATTATATAGAGTATTATAATTATTAGTACATCTTTTAAAGAATAATATATTAAATATATAAATGTTAGGCTTAAAAAGGTGTCAATTTAATATAAGAAAACAAATAACAAACAAAAACTACAAAAAATAATACAGGGTGGGTCAAAAGTAACTTCCTAATTTGACGTCATAATAACATTTATGGATTTTTTTTTTATTTTAGAATCGCAAAGCATGATTTAAAGAAGTTTTTTTTGGCTAAACATGGAATAAAATGTTCCTCAGTATTGAAAGTAGATCTTTCGATTGAGCACCGTGGTAAAGTTTGTTGTCTCTTCCTTTGTATCGTTACTTTAACGGATTATACTACATGGTTTTTGTTTTTGAAATAGCCAGTTGCATTCATCCGCTTAAGCAATTCAAGCGTAATACTCGTTTTTCCAGAAATTTTGATTAGTGTATCCTCGAGACGAACTTCAGTCGTACTATCAAGTACAGAGATTCTTTCTTTAACCGTACTACGTGAATGTGGAATGCTTTGCAGCAGACTCTGTCTCACAGCCAATTCAATATTCAGGAATTCAAAACCAATGTGCATCGGCACCTCTTTTCAAACCCTTTCTCCCTTTGCTAATGATCAGACTGTATCTTGATAAAAATAAAGGTAGCGAATATCCCTATGAGTGTGTGCTTATAAACGGGCTCTTTCTAGAGCGTTTTCGATAACACTTCGTTATGGACATCTGGGCACAGCGCCTGTTCTACATTTCAGCCAGATATTGAATATTTGTATTAATTATTGGGATTCGATGAATAATTACACCTTTCCAACGCCGCCAGTTAAGATATCAGCACTAATAATGTCACAAGAAGTCTTGTACTATTACATAATCGAGGGGCATCTAAATTTCGCATAAGTTTAATTTCAATTGGAGCTTATGTGAGGCCAGACCGGACAGCTCAAGTGAGTTAAGAAACTCTACTGTGTATGAAGTGGTCTATTTTGAGTCCTTGACTGTGACTATTGATTTATATTTCCTCATATCTTCTGCTACTAGAATTTGTCTTTAAAAACAACAACAGGGTAAACACTCGCAATAAGTTCAGAATTATTCTGTACTTAATTACAAAAATCTTCCGTTGGTGCCACATAGCCCTCAGCATTGGGTTTTAACCGCCATCTCCTATTTTTAAAAACATTTCAGCATACATATGTCATTATAAGAAATGACTAATGGTAGGCAACGATGAAAGGTCCAAAAGTTGTCAGCCCCTAATGATATGCTACTAAATAGTGTTCTAAAAAAAAAAGAATTTATTGAAAATCTAATTATAACCGTTATCGATGGACTTGCTGGAAAGAGCTGTGAATGAGATATTTTAACGCCGTAAAAAGTAGCTGAAAACGCTCTGCAGCCACGTAATTATCTTCACACAAAAAATCATGTCATAATATTGCTCCGTTGCGACATGAAACACGGACAATCAAACAAACAAACAAACAAACTGACTTTTCTATTTATAATATTAGTATAGATTTCGGTTTTCTCTGAAGCGATGTTGTTCACTTAAGACAATATTCCAAGTTAGTGTTTTAAACACCTAAACAACATTTAAAAACAGAAGAGTTATGATTCTTTCAAATTAGGAAAACACTTTTAACCCTGCCACCCTGTACAACACTCATACACAAAGTTACATAAATGTATATTAGAAAATTACACAATAACACACATATACCAGCAAAAAAAACACCAAACAAAACTAAAACCACACACACACACATAAAAAAACAACAACAACAAATTAAAACATACAAAAAGAACTATAAATGTATTTACTGTGTAGTCGTATTTACTGGTGATAATTTTCAAAAAAAAAAACATAAACTCAAAAAACTTTATCGAACTACAATGAAACGAATTATGAGTATAATATTTGCAGAAATAAATTTAAAAAAAAAACAAAAAGAAACTATTCTATTTTATTTTTGGCTAAAAATAGAGACAAACTTATTTTAAAAACTACTTTAAAATAAAACAATTTTAATTTTGAAGCAGGCGTAAAATAGAAATTAAAAAAATACATACATATTGTGCAATTTGCGTAAAAGAACAACTTTTAGAAGTTATTAGTATATAGATGTTTAAGCTAAAGTTAAAAACAAAAAAACACTTCAAGCTACAAACCAACAAACAAAAAATAGTTTAAAAAAATTACTCACAATATTCAAAAACAGATGAAGAAAATAAAATACATTACATACCTACATTTTAAGCATTAAACTTTAAACTAACAAAATAAACAAAAAAGAAAAACATTAACCTTAAAAAACAAAAAAATATCAATGAATGTGCAACAAAAACAAAAAACAACAACAACAACAACAAAACAAAAAATCTATATAATAATAGAATAAAAATTAGAAACAAAAAACAAACAACTATTATCCTTAAAATCTATTCATCATGTGGAAAGAAACAAAACAAAAATAAATATAAAATATTGATAAGCATCATACATGATTACACACTTCAACCAAACAGAAAAAAAAATTAACTTAACAATTAATTAAATAAAACAAATGAAATAAAGATGAAAAGAAAAAAAATATTCAATTAAATACAAATATATATATCTATACAACATAAAAAGACTTTGTTTTATTATTTCCTCCCGCAACAAGTCCAGAACAACAGCCAAACAACAGTATCAAAATTTTTCTTCTAATCTTTAAATTTTAATTTAATTTTTGATTTTGTTTACTAAATTTTATAATTTTCTTTAACCCTCAACTCTGATGAATACTCTTGAGAAACTTGGATCTATTTTTGGTTTTTTATTGATTTGTTATTTGATTTTTATTTAAACCAAAGGAAAACTACATCCATCCACAACAGTCAATAAAAAGGTAAACAATACAAACAACAAACAGAGTTACAAAAAAAAAAAAGATGTAGAAACTAACAAAACAAACCGTAACGATTTACTCGCTAAAGTAACGAAATACTCGCTAGTTAAATTTGAATATGAGTTTTTAAAAAATAAATGTAGAAACTAATACACACAAAAGTAACGAATTACTCGCTATAGCAAAATTATGAAAGATTGTCTAAAACAAAATAAGGAGTTACTCGCTAAAACAAAAGAATGAAATACTCTATAAAACAAATTAACGAATTACTCGCTAGTTTAAATTTGACAGCAAGTTTTTTTCAGTTCAGCTTTGTATTTAACCTCGTTGTCAATCTACTTGCTCTGCTTGTCACTTGTCACGATGTTCAATATCAGTAGCTTGTACCATCCCAAATTCTTTAATTGCTTTAAATACTGCGGGGAGGTTTGTAAAAGAATGCAATCTTTTGATAATACAATATTTTATGACTTCAATATAAAGATTGAAGTTTTGGACTTCAAATTTTTCAATCACCAATCATTGACCTCAAAAAGACTGCAATCATTGTGTCTCTAAATCATTTGGCTGCAATCAATAGAATTAAAAGTGTTTAGTGAAAGTGAATAGACTTCAAATGAAAGAACGAACGTTTGAAGTCTTAAATGATTGCAATACGAATTACATTCTCAGTTATAATGATTACAATCATTTGAGACTTCAAGCGTTCTTTTATTTGAAATCTATTCACGTTCACTATACACTTTTAAAATTTTGATTTTAATCGGTGTCTGACACCATGTTGTGCGCGTCGTGTATGGCCCACTTAAGGATATTTTGTGCAGTGAAATTTCACTAAAAGTGGCCACAGACGACGAACATGCTCGCGCAACTTGCTCGTGCTCGCGCTAAATTCGTCGTCTGTGGGGTTGTTCGCGAGCGGCTCGCTGTTGCCGAAAAATTTCGATTTCATCGTTCATTTTAATTCAGATTTTCGTAGAGTACAAATCGCGGAAGAAAAACAATGGTGACAGTAAGCCGTGATTTCATTGATGAATTCATCCAAATTTTGCGCGGTGAAGATGCGATTTTAAATTGTGTGTGTGAAAAAAACAAATCTTGGAACAATTTATTAAAAAAATATATAGGTAGACCAAAGTGCGACAATTGACAGTGTGAAAAAAAATATAAATCTTTGCGTGCATCATACAGGCGAGAACTTGCCAAAGTCAGAAAATTTGAAAAATTTGGTGATTTTTTTTCCTTTCGCAAAGGTAAATCATCATAAGGGCAACGACTTGCGCTTTTTCATCACACATGATGTTTCCTCCTCGGAGATTCAAAACGAAATGAATGTTCGCGAACAATGTTCGCCGTCTGTGGAGGAACGCAGGCGAGCATGTTGCGCGAGCATGTTAGTCGTCTGTGGCCACCTTTATTCAACACTTCAAGTGAATGCAAAGGGTGCATGAAGTCTCAAATGTTTGCAATCAATTGATTCAAATATAATGCAATCTTTTAAGATCCTAGGGAGGATTACAAGGTGACTAAAAAGTGAACACAAACAGCAAAAGAAGAAATGAAAGCGTTCAGAAAATATTGTTTGCTGTGTTCGATTCATATTTTTTTCATTTAAGAGTCTTCTTTGAATGAAAAATCTAAAACTCAACTGAAAATATAAATTACATAAATCTATTTCCAGGTAAAGTTTTTCACTTAAAAAAATTTCGTTTAAGGAAATATTAAAATGATAATTGGTCAATAAATATTTTGTGATGAAGGAATTATTTTAGATAACACTGGTCGACAAAATTACGTTTTTTTTAATGACCATAAACAAATAAAATGCTTTTCAAAAGTTAAAGAAGTCTTTAATTCTAATCTCGCCTTTAAATTTTCCTATCACGTCATGTTTTTTTTAAATATGCGCCTTTGAAAATGCTAATAACAACAAAAAAAAACATGTTTTTTAAGGCTGAGTTAAAACTCAAAATATCTCTTAACAATAATTTGTATGATGATTTTCCAAAGTACAAATCTTACTCTTCTAGGTAAAATGTAAATTATTTTGGTATCTTAAAGTTGTTTCTGGAAAGTCTCATAAGTTATGAGTATTTATTTGACTCTATATGGTGTTTTGAGTAAACCATGAATTTGATAGTTTCATACGTTCTGGAGTTAATAGTGCTGATTGCAAATCCAAACTTTAATAGTAACTATTAACAGATTTGTTCCCAGAACAACACTTTGTTTCAAATCGTTTTGCCTTTTTTTTTTAAAAATCGTTTTAGCATAAAGGCTTTAGCATTTGTTTCAGATTTTTGAAGACAGATGAAATCTAACAACTTATGAAAATTTTTTGAATATCATATGAAATAATATAAACATTTCAACTTAATATTGAAGAAAGGGATTGTAGAAACCATCACGGGTTTTATTGAAAAAAGGCTACTTCATGAATTTATATAACCTCAAAAAGCCTTATACCTATTCCCCGCTTAATTGCACTGACCATTTTGTAAGATTTTTCGGTCAATTATCCAGGTGGTTCAATTAGCGAAACCCCGCTTAATTGACATACCAGTTCAATTAAGCGAAAACCGTATAATTGTACGAGTAGGTCAACTAAAAAATAAAATATTCATCCCAGAAATTTACTCTATAAACATTTCAGTGTCAACTTAATTTCGGCGTCATCACATGCCAAATATGCATTGAAATCTGCATTGTCCTCAAGAACGTTATCTATGACCACGAGATCATTTTCCGGCCGCTCTTCTTCTTGGATGAAGCCTACCTTTAAAAAAGAACTTGTAGGTTTAGTAGTAAAATATTTCCAATATTACCTTTCTAAAACAATTTCTTATAGTAGACAATGTTTGCTTATGTGCATTGCTTGCAAAGATGTGATCGACTTCGAAAATTCTTCGATAGTCTTGCCACGTTCGATGGCTGTAATTTGTTTCCTTATTATATTTTGCTGATAGTAAGCTTTGAAACAATGAATAATGCCTTGGTCAAGGGGCTGAATGATGGACGTTGTATTTGTGGGTACAAACTGCACGTTTATATTTTTTAAATCGTCCAACTTCTTATGACAGGCAGCATTTTCGACAAAAAGAATTATTTGTCTGTTCCGCTTTGTCATTTCTTCGTCAAATTTATATAAAATTTGGGCGCCCAATCACAATCATTTTTTTGTCTGTCCAATTATCCGAAAAATGTCCACGTATTTAGTTTTTCTGCTGCTTATTTTTAAGATCAATTAAGCGAGTAATTCAACTAAGCGGGGTTCAATTAACCGTCTAAAAAGCTTTGCTACTAATACGGGGAATTTTCGAAGCCAATTTTTTCGATCAATTAAGCGGGATGTTCAATTAAACGAGGTGCAACTAAGCGGGGATTACTATATGCGTTTTTTTCGAGTTTTTAAAAGTAATATCTCAAAAACCTGACATGATACAGTAACTTTGAATTCGGATTTGAATTGAAGCCATCAAAACCCATTGGAAAAGTGGAATTTTATTGCCAGTAAGAAAATCAGTGTAGTCGATTTTTTTTCTTTTAAGCTATTTTCTCTTAAACGGGTTTTAATTTGCCTAGACCTTTTTTTGTTAAGATCAATTAGAGAAAAATATGGCTGGATAACTTCACAAATTCCATCTTTAAAAACTTGAATCGATTGTGGAGCATTGTAATGCCCTTTATCTTTTAGGTGGCAGGTTTTAAATCAAAATCTCGGTCACCAAATTTCAATGTGATCAACTCTTCAAAGTATAAAATGGTCAGAAGACTTTTCTTGAAAATTTGATATTATTTTGTTGGTTATTGTTGGAGTACGAAGCGTAATTTTTGTGATAAATTTTAGCAATTTCAATACCCTTGTTAAAAGTTTAATTCTTAGTGATGGCGTACTTTTTACTTCTTAAATGTCAAAAGGTGAGAATTGCTTATTTACTAGTTCTTACTCATATACCGATGTAAGAACTTCGTACTACGTGTGCTGGGCATGGTACTTCGAAACTTGTCAATTTCTAAAATACTTCCTACAAAGAAATTTGAAACTTTTAAGCACTGTTGACAAGTACCCAATTAATTATTAGAAAAAAATCAAAGCTTGTTATAAGTAAAAGTAAAAATTAAAGTACTTGATAATTAAAACAGAAATTGTTTTTTAGTAACAAAACTTAATTTTCAAGTACTGTACTTAATACATTTGTTGGCTTGTACGTGAGCGGATTCTTGTTCAATTGCGATACATATTAATAATTTTTAAGCTAACAATTGATAAGAATTTTAAAATTTACAAAATGGTGATTAACTGACTTCTTAGAATTTCTAAACAACGAAACAAAAAGAGTCTTATTTTTCGAAAACCCATAGAAAAGTTACTATTCTTTGAATATTATTATTCAAAATCAAGTGCGATTTTAAAATTTAATTAATAACTTCCTATGGGAAGTTAATAAGAAGAATATAAAAGACATTTTAAAGTTCAATCTGTCAAAATAGATTTTTATAAGTATTTGAAGGGTATAAAAGATTGAAAGTGAGATTTTTTTTAGGATACAACCAATTATTCTGTTTCCATCACTCAGATAAAGTAAAAAAAAGATTTAATAAAATTATTAACTTTTAAAGCACTTTTGAAAAGAGCTTTATTTGGCTTAGATAGTTACATACATAGCAGTTTATTTAAAACTTAGACTCTAGAGCATGTTTAAAGTTCGTGAAAAATCCAATAAAAGTAAAGTTTCAGAAACTTGTATTTAAAGTAATTTAGCAGTTTATTGAAAAAAAAACTATCTAAAACTACATTCCAAATAAAAAAGTTTTTTAAATTAAGTCATACAAATCTCTATTACAGAAACGAATGAAAGAAAGGAGAATTTTGACGGAAGTGCAAGTATTTTTTCAAAAATAGTGAGAAGAGTTTTCATATATTAAAAACACCTTTGCAAAGGAAGTTTTTGGTTTGAGTTGTACAAAAACAATTTTTTTCTTTATAGTAATAATTGTTTTAAGATATCAGTCTTAAAAAAATATACATGGAGACCACTAAATTCTTCAAAAGCTCTATCACCTTACTAAGACTTGTGTAAGCTAAATTTAGTTTAAAAACATACATTAAATATCTCTTTATAGTTTCAGAAATATTTATGCATACATTCTAAAAGTTAATTTTCTTGATATTTTGAAGAGATGCATTGCATGTAATTCTTAGACTTGTTGAGAATAGTTCTGTTTTTGTTTTTTTTCAACGCTAATATTCCTATTGAAGAGGTTCAAAATGTTTATCTTTCCATTTCAAATATTATGATAAACTGACTTTATTAAAGAAAATATTTATTTTATAAAAATGTGATAATAACATACCACCGCTTTTAATAAAACTACAAATCTAGGCTTAAATTTTCGACATATCTTTTGCCTTTTTGATATGTATCTATTTTTAAAAAATTAAAACTTCTACTACTTACTATAATTATAACCTAAACGACCAATTTAAGAAAAAAAAAACAATTGTCTATATTTTTGTTTGCTTTTATAACTTTTTATTCTTTAGGAAAATTGGCAGACAAAGTGAAATTAAAAAAACACACTTTTATAAACTATCTTGTAAAAATAAAACTTTTCAAAAACTATAGTAAAAATCGATGTTACAAGTTGCATTCTTCAACAAATCTTTAAAGCCCACCTTAACTTCGAATAAAAATAAAAACTTATGGCCAAAATAAATGCACTGATGAAAAAAATAATATTATATTTTAAAACCAATGGATTGTATAAAACACCGTAATAGCTATGAAATTGTGTTACCTTTGCAGAACAGTATGTTTCTCTTCATAAGTTCATATCCACAACAAAAAGTCCCTTTCCACACGATAGATCTTTATACCTCTAGAAACTTTTAATATTTTTCTCCAAACTTAGGGAATTAAAATAATATTGAACATTATGCCCTTCAAAAGATGAACCAGAAAGTTGAAGCAAATTTTTTAGAAGAATGTTATTTTCAATAGAAACGTTATAGTTTTTATCGTCAAGAAACCTTTGTAAAAAAGTCTCATGTTTAAAGGAAGAAAATAAACTTTTATGTTGCACAAAACGACGGTAAGAATATTCTTTTGAAAACAGATAACTACTAATCTAAGGTGATTTTCTTCATTTTCTTATTTTTGTTAGTCTTTCCCATCATGTACTAACTTTCTAAGGGAAGGGTAGACATCTTTATCAATTGAAAAATAGACAAATTATTTACATGTTACTTTTAAGCTTTATTTTCAACAGAAATCTTATACGCACTTTTTTAGTAATAGCAGTAATGGCTATGGATTTTAATGACACTAATTCAAATCCGACTCCAGAAATCACGTCAGGTTTTTGAGATATTACATTTAAAAAGTTCTTAAAAAAGACACTTATGTAAGGTTTTTTGAGACCATCTTAATTAATTAAACCATCATGGAGTTTTTCAAATCTATAAGCCTTTTCTTCAATATTCAATTGAGATATTTATATTAATTTATATGATTTTCGAAAAGTCTTCATCAGTATTTAGATTTCACCTGTGTTACATAAAATCTGTAAGAAACACTAAACCATTTATGCTAAAATGGTTTTCAATACAAAAAGGCAAACGTTTTCTTACAAATTGTATTATACCAAGCTTTTGAAATATATTAAAAAATATTGTTGAAAACGGGTATTCTTAAAGTTTGAGCAAATAGTTAAAATTAAAGTTTGGATTCGAAATCAGCACTAAAAATTAGTTCAAAAACGAATATTTCAAAACTATGAAAGTTTCAAATGCAAGGTTTTCTCAAGACATGATATAGAGTCAATTAAAGACTTAAACTAATAAAAATTTCCAGAACTTGCGAAGATACTAAAATCACAGATAATAATTTTATACAGATGTCTCATCCCTGCAGGAAAAAATGAAACATTTTTTTCCCTTAACAGACAAGCCTTAACAGACAAGAGCTTTTAAAAATAAAGCTGAAAAAGCTCTTTTTGCCTTGCATATTTTCTTTTTCTTTTTTTTTCTCTTCTCTTTTGTCATTTTGTTTGCCAATGAATACAAAAACAAAGTTCGGTCCATTGGAAACAAATGTAAACAACAACAACCCTATTTTTTACAAGAAAGTATATGGGAGTTGATGTAGGTTATGTCTGTATCTTGTTTTTTTATGCGCGTTTTGGTGCGTAGAAGAAGAGAGAGTTGATCATTTTTGTTTATTTTTTTGTGAATGTTAGATTGTTAGGTGTCCGGTAAGGAGAATAGAAGAAGTTGCTAGTGTATTGATATATGAAAATTGTGTGGGCAAGTAGGGACAAGTGAATGTGCACATGACTTGGTTTCTGTGTTTTCTATTTTTAACTTCCCATAGGAAGTTATTGTAATGGGTCCGATTTGTCGAATTGAAAATTTTGACATTTCTCGACGTTTCAAGGTCCCTAGAGTCGAAATAAAAGATTTTTAGAAAGATGTCTGTGCGTGCTGTGCGTGGTTGTGTACGTACGTCGTCCATAGCTCAAGAATTTTGAGAAAAATCAAGTTAACATTTTCCTTACAAAATATAAAAACATTATCTACTAAAACTTAGTAAAAATTTACTTTCGACTCAAATATGTTTACAAAAATTTAAAATATTGGCTTCAAACTAATTTTATCTCACAGAAAATATTGTTTTCGATATTCAATAATTTTTTTATAAGAATCCAACAGTCCATTTTTTCATAAAAAAAATCTAGTACCTACGCAACATGGGTAAAAAATGATGGTCGGTTCTCGATATCTCGTGAACGGTAGAAGATATTGACTTCAAATTAATTTAATTCATCCAATTTGTATTTGTTTATATAAGAAATAAAAACTTTTAAGAAATGCTACTTAAATTGGTAAAAATTTATTTTCGACTCAAATATCTTTTCAAAACTTTGAGATATTGGCCTTAAACTACTTTTATCTTTTAAAACATATTGTTGTCAACATTCAGTAAAATTTTGAAAAAAATCGAATTGACAGTTTTTGTACAAAAAATTAAAAACCTAAAAAAAATTAAACAAAAGTTGGTAAAAATTGTTTTTCGAAGTAAATATCTTTTCAAAAATTTGAGATTATGGCTTTAAACTAATTTTATCTTATAAAATATATTGTTTTCAATATTCAGAAAAATTTTGAGAAAAATGGAATTGACAATTTTTTTACAAAATATAAAAAAAACCTAAAAAAAAATTAATAAAAGTTGATAAAAATTGATTTTCAAATTCAGTAAAATTTAAAAAAAAATCGAATTGACAGTTTTTTTTATAAAAAATAAAAACCTTAAAACACATTACTAACATTACTAACAAATCACAACAACAAACACATAACAGGCCCCCGAAGAAATCAACGAGCGCATCAAAGGGTTTTATGTATTTTGGGTAACGCCAAATGACTTACTGCACTTTTCTTTTCTTTTTTTACTTGCTTACATAAATATGTGGCAAGCACCGAGTATAACGGTGGAATTTGAAAGGTGAGGTATATATGGGGGTTTATTACCTCCCAGCAACCCCTTGCTTGCAATTATGCAATTTGGGGTAGGTGCGAGGTTGGGTGTATGCCACACCGAGGTGTGTAACCCCCTTGCAAACTAGAAAAAAAAGAGGCTGGGATGCGACCCACACTGATAACTTCCTATCCCGTCTGTCGATTTGTCTTGTTTAAAAGTTTGTCTATGTATCAAATTTTACCAAATTTGCGTACTATTTTTTGTAGATTTTATTTTTTTATGAAAAACGGACTGTTGGATTTTTATAAAAAAATTACTGAATATCGAAAACAATATTTTCTGTGAAATAAAATAAGTTTGAAGCCAATATTTTTAATTTTTGGAAAGCTATTTGAGTCGAAAGTAAATGTTTACCAAGTTTTAGTATTGTTTTTTTTAGATTTTTATTTTTTATAAAAAAAAACTGTCAATTAGATTTTCTCAAAATTTTATCACATGTCAAAAACATTATTCTTCGTTGCACAAAATTGTTTTGGAGATGAAATCATATTTTAGTCGTAAAATTTTCGAGATGACAAATTTTTTTTTTCAGTTTTTTTGATTTATAAAAAAACCGTTAATTGGATTTTTTTCCAAAAATATAATTATTTTGTATCACGTTACAATATATAATAAAAATTTAATTCAAGTCTCTAGCGTCATTGGTTTATGATATATTTAGGTTTAACCAAAATGTTCACCTTTTTTTAAATTGCTATGGTAAAAAAACCACCCACGCAATTTTCTTCAGAGCCCTTTCTGCATCTTTCTGCCTTATTATCTGTATAACAAAATTTATTTGAAGTCGATATCTCTTCTGGTTCTTGAGCTACGAAAAAAACGACGCGAACGTACGGACGTACGGACATACGGACATACGGACATACGGACGTACGGGCGTACGAGCGTACGTACACACGCACGCACGGACATCTTTCTAAAAATCTTTTATTTCGAGTCTAGGGACCTTGAAACGTCGAGAAATGTCAAAATTTTCAATTTGACAAATCGGACCCATTACAATAACTTCCTATGGGAAGTTAAAAATATTATTTTAATTGTTGACTCATTATGTACAATGAGGTAATACATTGTGCATTGTACATGGGTACCTCATCATCCAATTGACACCAGTCAACAACACTTCATTACGTTTAAAAAGATATAAAACTGAAAAATGTATTTGTGGAGATTTTAGAAAATTGAAGAAAAAGATGAATTTATAAAAAAAAATCCACATGAATGCACGCAGCTAGCATTTACATATCCGATTATACGAACTCGAGCCATAAAGACAACCTTGTCCTTGCTTTGTTTCTATTTCCAAAGACAACTGTAAATATTTTTTTTTCTCGTCGTCGACAAGCGATCAACTCTCCTGCACTTGTTTTCAACGCATCACCACCAACCACACCACAAAAAAACCAAAATAAAACGAGTTTTGGTTTGTGAAGAATGATCGTGGT
Organism: Eupeodes luniger; assembly: GCA_951509635.1. Taxonomy (NCBI): domain Eukaryota; kingdom Metazoa; phylum Arthropoda; class Insecta; order Diptera; family Syrphidae; genus Eupeodes; species Eupeodes luniger. The sequence goes on from OX608073.1 coordinate 55,764,659, forward strand.
GTATTATGTGTATCTGAGCATTAGGATTATGAGAGGAAAAGAACATACAAAAATGATTTCAGTTTTTTCTTTGCCTTAGTTTTCATTCATAGGAAAGAAGACGAGTTAAAGCTTTTTGAAAAAGCTCTTTTTTTGGTTGATTTCAGTTTCATATATCATTTCTCGCCATAAGGGTGAGACATCTGTATAAAATTATTATCTGTGCTAAAATGATTTAAATTGTATCTAGACGAGAAAAATTTGTACTCTGGAAATTCGTCATACAATTTATTGTTAATAAACGTTTTGAGTTTTAACTTAGCCTTAAAAAACACCATTTTTTGTTGCTTCAATCACTTTTAAAGGTGCATACTTTGAAAACCTAATGTGATAGATTAATCTTAATCCTTTAAAAAGTAATATTTTGTTTGTGTGCAAGAAAAAAACGTAATTTTGTTGACCAGTGTAATTTATGTTCCTCTACTTTTGCTTGAAATTTAATGTTTTATTCACTATCTAAACCGTATAAGATTTCAAATTTTGTGTCGGTGTTATTTTGATAACTAGCGTAAATGTTCCTCCATTTTCAAGTTTTACTTAAACGCCAACCAAAATTGTTTGTATCAACTATCAATTGATAATTGATAAATAACAATATTGTATTTAATGTAGAATAGAATATTAAAATTTAAAACACTAATTTGACAGTTTGGAATAATCAAATCTGTTTTGAATAATACAATTTGAAAAAGGTCGAATTTAAACATTTATCAACTGTCAAATAATTAAATTGACTTCCGTAACAAGGGCTACCAATCTACAACAAAATTTATTGGTAAGGTGCTAAAACGCTAGTTTTCTTTTACCTCACAAATTAAAGGAAAATCATTAAAACATTATATCTTCGTACACATAAAAAATAATAATTATTACAATTTCCAATTATTTTCAATGTTCAAGACCAAACATTTAAAATATAATTGTTTATGAGAAACATATTAATTTATTCCTTTGACAGGTTGGAAAACACAATACGAAATATTCTTTTTTCCTCGTGTGTAATTTATCAAAAATATAGTTTCCTAAAACAAATTGCTCGCATCGGTTATATGCTCAATTTATTTCATTCCGAATATTACGAGTATGTTTTAAATTCGAATTCCAAAAGCATTAGAAACAAAACCACCATCCTCAACACCACCACCGCCAAAAATCCTGTTAAAATACCTATAATTAATGTTAACGCCGCCGCCGCCCGTTCTGCAACATACATAAAATGATTAAAGCCATATTATACTTATGGTTCGTTTCATTAATTTTTAAAAATGTTCTCTTCTGCAGAACAAAACAAAACGAATTAAATATTATTTGTCACATTATTTTTAATTCGATGGTTATGACACAAGACTTTTAAAACAAATTGGCTAAAAATTGTTTAACGTTTTATCAAGCCACACAATATACACATACAATACCAAACTAAAAATCATTTATAATATAAAATAATTTAAAAATTAATTTTTCAAAAATAAATTAATTGCACAAAAACTGATGCACAATCAGCGTTTTGTATCCTTTAACATAGGAAAACACAAATAATCTGAGAGAGTTATTATTGTGGCCATTTTCATGACGTTGTGGATTTGGTGTGAAATGTGATTTTTCATTTAATTTATTTTTCATTCAATATTATGTACCTCGAAAAGGCTACACATAAAATATATGACTGTTAATGGCCAGAACATTATGGTCAGCAGAATGTATTCAACAATTACCCTTGACAAGGAAAGTCTTTATTTTAAAACAATCATTTTTTTTTTTGACAACAAACTCGAAAAATATTCCAAGATGTGTGCATTATGTATTATTTACGTAAAACAAAATTTCCACTCAAAATTGCTTAAAAAGATAGGGAAATATTCGAGTTGGAACATTTCACTGGTCAACAAAATTGAGGGAGAAATAAAATTTATCAGCAGGTCAAGTTTTTGAAAAATATATTCCTCTTTATAAATCTTATTCTAAACAACAAATTTTAGATATAGTTCATATCTTTTTAGTATAATGCTTAGTTTTGGGATATTCTATTTATTAAGAAATGGGTTATATGTATTTATTTGACTATTAAGGTCTTGAAAACCTTGAATCTTATTCTGTTAATTTAATGGTTTTGTAAAAATAAAGAGTACATTTTTGAGCATGATTTGGAATCCAGACTTAGATTTCACATTTATGTACCAAATTTAAAAAAAATAATCGTTTTAACTTTCCTTTCATCTTATTTCAATATATTTGAAAAACTTAATGTCATAACCTTCAATGGAAAACTGTTTTGTTGTAAAAGCAGAAATAACTTAAGGCCATTTTTGCTTTTTTTTAACAAAAACCGTTTTAGAAGTAGAAAAGGCGAATCATTTTGTTTAAATTTTATTCAATACTGAAAATATTTGAACTTAATATTGAATAGCCTTACTTACTTACTTAAGATGGCGCTACAGTCCTGTGCGAACTAGGGTCTCACCCAACAAACTTCTCCATCTAGCTCGGTTCCTAGCTAGATGTCTCCGGTTTCGCGCTCCAAGTTGGGTGAGGTCACTTTCCACTTATGCGCGCCACCTGATTCGCGGTCTTCCTTTACTGCGCTGTCCTGTGGGTGTGGACTCGAAGACTTTCCTGGCCGGAAAATTCGTTTCCATGCGCTCTACGTGACCAAACCATCTTAGTCGTTGGACTTTTACCCTTCTGGCTAAGTCTACGTCGCTGTACGGCTCGTACAGCTCGTCGTTCCATCTTCTCCTCCACTCCCCTTCGAAGCATACGGGACCGTAGATCACACGAAGAACTTTTCTCTCGAAACGACCAAGGTGCTTTCATCCGCTTTTGTCATAGTCCATGCTTCTGCACCGTTTAGCAGGACGGGGATGATGAGGGTCTTATATAGCGACACTTTGGTCCCTCGAGAGAGGGCTTTGCTACTCAATTGCTTTCTTAGCCCAAAGAAACAGCGGTTAGCAAGAGTTATTCTTCGTTTGATCTCAGCGTTGGTGTTGTTTTCTGCGTTAATAGCTGAGCCGTGGTAGACGAAGTCCTTGACTACCTTAAAGTTACGTCTGTCGATGGTGACGTTTTGACCGAGACGTCGGTGTTGTTGGTCTTTTCTTGACGACAGCATGTATACTTTGTTTTGCCCTCATTAACCGTTAAACCCATTTTTGCCGCCTCTGCCTCAATACTCACAAAAGCCCCATTGACATCACGCTGAGTTCTTCCGATTATGTCAATGTCATCAGCATATGCTAATAATTGGACAGACTTTTAAAAGATAGTGCCTCTAGTGTTTGTCTTAAACCTATTTTGATATTGAAAGGTTCTGTTAAGTTGTTTCCAACCTTTATGGAGCAGCGTGAATTGATTGAATAGTCTAATATGATGTTTTTTTTTTTTAAGAATTTCAAAAGATTATATTTCAAAAACATAAAGGGTTTGAAGCAAGAAGTATAATTTGATTGCCAGCTAAAAAAAACTTTGTTGACAATTGTTATATCTGGCAATACTTTGTTCGGAGTTGTTCTTTTTGACAGCTGTCACTTAAATTATGCTCAATTTTGTTTGTTATACCATAGTTTATAGATTTACTTCTGACCAACGTTTGAAAATAACACAAACTTGTTTCCAAAATAATAGTTCAGTTCAGTTAGCGCGACGCAACGAAACAATCAATTTATTGAATGAAACTTTTGGTGAGCACTCACGTCGTCGTCGTGTGCCTGTGGCGTGTCTTCTAAGATCGTTTGATTTACCACCGATAGATTATTTTTTTAGGGTTATGTGAATTCCTCCAACTGCAAAAAGTGGTTGAAAATTGGGCCTTGCGGCTGGGATTTATTCGAGCCAGAGGCGGAGACCATTTGCCCGAAATCATTTTTAAAAAATAATGGGAAACCCTTTTGTTTATAATTAAGCTAAATTCTTTTTTGTTACATTAAATTATATGCGTTTTATTTTTTCTTAAGAACTACAAGTCTAAAACAAAAACAGCCTTTCTATACTTTTCAGTTATAGAGTATAGTTTTAGGCGTATATTATAATCTTGACATTTTTAACTAATAACCAGCGTTGCCATTATGTTACAAGTGTTACACTTCTTTTTTATTTTTAAGTGTTGTAAGTATATTACTTTTTTTAAGTTTTGTTACACTTTTTCCCGTAAAGAATTTTGTTAACATTTTATTTGTATGGTTTAAGGAACTTATTGCAATATTTTGAGTTCCAATGCTTTTTATTTATAAATACAAAGTTATAAGAATGAACTATTGATTGATCCACCTTTTTTCTTTTAAACCATTTTTCCCGATTCTTTCAGATTTTTTAGATTTTGTTACGTTTTGTATTTTTATATATGTACATATTGTTACATTTTAATGAATTCTTGCCGCAGCACTGCTAGCAAGCAAACTATTTACATAACAAAACATTTCCTCCCCCATGCTTAACAGTCGCACGCAAATTCTCTGTCTTGAACTGAGTATTGGGCTTTCTCCAGATAATTTGCTTTCCGTCAGACCCAAACAAGTTAATTTTGGTCTCATCCGAGAACAAAACATCGTTCCAGAAGCTTTGGGGTTTGTAATAAGCACCTCAAGCTTTTTAGCAAACTCAAAATGTTTTCGCTTTTTACTTTTGGAAATAAGAGGTTTTTTCCGAGAAACTCTGCCGGTAAAATCATTCTTCCGAAGAGCCCGACGAACAATTTCGGTTGAAACTGGTCTTTCAATAAGTGTCACCATTTCGGCCGCCAAGCTTGGTACACTGGTTTTGGGGTTTACTTTGAATTTTCTTAAAATTACTCATTCGTCTTGCTGAGAAAAGATTTTTTATTCCTCTTCCAAGTTTGTTTAGGATCGTACCTTCATACCGATATTTTTTAGACCGTTGAATGTGTTCGGCCGACAATTTCACCAATTTCACGTAAAGATTTATTGTTTAAATATAGTTTTAAAATGAATTGTCTTGTAGCAATGTCAGTTTCTTTTCTTTTTTCTGCCATTTTCATAAAAAATTAAGTAATGAATATTGAAACGAAAATTATTTCTGCCACGAACACTGGATTCAAATTCAATTTAAAAAACAAGTAAATATAACGGTACATTTTTTGAATACTTGATTTAAGAAGCCATAAATACAAAGTGTACGCTCAATTTTGTGCTATGAAATGTTGAGAAAATTATTTTTTTTTTTAATATTAACTTTTGTTTATTGTTTAAGTAATATTTTTTAATGTATTCGTAAAATTAAGAATAATAAAAAAGAATTTTCCAAACACATTGCTTCTTAAATATGAAAAGTAACAAATAACTAATTCTCAATTGAGTGTACGCTCAATTTTGGGAGCAACTGTATGTTTGAACTTGTACGAGTATATCCTTACTTTTTCTATGCTCTTGAATGTTTTTGAAATGAGTTGTTAATTTAAAATAAATGACTAGTATTGAAAGACAGAGCCCCATTATCGTACCCGATAGGAAGAAAATTCTATCGAATTTGTTTTTTATCATTTTAAGCTTTCTGATTACTTAAACGGATAGCTTTAAGGAAAAAATTGAACGAGCGTTGAAAACTTGAAATTCATGGCGGGTAACTACCAAATGTATACCTTTAAAGCTTTTTCTGACTTTATTTTTCTTTTCGACATCTACGACAGCCCTTTTACATTACAAAAAAATCTTTAACAGCCTATTAATAGCATTTTGATTCATAGAATTTTTTAAAACTACATTTTTTTTTTAATTTTTTCATTCATTATACGTTTTGTTAGTGATTTGAAGAAGTTCGTAAATTTCTAACTTTTAAGCCTAGTACATACTTGTGAACCATCTCGTGAACCCATACAAATTTCGGTTTTTGGTTCACCCGTGAACGTGCTCGTGAAGCTGAGTGGAGAACAAAGTGGAGAGTTTTCGTTCACGGGCAATTCACGTGCAAAATGTACGGGAACTGTTGGTGAAGCTTTGACATTTGGTTACAAAAAAAAGGACAGTTTTCAATTTGTACTGAATACTGATACTGATTCCTCATTTAAAGTTTGTGGCTGCTTTGCGTGTGGTTTTAAAAAAAAAGTTAAAATGCATTTATATGAAATAGAATACAAATGTTCACAACGTGTATTCACAAGTGTGTACCAGTGAGCAATTTCAAAAGTTCACTTTCTCCACTGGCGAACGTTCACTTCACGAGGAAGTATGTACTAGGCTTTAAGTGCTTTTTTTGTTCAGTTTTTCAGATGGGTCTACAAATCAGTTTTTATAAGCACATTTTTAAGTCAGTTCTCAAAATTTGGTGAGTTAACTCAGATTTGAATTTAATCTTATATTGAAAAACTAGGTCTTAAAGGTACAATAACTTTTTGTTTAAGTTGTTTATATTGTAGTTTTTCATTACAGTTTGAAATGTTGATTTTTACTTTGAAACTTTCTGTCACTCTGTTTAACATTAAATAATACTTTACTTTGTTTCAATTTTTTATTTTTTTGTCCAATTAAAGTTTCAGTTAAAAATTGTTCAAAAATACTATTTCTATAGAATTTTGAGAGATATTATTATGAGATATACATAATTCTTTTTCATAAAAGTTTGTGAATTAATCAAATGAATCGAAATCAACATAAATGCAAGGACTTCCAAAGAATAAAGTCTCAAGTGATTGCAATCGCAAATAAATTTAAAAAAAATTATTGCAATCTTTTCAAGGTATATTCAAAGTTTTAAAAATCAATCTCTAGATGAATTCAATGAATGTAATCTTTATTTTGAAGTTATAAAAGATTTCATTCAAGCCTGAAAGACAACTACGATATGATACAGTTACGAGTATTTCACAGTTGAAATGTAAAACAAATCATTTCATTTTTGAACTTGAACTTATTAAGAAAGCCATCCAAACTTTATTATAAAAATAAACAACACAAATGTTTTAGAGGGTTACAAATGCATCTGTCACTGCTCTTTTATTGTTATGATTTGAAGCAAAAGATGTAGCCGAGTTTGGGTGACATCTTACCAAGTTTACGAGGTTTCAAATCCCATAATAAATAAAAGACGCTTTCGGAACTTAGTTATTATCTTCCCAAGGTGATACCAATGCAACTTACATACTTCTTATTGCACTTTCAATTTCATAGTATGCTCAAAGTGTGCTTGTTACAATAATTGGAGAGTTTGATATTGAGCAAAGAAAAGAGTTTTGAAATGAGTATAAAACGCTTATGTCTTGATATTAATGTCATCCGAAAAAGTTGCGTACACATGTAAGTGGGTTAAAAGTTTTAAATCATAAAAATATTGATAATATTTAGAATTTAAAGAACTAAGGAGAAAAGTTAATTCAAAGACAAAATAACGCCCAAAAACACATATGTTTGTGTGTGAATATTTATGTTCCCATAAGGAGCTGCACAAGCTAAAAAAGTCCTTACAAGAGTGAAGAGAAAGTTCGCGAAAAGTTTTATTATTTCCATTTTAATTTATATTGTCTTTGATTTCTTTTTTTCAATATTAAGCGGTCCCTAGACGCTCAATATTATTCTGCATGTAGACAACATGCTGAGAGATGCTTTCTTTATAATATGTAGATGCTGCTTTGCAACGTGAATGATTCTTCCAAGTTTCTAAGAAACTGCATCGCGTCATAATAACACTATGTCAACTGCACCACTTTTCCAGAATCCGAATGTTGGTTAAATTCTTTTCTATAATAATTGGTGCGCAAGGAATTAAATTTCTGTATTAATTTCTGTTCATCAGCTTCGGGATCTGTTTTCTTTGATTTTGAAAATAATTTTTCATATTGTTCACTTTTTACTTCAATCAAACATAACATGATATTACGATTGTAGAGAAGTCGAAAAAAGTGGTTCCCCCCATACCGTCCGTCTGTTTTTCTTTCCTCGCCCCTACAGCTCAAACTATTTCTTCGATTGACTTCAAATTTGAAAATTTGAGCTGATTCGCGTTGGACATTTTTTTTTAAAGTGGTCAAATTTTTTGGTCAAAAATAGAAAATTCGAATCTTCTCAAAAACTGATAGATTTTTTTAAATTTTCATTAACATTTTTATTCTTAATTTGGATTCTTTAAATATAAAAAAGATTTTTGTATTGCTCCAAAAGGATACCTCCAAGAACCGTTATTTCGTTTTAACTTTTCCCAAAAACCAATGAAAATTAACATTTTTTCGAAATTCGATATATAGTATGTGGCCTCTATATTCCACAATGCCAACAGAATCGCAAACACGTCAATACATTCTAAAATAAGTGTTCTTTCAACCTCAGTTTTACTCTCGGAGTTCTTTACTCTTCAAATTTCAAAGTTAAATTAACAAATATTGTGCAATTGTAACCACAGACGATACAATATTTTATATTGTGCAATTAATATCAAAAAAGGTTTTGATTATCTTCAATAATATTGCACAACCTTGAAATATTATCTCTAGACGCTCAATAATATTGTGCAATATTAAATATTGTACAATAATATTGAGCGTCTAGAGACCACTTTACGAATATTCAGTTTCCACAAAATAGTGATTTTGAGTTTAACAAATATTATTATCCATTCTCTTGGGAAGACTTTGCAGAAAAATTAAAAGTCTTAACTGTGTTTTTTCCAGCGGTAAACTGTTGTCAAAGTTGTTAAAGGGTTTTGATGTTAAGTTTTTCAAAAATTTGATTAAGATGTCAGTAATATCAGTTTTACTCAAATACATTTAAGTTTGATTGATTTTTAAATCAAACTGTGAAAAACTTGAAATCTTTTTAGGACCAGTGTTGATTTGAATAGGTATATTTTTCAAACAATTCAAACTATAAGAGTCCACTAAATAGGAAGACGAATTCAAGACAACGTCGAACATTATAGTGCTTAGTTCTATTTTAATAAAACATTTATTTGCTCTCAAGTTGTATGCCTAAATTTAATTGTGTTCTTTTAAAAAATTGTGTATTTTTGTCGCTTTAACAAATGTCAATAAAATTTTAAAAAAGGACAACTTTTTCATTTACAAAGCAATTTATTTAGTTTTTGGTGACACTCAAGTATTAATCTTAGAATAAAAATAATAATAACAATCGAATATCAAAATCTTTTCATTTTTAAAAATGACTATCACTACATTTTTTTTATTTATATTTTTAAATAAAACAAAATCAATAAAAATATCTGCAGCTACACACAATTTATTAAATTTATACAAAGAAAAAAAAACTTTTTTCACTTCAATCGAAAGAAAAGACAATGAATTTTTTATTTTTATTGCATTTTTTGTATGCAAAACTTTTTTAACTATTTCTCTACTTTTATTTATCTTATTTTCTTAAAAACACAATTTTGTACATATTTAAAAAAAAAAAAACTATTCATTATATTTTTTTGTAAATTTCAATTTTATCAACAAAAAAGTCAATAGTGTACAAAACAAAAAAAAAACAAATTAAATAAATGGCCAAATAGTAGTTCTATGCATAATACAATAATAAAAATAAACATTCATATATATAAATAAAAAAAATAATCTCGCATTTTCGATTTTGTTTTTTTTTTATTTTTCAAGTGTTATTCGGAAAAAATTGTAAAATAAATCCTATTATAGTACTAGAATGCATTTAAAATCACACACAAAAATATATATATATATTAATCAACATAAACAAAAACAAGAAGTATACCATTAAGCAAAATTTTAGGGAATAATTATAAATACACAAGTTTGACATTAAAAAATAAAAAAAAAAAAACAAAAATTAAACACAAAATCATGGTGCTAAAAATTAAAAAGCAATTGGAGGATTCTTTAAAAAATAAATACACCATGATTAAGCACACACTTTTTTGTTAATTCGTAAAAATAAAACAAAAAATTATTAAATATCTTTTTTTTCTTAGCTCTAAGGCACAAATAATGAAAATTTTGCAATTTTCTAATAATAATTTTCATCAATTAATTAATTGAAATGAAAATGAAAAAAAAAATCCTAACGTCAATTTCATGCAAATAAAATTAGAAAAAATGCGATAAATGTAGTTAAAAATAAAAAAAAACATTATTATTATATTCATAAGAAAAGTAAATTATATTATATACATATATAATACATAGTTTTATTTATTAGCTATAAACTATAAGTAAAAAAAAAACAAAACAAACAAAAAATTAAAGCATAAACATTTTTTTCTTAGTTTTAATTTTTAAATTAAAAACAAAATAACTATAGCAAAAGAAACGAGAAGAAGAAAAACGATTAAAAAAAATGTTTTCTTATAGATAATAATAATAAAATAAATTGTGAGACAAAAAATTGTGATTTGCGATAAATTTAATTAAAAAAAAAAAAAAAATTAAATTAAAAAACAGAAGAAAATGAAAAACCAAAACACACAAAACATTGAAAAAGAGACAAACACACACAACGTAGGTCAATTTATTATTAAGTTTGAACTCAAATTAAAATAAAAAAAAAAAACCAAAAAACTGTATTTAGCAAATATTAAAAAATAAGCTTTTTATTAATTTTTTGTTTTAATAACTTTATTTAATTTTTAATTTTTTTTATATATAAATTTTACTACATAAACAAAAATAAATACAATATGAAATCCTTGCCAATATAGACAAATTTAAAAATAAAATAATATTTAATACATTATTAACTATAGAAAAATAAAATAAAAATTGTTCAAATGAAACTTTGTAAGAATCTTTACAATTTTTTTTTTTGTAAATACAATACATAAAAATACATAAAGTAACTCTGAATTTCTGATTCAATTTATACACAAAAGAAGAGTCGCTTTTAAGTCCTTATTTTGTTTGTTGTTTCAATTTTTATTATATGAGAAAAATTCATTTTTTTCGACCTTCAAAAATGTTGTTCCCAGGCTTAAAACACTTTCAAACAGCGAAAACGCCAAAATCCATTTAATAGAACATGAATCTCTAAGAATTTCTTGCAAGAAAATGTCTTACTTCCAAAGTTTATGAGTACATATTAAATTTGAACGAATTATTTTAAAAACTAGTTGAAAATAAAAAAGGTGTCCCCTTAAAATAATTTCGTTTTTAGAGAAAATAAAATGTTGTTCGTAGCAGAACTTTATGGATTACCTTTTAATGAAATCATCTGAAGGTATTACGAGGTCCTTGTTTAGTAAAAAAATAGTGAGTATAGATTTGTTCATATTTGAATATTAAATTATATTAAATGCTTTAAATATGACTTATGACTCTTCTTTTCGTGTCAAATTACATAGATAAATGCTAAACAAAAATCCATATTGAAAAAAATAAAAATACACTTTACAAGGAAATTACTACAATGAAACATACATTACAATTATTATTATATTATATTATTAGCTAATGCAAAGAAAAAAATATACAATAAAATACATACATGCTATTCAAATGAAAGAAAAAACAAACTTTTGGAACACGTATACTTTATATATATATATTATTACAACTATACTGTCTTAATAAACTCTATATACATAATATACCCAAAACAACAACAACAAAAAAGCATTAAACATATTAAAAAGTAAACAACAAAAAAAAACAAAAAAACATACAACTATCTCCTGCTGAACTGTGCATCATCCAAAAAACCACCACCACCAACCGTTATGGTATTACTTTTAAAACTTAAAACAATAAAACAAAACAAACAAAACAAAAATTATATATTTTATTAATGCAAAAACAAAATAAAATTTAATAAAAACAAAATAAACAATAAGCAAATATTTACAATATTACCTATAGCAACAAAATCGATGTCCGCATTAATTTATAATTTTTGATTTATTTTCAAAAACCTTTAATTTCTAAATTTTTTATTTTACTACAAAAATATAAATAATAATTAAACATTTTCTTACATAAAAATATAGAGACAAAAAAAAAGAAAATGTAGAAAAGTTTAAAAGAAAATCCAATAAAATTGGATTTCAATAATTTTTGCCTTTAAATAAATAAATGAACATAAAAACTAAAAAAGAAATATAAATATGTGTCATGTGTATATTTAAAAAACAAAAAAACAAAAATTATTTTAATTCTTATAAACTTTTTTTTTTATAAAACAATTCTAAAACAAAAAATATTCTGTGTACAAAAAAATAAAAAAAAATGTTATATAAAAATTTGTTGAGAAAATTAAAAAAAAAGGAACATTATTTCATTTCCTCGCTTTAAATGGAATTCAAGTAGACAAAAACTAAAAAAGACAAAATATATAGCGAAAAACAACAACAAAAAATCGATATTATATTATTATACATAGAATATAAATTCATATTAATTATATTAATTGTTAGTTGCATTATTGAAACAAAAAAAAATTAAAAACACAAAATATAAAACTTACGAAGAATGAATTAATCCGCAGAAAAAAAAAGGAACAATGTGTTCGATGATGGGACGACAGAATACATTTTCAAATTTTCAAAAATTTTAAAATACAAATTATAATTTATTGTAAGTAAAATGCGAAGTAGTAAAACTATTTAAACAAATAAAATAAAATGACATGATGATAATGATAAATGATTCCATTGATATGTAATGTGAAACAAAATGCAAATTATACCAGCGATAATATATTATACACAACAAAAGTGAATATATTAAATTACAAAAAAAAAATAAAAATATAAATAAATTATTTAAATAAATTAAATAAACCAAGCAAACAAAAAAAAAACAACAAAAAAAACTACTAATTAATAATGTTTTAAACCAATGGAACAATTGTAAGTGGAGAAATATTCTTTAATAAAAACAAACAAAAATGAAAGAAAATTATTTAATAAAATCTTAAATAATTAAATAATCTTGTGTGAAGTGTTTTATTTTTTCGAGCCCTCAGAATTTTGTTCTGACTTAATCAACATTTAAATTTTTTCTGGACTTCGGAAAGGTATCCCAAAATGAACGAAGAATTGAAATTTGAAGAAATACAACTGCACTTCTCCAAATCTAACCCTTCTGAAACTTTTGGGAAAGCCCCAAATTTAGGGTAATTTTTAGGAAATGGAAAACACGTATAAATAAGTTTTTTAAAGTGAGTATTTTATTTTATGATATTGAAACAATAGTACAGGGGTTTTCAACAGGGACGCTACAAAAGTAGAGCGACAGGAACAGCAAACGACGCCATATTTCTTACAGCTCTTTGTACATTTCTCTTCAGTAAGGTTTGCCATTTTATGATGAAAAGATATACGAGCAAACTACGAGTCGAAATTATTAAAATTTACTACCGAAATTCAGAGTCAGTGGACTCAACCTTAAGAGCGCTACGTCTAATTTATGGTCGTCATAATCGTCCTAGCAGATCCACAATTGAGCGTCTAAAACGGTATCTCAAATATAAATGCTTCAATGTTGTCTTCTAATGCATCAACTGAAGCGGCCTTGTCTGTATAGACATGAGCTTTAACATAGCCCCACAAAAAATAGTCTAAAGGCGTTAAATCGCCCGATCTAGGCGGCCAATTGACCGGTCCCGAACGTGCAATAAAATGTTAACCGAACTCGCCTCTCAATATTCCATTGTTGCGCGTGCTGCGTGGCATGTGTCACCGTCTTGTTGAAACCACATGTTATGTAAGTCAAGCTCTTGCATTTTGGGCAAAAAAAAGTTGGATATTATCTCACGGTAGCGCTCACCATTCACAGTGACGTTACGATTTACATCATCTTTGAAGAAGTACGGTCCAATGATACCACCAGCCCGTAAACCGCACCAAACTGTGACTTTTTCTGGATGCATTGGTAGCTCTTGCAATGCTTCTAGCTGATATTCGCTCCAAAATCGACAATTCTGCTTATTTATGTACCCATTGAGACAAAAATGAGCTTCGTCGCTCGCTGGAAGAAGCGCGCGATGAACTTTCTTAACAGAGCACGCATTTTGATAATACAATTCAATAATTTGCAATCGTTGTTCGTTTGTAAGACGATTCATGGTTAAATTATAGACCAAACTGAAGATGTTTGACAGTGAAACAAAACACGAAACGTGCGTCAGCTGTTTAAACCAGTGTTGCCATAAAGATAATAGCTAAAAAGTCACCCTTTATAAGCAATCAAAGGAATTACTGTGTTCAGTAAGGTTACTTAAGTCAAGAAAAATGACCAAAGGGGGGTGATATTTATCAATATTAGTAATTCCTGATCTAGATTCCAGAACAAGAGTACCAATAGCGTCAGGAGAAAATAATAATTTCGTTAAAGTTTTATAAAAATCGACAGACGGACACGGATGGTCAGTTATTAGATGTGGGTAGCATCTTAGCATCTTTTTTTTAATGACTTCTCAAAAGAATTGTTTTCAGTTGTGATGCATTAAAATATTAAATAAAAGCTTATTGTAATATGAGCTAAATATTAAAAGAATCTTATAATTTTAATTTTAAAAATAAACCCTTATCTTCAGTTTTTCACAGAAAAGAATGACTTTTACCTACAAAAAAAAAAACTCATGATACATGCTTAAAAGTTATGTACAAAACAGTAGTAAATAATTTTAGTTTTTAAATTACAACTATTTTAAGCTAATATCAGTTTGTCGTATATGCCACCAAATTCAGCGTTTGTTTTTAGTCCATACACGTACGACAAAGTGAGTCAACGTACGACATCCCAATATCCTATAGAAAGTTTGATCTTTTACAAAATGAAAGGATTCAGTTATAAAAATGCAATGATTTTATGAATGAAAATTCAGTTTTATTTATTTATAAACAAATCAACAAAAAACAAAAAATACAAAAAATAATGTTCAATTTTAATTACTCAAAAAAAAAAAATTGAAAATTAAATCAGGCAATCAAAATAAATATATGCAATATAAATCAAGAAGTCATTTTATGACAATCACAATTATTATTATCAAATCACAAATTAATATCAAATAATTATAAAAAATAAAAGAAAAATATTAAGAATTAAATCCAAGAAAGTTTGTTCATAAGAAGTATCAATTTTCGGCAGAGGTTAGGTTAGGTTAGGTTAAAGTGGCTGTCCATGATGGAATCGGACACACTTAGGCCAGTTTAATGGCCTATTGTGAAGCCACATGAATCTTGAGGCTTCCTTCTAAGCTCAATGGAACACGTTTGAGTCCCTTACCAAACGTGAGAGGCTGATTATGCTAATATGATTTAGATCGTTTAGATCGTTATAGAAGAATTCTCCTAGGTAATTCTTGAGTTTTTTAGCTAGCGAAGGGCATGCACAGAGAAGTTGAAGAACTGTTTCCTCCTCTTCCTCGTCCATACAGCTTCTGCAAAAGTAATTTGAGAATACGCCTAGCCGCGTGGTGTGCTTTCCTATTAGACAGTGTCCGGTTATGACACCTATTATCGAGCTTATATGCGATCTGCTTGGAGATAGCAAACACCTTGATCGCTTAAAAACTAGTGTTGGCCAGATGTTTTGTGTGACCTGACACGTGGTGATGTTGTACCACCTGGTGTTTGCCTTCTTCATAGCGTCTTGCAGTAGCAACAGTTTACAAGTAGCGATTGGTAAGCCAGTATTTGCAAAACGTGGTAGGATGGGCTGTACTGTACCGTTCCTGGCGAGTTCGTCTGCCTTACAATTACCTGGAATGTCTCTATGGCCCGGCACCCAGCAAAGGTGAATATTAAACTGTTGTGCCATCTCCATTAGAGATGATCGAAGGTTATGGACTGTTATAGAGTTTGTAGAGACTATCTGAGAAACTACGGATATCAGATGTTGATATCACGTTTTCTTTAAGCCAGGACAAGACTTGTTTTATCGCCAAAAGTTCCGCCTGGAACACGCTACAATGATTGGGAAGGCGGAATGAGAGACTTAATTTCAGTCGTTCAGAGTACACACCTCCACCAACCCCTTCTTTTGTTTTTGACCCATCTGTATGGAAATGGATTGACTCATCTTTCAGGAATGTCCTATCCTCCCAAAAAGATCTGGGAGGTATAGAAATCTGGAAATTTCTGTCGAATTGCAGTTGGGGGATGGTGTAGTCTGTGTGCTTTGGAATTGATTCTAAATACCTAAGAATTACGGAGTGACCAATGTTGTTGTTATAATCCACTGCGACGAAGCTTTGAGGCGAATAGCAGAGCTTGCAGCTATTTGTTTGCTAAAAAAGTCAAGAGGTGTTAGGTAGAGTAAAGTGTTAAGTGCCGCAGATGGGGTCGTGCGAAGCGATCTGCTTATACATAGGCAAGCTGAACGTTGGACATTATTTAATTTGTCGCGATTTATAGCTTTCTCGAAAGCAGTCCACCGTACTGCCACACCGTACATTAAAATCGGTCTGATTACCGATGTGTATAGCCAATGCGTGATTCTGGGTTGTAAGCCCCATTTATGACCAATAGCATTTTTGCAAGAAAAGAGAGCTACAGTAGCTTTTTTGACTCTTTCTTGTACATTGCGTTTCCAATTTAGTTTTTTATCTAAAACAAGACCCAGGTATTTAGCCTCGTCTGAGAATTTTAATTGGATTCCTTTAATATTGGGAGGGTTGACAAAAGGAATTTTGTATCTCCTCGAAAATAAGACTAAATCGGTTTTGTGTGGGTTAACACCCAGTCCACACCGATCAGTCCAAAGTATTAGTCTGTCTAAGGTATTTTGTAAGAGTTCTTTTAAGGTGTCAAGATACTTTTCTGAAACTGCTATAGCAACGTCGTCCTGAAACCCTCCGCATTCGGCATAAAAGGGTAAAGACTTCTAAGATCTGCGATTTTTTCTTTCAGCTATAATTTTTTGATATTTGCACTTGAGGTTGTAAATGTAAAAAAATAAGTGTTTTGCGGTTGGAAATGGATAGTTAGTGCCCCTTTTAAAAATGTTAGCTTTTACAAAGTCAAGCTCCAAACCGCTTGTTTCAAAATGTAGTGTAAAAACTTCATGTTAACAATATTTCAAAATTTGTATTTTCCTGAATGGCACAAAAGAAAAATTCAGCCGACCGGCCTTAGCGGAAAATGCCATAAAATCTTTAGCCTGCATTTGCATGATTTTCAGTTTAACATTTTGGAATTCCATTTTTTTTAAGAGTCTCAAAGTGAAAGCTGGCTAAATATTTAAATTTTTTTGAGATATTTATCAATGGAGCTATGAACGCAATCTACTTCTTGAATTAGTGAATGACCAGCTTCCGAAAATTTTAGAATTTTACATTTTACTGATGTTGATTTGTTAAGCAAAATTATTAAAGCTGTCGAAATCACTTTATTCTTGTTTTGCCTTTCATTTCAAATAGCACAATATGTTAGTTTGGGTTTTTGTGGCAGCAAAAGAGTAGCAGTCATGTGAAAAACATTAAGTTTTCTCTTGTAGAAAAAAGATGAGGCATTTCCTTTTGGAAGACAAAAAAAAACACTTTGTAAATCAATTTTTTTAAAGGGTTTTCCGAAATTTCCGTATACATTTTATACATTTGATGAATGTTCAAATTCCCATCAAAATTTTGCATACACGTACGACAAAACAAAGTTTGGAGCAAAAAATAACGGAAAAATGTATGGAAATTTAGTCGTATATCCAAAATATTGGCGTATACGACAAAAGAACACAAAAAACGTTGAAAATAAGGATATACGACAAAGTTCACGCTTAGTATCTCAGCAGTGGTAAGCGATAGGAAAATTCTGATGACAGCAATGAAAAGAGCACATTCGAAAATCTATATCTGCATCATTAGTTTAAAAACGACTAAGTTGGCGTTTACGACAAAACAATTCTGTGACGACGAGTTAGGGAGATTTTTCTTTACTAACGCTCCAATCAACTTTTAACAAAAAATTCCATTTTTGCAAACCAGATGCAAAGAACTTATTTTATTTTAAGTACCTTAATGTTGTCTAAAACTTCAACAAAAATTTGGAAATTCATAGTTTGACTAAATTAACTTCTATATTTACACGCGAACTGAACTTTAACATTTAAATATTTAAATAATAAGCAGTTTTGTTTGTTTCTTTTTTCACACAAAAACACTCTCCTTATGATTCTGATTCTGATTCTGGGAAACCTACATCAATATCGCATTACTCAATATATTCTCTCCGAATTATTTGTCGTCATATAATGCAATGCACCTACTTCAATTTTACAAAATAGATTAAAAAAAAATTTAACCCACCTTAAGGCTTCGGCATACGGCATATACCCTTTATCTGAATACCACAAATGCCGCAGGATACAAGAAAATGCACTTTCAAAGTTTAAAAGGATACAAATGTTTACAATTTTACAAAAAAAAAAACTTATACATACCTACACTTTGCTATATACATTCAAACTTGATGACATATGGCATTGCAAATGTACATCAATGTTATCATCATCCTTCGTCGTCGTCGTCGTATTGAATATATTTCCTTTCTTTTTTAATTTCATCATCCCAACAAAAATAAACTTTATAATACAAACAAGAAGACCTACAGCAGCATTCAGCACTACCAAGAGTGTCCTTAATCCTGTGATATTCGAAATGTCATTAAGAGAAGAATGAGTCTAGGGATAACAAAATTTACAATAGGTACTTTGTCAAAACCCACAGAACTTTCAGATTGAAAGTAAATTCAGGATATATGTATTCAAATTTAAGTATATGTATAATCCTTGCCCACAAAGTGGACAAAATAAACACAACATATGAAATCGATCCGCTTACAATTGGAACTTGGAAAAGTATATACGATAATATCCTTCCATTTTCTATATACTTTCATTTTGTGGCCTCCAATGTGTACCTATGTATGTATATATGGCTATGAACTGAGCATGAATACATATTGCACATTTAAGTATAAACACCGGAGACTTCTTGTTATGTGTCCTGTGATTCGTAAAAGTATATCGTCCTGGTGAACTGGGACTGCTATACTGAGACAATGAATGGGAATGGGACATGGGAATTGTAATCACTGCGGAAGTTGTTCCACATAACAATTCTATATATTAAGATAAAAAGTAGAAAAATACATAACAAAACTTTCTTATGAAAAAACTTTGAAAAGTATACAAGGGCAAGACCAAGAGCAAGGATAATAAAATGTTTCAAACTCCTAAATATACCTGCAATGTAATGTTATTGCATCCTCACTACAATCCACCAGGGGATTATTCTTAAGTTCAATTTAAAACTCTGATGTTAGAAATGAGTAATATTTAAGATTTGTCTGCAAAGTGAATTCAAACGAAGGAGAACTTTTTTATTTTATTTATTCTCGGTTCTCATTGTTATTTAAGAAACTTTTATTATTTTAAGAGTAAATCATTTTTAGTGATACAGTAGACGCATAACCTATTTTACTTTTAACACAGATTTTTATGGAAAGGGTTTTCAATAAGGAGTTTTATTTTGAAAAGCGCGCTATTTGCTTGACATTTGACAAGGAAAAACTACATCATTACTGAAAATAGAACAATACATTCTTGAACAACGGATTCAAAATCTTAAAATGTACTTCAAAAACGGTAAAAATGTTAATAGTTCGCAAAACAAGTTAGTGATGTGAAGAATCGAAACTTTGTGCACCGCTTAAGAACAATCTAAGTTTATCGATTCCTTGTCATAACTCATGACGAAGTTAAAACCGTATTAGTGAAATTGAAGGACGGAAAAGCTTCAGGACCTGATGGTATACCACTGGAATTCTTTAAATATGGAACAGAAAGGCTAACTTTAAATTTAACATCGGCTTTCAATATAATTTTGAATACTGGAAGTATTCCAGAACAGTTAAAAAATTCCTTAATTTTTCCCATACATAAGAAAGGCAACATTGATGATTCATCCAACTACCGTGGGATATCCTTCCTCAACGCCACCTACAAGATATTCGCAAAATTATTAAATAACCGATTGACCCGTTGGATTCATGATAATAAGTTGCTTGGGGAATTTCAGGCAGGTTTTAGAAGTGGCTACTCGACTATCGACAATATTTTTGTACTGCATAGCATAGCGGCAACCTCTATTGAACAAATAAAGAAGCTCTACGTTTTTTTTGTCGATTTCAAGGCAGCTTTTTGATACCATTGAACGATGATCACTATTCTTCAAGCTTTACAACTATGGGATGTCAGACAAATTTGGGCAGGTACTAGAAAGCATCTATGATGAAAATAAGGCAGCGGTATGGAATGGTGCCGAAAAGTCGGAGAGTTTCGAATCGAAGATGGGAGTTAAGCAAGGATGCAATTTAAGCCCAAATCTTTTTCCTTTTTTCATAGAGGACCTGATTGATTTTCTTCCTGGTGGAATTGAAATATCGAGGACACTCATCAAAGCCTTGCTTTTTGCAGATGACGTCATATTGTTTGTTTACTCGCCCGAAACCCTACAGTTGATGATAAGCCGACTAAATGTGTATTGCCGGTTATGGAATCTGAAAGTCAATTTGAGCAAATCCAAGGTGATGATATTCCGGAATGGTTCTGGTAGAACAGCCAGGAATGAGAAATGACACTATGACAGAGAACCAATCGAAATAGTAAAAGCCTACAAATATCTAGGATTTACCATAACCAGCATTCTTAATATGGAAACACACCTGAAAGAAAAGCTGATTAAATCTAAAAGTGCAATATCTGCAACATGGAAGAAATACTTCTCAAACCAGTCAGTATCATATATGTAGTGTTAAATATAAGAACATTGTTGCAGTGGCGGAATCTATTATGATGTATGCAGCACAGGTATGGGAAGGGGAGTTTGAAACAGTCGAAAAACTTCAGAGGTTCTTCATTAAAAGATGCTTTCGTTTACCGAAAAACATCCCAAACTATATGATCTCAATTGAGACAGGACTATCACCGCTCTTCATCAAAACTATTAAATGTCATGTTGATTATATCAAAAAAGTTTTTAATATGGCAGATGAAAGACTCCCAAAAATTCTGGCATTGAAAACAATAGAGAAGAAAAATCTGTGGTATAAGAAGCTAGAAGACCATGCTGCCTACTGTAGAACGGACTTTCGAATAGTTGATGAAAATGGAAAATACTGCGATGACGACCTCCGGAATCTTATTTCAAATTTAGATGAAAAACTGAGAGCCGACGCTATTAATGAAGCTAAATCCTCGGTGCATAGATCTACGTACAACCATCTAAATCACAATTTATGTTAACGTAACTACTTTCGAAAAGAAGAACAAACAGCAGCTCATATCGGAAATTTTCAAAATAAGAGGAGAAATGATAAGTCTTAATTATATACCACATCGGGAGGATCTGCCTATCTACTGCAGCCTTTGTAACTTAAGAGTAAGGTAAGATGTAATCCATTTAATAGGAAAGTGTCCAATTTTATGTGAAATACGCAGAAATTTGTTCGGCAGCAATGTGAAGTCACCAGAAGAATTAGTCACAAACGTAAATCTATTATTTAATTATTTTTGAACTGCAATGTCTTACCGCAATCAAATCATAAACGAATCCTTTTAAAACAGTAATTTATTTAATTTATATTCTAAATGCTAATTCCAAAAAAAAAACTTCATTTAGATAAACATTGTTAATTTTCAAACAGAAGTCAATCGGCAGACGGCATAGCCAAGCCTTAACGATTTTACTAAATTATTTTTGTAAACAATGTACATTATGTATATAAACGAATGTTAATAAATCGAATTATCTATCTATGTATCTATCTATCGATTCTTTGTCGATCTTTATAATTAATTCATTCTTAAGAGGGCTTTTTTAGAGTTTACGAACTTTGAAATAATAAAAATGTGATTTCTGACTAATCTGGAGGTCTTATTTTAAAAGACTGTTTCCAACAGTGGGAAATATTGAGTCAGGTAAAGCATTCCACATTCGCGTAGTGCGGCTAAAGAAAGAATTACTGTACTTTGTTAAGTACGTCCAAAATTAGACTCAAGGGTAAACTGAAGGACATTCCTAGAGCAAATAACGATGAAACAATGACAGGCATGAGACCTTGCGGCGTTGTTCAAGAGAAGCAAATGTCTTCGTGAGAGAACGATCTCCTATCATTTTTAGAGCTCTTTTTTCAATTCTATCCAGAAGACTCAAGTACGTTATTGGGGCACCAGCCCAAATATGAGAGTTATACTCGAGTTTGGGACGAATAAAAGCTTTGTAAATTATAGCCAGATCAGAAGGGCTAAAAAACTTCTTGCATCGTCGGAGAAAACCTAAACACTTAGCAGCATTTTTGTCGATGTCAAATATGTGATCACTCCACAACAAGTTTGTGATGCACATATATTGTTCAATCTCCTCGATGCAAGTATCACCCATGGATAGTGGCATTGGGGGAGGGTTACGCTTTTGTGACAGTAGACAGCATTGAGTTTTCGAAGCATTAAATTCTACAAGGTTTTGAATCTCCATTCAACAATGCTGTCAAGATCAGAATTTAATGAGCTTATCATACGCTGCCGTTGGTAGTCCACATCCGAAGAACAAGGATGAGAATTTAAAAACGAATATGAAAAGCAGAGGGTACTGTCATCAGCGAAACAATGTAGTGGGTTAGAAATTTCAGACAAATTATAATTTATGAATATAAGGAAGAGAGTCGGAGTCAAAACGGAGCCCTGGGGTACACCAGCGTTTATTTTGTGGATGTCAGATTTGAGGTTTGTAAAGATCTTTCTAGCATCGTTCTTAAAGAAGTACGGGACAATCACAACCACAAGCTCTTAAAGCACTCCAAACAGTCAGTTGTGATTAATGTAACGGTGTTTCAGCAAACACTTGAGGGTTTTCATCTCTACTAATACTGCACTGCAGTTCTGTTTATTGACGTATTCATTCCACCAAATGTGAGTTTCAGCACTAAACAACATTTTTTTTTTTAAATTGGGATCAACGGCTGTTTGTGGCTCATTCATTGAATCTATGTCTTGCTAGTTGATTTTTTGGCTTTCATTGTTGAAATGCTGAACCAAACTAAAAATAAATAACTTGACAAAACACATTAAAAAACGTGTTTCCAATTTAATGTTCTATATGCCTTCTAAAAAAGACTAGTTGCAATTTAAATTACACCGAATTTTTCATATAGATTTTATTCTTAAAAGCTTTTAAAGTTTAGTTAACATAAGAACTCAAGTCGGTCGATCACCATCAACGTCTTCGTACTTTCACTGACTGGGTCCTTGAAATGCATCAAAATGATCCGGTGTTTCATTGAAAAAGCTACGTTAGCTATAAAAGCTGATGAAGCGTCTATATCCTCAGTGTGTCATTGTTTGGTGAGGTTTTTGGGTTAGCGATGGCGCACAGTGCTTTGAGTACCTGTATAGGGATGATAGACAAAAATCTGAATTTGAGTTATTTATTTTATTACATATTTTACATGCTCATCATAAACGTTAAAAACGTCTTGCTGTGCTTACATCATTAGTGGAACCAAATCCTGGTTTTGTTTTGTCCACTATAAGCTCCATTCTGGTTTTAAAAGAGTTCTCCGAATCACAAATTGCCAAGTTTTAAAAGGAAGCTTGTATGAAATGTGGAATAATCAATCAAAGCATCTATCCAGGAATGTACAGTTGAAAATCCGAAGCGGTAATCTTCTAATTTTCTCAGTGTTCATATATAGTTTTTCTATTCAGTAGCACCGCAAATGTAACATTTTGAAGCCAGTAAAAAATATGAATTTTGAAATCGAAAAAATTAATTTATCGCGGAAGTAGCTTACACA
The DNA here is from genome assembly GCA_951509635.1 of Eupeodes luniger. Lineage (NCBI taxonomy): Eukaryota > Metazoa > Arthropoda > Insecta > Diptera > Syrphidae > Eupeodes > Eupeodes luniger. The sequence goes on from OX608073.1 coordinate 55,788,395, forward strand.
ACCTATAATAACCTATGGGAATCCCTCCAAAAGTAAATGTATTTTCTTTGTTGACTTTTTTTTACAGCTGTTAAGCTGTCAGACAAAGCAAATTTTCAGCAAATTTGAACTAGAGCTTCCGTTTAGAGTCACATTACGTAACATTACGTTCTTTTCCTTAAGATCAAAAACACTCCATTACCAAGACCGGAATCTTTCGTACGTTTCACTCTCCAAAACCCGTTTGTTTACATTGTTGTATTTGTAATTTTGACAATTAGTCCATGAATAGATGTGAGCACAAACAAAAAAAAAACGATGCCGTGGGCTAGCGGCACTTTGCAAAGCAAAGCAAAATGGAGGGGTTAATAAGTTTTTTTCAGGTTCTTCTTTTTACTTTTTTCGATGAAAAAGTCAGTTTTAAGCTTTAATTTTGCAGAGATTTTGTGGATAGTGAACCAATGTACCTTTTTGTCTTGAAAAAAGCATGTTCAACATCAGTTTATTATAATTATTTCAATACTTTACAGTAATCAGTACCAAATTCTTTAAATTTCATAATAAACCTCGGATTTTTGAATCAAAGATGCGTTCGAAGAACCATCAATTTAAGGGTGCGAGTGCAATTTTTGTATTGAATTCTAATAAATTTTCGTTAACGAACGGCCCAAATATTTTGTTTGCAAGTAATTAAAATCTGTATCAATTTAATTAATCCAAGTATATTTATAGTTTGTATATATAAAAAAAGAGTTATAATCGAAAAATATCTTATCCATAACATTCTTGATTGATGGAAGCATACATACATGTATTTGCTATCAAAAAAAAACTATGCATCAAAGGAACACAAATGTTTTAAAAAAGTAATTAGAACGATTATAGCGAACCTGTTGAATAAATGCAGAGCAAATAAAATGTAAATTTTGACATATATCCCAAAATGAAAACGTCATGAATGTTTATTGTTGACGTACAGAAGTTTTTTTTAGTGAATTTCCACAGTTCAACGCAAAATATAATTTTCATTCATTCCTTAAAAATGTTTAGTTACCAAAGTTCAAGTTTACTTATTATTGTTTGAAAAGTATGTTTAGTAAAAATGCTGCTAATAATGAAAAAAATGAATGAGTTTTACGTATATGTTTTTGTTTTTCGTAATATAATAAATACTACCGTAGATTACATTTTATAAATGCAGAACATAGAAGAAAATATACATAAACAATAGTTTTCAGATATAAAGCAGAGGTTAGCGTAGAAAAATATTTTTGAGAAAGCCAATAATATTTTAAATACGTTCATTAAAGAAATTTCCGCTTCGGCTAACCTTCATCAACTTTTTAGAAAAAAAAATTAGCATTAATTGATTAATAGTAGCCAATTATTTCATAGCATATTTAATTTTTCAGATTGTAAAATGTCTAGAAATTTTCATATGCTACAAAATTCGTAATTTTATGCGTAAACATAGAAGATAACATTATTTATAGTCAAGAAGTATGCATTTTGGCGTGTATACCCTTTTTTTTTCTATTGAGTGTTCGGTTTCCCCATACTGGAATAAAAACAGTTACTTAAATCTATTTATTGCACTCATTTAATTGGTATTGTGTGTAACCATATTGCCTATTTCTATTCCTTAAAGATGCTTTACACAAAGCAACTTATTTTTAAAACATGGTTCCCTCAAATTTGTATTCCAAAATCTAACTACAAATAAAATTCTAACTCTAACATAGTCCCTTAAAAAGAAATTTTCAGGAATATTTCTGCAACAAACAAAACTAAAATTTGGTCTTGCAACTACCGAACTGCTTAAATGATGAAAGTACTAATCTAATTGAGGAATCTGAACTAGCTAAAGTTGGCAATGGAACTTCACAAGTATGCTTCTCGTAGCATACGGAGGCACCCGCCTATTGTTTCCACCTGAACTTCTAACGTCGCCAAAAAAATGCTCCAAGCAAACAACAGCTGAAAAAATTGTGTGTTTTCTTGTACAAAAAAAATACGGAGGCACCTGCCTATTGTTTCCACCTGAACTTCTAACGTCGCCAAAAAAATGCTCTAAGCAAACTACAGCTGAAAAAATTGTCTGTTTTGTTGTTTTACAAAGTATTGAGTTACACTTTTGTCCATTTCTAATTATACTTAACCAGTTGAAGCGCATATTGCGTTCGCAAATAATTTAAGTAAACAAAATACAGCACTAATAAATCATTTACTATGTAATTGGTCAATTTTATTTTATTTAATATACATTAACAACATTTATTTGTATTGAAATTAAAAAGCTATACAAATCTTCCAATTTAAGACCATGTCAGCACTTCAGATTTTGTTGGTTAGGATTGTTTAGTTTTTGAACGAGGCCATGAAACATTCAAAATGAAGCATTTACATGGGGCTGATTACTATAATGAAGCGTTTTGATGGGCCGAAGCACTAAATGTGAGAATGTGTTTGGTTTTTTGCATCATTTCACGCACACTTTCTCACATTTAGTGCTTTCTAGCTTGTAGGCAAACCGAAATGTCAGTCTGAGATTCCGGTCTTGGTAATGGAGTGTTTTTGCTTCAGATTGTCAAACGAAACGTGAGGTCAAAGCTTCATTGTGATAGCATGCATTGAATTCCTATAACTGAACTCGTAAACGTCAGGCGAAGCCGAAGCTGAAGCGTGTTGGTGTTTCAGCCATTAAGCTCAAATTTCCTAAGCTTCTAAGAAAAAGATTACCCTTAACTTTTTTGTGCATTAACAAATTAAACGTAAACAATGCAAAATAGCTACCAATGGTTTTGTATGCCTGGTATTGAAAGATATTGGTGTGGACAACAGTGACATTTATTTTTAAAAAGACAGCGCTACGGGCCACAAAATCAACGAAACAATCACAATTTTGCATGAAAAGTACACTAGCCGTGTTATTTCTAGAATAGTTTATCACAATTATTGGCAACTGAGATCTTGTGATTTAACATCTTGAGACTTTTTCTAAAGTGAAAGATAAAGAGGCACGGCAACAGACGTGCTAATTGGTCACGTACATTTGGCCAGTTTATATTTCTAATATATCTGAGAATTCTTGAATTTACAGCAGGAGAATGCAATATAAACATAATTCAATATTCATTCTCACCTATCAATCTAATTTTCTTTTCATCCTTTTCGAATTGTAATTCTTGAGAAATCGAATCATAAAAATTCTGTTCTCAGATATTTCACAACAAGATTGAGAAATTTGTATGAGAAATTTTGTTTATGTTTCTGAGAATACGGAAATCTCTAAGATCTTTCAAATTTAAACTGGCCAATTTGTTCGTCTTATGGGTAGACTTGAAGCCATCTTATTGTTCTGTTAACTGTCAAAATTAGAAAGAGATAGCGCAAAATTCCTATCTATCATAAAAGTAAACTTAGTTTCCAAAGACTTTTAAGTTTTAAGCGATAGAAGGTCAACTAGCAAAATGTAGACAAAACAAATTTCAGCTTCAACTTCTATAATGATTTTTTGGCAACCCTTTAAAATGTGAATATTTAAATTGACAGCTGACAGTTAAAGGTGAATAAAGTTACACTATTTTGTTGAACAAATCTTTGTTATTCACAATAGTGAAAAATTCAAAATAAAGTCATAATATTGATTTAACTTTGTCCACACAACAAATTCATGTGTTTCGTTGTGAAGCCTTCTTTTCCATTTAAGCATCTACCACATTGGACCGTGTTTAGAGAAAATGTGGCTTTGCAAAAATCTTACCAAAATTCTATACACAAACTAGGACCGAAATCTTCTAACCACACTGTACTTTCATACATCAAATACCACTCCAAAAACAGTGCCAGGCGGGTGCTTAATGAACCTCCCTTGGAGAGATCTTTATGTTGCGGCAACCACAGGAAGCAGTTATTTTTCCACTTTTTCGCATTTGAAATGATGAAATATCCCTAAAAAATATACAAAGAAAACTTTCGAACTACGACGACGACAACGACAACATCTAACTGTGGCTTCCACCACCACTACACCAGCCGCACGTCGAGCATCGACCGACCGTCTCAGCCTCGCCTGGTTGAAGTTTTTTGGTTAGTTGTTTCTGTTTACCCAAAGCCCAAAAATGTGGTTTTCGCGATACAATTTTCCAAAAACACACTCAAAAAGGCTCAAATGGAAAGAGACAGACGCATCAGGGATAGAGCATAGGATTGAGAGCAAGAAAAACAAAAACAAAAACAAAAAATCAAAAAAAGGACATTCGAAATGCAATTCTATACAGATGAGGCACTCTCTGTGATTTTTTCGAGGTTATGTTGCGTTGTTCTGTGTGAAATTGTGATACAGGATCTAAAGCTCCCCAACATGGTACAATGGCTGATGATGGGAAGTCTTGCATGTGGTTTCCTTGTATCACTACTTTTCACTATGTTTTGGCCATTTTCTTTATTTTCCTTTTTATTTTTGTTTGCTTGAATTCTTATATCACAAGAAAACATAGGAATTGCCTAGGTCTGGAATCTGGATGTTTGGTGGTTGTATAGTGTATAGAATGCGGTCTTCTCACATCTCACACACTTTTTTGTTGTTGTTGTTGTTGGTTTTTTTCTTCGTATCCTTAAACACAATGTATGTTGCGGGGAAACAAATTGGACAGGAAAACAACGACTGTCCTTGTTCCTTGATCTTTTGTGTGAATTTAACTTGAAAGTTTAATTATAGTAGAAAATAGAAAAGTTGAACAGGATTTTCGAATTGTTTTTTTTTTTTTTTTGGGCGGAATGAAGATTGTGTGTGCAGTGAAAAAGGACACGGTCTTTTGTTGTCAAAGCAGAGGGTTTTTCATTGTTCCTATATAAGCACATTAGAAGCGAGAAAAACCATAGAGAGAAAAGATTTATGACAAAAGGAATTTGTTTGGGTTTTTTAGGTTTTTCCTCAGGTTTTTTTGTGTCACGCAACGGAACTTGTATTTGGTTCCGGTTTTTTAATACGTTTTCTTTTTGTGGTTTCAAATCATTATCAGCAAGGAAAATAAATCTTCGAAACTTCAACTTCTTGAAAGAGAAACACAAACCACAGGGTGTTTCCTTGGCTCACATGTATGTCAAAAACCCTGAGGAATTTCAGGTTCATAAAATGTAAATAATAAAAAAAAAAAAAAAAATTCGTTCTCGATTTAATAACTTGTTTCTAGATTATCAAATTAGTCTTTTATTTTGAGAAATAAAACAGGTTGATTTAAAGACAGTTTAAATTATTGGCGCAAATTTATATATGTACATTTAAAACCTATCTTAATCATTTCTAAATTCGAATTCGACTCTAAAAATGGGGTTTAGAATGAGGGTTGACTCTTTGATAGTAATTTTAAACGATATAGAGTATACTTCAAGGTTTAAGTACTAGTCTAACTTCAAAAGCAGCAAAAAGATTTTTATATTTTCGAGGCTACTTAGGAAGCCAAACCTCGAGCTTGCCCATTCAAAGAGCTTGAAGATTTTGATAAGACGAAATTCGATCTCCTATTGTTTTTGGAAGTTTTTGATTTAACTTCTTACTTTTTTTCACCGTCACTGTATCATTGGACATTGAAGATAAATCACTTGAGGTGCCGAAATTAACAACTTGGGGCTACTCGTTAATTTGCTTTAATCGAATGACCATTAAATTTCTTTTGCGTCTTAATTGTGCTCTTCTTTTTTCGACTCAAGAACAAGATTTTTTCGCCAGCAATAAATTTTATATAGGTGTCTATTGTTTTTAATCATTTTGATTCGTTAAGTTTTTCTAAAATAATTGAAATAAAATGTAAACAATCATATTTCTTATTTTTAATAGACTTTTATAAATTTTAATTTTTTCTGTGAGAAATTATCACTTAGTTATTTTTTTAGCTGGATGTAGAGGAATTAACGTTGGTTTTAATTTTTCGTACAAGTATCAGTCAAAATTAGGCGTATTTCACAAAAGTTTGCTGTCATTTTGTTAAACAGAGGAATTTCTCAATTCGCTGGAATCATCTGGATCAAAGACACGCTATTTAAAGACCGGAAACCAATCTGTCATTCTGGTTTGCCTACAAGCTGAAACTATGCTAATATCAATTCCCCACTGTTTAAGTCAATTCACCACTACTAAAGTCTAAAAATTTTGTTGTAACATTGGTTGATAAGGAAAAATGTTTAAATCTAATGCAGAATATAATGGATAATAAATTAAATCGGTTGGGCTGAAAAGTATGTTGTATTTTGTGATATTGTTTCTTATATATTTTTTTGTAGGTAATAAACTTGAAAAGAAAACTGATGTAATGCTAATAAGAACAAACTGGTCACTAAAATACCATGTTTTTAGTTGCTACAAAATGTATAATAATATAATGTTAACTTATAAAAATAAATAATTTGCCTTTCTTATTCTTTATAATTTGTTTAAATTTATATGTTAAAGAAGAATGAAGTAATATTTTGGCGAAGTATTTCGGACACTGTTCGTCCAAAAAATGATTTTGCAACAAGAAATAAAAGAATTGATGTTTCCTCGATGAGGTTTGACAAAGTAATAATTTATTGAACAAACAATAGCAAAATTTTACGTACAATTTAACAGTTAAATAGTATATAAGACTTATGTATATTAAAACAAAGAGATTACAAAATTAAAGAAAGGAACCAAAAAACTTGACTTGCAATAATATTATATATAACATTTTTGATAGATGACATTTGTATATTTAGTTTTAGTATTTTGACTTCCAAGCTTGAGAGGTTGTTGAAAGTATATCTAGTTGAGCCACTGTGTGGTTACATCAGTTGAGCTGCTGTACGCTTAAGGTTCTGTTCGCAACGGACACAGTTATAGCTAAAATACGTTTTCAAAAAAATACATTTTTAGTATAAAATAACCTTACAAGTACTTCTTTCTGAAACAAAAATGCTTGTTGGGACTAAGAAACAAGAGATGTCGTTTTAAAATTAAATGGAATTTGTTCCACCAAACCAAACTTACATACTTTAGTAGGTGGAACCTTTGGATATAAAACCTATAGTACTATTTTCGTGATTCTTAAGGGGGTGGCATGGCACCTAGTAAAAACGATGACTATTTCATAAAAGTATTTTGATAATTATAAAAAAGTGAACAAGTTTTAACAATTTCACTATAATTTAAGGGTACAAACATTAATCAACAGGAGTTTTCCGACAAATTTGCACTGACAATTTTTTTATTAAATATAAAAAAAAAATATAAAAAAATATAATTTACATAATTGTCAGTATTTAAATGACAATTGCCAATGATGTTAAGTTACGGTCAATTGTTGAACGTAACCAATGTAAACTCATTATTTTGATGCAATATTTAAGCCAAACCATAAACTTTAAAACAATTTTAACAAATATTTGCATGCAATTCGCACACGGTCTAAACTCTTCCTTCAAGCTGATATGAAGTCTACTAAAGTGGTTTATACTTTGTTTTCACTTTGGCGATATAACATGTAAATTGTGAGGGTTTTTTTTTAACCGAGAAGGAATTAATGAATGTTTTTGATATTTGTCAGTTATTTATTATATGTACATACATATGTATATTGAAGTACAAAAATAATTTTTTCCCAAGATGGCTGCCGTAAAAATGAATCTACCGAGACCCAAACGGAAAATGGAAAATTTAAGTACTCGAACTGTGGTGAGAGTTCTAAAAAATCTCAACATTCATAAATCTACTGGTGCGGATGGCATCCCCGCTATTATTCTGGAGAGGTGTTCTTCCACGCTAGAAAAACCACTGCGTAAGCTTTTCCATCTTTCCTACTCTACAGGTCTCTTTCTGAGCGGATGGAAAATAGCATTTGTCCTCCCTGTCCCTAAAAATAGCGAATCCTCCTCCCCCTCCAACTATCGTCCCTTCTTTCCAAGGTCATGGAAACACTAATTAATTATCAGCTTAAGAAATATCTTGAGGATCGAAAGTTTCTTAATGACCGGCAGTACGGCTTTCGTAGCAATAGGTATACTGCTGATCTCATGGTTCATTTCAACGAAGAGTGCAACAAATCTTTACATCGTTTTGGAGAAAGTAAGATTATTGCACTTGATATTTCAAAGGCATTTAATAAAGTCTGGCATGTTGCTCTCTTATCGAAAATGCGTGTTTTTGGATTAGAAATTTTCTTTCGAACCATTCAATACAAGATGTTTTGGACGGATTCAAGTCTGAAACCCATAATATAAATGCTGGTGTGCCCCAGAGCTCCGAAGAAGAAACCGCTTGGAATTAAATGTTTTCAAAACCGAATGCTGTCTTGCATCAACGAAACTGAAAATCTCTATATCTTGGGAAACATTTGTGTTGTTTCCAAGCGCCTATTAAAAACTATGTATACTCTAAGAAATTACACTACAAAGAATTTGAAAGGCACGTTTAAGATAAAATACTTAAACTTAAAAAGAAAATGTTAATGTTAACAAAGGTTTTTATAGTGGATCCCACTGACAGTATTCAAATGTTTATAATTTTCTATTCTTTGGACATTTATTTTTTTCAACACACTTGAGACTTGACAATAAACTTAAAAATGAATTTAAGTCATCAAAAATATAAATAGAGTTAGTTTATTTACTTTAAATGCGTATTTAAAGCTCAATTCAGAACTCGTATTCCCCCAGGGCAAATACTTGAAGTTTAAAACATAAAGTCTATCTGTAATATTTTTTTGAACTACCTTTTTTGAAACTTTTTTCATTTCTTTTTTATTTAAAATATGATGTTTTTCTTTTTGCGTACCGTAACCGTTATACATTATTGTATAAACGACTCACTAAAGAATATTTCCCCTTGCAGTTACTTTATATTTAACTCGAAAAAAAGATATAAAATCATATGTTGGTCAAGTGTGTGATACTTTGTAACCCTCATGATTCATGAACTACAGTCTTACTCTTGAAACTTTTCAAATAAAATATATTTTTCTTTTCAAAAACTTGTGAGGAACTATTAAAGAGATATCAAGTTTTTACTTGAAAAAAAAAACATACATATCGTCATTTATCATAGTTTTTAAAAGTGAGGGCTTGTAAGTTGTAATCAAGATTCAGAAAGATTGAGTTGGAATAATGGGTATAGTAAAATATCCATACTACATTGGAAAAACTACATAAGTTAATAATTGAAAGCAAAATTTTGCATATCACTTCCACGCGAAATAAAATCAAAAATAGTGAACAAAAATTCAACTAGACTTAAATTAATATCTATTAGGACTGCTGAAAGTTCTTTTTGAATTAAAATATTTGTAGGTATTACTTTTTAAAATCAATGGAATTATGGAAGACTGAAAACAAATGTACTCATTTAATAATGTTCAGTAGATTCTTAGAAGGCAATTAATCTCTAAAGAAACATTGAACAAAGGTATTACAGTTTAAGAAAGCAACGAGATAAAAAGATCCATATCATTGAATAATTACAAATAGAAGGGACACCGGGCAAATCCTGATCTAGATGGCGACACTTATTTTTCAAATGCTCATGAGTCGCTAGTATCGCACGGCGAGTTATTGTATCAGTCTATCAAATACAACACCCAATTTTACAGATTTGGTCCTTATGGGAAATTTACTCACAATTTGTTATGGTCGAGAAAGATAACGGAATATTGTTATTTAGAATACAAAACAACAATAACAACTGTGTAGGTACATAATGTCTGTTAAAGTTAGGCATTCAAGGCCAAATCACGTTCGCTGCAGAAAATGTATTTTGAAGGTTTGTAATTATTCAATGTCCATATGGAACTGCGGAAAAACTTCATTGTCAGAAACTTTAAATTGCGTTAAGTTGCTAGCAATCGGTCCAAGTTGTATTTTATGTTTTCTAACATCCCCTGCGATGCTATTGTAATCGGTTCGATTTTTCGAATTGGAAGTATTGATATTTTTCGACGTTTCAAGGTCCCTAGAATCTAAATCAAAGATTTTTAGTATCTGTGTTTGCGTGGATACCATTTTTAGTCTTCCATATATCAAGAACCAGTAAAGATATCGACTTAAAATACATTTTTTTAAATAATATTTAGTACTAAAGCCGTCTGCCAACCAAAAATTTTATGTAATGATTTTAGTTATAATAAGTTATAATTCTTTAAGATATTATCCTACAATGTGTCAGGGCTACTTAATAAATCACTTTTTACCGAGTTTTATAAATTTGTGAATAATTTTGAATTTGTATTTTTATATGAGACATTCTTGAAATGTTGAGAATAAGCTAATAGATTACGATTTTAAGTGGATTCCTGCAGTAAGAACTCATACGAGGGGTAGAGCAAGTGGAGGCTGTTTCTTCGGATTCAAGAAAAATCTCAATGGTATAAAATGCGAGTTTCATACTCATAATGCAGCATCATGTGTGAAATTGAAAATGGAAAACAAGATTTTGTGGATAATACCTCTTTACTTAAATTGCAACAACTGGGAAACTGACTTCGAGCAACTAACCGAGCTACTAAACAACAGAAATGCGTCTAACGTTTTAATGATCGGAGATTTCAATGCAAGGGTTGGACAAGAAACAGGTGTGATGAACGCAATCAATGGAATAAATAGGCAATCAAAGGATGCAGTATGCAATGCAAGGGGAAAAAACTCTTAGAGCTCTGCGATTCTTTTGCCCTTCGAATTCAAAATGGAACTAGTTTGAGCGACGGTGTCGGCAATTTCACATTTGCCAGCGGGCAAGGAACTTCGGTGATAGACTATAGCATCTTAGGGGAGGAATGGGAGCCCTATATTACGGACCTTGAAATCGAAGGAGTACCATACTCGGACCACTTTCCAATAGTTGTAACCTTTTATAATAAAATAAATACTTCTGAAGAAACTACGAGCATGAAGCTGCTTCCAAAACTAAGATGGAAAGAGTCAAGAGCACCTACTTATAGACGTTTACTTGATTTGAAGCTTCAAACTCAAGAGGATGTGGACTTTGGTCATTTAGAAGAAATAATCAAGACCTCATACCCACAAAAGCAAGTTAAAAATAAAGTAGGCAGTAAAGAACCGTGGTTCGACGAACAATGTCAGCCAGCCCCGTCGAGAGGGGGGGGGGAAGGGGGGGAAACCCCCCGGGCCCGGGATTTTCTAGGGGCCCTTAAAATTGAAAGCAATGAAGAGAATGTATTTTTTTAATATACTCTATATTTATCATCAACATACCTATTCCCACTTATTTTTAGGGGCCCGAAAATTTTAAATCATTCATGCTTACGCAATCGGGCCCCTGTTTGCATGTTATCGACTTCAATCTATCACTCACAAGATTGCCGATCTGGGCTCCTGATTATTATTGGCGTACATTTTTGTTAATATTTAATGAAAAATTGGGCAACTCTGAACTATTGAAAGAAAGTTATAATAAATTTTTGCGTTTTTCTTATTTAATTTAACGTAAATTTAAAATTTATTTTAAGGGACCCGGCAACTTAAAACAAAACACAAAATCCCACGCAAACGTTTTTCAATTGTGGTTTTCGTAATATTAATTAATTAATATTTTGAATAAGTTGTTTACTAAAGATTTGAAGGATATCAAATCACTTCAAAGTGTGTATATAACGAAATGTTGTACTGCCGCAATCACATTATTTGGTGATGTTCAAAAGTGATTCAACTTGTTTAGCAGCAGTGCACAACGTTGGGAAAATCTTAAGAAAAATGTGGCCGGATCCCTTCACACACTTTCCGATACAAGATGTCCAGCTAAAATTGAGGCAGGGAAACCATTTGCAAATCATCTGAAAAACCTTACAACATCATTAGAAGCCTTAAGTGATATTAATTTAACTGCTAAAGCTCGAAGAGATGTAAATGGCGTTTTAAAATATATGCACAAATTTGAATGCGTCCTGATGTCTTCGATTTGGTGCAAGGTTCTTAGCGCTATAAATGAAAGAAGTATCATTCTTCAAGCCAGAAACATGACTATTGACGTTGAAATTCGAAATCTCGACAACTTGATCTCCGATTTGAACATTATTCGAAACGGATGAGATCAAATTTTATCTGAATGCAAAGCAGTTGCTAGTGGATTGGGGGATGTTCCAGAATCGTTTCCATCGAACTGAAAAAGGCAATTAAAGAGACATTTCGTAGAACATCGAGGAGCCGGAATGCAAATTGAAACAGACGCAGAAATAAATTTCAAGAGAAACACCTTTTACGTCATAGTTGATTCAAATATATTTCGAATTTCTCGTCGTTTTGATACGATGAAAAATTTGAATCATTTTTATGGCAGTTTTCAACCATGGACAAAATTGAGATTAAAAACTCCGCTACAAGGGTTTTTTAAAAGTATAACTCGTATGTGTCTCAAGAGTTGAAAGAAGAAATAATTCATCTGAAATAACAATTTTGAAGCAGAACTTCCGCCATTGAGTTTGTTCAATTCTATTTATTCCCAGAACTTGGAGACGATTTTCCCCAACATTTGTGTTGCTCTCTGTGTGTTTTCCACCATATCTGTAATCTTAGCTAGTGCCGAACGTTCATTTAGCGCCCTTGCCAGAACAAAGAATTTTGATCGTTCGTGCTCATCACAAGATCGTGTTTCTGGACTTGCTACACTATGCTTTGAAGCACCTTTGGCAAGGAAATTGAATTTCGATGCAATTATAAGTTGTTTTGCAGCTCAGAAAGCTAGGAAAGCTCGTTTGCAAAAAGAAAATATTTCATTGAATGCAAACTAACTTTAATGAAAACTTTGTAATAATATTTTAATATAAAGTAAAACCATAAAGAGTATTTAATGCAAACCTTTTAAAATACATAGTTTTTTTAAAGACAAATTTCAAATACTTTAATTCGCTCTATTTTATTTTCATAGTAGGTAATAGATCTACATGCTAATTTTTTTTAATAGTTAATGGACCGTATTATCAGTTACTAATATGTCGTTGGCAATATCGAATTGAATGTATGATTCGGTTCGAAATATGATCTACTCGCATGTAGAATAATTTTCTATCCATCCTTAATTTCAACTAAACTGGACGATAGCCGTGAGATTGATTTGATGATTAACACTTTTTTTCGGTTCACTTTATTATTATTATTATTTCCGTCAATTCCAACCAAGTTCATTCTAGTCGTAAATGAAATTAGAACGTACCATATCAGTAGGCATGAACTTTGAGAAAAAATGGTAACAAGGGGGGGGGGCCCGAGACTTTTCCGTCCCGGGCCCGGAATTCCTCTCGACGGCCCTGATGTCAGCTTGCGCGCATGGATACATTTCGCTGGCTTAATATGTTCAGAAATTTAAATGAAAGTCGTTTTAGAGATAAATATACCGAGGCGAATAAAAAATACAAGGAGCTGTGCAGAAGCAAAAAGAGAAGCTACAGTGAATTAGAAGCGTCGAGGTTGGCGAATTGTAAAGATGCATCGGAATTCTGGAAGCTTGCATGGAAACTTAATGGGAAACAATTTACTATAAATACGAATCTCTGTAAGAATGCACTGAGTGAACATTTCAAAGTTTTGCTGAATCCAACACCAAGTACCTTAAATTGGCAATATGCAGTTCCTGGATTTGAAAACGAAATTTTAGATACTGAAATCACTTCGCATGAAATAGACTTAATTTTGGGATGGAAAGGCCCCAGGAGCAAACGGGATACCTGTGGAATTTTATAAATATGGGACTAACAATTTGAAGGATTGCTTGTCAAGACTTTTTAATAAAGTGTTTAATGGTAATTTAACGCCAAAGGAGTTCCGGGATTCGATCGTATTCCCCATACATAAAAAGGGCTGCTTAACGAATCCTGCAAACTATAGAGGAATCTCGTTCCAAAACTCCACTTATAAAATATTTACAGCAGTGCTACAAAAACGCCTTACAACATGGATAGATTCGCAGAATTTGTTAAAAGAGTTTCAAGCTGGATTTAGAGCAGGGTATTCGACAGTTGACAACGTTTTCATTCTGAGAAGTATAGCGGAAAACTTTTTGTTGCAAAATAAAAAATTGTATGTATTCTTTATCGACTTCAAGGCAGCCTTTGATACCATAGACTGAAGAGCTTTATTATACAAATTGTATGGAGTGGACTTGTCACGAAAATTTGGGCGAGTTCTGGAAGCTTTGTATAAGGAAACACATGCAGCAGTGTGGAATGGAGCAGAACTTTCAGGCTGGTTTGAAACTGGATTCGGTGTCAGGCAGGGATGCGCATTAAGTCCAACATTATTTGCTCTCTTCATAGATGATCTGATTGACTATCTGCCCGGTGGAGTGGTCTTCGCGGGAGAGAGTATAAAGGCGCTTCTCTTTGCGGATGACGTAGTAATGTTTGCAAATTCCCCTGAAACTCTGCAACTCATGATCAATAGAGTACATGATTATTGCCGGTCATGGAACCTCATAGTCAATATCGAAAAATCGAAAGTAATGATTTTTAGAAAAAGTGGTGGAAGAACCGCATCAAACGAAAAGTGGAAATTTAATGGGGAAAATATTGAGATTGTCAACGATTATAAGTATCTAGGTGTCTACTTCTCGAAGAACTTGAGTATGGAGAAGCATTTTAAGGAAAAGCTCCAGAAAGCAAAAGCGGCTATCAATATCTCATGGAAGAAATGTTTTATGAACAAAAACATCGCGCATAGCAGCAAATACAAGGTATTTGAAGCAGTTGCGGAGACCATTCTGCTATATGGATCTCAGGTTTGGGGAAGTAAGAAGTTTGACACAGTTGAACAACTTTTGAGGTTTTATGTGAAAAGGATATTCCATCTACCAGCAAACACGCCTAATTATGTTATTATGATTGAGACGGGGCTATCACCGCTGTTCATAAAAACGCTTAAGCTTCAAGCGGATTATTTACTTAAGGTTATGATGATGCCGGAGACTCGACTTATTAGGAAAATCGTAGTAAAAGCTATGGAAGGTAGAAAAAGTTGGTATGCAGACTGGATGGGATTGGCACAGCGTTGTAATTTAAGCTTAAATATCAACATTGAAGATGTGGCAAGTACTAAAGGAAATTTGTACGAGATAATAGAAAAAACAGATGAGCAATATAGAGAAGATTACGTAACGGAAGCATCTGGGTCGTTGTACAGATCAATCTATAGTAGACTTAACCACAACTTGGTAAATACAAATTACTTTCACGACTCTAATAGTGTACAAAAAATTTCTACGATGGTCAGGCTTCGAAGTGAATTGCTGAACCTTAATTATATTCCCCACAGAGCAGATTTGCCATTGGAATGCAGTATATGTAACCTGGCCGAACGTGAAGATGTTATCCACTTCATTGGAAGATGCCCAACTTTAAGGGAAACGAGGAGAAGTGTCTTTGGGCACGATTTCTTATCGGAGGAAGAGGTTATTATGCAACTAAATCAGATAAATGTTCCGCTACTTTATGAGTATTGCAAAATCGCACTAAAATATAGATTAAGAATACAAAATGAAAGCTTTTAAATGAAGAAAAAATATATATAATTATGTATATGCAAATGGTTCACCTTATTCACTATTGTTGTAACAATCGTTATTGTATATAAATAAGAACCTGAAAAAAACACGACTTATTATAATTTGAGGAAAACTTGTATTACAAACTAGTAATTATACTTTATTGCCAATCTGGCAGACGGCATTTTGCCATGCTATATAAACCATTTTTGTTAAAATTTAATGTTAAAATTTAATTATGAATAAAAATACTACTACTACTACTACTACTACATTTTAAAAAAAATTAAAATTTTATTTGACCACACATATCTCACGAACCAATAAAGCTAGCGACTTCAATTAATTTTTTTATTATATAATGTGACGTGATACCAAATTAGTACAATTTTGAAAAATAAATCAGTTAATGTTTTTTTATTATACCTATCAAAAAACCTAAAAAAAATAGAGTACACGACTGGGTAACACGAACTTGCTCTTGTATCCAAAGACTCTGTTTAAAAGTAGTACCTACTTATATTTTTAAATTTAAAAATATATATTTAACATAAGTTTGTCTTCAAATATTTAAATGCCATTAAAATAATCAGAAAAACTTTGATTTATTATTTTTTTTTTTTGAAAACCGTTGGAGTGAGTTTTTTAAATTAATGTTTAAGATTATTTTTAGTATGCAGTTATTTAGAGCATATTTGATTTGATTTTCGTAAAAAAAAATTACCCATTTTCACGGACGGAATCGGGTGACCCACTTTTTGTCATTACCATTGTAATGTCATGTTTGATTAAAATCTCGAGTTCGAATTTTTTTACGAATGAAATACTTCTCATAAAGTTCCTAAATATCGCAAGTAAATATATTTGTTAACTCGATTATTTTACGAACAAAGAATTGTATTACATCCAGAATAATTGTATGCAGCGAAGATTAACGTTTTTTGTTGAGAAAAATCGAAAAAAACGTATTGGAAAAAAATACTACATACCAAAATTTTTCAAAAATTGATTTTTGACTCGAATATCGTTTCAAAAATTAAACATATTGGGGCGTATTCATAGTCATATTTTAAACTGGAGTCCATTTGAACTGGAGCCTAAATTTAACATCTAGGTTAGACACGACACAGATGCTATTCATAAAGAATTTGGCAGCACTGTTTAGTTAGAAACAGGTTTAAGGTTCTACTACAATTCTTGTACCTACATGTACAAAATGGCTTGTAGAGAGGAACAAAATAAAATGCGTTAGCTGGAGAAAATCTTTGAAATCTTTAAAATTATTCTGTTTGCTGTTAGTTGAGAAATTTTATACAAGTCGCACTGGTGCTGTTAAAACTTGGAAACACATAGATATTGGGAAACCTTTTATTGAATTTCGTTCTTCAATATTTAGAAGGTCAATCATAAACTTTTTCTTCTCAAATGATGCCATTCATACAAATCGTCCTCATCTATTTCAAAGTGGTCCAATCGGGTTAATAACTTTCGTTTTCGATTGGGTGGTTTAGCATTCCATCATCCAGCAAAATAAGTCTTTTGACATTTTAATTTTTGTTTTTAAATTTTCAAATAAAATGTCTCGCAATGTAATAGAGCAAGAGCCCGGGCCTGCCAGACATACCTCATTTTATAAAAGCTGAAAGTTTGTGTATGTGTGCCTCTAGTACAGGTAAGAACGATCCCCAACCATGATACCTGGGTAGTGGTTCCTTTGGCAGATAACTGGTAGCAAAGGTGCATAAAATTCCATCTAACTTACCTTATTTTATAAAACTCAATTTTTTTATATTTCATTCGTAACAACACCAAAATTCGCTTTACTCATTGCCAGACACTTGGCATGGTTCCAACCCCCTGCCAGACACCCCTAAACTATAATAGTTTGTAATTCAATTTACGTTATATTATAAAAGCTAAATTGAATATTTGTTTTTTGGGGAGCTATTAAACGATATTTCCTTAGCAGCCAGACAATTTCGAGGGTTCGATCATCCTGCCAGACACTGAATTGAGCAGAATTTGCCAGAGCGCGGAGCATATGTAGTAGTCGGTGCAAGCGAAACAGAGCATTCGGTTTATTGCGATCTTTGGGGAGAGTACGATAGCTCAGGCGACAAAGTTTAATGACGGATTTGTATAGAACAGTTAAAAACAAGCATTTTTTAGAATGGGAGGGGGAGTCTAACTCCCCCAGTTTAGGCGATAGGGGCAATTTAAAACATATGTACGTTAAATGGAAAAAAATAATTAAAAAACATCGGTAATACTTACAATTAAGTATATTACAATTTTTTACAGCCAACATTCTGTTCTAACAGCCAGTTTTTAAATCAAGTGAAAACTATGTGTAGTTTTTGAAAAATTTAATTTTAAACTTAAAATTTGTGCAAAAAAGTTAAAAAAAGGGTTTAAAGTGTAATTTTTGAAAACTTTAAGATTATCTACTATATTGTAACATGATAACACTTTATTTAAAAAAGATGGATAGTATTTATGTTACAAATAATACAAATTAATATTATAACGTTTACCCTTAGTATATAACTGTTCACCGAATAATACAGCATAAACAACTGATGTGCAGTTAAATATCGCAATAAAATTGCGATTGAATGCAAACTTTGTCGCCTGAGCTATCGTACTCTCCCCAAAGATCGCAATAAACCGAATGCTCTGTTTCGCTTGCACCGACTACTACATATGCTCCGCGCTCTGGCAAATTCTGCTCAATTCAGTGTCTGGCAGGATGATCGAACCCTCGAAATTGTCTGGCTGCTAAGGAAATATCGTTTAATAGCTCCCCAAAAAACAAATATTCAATTTAGCTTTTATAATATAACGTAAATTGAATTACAAACTATTATAGTTTAGGGGTGTCTGGCAGGGGGTTGGAACCATGCCAAGTGTCTGGCAATGAGTAAAGCGAATTTTGGTGTTGTTACGAATGAAATATAAAAAAATTGAGTTTTATAAAATAAGGTAAGTTAGATGGAATTTTATGCACCTTTGCTACCAGTTATCTGCCAAAGGAACCACTACCCAGGTATCATGGTTGGGGATCGTTCTTACCTGTACTAGAGGCACACATACACAAACTTTCAGCTTTTATAAAATGAGGTATGTCTGGCAGGCCCGGGCTCTTGGACTATAATTTTCTCAATCAGTTTGTTTATTTTTGACGTTTCATAGATTTAAAAATAGCTTAAACATACTATGTACATATACATAGGTTCCGTCGTGTTTATTTTTAGACTCCAGGCTATCGTTTATTTAAAATGGGTTAAAATTGTCTATGAATAACATAAACTGAACAAAGACGAAATCAGATCTTATCAAAAAACTATGAAAATGGCACATTGCCTTCAAGCTAATTTTATCTTACATACATATATAAAATAATATTTTTAAAATGTATCGACATTTTTAGAAAAATCCGACTGACAGTTGTTTGTTTATAAATAATAACGATTTACAAAAAATTCTACTAAAACTGAGTAAAAGCTGTTATTCAATTCGAATATCTCATGAATAAATAAAGGTATTGACGTTAAAATGATATAATGCTATGCTAAATTTTGTTGTTAACCTAATATAATGTTCTAAACAAAATTCAATCTATGCTCTTTTATTTAAGAAAGAAAAACCTTTCAACAAATTTATGAAAATCGGTTTTCGACTAAAAATTATTACTTATTTTACCATATGCAAAATATTGTTGCTTACTTTTAGTTAGTTTTGTAGAAAAATGTTATTGACAATTTTATTTACAAAACTCGAAAACCTACAAAAACAACAAAAAACTGATAAGAAATGGTTTTCGATTCATGTATTAAAGAAAGATATTGACTTCAAATTTGTTTCTCTCACACAAAATATTGCTATTAATATTTTATTAAAATTTTAGAAACATCGATATACGGTCTCTTTTTTCAATCGCAATTGATCATTATATCAACCACTAGTTGGTCATCAATTCACTTAATCATACCATGACTAACTTGCCTTGCCACTGCCTTCAATGCTTAAGTAACAACAAAAACGATTCTATGACTGCGATCGTAGCGTCAACCACAAAACTTTCTCATTTTCATGAACTGCAATTTATTTGACAACCAAACCAGACCCAACCCACACAAAGTCTTGATCTTTAAAAAAAATGATCGTTGTGTTTTCAAGTTGGATTTCTACCCCTAAATTGTTAAATTAAATTTAAAAATCGATCGATGGGACATTTAAAATACCAGGTTCACAGAATCACACAATAGGGTCACAAAATTCTTCCTAAATGAAATCCATACATAAGTATTCTCGTTGATGTTTTTATACATTCCCCCTCATAATACGAATGTTTCATTTATTTCCCGCCACACCAGAAATGAAATGATAACAATGAAACTATGAAACGAAGCGATGCATACGGGCGACACGCGCCTTGATGACGAAGTGGAAGTCGTCTTTTTGGAAGCAGTAAAATAAATGCGGTCTATTGTCTGTTGTGTTAGCTACAATAATCGTATTCTCTCGCTTTCCATGTCAATGCGTCACCCACCAATTCGGTTGATCGTCTCCGGCGGCCGCGGCGTCAGCGTCAGCTGCGGCGGCGATGGCAGTGGTGGGAGCTGATGTAGGTTATCATTATCACGAACAATTTGGCGTTGCGCCGCCGCTATATAGTCGTCATCCGACACATCACAGTCTACAATCAATACAAAACCTAATTTTCTTCTACGAAACAAATTTGGCGGTCGATGTTTTTGTAATTTGAAATTTTAAATTGTTTTGAATTTGTTGCTCTACTTTTTTTTAGTCAACTTGTGGCATTGCCATGCTATCATTTCTGTTTGCCTGGTAAGTTAAGTAAAAATTTGTTTATTTTGATTGACTATATTTTTTAATGATCAGCCATTTTGTGAAAAATAAATGACATTAAGTATTTTAGCATACGGTTCGAAATTGTTAATCAAAATTATTTGAATTTATAAGAAATTTTGACTTTGATTTCCACAAAAAAACAACAACAACGTGCAGCTTATTACTGGATCTGGGTCGCAGACAAAGAAAGCTTGAAAAGCTATTAGGGGTATAGCTTCGCATGGTTTGATAAGCACTTAATAGAGATCTGAAGAATTTCAGTTTTATATTATGAATGATCAATGTAATTTTTTAAATAGTATAACTGGAAGCACCTGTGTGCTGAATTGAAACAAACATTCTTTGAACATTACAAATTACTTATGAGTCACTCTAAAAAATAACTGATTTGATTTCTGATTAATTCTAAAGGGTGTGCCATAGTTCGAACAAAATTTAAATAACAGCAACAATTATTATTATTGTTCGTTATTGCGTGACATGATAACCTAAGTTTTAGAACCTAAATTACAAGATTTGAATTTGATCAACATGTGGTTTCAAAAAGACGTTGCTAGTGCTATGTACATGCCAAATGAAATTCTGTAACTGTAAGAACTGAACAAAATAAAATTCACGATCCCCGCCAATGCCACCTTAAGTTTTTTTCACGGGTCCTGAAGAGAACTTTTCAGGTTCTCTTCTGTTGCATATAAGCTGTGTGTGAGGTATTAACAAAATATTTTTTTTATTTAAAAGGCCCATGTATGGCATTAAGTGTGGAATATGACATCATTCAAATGCCCGCCTCGGCTTCTAACGGTGGCACGGATCCGATTGGTCCAATTTTCAATGACTCTTCCGCATAGATCCGGCTGAATTTAAGCGATGGCCTGTGTTATGTTCACCTTTAGGGCATATCGGTCAATTGTGGTTTTTTGCATAGACCTGCGACTTCAAGAAATCCTACGGGAAAAAATCTAGCGGTGTCAAATCGCATGACCTTGGTAGCCAATTCACATCACCCCTGCGAGAGATAACGCTACCCTTAAATCGTCCATGCAAAATGTCAATCGTTCAACCATTCATCCAAAAATGTGTCTCGTCACTAAAGATGATTTTTCAGCCAAAATTGGGATCCTCTTCCAAACGATTCGTAGCCCAGTCAGCGAACAAACGGCGCGTTGTCTATGGCCATGAACTTTGAGCTCGTGGGTCAGTTGGATCTTGTATACGGGTATAGGCCAAGTCCCTACGCAAAATTCACCAAGTTGAAGTCTGCGAAAGGCCGAGTTCTTGTGCACGGCGAGGAATAGACTGCCTCGCCTCGGGCTCTGCTGTACACTTTCACGTACCGTGGCGATGCTCTCGGCCGATCTTGCGTTCCTTGAACGTACGGATGTTGGCTGATTTTTTTACTGAACCGGCCGTCTCAAATTTGGCCACCAAACGTTGAAGAGTCGACTGTGAAGGGCCACCACGTGTACCGTAAAATGGGCGCAATGCGCTCAACGAACACTCATTTTGATAATAAAGTTTTATCATTTGAACGTGCTGTTGCCATGTTGATTTGGCATAAACAACTGAATAATAAACAAAAGATTTGACAGATGTCACCAAAAAAAAAATGGCCGCCACTGGGCGCCAAAATCTACCCGCGCCAATTTAAAAACCTTTATTATATATCGTAAAGACTATTTAACGTCAGAAAACTTTCCTGGAAGTATAACCTTCGAATTTCTTGTGAAGGAATGGAAAATCTTTTCAGGTTCTCTTCTGTTCCTTAGATTACAGGTCTGTTCTGTGAGGTATAAAATTCGGATTCAATAACTCGACCCTTGCTTTAAAGATGGTGTTTATCACCTCAAATGAGCAGTTACTATTGTAATAACTTTCTCTAGTAGGCAGTTGAGACTTTTTTAAAACAGTCTTGAGGTTGATGATAATACTCTAGTTAAGTGCTGGTCATACATATATTTTGTAGTCCACTTCAGCTATCATCAGTGAAACTATGTCTTGCCAATCGCAAACGTTACTCTCAGATAACAATATTTAGATGTCATGCGATAAAATCAGTTGCTTCTATTCCCTGGAAGGAGAAGTATTGGTTTTCAATGATCTTAAAGCTTTTATCACTTTTATTAAGTAATCTAAATTCGCTTTCAGGTTTTGCAGATAAATAGGAGGTAAACCAGATTCTATATGTATGGCATAGGTTTGAGTATAGAGTTTGGTAAATAGAATAGTCGCTTCAAGAAATATCTTTGAACAGCTTCAAATTCTTCAATAAGATTGACCCCAAACACCTGCACTCCAAAATACATACACTTTTTGACAGTAGCGTTAAAGACTTGATATTTTGATGCAAGATCAATATTTGAATCTGCGAAAAATTTCGACCACATCAATTAGCTTCAGTGCTTTAACTGCCAAAGTTTAAGTTTGATGATCCGCTCATTATTGAGTCACTAAGTTTTTTCCATGGAATTGCCAACGAAAACTTAATTTAAAATAATTAGTAGAGCATTTGTTTATCGAGAATAGTTTACTAGTATATGCAATAACAATACATACATAAACGCCAAGACCTCAGTCCTGAAAATGCTGTTATTGACATTGACTTATCCTTATTTTGTTGCGGCCAAGCACACCTAGCTTTGTTCACCGTAAAAACTCTTAATGGTGATCCAAGTGAAATAAAATCCCCTGAAAGTGCTATCTTAGAATACAATAGACTAGGAAGACTTTATAGACCTGATTTATTCTCGCTTCAATTTCAGAATACACAGGGTGGGCCATGCGTAAAGAACAAGAAATACTTCCGTTTCAGGTAAAGAAAACACGATTGAAAAAAGAAAATACTTTAGATGTACTAAAGGAGACAATCCAATTCAGCTTTATTTTTAGTTTAGAATTTTTCATCAAGCAAATAATATAACTTCGCAAAAAGTAGTGAAATCACTAGAAAAACATAAATGTTGAAAAATTAGCTAAGTTCTGCTGTACAAAATATATGAGTAGTAAATCTGCCGCGAAAAGAAATTAGATAAAAATGAGCCAAATTCTTAAATTACCTAGGTTTAATATACATTTATTTTTAATCCATGACATTATAAGACTTTGGAACAAAACCTGATAACCGTGTGAACAGAAAATGTATTTTACTATTGTTAGTACAAATCATTAACTGGTGTGGCAATATTATAAGATCTGAAAAACGTCCAATTGTAGCCAGTAATCATTCAAAAGCAATTATCTGTAATTATTTAAAAGTTGCTTCAATTTTAAAGTCTTTTAATGTCATATTCAATTTCTTAAAATGGCCTACAATGGCTTTTCCGTAAATATTTTTACAAACACATTTAAGTTCATACGGTTGGAAGAGATTCGGCACAGTTTTTTTTTAAATCTGGGGTGGAATCGGCTAAGGTGATTGTTGATTGTTGACAGTCAAAATAATCAAATTTGATCTGTGTAAGGTGATAGTCAAATTGATACCTAAAAAGCTGTCACAAGAAAATGTGATAGTCGTTTTCCTACAAATATGTCGTTTCTGAATAGAGCTGCCAGACGCTTACAAAAAACGAATGGAAAATTTTGTCAGTTACCTTTTTTAGGTACAAAAACACATTCTTGTCACGGACAAAGCTTACGACATTCGAAAAAAACACAATAAAAGTAAGAATGTTATTAAAACACAGCCAATTTAATACTTTTAATTAGATATTTTATAGAAATCATTTCAAAATTTCACCATGGCAACAATGAATTGTGACAATTATGTTCTGAATTGTTCAATCGAATTGAATTGAATTGAATCAGCTTACACAGACGGGAAACTCGGTGATAGTCAATTTGACTATCAAAAATTTGATAGTCAACTATCACCTTAGCCGATTCCACCCCTGATATTTGTTTGTACTATGTACTTAGCTTTTCTGACAAACAAAATGAAGAAAACTGATTTTCGGAAAGGGTTTATAATAACTCGATTTAATAACAAAAACCAAGTCAGTTACTATCAACATTGAATTTCTTTTGAACAATATATTACTTATAGATTAGACCATAAGGAACTTTTTCCACTGTCATAATAATTCACCAATTGTTTTTCCGACCATCAAATCCAAATCCGGATACACAATACATTATAGAGCTCCTATTAGCTTAATAGCCGCAACCAGCTGTAAGACACCGATAAGAAATGGAATAGGAAACGCCTAAAACAAAGCAATCGACGTATAATCTTCTAAACAAGAGTTCATAATGATGATGGCTATGGCCATATAACCCATAAAGCACTTGCACTGCTCCTGCCTGCTCCATTTGCGTAATGTCTTATGTTCACATAGTTACTCCTTCTAATTCCTTATAGTCTTATACTATATACTAACTATAGGACATCCTGTGTATCCCCGGAAATAAGGTCAGTTAGCAGATCAATCGACTGATTTTTATATTAAAATGTGCTGTGTCATGCAGGATAATCATATACTACCGCATGGTTTTGGTTTCCTCTCTCGACAGGAACTACTGATTCATTGGATTTAATGGTATCTATATGTATGTAAGTATAGCTCCTCTATATAGATAGATGGTCGAATCCCATTGACCCTACCTTCAAAATCGACAATTTATATAGATAACCAAACCACTTTATAGGGAGTTACAAACACAGTGTGACATGGGTTCATGCGGGTATCCTTAAGGATAATCAAATAACCTCCCAGGGTGAACAAAAAGGAGAATTCCTGTTTAATTCATTTATCTATACTTTTAACAAACAACAACAAAAACATCCCCAAAATGCGGTTCAGAGACAGAGACAGAGAGAAAGAGCATAGGTTAAAAGCATCCAGGTGGCACAAAACGCTTGTGAGCTATAAATCTTCCATCTTCACGAACTTGGTGTGCATACGTTTAAGGATTTATTGTTCATTTGGAAGCGAGGAGCCTTTCCCGATCCCAAGTTTTTTTTTTATTTTTTTTCATTGTCTCAGCGGTAAGTTTCATTAATTTTGCACATTTCCTAAGGGAAGCAAAAATAATATACTCGTAGCATTGCGGAGGTATAAATGGCAAAAATTTCAACTAAAACCAACAACAAAATTAACTGTAAGAAGCCTTAAAAATATAAAAGTTATACACCGAAAAAATAAGAAAAGTTGATGTAAATCTTTGTGGGAGTGAAAACTCTTTTTGCAATAGGATGCTTAAGCTCTGCTCATGATAAGTTTGTACAGGGTGGGTCAAAAGTTTCTGCCTAAATCCTTAGTTTTTTTCTTTTATAAAGTAATACATGTTTCGCCAATGAAAGCAAACGCCTAATTTTTAGCTCCGAAAAAATTAATGTGAAACGTTTTTGTTAAACCTTTAAAAAAAGAGTGATAAATGTTAATACAGCCCAACTGAAATAGATAGGGTTCTTGTTCTAGCATCTGGAGCATTGTTTTTCTCTGCCGACTGTTTTAAATTTAGGTGCAAGCTATTTTGATGTTAAGATTGCAGTTCACACGGTCAAATCTAGCGCAGTGGGACCCGATGATTTGTTGACAAAATTTATAAAATTAATCCTTCCTATTCTTCTTCCTTACCTTGTAATTACAAGTATTTACTGTATTTACAGTTGTTAGTTCCTTGAAAAATGCTGAAGTTATTCCGATCATAAAAACTATTGCCCAAAAGCCCTTCAGAATGCAGGCGAATCAGTCTTTTATCACTTTTGTCGAAGACGCTAGAACAAAATATTGGCTGAACAATTACAAAAAGGTCTGAATAGAAACAATAGAATCTTAATATGGCAATCAGGGTTTCGGAAAAAAGATAATTTTGAATCAACTGTCTTTAAAGTATTTTCTGAAGTTTGATTTTTCAAAATCCTTAAATTGCATTAACCACACAACTTTCATGTGGAAACTTAAATATAACTTTAAATTCTCGTGCTCCCCTTTTCTAATGTATAATTATTTACGAAATCATTGATTAAGAATCGAAAAAGAACTTGAATGCATAATTAAATTGCTGTAAACGCTGGTGTCCCACAAGAATCTGTTTTAGACCCTCTTCTTTTTTTGCTTTTTAATAAATGACCTCCCTAATATTATTGCAAATTCAAAGAGATCCTTCACAATTGCGTTACTAAGTTTAATTATATATGTCCTAATCATTTTCAAAAATTCAGGATTTAATTGGTCTCCACGTTCTTCGAATTTCACTGCGATTTTGACATTTTTCTTCGAGTTAATTTAAAGCATAAAGAGGACATTAATAAGCCTACCATTTTCCCTCAGCTCAAGGATAATATTCGTGGTGAAATACAGGTGCTGACCACGGATGTCCTACAAAGTGTTATCAAAAACGCTCTAGAAAAAGCCCTTCTCTTAATTAAATCTCTAAAATTAAATCTATAAAAGTTATTTTAGGTTTAAATCAGAAAGTCCCTTTTGACCCACCCTGTATAGGAAAAAGGAAACGAGAAGATGGTCGATGGCGCTTGGCTCTCTAGAACCACCTACTCCAGCTCGTAACGGGTGTCGGATAGGTGTAGGAGTATAGTTATAACGGTATATAGCGAATTTTGCAATTAGACTAATGAAAGTTTGCAGTGTATTGCTGAAGTGGTCAGGAGATACTTAACTACTTTTGGTGCAAACTTTTTCTTTTTAATTAGAGCAGACTTAATTTTCGTATGTTTTTTTTTTATTTTGTCGAGTCTGTGAAGCCTGTTTTTTTTTGTACATTCTTCTTCTTCTGCTCTTTTTTTTGAAATCCTCAAAGAATATTTGAATATGAAGTGTGTGCCTCGCTGTCTCTTTGTGCAGCATCAGGATGAACTTTTTACCAGTGAGGTTGCTCATGCTATCTCTGATTTATCTAGAATGAGAATTAAATAAGTTTGGTTATTTTATCTCGTTTAAGGTAAAAGTCTTTTTTCTTCATAATACTTAATAGGTTAGGTAGGTATACCTTACCTATTTGAGAAGTCACCAACTTTTAGAACGAACCGATGCAGACGATTTTTAATAATTATTCTAAGACCGATTTTATTTTCATTCTCTTTTACTTTGCTCTTAATTTATTATACTTTAAGAAAGTTCCTTTTAAGGATGAACTTTAAAAGTCAGTTCTAGTAAGTGACTTAAGCTAAATGAGTTTCCTGGAAAGTTAAACATTTTGTTTGACTGTATCTATTAATGTAAAGAAGAATCTAATGTTATTAGATCTTGTGGTTCGAGAATCTTCTTGAGACTTTTTTGAATTTGATTAAGAGAACACTTAATAAATGAAACATCTAAGTATTCTTATTTATTCCTGTCGATTAAAGAATTAAGACGAAGTTTTAGTTATATTTAACAGCAGAGTTGCCCTACATATGTTATATAGTGTTTTTTAAATCTACATGTGAAGCTTTTATTGTTACCTATGGTTTGAAACTTGAAAAT
The DNA here is from genome assembly GCA_951509635.1 of Eupeodes luniger. Classification (NCBI taxonomy): domain Eukaryota; kingdom Metazoa; phylum Arthropoda; class Insecta; order Diptera; family Syrphidae; genus Eupeodes; species Eupeodes luniger. The sequence goes on from OX608073.1 coordinate 55,816,166, forward strand.
GTCAAACTATGTTGACTCCTGTGGCAACGGATTTACAACAAAGAATCATCTTTAAATTAAATTGAAAAAGAATACAACATTTTGAGAAAATTTGATTATTTATTTTTTAACCAAAAAATTTGATTTTGGACTGTTATTATTTTAAGTCTTAAACATTTTATTTTTTAAAATGCCTAATGTGAATCTACATAAAATTTTGATTTCCGAATTTGAACTGAATCAACCAAATAGTTTAGTAGGCTGTAGTTTCCAGCTTGGGCAGGCAGACGGACGGAATCGCCGGACCCATTTTTTTCGAGAGATTATAGTTATCATTCGTTTTCATCATTGAAAATTTGGTTTCAAGATTTTAAATCGAGTAAAAGAGTGAAATTTGTTACGTTTGATGTCAAAATGAAGCTTATGAGTTGTAGATTTTGTCTACTAAAAAAATACATTATTTTAAGGTTATTTTAAAATGTTTAATGATTTAATTATTTTCAATAAACAGCTGATTTTTGATTTCACATTCGAAACATAATCATTCCACTGAAAGCGTTTCATTTTCTTTGTATTCCCATCAGTCAACTTAATTTTTAGTAATCAACTCAAACCTCAAATGCTTGGTTCTTGTCAGAAAATGCTTGATTCCATCAGGAAATATTAATTTATCAAATCTAACTAACCTGTCAAAAAAATTCCAATAATTGGTTTCTATGATGAAAACCAATGATAGCTATAACTGGCAACTACATAAGTTATTACTTACTTATTTTTAAATTTGATAATTCGGAACAAAATCGTTCAACTGAAGGCATTCCATATTCTTTTTGTTCCCGCCTATCATTTTTTCTTTTAAGGTCCTAAACTAATTTCCATCCGGGAAATAAAAAAATACCTGTGCAATCAGACGTTTTTTACTCAATTTTGTCTGGATTGATTTTAATGATAGCTATAACTGGCTCCTAAATGATCGATTTCAATCTTGAAAATTTGTTCAGTGATATAGGAATTGTCAATTCTTGCTATAACCGACTGTCAACAAGTTAATATGATTGGTTATAAAGATGAAAAGTAATGATAGCTACATAACTGGAAACTGAACCCTTACTAAGCAATAGAACTAACCATAATTTACATCTTAATTACTTGTTTATCTCATTTGCACTTCATTCGAATAAATGAAACTCTGCTGAGTTAATTTTGAAGTCAGTACTGCCTTATTGTATTTGAAACGAAACATTAACCTCAAATGTTAAATCTTAAGTGGCCTACCCATAGAATCACTGGCCATTTTGACTTGTTTCCAGTCAGATTTGACTGGATTTTTTCTTCGTTAGCTGGAAACAAAATACAGATCCAGTCAACATTTATTTTTGACTGGAATCAAGTCAAAAATTCGAAACACTTTATTTAATTAATTAACGCTTTATAAAGTAATAAATGAAGGTCACAAGTCTTAAAAAATCACCCAATCGTGTCCAACTAGATGGCTTACAATAGAATCTGCTCTTTCAAGAATTCACAAGCAATATCTTGACCTTAAGACATAATTTGCAATAACCGAACAGACTGAAAACTCTTTTTAGACACAAGTTTCTTAAGGCTACAAACAAAGCCTTACCTTGGAGTCGAATGAGAAGAAAAACTAAATGAATTACATTTAAATTTGGAAGTAAGCAAGAAAGATATTGATGTATTTAGACAAAACTGTAAACATTTTATTATAAAGGTAGTAAAAGAGTTGCAGCAGAGAGTGGCAAAAATTCTTAACATTTTAAAGCAGATAAGAATGCTTTCGGTAAGCGAATACCTTTCGCAAAATAAATCCGCCCTACAACTGCAACCTGTTTTGAATGCAATGAATGTCAAGGCGGTTTTAGCTGACAAAATTTCTAGTCAATGGGACAATCTTAACTTTGTACCTTTTTGGTGTGAAGTTTCATCTTATAAAAATGCTAGTCGAGAAAATCCTTTTAAAGAATTGGCAAAGTTCGCTATTTCGATATTGGTATTGCCAATATCAAACGCTGAGGTAGAACGAATTTTTAGTCAATTAAACTTGGTCAATACCAAGCAAAGAAACAGGGTGCATTTAATTTCTACAAATGCTATTTTAATTATAAGAAACAATTTGCAAGGGGTAAAATGTTGCCATAATTTCATCATTCCAAATGAAGTTACGAAAAAAATTTTAACAAATGTAATTTGACAAAATATTGATACGGAAAACAATACATAGAGTTCCGATTCGGCATAAGTTTAATTACCTGAAAAGAATTATTCTTACTATCATAAATTTAGTAACATGAGTACATTACACGCTGTGAATTATAGAAATAATTTATTTTTTGTTAATTTTTCTATTATAGTTTTTGTTATAAAACAGATTAAAATATGTTATTTGTTTGTTAAAATGTTTTTATTATTTGACTGGATTTTTGACTGTTTCTTGTTTTTAATTATGTTTAACTTTTTTTTTTAATTGGATTTAAATAATCAAAATCCATTCAACGAGTCAGATCTGACTAGATTCCCAATTTCGAGCTGCCAACACTGCATAGAATCCGTTGTATGCGTTGCGGCAACGGATCCGTTGATATTGACATACGAAACGGAGTGGGATAACCCAATGACTCCTTTCAATCTCGTGTTGGATAGGGTATCTTGGATAGGTGGATTTTTAGATACCTTGTTGAACGAGTTGGATAGCTGTATTGAGATAGCTGTCAAAAAATAAAAACAACCTAGCGAATTGGTCATCTACAAAACGAGAACAAAATAAGTCAATTTTGAAGTTTAAAAAATAGATCATAATTACCTTCTAAAATTCGGAGGCAAATAGCTTCTTCATCGTCTATTACGTACAGAACATACTCAAATACAACTTCAACTAACATTTTGTATCTTTTTGTTTACCAACAAATATTCCTTTTTTGACATCTCAGCAGTTTTTGATCAGCTGTTATTTTACACGTAAAACACTAACAAAAATGTATCCGGATACCCTATCTGTGTGAGATTGAACGCATCCAATGGATACGTTGCGTTGTTTTGACAGCTTAGTTCAAAATTTCAAGGTCTGTTCAATTTCTTGAAGACAGTGCGTATTGGTGAATTTCAGGGCACTTTATAGAACTAATAAAAGCATTACTCTTTATTTTATTTGCGTTTACAAGATTTCAAACAATACTGAAAAACTGTCAGAATTGGCGTCATAAAACTGTCAAAATGATTTCAAAAATGTAGAAAATAATGAGCAAGCTCGTATTTTGTTTACAAATATTTTAGTTCTCGCTTTTTTTTTTTTATTTTATATTTGATTTTAATCCAACAGATGAAACCTTCGTATTTGTACAAATTTAAAACACTTTGCTCTATTAGAAGGAAACAAAAAAGGACATACATACATAGATTAAACATAACTATCGTATAAAAGTAATCAATGTTTCTAAGAAATAATTTAAATTAAATCGTGAATTGTGTTATTTCATATACACCTTTTATTCACGCTCAATACACGGTATTTATAAAAAAAAAATATATCTACACAATTTTAAGAGAAAGTGGATTGTTCAGTGCATCAATAAAACACCTTGAACTAGTTGCAACTAAACTAGAGTGAACAAACCTCATCAGAATGAGTTCGGCGCACAGCGATGCCATATTAATGAACATGTCTATTTTTGACAATTCATGTCAACAGACCTGCTGATAAAAGTTAAAAGTTCAGCTACTTGTTGGGTTGCCTCCGGTTCCGGTAGGCACCTTGCTTATAAGCCGCTTCTAATAAGAACGTCTGTAACTAATCGAGCTATCATTTGTTTACGTTCCCCAAACGCATTCGACGGATTATATGGGTCAGCCCCTCTAATATTATTCAACTGTCAGCTCATAATTCACATTTTAACTGAAATGTATCTTCTCGACCGGTTGTACAATTATGGTCCAATGTTTCAGCAATTTTAATTCGTCGATTTCGGCAATTCAACTTAAGTTCAACTGAGATTCTAGTATATGTAAATATAAATTGATATTTTGGACCTTATTTCAAACTAGCTCAAAACTCCAAAAAAGTTTAATTAAAATTACTGAAATGAAATATTAAACCACTAATTTTTTATTGACGCTTAATACAAATTTTGACAGTTCGTTTGAATTCTGTTAAATTAAGTATATGGATGATCAGAAAAAAAATGTCAAAATTCTTCAATTTCAATGGAAAAATTGAGGAAAACTATTTGAATTCGCTATCTAATTTTTAACGAATAAGTTCATTTTTTTAACTCGAGCTGTCAAATTATTTCCGAAAAATTATCCTTGTTTTCAATTCTCAATTTATATATAAAACGGCCTCGCTAACTAAAACATCAATTTTAAAGCTAAATAAATAAAATTTTATTAAATAGTTTCGATTGATGTAAGAAATAACGAATAGAACATTAAAATAATGTAACAATTTATTTAATCTCTTAAATTGAACACTGAAGGGTTGTTAACATCCATCGGGATAATCTAAGCAATTTCCTCCAACTATCACTCTTCTGTAAGTGCCTTCCAAAACCACACAAACGGACGCTGTCCATTTTCACTGTACCTATGTATGTATATCCCCTTAAAGAATCACTGTTGGTTAAATCATTAGTTATATCGCTGAACATTTCAGCAACTACTATAAAGAGTAGTAGTTTTTATGTCTCTTAAAGCTTTCACTCTGGACTTTGTCCATATGTGGCAGAATGGCAGTGGCAACTCAGCTATGTACATATATATCCTGATTCCATATTGTACCTAACCTAGTCTTTGGCCAGGCTATGGCATAAGTAGTGTCGGTTGAAAGAAATATTATCCTCTTTACAACAAGAGCCACATCAATCTCATTCCCCAGACGTCAAATAAATTGAACGGTCAATATGTTTACTCGGCTTACACTTTACACGTTACACTGTACGATAGCGAGGGTGTGTGTTGATATTGCAATTGACCTTGCTTTATTGATGCCTGGGACTTGTACTAGTCGCGTTTACTGCCCTTCAATTGGCTTACTGGCCATCAGGCCATCCAGGACCACTTCACTGCCTTCAGCAATACTTATGGGACCTGCCGGCCGTGCTGAAGCAGTGCTTCAAGTGATGAATATTCTCGTGTCAGAATGACCGGAGAGTCTCATGTTTCACCGAAAGAGACCATTGTTACCTAAAGTTAAGGACAAAGTTAAGAGCCACCCAACTTTCCATCGCTCAAGCCCAAACTTCCCCTGACGTTAAAATGAAATGATGAATTATGGTAACACGAATCGATTGCAGATGGTCACACACATCTGTCATTTGTGACATTTGATATCATAATTCCGTTTCTAATTGATGCAAACAAATTAAGAAAAAATGCTCCATAATGGCCACCTGCCAACAAGCAAAGGCAAAAAGCACTCCAGCTCCGGTTCCGGTTGGTTGAGTACTTCGTAGATGGAGATGGAGTAGAGTCAGAGTGGACTGGGCTAGTTGATGGTCGAAAGCGGATACAAATAATTTTGATCTGCGAAACATCAAATGGACAACTACAATAATGAAACTACCGGATGGGAATTACTTTATCCCTGCTGTGTCAATCCTACTAGAAGAAGCATTAGTTGGTTTGAACAATCCTTAAAGTACATACATATGTCCTTTTTTTTTCTATCTCTCTTTGTTTTTTCTTAAAGAAGGAAAACTTCCACTTAACGAAACAATCTGGGTTGGGTTTTGGGTACATATCTAAAGTATCACCGAAAATCGAAGCAAAACTTTTACAATATTTTCAGGGAGCCAGGATGCAGAAGAAACACAGAGATAGAGTCCTGTTACTAAAAATATATGTTTAGGTACAGATGACAGAAAACACAGTCACAGTTAGAAGCCACTTTTAATTTGTAAGTAAAAGTTTCTCTGTAAACAAGAAAAGTTAGCTGTGATGCTATGCACCAGCATGAAGCAGAGGGGAGTCGTTTTGAGGATGGTATAGAAGCGGAAGAGGATAAACCATAATGCCTTGAGATATACAGGATAAACAGATTATATAGACCGGAAGTGTTTGGAATTTGCTTAGTTTTTGGGTATTTTAATTGAGTTGGAATTTATATACGATATATTCCATGTGTTGGCTATCTTATAGGTACATATATGGAAGTAAATATAGGAGGCGGATTTTATTGGTATTCTAAATACCTATAAATGTAAGAAACTTTTTAAGTTGTTGCTTTTCTCTCTTCTTCACCTTCTGTACCTATGTACATATGTTTGTTTAGTTTTTAAGTTTGATTTGAAATGTTGAGTTCAGATGTGAGTTACAGATAAACTTTTTATTTAGAAAATAGTTTAAGAAGACAAATAGGTGTGTAAAGATGTAATATTGAGATTTTGTATTTCTTGAAAATAAGTAACCTTCAGGAATTGTTTGTTAAACAATAAGGATTTGTAGAATTTTCAAATTTATAGTTAGATGTCAGTTATAGCTATCTTTGAAACCAATCCGTAAAATTTTTGAATGGAGATTTGACTATGTTTCCCTTTGATTAGAAATTAAAATTATGTATACTGATTGATGAAAGATCACACAAAGAATTGTTTTGAGAAACAAAGGTAAATTGCGCAGTTATTTTTCGCTAAAAATGTATTTTTCTATTTTCCGGAATGCTGATTCTTTCATGTACAAAAATCATTCCACTAATTTGTGTTTGTGATAGATTTCTGTCAGAAAAAAATGTACGGTGCATTTCAATAAGGATTTTTTTTGTCAATGATAGAAATTTGTAATGATAAACAAATTGTCAAAATAAATCCAATGATTGGTTTCAGCTATTAAAATCAATGACTTTCCCCTTAGTCTTAAATCTAGAAACATTGCTGAAAAGTTTAAGGTTTCATTAAAAATTTCTGTTATTGAATCAAAAATTGTCAAAATAAAACGCTTTCGGTCGAACGATTATGTGTTGATAACGATTTTATCATTGAAAAACTAAAAATGAACTAAAAGAAAACTTCTAGGTTGAATAAAGTACTTTTTTTAGTAGAAAAATTCTTTTACAAATATTTGGCTCACTTAATCGCTTTAAATCTGGAAATAAAATTTTGAATGACTGAAACCCCTTATAGCTTTCAGTAAAACTCATCAGTAAAAATTGAAACAAAAGCGATCTGAGATCTTTTACTAATGAGTGCTTATAGCAATCAGTAAATTTACGTCATCTTTGCATATAAAACCTATAGTATTATCATCGTGAGTTTTTACGGGTGTGACCCCTAGTGGCTACGGCGACATTAGGTATTGAAATTTATTTTACTTAACTTTTTATATAAAATTTTCAATTCCACCTTGAAGCTACAGCGAACGTAAAAAAACAGCTCCATGATAATATTATAGATTTTTTATATGGACAAAGTTGGACCGAGTAGTTTCAGTTTTTGCTAAAATAAAGTTTGGGAAATTGAATTTTTTTTTTCAAAAAAATTCATTGATAGATTTGCAATTGATCAGAATATATATACAGTAATCTCCGCTTAGTTGCACCTCGCTTAATTAAACATCCCGCTCGAAAAAATTGGCTTCGAAAATTTCCCGTATTAGTACCAAACTTTTTTTGACGGTTAATTGAACCCCGCTTAGTTTAATTGATCTTAAAAATATGCAGCAGAAAACCTACATACGTGGACATTTTTCGGATAATTGGACGGACAAAAAAATGATTGTGATTGGAAAAACCAAAACGCCAAGGTGTTTTAAAAATAAGGTTGTACCTTTGCAATATTTCTGCAACAAAAAGGCATGGATGACCCAACATTTATGGGCCCAAATTTTATATAAATTTGATGAAGAAATGATAAAGCAGAACAGGCAAATAATTGTTTTTGCCGACAATGCTGCCTGTCATAAGAAGTTGGACGATTTTAAAAATATAAACGTGCAGTTTGTACACACAAATACAACGTCCATCATTCAGCCCCTTGACCAAGACATTATTCATTGTTTCAAAGCTTACTATCACCAAAATATAATAAGGAAACAAATTACAGCCATCGAACGTGGCAAGACTATAGAAGAATTTTCGAAGTCGATCACATCTTTGCAAGCAATGCACATAAGCAAGCAAGAAGGTGATATAAGCATAAGGACATGGCTTGTATCACCTTCTACTATAAGAAATTGTTTTACAAAGGTAATATTGGAAATATTTTACTACTAAACCTACATTTGCAAGTTCTTTTTTTAAAGGCAGGCCAAGAAGAAGAGCAGCCGGAAAATGATCTCGTGGTCATAGATAACGTTCTTGAAGATAATGCAGATTTCAATGCATATTTGGCATGTGATGACATAACATATCATATCATGTTATGGCGAACTAACAGACGCCGAAATTAAGTTGACACTGAAATGTTTATAGAGTAAATTTTATTTTTTAGCTGACCTACTCGTGCAATTATACGGGTTTCGCTTAATTGAACAGATATGTCAATTAAGCGGGGTTTCGCTAATTGAACCACCCGGATAATTGACAGAAAAATCTGACAAAATGGTCAGTGCAATTAAGCGGGGAATACTGTAGTTTTATTTTTAATCAAATTAAAACACATTAAGTTATCCATTCAACCATTTTTCCAGATTGACTTCAATTACAGCTACATAGATGTACATATAAAATTATAGCGATCATTGTTTTTCATAACTGAAACCATTCATTGGAATTTTTTGACAGGTCGGTCGGTTATAGCAATCATTGAAAATGTATGGCATTGAAACTAAATTTCCTGATTAGCAAGAATCAATAATTTGAGGTTGGAGTTTATCATACCTAGAAAATGGTCAGGTTCAGACGACATAAGGGACTTGAAAATATGACAAGTTTCTAGTATGTGATTGGCTAGCTGCCAAAAACTTGCCTTTCAATTAAGACAACGTTATTGGAAAGTTGACTGGAAAGTTAGTCAAGAAAAATCTCCCTTACTATCAAGTCAAGTCTGCTTACGTCAAAATGACAGTTGATCATGTTTGTTCATTTATGTAACTGAAAGCTGAACTTTATTACTCTATAATTTATTTATTTTCTGCATAATTCCATTTAATGTTTTGTGTAAAAAGTTTCCATGTCAAATTGGAAAAGAAATAAGTAATATTTCTTTACAATACAAAATACAAATGAGTGATGGACTTGTAGCTTGCCTGAGGAGTGTTTTGTAGAAAGTAATGTTTTAGTTAGATTTTGAACTGAAGGAACTGAATGTAGAGGTTAGTAAAGTAAAGTTCCAAGTCTGAAATTTATGACACTTAAAGAACTTGGTCAAAACTTACGTTTAAAGAATGCATTTGACTGCAAATAAAGTGCCTTATATTGTTTGAACCTGCCTAATAAAATGATAATGTTCATTGAAATTAAAATTAAAATTGAACTAAAAGAAAAGTTAAATAATGTAATATTTTAGTGGATAAAATGTAAAACTGATCAGCCTCATTTTGTTAACAAACATTTACAAATTTTGATTATTTTTTAAATCTCAAAACAAAATGTTTAATGATGAACTGACACCTAAACGCCATCAGTGAAATTAAATGGAATTTGTTGGCATTTTGAAGTCAGCTGTTCAGTTCAATTAAATCTCACCATTAAAATTTTTAACATTTGAATTAGTCTTGTTGCATTTTTCTTTTTCTGAAATTAAAACACTAAAATGTTTAAAAATGTAAAATAAAAAATCTTACTGATAGCTATAACCATCCCTTAAACAACATTTTTATCATGATAAAGTTCACGATCAATGGAATTCATTATTCTCATATTTGTTTAGTTCCTTAAAGTTATACAGCTTGGTTGCTTACCGTTTTTAAGCAATCGGAAATTAACGTTTTTTCCCTAGAACTAAACAATACAGGTTCAAGTTTAAATTTGTCTCTTTATTAACAATTTAAATGAATACAGACAGGATTAAATTTAAAAGTAGAAACAAAAAACTAGTAGAAACTTATGAGCTCAAGATTTCAAAAACTCTAAAGATAGATATAAATCAGGCAGAAAATTTTCAAAAATAACTATTAAAATGGTAACAAGAATGTCAGAAAAATATTCTATCCATGGTCGACCTATAATAAAAGTTCTGATACAGTAATTTTTTTAGTTTTTGAAAATATTATTTTATGATATGATATTAGATATTTATTTAAGATCTTAAAATATTGTTTTTTTTAAATACAAATGCAAATAAATTACTTTTAAGATTTGATATACTAAATTACTGTCTTAACCTGCTTTAAGAAAACCTGCTTTGTAACCGAAAAAGAGCTAAAAAAAGAGAATTATTTTAAATTTAACTTTTTATAGAACATGAATACAAATATAGTTGATTTTTATAAACAAGTTTAAGTATTTTTTTTATAGTGCCTACATTTTAAAGGCAGTGAGTTTAAATCAAAATTGTCAACCATCAATTGAAACACGACACTTCTACCTATTTGTTGAAAATACGATATTTTTCGGATTTAAAATATTATTATTTTTTTAATTATTAAAAAATAAACACATAATTTTTTCAAGATTAGAATGTTTCCTGTTCAGACTTTAAAAATTGTTGTTCGTAAATAATAAATTATCACACAGAAACGTTTTAGACAACTTTTCGATATAATCCAAAATTAAATTTAAGAAAATTTAGAAAACCATCCTTAGATATTTTAAGACAAACAATAATTAAAATTAAGTTTGTTTCGATAGCTAACTTAAATATGGTTGAGAAATTTAGTATCAATTCAACAAATGTTATTTATTTATTATATTATTTAAAAAGAAAATTAAATTATTAACAATTATTTATTATTATTATTTAAAAAGAATTGAATGTTATACTTCCTTAAAAAACAATGAGTAATGTTTTATTTTATATAAAAATAAAAAAAAAAAAAGAATTTGAAAAAAACTTTTATAATTTTATTAAAGAATTTGGCAAAAAAATTTTATAATTTTATTAAAGAATTTTTTTCACAAGAAGAGATTTTAATAAAATAGCTTGTAATGTTGTTTAAAGGTTTTTTTTTTTTTTGTTGAGATTCCTTAAACTAAAAAGAACAGCCACTGTGATATTTGTTTTATTAATAAAAACACCACAATAACAGTTCCCTTCACTTTTAAAAGAATATTTAGTAGATTTTTCTGTAATATTTCACATTTGAATATAAAACACTATCATATCAAAAAAATTATTTAATATTTTTGTATAGCTGCTGACATCGCCTAAAATAAAAAGAACAGCCACTGTGATATAAATTTTATATTTTAAATACATCCCAGCAACAGTTCTCTTATTTGAAACGATGTTAATGTTTGTAAATTGTAAATTTAACAAAAATAAAACAAAAATTGTTGATTATTTTACACCGAAATATAAAGGAAAATCACTGTGATATGGCTTTTTAAAGTTATCATATCACAACGATCGTTCCTTTTATTTCAATGAAAATCTTTTTAAAGATACATTGTAAACTTGATTATTTTAGTTTTTAAGGTTAGGTTGTGTCCCACAACGAACTTCAATGGTTGTCTAGCTTTATGAGAAACACGATCACTTAAAGCTAGACCACCAAAGAAGTTAATTGCTTGCGGTGTTTTATATCACAATTTTTAATCACTTTCATTTTTTTTTTTTAAATTCACAAGTTTGTGTTGAAAATTTTAAAATTATAGCACGAGTGTTCGGTCTAGTCACTTTGATAGCAAATGTATTGTTTTATAAAAAGGGACTATCCCAACAGTCGCTGTTTAATTTTAAAATTATATTTGCACTTTTATTTTATTTTTATATTTTTTTATCACAGTTTAAACAAAAATAATTTGATGAGTTTTTGAATTCAAAATCAGGAGACACACTTTGCCCAGTGATGAGGATTGAAATTTGAACCACCAAATGAACAAATTGTGTCGCTCGATCTTGCAAAGTTAGTAAATTAGCTTAAATTGAAAATATGAATGATTGATCACTGAAGTTCTTCGAAAAGTTCACGAGACACATTCTACCCAGTGATAAGATCTTTCAACCATCATACTGAACAAACTGTGCCGCAGGATACTTTAAGGATTATTTTCTTTTTTAGATTTCACTTTAAAAAAAATATTTGATTTTGAAAATTCAGGAGACACATTCAACCCAGTGATGGAAATTCTTCTAAGTCATCAGCCTGAGTCGATTGCACCTCTAGAAGATTCGAAAATGTTTATTTGAACTTTAAGCACTTTTATGGAGTAATTATTCTCAGGCCATTATAAGACAAACTTCACCCAGTGATGACTGCAAAAAGTTACAAGTCTATAAAACACCATCTGAATAAAGTTCGTCTTATAATAAGATGAGCTCGATCAATACTTCTTCTTTTGGTTGATATGCGATGTGATGTCCTACTACTGTGTGACAAAATGCAACTGATAACTTTCGAGTTCAAGTCGGAGTCTTTTATAGGAGAATGCAACTAGATAAGTATTGACATATCCCACTAATTACTTTCTTGTGCACCTTCTTAATTACTTTTAGCGCGGGTGACTTTTTTATACCTGGACAGGTCAACCACACCAAAATTATCTATATACCTTAATGTCGCGATAGGGAAAATATGCAGTAAATCTTCTAAGTCCCAAATAAAAGATCAAGAAATACCCAAATTCCTCGGAGCCGTAGGTAAGGTAATAAAACACATATTAAAGGTAGATAAAGAAATTTCCGCGACGAAGACGGAAACGGCGGCGGCGTTGAACTGCCGACAACGTGACGGTATTTCACGATCACGAACAATGGAAAATGTTTTTCAATTGCAAAATTTTATGACGGTCAACAAGGATTAACACATTTTTCGCGGAAGGATCATAATATTTTCGCCTTTCAATAACTCAAAAATACTCTTGTGAATACCACAATTCAATGGTGCGATAGATTTGCGAATTATTTTATTTTATTTTTTTTTGAAAAGAAAAAGAAACTATTGTCTTTGGAAGATTTCAAAACACAACCAATGTGATTTATTGATTTATGTATATGATTCTTTTTGTTAAAATATGTACATATATTTTAGTCCTTTTGAGATTTGTCAAAATTTATTTTATACCGCGTTTTATGACGATGAACAGGATAAATCGTTTTCAAGGATATTGATAGAAGTAAAATGAAAAGATAGGTAAGTTATCTACAAAGAGTTACTACGAGTTTATGAAGTACCTTCTTAAGAGTTTTATAACATTTTCGAATGAAAAAAAAACAACAGAATTTGGTGTTTGACACAAATATAAAATGGTTTTTCTGAGAATGTAGCAACTGTACCTTGAACAGTATTAGAAACAAATATATATAAGAAAAATTCACCAAATTTTTAAAGTAGTATTTTCACTTTGGAGGAATTTTCGAAAACTACAATATTAAATATTATTTATCGAATTTTATATTTTGAGAAGAGTATCTCTCTCGTTCTTGTTTTAGTTCCGATTTTCGAATCAAATCTGTAAATTTTCCCAAAAATGTCCTCCTAAATTTTCTTTCACTTTAAGGCTTGCTTTTTCCCCCAACGCCAAATTTATTGAAAACAAAATAATATTGGTGGAACTATAAAATTTAAATCGACAAATACAATAATCCTTTTAACCCATTTTCCATATCATAGAAAATAAATTTAGGTACTACAAGTTGATCTCAGAAACGTCGTACGCGTACCCAATAATTTCCGAAAGACAGCATTTCAAAATGGGTAAGTAATTAATCTTATGTATACCCAAAAAATAATAGATTGATATCAAACCATTTTCGAGACACGTAACACATGAGCTTAGATATTTTATTGTTCTCAATCAATAGATGTATCAAAGAGAAATCAAATTTTATGTTGGTGGCCAATTCAGTTTGGAAAGCATTAACATTAAGGATCTCAATGCTTTTATTTTATGTCAAAAGACAAATTGTACTTAAAATAAAATGCTGATTATAAAAATGTAACGATTTCAGCAATCTAATAATTTCCTCACAAGCTGAATTTTTTAATTTAAAAAAAATTGGAATTATTCAGAATGACATAATATTTTATAAATTCACTTTCGCAATACCCTTTTATTTTTTCAATTGATAAATTATATCAACCGTCAATCGGTTGATAGTATTGTTCTTCGCAATACTGGTGCATAGTCTTCAAGGGCGGATCCAGACTTTTCATCAGTAGCTTCATTGTAGCTTCCAAAAGTGTTCTAAATATGCCATATTTATGAGCTAAAACACAATAGTTTAGAGGGTTTTTGCTGCATTTCACGCAGAAATGTAAGAAATTGTTTTAAAACGTAGCTTTTTTTGAAAAATAAAATATACTTTTCTTTTTCTATTTCTATTAATGCGAAGAACGCAACAAAAATTCAAGAGAGACGATCTGATATGAAGAAATGTCGGGCTTTATTTGCTGTCTGCTTACTCGTATTTTGATCTTAAAGGAGTCAACAAAACTTAAAAATTTTAGAGAGAAAAATGTTTGGTTCTTGAATTCAAGGAAATAGGTGCATTTAAGTACATAATTTCTCGAAAAAATTAAATTAAAACAAATTAAGGTAAACAAATAAGGTGAGAAGAAACGTTTCACGTTTTAGAATCTCTTTTTACTTCAAATCTCAAGAGATTCAAAGCTTGTATAATAATAGATATGACCCGTTTATTATGTTTTTCAATTAGCCAATAGTTTAACAAAAGTGTCACTTTTGATGTTTTTGGGACATTTATATTATTGAAATTCGTGTTTAAATATTAGTTCTAGAGCACCCAAAGCAAATTCACTTTAAAAGTAGATTCATTTAGATTTTTAAGATCTTTTATATTCAACAGAAAACCAATTTTGAAATAAAATAAAATGCACGCTAGAACTTGCTAATTTCTTCCAAAAAGTCTGTTTAAAAATGTTTCCTGTATTTTAAGATTTAAAAATAAGTTTTTCTTAAAAATTTAAATGCCATTTTATTTGTCAAAAAATCTATAGATTAACTTAATTTTGAATTTGAAATTTTGTCTTAAAAATATTTTTTGTAAGCACTAAATAAAGAGCTTATAAGTACATACATGTACATTTTACATTTAAATTTCGTCAAAAAATGTTGACCCCTTTCTGAGATATCGAGTTTTGTAAACAAAATTAATATTTTTTTTTAAATCAAAACAAAAAAAAATTTGATCATAAAAAATCATAATCAACTTGATCATCAAAAAGAGCTTGCACAGAAATAGAAGATAATTGAAATCGGTCCATTAGTTCTTGAGAAGGGTACCCTTCTGGAGCGATACCAAAATATGTTTTTCTTGTAAAAAGACGCCAAATTAAGAACACAAAATTTAGAGAAAGTTTTAGAAAAATCACATATTTTATTTTTTACGTATTAATAAAATGAAAAAAAAAGCCTGAAACGGCTGAAAACCATAATTTCAATCAACACAATTGTTTGGACTGTAGGAGCCAGGAAAGACAGACAGAAGGACGGAATCGGGGTACTCACTTTTTCGACTTTTCTACCGTCGCAATGTCATATTTGATTAAAAGCTCTAGTTCGAAATTGTTTACTAATGCAAAACTTGCTATATAGTTCCTATATGTTGCAAGTAAAAATCACTTCAATGTTCACTATTTATGTGTGTCAAAAAAATTTAATAATAAAATTGAAGGCTAGTTTAAGAAATTTAAAGGCAACTTAATATAAAATTGATGATCTCTTATTCAAGGTTTCTTCTTAAGAACCTGTATATTTGCTCTTTTTCTTAGAAACAATTTTTATGAAAATAATTTAGAGCATTACTAAAGTTTTTTAAAATTCTAAATTGAGTGAAAACAAAAATTTTAGTTGTTTTTGGCAGCAAACCACTTTTTGGTGAATGTCGTTAAATTACTAATAAATCTATAGATGAAATCTTTACTTATACAACTTAACTGTATAAGCTTTATGGCTCATATGACCCCCCCTAGATCGTCAGTTGGTCAAAAGTTGATGAATTTGTGCTGTGTTTTTGGAATAGGCTGAATGTCCGATTAATAGTAAGTTCTTGGTCCAGTCCTCAGTTAAAAGTAGTACTTTTAGCATTAAAGTTTAAGGAAATAAAATACAAATGTTGTTTTCATATACAAAAAATAAATAATTCAAAATATAATTGGGGTCATATCCATTAACGCAATACGATTAGTATTGAATTGAAGAGAATTCCTACGAAAAAGCAAACAAATTATCTCCCAGGGGGGTCATGACCCCTGCGACCACACCAACCCCCCCCCCCCACCCCTGGATCCGCCATTGAGTCTTACAGTTTGATTACGAATAGGCTAATCAGTCGATTTTGATTGACTAAAAGTCTAAGATTGTCTAAAAGTGCTGTTATAAACTTTAGAGCACTGTGAACAAACTAATCCTAAATGTAAGCGTATGTTTAACTTATTATTAGAGACTGTCTCTTTTGATTTTAAAATATCTTCATTTCAATAAAACTAAAATTAAAAAAAACGATTTGGGTTTCCTTTAACCCGACAATTGTTGTCTTTAAAGGAAATAGTACTCTAAGAAAAAGTATCGGAAATGACCCATGCATTTGGAATGTTATCGGAAGTCAAAATTCAATCAAAGTCATGATTCCATTTGGTAACCTTTAACTTTGTAAGAATACTTAAATCTCTTAGGAGCCGGTTATAGCTATCTGTAAAATCCATCAGTAAAATTTGAAACAGGAGGAATTTGAAATGTTTTACTGATAAGCGATAAATGTCACTTTGAGGCTTCGCGCCTCAGACAATTTTTTTTACTGTTGCTTTCATCAGTAAAATTTTTAATGATGTGATCGGAACAGTAAAAAATTGGAACACCAACAGTAAGGCGCCAGTTATAGCTATCATTGGTTTTCATCATTGAAAACAAACATTGAAATTTTTTTGGCAGGTCGTTTATAGCTATCATTAAAAATGTCTGTCATTGAAAATAATTTCCTGATTGAAAACCACCGAAAAATGTTTACTGACAGAAATCTGTCATTGGAATTGTGTGAAATTGGAGCACAAATCAGTGGAACGATTCGATTCACTTTTGAACAAAAAAGTATCAGCTGTTCAGGAAAATGAATTTCCGTCCGGAAAATAGGAAAATACATTTTAAGAGAAAAATAAATGCGCAATCACACTTTTTTTCTCAAAAAAAATTCTTTGTGTGATTTCCGTTCGATCAGTATATAATTTTCAATACTATTCAAAGGGAAACACCGTCAAATATCGATTCAAAAGTTTTTCCGGATCGATTTCAATGATAGCTATAACTGGCCCCTAAAACGGTATGGAATTTTTTTGGCTTTTGGCAGTTCAGTAAAATGAAATTTCATCATTAAAAAAATTAAAATGGATTTATAAATTAAATAAAATTTTAAATACATTGTTTCTTTTTGAAAAAAATACTTGAATATAGGATTTATCTTAATGCATCAATCTTTTGTTAGAAATAAATCTGTAACATGTTTAAAAACTAAAAAGAATAATTTTACTGATAGCTATAACCGACCCCTTAGTAATTAGATAAACCAAAATGGTTTAACTTTCTTTTTTCACTACACATAAGCATCTTGTCTAGAGATCCAGAAAATCCCGGGATTATAATGATCCAATCCTGGGATTTTCGGGATCATTGACTTTAATATTGGCATATCATGTTTTATTTTTCTGCTTGCTTATTTTTTTTACAGCAACAGCTAAAGGTTTAACTAAATAAATAATTAAATTAACTTAAGAAAAATGCAGGGATAAATAAAAAATAAATATGCGATAAAGGCATTTGTGTGCTAAAAGTAAAAAACATAGCATCGAAAAATCGCCTACATATAGGTCTTAACTATCTTATACGGATTTGAGAAGCAGATTTTAATTAAATATAGGATATTATTTAAGTAATGCCTTCAATAAAATTAACTACTGAAGTACTGAAACAATTTGCCGTTCGGGTTATAACTTGTGCAAAACTTATGGCGTTTTAAAATATCTTTTTAAGCAGTTAGAATCGAACACTTCAACTTCAAGATTAAGTACAAAAATAAAAACAGCTTCGATTGATCGGTTGAGCCTGCGGCAATGGTTAACTTCAGAACCCCAAATCAATTTTTGAAGATTTCAACACCAGAAGTTAGAAATTTGTTTTTGATTCTGAACTAAATATGATAAAAAAAAGAGGCTGGGATGCGACCCACACTGATAACTTCCCATCCCGTCTGTCGATTTGTCTTGCTTAAAATTTTGTCTATACATATGTATCAATTTTCACCAAATTTTGTTTAGATATTATTTTTTTATGAAAAAAACGAAGTGTTGCAATTTTATAAAAAAAATTACTGAAAATCGAAAACAATATTTTCTGTGAAATAAAATAAGTTTGAAGCCAATATTTTTAATTTTTAAAAAGATATTGAGTCGAAAGTAAATGTTTACCAAGTTTTAGTATTGTTTTTTTTTTTTTTGGTTTTTATTTTTTGTAAAAAAAACTGTCAATTCGATTTTTCTCAAAATTTTATCGAACGTTGAAAACAATATTTCTTATAAGATAAAATTTGTTTGAAGCCATTATCTTAAACTTTTGAAAAGATATGTGAGTCGAAAATCAATTTTTACCAACTTTTGTTAAATTTTTTTAGGTTTTTAATTTTTTGTAAAAAAACTGTCAATTAGATTTTTCTCAAAATTTTATCAGATGTCAAAAACATTATTCTTCGTTGCAAAAAATTGTTTTGAAGATGAAATCATATTTCAGTCGTAAAATTTTCGAGGTGACAATTTTTTTTCAGTTTTTTTAAAAAAACCGTTAACTGATTTTTTTTCCAAAAATACATTTATTTTGTATCACGTTATAATATATAATATACAATTTAATTCAAGTCTCTAACTACATTGGTTCATGATATATTTAGGGTTAACCAAAATGTTCACCTTTTTTTTAAACTGCTATGGTAAAAAAACCACCCACCCAATTTTTTTGAGAACCCTTTCTCCATCTTTCTGTCTTGACATCTTTCTAAAAACCTTTATTTCGACTCTAGGGACCTTGAAACGTCGAGAAATGTCAAAATTTTCAATTTGACAAATCGGACCCATTACAATAACTTCCTATGGGAAGTTAAAAATATCATGCATTTTAAAAGTGACCAGTGACCAAAATCATCTTTCGATGATCGAAAACAGCCTTAAGAAATAAGAACCACAACAGAAAGTAGAAGCGTGTGATGAAACAATTTTATTTAAAGCTATTAAAATTGAGGTGGCTTTTTTGAAGATGGTAAAAACTTAGAGCAGTCCTATAAATGTCTAATGTAAATTCCGTCAACAAGTATTGAGCCGAACCGTGCATTTTCTGCTGCAGCACGTTTCGGTACTAAAATAAGAAGTAGACTTTGTTTCAGACGAAGCTTTGGATGCTTCGCTATTTCTTCGTTTGTACTATAAAAATAAGTTGTAATTCAAAATGTGATTAACCTGCGCTGTTTTGGTGGCAAATTTAATGTTGATGTATTATTTATTTTTTGTTTATATTTTTTTTTTTTTTTATAGTTTTAAGAATTTTAGTATTAATATTAAATAAATATAAATAATTTGCCAAAATAAATTAGGAACATAAGATATCTGTTTAGGTAAGATGTATAAGAAAAGCCTTTTTAACTTCAGAAATAGTGAAATTTAAACTGAAATAACATTTTATTTAATATTTTTGAAATTCCGGAATTTTTTAAATCCCTGGATTAGAAACATATCCCGGGATTGTATTCTCTAATTTTGTCTTTTGTGAGTCAATTCTCGATTTGTAAAGTTTTGAAAGTGCTGCTGTGTATATTTTTAAACACATTAACGTTTATTTCGATTTTCTTTGAGTGAAGTATTGAAAAAAAAAATCAAAAATGTTTCATATCACACCTTTATTACAACAGACAAATCATTCTGTGAGGACAAATAATAATATGTTCATACATATGTGAGTAGGTATAAGCAAGTTTTTATTTGATAAATATTTAAAATATTGTATAGTATTAGCTTAGAGCCTTTCTTTCACGTGGCTTTTATTAAAAGTCCTCTTTAAGAAAAAACACAGTCAGGAAACTTTCATTGGAAAATTGCGCCGACGTTAACATCGACCACATCAATATCTTCCAATTACTCGTACTTCAAAAAAATCATAAATCATAGCTCGGTAGCGCAATCCATTCAAAAAGCATAATTTTTGAATAAATAAGATCCAATCAAACCGCTAGCCCAACAAACAGGCACGTCAAGGATAAAAAGGCTTTTCAATGATCATTTTTGAATATTTCTTATACAGAGCAGTATGGGAATTTTAAAGTTGCAGATAGTTTTAGTAATGGTGATAACAGAATCGTTCGTTTGCCAGCACGTAGTGGCCGAGTTTCCGATAAAAAGTGCATAAAAACTACAACTTTTCCGAAAATTGAAGTAAGCAAGGAAATCACTTTAATTACGTTGAAACTTGACGCCTATACGGCTATCTGAATACTGGCCCGTCGAGAGGGGGGGGGGGGGGGAGGGTGGAAACGTAAAATTAAAAGCAATGAGGAGAGTGTTTTTTTTCAATATAGGTAGTCTAAATTCATCATCAACATACCTATTCCCACTTATTTTTAGGGGCCCGAAAATTTAAAATCCTTCATGCTTTCGCAATCGGGCCCCTGTTTGCATGTTATCTACCAATCTTTCAGTCACAAGCTTGCCGATCTGGGCCCCTGATTATTATTGGCGTCATTTTTGTTTATATTTAATGAAAAATTGGGAAACTCTAAACTATTGAAAGAAAGTTTTAATAAATTGTTTCGCTTTTCTTACTTAATTTAACACAAATTTAAAACTTATTTTATTTTTAAAATTTTTAAAATAAAAATAAGGGACCCGGCAACTTAAAACAAAACACAAATATTTGTTTCGGTTTCTGTTTTTTATAAAGTTTCTTTTCTTCTATTTTTGTTTCTGCTGGGAACGAAATTTTTGATTCGGTTTCGGGGGACCGGAAAATCCCACGCAAACGTTTTTCCGTAATATTAATTAATTAATATTTTGAATAAATTGTTTACTGAAGATTTGAAGGATATCAAGTCACTTCAAAGTGTGTATATTAAACCAGCCATACAAAAATAGCAAGGAATTCTATATATAATAATATTGGACACCATTTTCTTTCTTGGCGAAAAGGGACTAGGACTACGAGGCGATAGCAATCTTATTTTAATTTAATTTTTAATTTTTTTGTTTTATTTATTAGCGTTAATTTATCGTTTTTTTTTTTTACAAAATGGCAATTGCACAATTTACATAGATATGATTTCAATACCTTACTGATGTCAATAATATGTTTGGGAAAAAAATTTAAAAGAACGTGATCAAATATAATTGGAAGGAAAAGCTAATGTAAAAACCTTCATCAATGATTACATAGTAAATATGTTAAAATTAAGGTGGGAACGAGAGTAGAGATGGTAGTTTTCTAAACAAATTATTTGCAAGATACATTTATTTTACAGTTTGTGTAACAAAATAAATAAATAAAATAAACAGAAATAATGCTAACAATTGTATATAAATATCACAGTACAATACTATTTTTATTAATAGTTAAATCAGTCTTTTCATTTTGATAGAACTAAAAAAATAAATGAATAAATAAATAAATAAATAAATAAATAATAAAAATAAATAAATAAATAAATAAATAAATAAATTAATAAATAAATAAATAAATAAATACATTTATATATAATAAATAAAAAATAAATATGTAATTAAATAAATAAATAAATAAATGAATAAATAAATAAATTAATAAATAAATAATAACAAGATATTAAATTCACAAATACAAAGTATATACATATATAAATGAACAAACAAATAAATAAATAAATGAATACGTAAACAACTAAATTAATAAGTGAACATTTATGTATTATAATATCAATAGATGGACTAATAAATAATAAATAACTAGCTAACCCGGCCACACGTTGCTGTGGAACGGTTTTTGTTATATTGTTGTAAACTGTTAAAAGGGGAACAATAGGAGAACATCAGACATGGGCACCACCATGCTTTTTTACATTTATGCCATTTGTAAAAAAAAAACATGGCGACCTTTATGACTGATTTTCAAATATCGTTACCCTTTATGTATTACAGTAAAATTATTATTTACAAACGAAGATGGAAACTTTAAAGCTGTTTGGGATTTGAAGGGGAAGGACTTTGAACACAATTGATCAAAATTTCCGTACAGTTGATGTAAAGCAAAATTCAAAACAAAAGAATTGTATTGTATAATAAATGTATTATTATTTGTGTTCAAGTTTGTAACAAATGAGTATATTACAAAGTTTTTAGTTCATGTGACAGTTAAACTTATAAATTAAGTAGGTAGGGCGGATAGTTTAAAATCTTCCAATAATATTTATTACTTTGAATTATAAATATTTTTAATTTCAATTTAATGTAGCACAATATTTTTGGTTAACCTGTATTTCGTAACCCAAATAGGTACGACGGTTTTCCTACACGTGAACATGCAGCATATAGCTGCATATAAGAAAAACATGGATTTTCCAAATCTAAACCACAAATGTACATTTTTGAGCCTGGAGACATGTCAAAATCTAAATGAATTTGAAACTGTAACCTTTTGAAGATATGGTAGAATCTGACTGTATCATTGGACTACATGGCAACAGGACCACTTTTTCTTTAAACTTCCCAGTTAAAATGGTTGCTTCAACAATATTTCCGTTGATCTTTTTTATGAGTAAACGTGTACCGTTGCTTAATTAAGGTGGATTCAAATCACGCGGGGCAGTAATAGGTGAACCAATCTTTAATCGAAGATTATGTGGTGGCATTCCAGGTATGTCTACTCTGTATATCCATTAACAACAGTATCGATTGATTTAAAAGACATCAGATCGCCTGGTAACAATTGTAATACCTGTAAGTTAATTTCGTCAACATCAATATTTTTGGCTGCCAAAATAGCCCGATGACTGAGCCAGTTATGATTTAAGTAATTACTCTGTATATCCGGAAATATACTTTGAATCAATTAGTTTTTTTTTTTCTGAAGAACAGTGCAGAAATTGTCTGGC
Organism: Eupeodes luniger; assembly: GCA_951509635.1. Lineage (NCBI taxonomy): Eukaryota > Metazoa > Arthropoda > Insecta > Diptera > Syrphidae > Eupeodes > Eupeodes luniger. Next base: position 55,839,301 of record OX608073.1, read on the forward strand.
AATTTTGCAGTTCTATTTTACCGTTCCCAATAGCTGGTAATTGTTCGAAAATTGCTAACACCAACAATTGAAAAAGTAAAATTCACTGTATTTCGTTTACTACAAAATAAATTTAACATATACTTATGCCTCAGCAACATGTGGTGGTTATGAGTAGAATATCAGGCGGTTCAGCGTGGGAATTTTTTTTATGGCTTTTTTAATGGTTTTTGTTTTGAATAGTTTTTAATGTGTTTTTAATTGGTGCGGTATTGTGTTTGATGTATTGTTTGGCGCACGCCTTGGCGCTGCATGCGTAAGTGATGATGATGAAGGGTTGGTTTGTGATGTTGAGGATCGTAAATGTTTTATTGGATTTGAATAGAAGTGAGGAAGAGGCGGCGGTGCGGCCTCTATGGATATTTGGAGAATGTGCGTTGGATGGATCGTGATGATTGTGGTGGTTGCTGCCGTCGGTCGGTTGGTCGGGTCGGTCGGTCGGTCGGGAGGGAGTTTAAAGAAGATGTGTGTGAAGTAGTTTTGGATATTTGGAGAATGTGCTGTGGATGGATCGTGATGATTGTGGTGGGGTGTGGGTAATGTGTTTGGTGGTGGTTGCTGCCGTCGGTCGGTTGGTCGGGTCGGTCGGTCGGTCGGGAGGGAGTTTAAAGAAGATGTGTGTGAAGTAGTTTTGGATATTTGGAGAATGTGCTGTGGATGGATCGTGATGATTGTGGTGGGGTGTGGGTAATGTGTTTGGTGGTGGTTGCTGCCGTGTCGGTCGGACGGTCGCGTCGTCGTCGTCGTCGTCGTCGTCGTCGTCGTTTATGTGGTATGGTTGTGCGGTACAGCATGTGCCGTGGTGGTGGTTGTCGTCGTGTTCGTCGTCATGGTCGTCATGGTCATCGTCGGTCGGTCGGTCATGTCGTCGTGGTCGTGGTCGTCTTTGTTGTATGTCGTTGCGGAGGATAGGATAAGAATGTATTATAGGAAAATAACAATAATTGTCAAAAAGATATAAGTTTAATTTAAAAATGGCTATTAAAGTTAATTTGATATTTGAAGACAAACTATTTTTTTTTTATTTTTTAGATTCGATGTATTGGATTTGTTTGTTTGTTTTTCTAGCATAAACTTTAGACAAAGTGTTTATGATTGTGTAAAAATTAATTGCTTAACAAAATTATTTTTTTATCTTAATTTTCATTAAAATCATTTGAATTGTATAAATATTATTAAAACTCCAGCTTGGAAGATTATTTGCGATACTCACTGTACTTACTTAAACCAAATTCTTATAATCCCTTTTAATCCTCACCCAAGGCCAAGAATCAGCATATGTATATTGCAATGAATTGTTTTTGGATTAGCTAAGATGAAAAACAATTTTATGATTCGATTTAAGTCAATTGTAAAGTAGTCTTTCTTTTTAGTTTGACCACGGAGAAGTAAGGATCGCAAAGTAATCTTTCGAGCAAGAAAATTACAAGTTGGTAAAATCTTATATTGAAATAAAATTTATACTTATAACGTTATAAAAAACCAAATCATTTTTGTTCGCATTTTCAATCATCGAATTGGTCCTTCGCAGCCTAATTTATTATAAAAATTGAACTATAGTCTACGGGTATAGCTTTGTTTAATATAGTAAACCTTGTGTTAATTAATTGATGAAATTATCGTAGTCGTCGAATTGTAATCGCAGTTTAATCTTTCGGACATAAACCTTTAATCAATTAATTAACCTGTTCACGTGGTCTGGTTCTGATTCAATTAAACAATTAATAAATTATTAAACAAAAGGTGTCTTTCATAATGAGTTCCTTAAAACAGAAACGTGGTAATGCTAAGGGTAGGCTAACTCGCACTGCAGAGTTTGTGGGCACGATAGAGGCTTCTACGACCATAGAAATGCTTGAAATTCGGTTGAAAAGTATAGAACAAGCGTGGGACGAATTTGTGTCATTGCATAATGAACTATTGGTTGAAGCAAATGATGAAGAGTTTGTCGATCTTGAGGTAGAATTTGGAACATACGAAGATAAATTTTTTATCGCGCAGTCGGGCCTTAAGAAAGCAATTCGGGACAGGCAATCTGTTGCAAATCAGGCTAATAAGACGGCAATTGAACAACTCGCGCAACAACAATCATCTTTTCTAGAAATTCTTAATACGTCACCGAGAACAAAGTCGTCGTCAGTTAAGCTGCAGCCTATAACGATTCAGCCATTTTCGGGAAATTATAAAGATTGGCCAACGTTTCGCGATTTATTTACAAGTACGGTTGATTCCAAAACCGATCAAAAATTCCATTATCTCAAATCGTTTTTGCGAGATACCGCGTTTGATTTGGTAAAGACAATTCCGATTTCGGAAACAAATTACATTGAAGCGTGGGAAAAGCTCGAACAAAGATACGATCGTGTTAATATAATTGCACAATCATATATTCAATCTTTTTTATCTTTGCCTACAACCACCGTGTCAAATGTACAGTTGCTTCGCTCCATTATTGATGGGGCGGATGAAATTATTCGGGGACTTAACTCAATTAATCAAACCGGACGCGATCCATGGCTCATGTATCTATTGCTTAACAAAATCGACACCGAATCGAGACAAGCGTGGGCTACAGAAGTTGGCTCTCGCGATGATTGTTTTTTTGATGAACTTTTGAGGTTTCTACAATTGAGGTGTGATGCTTTAGAATCGTGCCAATCAGTAAATCGTTCTAGTATTTCGCGACAAAAGACAATAAAAATAAAAGCTGATGTAGCCCAATCGAATGAAACTCAATTAAAATGCCCAAAGTGTCAAGGACCTCACATTCTTCCTCAGTGCCCAGAATTCGTTGCTTTAAGTATTGAAGAACGTAGGAACTTTGCTAGAACTAAATCGCTATGCTTTAATTGCCTTCGTGTCGGTCATTCGGTAGTAAAATGTCGGTCTTCGTTTCGCTGCCGGTCATGTCAATCACGTCATCACTCTTTAGTTCATGTTAACGAGCAAGAAAGCATTTCTTCTGCCACATCCCAATCAAAAAGTTCGCCGGAGAGCTCACCATCGTCGTCGTGTAAACTCTTTACTGCTTCAACATCAACTCCTTCCATCGTCAATAATCATTCGCTTGAACTTAGTCCTCGTCAAACTATTTTACCTACTCTTGTCGCCAAGGTTCAAGATAAGCATGGAAAATTCGTGAACTGTAGGGTTTTGTTAGATTCTGGGTATCAGGTGTCGTTTATTGTTGAATCCTTTGCACAAAGGCTTGGTCTAAATAGGAAACATGCTCGTATTCCGATTCTTGGGCTATCCAAAACTGAAGAAGGATTCACTAAAGGTTGTATGTCTCTGCAGCTTTTCTCACAAGACAGTTCCAGCTGTTTGTTAACAGATGCATTTGTTCTCAAAAGGTTAACGTCTCATTTACCGTCTAATTTAATAGACATTTCTGGTTGGTCACACATTTCTAATTTGGAATTAGCTGACCCTAATTTTAATGTCCCAGGACCGATTGAAATCTTACTAGGAGCAGACAAACTATGGAGCATTTTGAAAAGTGAACAGATTCGGGGTCCAATAGGAATGCCAGTAGCGCAGAATACGTTGTTTGGATGGGTTATATCCGGAGAAGTTTTTGAGCCCACCACACAACCAATCTCTTCGATCCACGTCAGCGTTGATGTTGATTCAATATTACAACGATTTTGGGAACTAGAGGACATCACGCCTTCCAAGGATATAGCCGCTATTAACGATCCAGCTGAAATTCACTTTCGTAAGTTCTTTTCTCGTGCTTCTAGAGGCAAATATATCGTTCAACTACCTTTTAAACATTCGTCGCCATCGTTCGGGGATACACTTAAATCTGCAATTTCTCGTTTGTTGTCTATGGAACGTCGCTTCAAGTCTCACCCTGATCTGCATCAAGCATATACCCGATTTATGCGGGAATATCTTGCTCTAGGTCATATGGAACGAATTCGCACAGAAGACATGAAGACCTCTTGTGGAAAACAGTTTTATCTACCCCACCATGCAGTATTCAAACCGGAGAGTTCTTCGACAAAACTGCGAGTTGTATTTGACGGGTCAGTGAAAGATTCATTAGGTCAGTCTTTAAATTCTCAGTTATTAATCGGTCCTCCGATCCAACGAGATTTGCTAGGGGTTTGTCTTCGCTTTCGTCAACATCGGTATGTCTTTACTGCCGATATAGAAAAAATGTTTCGACAGATATGGGTTGATGATCGTCACACAAACTTCCAGAGGATCGTTTGGAGGGAATCTCCGGATGATGAAATTCAACACTTTCGTCTTTTGACAGTCACCTACGGAACAGCTTCGGCTCCATTTTTATCGGTCAGGGTTCTCAAACAACTCGCAGAAGATTACAGCCCGATATACCCAAATGCCTCTCGGGTTCTCTTGAATGACGTTTACGTAGATGATGTTATGACGGGAAGCGATTCTGTAGAAGGCTTGATTTCTCTTCAATCTGAACTAGTAGACTTACTATCTAAAGCTAGTCTAAATCTTCGTAAATGGACTTCTAACTGTTGGCCATTATTAGCTACCCTGCCTCAAAACGACTGCGAATTCTGTTGGACGGATCCAGAACAATCAAAGACATTGATTAAGGTTCTAGGCATGTACTGGAGTCCGGCTAAAGATGAATTTTCGTTTCGAATGTGTGAGTTACGCGAGAAGTCGACTGCAACTAGAAGAACATTACTATCCGAAATCGCTCAAATCTTTGATCCTTTGGGGTTTTTAGCTCCTTCAGTGATTTTGTTTAAGATCCTCTTTCAAGAACTTTGGTCATCTGAGTTTAAACTTGGCTGGGATGATCAATTGCCTCATGCATTAGCCAAAAAATGGTCAGAATATAGAACAGAACTTCGGTTTTTTGAAAATATATCCGTTCCAAGAAATATATCGTCGCACGAATTTGATGGTATTGAACTTCATGGATTTTCAGACGCGTCATCGGTAGCGTATGCGGCGGTAATATATGCTCGGTGCCAGATAAGTCCAAATGTATTCAAAACCAACATTATAGCCGCGAAAACGAAAGTTGCTCCCCTAAAACCAGTTACAATTCCAAGGCTAGAACTATGTGGTGCGTTGCTCTTGAGTAGGTTATTTTCCCTTATTAAAAACTCGTTAACTACTCGAATTACAAAAGTTTCAGCTTGGTGCGATTCGGAAATCGTTCTCCACTGGTTGTCTTCCCCACCTCGTCGTTGGAACTCTTTTGTGGCTAACCGAACCGCAACAATTCTAGAAACGGTTCCGCTTAAATCGTGGCATCATATCGCGTCGGAATTCAACCCAGCAGATTGTGCGTCGCGAGGAGTTCTTCCATCAAACCTTGTTGATCATAGCCTCTGGTGGACAGGCCCACCATGGCTTTCAAAACCTGAACAATATTGGCCTGAATCCCATTTTTTCCCTAAAGAAATCGTGGATGAAAATCCAATTTTCGAAGCTAAGTTTGTGAAAACAGTGTCACTGGTAACGACCCTAGATAACAACCGTTTGCAAATCCTAATTGACAAAATTTCTTCTTGGTATCGTTTGCAACGAATTGTCGCTTGGTGCTATCGGGCTCTGCCAAAATCTCGGTTAAAAAACGTTTCCCCTTGCTCATCAAATCTCAGTTTACGTGAAATTCAAAACGCCAAAAAAATCATAATTAAACATGTTCAAAACCTCGCGTTTGAAAACGACATAAATCATCTTCAATTCAACAAAGAACTTCCAGCTAAATCAAAACTCATCAAGTACTCACCATTTTTGGACACCGATGGAATTCTTAGAGTTGGTGGTAGAATAAAAAATGCTATCGTTTCATATAATATTAAACACCCTATTATACTACCAGCTAATAATCATATTTCATCCCTAATAGTTTCAGATATCCGCACAATAATTATCTTCATACTGGTGTTTCTGCAACATTTACAATAGTTCGACAGATGTACTGGATACTTGGAAGTCGAAATCTTATTCGAAGAATCGTACATCGTTGCAAAGCATGCTTTATGCAAAGAAAAGCAACAACCACTCAACTCATGGGAGATTTACCGAAGCAGCGGATTATCGCGTCTCGACCATTCCTAAATACAGGTTGTGACTATGCTGGGCTCCTGGTTATCAAACTCTCTCGTGGACGTAAGCCCAAGCTGTCCAAGGCATACATATCATTATTTGTTTGTATGTCCACAAAGGCCATTCATATGGAAGTGGTAAGTGATCTGACTACAAATGCGTTTCTCGCTGCCCTTCGAAGGTTTGTTTCTCGCCGTGGAAGGTGTGCCAACATGTTTAGTGATAATGGCAGTAATTTCAAAGGCGCCCGCCGTTGCTTGGACGAGATGCATAAAGTGATTCTGTCCCAAGTTCACAACGAAGAAATTGCTACAAGCCTCGCTAAAGACGGCATTACATGGCACTTCATTCCTCCGTCCGCACCCCATTTCGGGGGACTTTGGGAATCTGGTGTTCGATCGATAAAGCTCCATCTACGTCGTGTGTTAGGAAATTCTGTTTTAACTTTCGAGGAACTATATACGGTTCTCACTCAGATTGAGGCAATTCTGAACTCTCGTCCTTTATGTTCTGTATCTGATAATGACTTAAACCCACTAACTCCAGCACATTTTCTCGTAGGTGAGCCGCTAACCACAGTTCCAGAGCCCAATTTAACGGAGATACCAACTAACCGATTGACTCATTGGAATCATATACAGTTTATCGTGCAAGGGTTTTGGAAAAGATGGCACATGGAGTACCTAACAACCGACCTGAAGCCTGGTGATCTAGTTGTTATCAAAGAGCCAAATCTTCCTCCAACCAAGTGGCTGATGAGAAGAATTGAAAACGTCAACAGAGGTGCAGATAATCTAGTGCGAGTAGCTACTGTTCGTACTACCAAGGGTACGAGTACACGATCCATAACCAAACTTGCGTTATTACCACGGTCCTGAAACATATTCCAGGGGGGCCGGGATGTTTATGATTGTGTAAAAATTAATTGAAAATTATTTTTTTATCTTAATTTTCATTAAAATCATTTGAATTGTATAAATATTATTAAAACTCCAGCTTGGAAGATTATTTGCGATACTCACTGTACTTACTTAAACCAAATTCTTATAATCCCTTTTAATCCTCACCCAAGGCCAAGAATCAGCATATGTATATTGCAATGAATTGTTTTTGGATTAGCTAAGATGAAAAACAATTTTATGATTCGATTTAAGTCAATTGTAAAGTAGTCTTTCTTTTTAGTTTGACCACGGAGAAGTAAGGATCGCAAAGTAATCTTTCGAGCAAGAAAATTACAAGTTGGTAAAATCTTATATTGAAATAAAATTTATACTTATAACGTTATAAAAAACCAAATCATTTTTGTTCGCATTTTCAATCACAAAGAACAATTCAAATTTTATAACTCACTATCCCTAATAATAAAAGCATTGCGTTGCGTACCTAGCCTAGCTCTCATTTCAAATGGGGGTGAATCAACACGATTAGATTTGCTCCAATGTTTTTTTTAAAAGAAAAAAATTGAATTCCGTAACGGGCCAAATTTATATTAAATTTTAAATTGATATCTGAAGACAAACGATTTTTAGGATGAAGTGATCCGAAGTATTGGATTTGTTTGTTTGTTTAATTTTCTAGCATAAACTATAGACAAAGAACAATTAAAATTTTATAACTCACTATCACTAACCACTCGCTGCCCAGGGGTAATAAAAGCATTGCGTTGCGTACATAACCTAGCTCTCGTTTTAAAATGGATGGAATTAGATGTGTTATAATGAGAAAGTAGTAGTAGTAGAAATTTTAAAGATATTGTACAGCATATGTTTAACGACTGGTCTCGTTTTAATGACATTGAGTGAAAGAGAACGGTTTTTATGGGAATACAGCTAGGTTCCTACCATAATTTTTGTTGTCACAATACTTGAAGAAAATTTTTCATATAAAGCCATCTCACTTTGTTGAATTTAAAGTATTAATATTCGTATTCTGGACGAACAAGGGGCAGAAAATGGACTTCCTACAAAAATTAAACACAATCACGAAGGAGAAGCCTTTAGTATCCCTGAGGACACTCAGTGAAGAGATGATGACCATCATAAAGGCTACGAAGAGAACCACCAAATTTGGAGAAAAGGTTTTGGTGGAGCTGGAAAACTTTAAATGTTTTCTTCCGAATAAATTCTCCCATTTGACAGAGGAAGATATGGCCCAACTAAAAGGCTGCAGGATGAAGGTCATACAACCACCACCTGTGCTATATGGGGCATATACGATAACATTTTCTGCGCCATCCAAGCGGGGAAGGAATGAGGACGAAGACGACGAAGAAGTAGCCGAACAGCATCCATACGGGAAAAAACGCATGAGGATTGACAATTGAAAAAAAAATGTTAAATTTGAAAAAATAAAATAAAATATAATATAAATATAATTTTTAAAAAAATTGTTTTCTAATTTCACTTATATAATTTTCTCAAATCTCCGTTGGTGCTTTTCTTTTCTTTTGCTTAGAAGGAGAAATCTTGATGAGGTTTGGGTTTGTTTTTATGAATGATTAAAACGCTGCAGTATTTTAGTTTTTAATATAGTTTATTCATTTAAAATTGTTTTAGCACGGTTAGACTTCTTCTTTGTTGATTTGAAAACCATAAACAGTTAGTAAAAAAAAAATCGTTTAAATAACAGACTCCCATTGAAATGAAACCTGATATGTGTGAAACTAGCCTTCGAAATTTACAAAAGATATTGTCTTGTTTATTAGTATTATTTTTGATTAAAAGGTATCCAAGAGTTGTGATCGGATGGAAAACCGAGCCATTTTACAAATATTTTATTCTTTTTCGTCTGAAGCACTTTTTCAATCAGATATGTATCGGGAAACTTTGTTTTTTGTAACTCTAGTTCATAGAATTGGCCCTTTATTGGATGCCCTTGATAGTCTTCTAACAGATATGTAAGAGGATTTGTGCGCTGTACTTTGATTATCTTAAAGATTTCAGTAGTCCAATTTGGAGTGTACCCTTTATCAAAAACATGTTTGTATTTACTAATTCTTACAAAGTCTCCTACCTTGAATTTAGGAGTAATATGAATTTTGATGTAATTATATATTTTGGAAAGTAATTGTTTTTCGTTTGAGGCATTTACTTGAGATGGTTTCATTTTTATTGTACGATGTTTTGAATTATTATAAGTTTTAGTCAGCAATCCTATCATATCAATCCATTTATATGTTCCTTTAAAACTGAATTCTTTCCACATAAGAGTTTTCAATGTGCGATTAAATCGTTCGACAATCGATGCTTTCAGTGGAGTAAATGTTGAATAATGGTTGATTTGATGTTTTTGCATTAGAGTTTGAAATTTCTTATTGAAAAACTCTTTTCCATCATCTGTTTGTAAATTCTTAGGCCATCGACCTTTGTTGAATATATCTTACATGGCAGCAGTGACCATTGCCCCAGTTTTATGTTTAATAGGAGTCGTCCAAGCAAATTTAGAAAATGTATCAATAACTGTGAGAAGATATCGGTAGTTTTCATTTTCTGACGAATACTGTCCCATTTCGACTAGATCAGCTTGCCATAAATCATCAAGCCCCTTGATAACGACTCTCCTTTTTTTAAAATTTCTTCTTGCTGGCTTATGTAGTTCTTCGACAATGTCTCTTTTACTCATCTTTTCACTGAATGATTAAAACAACAAAACATTTTTCCTTTTTATTAGTTTATTTATTTAAATTCTTTCATTTGATATAGTAACAAGATTTACCTATATGTATACATAGATACTATTTTAGTCTTTTATACAGAGACATCAATTTTTTTATTCTTAACATTCTATTTTCAAGCATGTGGCATGCGCATGTATCTGGTCCAGCTTTACACAGATTTGAAGACCATAGACAGTTAGTAAAATGACACCCGTGTTTTGAAGTTGTACTCGATATATTCATAAATCTTTTCAAGAAGATAACATTGTTTAAAAGCTCCTCATGATGTTCTTCCAATATATTATTATGATTTATTTTCAAAAACTCCAAAATTTCATCAAAAATGAATCGAGTGTTAGACATGATAATTGAGTTGACACAATGAGGCATTAAGTTAAAGACTGAAGTGAAGTTATGATTGACTTTAAGTTAAATAGTAGTTTTCCCTTGAATTATAATTTTTTCTTTTTTTTTAATTAATTGTGTCAAACAAGAGTTTCTCAAATTTTTCAACAACTTCATATTTAATGTATTCTCTAAGTTGCTCGTTTGCGTTATCAACATATTTTTTGTTAGCAGCGTCTTCCTGTTCTTGTGGATCTTGAATATTTTTTTGTCGTTTAAACGTTAGATTGTAATCACCGCTTTCTGTTTTTAAAAAACCCTCACCAGCTGGTCCAGGCAAACCTCGCTCTCCCTGTAAACCTGGTGGCCCCCGGCTCTCCTTGTTTCCCTCTTGGGCCCCTCGGTGGGGTCCTATATGAATAACGACCAAATTTATCAACACTCATTATTTTTTTATTCGATAATATCGGCTTCTTTAAGTTCTTCAATAATTGAAACAATTTCGTTAGAATGATTGTTATGTCCAGCTTGATGTGAAGCAATAAGAAGTCTCAATCGATCTACAAGCTCATTGGGATTATCCCAAAATATATAGTCTTTTTTCATTTTTGATAATTGCATTAATCCATTTCCTGAAGTTGTTTGTGGTGTTAATGGTACAGGTAATGGCTTAATAGAAGGGTTTGTGTTGAATCCTAATAATTTACTTATTATATTTTTATACTTATAACCACGATTACCAAGTATTTGTCGCTGTGAATCATGATCTTTTCTATATGCATTAGTGTCATGTAAAATGGTCTTGTAGTTTTTTAAATCTTCATCAGTGTAAATTGTCTTATCGGGATTTTTCTTAAATATAAGCTCATATAACCCATTTGTTCCTTCAAAGGTTTTATTTTTAATTTCTATATCCCTGCCGAGAATATTGAACTCAGCATTACCGATGTACCACTTTCCATCTTTTAAACGAATACCATACGTTTTATCAAGAGTGCTGGAATTATTAATAAATAAATCTATATATTTTTTAGGCGTGTCGTGAAATTCTTTTTGTGACAATCGTTCCATAAAGTTGCGATGACTTGCGTAATAGTTTGAGGTTTTCTTTGTTCTTTTTGGAGTATCATTGTCATCGACAAAAATAGGTGAATCGTCAATAAAAGACTTTGGCGTAATGAATTCATCATGTGGTTGATGTTGTTCCAAATTGAGTTTTATTTTCTTTAAAGGGCTCTCGATAAGACTGTTTTGAAACTGCTCGGAATTTGATTGTTTAACCAATTCGTTTAGGGGTTTCGTGAGTGGCTTAAAAGTTTCTTCAATTTGAGTCTCGTAAGCTTCCCTATCGGTCTTGAATGATTTGTATTTCTTTCGTAGAGCATCGGTGGTTTTAATGAGCTCTTTTGTTAGTTTTACATCTATGTTCATCATATTGAAAAGTTAATTTCTTCTTACAAATGCAGTTGAAAAAATAAATCTCGAAGTTGATGAAAAAATCTTTCGATAGTTCTTAAACCAAATTTTTATTGCGCTTACTGGTCTTAACCGTATAGAATACTGGGTCTTAAACTGGATTGAACCGCTTTTAACTGCTATAATCTGTCGCTGAACTGTTCTGTACTGCTCTCATGGAACATTACTGTACATATGATGCAAAAATCAAAAATTGTATCTATTTTATAGCTTAAGGAAGCAGTCAAAACCCTTTCTATAGTATTTCTTCAAAAAGAAATGCCATAGCATTATTAGATAGTTTTGCTGTAGATGATAACGCTCCATCTTGTTTAATTAGGCCTCCTTCTATATAAATGTAGCTTTCACAGGGTAAAATGCACAAGTCCTGTTGCTGTATGGCAATACGTATTTCATCACTTGGATTGAATGACTGAAGAAATGGCGAGTAACTATGGTACTCAAACTTAGATATGCTATTATCATAGTTAGGTCCATGGGTAATGTTTAATATTTCGTTCATATTGTTTTACTTTAGTTTAAATCCTAATGTAAGAAGGTAGGTCTTATTTTCAGATGATAGTTTTGGTCTTGACGGTGGTGCTGTTCTAATAGAACTAAATGGATGGTTACTTTTCGTATCTATTTTATAATTACTATTATAGATTAACATTATTGTGATTTTGGAGTTAAATGCAGTCGTACAGTTATTCTTTCTCCTCTGAAATTTATCAAGTCACCGTCTTGATCCACGAGTTTTAATGTTAGACTGCTTATTCGATTGACGTTCACAGGTAAATAGATGACATTTTTCGGGACTTCTATGATTTTATACCCTGCTCCTGTTTCTGGAGAAAATTCATGTAAAGTATGCACAGGAGTATTATTAAAATAAGAACCAGTAATGATATTACACTCAACTCGTATTACATTCACCTTATTTATATCAACAGGTAAATCCGACAAATGTACCACACCGGGGTCAAGAACACATTTACTGAAACCAAGTAGTTTTCCAATAGTTCTATCCTTATTGAAATATATTTTTCATTTAATGCACGATTGGGTAGCGAACTTAGGAGTTTTTTGAATTTGGATTTAAATAAAGTCCAAGCTCCTTTCTATAAGGTTTAAGGTGTAAGCCTTGTCCGACTGCAATTGATTCCATTTTCTCGTTATGACGTTTTTTCTCCTCTAGATCTTTTTTAGCAATGCTGATATCGCTGACAGCTTTGGCTACTCCTGCAGCTCCACCCGTTAAAGCTCCAAGTGCTGAAAGTCTAGCAAACAGAGGAATAAGGAAAGGAATTGCTCCTCCAGTTTTTGGTATGGCAATAACTCTTGGCGTCTTAATTCTTTTAATGTTTTTTCGAACTGTTTTCTTGGCAGATGATATTGCTATTTTAATTGCTTTTTCTAAATTGAGAGGTTTTTTACGTTTGATATTATTCCCAATTGTGTGAATCACTTTTCTAAAGGAGGGTTGTTTAGCTTTATTATCTATCTTGAACTTCTTTTCTTCGTTTTCATTTTTCGCTCTTTTTTTAGGCTTCTTATCTTTACTCTGAGAACAACCCATACCGAATTTTGTTTTTGCTTTTAAGGGGTTGGTAACCAATAGTGCGTTTGACCGTTCAGCTATACCAGCGTTCTTAGATTTAAATCGCTGCCAGGCCTTTTCAGTTAAAATCCTATCGGCAATGTGTCGATCAGATGTATTTTTAAATTTGAAATACGATATATCGTGTTCTTTGCACGCTTGATCAAGCAAATTAATTCCCGGATCGCCTCGAGCTAAGCGTTTTTGAAGTTTTGTTCCAGGACCACAGTATTGATAACCAGGTAGATGTAGTTCAATAGGTAGTTTGTTTATTAAGGTATTTAATAAACCTTTTCCTTCTACAATATTTCTTTGACTGATAGAATTTTTGGAATAATCAAACATTTTTTATTAATATCTTTGCGCTAGAATGGTTAGATGCGATATGAGGGTTTTTATATACAGGGTGTCCCGTAAGTAATGGATAACCCTGAAATGCCGCATAGTAGACTTTATGACCGTCCTGAAAACTGATAAAAAAAAGTTCTATCCCAACCACAAGAAAAGTTATATGCATTTTTTTGTTCAGTGCATTATTTTTTTTCTTACTTTACATTTTTGAATACCACGACTACAAGTGAATGAGTTCAATAATTTTTTTTTTGCAGGAATATTTTACATTACTTGTGTCAACACATAAGTAAAAGAAAATTATTATAACTGTTGGACTTCTTAGAGAAAAAAATTATTTAACATTGAATTTCAATGCAAAATGTGAAAACAAATAATTTTTGAAAAAGTTAAATCATAGCTGGTATAAAAAAAATGCATGAATACCTGAGTGGCCAGCTATTTTAAAAATATGCGCGTTAAATGCAGATTTCAAAATGGTATTACTTATTATTATATCTAGAGTCAATAGCAAGTTATTGGTACAAATCTGCAATACTAGAGTAAATTTAGCAAAAACAAAAGTTTTCAAAATTAGCACAGTAAACGTGAAAATAATACCAAGCGTTGAACATAGCAGATTTTTGGTTTATTGGCTGTTTCTACGATGTTGTCCTAATGATAAATCCAAGCTTTCAACTTCCAGGGCCGAATGCATTATTGATAAAAATGTCAAAAAAGTGCAAAAAACGGTTACATTTTCGAGCTTGTTTTGAATTTTACCTGTTCTATTGGGCTTTAACAAACCCATCAAATATTTTGTTGGCTGCTATTAGTTTATTTGTTATTTTCTCCAAGACGACTGCGCATAATGTGCTAAGTAAATATAAATATCATCCCTTTCACCTAACACGGGTGCAAACTTTTCAGCCGCAAGACTTTGAAACGAGAATGAGTTTTTGTCGACAAATGATAATGAAAATTGAAGAAGATCCGCAGTTTTTTGACAAAATTCTTTGGAGCAATGAGTCGACATTTAAAAGAGATGGCTACACTAATCTCCATAATCTCCACTTCTGGGCACTACAAAACCCAAATATCATGAGGGAAGACAGGTCCCAGTACCAATTCAAAATAAACTATTGGACTGGGATTCTCAATGGGAAAATAATTGGACCCTTTTAGCTGCCGGGGATTTTAACTGGCCAAGGTTATTTGGAGTTCCTCCAAAATGATCTCCCAACCTTGCTGGAAGAAGTGCCTCAAGAACTAAAGAAATCCCATTGGCTTCAAAATGATGGTTGTCCAGCACACTATGCTGTGCCTATGCGGGCATATTTAAATGCCAGATATCCAGGCAGATGGATAGGACGTCTGGGACCAATTTTATGGCCACCCCGTTCACCAGACCTAAATCCACTTGATTTTTTTTATTGGGGATGCATTAAGGAAATCGTATACAGCAAGCCGATCAGGTCTTTAGAGGAGCTAAGAAATCGTGTGGAGGCAGCTGCATTACAAATTTCTGAGCAAAACCTTGCACGTTCACTAAGACGTTCATTTATTCGGAGGTGCAGAACCTGTATAAGAGTGGGTGGAAAACAGTTTGAGCATTTGCTTTAAATAAAAAAAATTAAAAAATTATCTATTTTCGTTTTTGTTTTCTAACTAAGTGATCATGTGATTAAAAGCTGGCTCAAAACTTTTTGTTTAGATAAAATAACAAATAAACTAATAGCAACCAACAAAATATTTGATGGGTTTGTTAAAGCCCAATAGAACAGGTAAAATTCAAAACAAGCTCGAAAATGTAACCGTTTTTTGCACTTTTTTGACATTTTTATCAATGATGCATTCGGCCCTAGAAGTTGAAAGCTTGGATTCATTATTAGGACAACATCGTAGAAACAGCCAATAAATAAAAAATCTGCTATGTTCAACGCTTGGTATTATTTTCACGTTTACTGTGCTTATTTTGAAAACTTTTGTTTTTGCTAAATTTACTCTAGTATTGCAGATTTGTACCAATAACTTGCTATTGACTCTAGATATAATAATAAGTAATACCATTTTGAAATCTGCATTTAACGCGCATATTTTTAAAATAGCTGGCCACTCAGGTATTCATGCATTTTTTTTATACCAGCTATGATTTAACTTTTTCAAAAATTATTTGTTTTCACATTTTGCATTGAAATTCAATGTTAAATAATTTTTTTCTCTAAGAAGTCCAACAGTTATAATAATTTTCTTTTACTTATGTGTTGACACAAGTAATGTAAAATATTCCTGCAAAAAAAAAATTATTGAACTCATTCACTTGTAGTCGTGGTATTCAAAAATGTAAAGTAAGAAAAAAAATAATGCACTGAACAAAAAAATGCATATAACTTTTCTTGTGGTTGGGATAGAACTTTTTTTTATCAGTTTTCAGGACGGTCATAAAGTCTACTATGCGGCATTTCAGGGTTATCCATTACTTACGGGACACCCTGTATATAAACTTGACATTTATAGGAATTTATTTAGTTTTCATCACTATGCGATTCGTTAAGCAACAATACCAGTTACCGGTACAAAATATGGAACTGGATAACAAGATTGAGAGAAAAAAGCATGGTAAATTATTCCCTCATAGTATAAGGGGGTTAATTACTGGTCCCTCAAACTGTGGAAAAACAAATGTCATGATGAGTTTACTACTACATCCAAATGGCTTGAAATTTGAAAATATCTATGTTTATTCTAAATCTCTACATCAACCGAAGTATGAGTTTTTACGAAAAGCCATAAAACCAATAAAAAACATGGGCTTTTTTACATTTTCCAATAATTGTGATGTAATTCGAGTCGAAAAGGCTAAACCAAATTCTATATTCATCTTTGACGATATTGCCTGTGAAAAACAAGATACGATTCGAGTGGGACGACATCATCACATCGATAATTTTTATTTGTGCCAAACATATACAAGAATACCGAAACACTTAATTCGAGACAATGCGAATTTTCTCATCGTCTTCAAACAGGATGATATGAATTTAAAACATATTTATAATGATCATGTCAATTCGGATATGACATTTAAAATGTTTCAAAAGGTATGTGCAGAATGTTGGAACACAAATTACGGGTTTGTGGTCATTGATAAGGACAGCCCCTTGAATGAAGGTCGATATAGAAAGGGTTTTGACTGCTTCCTTAAGCTATAAAATAGATACAATTTTTGATTTTTGCATCATATGTACAGTAATGTTCCATGAGAGCAGTACAGAACAGTTCAGCGACAGATTATAGCAGTTAAAAGCGGTTCAATCCAGTTTAAGACCCAGTATTCTATACGGTTAAGACCAGTAAGCGCAATAAAAATTTGGTTTAAGAACTATCGAAAGATTTTTTCATCAACTTCGAGATTTATTTTTTCAACTGCATTTGTAAGAAGAAATTAACTTTTCAATATGATGAACATAGATGTAAAACTAACAAAAGAGCTCATTAAAACCACCGATGCTCTACGAAAGAAATACAAATCATTCAAGACCGATAGGGAAGCTTACGAGACTCAAATTGAAGAAACTTTTAAGCCACTCACGAAACCCCTAAACGAATTGGTTAAACAATCAAATTCCGAGCAGTTTCAAAACAGTCTTATCGAGAGCCCTTTAAAGAAAATAAAACTCAATTTGGAACAACATCAACCACATGATGAATTCATTACGCCAAAGTCTTTTATTGACGATTCACCTATTTTTGTCGATGACAATGATACTCCAAAAAGAACAAAGAAAACCTCAAACTATTACGCAAGTCATCGCAACTTTATGGAACGATTGTCACAAAAAGAATTTCACGACACGCCTAAAAAATATATAGATTTATTTATTAATAATTCCAGCACTCTTGATAAAACGTATGGTATTCGTTTAAAAGATGGAAAGTGGTACATCGGTAATGCTGAGTTCAATATTCTCGGCAGGGATATAGAAATTAAAAATAAAACCTTTGAAGGAACAAATGGGTTATATGAGCTTATATTTAAGAAAAATCCCGATAAGACAATTTACACTGATGAAGATTTAAAAAACTACAAGACCATTTTACATGACACTAATGCATATAGAAAAGATCATGATTCACAGCGACAAATACTTGGTAATCGTGGTTATAAGTATAAAAATATAATAAGTAAATTATTAGGATTCAACACAAACCCTTCTATTAAGCCATTACCTGTACCATTAACACCACAAACAACTTCAGGAAATGGATTAATGCAATTATCAAAAATGAAAAAAGACTATATATTTTGGGATAATCCCAATGAGCTTGTAGATCGATTGAGACTTCTTATTGCTTCACATCAAGCTGGACATAACAATCATTCTAACGAAATTGTTTCAATTATTGAAGAACTTAAAGAAGCCGATATTATCGAATAAAAAAATAATGAGTGTTGATAAATTTGGTCGTTATTCATATAGGACCCCACCGAGGGGCCCAAGAGGGAAACAAGGAGAGCCGGGGGCCACCAGGTTTACAGGGAGAGCGAGGTTTGCCTGGACCAGCTGGTGAGGGTTTTTTAAAAACAGAAAGCGGTGATTACAATCTAACGTTTAAACGACAAAAAAATATTCAAGATCCACAAGAACAGGAAGACGCTGCTAACAAAAAATATGTTGATAACGCAAACGAGCAACTTAGAGAATACATTAAATATGAAGTTGTTGAAAAATTTGAGAAACTCTTGTTTGACACAATTAATTAAAAAAAAAGAAAAAATTATAATTCAAGGGAAAACTACTATTTAACTTAAAGTCAATCATAACTTCACTTCAGTCTTTAACTTAATGCCTCATTGTGTCAACTCAATTATCATGTCTAACACTCGATTCATTTTTGATGAAATTTTGGAGTTTTTGAAAATAAATCATAATAATATATTGGAAGAACATCATGAGGAGCTTTTAAACAATGTTATCTTCTTGAAAAGATTTATGAATATATCGAGTACAACTTCAAAACACGGGTGTCATTTTACTAACTGTCTATGGTCTTCAAATCTGTGTAAAGCTGGACCAGATACATGCGCATGCCACATGCTTGAAAATAGAATGTTAAGAATAAAAAAATTGATGTCTCTGTATAAAAGACTAAAATAGTATCTATGTATACATATAGGTAAATCTTGTTACTATATCAAATGAAAGAATTTAAATAAATAAACTAATAAAAAGGAAAAATGTTTTGTTGTTTTAATCATTCAGTGAAAAGATGAGTAAAAGAGACATTGTCGAAGAACTACATAAGCCAGCAAGAAGAAATTTTAAAAAAAGGAGAGTCGTTATCAAGGGGCTTGATGATTTATGGCAAGCTGATCTAGTCGAAATGGGACAGTATTCGTCAGAAAATGAAAACTACCGATATCTTCTCACAGTTATTGATACATTTTCTAAATTTGCTTGGACGACTCCTATTAAACATAAAACTGGGGCAATGGTCACTGCTGCCATGTAAGATATATTCAACAAAGGTCGATGGCCTAAGAATTTACAAACAGATGATGGAAAAGAGTTTTTCAATAAGAAATTTCAAACTCTAATGCAAAAACATCAAATCAACCATTATTCAACATTTACTCCACTGAAAGCATCGATTGTCGAACGATTTAATCGCACATTGAAAACTCTTATGTGGAAAGAATTCAGTTTTAAAGGAACATATAAATGGATTGATATGATAGGATTGCTGACTAAAACTTATAATAATTCAAAACATCGTACAATAAAAATGAAACCATCTCAAGTAAATGCCTCAAACGAAAAACAATTACTTTCCAAAATATATAATTACATCAAAATTCATATTACTCCTAAATTCAAGGTAGGAGACTTTGTAAGAATTAGTAAATACAAACATGTTTTTGATAAAGGGTACACTCCAAATTGGACTACTGAAATCTTTAAGATAATCAAAGTACAGCGCACAAATCCTCTTACATATCTGTTAGAAGACTATCAAGGGCATCCAATAAAGGGCCAATTCTATGAACTAGAGTTACAAAAAACAAAGTTTCCCGATACATATCTGATTGAAAAAGTGCTTCAGACGAAAAAGAATAAAATATTTGTAAAATGGCTCGGTTTTCCATCCGATCACAACTCTTGGATACCTTTTAATCAAAAATAATACTAATAAACAAGACAATATCTTTTGTAAATTTCGAAGGCTAGTTTCACACATATCAGGTTTCATTTCAATGGGAGTCTGTTATTTAAACGATTTTTTTTTTACTAACTGTTTATGGTTTTCAAATCAACAAAGAAGAAGTCTAACCGTGCTAAAACAATTTTAAATGAATAAACTATATTAAAAACTAAAATACTGCAGCGTTTTAATCATTCATAAAAACAAACCCAAACCTCATCAAGATTTCTCCTTCTAAGCAAAAGAAAAGAAAAGCACCAACGGAGATTTGAGAAAATTATATAAGTGAAATTAGAAAACAATTTTTTTAAAAATTATATTTATATTATATTTTATTTTATTTTTTCAAATTTAACATTTTTTTTTCAATTGTCAATCCTCATGCGTTTTTTCCCGTATGGATGCTGTTCGGCTACTTCTTCGTCGTCTTCGTCCTCATTCCTTCCCCGCTTGGATGGCGCAGAAAATGTTATCGTATATGCCCCATATAGCACAGGTGGTGGTTGTATGACCTTCATCCTGCAGCCTTTTAGTTGGGCCATATCTTCCTCTGTCAAATGGGAGAATTTATTCGGAAGAAAACATTTAAAGTTTTCCAGCTCCACCAAAACCTTTTCTCCAAATTTGGTGGTTCTCTTCGTAGCCTTTATGATGGTCATCATCTCTTCACTGAGTGTCCTCAGGGATACTAAAGGCTTCTCCTTCGTGATTGTGTTTAATTTTTGTAGGAAGTCCATTTTCTGCCCCTTGTTCGTCCAGAATACGAATATTAATACTTTAAATTCAACAAAGTGAGATGGCTTTATATGAAAAATTTTCTTCAAGTATTGTGACAACAAAAATTATGGTAGGAACCTAGCTGTATTCCCATAAAAACCGTTCTCTTTCACTCAATGTCATTAAAACGAGACCAGTCGTTAAACATATGCTGTACAATATCTTTAAAATTTCTACTACTACTACTTTCTCATTATAACACATCTAATTCCATCCATTTTAAAACGAGAGCTAGGTTATGTACGCAACGCAATGCTTTTATTACCCCTGGGCAGCGAGTGGTTAGTGATAGTGAGTTATAAAATTTTAATTGTTCTTTGTCTATAGTTTATGCTAGAAAATTAAACAAACAAACAAATCCAATACTTCGGATCACTTCATCCTAAAAATCGTTTGTCTTCAGATATCAATTTAAAATTTAATATAAATTTGGCCCGTTACGGAATTCAATTTTTTTCTTTTAAAAAAAACATTGGAGCAAATCTAATCGTGTTGATTCACCCCCATTTGAAATGAGAGCTAGGCTAGGTACGCAACGCAATGCTTTTATTATTAGGGATAGTGAGTTATAAAATTTTAATTGTTCTTTGTCTAAAGTTTATGCTAGAAAATTTAACAAACAAACAAATCCAATACATCGAATCTAAAAAATAAAAAAAAATAGTTTGTCTTCAAATATCAAATTAACTTTAATAGCCATTTTTAAATTAAACTTATATCTTTTTGACAATTATTGTTATTTTCCTATAATACATTCTTATCCTATCCTCCGCAACGACATACAACAAAGACGACCACGACCACGACGACATGACCGACCGACCGACGATGACCATGACGACCATGACGACGAACACGACGACAACCACCACCACGGCACATGCTGTACCGCACAACCATACCACATAAACGACGACGACGACGACGACGACGACGCGACCGTCCGACCGACACGGCAGCAACCACCACCAAACACATTACCCACACCCCACCACAATCATCACGATCCATCCACAGCACATTCTCCAAATATCCAAAACTACTTCACACACATCTTCTTTAAACTCCCTCCCGACCGACCCGACCAACCGACCGACGGCAGCAACCACCACAATCATCACGATCCATCCAACGCACATTCTCCAAATATCCATAGAGGCCGCACCGCCGCCTCTTCCTCACTTCTATTCAAATCCAATAAAACATTTACGATCCTCAACATCACAAACCAACCCTTCATCATCATCACTTACGCATGCAGCGCCAAGGCGTGCGCCAAACAATACATCAAACACAATACCGCACCAATTAAAAACACATTAAAAACTATTCAAAACAAAAACCATTAAAAAAGCCATAAAAAAAATTCCCACGCTGAACCGCCTGATATTCTACTGTTATGCTATTAAATTGTAGCTTATATGAAACGTTTGGAAATTTGACATAGCGCCATCTATTGAATACTAACTCAATCCAGTCCACAGATGTTGTCATCTGTTAGAATCGTTTGAAGCTAACAGATAATTTTGACTTTAGACAAATAATTTGCAATACAATAATATTGCGATCATAAATTGAGATGTTCGTCCATAACATACATATGTAAATAGCTGTCATTTGCGTTTTGTTATTCCAAGTCTGATTCTTTTTTGTTATACCACGTTTTATAGTGACTGACGTTTTATGGCAAGTCACACGGGAACGCTGTCGAACAGGATAAAAAGTATCCTATGTCCGTCTCCTGGCTCTAGGCTACTTACCCACCAATTTTCAGCCATATCGGTACAGCCGTTCTTGAGTTATAAATAGTGTAACTAACACGACTTTCTTTTATATATATAGATTAAAGTAACTAGGACAAATTTATTATATACATAAATATAGAACGATATGTAAATAACTGTTTTTTATTAATTTAATAAACGCATCTATAAAATCACTTGTTTTTTTTATATTTTTACTAGCTGACCCGACAAACGTTGTGTTGTCATATGAATAATTTCTAGAGAATATTTTGCTAGAAATAAATAACTTATTGTAAGTGTGTAAGGATGTGGTATACCTATATAAGTGGGAGAGGTATAGAGCACTATAAAAGGTCATAAAATATTAAAATAAAAAATCACCAAACAAATTTTTTAATTTATTAGAATTAATTCTTTAAAATTATATACATATCGCTAATATAGGACTGTACCTGTACTACAAAAGAACAATATTAATCCCTTTATGCAATAGAGTGAAAAATATTTTGTGTTATCACATCTTTCGCCAATATAAACAAACTGGATGGTTTGCCCGCTTGAGGTCACGCCACGTATAATTGTCCGTGTGAAAAACATGAAGTGCTCAAAAAATGTTAGCCGCAGACAGACATCGTTTGGCCTTGAGACTTATTGATAGTTATAGCAAATGTCAATAATTGGAAATTGAAGGCGTTTGAATTCAATGGGCACATCTGTGGAATCGGAATTTGCCATTTAGAATTATGGCTTCGATAACATTTTTAATTACTAATCGCGTGCTGTAGCATAACCGTGGTGGGTTCAAATGACAAAAAAAAAAAACTATCGGAGATCCGACCTTCAGTTGTAAATTTTGCGGTGGCATGCCTGGTAAATCTAATGAGTTCAAAAACTCAGCTAGATAATTTACAGCTTCGGTAGCATCACAAACTGCATCAATAGATTTGTATGATCCCAAGTCTAATGGTAACAAATGTTGTATCTTGAGATTTAATTCGTTGACATCCACATTTTTTGCTGCTAAAATTGCTCTTTCTGCCGGCCACTCATAATTTACATATTTTTTCTGTATATCGGGAAATATCTGGTCAATGAGAGCATCTGTGAATCAATAATCTAGCAGAAATCGACCAGTAATTTTATGCATCCAGTTTCATCTGTAGTAACTTTTCCGTCGCCTATATCTATCAACAGTTGTTTTTAGAATGTTTCAGCGGATGTATCTTAAAGCATTTGAGCACGCATATGTACTTTCAGTTGCGAAGATTTTAAGGACGCGTTGATCTCATCAGCTTACGTTGAACGTGGAATAACGGGAAGTGTTTGTCACAAACCAACTGAAAGGAGTAACAGAGTGCCGCAAAATAGTCTATCATTGTTTTTTATATCTTTCATTGTCCTGTTCAAGCGAATGTTTGTGTGCCATAGTGCATTCATCCCAGATGATAATTTTACACTGTTTTAGCAAGAATTAGCGAAATAAGGAATGTTTTGCCAGTTCCACCTGGTTCATCGAAAAAAAGAATCCACCTTGTCTTGCCAAAGCTGCGAGCATGATGTGGTCATAAATGGTTCTTTGTTCTTCATTCATTAGTGGGACATTTCGAGCAACAATCGCTGCCTTTTTTTTTTTTTTTGGGTTGGTGAATGCATACCGAAGTGACTGAGTGGTAAGTTGGCAATGATAATGCAAAGATCCTCAATAGCAATCAATGCTTCATTGTATATAGCGTCACTGAATACTATCGTAAGATCGTTGCACCGTGTACGATGTTGATGCAATTAAACCATAACACTTAGGAATATAAAAATTAGATAAAAACCTATTCTCAGACCTACCGAATATATATGCAAAATTTCATTGAAATTGGTTAAGCCGTTTCGGAGGAGAATGGCCACTAACACTGTGACAGGAATATTTTATATGTTAGATAGTTGATGAAGCCCGAGACGAGAATGCAAGGAACAAATGAGTATATGTTGCCGATACATTCATGAATCAAAAATATAGGAGAGGTTTCTTAGGTTTGTTGAGTTGCAAGAACTTACCGCTGAATATTTGGCAAGTAAAAACAACGTTAGAACGTAAAAACGTAAAATTCACGTTCACGTTAAAACGCATAAACTGAACAAAATCATGAACAGAACATGATGTTTAAGAGAGAGAAAAGAATCGTTAAGTAAAAACAAAACATGTTAATTTTTGAAATATTTTTTTATTTTTTAATTAAATTTTAATATTTAAACAAAAAGTTATTATTGCTGGTAGGGGCTTACATCAAACCCTTCTTTAAAAGCCTTTATTCGCAGAGAATAAAGCAGGTGGGCCACTGCCATAAGGCTGTCAATTTTGGTATTATCCACACTAGCAACCTCCTCCCAAGCGGCATCCTGCAGCTGCTGGAACTCCCAGTATTGGCAGCTATATTGTTTTATCCAGTCTTTCATCTCTTGTACAATTTTTCGATGTTGATGTTAAATGGTAGTTCTGTCTTCTATTACTGATGATTATGATGATATACTCAAAGTATTTATACAAAAAAAAAAGAGGGGGGGGGGGAAATACACATACAAACATAAGTAATTGTATGCAGACCTTTGTATATTAATTTGAATAGTACTATCATGAAGAGGAACGCTCGACCTGATATCTTTTTACGACTTCCTAAACAGTTCGTTCCACATGTTTTGCGTGTGGAATGTATTGGGGTGGGGGTAAAAATGAGCGAGAATTCCAATATAAAATAATAAATTTCCAGATTATTAAAAAAAACAGAAGATAGAGAAGAATGTATACAAACCCAGCGAAAGTTCGAGGGAGGCAATAAAAACACATCTTTGTTATATGTTATATGTTATTTATTATTTATATTTTGTATAATGTAATTTTTTGATTGGTTGATTGCGAATGATGAAAATTAAAAAAAAAAACAACAATACAAAAAAAGAATTAGAATATAAACTTTTTGTGATTGGCAATTAGAAAAATTAAGGTTTTTCCTACATTTTTGGAATCATTTTCAAATGAGACAGATATTTTTAAACCGTGCTTATAATAGTGGGAATATTTTTTGTTTTAGTTTTTTATGAATAAATATATGAATATGAATATGAATTTCTCAAATTGAAAATGTTGACATTTTAACTTTGCAACTTTTTTTCGTCGTCCATAGCTCAAGAACCAATGGAGATATTGACTTTTTTTACCATAGCAATTTAAAAAAAAGGTGAACCAATGACGCTAGCGACTTAAGTTAAATTTTATATTATACATTGTAAGGTGATACCGAACCAGTATATTTTTGGGGAAAAAACGTTTTTCGTAAATAAAAAAAAACTGAAAAAATATTTGTCCCCTCCAATATTTTACGAACAAAAAATGATTTTATCTGCAAAATAGTTGTATGCAACGATAAATAACGTTTTTGACATATGGTAAAATTATGAGAAAAATCGAATTAGACAGTTTTTGTACAAAAAATAAAAAACCTAATAAAAAAAAAACAATACTAAAACTCAAATATCTTTTCAAAAATTAAGAACATTGGCTTCAAACTAATTGTAACTCACAGAAAATATTATTTTCGACATTCAGCAAATTTAAATTTAATGATATGCAAAATATTTTTTTTAATGTTTAAATTTTTTAGAATAATTAAACGGAATGGGAAGTTTTCAGTGTGGGTCGGATCCCAGCCTCTTTTTTTTTAATATACATATATTGAATATATACATTCATGTTCAAATAACAGCTTTAATGGTCACTTATTTAAAAACTCTTTTTAGTAGATACAAATAAATCAAAATAATTGAGGTAAAAATTAAAATTGAAAAGATTTAGTTAGATATAAAAAATTAAGTTAATTTTAATATAAAATTTGAAGCGCATTTCTTCAATGTTAAGGTTTGTTGATCTAAATTAAATTCCCTAAAATTAGAATGGCATTTTTTGTAACGTGATTACTTAAATAATTAATTACACCTGACAAACATACAAAACCATTTTAAAAATGCTGGGTAAACGATAACATTTCATTCCCATTTACATATTTATACATAAAAGTGTCATTTTATCAATCAATAGTTTAAAATAAAGAAAAATTGAAATGAATTAAAATTTTATTTCAATGTTGGATAAAATCTTAATTTTGAATTTAACTATCATTTTTTTTCATTAAATCAAGTTAAGTCAAGACAATAATTTTCAATTTTTTTACTTATAAAGGGTATTTTGTATAATGCCCTTTTTCCTTAGAACGCAAAAAGATAGTGTAATAGACACTATCTTTAGCTATTTGTCCGTTTTTTGAAACAACCAAAATGAGGGTGAGGATAATTGTAGATTCATAAATTAATTTTGTTAATTTTTTGCTAGAGACTGCCTTACATTTTTATCTACGCATCAACTTGCCAACCTAAACAGATATACTATCGTACTTATTCATGGACCTATTTAAACCTTGGACCTATCTGCTTCCTAAACGATATATGTATATAGGAAAATATGTTTGCAAATAGGTACATATGCATAAATTCTCAATTGTTTACCTACATTATTTTGATTTATTTGTATGGTGCTAACATCACATCTACTAAAAAGAGTTTTTAAATAAGTGACCAATAAAGCTGTTATTTGAACATGAATGTATATATTCAATAAATGTATATTAAAAAAAAAGAGGCTGGGATCCGACCCACACTGAAAACTTCCCATTCCGTTTAATTATTCTAAAAAATTTAAACATTAAAAAAAATATTTTGCATAGGTATCATTAAATTTAAATTTGCTGAATGTCGAAAATAATATTTTCTGTGAGTTACAATTAGTTTGAAGCCAATGTTCTTAATTTTTGAAAAGATATTTGAGTTGAAAGTAAATTTTTACTAAGTTTTAGTAGGTATTGTTTTTTTTTATTAGGTTTTTTATTTTTTGTACAAAAATTGTCAATTCGATTTTTCTCATAATTTTACCAGATGTCAAAAACGTTATTTATCGTTGCATACAACTATTTTGAAGATAAAATCATTTCTTGTTCGTAAAATATTCGAGGGGACACCTTACAATGTATAATATAAAATTTAACTTAAGTCGCTAGCGTCATTGGTTCACCTTTTTTTTAAATTGCTATGGTAAAAAAGCACCCACTCAATTTGTTTGAGAGTCCTTTCTGCATGATTTTTCATTAATATCTGGATAACAAAATTTATTTGAAGTCAATATCTCCATTGGTTCTTGAGCTATGGACGACGAAAAAAAGTTGCAAAGTTGAAATGTCAACATTTTCAATTCGACAAATCGGACCAATCACACTAACTTCCTATGGGAAGTTAATAACATTTGAATTTTCTCAAGAAATGTCTGAAGTTAATGTACGTTGTATAAGTTATTCTTTCTAATTATTTATCCCTAAAAGAAAACTAAACAAAAAATGTTCCCACTATTATAAGCACGGTTTAAAAATAACGGTCTCATTTGAAAATGATTCCAAAAATGTAGGAAAAACCTTAATTTTTCTAATTGCCAATCACAAAAAGTTTATATTCTTATTCTCTTTTTGTATTGTTGTTTTTTTTTTTTTTAATTTTCATCATTCGCAATCAACCAATCAAAAAATTACATTATACAAAATATAAATAATAAATTACATATAACAAAGATGTGTTTTCATTGCCTCCCTCGAACTTTCGCTGGGTTTGTATACATTCTTCTCTATCTTCTGTTTCTTTAATAATCTGGAAATTTATTATTTTATATTGGAATTCTCGCTCATTTTTACCCCCACCCCAATACATTCCACACGCAAAACATGTGGAGGTCGTAAAAAGATGTCAGGTCGAGCGTTCCTCTTCATGATAGTACTATTCAAATTAATATACCTACAAAGATTCCACACTTAATTTTCGTACAGGCAGCGCCCTCATGGTCCGCCTTTAGTAACAAAATTTTGTGTTTCATGATAGTACTATTCAAATTAATATACAAAATTTTCCAGTATCTTTATAAAGGCATCTTTTGAAATTAGAAAACTTTGAACAAAACTATAGTTGTTTTGAATTCTTTTACAACAAGTAACAAAGATTTCTTAAGTAGATATTTATTTTATGTATATAACAAAACATGGGTTGGAAGAGATAGAGGGTCTGATTCAGCTCTTCAAAACCGTATTAATTGTATTTATTTTATGAGTTTTCATTTTTACTTTGTAACAAAACTCAATTACGCTTAATCATATTTACTTCAATTAGTTAACATTTAGAAATTAATGACAGACGATACCTATTTAGCTAACGTGCAAACGCTTGACGTTTGACGATATCACTTTGACGATTATCGTCTTACGAAGTGAGCCTATCGTCTGACGATAATAGTTTTACGGAATGACCCACCTGGTTGTGTACTATATTGTTCACCCTTGTGATGTTTAAAGCAAGTATAACTTTACCATGATCGCAAAAATGTCCCCCCAAACCATTCAGATTCAACTCCCAACTTAGAAATTTGTTTTCAAAAAAAGAAACGTCTTTCTCCTGAATTTTCCATTAAAATAGAAAAAAAAACACAACACAATAATTTTCGGTCGAAGAGTTCTTTATTTCTTTTCCTTTATTGAAAAATATGAAAATAAAAATTGTTTTACATTTAATAAAAAAAAAATTACATAGCCATTATTATATTAAAAAGAGTATTTTTTTAATTAAAAAAAGTACCTAAATAAAATTATCTAAATTTATTTTGGAAGGCAAATTTATGTACCTGAAAAATATCTAAATGAAAAACGAAAAAAAAAGAATTAGTTAAGTACTATTTTTGTATTTAAAAATTGTAAAATTTAGAATAATAAAACAAAAATATTAAGATAAGAAAACTGAATAATAAAATAATCTCTTATTGATGTTATTAATTGTTTTTATTTTTTGTTTACTAATTTTTTATTGAACTCTCTTTTTCTTTTTCTCTCTCTCTTCTCCTCTTTCCCTCTAGCTGTCCATCTCTCCTTGAATCCTTTTTCTTTTTTTTTTTAAATAAAACTCATCATGTATTAGAAATTTTACTAACACATTTTGTTTGTATTTATTTAATACCAATGAATTTAAATGTATATACTTTTTTAAATGTTTATGAATAATTAAATGGATACAGTTCGGAAATTAACTTTTTTTTTGGATTTGTTTGTTTTATTTAATGTGACACCTACCATTTAATCTTATTTAATAAGTGGTTTCTTTTGTTTATTTGTTTATAATAATGTATTTACAAAGTTGTATTTATGAAGAGAAAGTATAGTTTTAAAAGAGATGTTCTATCTAGATCGATTGCAATGATAGAAAATAAAAACATAAGTAAACTTATAAAACATTATTTTGTAGTGCAGTGAATTCGATTTATGTTTGCAGATGTTCAAAAATAATTATTCAAATTTCAAGAAATAGCCGATTGATCGCATAATATATGCAATTCATTTCACATTACGGCCTTATTAACTTATCATCTCTCAAAAGCTATAAATTCTTAACATACCTACCTTTCTATTACGAATAATAAATTTTTAATTTTTCTTTCAAAATTCCATAACAATCAATATTGAGGAGTGCATTGAAAGCAAATACATACATCATACATAATGTATAATTTAAATATCCACACAAAATATCCACCTTACTAAAACATATCTCAAAAATGAATACCTACTATTTTTTTGATATGATTACATAAAATTATAATAAATTTATAAACCAAAATAATATAAACAAATATTTATAAGAAATATGAAATATGAGTACATGAGAAATTTTTTCTGTAGCATTGAAAATATTACAAATTTTTGTTTTAATAATTTTTGAATTAATGCTTTTACTATATGGACTTTAAATGGCCAATTTTTATTCCATTACAGGTTTGGATTAAGCAGGTTAAGATACTTGAGACGGTCTTAAAGGGCGAAGTTGAACAGTCTTCAAAAAAATGTCTTATTTCCATCTTAGGCCTAAAAAGAAAGTCCTACTAAGGACTATTAACTAAGCCCTGAGAATCTCAGCAGCGATGAAGATACAATATATTAACATGTAAAGATACTTATTTAAATCCACTTATAATTGTAGGTCTCTTGTTTCTTTAAGCTCAAATAGAATTGGACGTAAATAAGACTGAAGAAAGTTTCTATTTTTGTTTTTCATTCGAAATTAACAACCTTCAAATTAATTATTTATATGCAGGTACTAAGAAATTGAAAAAGTATACATTTGATGAAAAGCCATTCAGTCTTTTTAAGAGTTCCACCTTTATCGAAAACTTTTTAGAATTTTGAAAACCCGTATCACGAAATCCGTTCGTAATACAAAATTGCATGAGATTTTCCACTGCAAACGTATTTGGAATTTTTTTTTGTTTTGGATTCGTAAGTTTCCGATAACGTTGGAATTCGTGACAGGGTTGATTATTGTCATTACATCTTCCTTATTTCAATTTCCGAATACACATGCGAAGGTTTAGTTTTTCAATACTATGTATTAAGTCTTCCAAAAGCATCTTATTCCTGAAGATATCTTTGCTAGATTCGTCCTTATCGACTCGATTCAGTGAATTCAAATTGAATTTGATTTTTATTTTTGCACAAATTAATTTATGTTAGTGCTATTCAGAAATCAGAAGTAAAAAAAAAGGTTTGAATCTTCTTTTCTACCCTTAACCATCTGCCTCTTATTTCAGTGTTCAGTCACTTAGCCATATACATACGTGTGGTCTCAGATATGACTACGCTCACCTTTAAATGTTTCTAATCTTTCTCTGCTAGATAAAATTTAAAATATTTAAGGATTTCACTTAGTTTTCTGAAATTCTCATTAGTTTTGAGTCTTTTTTTGACTCTTTATGAAGTTTTAAGGGAACCTTGATTTTGATACTTTTATTGTTTTGAAAAATATGTTTTGGAGTTAATTTTTAGTGCTTTAATTTTAACTATTTGCTCAAGTTTTAAAAATACTCCTTTTGAACATGTAATTATATTTTTTAATATATTTCAAAAAGTTGATAAAATGGAATTGTAAAGACAAAATATTCGTTACAAGAGCAAAACTTGTTTTCCAACCGTTTTGCCTTTTTCTGTCGATAAGCATAAATGGCTTAGTGTTTGTTTCAGATTTTTGTAAGACAGGTGAAATCTAACAACTTATGAAGTATTTTCGAATATCATATCAAATAATAAAAAAAATTTAAACTGAATATTGAAGAAAGGGATTAAAGAAGAATTTTATTAAAAAAAAAATTACTTCATAAATTTAGATAGCCCCAAAAGTCCTTATATACAGGTTTTTTGAATTTTAAAAATTAATATCTCAAAAACCTGAAGTGATACATTCATTTTGGAGTCGGCGTTGTCATAGGACAACGCAGCGATGAATTCGAACCAAAATTCTGGTCAGATGCTGACACTACAAATTGCTTGAAAAAAAAATGAGTCATAGTGTACAGGAGGCTGCAAGAGAAAAATCTGTTTTCCGGTTAAAGATATTAATGGATATAAGATCCGTTTTATTCTTGATTCTTTTAATATTTATAAACCCTGTCGCTTTTTTTTTCATTCATGAACTCAACAATATTTTGAAACACTTGAAATAGAAAATTCGTATCGGTTTTAGAGACTGTGGGTAGGTGGTTAAAGGTTTCTTTGAAAACCTCCGGAAATGTTTTTTAGATGAACACATGCATCGTGATTTCTTTTACCTCTATCTAAAGTTTTGAATAGATCTTTTTTTTTTAGTGTCTTGAATTAATTGTTATTTGTTGTTTCTTTAAACAAAATGAAAATGGTTGTTTTTACTGCTGCACAAATTAGAAGAACACTTCAATGAATTTTGTTTATTAGTTTATCATAATTTGAATGACCTCATGTTTATTTATGCATGTATGAAATAAGTTTTAATTATAAAATTATACTAAATACAACTTATTAATTAAGAAAAACAAAATAGTTAAAATAAAAAAAAAAACAAAACCCTTTATAAACTTTAATGATATTATATAAATTTTAATGAATCATGTGTGAATTAATTGATATTTACAAGTTCAATAAAAAAAATCTTTATTATATTCATTTTATATCTAGAATAATTCCAATTTTATACAATTTCCTTTCAAAAATGAAGGAAACTTTTGATATATACTATATATATATATATTTTTTTTATTTTTTCAGTTTTCTTTAATAGTAATCATATACATATATAAATATATATATAATTAATTTTAATTTATAAACTTATGCATTTGATGTTGATGTTTTTGCAACTGAATAAAAAGAATGAAAAAAGAACGAAGAGCTTTTCTGCGAAGCCCTCGATGTTTTTTATTTATTCAATCTGTAAAATATAATATAAAAGTTTATTGATCTCAAATCAATTTTATATTTTTTTGAGTTATTATATTAATTTTTTTGCAATATTATTGAGTGTTATTTTTTTTTATGTTTGTTATGTAAGAAAGTATAAACAAAATTATTAAATATTTATTTCATCTCAAATTATTTTATATACCCAACTGCTTTTGTTTTATTTTTCTTTCTTTTTTTCCATCAGGGTTTATTTTTTGTTTTGATCCTGCCGCTATCGCACTCTATATGTATAATATAGGACAGCATTATAAGCGTTAAATTTAAAAATAATGAAAACAAAACAAAAATAAATGGAAATGTTAATTATTAGTTATTAAATATAATTTTGTATTTACAAGATGGTTTTCAGATGCGGTAGGTGCTGCTAGTTCTTTATTTCGATTCCGGATTAGTTTGAAGTTGTTGATTTTTGTAAAGTTCACTCTTTTTACTACACTGTGAATATAAATAAAATAAAAGAGAGAGAAAGAAAAAAAAAAAAAGAGAATGGGTATTTGAATTTATACAATTTTATGTTTGAAAATCGATGATTTTAAAAAGTGTTTATACCATACATACATAAAATGGCAACGTATGAAAAAAGTAATTTAAAAAACCTAAGAGAAAAGAGTTGGGCGAGTTTTTAAGAAGAATTTTGAAACAAAAAACCATATTAAAGAAATGCAGAAAATTATTTTGGGCTCGTTTCTTTTTTCATGCAAGCTTTTTAAGTCTGGCATACACAAACAAGCCAGCTTTAAATCCAACTCAAATATATCTTGTATGATGCCAACAATTAGTCTGTAAAAAATAAACCTTCTTTGGTCAAAGAATTTTACAATGAATTTTCTATTGGCCAAAAATTAAAGTTAATTAAGTTTCATTTGTTGTTAAGATTTATTCGTCAACGTAAATATAACCAGGCCAACAGAAAATCCCAATTAAATAACCAAGCCTTCAAAATCAAACAAGCGCATAACAAAAAATGTAAAAGGGGCAATATTTTAATTTTCAACTCAATAAACCCTTAATCTTTATTCCCCCACCAAATGAATGAAAAATGTACACTCACTATTTGTTATTAATGTTTCAAAGCTAATACATTTTCAATATTCTTTGTAAGCACGTGGTGAACGTATAATTTGAAGTTAAAATTAAATTTAAAACTTTATTCTACTTTTTTGAATTCAAATTGTTTGATTAAAATATCTTTATAGACAGAGGAAGTTTTAAGAAGTGGCTATACTTAAATCCACTTTTATCACTACTCTTTTAAGTGAGTTTTATTTTGTATTTTATTTCATATTTTAATTTAGTTTTATTTTATACCTATTGTTTTATTTACAATTTGGACATATCGACGTTCAAAAACAGGGGTTCTTATGTCCAACAATTAATACAAATTTCTCAGAAAACTTTAGACGTTCAATTCAAGGTTTTTAATTGCTTGAAAACCGATTTGAATGAATAGAATGTTCAATAGGTTAATCATAGAAAGCTAATGTCGCCTCTCAATCTCATCTATTTTTGTATACCTGGATTTACAGCCTAAATTACAGAATTTTTTTCTCAAGAAAGTATGAATCATACAGTCATTAATTTTGAAAAATAGCTGGAACGAAACAACATTAAAAAAAAAGTGTTGTAGTTATTTCACTTTCAAATTTCGATTAGAAATATTTGAAGGATTGAAAAACCAACAAATTTTGTCGGTTTTTTAAAGACGGGTACCTTTTTCTTTTGTACAATTTATTTGAACATATTATAACAATTCGCTCAAGGGATTCTTGTTACTATTAATTAAAAAAATACGTTTCTTTAGATGGGATTCTTTTTTTCTTCCACTTAATTCTATTAGAAACAAAATACACTATTTAACTGCAAACCATTTCATTACAAAAATGGGCACCTTTCTGTCAGAGTACGAAAATTCAAAATACTTCTACACTGAAAATCGAATTTTTATTTGACAATTAAGAAATTTTTGAACATCATAAAATTTAAAGTTAATCTTGAAAAAGATTCCTCTTCAAGAAAATTGAGTTTAAAAATTCTAATTCAAATGAATAAGAAGCTGCAATCAATTAATTACGAAGAGTTATAAGTCTTGAAACTCTGTTTACTGACCGACTAATTCAACAATTTATGAATATTTGCGTTTTTCAAGTCTGAAGCTGCTTTCGAAATGCTAATTTTTTACGCAAAATAATATGGAAAGTAAACGTGGTAACAAACAGAATTCTAAGAGAAACATTCAATTAAGAGCTATATCCTCATATCCTTTTGTTTGGTATTCAATACTAACTGCCATTCTGACTTTAAAAATTGATAAAGTTCCTATATTCTTGCTTACTGTTTCGTTGCTATGCTACTCTCATATGTATGCTTAAAATGTTTGTAATAAGAAACATAATTCTATTTTGGGATATATGTATGTAGAGAAATATTTGTAGAAAATAGAATGTATCTCTGAATTCAACTATCGATTTCTGAAACGGCAATATGCTGATATTCATAATCTCAGTTAGTTTGGTGAAATTAATTTACTACTACGTATTTCATTACTCATCATAGTTAATTGTTATTATAATTGTATAAGAAACAAAGATTTAGTTATAACTTTAAGCTACGGAGACATACAAATATCATTTCCAATGTTCTCAAATTACCTGGTATTTACCAAATTGTTTTGCTCTGTTTACTTTTATTCATTTAAAAACATGACAGATCAACGATCATCAAAAAATTAAGGTTGAATACTTTTTTCTACTAGGGGAAATCATCTGTTGTTTTCTAAAATTCAAACATTTTTGTTTTTATATAAGAGGTTCAAGTAGTAACGGGACGATATGCCTCTTTAAAAAGAAAAAAGAAAAACACAACATAGTACTGCACAATAAATTGAATATAAATTTTGCAAAATAAAAATCTAGCTTAGTTTCTGGTAATTTTAATGTTTGTGAAATGTTGACTCTTTGTACATAAAGTTTTGAGAAACCTTGAACTTTATGCTCTCAATGTTTCAAAAAATGCGTTTTAGAAATAATTTTGTATGATGATTTCAAATCTGAACTTCGATTTTAGCTACCTGTTCAAACATAAAAAAAACACGTTTCCAACATTTTTTTTTTATTTTGTTTTAATATATGTATATTTAAAAAACTTGATGTGATAGCTTTCTTTACAAAAACAAAAATACTTTTTCGAAGTTTGTTTTTTTCTGTTTAGAACTGTTACCAACTACTGAAAGATTTTTCGAGAAGTTTAGAAGGTAATTAAAATATTAAAGCTCAACTCTGACTTCCCTTTTGATATTCAAAACTTTTAAGCAGGTACTAACTTTGCACAGGTATCTCCTCTTAAATCCTTACCTATTTTCCTAAAGCTACAGTGTGAGCTTTAAACTTTAAATAATTTAAGGGTATTAATAACCCCTTGATTTCCTAAGATAGGGATTACAGTTTTAAAAAATCATTTAAAATTTTATCAAACATAAAATCTATCCTAGTTCATGTATTAACGTAGCCTCAAAACGCTTTATATACGAGTATTTAGTTTGAATTTTAAAAGGTGATATCCCACAAAAAACCTGACATCATAAATTGAGTTTGAAGCCAAAACTCTATAAAACAGTATAATTTGGTTGTTATATACAAACTGTTGTCGCGCAGTGTTATCTTCGCCCGGTAACGGAGTTCCATACTACAACTACAAACCCCTTGATAAGATTAATTCACAAAAAATCTATAACATATTTATAGATAGTTTCATTAGGTTCCGCCAGTTCACATCTAGTGAATTTGTTTCCTGTAATGCAATTACTTTTTTTTTTAAGTTTCCCAAATGCGTATCAGTATTAACTACTAACCTTCATAGGAGGGTTTAAATTGGAGCCCAAGATTCTTTATGTGAATTTGTAAACACTGATTCACGGAATGGTCAACAAAATACAAATTTGTTCCTATTTCAAAAATCAAAAAAATACTTTTTCAAAGGATTTTAATGTCCTGAACTTAAATTTGATATTTTCTCCAATAGGCCAAGTTTTTGAAAATACATATTTTAGAATATAAAAATTCATAATACCACGTTCTTCTTTTACAGTTTGCAATTATATTTTTTATCGTACATTTTGTGTGCTGGTTTCGAATCCGAAATAAATACCATTTCCACATTATTTTTATATTTTTTCGTTCGTTCTCGCAACAAAAATTTTCTTTTAAACAGTTTTTTTTTGTTATTAAATACCGTTTCAAATTGACTTTCAGTCAAATGATTTCTTTAATGGAATTCAAATCATGGCTTTTAACTTTTATTTAAAAAATATAAAACAGCAGTCACTAAAATAATTTAGTCTTTACAGCATTTGGGAATTGGAAGTAAATACAAACTACAAAGATATATTTTCTTGTTATTAAATTTTAAGCTTTCAAAACTCAATTCCAATGTATGAAAAGTAGTCGGATTAATTGATTTCATTTAAAGAAATTCATTGCAAAAAAGAAAAGACTTCAAGTGAATGCAAAGAATGCATGAAGTCTCAATGATTGCAATCAAATGATTGGAGAAAAAATGATTGCAGTCGTTTTAAGTTCAAATGATTGGTGTTGCAAAATTTAAATGAATTCATTGAATGCAACCTGTA
Organism: Eupeodes luniger; assembly: GCA_951509635.1. Classification (NCBI taxonomy): domain Eukaryota; kingdom Metazoa; phylum Arthropoda; class Insecta; order Diptera; family Syrphidae; genus Eupeodes; species Eupeodes luniger. The sequence continues at coordinate 55,876,517 of OX608073.1, forward strand.
TATTGAAATCATAAAAGATTCCATTCCCAAAATATTGCAATCTTTTAAAAGCCTGTGGTAAACCATGGAATGAAAGATAGTAAGCTGTAACTGGTTTGGGGGTTCTAGACATTGAGTTAAAAATCTCAACAATACTTGAGTCTACGTCGGCGTCGTGAGTTATGGACAGTCAATAATCTGGATTATATATGCCTCAATAGCTCCAATGGTATTAATATCTGCTAAAAAAAAACATTTGATTTGTGTCAGTTTTTTCCTAAAAAATGTTTCCATACGCTACTATTTTTCAGAAACAGAGAACAGAAAAACACAGCAAATTTATGAAATTGAATTAGTAGTGAAAAAAATAAATTTCGACGCATAGTATTTTTTTTAATTTGAAATGTATGTAAGCTTTAAACTGCTACACCGATAAGTGTAGCATCTTATCAGCATATTAACCGCATCTATTTTCAAAATCGGAAAAGGTAAGGACATGAAATGGGTCTGCACGCTTACGAATTGCTAAGTAGCTAATGTCCACTTCAACTCCTTATTTCTACAACGACGGAGTGTACAAAATCTAATCTTATAATTACAAAACATGAATTTACGTAGAGCTAGAGATAACATTTTTGCCATTTATCTTCAGAAGTCAATTTTGGAGCACCCATCACCATAACAGAGGCTCTAAATAATGTCCCTACCATTATTGTATTTGATAAAAGACCCGGTTTAGATTGCATACAAAAAAATAAGGCACTTGCGCACTTTCTGCATTCTATCTCTAAAACTGTTGAGGTAAAAGTGTTAACACCATTAACTATATATTTGAAGAAAAGCACGAAAAAGCGGGTTTAACTACCTTTTGAAGTACATAACTTTTCAAAAAAATCTACTATATTTTGAAACATTTTTACAACAATGTTAGAACACCAAAAAAAAGTTTTTTTTTTAATCATTTATATAGACACTCAAAGGGTTATTAGTACCCTTATATGTTTGTATCTCCGCCATCTAACGTTTTTTTTTCTTTCAAATAGTGCTTATTTCGTGAATGGTAACACTTAGCTCATGTCTGATTTGACAGATAATTAATTTTATCCTTCTGCTGAACGAATATGGTTGTGTATACGCTTGAACAACGCTGGGAACGACGATTAAAAAAGATGCCGATTTTGGCAAAAAAATCATCTTTTCACATGAAGCTCATTTTGATCTTGGCGGGTATGTAAGCAAGCAAAATTGTCGCATTTAGGGAACAGAAAACCCGCACGGGCCGTTTTTCTTCGAAAATGAGCAAGGAGTGGCCGTTACAGTCAATGGCGATCGTTATCGGGCCATGTTGAACGAATTTTTGTTCACAAAAGGAGGAGGATATTGGCAACATTTGGTTTCAGCAGGACAGCACTACGTGCAACACAGACGAAGCCACACTCGATGTTTTTATTTCAAAAAAAAAAAAAAAAAGTTATTTGGCGGACCCTTAATTTAAACAGGATATACCAGTGTACATTAGGTTTAAAGTTCTAAATAACAAAATGGGAGGAAAAAACATAGTTGGCCAAAGCATTCCACATTCTCGATATGCGGTTTAACAAAGAATCTCTATACATGACCTCTGAACTTGAGCTCAAGGGTAAAAGAATCCGTTTAAAATTAGAAAACAAATATATTATATTAAGCTTTTTGAAGCTATGTTAATTCGTAAAATAATGTCTATTAAAAAAAATGTAATGGTTCCGCAAATTTATAAACATTGTCTTCGAAATTAAAAATAATTTCAGAAAAATGCGCAAAAGTCCTTCTAAAGGTTTTTTTATTTTCATGTACTGATGATTATGATGATTATGATCTTCGTTACCTCTCTTAAATACAGACATCTTTTTAAAGATGTATGTATGTTTATTTAACAAATCTGTCTTAATAGAAATTCTTAGGAGAAATTTCAAATTTTATGTACATAAGTGTCAGTGGGTGTGTGTGTTTTTTTGTAATTCCTTATTGTGCACAATATTTAGAAAAGTTTAAATAATTTTAATATCTAATAGCAGAGTTACCTACGCTTGTTTGATTTGATCACTTGATACAAATTTTGAAGAGCCGCGTTCTTTCCCGCTAAATGAAAAGTTCAGATCACAAATAAATAATTAAAAAAATAAGAAGAACAACAAACTAAAAACGTCAATCTTTCTTACCAACACCTTTTGTTTTCTTGCTTTCTTACAAATCAATTTAGATTCTTTAGACTACCTAATCATGTAACTTTTTTAAGCCTAAAAGAAGGAATTCAGTTTTCAGAAGAGTAAGAAGAAAAAATAAAGAAGAATTTTATATTTTTTTTGGTTTCTCGATTTATTTGCAAAATAAATGTTTTATTTTATTCTTTTTTTTATTGTTTCATTTCTTTTTTTTTTAATTCTTTTTTTTTTGTTTTTTTTTTTTTTTTTTTATTTATTTTTGCATTTATTTTTATTTTTGTTTTTGTTTTTTTTTAAGTCAAAAATTATACTAAATAAAATTTGTTTATACACGAAAAAGGGGTTAAAAAAAATAAAGAGAATAAAAAAATGTATAATGTTAAATTATATTAAATAGAAAACTTACAAGTAATTGTCGTCATAATGGGTCCCCCTTCATTACTCTTACTTGCGGCAGGAGTATTTGCAGCAACTGTAGTAAAAGTAGCAGAATTGGCAGCGGTGGCAGCAGTTTTGTTGTTGTTATTATTTTTGTTAATGTTATTATTATTTATGGATGATAAAGATCTTTTGAATTTATGATGTCACGAGCAAGCAACTTCAGTCGTCGTTGTTGCTGGATTATTTGTTTTTGAAACAGCTTTGGAGCCTGCACCAGCTGCTGCGGTTGTTGTTGTTGTACTGGTAACATTTGCAGTTGCCGTCGACGATAAATCATCGAGTATACTCTGCGGACTTTCATCGCTGCCATTTTTAAGTGGTGTTGTGGATTTTCCTGGAAATTGTGGTGGCGATTGTGTTGTTGAAGTCGGTGTTGATGGAGTCATTGCTGAGTCACTGTTGCCTGACGAAGCATTTGAATTTTCTTCATTTTGCTAAGACAGAGGAAAAGAATTAAATGTAAAGTGTTAGTTAACTATTTTTATGTTAAATAAATTTAAAAAGACAAACAAAAAACATTTATTTTGTATGACTTACTGATTCACTATTTCTACTGCGTTTCGAGACACCTCCACCACTACCACCACCGCCAATACTATTTTGCGATGGCTGTTTCTCCAACTCGGAGGACAGACGTTTTCTTGTAGCTAAAATCGAATTATTAAAAGTATTATGACTCTCCATGGAGCGTCGTTCCCGTTTCAGATACTCCCCATCTAAATATAAACTAAGTGATTTACGTTTAACATGACGAGCTTCAATTGTCATGCCTTCTCTAAGCATTTTTATATTCACCTATTTAAATAAATAAAAAAAAAAAAGAAAAATATATTAATACACATTGTTCTAAAAAAAATAATGATGATTCTTAAAACTTACCCCATGTGATATAACATGTTCTGTAAAGTTTTGAATATTTTCTGTTAAATTAACATTCAAATTTTCGGTGCGTTCAAATTCCAAACCAATGAACCACATCGAACAGAATGATGCATCCGAAACAGGATGTTTTTCTTGTGACCCAGGCTGAGTGGTGCTGTTGCCTCCACTATTCTGACATTTCGTATCGCCTTTCCTATATTCAAAACATTTTGGATTAACATGTGCTAGAGAAATATGTTGATTACGCTCTAGATTTCCAATTAGAAGACGAATCTTCGATTCAACTAGACCACACCATTCTAGATGATCTTCAGCGGTTTTTGAATTAACAAGTAGAACTATGAAATGACGATAACTGTATGGAAAGAGAAAAAAAGATGATATTAGGATATTAGGAAAAGAAATATTTTTTTAAATTGGTATAAAAATATGATTAAAATAAAAACAAAAATTGTCTCACGTATAGAAGAAACTTGGAGCCTCAAATAGCCTTTCCCATTTGGCTCTGCCAAGCATTATTTCATCTGTTGTGGACATGCCACGATTAAATTCATTTAGAATAACTTTTTTAGTCGATTCCGACACATTAAATGTTGAATTTTGTTGGGGATATGCGGGTGTTATGATTGGCATCAGATGATAGCGATCAGCTGCATTAACCCGTGGATCCCATACCTAAAAGAAAAGAAATCAAACAAAAAAAAACAATAATTAGTTAATTAGTTATGAATGTTACAAATAAAATTGATGATAAGAGAAAAAGACAATTTATATATGTACTTGGAATTTAATTTCTCATCTGTATTTTTCGTTCCTGCTTATCTTCCTTTCAATTTTAACTACTAAAAGAACTAATATAAAGGTTTGCAACAGTGACAATGGTTACAACAGTTCGCGATGATGACTCAGTTAATATCGAAAGCGGATTTTGAAAACAACAACAGAAAACACTTTAGCGACTAGGCATAACCTATGGCACCGTGCTTTTCCAATGATTGATTATCAATGACGATCAAAAAGTTGCTAGTGATTCCGGAGACGCTACCTCGAAGCAGAAATAAATTAAGCTCATTAGACTCCAGTGGGCTGGACACCTAGCTCGTATAAGAGAAGAGGAACCAAACCGGAAAGTCCTTTGTCTACACTAATATTATAAAGAGGAAAGATTTGTAAACTCAAAAAGTACTGGACCGATTTTAATAATTCATTCATTAGAAAGCTACATTATCACTGAGTAACATAGGCTATAATATTTAGTACTAGATTACTATGGAAATCTTAAGAAATTTCTAATAAAACCAACCAGGCCGCTAGTAGTACATATTTTGGTAGACAACAGCGTGGTAGACCATGCTTAAGCGATCGGGATAAAAGAAGACTTCAATTCAGGACTTTATCCCGGCTTTTGAGCCGATGATAATGATAATGATGAAGTCGATAATAACTAATTTTTGTTGGGTTCAAGGATCTGCAATATAATATTTCTTAGCAGCAAATCCGCCAATTTTACAGGATACTTTATAGATTGTTGACTATAGGACATTTGCTTCTCACTCTGCTTGCATTGGCTTGCATAAGCGTGTCGCTTTTTAAAGCTCTGACAGGGGTTTGTGTTTTAAAGTTCATTAACAAAATCCACTGAATAAGTTCTTTACTTGTTGAGATGTAGATAACAAGCGCACGATTCTATTGACCGTATCCCATGCCCATCAGCAGTGGGATGCAACGGTCATGTTTAGTGTACAACTTTTTGCAAAGAATTGCAACGACAATTCTTTAAAGAATGTCAATTGCTTCCTCAATTTTTTAGAAGCAGTGTAATTAGGGTACATCAGACATCATTGATTTGGAAAAGGCTCGTCCATAGAGCACATACTGGCTCCATACACTGCCGGATAATAGAATAGGTGTGCGACTTTTGTTAAAAGGAAAAGAGCTTTTTTTTCTTGAATAAAACTTCGAAAGAGGTTTTTTAATTGTGAAACCTTATATCAATTATTAAGAAAGAAGCAGACTCATGCCCTATCAAAGGACACTTTGAAATGCAATATTAAAAAAGAGTGTTTCCCATCTTCTACAAAGTTAGTTATTCTTTAGTATTTAAAAGATCAGTGCGTGAAATTTCAAAAGGAATAATGGGACGAGCAAAATGCATTTATTCGGACAAAATCAAGATAAACGCTGAAGGACGACCAAAAGTAACGCCTTCTTCAGCTGAAAGGAGACTAGTTGCCCAACTGAAGTCTCTAACTCTTGCCAGTCAGGTCCTCAAATAAGAACTGCGTTTGGAACAACAACGAGCACGACAATCTTAACGATCGAAGCATCCACTTAACCAGCAACGAAAAGGAAAACTGGCTTGAATTCTGCAGGCACCACATGACATGGAAAAAGAAGTGTCAGTTTGCCAGTCAGCTCCTAAAATAAGGACTGCATTTGGCACAACAACAAGCACGACAATCTTAACGATCGAAGCATCCACTTAACCAGCAACGGAAAGGAAAACTGGCTTGAATTCTGCAGGCACCACATGACATGGAAAAAGAAGTGGTAGCTTGTCGTTTTCACAAATAAAAACAAATGGTTTTAATTTGTATTATGATGATATGAGAAAAGACAGCTTAGTTTTGCAGCCTGACTGATCATAGCCGTAAAGGTGCTGTTATGGTTTGGAATGCAATATTGTATTTCGGAACGATCGGAATTAGATTGTACATCATTATTGACGGCCAATGCATGCAAGAACATTTTGAAAGGGTTTTTTTCCAAAATTCAATTAAATGTTTGAACCCATTAAGTAGACTTTTCCAACAGAAGTCGTTTAAGCCTGAATAAATGAACAAAACAATCGATTGTGTGAATGGACCTTAATATTATTGAGAACGTTTGAGGAACGTTGAAGGAAGGAAGGTCCATGTAAAGTCTGCAATCCTGTGGAATAATTTAAAGGTAATAAATCACTTGTAACAAGCCTGAAAAAAAATGTCTTTGAATTCTGAGGTGAGACTGGAGATAGCTAGCTAGGGACCGATTTGGCTGGAGACGCATGTTGGCCCTGGACTGTAGCGCAACATTAAATCAGTTAGTTTAGTTTTAAATTGTTTGTAATTTTGCCAATTCATACAGGTAATTTATTTGAATGCATTGAAGAAAACATTGGAAATTTACAATAAAAATTATTTTCGATTTGACTTTTTCCTATTAAAATGTAAGGAAATATACATGCTATGAAAAAAGGTCCTGTTTATTGTAAATGGCTTGAAAATATTCCATTGACCGGCAGTGTAAATCTATATATCTCCATTTTTACCTTCTTGGATCAAGAAAAACTTGATATAGATAATTGATATACGCATTCTCTCGTATAGACAAGCTGCCTTCAAATCACGACTATCTCCAAAAAATTAAGAGCTATAAACTGCCTTTCATCTATTACCGAGATGACCAACAGTTTAACCTCTGTGACATTCTTTGCCATAGAAACTCCAGACAGTTGCAAGGCTATCAAACTGTTGAAAAACTAATCCACCTGCGTACAAGAAAAAAGATCTTCGAAAATATTTTATCTTTTAGCGATATAACAAATTCAAAAAGAAAATACTCTCCGAAGTATCTTAAGAAGCGAGTACGGAGGATCTTCAACATTCATATGGAATTTATCAAAATCGACCAGACATTCGCCGAAGTTGTTGGACTTAAAATCTTATAAAACCTATTATTAGCTATCTAGAAACTGAGAATATCAGATGATGTTCTTTAAGTAACACAAACAAAAGGTCTGCCTGAGACTATCACTTTGTATGAAATACATACCTTCCAAAAAAATAATCTGGAAGATATGGTAAAGAGCTTAATTATGTTCTATTTGAATTTTATAGGTTAAACAAATAAAAATATACAATTCATATTAACTTTTACTATACTTACAGAAAATCGTAAATTTTTATTTTCTGGATGCTTTAGAAGCACTGGATTTGGCCACTTCCATCTGGAGAAGACCAAAAAGAACTTATGAACTAAAGTTGCGGCAACGGCATTCGGATATAGCTGACAGGTGCGTGCAACAAGCATAGCCCATGTCACACCACCAAAGTATCCAAGCGAATTTGAATAAATTCCATGTTCTATTAAAAAAAAACAACAATTATTAAATTTGATTTAATTATAAATTTTAAAAAAAAAAACTTACTTTTAGCCCACAATTTAATAGATCTCAATGCTAAACGAAAATTTTCAATATTCGGCACAAGACTTAATATCTCATCTGTAACGCGACAACCATTCAAACTTCTCACCGATCTCGGATCAAGATTTTTTAATAAATTATCATCTCGCAAATCGAAATCATCGGGTATCTCTTTTAATGATAATCTCGCAAAAAGCAAATCAATTTCAATTCCATCGAAATTCATCTTTATGACCGGCACAAAGGCCTCTTCGACGGCTCGACATTCCGTAACTTCGGGTTGCTTCTTGAGCAACTCGAAAAAGGACGTAAAATAATCAGTGCGTTCAATATTTCGTGGTGCCACACACAGTGCATCAATATCGGCTCCCTTGTGATGCACACCCAAACGATACGATCCAAATGTATAGATTTTACCTCCTAGTTTTTCTGCGGCTGCTTCTGGCATATTTTTGGCAATCGACACATCTTTCACCCATTGCTTAACTAGAGTATTTAGTTTTGCCAAAATTTCCATACGATGATTGAGTTCATCTTGTGATTCGAATACTTTGTACGGCTCCAGTGTTTGTCGGAGTTCGTCTGTTTTGATGATGTCCTCGGGACGAGGATCGGCTAAGCTAATGGCCGATGTCATTCCTAGTGTCTTAGGGGCGGTTTGCAATTTATTGCCACCGCCAGATGAAGCACCACTGCTGCTGCCTGATTGCGAACCGGCTGAAAACGATTTGATACCATTTTGTTGGGTTGTTTGTAGTTTGGCATCGGCATTCCACATTTTTAATTTTTTTGTGTGTTATTTGCTTCTATTCTGTTGTAGTTGAATTTCTTCTTTTGTCTGAAATTTAAAGAAAAAACTATTTTTAACCCTAATAAACAAACTGACTGCTAAACTCTAAAAATGTTTAATTTAACTTCATAGAAATAAATTAAAATACATATAAAAGATGTTTATTGGTACTTCCGATAAGAAAGTATTGTATAAGTAGGCCAAGATGTAAATCGTTTCTTCATGTTATGTGTGATCCAAATTCCAACCTTAAGTGACTAAATGTATATTAAGATATAAATTGTAAACGAATGACTGGGTTACGAGATTATGTTTGCTCACTTTTAAATCCATCCCTGACAACAGTACTCGCACACAGGAATGGTTGCGAGTTGTAAGTCACTAGGCCCTAGTTCTCAACGCACTGTTGCGCCAAACAATTTAATTTAATTTTTTTAAATCATAACCTTGCTTTTGTTATAAAAATGAAAATATTTACATATCTTGTGAAGGCAGTGGATCTTATGTTTGTGTTATAGGAGACTATCAGACCAGAAAAACAGTGCAGTGTTTTTCCTGTTTTGAATATTTTTATTTTATTAAAAAATTAGAAGAAAATGGCAAAATGGAAAGAGAGTGGGCTAAATTCAGTCTAGGTGGAAGTGGCTGTCCGTGATGGAGTAGGACACACTTAGATCAGTTGTTGGCCCATTGTGATATCACATGAATCTCCAATTGGAGTTCCTTACGAAATGTGAAAGGCTAATTATGCCGGTGTGTTTAAGATCGTTATAGAAGAATTCTCCTAGGTAGGTGTTACGTTTTTGATCTAGAGCAAGGCATTTTTCTTCTTCTTTCTCGTCTACACAGATTCTGCAAGTCATTTGAGAATACACCTAGCCGCATTGCGTGCTTTCCTATCAGGCAGTGTCTGGTAATAACACCGATTATCAAGCTTATATGCATTTTTCCTAGAGATATCAGGCACCTTAAGCGATTTATATTAAGAGTAGCCTGACAGGTGTTGATGTTATTCACCTTGATTTTGTTTGTGAAATAAGAACAGGGTTGTCGTTTGAGTTGGAGAAAAAACAAATTTTTTTTACAGAAAAAGCTTATGCGTCATTCTATGATTCGACATTCGATTCAAGGAAAATGTTAGAGAAGTCACTTGTGGTTTAGTATTATGAAATATAAATATAATACATAAAAAAGGAGACCCTTTAAATTGCGCCAACTACAGAGGGATCAGTCTCCTTAACATTGCATATAAGATCCTTTCTGCCGTATTATGTGAACGTCTGAAGCCGTTCGTCAACAACCTGATAAGTCCTTATCAGTGTGGCTTCAGACCAGGAAAGTCCACTATCGACCAAATATTCACACTACGGCAGATCTTGGAAAAAACCCAGGAGCTTCAAATCGATACCCACCATCTCTTTATCGATTTTAAAGCCGCGTATGACAGCATCCATAGGGAAGAGCTCTACAGAGCAATGTCTAGTTTTGGCATCCCTGCCAAACTTATCCGTTTGTGCAGAATGACGATGGAGAATGCACGCTGCTCCATCAAGGTCGGAAAAGATCTCACCGATGCATTTGATGTCAAAAAAAGTTTTAGACAAGGCGATGCACTGTCATGCGACTTCTTCAACATCGTTCTGGAAAGAATTGTGCAAAACTCAACCGTCAACACTAGAGGCACAATCTTCCAAAGGTCCATCCAATTACTCGGATACGCAGATGATATTGACATAATTGGAAGATCAAAGCGTGATGTCAGTGGAGCGTTTTTGAGCATTGCGACGGAAGCGAAGAAGATGGGTTTAGTGGTCAATGAGGGCAAGACCAAGTATATGCTGTCATCAAAAAAGGACATTGAACAACGACGTCTTGGACAAAACGTCACCATGGACAGCTATAACTTCGAGGTAGTTAAGGACTTTGTCTACCTAGGCACCGCTATAAACACAGACAACGACACCAGCGCTGAAATCAAACGAAGAATAACTCTTGCAAATCGCTGCTTCTTTGGACTTAAAAGGCAATTGAGAAGTAAAGTCCTCTCTCGAGCATCTAAAATCACCATCTATGAGACACTCATCATCCCGGTTCTCATTTATGGCGCTGAGGCCTGGACCCTGTCAAAGAAAGATGAGAACGTCTTAGGATGCTTCGAGAGGAAAATTCTTCGGGTGATTTTTGGTCCCGTGCGTATAGATGGAGAATGGAGGAGAAGATATAACGACGAACTGTACGGGCTGTACAGCGACACTGACCTAGTTAGCAGAATAAAAGTGCAACGGCTTAGATGGCTGGGTCATGTAGAGCGAATGGACATCAACACTCCAGCCCGGAAGGTCTTCGAATCCAATCCCGAGTGACGGCGCAGTAGAGGAAGACCGCGACTCAGGTGGCGCACTCAGGTGGGTGAGGACCTCTACCAACTCGGCGTGCGAAACTGGAGACAGCTAGCTAGGGACCGAGCTGGCTGGAGACGCATGTTGGTTGAGGCCCAGGTCCGCCCCGGACTGTAGCGCCACCTTAAGTAAGTAAGTAAGTAAACAACAACTTCCAAATTGATCAACATCTCAATTCAAGATGTTTATGACATTTTTATTGAAATAAGTTACAAGATTCTCAAATAGTTAAAGTCATATTCGGATAATTTTATTGGGGCCTAAATCTAAAGTTCTATTAAATGGATTGTTCTATTAAAACAACGGTAAAACGATACAACCTTGGAAACGAAAGTTGGTTTTGAAGTGAAATAGAGAAATAGGTGTTCTCTAGGCGTTCCACTCTTCTTCTCATATATTTACAATGTATATAGTTTTACTGAAAATTCAACAATTGCCCCGTTTTTCAATTGTTTTAATAAAACGACAAACTTTATTAGGGTGATAAACTATCGGAAAAAAAGTGACATTACGGAGCAAATTTTTGATTAAAAAAAACAACAAAATTATAGCAAATTATTTTCTTTTAAATATAATTTTTAAAACATCCAATTAAGACCTTTGTCGAACAAGTCAAACAAAATTATAAATTCATCCTTTCTTTATCGTTTTTTTTTTTTTAGTTAAAAAGTTAAAAAGTTCGAAGAGTTAAAATATCTAAAAAGTATTTTATCCGACAATATTCTGATAGTGATCTAACTCATTCACAATTTAAGACTCCTGTCATATTGTTTTACGATCGGAGTGGAGTTTTTTTCAAATTCAATGTCAACATTTAAAGCCTGGTTTGTAAATCGAGGAAATTTTAGATTTTTATGAATAGCAAACGGTCTGTTGGAAGACCTAGATCACTCACTTTTCAGCAAAAGTTATACAACTTTTATGGGATCTACATTGATCTAAGTGTGGCGATAACTATATCCAACGCCAGCTCATTTTCCTAACCTAAGACCCAGATCAAAATACAAAAACAAATTCACAGAAGAAAACTTGAAACAGTCTAACTGTATACTTAGTGCCATGGAGATGATTTTTTGAATCATTATTGCTGCTGGCTGGAATAAAACAACATAATAATGTTGAATATTATTTTTATTTAATTTGTATTTTATTTTCGATCAGCCTTTTTGAATATTTACATAGTAATTCTAATTGCAAGAATTCCCTATCAATGTACCTTGTGAAATTATGGTAAATTAGGTACATTCTGTGGGCAGATCATCATGTTCGCACAAAGAAGAGAAAACCTTTCTTGACTTAACTCGGCCCAACCAAGAAATGAAATGTTATTTATTTTGATATCATATTAATATTTAAAAAAAATAATTCAAGAATGTTTTTTATTTGTTTGATTTCTTACTTTATAAGTCATAAAATAATTGTTGTAATAGGCAAACTTGGGTAAACTATTATAAGGTCCGTTCGCGTACTTTCTGCACTAAAATTCGTAAAAAGAAATATTTTAAAGAGTGGGGGTAAAATTCTCTCACAAAAAAAAAAACTACAAAAAAGTAAGCGAACGGGAAAACAACAAATTTTTCACACAGTATTACTGTCTTGTTGCTGTTCTTTGAAAATTTGTTTTTAAATTTTATAACTGACAGCAAAAGCGAATTTCTATCAAATTTGAAATTTTCACAAATCAGCCCAAAGAAATTTCTTGGGCTAAAATTCGTAGGCTGGGGAAATATTTTACTCTCTCAGGAGCGCTCTCTTATACGAAAAACTACGAAATTTTTGAGTACGCGAACAGGATTTGGTTAAATTTCGTATTTTTTAGTAAAATTTGACTATTTTAGGAGGGTACGCGAACAGACCTATAATTATATTGTACTTTTCGACACTTCACCTTCCAAGTTTGTTTGCTTTCTTATTTTCATAATATGATTTTTTTGATACCGAACAAAAGGTTGATTCAACAAGAATGTAACACCGCATTTCGAAAGAATTTTAGTGTTAATTGTTAATGAGTCAGGTTCTTCAAGGTTTTATGTATGAAACATACTTTCTAAATTTTTATCAGACAAAAACTAATTTTTCTTGAAGGTAAACTTAATTGAAAGTCGAGTTTTTGTTTGTTTGTTTAGTTTTTAAATGTTATTTGTTTCGTGATAAAAGAAGAGGAAGTAAGAAGATAATGCAAACATTCCGGAATTGAAAAGTTGAATTTTAGAATACTTAAACAAGAATATATTTAAAAAAGAAATCAAAACATGATAGTTCCCAAGATAGCTTAAAGAAGAAAACAAGAACATAAAACCTTCCTTTTTACATGTTGTTAAAATACCTTGCAGTCGATTTCGATCAATTGCAAAAATATATATACATACTTCAAAAATATTCTTAAGAAAATAGATTGAAAGATTAACCATTGTTATAAACCAAGACGTTCGATTGCATCATAATATTTTTGAGAAAAAAGGTGATGCTAAGAACATATCATTTTTGTTAACACTTAATGCCATACTCTTATAATTCAACCGACTTTAATAAATAATTAAATAAATCAGGTGGCTCAAAAGCTTGGAGAGAACCAGAGCATAGTGACTTACAACTCTTAAACATTCCTGAAAGAGAGAAGGCACTTTTCATTAAAAAAAAAAGAACTTTTTAATTATAAGCAAAACTCGCAAGAGGTAGTACCCGAGAACAAACTTTAGGTGGCAAAGGCAGGGATTGACCCCAAGACCTCTGAATTTAAAACGATTAAAAAAGATCAAGAGGACACAAGCATCCACAGGTTTTTCTCAAAACCAACCTCTGTCTATCAACTCCTACTCTCACCTCCCCGTGGTGAACATCGGGTGCCTAGTACCTCAACTGAAGATTGGGTTCCAACCCCAGTGGAAAGTTGTTGGGGGCAGCAAACGAGAGAGGGGGAAAGTTGTGCGTCCACTAAGGCACCTCTCCTTATCCAGACGGCAGCGGAGGAATTCTCGAGATGGAATCAACGGTGGCGTCTACAGTTCCAGTAAGGCTGAACTACTTAGTGAACACCTTATAGGGCTTCTACGACTTATTCGGAGCACAGGCCTATAAGGAGCGGTTTATCCGGCTCCCCGTCCTTGGAGTTATACTAAGGATCTGGCCCTCCAGGTTGGGGGTTGTGCCGTCGGGGTAACTTTCCGACCACGTAAAAATCTCATAGTTGCGAAGCACCAACAAGCCTCGGATACGGACGGATTTACTTAAGTAAGTAAGTAAAAACGATCGTACCCATTTTCGTTGGCAAGAAGAAGGCTACTCACTCAAAATAATTTAATCGATTTTATTTAACAGCGAAGGCAGAATTGAAAGATTAAACTCCTAGTAACTACTTTTTTTTTATCGGAATCAAATTACAGAACTGTAAGTATTTCAAAATTATGTTAGTTTCATCATCAGCGCAAAGAACGTAATAAATAACTCTTAGGATTCTCATTTTGGTGTAGACTATAGACTTTATTTTCATGCTCATTTATCGTGATATGATAGCTAAAGCATAGGAGTAGTTGAGGGAATATGTAAATAAGTAAGTGAAAATGACAAAGATATTAACATAAGATCGGCATAAATTAGCTAAAGCAGTAAATACTGACTACTGACGAACCAGCAAGTAAGGAAACGTCCTTAACATGGTATTGAAAAGAAAAATGACAATACATTTTGAGCTTACGTGTTTGTTATGTATTTGCAGCAACAAGGACATTCAAAATTGCATAGTCCAACAAAATTAATAGAAAAATAAAAATTCAAAAAGAAATAAGAAATAAGAATTTTTGCTTTCACTACAGTAAAAGCCAAGAATTTTTAGAGCTTCACAGTTAAACAAAAAAAAAAGTAAATTTATAACATCTGGAAAAACGTGTATGTCATGTCGATTGAGAGGTTATTCAACCCTTCAACTTAAAATTGTTTATATTTGGTATAAGCTAAGAATATAAACATATGGCTTATCAAGCTTTGTTGTCTAACGTGAAATGGTTAGCATTTTTATTGAAATACTCAAAACAGTAGGAATATTTAAAGAGAATATATTTTTTGTATTTTTGTACTTGTCTTCCAAGAAAAATAAAAAAGGCACAGGAGACATACTTAACCTACACGAAGGAATAAGTTTTCTGTAACATATTGTAAATGTTTTGTAATCAATGAATAAAGAAAAAAAATGTTGTCGCTCCCCCAACTCTGAAATTTTTGGAATTACCAATAAAGGGCCACAAAAACCGGAAACAAGATTCCCAGAACCAAAACAAAAATAAAAATTAACTTTCTTAATAGAATCCATAAAAATTCATAATTTATTCAAACGGAAAAGTGGGAGACATACAAAAAGAAGAAACAAAGAACACTTCCCAGAATTCTTCAAAAACTCAAAAAGAATATTAAGAGACTACTGAGTCATTGAAAGATCTTCATAAATGACCAAGGAAGGATTCACATAAATTGTTCAGAAAAATAGTAAATCCAATCAATAAATAAATCTTAGCTAAGAAAAAATAATTAACTTGTTTATTGTTGTTTGTCATGATGACTGTATTGGCCGAAGATACAGATCCCCTTCCCCCTCCCCCTCCTCTTGTTCGCGCGATCGAGATCAATAACATTTCTAATATCAACTACGTAGCTATGATGAGAAAGCGTCAGCGCTCGCCAAACCAAAGATTGTTATGATAACAAAACAATTTCACTGATAACATCCGAATCAAAGGCGAGTAAACCAAAAAGAAACAACTGAGTCTCATCTAATGTTCGGCTCAATCATTTTATGAATTTTATTTTAAAGGAAGAAAAAACTTTCGCGCAACAAGACAAAGAAATGGGGGTGACTCTGCAAAAACAAACAGAAATTAGTTGTGTTGAGATTTTGGTCCAAGTTGCAACAAAACAAGAAACTGAACTAAAAAGCTACAAATTAGAAAGGGGAGGATGTGGAAAGGGCGGGCGAGACAAATGTTAATCATAATATGTAGAATAAATCAACGTTTTGCTTTCATTTATAGGTATAAAATATTGTGTTTTTGCTTTTGGAACACGCTGCACATCTCCTCTCCACCAGAACAGAACACAGTATACACAACCTCCACGCACTTCTCTGCTGCTGCTGCTGCTGCTGCTCATAGCTTCTACCCACGAAAGATACAAAAAAGAAATTCCAAGAATACACTTTTTCCACCACCGACGACAAACAAGAATTACTATAGACGACTGTTTTTATTTTTACTTGGAGGAGTCTCAAAACTCTCAGACTTTAGAACTCAGACTCAAAAACGCACATGAAAGTCGTCTCATCATTGCATGAAAATTTAACTTGCATAAAACTATGAGTATTATTTTAACAAACCTTGAGATTGAGATATTCGTCTTGGCTTTTGGTGATGGTCCGTTTGATGACAGCAATTATTAGCACAGCAGCAGGAAACTTTGGAAATATACTTTTGAAAAATTTTCACAATTTTCAAAGAAAATTTCGTTCGTCGTTTTTCGTTGTGGGTCGATGGAACTTTTTTTTCTGCTTCTTCTTCTTCTTGTGTTGCTCTTCTTTTATTTTGTCTTCTTTGAATGAAGTATTTTTCCTTTCCTTGTGGTTTACGGATGCTTTTTGTGGAATTGCATTTGAGATTTTTGGAATTTTATATCATTTTGTTTTGTATTTTATTGAGAAATTAAACTGTGAACGATTTGTAAAGTTTTATCGTGTTAATTTAGTGATTTTTTAGTGGAAAAAACGAATCGAAATTTGCGAGAAGAAAAAAATAACACACAAAAGCGCTTGACGTTAACTCCGCTTTGCAAGATGGCTGCGGTTGAAAAATGATGTATCGTTTTCGTTATGGTTCGGTTTTATGGATTTTTGACGGGTAGAGAATTGCCAGGTAGACTGGTTTTTGGGTATTTTATGGCAACTTAAAAACTAATTAGTGGTGAATTTCAGGTAGGTGTAATGATTTTCTAGGAAGTTATTTGGACTGGCATTTGAGTAATGTACGGATTAATGATATAAAATAGAATATTGAGTTCTAACTATATATTAATTAGGTAATTAGATTATTTTTCATATTTAATTGAAATTATTGGGGTGACTTTACATTACCAAAGCATGCGTGCATTTTTTTAGGCCACTCTCTCACTTGTCAGTTAAGCGTCTGCAAAAAAAAAATGCCAGACACAATTTAATATTTTTAACAATTTATTACGAAACTCTTTTTTTAGCTTTTAACAGCAACGCATTCATTTGCAACAGACTTTGGAATCAGAATAACGGATTAAAAGAAAAAAATAATAATGTACAAAAGATAAAGACACGATTAGAGTTAAATAAATAGATAGTTAAAAGAAGATAAAATACTTTTTGTTAGAACAATTCCAAGTTAGGGGCGCTGTCGTCGGTACAATATCACCACACCAACTTCACGTTGGTGTCATCTATTCCTGAACGCTGCTAGCCCATCTGTAGGTTCAGCGGAAATATGGAGAAACTTTTGAACTAGAATTTTTGTATTTTATTTATTTTGTCAAACTTTATAACCAAAAAGCTTTTTGCAGCAAAGTAACAACAGATGGCGTTTGAAAATGAGATATAATTTTTTCCGGCAAATCTACAAGAGAGCAGGCATAGCTTTAGGAGGTAGAATCTTTGTATATAAAACCTAAAGTATTATTATCGTGGGTTTTTATGGGGTGGCACCTTGTGGCTACGGCGATTATAGCTAACTTTTGTTTACAAAACTTCTAACGCCATCTCGAGGCTACTGTGAAAGTAAAACAAAACAGCTCCTTGATAATACTACATAAAGATTTCATACACAAAGGTGGAATCACTTTTAAGAGGGGTTTGTAAAAAGGACAAATATCCTAGGAGTCCATATCTAGTATGTCAATGAACTCAAACGTTGACGGACATTGAAGAAGTTGCTGAAGACTCTTGGGTGAGGGTCAATCCAGACAAGTTTTTGAAGTTACCGAACTCCGAAAAAAATTTCAAATTTGAAACAAGAGAATTGGAAATTTTGGAATACTAGCAAAGAATAGCACATTTTGACCGTGAACGCGTTCTCAATGAATTGCAGAGGTCTAAAAATCAGCCTGAAATTTCACAAAGCGCGAATAGAATCGTTAAGAGAACTCATCTATTATCCCTACTACAGCTACCTACTGCTATAAGCAAAAATATATTTTTAACTGAATAATTTGATTTTTTGCAAAAAAAACTTTAAATACTACATAAATATTTATTTTTTCTTGAAGACCATCGTTTTTCTAATAAAATTTGGTTTTTTTGACACAACCTCATTTTGCTTTTTAATAACAGATGACACGTAATTCGCTATTGCTTTGAATGTTTATAATTTGTATTCCAAAGTTTTGTCAATTTAAATTTTGTATATGAACTTGGCAAGGTTGTAGAGTATCACAGAAATTCATAGTAATTGAACAGACCTTTTATCGAAGTGTATATTCACCTTAGAGAAAACCATTACTCACCACAAATTATATAGTCAGTAAAATTATTTTTCGAATGATTAAAAAAATAAACACTACGTAGTTTTCTGCAAAGTTTTTGTTTCTATATCAAGTTATGAGCACAATTTTTTTAAATATATTTTACTACTTTAACAAGTAAATCAAACTATGGTGAGAAAATTGTATAGTCACCATGATTTTTTCTTAACCCAACTAATGGCTGTATTCAGTGATACATCTATTAAAATTGATCAGGGTGGCTCACATTTTCAAATATGTGCGAAAATGTGAACATTTAACCGACTCTGATGGATATCAAAATATAAGCGCATGATCAAATCATGAGCAAAAATTAAGATTTATTAAATGCCGAATGATATATTTCAACATTTAAACTTTCTTCAAATTTGGAAAATAAAAATTAAGCTAATGTCTCTATCTCTTAGAATTTTATTGCGGATATCGCATCGCTCCGTCAAATGGAAAATAAATGTTTGATTGAAGAATTTGAAAGCTAATGTTTTCAGTTCGTCAAATATTCATGAATAGTTTTTTTTTCGGATGGGTTTAGGTTATTTTGGTAACCACGCTTCAGCCTTGGCGTGGGTTTGGTTAATAGGGTGATGGAACTAGGCGACAATTTAAAACTATGCACATTATTTAAAATACGCTATAGTATTTGAACTATAGAAAAAGTATTGACCATGTTTTGACAAGAATATGAACCACTTAAACTTAAGAACAAATTGAAGTACAAAAGCTCTTAGGGAGTTATGTATGCCTCTATAGATTTGTCAAAAAATTGTTTTTTCTTTAAATTTGTACAGGTCCCCTAAGGCGTCAAAAGTGTTGTAATATTTGTCTTAATTTCTTCTAAGAAAGGACATTTTAATCCATTTTTCCTAATGTCACCATTATATATAAAATTTATAGTATTATTACGGAGTAGTTATTTTGTACGTTTGCCACAATGTGAAGTCTTTGTTTTGTATACAAAAGGTGAAGTAAAAAACCGCACGAGCTAATGTAGCCACTAGGTGTCTCTGTATAATCTCGCGATGATAGTACCTACTGAAGATTTTATATGAAAAGCTGTCACTAAAACTTAAGCTACATAAGTACAGACCATAACATATCTTTCAGTGGTCTGACAATAGATGACAATGAGCTAACAATGTTTTCGTGTTTAGTTTACGTTTTACCAATATGTTCTTAAAAGTGTTTGTGTTTCCTTTGTTAATTGTTTCCATAAGGACATTTTTTAAGTTATTTAAAAAAATAATTTCAACTCCAACAAAATATCTTAAGGAATGACATTTGAGAATTCCAAGCCTTGTTTGACAATTGCTAGCTGTGAGCATGTTTAAACAACATTACGGATCTCATTTGCAGTCAACTGAATTATATGAATGCAAATTTACGGGGTTTTCCATGGGTAAAACTCAGATCTCCGTCAAAAATTGATTTTTTTTGTGGCGCATGGAACTCGATTTGATTGTTTTTGTCATTATATTAGTGCAATAAAGTGTGCGTGTTAAAGAGTGTAGTAGTGTTGTCAAATTTCCAGCTGAACATTTTTAAAATTGAAGAAGAAAAATTAAACAAAATTGAAAATTCTCTGTATAAGTCTTTATTACTAGCAAACCTATACAAATATTACAATTATTCTTATGTTTTGTTTATTTGAATTATGTATTGTTTGCCAAAGGAATGCTCAATTTGAGGTCTCGGTACTTATACCTTTCCACTACATCCAATTTTTTCCTTAAAATGTCTTAAAGTTTTGTGTTTGTTTATACATTTTTTGACAGTTTCTCTAAAATGTCTGCAATTTTATTTTTATTACAAAATGAAATATTATTAAGGCAGGTTTATTGTTAATTACTTATCTCTTTCTAGGAATATTTATTTACAACAACCTTTACAAAGTGTGGAACCCGCTTTTTGATTTCCTTTTGAAATATTGGGTTTTCCATGGATATATTCAGATTTTCTTCAAAAATTGATTTCTTTTCGTGGTGTTCGTGTTCTTTTTTGTCATTGGCATTAGTGTTACTTTGTGTTTGTGTTACCGAGTGCGTTAAAGCTGTCAAATTCCCACCTAAGCATTTTTTAAAAATTGTATCAGATCTACAGATTTCATCTTAAATCAAAAATAAATCATTTATTTTGCCCCATGGAATGCAAAAACAGGAGGAATATATGTTTTGACAGGTCTAGAATAAATTGATTTATTTTAGCCATGGAAAATCCCAATATAATACTCACCAAATCAAGAAAATCTTCACCACTTGATTGGCAAATTTATTGGTTAGTTGACTCAAAAGTTATCCAAGACAAATTTTGCTAACTACCAAAACTACGTATGTCAAAATGACAGTTGATCATGTTTTTTTTTTTCATATAACTGAAGGCTGAACTTTATAATTCTGTGATTTAGTGCGAAAATATTCCTTGTTTTGATCAAATCCATTCCATGGGGAAAATAAATTGATTTATTTTTATTATAATACGCAGATTTGGATTTTTCGGCAGATTTACCTCTCTGCACTTATGTATATTAATACAAATCTTAGCTGTCAGCTTAACAGACACAAGTTTTTATTTTTATTTGAAATTAATTTCGGTCGGAAATTGTCTTCTATTGATTAAAGGCAATTCACATCAAATTTACTAAGGACCAGAAACCCCGAACTTCAAAGGGTACCTGACTTATGTATAAGGTATACAGAAACCATGTACTAAAAAGTTAGTAGGTACCTTGATACCCAAATATCAGGGTTATTACCAAACAAATGCAAAAACATTTGGTAGAGTTTGGCATCATGCGCTCTTATCGAAAATGCGTGCGTTAATTTATGAATCCCTCCTTTATACCTTCCTTATCGTTCAATATAAGTAGTATTGGATGGGTTTAAGTCTGAAAACCACAATATAAATGCTGGTGTGCCTCAGGGCTCTGTTCTGTCTCCAACACTCTTTCTCATTTTTATGAATGATTTCCTGTTCTTGGATCGTTCAATACAAGTAGTATTGGATGGGTTAAAGTCTGAAAACCACAATATAAATGCTGGTATGCCTCAGGGCTCCGTTCTGCCTCCAACACTCTTTCTCATTTTTATTAATGATCTCCTGTCTGCAACTTTTTATCCAAAACATTGTTTTGCAGACGATAGTACTCTTAGCTTTTCATACCCGTTCTTAGACTCACATGCCTCTTCTCTGGATGTGGAACTTCAATGACAAATTATGATAAGCTCATTAAATTCCGACTTAAACAGTATTTTACAATGGGGACTTCAAACGTTTTTCTCCACCTCTGATTATGCTGTATACTAGACAAGTAGAACTCCATGTCTAGGCTGGTGTTCCTATAACTTACTTAAGCCCCATGGACAGTATTGAACGTAGAGCATTTACATTTATTGGTGATAATATCATTATTGGTATATTTACGTCGCTTGAAAATCGCCGAAAAGTTTCTTGTCTAACCCTTTTTTACCGTTATTTTAATGGCGTATTCTCTAAAGAATTAGCCAGCTGCATTCCTTCCCTTAAACAGTTCAACTTTAATACTCGCACTTCTAGGAATTCTCATCAGTATACCCTTGAGCCCAACTTTATTCGTACTATCAAGTACAGAGATTCGTTATTTAGCCGTACTCCGCGAATGTGGAATGCCTTACCACACTCTGTCTATCCCAGTCATTGCAATATTCAGAAAGTCAAAGTTAATCTTTTTATTTAATGAAACAAACATATTTACTTTTAATTCTTGTATAGTTTTATTATTTAATAATAATTATAATAATTTTCTCATAAATAATATTTCTTTTTTTTTTGTTGCTCTCTTATTTAACTATAAGACATAAGGGAGAAAGGAGAGTCTTCCAACTGAATGTTTTTATTTTTATTTTGTTTTTATATTATTAATTTATAATATGTTTTAATTGTTAAGAATAATTATAACTGTGTGTGGTTTTATTTTCAATTTTAAGGGATTCAATTTTGTTTTTTTCTTTGCATTTTGTCATTTTGTTTTTCATCATCATTTTACTCTCTCGGCTTATTTTTATATTAAATTTATATTTCAAAAAAAAAAATGTATGGTATTGCATAAATTAAAAACATTACTAAAAAGATATTTTCATGCCACTCTTTTCTCTATGAAATTGAATTAAAATGTGTTTTCCATTGATCAATATTTTTATTTGGTGTGCTCCTTTGAAAATGTAGCTGCCAAGAGGAACACAATAATAAAAATAAATATTTTCTATCAGAGTATTTAAGAGTACACAATTTTGTTTTGAAGGATTCAAGAAAATTTAACAATACAGAAAATTAACTGAAAATAAATTCAAAATAAATTACATTCAAAAAACAAAAACCGTCAGCCTCTTTTAGATCAGTTTAATCGTTTTAATTAAATTTTATTAATGAAATTTAATTTTATATTTTATTTTTATTAAATTTTCTATCCTTCCCATACATTTTTATATTTTTATTCGCCTAGACTGAATTAAGTGCATTAATTTGAATTTGGTGTTTTTTGTTTGCTTGTTTTAGTTTACAACGTAAGGAAATTTTTGTTTTTATTTTTGTTTATGATAATTTCTTCTTTTTTTTTAAATATTACTTTACACTTTCACATTCTCTATTCGTTTAATATAAAAAACACATTCATATACTAAATACATTATATAGTTTAACAGGAATGGTAAAAAAATTCGATTATACACAATATTAATAGTTTCAATGTAAAAATAAATGTATATACTCATATTTAACAATGCATTTTCATTCTCTTTTCTTTTTGTTTTGTTTTTGTTCGTCATAATAATAATAATATTTATTTTTTAATGAATAATAATAATAATAAATTTATAAGCGTTTATATAGGTAAGTAGAAAATCGAGTAAATAGAGATGAAAAATTGGGTATAAGTGGGGTTATAGGAAGAAGAAGTGATTTGAAACCAATATTTGTTGAGTTGAGTTTACATATAGTTTTGCCTGTTTTTTTTTAAAAAAGGTTAGGTATATATTGTATATTTGAAATAAAAAATATCTAAAAGCTTGTAATATCTCTTTAAACATCAATGAAAGAGAAACAAATATTGAAATTATGTTCCGAAAGAAGAAAATTATACTCGTAAGTTTGTTGTAACCAATACTATAATAACTAATGAGGATAATACAAAGATATAGTCATCTAAACTTGACTTCAAAAAACAATTCTATTGATTATAAGTCGCTGGTTCTAGAGCACTCCGACTTAAAATATAAAATCAAAATAAGAAGCATTCTCTATCTTCTTAATAATTTCTAGTAATATCCCTTCTTAGTCTTAATTGGCTACAAACATTTTATGATCCATTTTATAATCCCAAGCCTATTAAAGAATTTGTGTTATCCAGGTCTTGGTGATAACTTAACTACCACGTTAAAACTTGACCGTTCGAAAGACTCAAAAAGCCTCAGATGACGGAAGTACTTTAATTAATTGTGTTTGAATTTTGATATGAACTGAAAAAAACTAGCACCAGCACAATTAAAAAAAATTAAAATGTTTTAAACACCCAATAAAAAAATAAAAGCACGTATACGCCTAAGTGTACCACTGTTGAAATTACCAAGTGGCATATACGCCGGAATAAACATAAAATTTCGTAAAAATCAATTAAATCATAATCTACAAATTATCATAGTTTTAATTATTTAGTCTGATATTGAAACACAGATTCACGGTCATAGAGATGGACAATTTAGGGTATGCAATGTTCAATTTTTCCTTGTGCACTTACCTTCAATGTTAAGTTTTAAAAACTAAATCTTTAAAAATCATAAAGGAAATTTAACTGAGAGACTTAAATAGAAAAACATAATTTTTGATTTATGAATATTAAAATAACATAAAGTTAAAACTGATAAATTAAAAATAACTTACCATTTTTAACTGCATTGTTTTGTATACCTTTAAAATCCTAAAGACAAGTGTGTGCATTAGGAAACAAATAGAGGGGTTAGAAAGCAAGTGTATGTGAATAAGTGTTTAATTCTTGAATATTACAATGACAGGGGAAAACTGAGCCTGGTAAGACATCCACATTCGAATAGGACGGCTAGGGAGCGAATCTCTGTACGACCAAAAAAGCGCGAGCATTACGGTTAAACTGTTTAGAGGTAGAAATGCAAAAAAAGAGTGAGGCAAGAAAGTGTACGACGACGTTTCTGTCACCAATCGTTTTAAAAGCTCTTCTTTGAAAACTGTCCAAGAAGCTTAAGTAAGTTTGGGGTTTATACTCCGGTTTTGGACTTATATAGGTTCTATGGCAGATGCTTTAATTAGGTGGCGCAAGAGTCCGTTAAGAACTAGGGACTAGTGACTTATAACTCTAAACCATTCCTGTGTTCCAGTATTGTTGTCAGGGATGGAAGGGACCTACAGTTTTAAGCCGGCTAATTTGAGAAAGCACTTTTCATGACAAGACTTACTCTAGGATAATTTGTCAATTCCTCGCAAGAGGCAGTAACCGTGCAAGAAACTAGATAGCACAGGCAGGGATTAAACCCGAGAACTCCTGCATTACAGTCCAACGCACTAAACATCATGCCACGGGCACTACAGACTACTTCTACTTTAGACAAGGCGATGCACTGCCATGCCATGCGACTTCTTCAACATCGTTCTGGCAAGAATTATGCAAAACTCAATCGTCAACACCAGAGACACAATCTTTAAAAGATCTGTAAAATAATTCGAATGCGCCGATGATATTGATATGATTGGAAAACCAAAGAGGGATATCAGTGACGAGTTTTTTAGCATTACGATGGAGTGAAGTAGACGGATTTTGTGGTCAGTGAGGTCAAGACCAAGTACATGCTGTCATCATGAAAGGAACGACAAAACGTCACAATTAACTTTGATGGAGTTAAGGAATTGGTCTACCTAGGCACCGCTATAAGTTTAGACAACGACACCAGCGCTGAAATCAAACGGAGAATAACTTTAGCAAACCGCTGCTTCTTTGGACTTAGAAGGCAATTGATAAGTAAAGTCCTCTCTAGAGCAACTAAAATTATCCTATATAAAACACTCATCATTCCGCTTCTCAAATAATATGGTGCTGAGACTTGGACCTTTCAAAGGCAAGATAAGAACGTCTTAGAATGCTTTGAGACAAAAATTTTCCGATCGTTCCACAAGAGGTGGTTGATGATGCACATACCGGGAATATCGAAATGTTTAGTTTCATTGATGCGAGTGCTACTCATGGACAATGGGAAGGAGTGTATATATCGCTTTAACTATATAAAACAGTATTGGATTTTCGAAGCATACAAGCATGTACAAATTCGAAAGTTAATGAGCTAATCGTATTTGGTCGTTGGAGCTCCACATCAATATTATTATATTTTTTGTATTGAAAAACTAATTGGTAAAAACCGATATTCGGATTTATAACAAGCAATAAAAATGTAGCTCTCATCCTAAGAAAAACAACTGCCACAAAGTTTGCGAGTTTGTTTTCAATTTGATGTCAATATTTAAGTTAAGCTGGCTTAAATATATTTTTTTAAAGCCATTCATAAAGATAAATTCACACTCTTTTTCTTAGTAAGGCTTTTTAACAATTTTTGTTTTAACAAGAAACAAACAAACAGTCTTACCCCTCAAAATTTACTTAGAAAGGAAAATGCCTGACTTTTTAGCAAATATGTTTTTGTGAATCTGTCACAAAAATCCATTGCAATGGGCAGGTTCAGGCGACATAAGGGACTTGAAAGTAAGGCAAGTTTCTAGTATCTGATTGGCCGGCTGCCAAAAATTTGCCTTCCAATTAAGGCAACTTCATTGGAAAGTTGACTGGAAAGTTAGTCAAGAAAAATCTCCCTAACTATCAAGTCAAGTCTACATCTGTCAAAATGATAGTTGATAATGTTTTTTCATTCAACTAAAAGCTGAACTTTGTTATGATTTATGTATTTATTTTCTGTACAGCTTCATTTAATGTTTTGTGTAAAAAGGTTCCTTGTCAATTTGGAAAACAAATAAATAATATTACTTTTCAATGCAAAATACAAATCGTGATGGACATGCAGCTTGCCTTATGAATGTTTTTTAGACAATAATGCTTTTGTTAGTTTTTGTACTATGAACTTAAATAGAGGTCTGTGAAGTAAAGTTCTGAATTTGAAACTCATGACATTTTAAAAACTAACTAGTTGCCTTGGTCAAAATTCACGTTCAAAGAATGAAGTTGACTGCAAATGAAGTCCCTTATGTTGTCTGAACCTGCCCAATGTCAGCCAAATTCCCAGAGCTCAAAGACCAGATATCTGATTTTTCTAGAAATCCGTTAATCATCACTTCCGATTCCAATTTTTTGCAGAAGGGAAAGATTTTCATTTAAAATTTTACTGGTGACAACTGATTATCCCCATTTTTATGATAAAATTATCATGTGAATATTTGGCGGAAATACAAACTTCTTGTTATAGTTTTCCTTTTTTACCGGTACCTACTGTTTATACTTTAGCTAATATTCGGACATACTTTAAAATGCAGATTCTCTATAGTCCTATCTTGCTCGATTTGCCCATCTCATTGTGATGTTTACTTATTCCTTTACTGTGTTAAGTTTTTAAGTTTGTTGATTTCCTTCCCGGAAGAACACCATACGTTTCTAAGGAATGCCAAATATAGTTCCTCAAACATAGTGTACCAATGCACAAAAGTAATCATTATGTATTTATAATTACTAGACTAGTTTTCTCATTTGTTTCCAGATGAAACCCAAATATTTGATTGTATGATAATAAAACCCAAAATGTGATAAAACAAAAAATGTTTTTCAATCCCATCGTTACGAACTCAATCAGATTACTCTTTCATTGATGTTCTCATTATTAAACCCGTAGAGAAATAAAAAATAAAATCAGAGTTAATTATTTTTTTTTTTGTTTAAATTATTATTATAACTTTAATAAACTTAATTAAGTTGCATTGCCTCTTATTATAGAGAATACTATTTTTCATAATTATTAAAAAAAAAATTTAAAAAAAAAAGAAAAAATAAAATATAATATAATATGTGATTTCAGTAAAGTCAAATAATAATAACAATAATAATAAAAAGTTTATAAAGCAATCACATTACGAAACACATAGAATACTTTTTAAGTTTATTTTGTTCTTTTTTTCTGTCTGTCAATTCATTCATTGTTTTTCTTCTCTTGTTTTAATTAAATATTTTCTGCATCACTTTTTTACTTATTCTTTTCTTTAAACATTTGATTCTCGAATTCTTAAATGTTTCGTTAAGTTTTCCTTTTTTTTAAAAACACACTTTATTCGTTAATAGTCTTTAAAAACAGAATTTGTTGTATGTTTTTGTGTGTTGCGAAAAGAATAAACTTATTATTTACACAACATTGTTTATAACATTGTTTACTTTTTGTCATAAATTTTGTTTTGATTTAATTTAATAATATATAATAGGTATTTTTTTTTTTTTTTTTTGTTCAATAATTATTATTATTAATTTTACTACGAAACATTATTTTGTTTTATTTTTTTTCTGTTGATGTTATCATAGTTTTGAGTTGAATTTATTTATTTATTTATTATTATTTTTTAAGTGAAATTCCTTGAACATTACTGTTGTTTTTGTTTAAATTTAATAATTAATTAGAATAGGTAGTTTGTGTTTAGATAGGTAATGCAATTTGTTTGATCTATCAATTGTTTAAAACAAAAGAAAAAATTCTACCCTCTAGGCATTTCTATAGTGTTGTTTTTCTTTTTTTGGTTGTTGATTTTTATTTCGTCATTCAATAAATATATATAATTAATTTTGTTATGTAAATATATAAGATAATTGCATTTTTTGTGTTTCACAATTTATGTTTCATTCTATCTTGTTTTTTTTTTTGTTTTGTTTTTATTTTTTTATTCTCACTTAATTTAATGGAAGGCAAAACATGTGCTGAAGTAGACTTTTATTATTATTATTACTATTATTTGTATGACTATTAATATTATTATTATTATTAGAGGTTGGAGGAGGTAATTGAAGAATACTTAGATCATCAGCAACGGAATCATAGTCACTGGAGTCCTCTCCGTATAACTAATTCAGATGACGAAAATGACAAATAATAAAAAGAAGAAAAAGAAATTACTTTAATTTTAATATTTTTTTTTAAATAAAATCATTTATACCAAAACAAAAAACAAAACAAAAAAACAACACAACTAAGAAACATTTAAAAACTAACCCGTAAATTATATGGATGTAGCTCACACGATGCGTGATGTCAAACGCAATCTTCTAGGGACATTAATAATGGATTCACATATTCAAATCCTTCGAATTCAGTTTGATCGATTTTCTCAATAACACGACTGTAAAAAGAATTATAAAAAAAATAATTAATTAAAATATTCAATAAATAATAATAATTGATTTTTGTTTTCTTTTCATTAGCTATACCTAAGCCTTAAAGCCCTTAAAAGCTTTATATGTTTAATTTCTTCTCATTCATTTAGACAAGAAAAAAAATTAAGAAAATTTATTAAAAAGTTAAGAAGAACAAAAAAGAAACAAGCAATGAAAATAAAGAAAAATTAAATTTTAAATAAAAATACTTACTCATCGTCTGGGGTCAATTGTACGGCCTCCTCTGTGAATTCGGGAGGGAAATTTGCCAAATCCCTGTCGGAATCTAATCGTGGCTTAAATGGAGGTGATACTTGCTTACGCTCTAGCTACATTGGTGCGAAAAGAAAACATAATATGACGATAAAAGAGAAAACGAACAAAAAATTTTAAAAATAATAATAATAATAAAATACAATGAGGCTAGAGGATTTATGAGGAAAGGAAATGTATTTTTTATTTTTTTTTTGTAATGTTTATGTGGCGAGAAAGTTTCATGGTCCTTTCAGTTTTATTCTAAACTTTTTGACACATTCACTGGCTCTGGCTCATGATGAAAAATAATATAAAGGTCAAATTTGTTGATATCTATGTATGTTTTATACATATTTTATTCTTAAGTTTTTAGATACATTTAACGTTAACAGTCCTATTCTTCTATACGATTTGATCCAATCTTGCTATAAATTATTCTTTTGAGTCTCCTATTTTTCGAATGCAAGGCTTTAAAGAATACTATTTGAATACAATTTTAAAATTTGTGTGTGCATAGAAGTTTTTACGAATTTTGTTTTAACGGTTTCTTTCTGGCGTGTAGCAGAATATCGATTTTCACGTGAACATTTAGCTGAATGAGGCTTTAAGTTATGCTTTTTTACATATTCGATTCCGACTTTCGATGTCTAAAAAATAATCCACACTATTTATGTTGGCATCATTGAACAATTATGGCTGAAAACAACGGTGGGTGTTACAGATTCATATTAACCGATTTTTTTTTTAAACAGACATGAAGACATGGATTTGGACGACCTGGGGTTCGTACGTAGAGCAAGGCGGGCCATGTACCAAACTTCTATATTAAATTATCTGTAATCTTGGCGATATGAATCTTAACGAATGCTGACTACGAATGCTAACTATCGGAAAACGATTTAAGTACTTGATGTCAATATAATCCAAATAATGCTATAGCCCAAAACCATCAACTATGTCAACTAAAAATAAATTGTAGTGAGAGAATCCGCTTAATCCGTTGTATTTCATAACTTTTAGGAATGCTTGTTCTTACTGATAAAACCTTAATATATACAAAATCTTTAATTTTGTTAATTTAAAAACATTTTTTAAAAAATTTTTGTGTTTGGCCTAAATCTTATTTGACAAAGTTTATTTTTATTATTTTAACAAAACAAATATTTTAAATACTCCGCTCCACTTGAATAGAAACAAATTTTTTTCTTACTATCAGAACGTGTAGCACTTTGGTAAATTTATAAATTCACCTCTTTGTTTTAGTTCCTATAAGAGGAATCTATTGCAAATTAAACTGCATGGTCAGAATATTTCAGGAAAATACCATTAGGTTATTTTTTACCACTTTTCTAATTGCTTCATTAAAAAACACTGTTTTTTTTTTGCGCCACTTGAATAGAAACAGTGTGCGTTTTGTTTCTATTGGTTACGGTTAAGGCAAAAATTCTTATTTTAGTAATAGAAATTTAGATTAAAAGCATTAATTGTTCGATCAAAGAAAAAATGGGCCGCGGAAAACCATTAAACCTTGCAGAAAAGGCCAAAATAGAAGTATACGCGGAAAACAAGCTTCCCCTACGCACAATTGAAAACAAAATAGAAAGAAGTGTGAAAATTGTTTGGTCGTACCTTAGAAATAAAGACAGCTATGGAACAAATATGAAGGGCAGGCAAACAAGAGCCACAATACGACGACAAAATAGAATAGATTTTTGCAGAAGGAATATGACGTGGAAGGAAGAGTGGACAAAAGTGGTATTTTCTGACGAAAACAAAATTTAATTTAGATGGCCCGGACGGGTATAATTTCTATTTTCATGACATGAGAAAGGAACCAAGGTTTTTGGAGCGCCACCATAGCCGAGAAATCGGTGTAATTGTGTGGGAGCAATTTCCTGGTTTGGAACAGTTGATCTGGAGTTTCCCACGTTGAAAATGACGGCAAACTCCTACAAGCAAATATTGCAAGAAGCTTTCCCTAAGGTTGCCAATGTATTTGGACCAATACCATGGACTTTTCAACAAGACAACGCGCCAATCCACAACGCAAGGATCATTAAAAGTTGGATAGCCGAGAAAAATGTTACCTTACTTTAATGGCCACCGTACTCCCCGGACCTAAATATTATAGAAAACGTATGGGGATGGATGGTTCGTAGAGTGTACGACTCTGGACGACAGTATGATGACAAAGAATCACTTACTGCTGCTATCAAAGAGGCATGGAGTGCAATTTCACTAAATTACTTAAAACAACTGTATGATTCACTTCCCAACAGGGTTTTTGAAGTTATTTCAAATAAAGGTGGTAGCACACATTATTAAAATATCATTTTAAATAAAAAAATACCCTGCATTTTTTCAATTTGTTTCCTTATTTAAGCGAATGTTTCTATTCAAGTGGCGCAAAAAAAAAACAGTGTTTTTAATGAAGTAATTAGAAAAGTGGTTAAAATAAGCTAATGGTATTTTCCTGAATTATTCTGTCTATGTAGTTTTATTTGCAATAGATCCATCTTATAAGAACTACAACAAAATGGCGAATTTATATATTTACCAAAGCGCTGCACGGTCTGATAGTAAAAAAAAGTTTGTTTCTATTCAAGTGGAGCGGAGTGTATATAACAAACTTATTTAAATTTGTCATAAAAAAAGAATGAGCAAAAACATATGGAACCTAGTCTAACTAGTGCCCAGAAACAAGACGAGAAAATGAACAGGTCCTAAATAATGTTAAATATATGTAACTCACAATGGGAGTTGGTTAAAATAAGCGACCAAAAAAAAATCCACTTTTCAATTTCCAATAAACAAAGACGAATTATTGTTTATTGTGTAATTTCATATGATTATGAACAACCTAAAACTAAAATCATCGATCGATGGACAGTTTGTTTTATTAAACACAGATTTTTTAATACTTATTTAGGATTTTTAAAACAACAACTATCAAAAACAATTATTTTATTTCATTAAACAAACAAAGAAGAATTTTACATTGTTTAAAGAAAGAATCTTCTTTGAATTATAATGCCTAAGCCCCATGGCTGTTCTGTGACAATGATGAAAAATCATACGCTTGAACAACAACGGTGTATTTTAAACGCTATATCGAATTAAAAAAGAGTAGAATTTCCATACTATGCTGCTTGACGTTATAAAATACGCGTTGCAATGTGCAAATGGTTACCAACTCATCCGAGCTATTATAGCAATACATGAAGAGAAGAAACGCGTTAGTCTTGAAGTGATTGAGGACAAAACAAAGTTTAGCCAAACAAATGGGTTCAAAAACCCTTTCTCGAAAGACAAAGTGTTTTATCAGTTTCTTCAACTTTACATCGCCGAGTGGACGATAATTAAAAAAAGTCGAATTGAACCTAGGCACTTTCGAGAGAAAAATCCTTCGGCGGCTATTTAGAGGGGAAGATTAAATTGTGAAATGTACGAACTGTATCAAGATCCACATCTGTAGTCAAAAGAGCCAAAACACACCGACTGCACTGGCTCGGCCACATCCAGCCCCCAGTTTCCAGACGACGCGATGAGGAAGACCCCACCTCCTCTACAGAGACCAGGCGATTACTGAAACAAGTGCGTTTGGTCTCGCTCCGACTGGAGGGAGCTTGCAAGGGACAGTAAACGATGTAAGAACGCGATATCTCACGCTGAACCCCTCAATGATCGGGAGTCGGATAATGGAATGGAATGGAATTTCCATACTGTTAAGCGAATTATTCGCCATGATATTCGCTATTATTATTGGGGTCTCTTCAGTTGATTAAAAGTAACAAATATTTTCATTGCAACGGTATAATATTGGAATCATCTTTAATGCAATATCCTGTCTAAACCCCATGGTTTACAGCTTTGTGTTCAATCACTAAAAATTATGTACTAGAGCTAAGCTTTCCAACGATATATATCTCATTTGGGGACAATAAGTAGACCAACAAATATTTTACAAACTTCAAGCATATCAACTTCCAAATTTTAACTCCTAAGCTAACAACTACTCAAGCGATGAAATACAATCCCCAACTTAACTTTTTAACTTTAAGTTTTACAAAACCAACTCTAGAATTAGCCAACTGAAGAGTTTGAGTCAAGTTTAAAAGGAAATTACTTCTAGATTACTTCGACATCAGAAATTTCAAAAAGAATGAACTAAATTAGTTATTTTTAAATTTAAGAATTTAATAATATAAATAGCATAAAATGAAGCCTTACATTTTCTGGTGTTAATTACTTCTAAATACTCTAAAATAAGAGTTTTTTTTTGTTTTGGATTTTTAACATTTTTTTTACCTTTTAAAATGTTGTTTTGAGTACAAAATAATATTTTTACAAAGTTCTAAGTTTGCTACACTTGACTTGAATATGAAACGAACTGTTAATATGATTGATTGATTGAAAATATGAGAAGAAAAGTAACACTTTATTTTTCTATGAAGGGATTAAAATAATGAAAATTGTTACTATGTATTTAGCAAACAAACCCAATATACTTTTTATACCCTTTGTATGCAACTTCCATGAACCTGAAAATTACTAGCTCTATGCAAATTTTTATTTTTAGTTTTATTTCTATTTCTAGGAAATGCTGATTGCTTTTAAAAAATTAGATTAACTATAGAAAGAAAAGAAGTAAGTAGAATGAAAACGGGAGATAGAATTAAACATTCATAATGTTAGATCAAGCATAAACATTTAGATTTTTGATTATAAAACAAAAATTTTATATAATTTTTTTGGCATATTTAGCGTATTTTTTAAACTTCTTTGAAGCAAGATAAAATTCAATAAGAAACATTTAGCATTCGATGATTAGATAAACATTTATGGAAATAACGCTTTTTTGTAAATTTATAAAAGAGAGAATTTCCAAGAAAAAAACTCAAAATTAATTGAAATTGAACAAAAAGCAACAATTAGGATTAAGTACTTAGTTTTATAATTTTAAAATAGGTATAGTCCAAAGAGAAACAACCAAAGGACAATAAGTATTAAAAAAGAGTTATATTATTTAAGAAGAAAGGAACAACCAAAATAAACAAAAACAAAAAACAATAAGAAACTTAACAGCACATTTTTGCTCGCTTGCAATCTTCTCACACTCGAACACTTACGGATCCTCTGGCGTCAATTCAGCCGGTTCTCTGGTAAATTGAGGGTCAAAATTCGTTGACATGTCCGGATCGCCAGGATCAAATGTCGGTATGAAAGGCGGTTGAACTTCCTTTTGTGCAATCTTAAGAATAATATTTTTTTTGTTTCGTTTTTTTTTTTCTTGCATTTTTGTTTATTATAAACATATAATTATTTTTATTAATTAAATAAATAAGTCTGATGTTAAATAGAGCAGGTGTGGAACGTATATATGTTTGAAATTGATTATGTTATATCGACAAATAAAACAAGAAAGAAGAATAATTTGATTATATGATTATATGAGTAAGTGGATGTTATTGAAACATGAATTTTGTGTTTCTGATCTCAACATAATAATCAAATAAAGCAAATGTTATAAAACTGAAATTGATAAAAGATCATTATTTATAAAAAATTGGTAAACGCTCTTGTCAAAAATTTACTTCACTTCACATAACTTCAAAAGTGTTTCCTCTACTTTCAGTCGTCTCGAACGCAAAAAACGAGATGTGAATACTTAATTTTTTAAACTTATGACAGAAAAAAGTACGTTCGATGGATTCCATAAATTTTAAATATAAACTAAAAACATATTGCTGAATTTCTTATCGAACTAATGTGGAATGGCGTGAATTGTTTATTCAACTGTTTTTTTGAGAAATGAATAAGCTCGTATTGTAATCAAACAAAAATTAAAAAATATAAATATTGTTTTTTAAGTTGAAAATCATTGTGGAACGTATTCCTGTATTTTATTTTCATTTATTCGCATGCAGATGGCTCCTTTTTTTTGTATAACTCGTGAATATTTAATTTTTGCATACTTGTTCTACTCGTATTCATTACATAATTCTCCTTTAATTTATTACTTGTGAATGGGAAATTCAAATTTTCCTTTATTTCGACACACACACAGTCTTCAAAGGGAAAAAACGGTGGATGGATGGAGAAAAAATCCTAACCTAATATTGGTGTTGTTTCAATTAAGTTTTATTCAGAAAAACCAAAAATTAAAACCGTGCATATTTATTATCATTTTTTGAATAATGTGTGTTTGTCAATATTGGGAGAGGAAGAAAAAAACCTCAAACTGAAAAATGATTCTAAATCAACAGCCTTACCATTTCCCAGTCAATACTCTTAAAGAATGGATGATTGACAATATCCATGAAGGCCGATTCACGATGGCAGCCAAGACGATCGGCTGGATTTTTATTGAGGAAACCTTTAAGGACCGATGCGGCCTTTACACTCAACGAACGTGGTATACGAATGGTTTTTTCCAATATAACTTGAAATAGGTAGTCTTCTGTGTTCTATACGAAAAACAAATAAAAATCATTAGATTCTAAGTGAGATAAAATAAATAATTTTTTCTATTTACTTGATCGGGATTCTCAGAAGCGCCAGCAATGTCAAACGGACTACGTCCAGCTAGCATCTCATAAAGCAAAACTCCCAACGCCCACCAATCGACAGAGAATCCATAATCCTCGCCTCTCAGTATCTCCGGAGCGATGTAGTTTGGCGTTCCACAGAATGTGGATGTTGTGTCACCAGGCCGTATGCCTTCTTTGCACATACCATAGTCAGTTAGCTTAATGTGGCCCTCATGATCGAGCAACACATTATCAAGCTTCAAATCACGATAGATAATTCCCTTCTCATGGAGGAAATTCAAGGCCAAACTTATTTCAGCCGCATAGAATCTAGCATGTTCCTCGGGCAATCTTCGTTGCCGTTGCATGTGGAACATCAAATCTCCACCACGAACAAACTCAATAACAAAGAACAAACGTGACGGAGTCTGGAAACATGAATGCAGACCAACTAAGAATGGATGATTCGATGCTGTCTCAAAGACATGCTTCTCTGTTTGCACCCAATCGATGTCTTCGTCATCGGTGACCAAAGCTTTTTTGATCACTTTCATTGCGTATATACGACGTGTCTTTTTTAGCTCAACCATAAGCACTTTAGCGTAGCTGCCACGCCCAATAACTCGAATCAATTCGAAATCATTGAGTGAGTATTGCCTCTGGGTGCCCGGCTCAAGTTGTTCCTCGATATTTTGGACGGCTTCTACGGCCACTGAGTCACACGGATCGGGTAATACGGCTGGCGGATAATCGGGTATTGGTGGTAATACCTCAGGTAGACCAGCATCGGCATTTAAGTCATCGCGTTCTTTGACCAATGGCTCAACGTGCTCGTTGGTACAGTGTTTCTGTACTAATTTGTGACATTTCTTGTGAACAAGCAACTTACATTGTATGCACTTAAAGCCCTGACGACCTAGACCCCAGATGCGATCTTGGCAATAGGCACAGAATGCGCGCTAAAAAAGAAACAAATATCCAATGTTAGAAAATGAATCGAATGAGAGAACTCATAGCTACTTACTCTATTGAAGCGTTTGGCTTGGAAAATATGTCCATTAATGCGATATAATTTACGCCATCTTCTAGCTCCTCGTCTGTAGATGCTTCCTGTTAAAGAAATACAATAATTAATAATATGATCGAAATTTATCATCAAATGATAGTGGACGAAAAGATACGTACGATCTTCACCAACGCATGACATTCCTGGCGCTGATGGAACATTTGGAAAAACTGTAATTAAACAAAAAAACAAAACAAATAAGTATAAATAAATTATACTAAAAAAATCTTAAGGTTGTTAGAGTTTTCAAGGTAGTCGTTGGTACAAGGGGAAGTAAGTTTTTTATTGTCGTTCTAAAAATGCTATGTGAAACTTCTTAATCATAAAGTCTACCTTTTCGAAGATGCTTTATCGAAATTATTTGCTTTAAGATCAATGGATTAAGAGTTTTTAAAAAATTTCATATTTCTTAGAGAAAATTCGTTGAAGGTGAAGACAATAAGTAACTGCAATAAGGATTCATATTGTGCTAGTTTACAGGTTTTGATCCTAAAGTTAATAGATAAATGAATTAAATATTAACCTATTCCATATCTATGGAACAAAACAGTTTTTTGAAAGGAATGATTTTGATGGCTGACACTCCTTTTTATATGAGTGAATTATTTTAGACATTCAGTAGCCATTTCATTTAAGTTTTGAAAAGCTTGGGGTATTATTCTGGAATACAATATTTTACAATTCATTGATTTTTGTTTGTTATATACCATTAATTTTTATATTCAAAGCGGGTTTTCATAATTTTGTAGAACCAACAAAAATATGTATAAAGGGTCATTTCTTTCAATCGTTTTTATTGTGTCATTTGCGTGCAGAGACCTTATTAAGGATGTTTTAATCAGAGTTGGAATCATAAAGAACAGCCTCTCATTATTTAAACCTTTTAAAATGGATGTGACATAATGTCGATTATAAAAGGTTTTGGAAGATAATTTATTACATGGAGTAGAGAAAAAGTTGATAGTATGATGAGTAATAGGATCAAGGTCAATCAATTTTTTTTTAATATTTCCTGGCTTGGGCTATGTATTGTTCTTATGGAAATCGGTTAATACTAAACAAAGTTAGAACTTATTTTTGTTTTAAAAGCACAATAGGGTCAAAATAAACCATGAGTGGAATAAACAAAACAATTCTTTTTAAAAGTGTTTAAGTTGTCCTGAATTATATCTCGCCTTAAAATATTTAGGTTTTTAAAGTAGGCTTAGGTTATGTTCCGTTAGGTTAGGTTTTTAGGGGATGATGCATCGGTAATGGCCGAAAAGAATCTCACTCGGATCTATCTGGATTAATTGTGCTCTCTAGGAAATAATAAAAATTGAGTAGATGGTTGGAAGGTTCATGATCATGAGTATTAAGGTTGAGGTCGCCACCCGGAACCATCCTGATTTTTGGGAGGGTTTCATAATGTCATTAGGTGGCAAAGACGAGATGTATCGTCGCATGGGTTTCGAAAAAGTATTTTCCTAGAACTATAGTTTTTCCTTTAGCTAAAAACACTTGCTAAGAAAGTGGAAGGTATCGTCTCTCTCTTCCCTCTCCTCGTCTTCACATAATCTACATAGATAAGGCGATCTGAAAACTATGCTTCTCATACTCAAAAAATTGTGACCCATTAGAATACCTATGCATACGAATATTTGAGGCCTGCTTAGTTGTAAAATATATTTTGTTTTTAATTTGGTTATATTCAACCACATATTCTTCGAAATGCTACAAGTTTCATGATTAGACCATTTGTTGTTTGTAATTTCAAGAAAACATTTGGGAATTCACCCATTTACAATGGACTGATGTAGCTTTGAGGTAGTTAAGGACTTTGTCAACCTAGGCTCCGCTATGAATGCTAAGACCCTAATCATCTCCGTCCTACTATACGGTGTGGAAGCTTGGACTATGACAAAAGCGGATGAGAGCACCTTGCGTCGTTTCGAGAGAAAAGTTTTTTGAGTGACCTACGGCCCCGTATGCTTTAAAGATTAGTGGAGGAGAAGATGGAACGACGAGCCGTACGGGTTGGAGAGCGACATAAATAGACTTAGCAAAAAGGATAAAAGCCCTGGTATGGCTGGGTTACGTAGAGCGCTTGGAAACCAATACTTCGGCCCGAAAAGTGGAAAGTGACCTCACCCAACATGGAGTACGCAACTGGAGATTAGCTAGGAACCGAGCTAGATGGAGAAGTTTGTTGATTGAGGCCCTAGTTCACAGAGGGCTATAGCAGCAACTAAATTAAGTAACTTTCTTCAGTTGCTTATAAATCATTGCTACGATATGCCAGGGAAGAAGTATTGATCCGTTTTTGGACAATTTTTATGTCTCATTCGTTTCCGTCAAAGTCACAGTACCCTGGGACCCAACGGAGGGTAACCGTGTTAGCTTCGATGATTAAAGTTTGCTCCGTACGGCACTGTTTTTGTCAATTTTGACTGTGTGACAATGGCGAAGATGACTTTGCTTACTGCTTGGCTATCGAAAAATATGTCTCTGTGTTTGTATACCAAAATTTGGAAAGAAAGATCTTAAGCAGCTTCAGACTCTGCAAGTACTACTGAAAAACACTGCAGTAGTCTGTTAGCTTTATAAATCTTTCTAGGATAGGATTATATAAAAAGTGATGTCAATAGTGTTCTTAATGTTTCTATGGCGGAAAAGATGCTTCTATGAAGCCAAAACACCACTATAAGTAGTAGGGCAATCTGTATTTCGAATGATGCGTTTTCTCGTAAATAAGGACACAGTCCATAACATAAAATTGTATGATGATTTTGTAAAGTACAAATCTTTATTTTAAAATTTAAAAAAATTACCTAAGTATCTTACTTAGTTTCTGAAAATTCTTATTAGTTATGAGTCTTCAATTGACTCTATATGAAGATTTGCGAAATTTTGAATTTAATACTTTCATGGTTTTGAAAAATACGTTTCAATTCTCAACTTCGATTTTGACTCTAATTTAGAAAGTATCCGTTTTCAATAATATTTTTATATTGGAATTAAATAATGGAAAATGTTTATTTTTATTTGTTTTAAAAATATATTTCAAAAACTTGATGTGATAACCCTAGGTAAGACGACTAAGCCGATGTTTATTTTCAAAGCCGTTTTGCCTTGTTAGCATGAATTATTTTAAGGTGTTTTTATAACAGGAGGGCACTAAATTAAAAGGTTCTTGGAAGTATTTAACCGGAACTGAAGATATGGATTGTAAAGTAGGAAAACCATCACGAATTGTATTAAAAAAAAAACTATTTCATGAATTTAGACAGCCTGAAAAAGCCTTATATATGTACTGTACAACTATTTTTGCTTATATGAATCCGTTTGTGGGGATTTGGATTTGAATTAAGGCCATCAAAACCCATCGGAAAAGTGCAATTTGATGGCCAAGAGAAAAAAACGTTGCCGTATTTGTATAGAAACAACATTCGACTTTATTGATTTGTTTATTCTACAAAACCAAATGCTAAAGGTTCAATCTTTCCCAATATAGCTCAAAAATAGATATTGTGATGGATATTTAAAATAATATAGGCTACTATAAATCCTTCAAATTTACGTCATTGTTTTATTTTAGAATTCACCAATATAAAATAAACATACTAAAATATCCTCAGCCCCACCTTTATTCATCCATCTGTGTTTTCATATCGATAACGTTATATAAAAGTGATTTAAGTTATACGCATTATGCTTTTAAGTTTCCTTGCTTCAAAGTCAATTAAGCCCGGAAGCCTCATCAAACCAATTTACTAACTTCCGTGTTAAAATACAAAACAAGAACAAAAATGAGAATAATGATGATGACGAGATGGCCATGATGACGATGATAAAGATGATGATGATTATGATTATGATGATGACGATGACGGTGATGGAGATGGTTAAGTTAAAACAAAACAACGGTTATAATGAGGAAGCTTGCTGGTTGTTCGGTTCTTTGGCTTAATGTTCGTTTGTCCGTTTGTTCATTGGTTCGTTAATAGAAAAGGAAGTGAGACATTTCATAGGGTGTTATTTCTACCTTATGTATTTAAGGTATACTCTAGATCTACACTTTTACACCCTTAAATCTTTATATATACCTACATAATTATAAATATTCGTT
This sequence comes from Eupeodes luniger, assembly GCA_951509635.1. Lineage (NCBI taxonomy): Eukaryota > Metazoa > Arthropoda > Insecta > Diptera > Syrphidae > Eupeodes > Eupeodes luniger. The sequence continues at coordinate 55,917,280 of OX608073.1, forward strand.
TGTGCGTTAAATTATGTTTGTTTTAAAATAATGATAAATTGCTTTAACGGCGACGAACAGAGTGGTAGATTTTATATAGATTTTCAAAAAAGAGAAAAATTATTTCAAAAAAAAAAAAAAACGAACAACAATTTAGAATTCAGTTTTAGTTGATTGTTTTGATTTTATGAAGCAGTACGAGTATAAAAGGTATTTTGTTTACTAACAACACGTTAATGATGATTAGAGGAAAGTTAAAAGAAAAGAAAAACAAAAGAGGGGAGTGTACGGTACGTTCTACCTATCATTAGGGATGGAATGAATAGCGAAGGAAAGGAGAAAAAGTATAATAATTAATAAAGAAAGATATATTCAAGAAAAACTTAATTAATTTTCCTCCCCATGAATAATTAGAAAGCTTTTAAAATCGAATAAGGACACGTAAGGCAATCTTTTTCCTTATTTCTTTTTTTTTTAATTTAAGATATTGGGGGAGTTAGCGACGACAATGACAAATCTAATCATAGATTCAAATCATAAGGTAAATTAACCGATTTTCTGAGGAGAATCAGTCGTAAACATAAGTCGATACTTAGAAGAAATGAAATAATGTACATTGAAGAAAGTAGGTACACAGAAAGATAAGTGTTAAGAGCAACTTTTTTGACGGCTTTATATCAGGTATCGAATCGACAATAATTTTAAAAATGCAGTTTTGGAAGGAGTTATGTAGATTAAAACAAGGATTTGACGAAAAATAAATTTAACACTTTCGCTGTTCTTTGGTAACTTTTTTTAAGCTTTATGAACTTGGACGATTACAATAAAAGAAGTAAAGCGTGTTGGATATTATGGGGTTTTCCATGGGAAAAAATTGTCAAATGTCTTAAATAATGACATATGTCAATTTCAAATGTTGCCTGACAATGTTTGACAATAACGTTTCTGGCAAAATGGCGACACAAAATATGAAGTTTACACGATTGCACGAAATTTGAGACAACTTATTTTTGTGAAAGATTTGGTGATCGTCTGTAGTTTAAGGGTCAACAAGTAATATAGGAGAAAAGTTGTAGAATGAAAAGAAATCAAGCTAATTTATAAATATTTGTTTTTGCCTGCTATTAGTAAAGTTTGGAGTAAACGATCAGCTGTAAAATACAAAGAAATACAAACATTGTCGGAGGATGATAAAACTATAAATCAGTTTTATTTTGACCTTTCGAGCAAGCAACTGAAACAGTTTCATTGTCAGAAGGTAAGCGTTGCGTCTTTGATACAAGACGATGAAAAAACTGTCAGATGGCGCTGTTTAAGACAAATAATGGCTGTTAATGACGTTTCTGGCAATTTATTCACACACAATTGTAAGACAATCGTATATAGCTTAAGGGTAAGCAAATATAACAGGATCTGAGAATTACTACAAGTGTTAGTGTAAAATTTCCACAATAAAAGGTAATTTTCAAATCAGAGAAATAACTGAAACAGTTTTTTGACACTCTTAATTTGTTTCTTAATCTCTAAAAAATCTCCCTACAGTTGAACAAAATCCTAATTTTAAAAATTAGAACTAAATCTGACGATTAATTCCTAATTTCTAATGTATCTCTAAGTTTTTAATTCCGGTGGAACGAGTTTAGTTACTGGTAACAATTAATCTTCCAAAGTGACATTAGATGCAACGAATAAAATGTTGCTTTTGACAAGTTATAATTTTGTATAGAAATAAAAGAACACACATTTAAATTGATACAAGTAAACAAGATAACCGAAATGAAAGGACACGATATGTTGTTTTGGTAGATGTATGGTGTTTTTGACAACCGAATAACTCGATAACTTCTGAAGTTGTGGACAACGAATCAAACATTTAATATTCATTGTTCTATGAATTTGGTATGGTTGTCAATTGGAAGCAGTCAAATTACTTGGAACACTTTTGCCCCAAAAAATAAAAATAGAATTACAATAGGCTTTAGTGAAAAATCAAGATACTCCTTGAAATAAGAATAACATTGGGCCTTGTCAACAAAAACAGGGTAGAGCTATTTTCGAAACAAAATAAAGCTTACTAGTCATAGCTATTACTTGAAGCTTTAGCTAGACGGTTCCAGCTTAAGTTTTGTTTCATGTGAATACAAAAAATTTACGCTTAATTGGTTTAGATAGAAAATTCTAGCTTAATCTTAATATTTTAAGCTATCGTTAGTTTATCCACATGTGTTGGCTTAGAAGCTTAAGCTACAACTTTTTCTTTACTTAAGAGTAAAAGCAAGCGAATTTTCGATTTTGGTTTATCAAATCTATTTACTTTCTGTATATGGTAATAGTTTGTTTTCATGTTAAAAGAAAATTTCGAGTTTTTAATCAAACTTAACCGATGATTGATGGTTACGTCCAAGAAAGTTCTTGTTATACCGTCCTTTAGCTATGTAGATATGTACAATGATCATGGAGTTACGAATGGACCGTTAAGCTTAAAATTTGGTATGGATACAGAACATTTATCTCTTGAGCTTGCACGGTTGTTAGTATAGCTTTTCAAAAACGGGTAGCTCCATTACAACGGTTTTGATAACTTAAAATTTTCTCAATACTATTTTTATTAAGCTTTGTTTCTGTACAGCAATTCTAAAAAGCCTTCTTCTGAGGATTTTGTCAAAGAACTCCAAAAATGGAAATAGATCTTTTCGCCACATTTTCGTTTAACAGTGAATATATGTATGTATTGTTGATCTTCTAATTACCCGCAAGTCATTAACTGAGCCTGGCTGTTGGGCGTTCGCAACTGTGAATTTTTCAGCTTTGTATGATGCTGTACATTAAGGCTGAAAAAAACCTTTCCGGTTTATGTATTTATCAGAAAATCTAAAAGATTTGGAGATAACAATATGGATACAATCGATAGCTCTGAAAGCACCAGAAAACTGGTATTTTTCTGCCCATTTTGCATTTCTGCTTCGATTTTCCTTCGACTCGACGGAATTTTTTTATGAATATGAGCATTTTTCATACGTCCTATTATTGATCACATAATTTAGAGCTTAAGCTGGAAAAACACGCTAAAGTCACATGAATCTAGCTTTAGTTATTTAAAAATAGCTGTCAGTAGAAGACATATTTTAGTTTTTAGCTGAATCTCATTTTAAATCACACAAAATCTAGCTTTGACTTAAATATGCAAGCTTAAGTTTTAGTTTTTTTTTACTTACAAGACAAGACAAGATTTTAATAAACCATAATATCACTGCAATTGAGTATTTTCTAATTTCTTATTTCAGACTCTGACGGAGGAAATTCGTGCTATGAATGTCAAAAACAATCTATCATAGCTTCATTAGGAACTCCAAACGTTCGTTGGGACAAATGTTTTTGTTTAGATGAAAGCTATGATCACTGACACTTTTTGGTTGCCATTCGTAACGCGAATTTCACCGTCAGGACCTGTGATGAATCAGAATAGGTTAAAAACAAAGGTACGGCATTTAAAGCTATGATCAGATACCTTCTCAAGACACATTTATTCTTAACCCATATCAACTTATTTTCAATATAAACCTACGTATCCGAAACTTTTGCCGCATCTTTATACCGAATTCCGAACCACCCTATTTGTTAGGTAAACAAAAGTTGGTTTATCTCTCAGAATCGTAATCGAGTTTCAATATTTTGTCAAGGTGATAAAAAATAAAAATAAAAACAAAAACAAAAACCACCGTTTAACTCTTATCTTCGATTCAAACAAAAAAGTATCTAAAAATGACAACAGCAATATTTATAATAGCAAATAAATTTAACTTAACAAGAAATCTCTGAAACAACTAAAACTCTATCTCGTTTATTAAGTTTTCAATCTTATAATTGATGAAGATGAAAAGATTAAACCAAACAGAAAGCTTTTCAAAATCTTTTTTTTTTCATTTTTATTTTTATTTGAAACCTTTTTTTTAATCAAATAAAGATTCCTTATCGCATAGATTGTTTCTCAAGAAAAACAGACACAAAAACAAAATAAAAAGAAAACACACAAAGTTCATCCCAATCTTATCGAAGCTCACCATATAACACTTATGAGCTATAACCTGGAAAGTTTAACCTACTCGTCGTCGTAACATATGAATTATATGTAGAAATAGAAAAGCCTTACATGACTTTCCTGTTATAATAATGAACAAATAGAAAAATGCAATAATAAACATCATTCACGCGTTTTCGTTTTCCAATAAACTTTTTACTATCTATTTTTATGTCAAACCCTTAAGTTTTTATTTTCTTTTGTTTATATATTTTACTTAAAATTTCTGGTCTTCCATGCCACATCATTTTCAACAGTCACTTTTTATTTTCAAATAAACGAATCAAAATAATATTAAAATTAAAAAAAAAAACACTTTTGATTTCACACAAAACAAAAACAGACTTAAACTGATTTTAATTCTCGTTTATCGATTGGAATCACATTAAAAATTATATTTTTTCCATTTTGTTTTCTTTTTTCAATTCAATTAATAAATCTAGGCATATCAAGTCATAGTATCGTTTCGAAAAAAGAACCAATAACCAATACCACTGAACCGTAAAATTATAACCACCCCGCCATCAGATTACCACCAACACCATACTTAAAAAACATAAAAATAAAAAACAAAATAAAAGGTGTCGGGAGGTTTTTCTCACACTCGCCTTTGCCACCGTCTCGTCGTGCGTCGTCGTCGTCGTCGTTTCCGTCTTTTGAACGAATGAAAAAAAGAAATGTAACATTCTGGCCATAAAATTTGACCTAAAATGAATAAGTGGCTTTATACACATTAATATACAGCTATGGTCAGAATAATAGGAACATTTTAAAATTTGTAGTGTATCCGTTTTTGTTATTAAACTATGTTACACATCAAGAGAAAAGAAAAGAAATCGGGGTTTTTAGTATCCTTGGTTTGAATTCCTGAATATTCCAATGATTAGAAAAGATAAAGTGTGTTTAGGCATTGCACATTCGGCTAGTACGGCTAAAGAACGCATCTCTAACCTTTTGACAGAAGTTGGGCTCGAGGGTATACTAAACTGATTAGCATTCCTGGAAGTCAAGTATTACGACTGAAATGTTTGAGGGGAGGAATGCAACTGACTGTTTCCTTAAGCATAATACGTCAAAATTCGAGAAAAAAGGTTGAGAAAAGAAACTTTACGACGTTGTTCAAGCGAGCCGTTAACAATTTAAAGATACTACTAACTTTGAAGACCTATCGTTCATTATCAATCACGCGTTCGTTCGTGCCGACTTTGTCATATTGAATAGAAACAATGGACTTTTATGAGGCAGTCTGAATTGTTACCTCAATCTTTGTGCTCGCTTTAGATCGTAAATATCTTGAGATCAAGCTCAAATTCTGAATATATCTTTTTTCTATTTTGTATTGTCAACTGTATTGTCATTGCAATTTTGTTCGTTTTAGTTCAGAATTTGTGCATAGAAGCAGTAATTTCTATTCCGTTGTTTAATTTATAAAACAATTAGAGAAACAAATCGAATAAATGTAAGTAAACTTTTTTTCCAACGCCCGAGATTTGAAGCTACATTAAAATAAAAATAAATAAATTGAGTTGCGCAACAGTCCGTGGACTGTGACTTACAACTCTCAACCATTCCTGTGCGCGAGTAATGTTGTCAGGGATAGATGGGACCTACAATTTTTAAACCGAATCCGAACGGCTAATTCGAGAAAGCACTTTTCATGACAAGAATTACTCTCGGAGGATTTGTCAATTCCTCGCAAGAGGCAGCACCCGTGAAAAAAACTTTTGATGTCACAGGCAGGGATTCAGCCCAAGACCTCTTGCATGACATTCCAACGCACTAACCATCATGCTACGAGTACTACACATTACCTTTTGCAAATTCTTAGGTCGCATTTTATGACACATAATATCGTAAAATATCTGTCAAGAGCCCGACTGACATAATGTGTGGTTTAGCCGTTAAAAGCACCAATCGAGAGATGGGAATGCTACTCAAGCACTGGACGCATTTACAAGTCTCATAAAGAACAGCCAGGGCACTTTTTTGACAAATCTGTATTTCATAAAATATTGACAGGTAATAACGTTGTCAGAAAAATATAATGACAAATTTGTTATTTTCATATGCTGACACATTTGTCGTGAAAATTTCATTTTATAGTTTTGGAATGTGTTATGATCGAAAAACGATGAAATTTGGAACAAAACCTTTGTATTTTGTTTCAATTGTCATCGTTTCTCGCCAAATTTGTTCTATGTTATAGAAGTAAGAGAACGCTGGCACTGTTTCAATTTAAAATGTCACAGTTTGCAACATCATGTTTTATTATAAGTGAAGTACATAAAACGTAATAAAAATCTAGAGTTTTAGGCGACAGTTACAGCGATCATTGAAATCGATCCGGAAAAATTTTTGAATCGATATTTGACGGTGTTTCCCTTTAATTAGAAATGAAAATTATATACTGATCGATCGGAAATTACACAAAGAATGTTTTTTTTTGAGAAAAAAAGTGTACGCATTTATTTTTCTCTAAAAATGTATTTTTCTATTTTCCGGACGGAAATTCATTTTCCTAAACAGCTGATACTTTTATGTTCAAAAGTGAAACGAATCGTTCCACTGATTTGTGTTCCAATTTTACACAATTCCAATGACAGATTTCTGTCAGTAAAAGTTTTTTGGTGGATTTCAATCAGGAAATTTTTTTCAATTACAGAAATTTTTAGTGATAGCTATAAGCGACCTGCCAAAAAAATTCCAATGTTTGTTTTCAATGATGAAAACCAATGATAGCTATAACTGGCGCCTTAAATCAATAACATTGTCAAAATTAGGTACTAAAGTTGCTTTTAGAAAAAAAAATTATTTTATTCGAAAAATTTAGGCAAGTATTACACGTAGACCTAACTGAGAATCGTCATCAGTCATCACTTTCATTTGAAAATGTATCATTTATCATTTAAGGTTTTTTTCACTGTCAACACTTGACCGAACCTGAGTTTCCAGTCGCAATTGTCAATTAAATATTGACAAATATGTAAATTGTAATTTTTGTTTCCATTTCATAAAAGAATTATCAGTACAAATTTGTTGAAAAATTCCTGACAATTATAGAAAAATACTTGACAATTTCTTTATGGAACGAAAAGATGACAGTTGTCGACTATTTTCCTACAATTATACAAAAATGTCAAATTCTTTATGGAACAGATTTTGACAGTTGTCAAGTTGTTAATTCACAAATTATCATCTGTCGCAATGTTTATGAAATAGGCCCCAGATCAGAGGCGGATAAAAACTTCTAGCATCGCTCTTGGAAATTCAAACATCTAGTAAAGAAGGTGATTTGTGTTGATACAAATACCGAGAATTTTAAGAGGTTCAGTTTTATCCAGTGTTGGGAAGAAATAAATTACAATACAATTCAATTACAATTACTTGTAATAAACCATTATAATGTACCATAAACTTTTTCAATTACTTTAACTGTTTGTTGAAAAGTGTCAATTATAAATACATAGATGTGAATGAAAACAAAAATAATTATCAAAAAAGTCATTGAAATTATTAGGGGAATTCACGATCGGGTGTAAATGGTCTTGCATCAGTGCATTTGCATATTTTTTGTGCATACAGATGCTCTTCACTAACAAAATATATGAATATGCACATGCTTTAGTAGTGCAAATTTACTTCGCTAAAACCCTAAAGTATACAAATGCACAAGCATGAGCAACACTGTTTTGACAGCAATAAATCAGCTGATATTTAAATAATCAACATGGCTGATCTAATTAAAATAAATAAAAAAGAGAAAAACCGAATAAAAAGTGGTCAATTGACGAAATTAAAATAGTTTTAAACTATATACGGGATAATCCGGACTTGGAGGTAATCAATAATTTGGTTTTTTTCAGTTTTCCTCGGCATATTAAAACCAAAATAAACTTTTGAATTTCACATAAAAATAAAAATAACAATAATCAGCTGTTCTCACAACTGTCAAAAATCGTTGCAAGAACACCTTGATTTTTTATTTGCTTTTCGGGCGTTCACTATGTTGTGCATATATTTACACTCAAATGCAATTCCCAGACTAAATGCACTAGATCGTGAATTCCCCTATTATTTTTTTAATTAAAATTACAATTACTTGTAATTGAAATGAAAGTTATAATTAGTAATTCACAAACGTAATCACTATTTTCCACCTTTGGGTTGATTGACTTAAGTGTCACTCAATAATATTGGCAAAGGTCGTAAATTCCAATTTAACGACATAAGGCAACATTGAGTTTTCGACGCATTGAATTCTACTCGATTGTTTCCTCCCCCCTTTCCATTTTAAAAATGCTGTCAAGGTCAAAATCTAATATCGTTAAAGATCCACAACCAATGAGCAGGTTTATACAAATCTGAACGTACTGTTGCCAGCGAAGAAGGTAAGTGAATTAGAAATTTCAGAAACGAGAATATTAATACAAATGAGATAGTGTCGGAGACAGAACAGAGCCCTGAGGCACACCAGCATTTATTTTGTGGTTTTCAGACTTGATCCCATCCGAAGAATAATTTCTTATCCAACGAAAGAGGGATTCATGTAGAGTGCCTGATGCAAAACTTTAACAAATACTTCCAAAACGATGTTAACTGTTCGTTGCTATTAAGAAGACTCAATCTTTGAAATATTTTTTGAGCTGATAAGCGTCTCTATGACCTTCAAAAGATTGAAAGTATGTGCAATCGGTCGATAATTATTAAATGTATTGTTTTTAGAGTTCAAATCAAAAGTTCCTATGTTTTTGACCAGCAATAATACAATTTATTAATCACAAATTAAGAAACTCTAACAAAATATTTACCAAAAAAATAAATGGATCAATTTAAGATGTTTTTGTCTTACACAAGTGCTAGGGACATATAAATAAAAAAAAGTGAACTGTTGTTCCTATTTTGTTGACCACAGCTGTGTGCATCGGAAAACTAATCATGTTGAACACATAAACATATCTGACATTTGTTCGAAGATAAAACACAAAGATGGCAGCTACAAAACATAGTACCTTTTTCCACAACACAAAACCAAAAAAAAAAAGAAGATAATATAGAATTATTTTTTAACATTTACCAATAACTGTTAACACAAAATAAACTATGACATTATTTATATTTTATATATTCTATACACAACACAACCATATAAGGTACTTTTTTGTGTTATATTTAAAAGGCTTTTACCACTCTGGAGGATTATAGACGGAAATAACGACAATGACAACCAACAACACGAACACCAACAACAAAATAAAAAAAGAAAACCGATATAGATAACAGAGGGTTTAGATAAACAAGATAATGTACAAGAAAAACGAATTTATATTTTGACATGTGTCACATTGATGCGAGATTGGTTGGTACTATACTAACTTGCAACGCCACCGCTGCCACCGATGGAAAACAACGATAGGTGAGATCCATAGAAATAGGCCGTTCCACAAATTCCGCTCAACATGAACACTGGATAAGAGTAACCATCCATTCATATATAAACTCTTATAGGTTGACTCGATTTTGATGCGGTAGATAGAGACACTAGCGCCGCACAGTTTTTTTTTTCGGCAACTCGAGTTCTTATTATATCGCGGAACTGAACTGAGAGGCGTTGTTGGTTTTGTTCGTTGATTTTGTTTGTATTTATTAATTTAATAATTTTTTTTTTCTTTGTGATAGGTAGAAGTTTATAGACTTTTTCGCTTCTGACAAGTTAATTTTTTTAGGGGATACTGTCAACTTGTCGATTGGTAGTGTTGGAGAGCGATATAGATAGACGGCAAGCGTAAAACGGAATAAAAATTCAAAAATAAAATAAGCTTCTTGTAGGGGGTTAGGTGAATTACGCCAATTAGAACTTTTACTTTTTTCTTCAAAGTTCAAGTTCAAGTTGAATGATGGAAAATAGATGTGTAACTTATTGACAGGAATGACAGAACCACACGAATTTGTTGCAAACACCTTTTTATGGCAGCTGATATTTTTGGAATTGAGAAAATCAAATCTTTTTTAAAAGACACATCAGCACGATAAATTATTCCGTTAATGGTCTATCAAGTTATCTGCTAGCGTAGTGAAAGTAGCAGCAATTGGACTTAAACAATACTATTCATGTCTTTTAACGTCCGCCATCATTATTTTTATTTTGCTTGTCAATTTTATTTGATTTAAGAAATAAGGAATACAAACAATTGCGTTCTCTACACTTTAAGTTCTCTTTTAAATGTAGAAACATAGATTCTGACATCTTTTAGTTTGTAGGCGAGAAGTGCAGCAAGAGAAGCTAAAGAATGGAAACGCTATGATGAAGACTGAAGGCAAAAACACTCTATATGAAGATATAAATCTTTCGTACGTATCACCCTCCAAAACCCATTTGTTTACATTGTTGTATTTGTAATGTGGACGAATTCAACGAGAAAAATTGACGTGTTTTTACGCATACATAGACACAATTCCTGAGTTTTTAGGGGAAATTTCATGAATTAGAGGAGAAATTACACGCACACTAAGAAATACTTTATGAGGCCAGTTTCCGGTTTAGCTTGTAGGCAAACCAATATGGCTACCGAGGATTTATATCTTTACTAGAGTGTTTTTGACTGAAGGCTTTGTATGAGTTTTGAGGATATTAAAAGAAAATGTCAAAAAATTACAAGAAACTTGTCCCGTGTGAAAGGGGATTAAGGTGCAATGAATCAAATGGAACTGAACGTACAAAAAGTGGCAGCATACAGTGAACACAAATTGTTGAAATTTTAGCTCAGAAAATATAAACAAAAATAATATCAGATCTTGGAACTCCATAAACCTGTCATATGGGGTTTTTCATTTAAAGCTCTAAAATGATTAAGGAACTGTCAAGAAAATAAATATTTTTTTATCTCATCTATATCGCAGCATAGAATTCATACATCGGAGCTACCCAAAAGCTGGATTTCAGAATAAAATGACAGATCAGTTTCAAACTGAGCTAGGCCAACTTGACAGAGATTTTCTCAAATCCAAAAAATGGAAAACGACAATAGGATGCAAATACCAATCTAGTTACGCTGTTGGCAATAACTGTCAAAATATAAAACCATTAATACATAATTTGGAATACAGATGGAGCTGATAAGTTGGGTAAATTTTGACTTAAAACCCCGGCTACAACATAGTTGCATTTTTTTTGGCTTTAAAGTTTTATTTCAAGGATTTTGTGTATACGTTTTCTTGACTTACGCAAAAAGTTATAAGAATGTCAAAGTGAACAAGAACTGCAAATTTAAGCAATTAATTCAGCTTCTTAAATGAATGAACTCATGTTTTTGTTTTATGTTTCTAACCATTTAACTGGTGAAATTCCTCTTAGAGTTAGGCAACTACTTGCCTATCTTCATATATGGTGAAACAAATTCTCTTGTTTGCCGCTAAACTCAATTATTTTTATCGGAGCCTTTACAACAACAACAATAAAAAAAGTACAAAAAGATAAAACCCTGGAAAAAACGAGTGGTGTAAGTACCTATAATCGTATATACGTACCTATAGCCCCTGATAACAACCAAGAACTTAGCTTTGAATGGAATTTTGTGAGTAATGGACATGGACAATGGTAAAATAATAAAAATAACAATCGATACCACTTAAGAGGTGACGCTAACGTCTAACGACGACGCTGACGACCGACCGAAGAGGGGGTAGATACATATATAAAAATCAGATGGGGCGGCGGCGGGTGAGGCAATTATAACCTAATCAGATTATTTTTTTTACTCTATCCCTCTTGTTTTACTAAAGCGAGCGTTGCGTTGGTGTGGTCTCTTAACTTTATCAGAATCAAATGCACAATAAAAGCCACGCAGCATTCAACATACTACGTAGCGTCGTCGTTTTCCTCGCCGCCGCCGTTCGTCGAATTAAAAGCAACGTCTTGTAGTAAAAGAAAACCAAGTAGGAGTTGCCAATTTGTAGCACTACATAAGCATAGCTAGGTACTCTTATTATAATATAAACTTAACAATAAGGCTTTATAAGGTCGTTAACAAAAATAACAATAATGACCGTGATTTGTTGTGGCACATAGGAAACTGACAGGCGTTTTTTTCTTTCGAATTTAATTTAATTGAAATCTATGAAGCTTTAAGCTAATCGCTTATCGGAGATTTTATTAGATGAAGGTTTGTCCAGGATATGTTAAGGAAAAATAATACGGAACATAATTTTGGGTTCTTAATTTGAAATTAAGTTTAGATCCAATTTTATGAGCTGAGATGTGTGACTCTTAACAGGTGAAAGCTGTGTAGTACCCGTGGCATGAGGGTTAATGCATACGACTGTCTTACCAGAGGTCTTGGGTTCAATCTCCGCATTTTTTTCTACGGCTACTGCGTTTCGCAAGAAATTGAGAAATCCTCCAAGAGTAATTCTTGCCAAGAAGAGTGGTTTCTCAAATTAGTCGTTTGGATTCGGCATAAAAACTGTAGGTCCCCTCCCCCTCCCTGACATGACTCGCATACAGGAATGGTTCAGAGTTATAAGGCATTAGGCCCTAGTGTACGGACTGTTGAACTACCTAATTTTGAATAGGTGAAAACATTTGTTGGTTTTAATTTTTCAACAGACTATCTACTTTTTGACGAGTAGTCTTATAGACGAAAAGGCAACATTTAAACCTAAAATGCGGGTAAAGAGCTCACAGAACATTTTGCATGTGTATTTTTTTTTAGGAAACATCAGACAACTGACCGTCATGATGTTAGAGATGTCAAAAATCACAGTTAACCTGTAGATCTAAACGGCAAAAGTAAAAAATCATATGACTAATTTTAAAGGGTTTTCTAATAAGAGGTTTCATTTTAAATAGCTCCCTATTATAGGCAGCTGTCACTTTTGACGCTGTCATCTTTTGATATTTGACAATTAAAAACTACGCTATTTCTAAAAATACGAATGATACATGATTTAGGAAAGCATTAAATGAGTTTAAATTCACTCGAAAAGTAATGAACATTTTGCAGTCATTATAGTTCGCAAAAATAAGCACTATTTAGTCGTCTTGAAGGACCTCTTTCAGCGGCATGTCCGCAATAGTAAAGCTCTTTGAAAAATTTGAGCTGTTTTGTCAATTTAGTGATGTAAAGAACAGAAACCAAGTGCATCCCTCAAGAACAACTAAAAATATTGCTAATGATGCCCGTAGTGTTGACGAAAACCCAGGTTTGTCGATTCTTCATGGATATTTGCAATTACTCATTCTACAAACGAAATTACATTGTATTTTACATACAGATAACGGTCTTCAGTTTTCACCAGTTACGTCATATTTTCGATGATTGAGTCCGTAAAATGCTTTAAAGTGATCCAGATTTTCATTAAAAAAAATCATCTTCAGAGATAAGGCCCATTTTCAACTCGGAACCTATACGTTAATAAGCAGAATTTAAGGCTCTGAAAATCCAAGATTGCTAAAAAGCCTCTCCATACTCAATGTTTGGTGAGGCTTTTTAAGGTGGCATGGCGTTGTGATTGTGACCTTACTTATTCGAAAATTAGACTGGGGTATCTTTTATGGTGAATGAATTGGATTACCGAAGTATGACTACGAAGTTTATTGTGAACAAGATGGCTTAACGTACAAGCAACAAAACAAGGAAGTTTTCAGACCGTTTCACAGTGCGTTGACCAGTGGACAAAAATAAAAAAATAAAAAATGCAATTTTGTTCTATTAGGCTTTGATTCGGGTCTAGCACATGTTAAAAACTATTATTTATAGTTTTTTTATATGATAGATTAGCGGACTTGTTTAAGACATAATAAGGTAATTATAGTCAGTCTTGTTGTGAAACGCGATTTTGTGCAAAGTGATTTAGCTGGTGAAAGAAAAGTAATAGAAGCAAATTTTTTTTGGACAGTGGATATTAATAATGGATTCATTTAGAGCTGGTAGACTAATTTTATTTGGTTTTTGAAATAATTTGTAAGTTAGGTGAATTATTGAAAAATAGGTTATTTTTGAGGTATTTTTTCACTTTGGTTAAGCTTTTAAAAAGACTGTAGCAAGCTGTAGCAGAATGTTTAGTGTCATTGCATTGTCCTATTATTCTTCTTTGCAAAAATGCAAAGCTTTTTGCTAATCTTTGCTTACCGACAAAAAATCGAAAATTGAAAATATTTTAACTTCAATTTTGAATGACTTAAGGGTAAATAATTGTCCCGTTACAATAGAAAATAATTTAAGGTCCAAAATTAAAAACTTTGATGGAAACTTGGAACGGAAGTGGAAGCTATGTTCAAGGAATCATACTCTTTTCAAGAAGCGACACGAGACTTGGCTTAATAATAATTTTACACTTCCTGTCAGCATTTTAAATCACTTACAGAGTACATCGTCTAATGATGGACCACAAACTATTCGGGGCAGACCCCAAACTCCATTTTAAGATGCGTCAATAAAAACGAAAAAAAGAAGAATTGCGAATCTTTTAGTCTGCAATTCATCTGAAGAGCTGAGATTCGCTGCGGAAGTTTCCGAACATTCCTCTGGTATTGGAGTTGATTCTTGTAAGATGGAAAAAACATTACCACTTAAAGATACGTTAGCACTATACTTAGATCTTGATCTTTCCAAAAAAAAAAATATAATATATTGAGATCTGTAGTTAAAGATTTTCATAAGGATTTATTTCCTAGTTTATATAAGTTGAGAAATTTCAAAAAGCAAATGCTTCCGAAAAAAGAGAAGTTTCGGAAACCACTGCCTCTGTTGACCTTCAGGAACTTCTCGAAAAAACTGTTGAAATATTGCCGATATTTCTGAATTAAAGGGCGACACACATGCCATTCTCACATGTAAATTGGGCTTTGACGGAAGTTCCGGTCATAGACAATAAAAACAAGTTTTTTTCGATTCGAAAAACATGGATGAGTATCTTTTTTTGATAGCATTATCACCTTTAAAATTGGTTGAAGAAAGTACCGGTGTTGAGTTATGGAAAAATCGTTGATGTCCCACTACTATGTTTTGCCGTCCGATTAAGTTCATGTTCATTAAGAAATGCCCAGAATTTGTAAGAAATGAGGAAACCAAAATAAAATCTCAGATCGTTAAATTTGTTTATGATCAGTTTTTCAGTAGCAAAAATATTTTATTTTTTCATTTTATAGAACAACTCACTCCCAAGACCATAACCAAAAACGGCTATAGTTTTAACATTTCATTTAAGTTGATATTTACAATGGTTGATGGAAGCATATGAAACAGTTTATCAAACACCAATTGTGCATCAAAATGTTTTCTTTGTGGAGCAACTCCTAAATAAATGAATTTAGTGCAAGTGCATGAAAAACCAGTAATTGAAGAAAACTTCCGATTTGGTTTATCCACTCTTCATTCATGGATAAAATGTTTCGAATGCTTGTTTCATATAGCGTACAGACTTCCATTTAAATCATGGCGGGTTGGAAAAGACTCCAAAAACAAGAAAGTGTTTGATAAAAGAAAAAAACAAATTCAAACCATGTTTAAAACACAATTGGGTCTTAATATCGACAAGCCTAAACGTGGTTTCGGTTCGACAAATGATGGCAATACAGCAAGGAGATTTTTGAAGAACTCACAATTAACGGCAGAAATCATGGGCCAGACATTATATCGTCTTTCGAAATCTCAATTGGTTAACTGTCCGAAGAAGCGCTTGAAGCAACACATAAGGAATTCCGAATAAATCGTCTTGGTCACGCAAGAAAGTCATCCCGTGTTAACACTAACCAAGACATTTTGACCATCTTGCTTCTCAGGTCCGATGCTTTAATTTCTATAATAAATAAATAAATAAATTGGGTGGCGCAACAGTTCGTAAATATGACGCGAATTTTGGAGAAACTCATTAATTATTGCATTTAAAACAATTTTGCTACTAAAAATCAACTTAACTACGGAAAATAGAATTTTGTCCAATTTCCCCATACGATCGACGCACTGTGCGTTTTTGAAAACCGTGATCATGTGATTTAACACCTTTAGACTTTTTTCTTTGGAGTCACGTGAAATAATATAAAGCCCATGACAATGGTTCACAATCGATTCAAGGCCTTAAGATTGGAATTCAGAAATGTTCGAATTCGTGTCAAATTTCACAAAAAGAATGTGATTCTGCCACCTTTCACTTCGAACAAATTTCGATAAAGCTGAATGTTGTTGGAGAGCTTCGTTTATAAAGGATTTTCCAATTGCGACTTGACAACTTTGAATTTTAATTTTGAACGCACCCTTTCACTAATCATCGAACTGTCATTGTCAATTTATTCAATAAACTCAACATTTTCATCATCATCACGAGTAAGTAAAGTTTGCAAATTATAAAAATTTTCCCAAAAATTGTAAATCAGTGATCGCAACTTTAGAAGCGTTAACTCGTTAGGCAAAATGGACTTAAGTCAGAAACTGGCCACACAGACTCAATAAACTGGAGACGTTTATATCATTAATATATAAAAACAAATATGAATTTTGTTGTATTATTGTCTAAAGACTAAATTAATACGATATTTAGCAGTTATTCTAGACTCAAGTCGTTAATAAAAAAATACTAACGACTTATATAGTAATTAGCGAACACTAAAAGGGTTTTGTATACCCTTTAGTGTTAATATGCCAAAGACACAGTGTGAGCATAAGGAAAAGAGGGAAGGGTTAGATAGGAGGTGCCGGTGTACATTGATTTTAAATTCCTGAACATTGCAATGATAGGGAAAGATAGAGCGTGGCAAGGCATTCCACATTCTGTACTTCATAGTACGGCCGAAGTTGGGCTCAAGGGTAAACTAATGGGCATTCCTAGAAGCACGGGTATTACGGTTAAATTGTTTAAGGGGAGGAATGCAACTGGCTATTTCACTAGAGCAAAGATAAAATAACGGTAAAAAAGGGTAAGACAGGAAATTTTACGACGATGTTCGAGTGACGTAATCGTGTTGATGATGTTAATGTCACCAATCATTTTAAAATCTCTTCTTTGAATACTGTCCAAGAGGCTTAAATAAGTTACTCGAGCACCAGCCCTGAGAAGAGAGTTAAATTCAAGTTTCGGACGTATATAGGATTTGTAGATTGTAGCCAGATCAGACGGAGAGAAAAATTTCTTGCATCTTCTCAAAAAAACCTAGACACTTTGCCGCATTTTTGACAACATCGCGTTTGTGATCGCTCCACACAAGGTGGTTGCTGATGCACATTCCAAGGATGTCTAGATTTGCAGTTTCGTTGATGCAAGTGCCATTCATAGAGAGTGGCAAATAGGGTACATCTCGCTTTAACGATACAAAACAGCATTGGGTTTTCGAAGCAATAAATTCCACACGGTTTTTTATTCCCCATTGTACAATGCTGTGTAGATCGGAATTTAATGAGCTTATCTATCATTTGCCGTTGCAGTTCTACATCCGAAAAGGAGGGTTGTGAGTCTGGAAACGAATATGAAAAGCTAAGAGTGCTATCGTCAGCGAAACAATGTATTAAATTAGAAGTAGCAGACAGATGCAGAAGAAAGAGACAATCAAAATTGAAGAGTAACTTTGATGAGTAAGTTATCTCAAGATATGGATCAGTCAATTAGCCGCCTCGTTTGTGGGGATTTAACACCTTAAGACTATTTTCTTTGGGGCTACGTTAAGTCATTGGTTTATGCCAATAGCATGCAGTTTCGGCCGAAATGTGTGACCAAGTCATCGAAAATTGGGTCCAACGAATCAAAACGTTGCAAACGTCCTCGCAGTGTTGAAAAAAGTCGAGATCCGTTAGTAAATGTTTTGTTCGTACTTCAGGCCAATAATAAAGTTTTTGAAATATCTCAAATGGTTTGCGTTTTATGTTTGACAACAAATTTGGAGTCCTTATTGTAAACCTTTAAAAAGTCCTCTCTAAAGGTAGAGGTCGGAAAACTTAGACTTTTTTTGTACCGATATTCTTGATTTGGGTCTCATTTTAAAGGTTATGTTTTAAGAACTAAAAAAGTTATGAGACACTGTTGAAGTTTGGTACGACAAAAACAAAAGGTATTTGAATTGCAAGAAACATTTTTCCAATAACTTGTGCCACAGAAATACATTAAACGAATATGTTTCGCATGTCCTTGCAACATAATTCAAGATAAAGAAAAACACAAATTTAATTAAATCAGTATCGTATTTGAAGAAAGGAATAACAAAGATGCATAACTTCATACAATTAGAGATGGAAAGATTACAATATAATTAACAAAAAACATGTCCACAATTCGCAACAATATGCAATGTAATCCTAATCACACCCAAATTTCTCAACCACTCTATCACATACCATACACCTCTACTCCTCTGGTTAGACACTGATCTCTTACAAAAAATTAAACAAAAAAAAATATAATAATTTGATTATAATTCGTGTTAGAAATGTTGTCTTATGTTTTTTTTTTTATTTTGTTCTACCCCTGACAACTTCTGTATCTTATATCCTTTTTGCACTTACTGATGATTATGTCTACTTTTGGGTCTTATTAAAAATTTTATACTTGAGTTTCACAACTCTATCTGTTCTGTATATAAAATTAACAAAAGTATTTAAAGTTAATCTTCATGTAACATAAGCGGATTAGGTATAACCACACCACAGACCTCCCTTGTCCATATACCTTTCACCTCAACGTAACCACTAATATAGATAACAAAAGAGAGGAAATAAAGCTTCTCTGCAAACACTAATTGTAACCAAGGAATTTAAAAGTCATTGGTGCCCCATAAAGACCAGTCCCCCTTCATCATCCCTATATACCACCACCCATTCTATATTTTTGTGGGTGATGTTACCTACCCCTTGATTCATTTATCTCTCTCACCTTGGCAGAGGATTAGAACAAAAGAAATTATGAAGAAAGCAAAAAATAGAAGAAGAAAAATACAAAAGCAAAAGTATCAATTAAAAGTTCTGTTTCTTCGCTTTTTGTTTAAAAAAGGGTCCTGCTGATGCAAAGAAGACAAAGTTGTAAAAAAGGATGTTTTTCAAACAAAAACCGTTGTTCATTTGAATGGAAATGGGAAGTTCTTTTGTGTTCACAACCCCCGGTTATTTATCGAAAGGTTCCTACTTTGAAAAGGGGCTAAAAACCCACCCCATCCGCTCTTGGTTAACTGCGCGGTTTTCAAAATTTCGACCAAGACCAAATAGAAAAAGTTTCCTTTGTAATGTCACACAATAAAACAAAACAAAAACAAAAAGGAACATAAACAAATTGCACTTTTTTTTAAAAAGTTAAAAATGTCTTTTTTTCAATATACCTGTTGCATAAGCCGGTTCGATTTCTTCCTCGGAATGCATCTGCGACACTGGCACCGTTGGTATAGGCACCGGAATTGGTAATCTCTCGTAATGGATGCACTCATGGTGATACTGATGATGCCCATTGTGTATGGTTCCGAGGACACTGCTGCGTCCGCCATTATGGCCACTGCAGGTGCTGCCAGCACCCCCTCCACTGCCGCCACCTGAATCGTCGGCATTGCAACGGCTCGAACAGCGTCCCAAACTGCCACTGCCGCCACCAATTTGTGCCGAAATATTGCCACCCATTACAGAGCCACCACCAGCACTGGAATCCGATCCAGAATCATGACCGGGACACGGGCCAGCCGAGCCCGGGCGTGAACCAATCAAACTCATGGCCGAGTGCGGAGGAGTTATAGATGACGTTTGCATATAGTGATGTGTATAGGGATGTGGATGTGGCACATCATAGTCACCGGTATCGATTGCCCCGGGCAGCATTCCTACACTTCCACTGCCCTGTAGACATCCAACGGAACCGCTTCCGCCACCTCCTCCCACTCCAACTCCGATGCCGACTCCTCCTGAACCAACTCCAACTCCACCTCCTACTCCAGCGCCACCACCGCTACGTAACGATACACCACGGGTTAGTGTGTTGTTTGCCGATTGTATGGATGAAACTGTCGCGCCTCGACATAAAATATCTGAAAGCTGATTTGCCTGCAGGCCGAAATATTTGGACTACATAATGTGGCAGGTAACACACATAGGTTGGTACATAATATGG
This sequence comes from Eupeodes luniger, assembly GCA_951509635.1. Taxonomy (NCBI): domain Eukaryota; kingdom Metazoa; phylum Arthropoda; class Insecta; order Diptera; family Syrphidae; genus Eupeodes; species Eupeodes luniger. Next base: position 55,937,405 of record OX608073.1, read on the forward strand.
TGATAGTCATGATTTTTTATAAGATGATGGTCCATGCACAGAAAATTGTGATAACAATAATAATAATTTATGATTTATTTTTTTTTTTAATTTAATGAATGATAGAAAATGTACAAAGTATCAAAAGTTAAAATATTAAGTTCATAAAAAAAACTATAAGCAAGTTGTTTTTGGGCAGAAGAGAAGAATCCCCCAATTCCCCCAAAAAAAATTAAACCAAAATACGAAAACTACTAAATTTTAAATCCCATCTGTCAAATTCGGCGAATAATAAATTGTCATATTCCAATGTGTCTAATTCGGAGACCTAGGAACAAACTTCAAATTTAAAATCCTTAATGTCAAATTCGAAATCATAAAATGTCCATTCCTTGTCCCAATGTGTCTATTTCCAGACCTACAGGTAAGCTTCAAATTTTAAATCCCAAATGTCAATTTACGATATCCCAAAATGTCTAATTCGGAGCCCAGAAATCTCAAATGCGGAATCCCACAGAAATACTTAATACATTAAAATAAGCAAAAGAATTTTTTACTTTAACGCATGTATTGAAATAGTGATCTGATAAGTTTCAACACCTAAGTTCCAGAATTTAGTTCATGAACTAAGCCACAATTTTAACTCCAGGGGTAGGTTGGCGGTATCCCAAAATGTCTAATTCGGAGCCCAAAAATCTCAATTTCGGAATCCCAAAAAAATACTTAATACATTAAAATAAGTAAAAGAATTTTCTACTTTAACGCATGTATTGAAATAGTGATCTGATAAGTTTCAACACCTAAGTTCCAGAATTTAGTTCATAAACTGAGCAACAATTTTAACACCTTGGGTTAGTTGGCAGGTTGTAAAATAAATATTTATCGTCAATGAGTTTTGTTTGTGCATAGAAACCACATTCATAAGGTCCGTGTAGATTTTAATTGCTTGGAAAAAACTTCTGTCACTTTTTGACAGCTCTGTGAGACTTCATCGTAAAATTAGTGTACATTTTAACAATTAAATAAGTTTGGTATAAAGAAACAAAATGGCGTTAAACTGTTATTATTTGACAACAACTGATTTTTGAAAACTTTGACAAGTGCGAAAATAAAATTAACGCATCACATGCAGAACGTGTTATCCGTGCAGTAAAACAAACAAGTTATTCTATGTTTCACTACGTTATCACTTAGAATAAAGTTGTACAGGATTTCCACCAAAAAAGCAATAAAATGTATACAGTTGATACAAATATGTAGATTTTTTAAAGGATTGAAAAGAGTTAGAAGTTCGTTTCGATTCAAATATATCTTTGAACCAACTGTCAACTCAAATTACGAAATTGAGTTGAATTTTTAATTTTATGTACGCGATGAGTGCTGCCCGGCCAATACTGCAAATTGTAATAATTCATAAGCTGAAAATTGTCAAATCATATGATAAATTTAAACGGATTTTAATTTGACAGATTGCTAAATAAAAAATATTATTCCCTTTTTTGTTAAACTTATTCAAATGAAAAAGTGACTACAAAAATTAGCTTTATTTTCGTGGTTTTAAGTGTGTAACTCTGGCATTGAACACCTGTCAAGTTAGCTGTCATAACAATAGTTAAATGTGTGTCATTCACGATAAAGAGTTTTTAACAATTGATCAACGCTTTTTTAAGTTTTTTTTTAACAATCGAACAATGCTTTTAAATCATTAAAACTTACTACAAAAGTGTTGATAACGAGATGATTAATATTATTTTTTTTCACATAGAAAATTGCTTAGGGCAGAGGTTTAATTTGCTAACGCATTACAAATATATGATTATTTCTAGTGACCAGATGAAATATACCTCCAATTGTCTTGAAAAAATGCATATTTGCACTATCTCTAAACTCAGGTAGTTTTCCAATTCCATGGAAGAAGGCATTTATTACACCAGTTTAAGAAAAAAGAGTAACTTGCCTGACATAAGAAATTACAGATCAATCTCTAAACTGTCCCGTATTCCCAAGGTTTTTGAACAAGTTGTTTGTTATAGTTTAAATTTTAATTGAAGAATATAATAGTAATAGGTAATCAACAATATGGTTTTATGCGAAAACATTCGCCAAATACTAATCTACTTGCATTTTGGCATTAGTGCTCAAAAACCCCATCAGAACTCGATAAATAATTTGAATGTACATATTTACATTGACTATTCGAAAGCTTTTAACTAACTTTCTCATGATATCATCAGATTTAAGCTGAAGAGAAATTGGATTCCTCTTCAATTTGTCACATGGATTTATCTTTATCTTTAAAGTAGGTCTTATCAATTAAAATTCTGAATTCTGCTTCTCTCCAATCCTTTAATTGTAAGATCAGGAGTTCCACAAGGTAGTCATTTAGGATCTCTACTCTTTTTCTTAGCTATCAATGATGTATTCCTTTGTGTACGATGCAGTTACATTTTAATCTATGCGGTATTTCAACAAACACTTTTCACTTTCAAAGTAAAAAGTCTTTTCTGAAAAGTAAAAAGTTTTGTTATTTTGCAAATTATTTATTTTCTTTTTGTTTCACCAAACAATAAACTTTGCATTAATATGCAAAGCGATATTTTTTTTTATTGGCAAATAAGAGTTCGATTTGAAAAGCTGTCAAAAACTAATAAAAAAAAGAGGCTGGGATGCGACCCACACTGATAACTTCCCATCCCGTCTGTCGATTTGTCTTGCTTAAAAGTTTGTCTATATATATCAATTTTCACCAAATTTGCGTACTATTTTTTGTAGATTTTGTTTTTTTTTATGAAAAAACGGACTGTTTGATTTTTATAAAAAAAATTACTGAATATCGAAAACAATATTTTTTGTGAAATAAAATAAGTTTAAAGACAATATTTTTAATTTTTGAAAAGCTATTTGAACCGAAAGTAAATTTTCACCAAGTTTAGTATTCTTTTTTTTTTAGGTTTTTATTTTTTGTAAAAAAAAACTGTCACTTTGATTTTTCTCAAAATTTTATCGAGTGTTGAAAACAATATTTCTTATAAGTTAAAATTAGTTAAAAGCCATTATCTCAAATTTTTGAAAAGATATTTGAGCCGAAAATCAATTTTTACCAACTTTTGTTAAATGTTTTTTAGGTTTTTAATTTTTTGTACAAAAGCTGTCAATTCGTTTTTTTTTTTTAAATTTTACTGAATGTTGACAACAATAATTTTTTGAAAGATTGAAGTACATAGTTTAAAGCCAATATCTCAAAGTTTTGAAAAGATATTTGAGTCGAAAATCAATTTTTACCAACTTTTATTAATTTTCTTGTTTAGGTTTTAATTTTTTGTAAGAAAACTGTCTATTCGATTTTTCTCAACATTTTTCAGAATGTTGAAAATAATATTTCTTATAAGATAAAATAAGTTTGAAGCCTTAATCTTAAGTTTTTGAAAAGATATTTGAATCGAAATTGAATTTTTACCAACTTTGAGTAATGTTTTTTTAGGTTTTTACTTTTTATAAAAAAAACTGTCAATTCGATTTTTCTCAAAATTTTATCAAATGTCAAAAACATTATTCTTCGTTGCACAAAATTGTTTTGGAGATGAAATCATATTTTAGTCGTAAATTTTTCGAGGTGACAAATTTTTTTTCAGTTATTTTGATTTATAAAAAAAAGCGTTAATTGGTTTTTTTTCCAAAGATATAATTGTTTTGTATCACGTTACAATTTATTATTATTATTAGGTGGCGCAACAGTCCGTAGAGAACCAGGGCCTAGTGACTTACAACTCTCAACCATTCCTGTGTGCGAGTACTGTTGTCAGGGATGGAGGGGACCTACAGTTTTATGCCGAATCCGAACGGCTAATTTGAGAAAGCACTTTTTCATGACAAGCATTACTCTTGGAGAATTTGTCAATTCCTCGCAAGAGGCAGTACCGGTTTTTTTTTTTTTTTTTTTTAAATTAAGGTGGTACAGGCAGGGATCGAACCCAAGACCTCTCGCATGACAGTCCAACGCACTAACCATCATGCCACGGGTACTACATCAATTAAATCACGTTACAATATATTATATAAAATTTAAATCAAGTGTCTAGCGTTTTTGGTTCATGAGATATTTAGGGTTAACCAAAATTTTCACCTTTTTTTTAAACTGCTATGGTAAAAGAACCACCCACGCAATTTTCTTGAGAACCCTTTCTGCATCTTTCTGCCTTATTATCTGTATAACAAAATTTATTTGAAGTCGATATCTCTACTGGGGGGTTATTATGAAAAACGATAATCGTTTTTAATACGGAGTATTTGTGAAATTGCGATTACGAAAAACGATTGCAGAAGCACGTATTTGTAAAATTGCGATTACGAGAAACGAGAATCGTAAAAAAACGATACTCGTATTTTTATTTACGAGTGCCTTCAAGTACTCGTTCAGCTTTTGTTTTGGCGGGTTACTGTCAAGTGTCAAACATTATTGTGTTTTGGTTTGTCTTTTTTTGGTTTGGTTTTCATTTTGATGAGGGAGAAAAAATGTAAGTTAAATAATAAATATAATGGTGAAAAACATAAAAATAAGATATTTCTAATATTTAGGCCTACAACAACGAATGCTAAACAAATAGACTTGATGGTAGCTTTCATGGAACATTCCTTTGCAACATTCACATTTTGACATTTGTTTATAGGTGTGAAGTTAGCTGCGTTTAAAAAAATACCATTTTTCATTTTTGGCTGGCAACATTTTCTTGATTCCATTTTCGTTTCTCATAATCGCTTTACGCCATGAGTTTCATAATAAGGGCCCTGGTTCTTGAGCTATGGACGACGAAAAAAACGTCGCGAACGTACGGACGTACGTACACACGCACGCACAGACATCTTTCTAAAAATCTTTTATTTCGACTCTAGGGACCTTGAAACGTCGAGATATGTTAAAATTTTCAATTCGACAAATCGGACCCATTACAATAACTTCCTATGGGAAGTTAATATATGAACCGTTTTGAAAATAAGGAAGTTTGACGAATTTAACAAAGAACATTTATTTTAGGGTTAACACGTTTATTCATTTCAATTTCAAAAATGTCTGATTTTATAGAGGTTTTTTAATATATAGAAATCGGAGCTATTTCCAATGGAACTTGAAAAAGTTCTTTTGAAAAGCAGTTGTAAAATAATTTAAAAACAAATTAATCGTTTTTGGAAATATTTTTTAAACCAAGAAGTGAATAATAGTGCTCAAGGAGTAATGAACCAAGCATTTTCAAGTACCGAAAAGTCCTATAGAATTTGTATTTGTCTAAAATTGGAAATAAACTACAATTCATTAGGCAAACGAACATTTGTTTAAGTTCTTTCCAACAACTATTGCGTACACTAAATTGGACTGGGAATGGAGCCCAGTATCACGGTGTTGCATCTATGCATGGAATAAGCAAAGCAACCATTCATGAAGTGTCGAATATTATCATTCAGGAAATACCTTTTTATTTTTTACAACTTCCTTTTTATTATTATAGAATTAATTGCAAAGTTGTATTTAAAATAATAAACAAAATAATTAAAGGTTTCTCCTTCAATTCAAAACTAAAAATTAATCAACTGTTTTTTGTGAGTGAGATTTTCACGTCTTTTCTATAATTCCTAAAATCAAAAACCTCTTCTCCTTCAACTGTAATATTCTATGAATCCAAAAATAATTTCATAAATTCTGCACACTTACGAGTACTTCTAACCATCGCAAGTTTCAAAAATTAAAAACAACATAACCAACTTAGAATTAAAATTAAGTATAGGTTTACAAACATAACTATGTAGGTACTTATAAATTAGATATTTTTTATTTATCATATTATATTGAGTTTTATCTCGTTATCCAACATAATTTTCTTTCATATAAAATTCATCCATAACAACTCTCTCTCTCTCTATCTCTTTCTTTCTCTCACTCGCTCGCTCTCTTAATGATGATAGCGATGGCCATGACGAACTTTTAATATAATTCAGTTCCCTTTCCATTCAACTTTATTATTATTTAAAGGTTAAAGGTTACGTATACGCCAGAGTGTCTCTTCTCAACAAAAAAAGAAGAAATATTTATTTACATAAAGTATAACCTTATCGTCATCATCATCACTAAAATAGCCTCTCACTTTGAAGATATGCTATATAACCATCATAAATGCCAATGAAGGAAAATTCACTTTTAACCCTGATAGAGCACACATGCTAAAGCCTTAACATAGTCAGTCGCCCAGCCCTGCCCTGCTCTGGTCTGCTCTGCTCATCGTCATCATAATCATCATCATTCTGCACCGCCGCCGGACTAATTGATCAAAAAAAAAAAAGAAGAAAAACGAAAAACTTTCTTGGCATAGTGCCTGCCCCTTGCTGCTGCTTGCAATAACCCAAAGTTTAAAGTGCACGATAATCATCTTTTTTTTTCCTGGTGTCGTCGGTCGTCTATACATATTTTTCCAGATAACCCAACTAACCTACCAACATCCTATCCTCAACGTAATATTTGTTGACAAACATTATGTCATCCACCACCATACATCAGACATTATATGCACAAAAATAATGCTCCACTTTGGAGACTTTTTGAGGGCAGCAAGGACGACCAAAAATTTTCCAAGAGCATTATAATCCATTTTTAAGCCAAAACCTTGCAAATCAGATTAAAAAACAAAATCAAAATGAATATAAAACGAAAAGTACAAAAAGAACGAAAGAAAATATTCAAAAACAAACAAATTTCGAAAATCCTTTGTTCAAATTTTCTAAACTTTTGTGTCCTTTATGATGTAGATATAAACTGCAAAGCAAAGCCAATTCGAGTCAAGCCATCCCAAGCTAACCCAAGCCAAGCCGAGCGCCAAGCACCAAGCACCAAGCACCAAGAGCCAAGAGCCGAACCAACCCAAAAGCATATTCGTTCGATGAGGATAATGCGAGAGAAAAGTTGTCGAATTGGTTTTCTGTTTGCTTAATACTTTTGATTTTTCCTTTACTCGCGTCGGCATCGACGCCTTTTCTCTCTCTCTCTGTCTCTCTCTGTCTCTCACTCTCTCTCTCTCTTGTCTTATGGGTGGATTCTCTTTTTGTTCTGATGGTTGGGCGCACAGAGAAAAAGGAAGAGTTGGAGGCACTTTGCATATAGGCAGAGAAGAAAATCCTTGATTAATGGTAAAATATGTTCTCGACAATGACGATGACGTATGAGGAGAATATTTGTGGTTGATTTCTGCTAAAGCACCTTGAAACGCAAGGATTTTTCCCAACATACTCATACATTGAAGTTGAAAGTGGAAAGTGGGAAGTGGGATGAAAACCGATTCAATTCAATTCAATTCGATTTGATTTGAGGCAAAAATCTATACGAGACTAATCAATTTGAATTTGTGCGGTGCGGTTCGGCGAGGTGTGGTGCGGTGCGGTGCGACGAGGTGTGTGTCCTCTTTACCATCGTCATCATCATCATCGACCCTTAAATTCTCTAGGTATTTATATTTTATTTTGTATATAAGGATTCAGCAGTTCATATATTGAATAATTGAATCACAATGGAATGAGTAAAAGGTCAAGGATGAGAGCACTATCCATCCAAGCAGCAGCCATTCTGGCGTGTGTCTTGTCGGCTTCGTATAGAGCTCTCATCCAACAACGTCCTTCAGGACCGGCTCGAGAGTTTGAGGGCTGACCACGAGCAGTATATGAACAACTAAGACGAAGAAGACGAATACGACGATGACGCTGGAGCTGGTTCTGGCGCTTACGATGATGATAATGACGATGATAATAATTATGATGATGCCAAAAGATTTTAAACTTTAACAGAAATTTATACTTCATGGTTATTATATTTTTTCAGCTTTTCTTTTAACTTTTTGTTAATGGATTGCATGATTATGAATAAAAAATCATTCAATCTGTGGGAGTAGAAGATAGGTTTGAAGAGTTCCATATACAGGGTGTTTTTTTTTCACTCTGGCACATTTACTCCCTTCAATAATAATAATCAATTTTAGTCGATTTGGTCTCCAGGGAGACTATGATGGAAGAATCCATTCGTAATGGAAAAGTTTTATTAGTTTTTTTTTTTTTTTTTCTTCATCTCACTACAAATGTGGGGATTCTTTGATTACTTTGTCAGACTTTGGAGCTTTCGTCGTCGTCGTAGGGGTTCGTCATCATTACGATTACGATCGATTGTAACAAAAAGGAATAAAGATTGTGATGTTTGTAGTCGTATCCAAAAAGATACCATAGGGATTTTTGTTTGAAGTTTGATTTACTTTAAGTTGATTCAATGTATTCGAATATAGTTTCACACAGGAGAGCCATTTGGGACCTATTCTTTTAATTCTTTTTTCAATTTGATGTGTTATATTTGGTATAGTGTAGAAATCTTATTACGTGCGTTTGATCGAATTTGATTTTGATTTTGATTTTGTATAGGGGATAGCAAAGCTTCCCAATGGTGTTGATATTTTTTTTAGTGGTTGACTTTTTTTTAAAAGTTTAATCAAGAAAGAGAATTTTTAAAGGAAAATTAATTTTAAATGTTCTAATTTTGTATACATTGAGCATTAGCAAGCAAAAGAATGCCTTCCGGAATCCTGATAGAAAGGTTTCAATATAATTTGCGATTTATTTTTCGTAGCGAAATTTGAAAAACATTGAAAAAAAAAACAGAGTTTTGAATAGCTGATGGCGAGTCAAACAAATAAAAGGAATTTTTAAGGCGAAATTGGAGATGACAACGTTTTTGATCGAAATTATCCTACGCAGAAATCAACCGTACAAGATCCAACTGAAAACAGAACTAGAAGCTAAAAGTTATAAAAATCGTAGAAAACAGACTGTCAAATAGCTGGCTCGACAAAGTTAAGAAGATATTCTATTTCTTCGAAGGCAGTCACAAGTATAAAAAGTTACAAAAATCTAGTTCAATCTTTTTGGTTGTATAATAATAATAATAAATATTTAAAAACGCAATTGTTACCAAAATGCTAAATATTGAATTTGGTTATGTTATGTGTCAATTTGGACACCCTTAACTATTTTGTTTTATCTTAAACCCGAGCATTAATGAGTATAACTTGATAATTAAAAAGAGGCTGGGATGCGACCCACACTGATAACTTCCCATCCCGTCTGTCGATTTGTCTTGCTTAAAAGTTTGTCTATATGTATCAATTTTTACCAAACTTGCGTACTATTTTTTAAAACTTATTTTTTAGATATTATTTTTTTTATGAAAAAACGGACTGTTGGATTTTTATAAAAAAATTACTGAATATCGAAAACAATATTTTCTGTGAAATAAAATAAGTTTGAAGCCAATATTTTTAATTTTTGAAAAGCTATTTGAGTCGAAAGTACATTTTTACCAAGTTTTAGTATTGTTTTTTTTAAGTTTTTATTTTTTGTAAAAAAAATTGTCAATTCCATTTTTCTCAAAATTTTATCGCATATTGAAAACAATATTTCTTATAAGTTAAAATTAGTTAGAAGCCATTACCTCAAATTTTTGAAAAGATATTTGAGTGGAAAATCAATTTTTACCAACTTTTGCTAAATTTTTTTTAGGTTTTTAATTTTTCGTACAAAAACTGTCAATTCGATTTGTTTTTTAAATTTTACTGAATGTTGACAACAATATTTTTTGAAAGATTAAAGTAGTTTAAAGCCAATATCTCAAAGCTTTGAAAAGATATTTGAGTCGAAAATCAATTTTTACCAACTTTTGCTAAATTTTTTTTAGGTTTTTAATTTTTCGTACAAAAACTGTCAATTCGATTTGTTTTTTTAAATTTTACTGAATGTTGACAACAATATTTTTTGAAAGATTAAAGTAGTTTAAAGCCAATATCTCAAAGCTTTGAAAAGATATTTGAGTCGAAAATCAATTTTTACCAACTTTTACTAATTTTTTTTAGGTTTTTATTTTTTGTAAAAAAAACTGTCAATTCGATTTTTGTCAACATTTTTCAGAATGTTGAAAACAATATTTTTTATAAGATAAAATAAGTTTGAAGCCTTAATCTCAAGTTTTTGAAAAGATATTGGAGTCGAAATTAAATTTTTACCAACTTTGAGTAATGTTTTATTTTAGGTTTTTATTTTTTATAAAAAAAAAACTGTCAATTAGATTTTTCTCAAAATTTTATCAGATGTCAAAAACATTATTCTTCGTTGCACAAAATTGTTTTGAAGATGAAATCATAATTTAGTCGTACAATTTTAGAGGTGACAATTTTTTTTTTTTTCAGTTTTTTTTTTACTTATAAAAAAACCGTTAATTGGATTTTTTTCCAAAAATATACTTGTTTTGTATCACGTTACAATATAAAATTTAATTCAAGTCCCTAGCGTCATTTAGGTTTAACCAAAATGTTCACCTTTTTTTTAAACTGCTATGGTAAAAAAGTCACCCACGCAATTTTCTTGAGAGCCCTTTCTGCATCTTTCTGCACTATTATCTGTATAACGAAATTTATTTGAAGTCGATATCTCTTCTGGTTCTTGAGCTATGGACAACGAAAAAAACGTCGCGAACGTACGTACACACGCACACACAGACATCTTTCTAAAAATCTTTTATTTCGACTCTAGGGACCTTGAAACGTCGAGAAATGTAAAAATTTTCAATTCGACAAATCGGATCAATTACAATAACTTCCTATGGGAAGTTAAAAAGGGTTTAAAATAGGAAGGGGTTTAATTTTTGATTTGCCAGCTATTTGGGCAGTTATCATTTTTGAAGTTGTTATCTTTAAACATTTGCAATTTAGCAAGAGAGTTTTCTTAGCGTGTTATTTCTCGAAGCGGTAATAAGAATTGACCACCGAGATCTTTTGATTTCTGGTTTGCGAGCAACGTGAAAAATAAGACCGTCACAATCGATTTAACACTTTAAAGATAAACTTATTGAAGTAATATTGACGACACACAGTCGAATAAGTGCAAATTGGTCATAAAAAAATGTCTTGAAAAGGATAAGGGACAGTTTTTAATAATGAAAACCAATGATTGGTTTTCATCGTTAAAAACAATCATTGGAATTCTTTGACAGATTGGTTATAGCTTTCATTGAACATTTCTGGAAACAAATTTCCTGATTGGATTCAAATATTTGAGGTTAGAGTTGATCATTGAAAGGAATTATGACAGGTGGGAAAATAAAGAAAATGTAACGCTTTCAGTGGAACAATTATACAAAACGATTTCATCATTGAAAAACTAAAAAAATAAACTAAAAGGAACGTTCTAGGTTAAATAATGTTTTATTTTTAGTAGAACAAATCTACAACTAATCAGCTTCATTTTGACACCAAACATTACAAATTTCATTTTCTAAATAGCTTTTAAATCTCGACACTAAATTTGCAATGATGAAAATAAATAACAATAAAACCTCTTATTGAAAACCCTATATTTTGTTCTTATCAACATATTTATGTGTCATATTCGTAGCATTAAATTTTCATTAATCTTTTAACTTAGAGATTACAATATTCTTGTAAAAGAAAAAATTACGTTGAATTTATTAAACTTTACGAAATTAACAGTTGACACAGCGATTACATTTAATATCTTAAGCTATCTGTCAAAAAATAAGTCTACTTTAACATATGTATGTAATTAAAAAGTTTTCAAAAAAATAGAATTTATTTATTTATTTCATCTATCGAGTACAATCTCTTTTAGACTAACATACTTAATTAAAATGTTTAAAAAAAAAAATATAAATACCTACATTATATAATCTTAAATAAATACTAAAATAATTTACAAAATAAAAAGCCTCATAAAAGAATTTAATTTAAAGCATTTTTAAACTTTATTCTACTCTATTGTAAGTTAATTACAATTGATACGTTTGTAAATTTTCAAATCGTCAGCAAATAGTAAATTTTAAGAAAATTTGACACAGTCGGGAAGGTCGTTTAAAAAAAGAACAAACAAAAGTGGTCTGAGATGGCTTCCTTGTGGAACCCCTGAAAAGTTATAAATTCTTTTTGATGTTTTACATCCAATTTTTACAAACTGTGTACGATCTGTTAAATATTACTATTTAATAATTGAGAATGAAAACCAAGGTGTTCTAGTTTTTTGTATAACACGTCATGCTGCACCCTATCAAACGCCTTTGAAAAGTCGGTGTATATGACACCAACTTGCTTACCCCGTTCAATAGCTTTCGTACAAAAAAAGAGACAAGTTAGTTGTAGTTGATCGTTGACTCACAAACATGTGTTGATTTTCTGAAATCCCTTGCTTAATATTTTCATAAATCCTTTTTTTTTTTAAAATGGCTTCAAAAATGTGTATAATAGTTTGAAGCTTTGAAATTGGTCTGTAGTTAAGGACATCCTGCTTCGAGCCTGTTTTATGAATTGACGTAATGACTGAAGTTTTCCAAGTATCTAAGAACTGACCAAGACTGAGCGATACATTAAATAATTTTAAAAGATGTTAAGAAAGACCATATCTGCAGAATTTTAGGAACATAGGAGCAATTTCGTCACTGCCATGTTTTTTACTGTCATCCATAGACGAAACTTCTTCCAAAACTTCTTCTTCCGTTAATTTAATTTGACCTAAACATGTTATGGTGGTGGTTTATGACAATGTTTGGATTTGAGTTTTCAAATTTCGTCAAATTTTACAGTCTATCACAATTGTAACATATAAATTTGTCACATTCGTAACAATTTAAGGCAACGATTTCGGGCAGTTTAAGGGACAATTAAGCAATAAAATACTTAATCTTCACACTTTTAAAACAAAATTAAAGGAATCCTAAAACCATACATAAAATATGTGAAAATCTGTAAAAAATTTGAAAAAATCTAGGCCGTTGTGACGCATATGACTAATAATGTTCTGTGGCATTCTAACGACACAATTGTTACAAAACTTAAATGGTTCTATTTGAAACAAAAATTTTGTAATCGGTAATATTTTCGGAAAAAATTGTAGGCATTTTTGTACCATATTAATAATTTAGTAGTGTAGATTTACTTTTGGTGAAATATTAAATAAAAGTTAGTTTACTTGTGACAAACATGTAACAGAACTTGAACAGAGACGAACAAAGGAACTTCAGTAATCTAAAAGTTTATGAATATCAGTGTAGCATCCATCACAGTATTTTGTAGTAATAGTAAAAAGATTGGTGATAAACAAAACAATACTTTTTTAAAGTATTAGGTTGTCCTGAATTTGAATCTCACCTTATAGTTTTTCTTGTACATCGCTTTTGCGACAGTAGATAGCATTGAGTTTCGAAGTATTATGTTCTGCACGGTATTTGATTGCCTATTGGACAATACTGTCAATATCAGAATTTAGTGAGCTTATCATACGCTGCCGTTAGAAGTTCATATCCAAGAACAAGATTGAGATTCTAAAACGAATATGTTGGTAAGAAGTTTCAGACAAAAGATCATTTATAAAAAAAAGGAAGAGTATCGGAGACACAACGCAGCCCTGCGGAACACCAGCATTTATTTTTTGGACAAAACTGTCAATATAAGAATTTAGTGAGTTTATTTTACGCTGCCGTTAGAAGTTCATATCCAAGGACAAGATTGAGATTCTAAAACGAATATAATGGTAAGAAGTTTCAGACAAAAGATCATTTATAAAAACAAAGAAAGAGTGTCGGAGACACAACGGAGTCCTGCGGAACACCAGCATTTATTTTTTGGATATCAGATTTCAATCCCTCCAATTGAAATCTGAATTGAATTTGTAACCATATCTGCGTTGGAATCCACGTCACTATTGAGGAAGATTCGCCACGAGTTAAAGTTCCTGAAAAATTCATTGTGACCATTCCAGTTGGCTTTCTCATATTGCCAAACGGTTCACGTAGGGATTTTTACTGTAACAGTTTTTTTTGCCATAAGAAATTCGCAGATTTGACACAATGGTCTAATGTGTCTAGAAGGCGATAATACACTGATACAATAATATTAAGACCATAGTTAAGAAACAAGTCGTGAGTGTTGGCGGATTGCGACGTTTTTTTCGTCGTCCATAGCTTAAGAACCAGGAGAGATATCGACTTCATTTTGTTATACAGATAATAATGCAGAAAGGACTCTTAACAAAATTGAGCGGGTGGTTTTTTTACCAAAACAATTTAAAAAAGGTGAACATTTTGGTTAAACCTAAATATCTCATGAACCAATGACGCTAGAGACTTGAATTAAATTTTATATTATAATATATTGTAACGTGATGCAAAACAATTATGTTTTTGGAAAAAAATCCAATTAACGGTTTTTTTTATAAATCAAAAAATTTGTCACCTCGAAAATTATACGACTAAAATATGATTTCATCTCCAAAACAATTTTATGCAACAAAGAATAATGTTTTTGACATCTGATAAAATGTTGAGAAAAATCGAATTGACAGTTTTTTTTTACAAAAAATAAAAACCTAAAAAAAAACAATACTAAAACTTGGTAAAAATTTACTTTCGACTCAAATAGCTTTTCAAAAATTATAAATATTGGCTGCAAACTTATTTTATTTCACAGAAAATATTGTAAAAATCCAACAGTCCGTTTTTTCATAAAAAAATAAAATCTACAAAAAATAGTACGCAAATTTGGTAAAAATTGATACATATAGACAAACTTTTAAGCAAGACAAATCGACAGACGGGATGGGAAGTTATCAGTGTGGGTCGCATACCAGCCTCTTTTTTTTTATTGGATTTGAATGAAGGCCTTAAAACCTGGTTATGTTAATATGTTTATAGACAACTTTAAATCCAAAACGCCCTGTTTTGAAGAATATGAAATAAATTCCAGAAGGCCAAACTGAAAGTCATCTCTTCTCTGAATGGTATCTCATTGGAGGCACGAAGTACAATTCAAGATGTTGCCAAGAGCGTGTGTGGTGTTGTAAGAATATATAAGAAAAAAAAAATAAAAAGTTTAAGTTAAAAAAAACAGAAGGACAAATAAAAAAACGATGAACTATGTGGCTATACGCACCACGTCAACAATGTAAATAGATGGGTGTAACGTTTACTTTTTTTTTATTGTTCAACAACAAAACGACGTCAACGTCGTCATCGTCGACGACAACGACAACGACAAAAGGCGATTTGATTTTCTTTTCTTTTCTTCATCGCCATCATTTGCTACAAGCTACGTACATTATACCAAAAGCGTCTATTTTAAAAGCAAGAAACAATCTTTTTTATTTTAACTTTTTCTGGATGTCAACCTGGGGCCATCTGGGGAATTGCTTGATGTAACTTATATACTCTTTATTTTATTCTTTCCTTCTGCACTCCTGGGTTTGAGATGATGGCAAAAAGCACTTGCAGCAAAATACTCAGCTGTTAGATTATTCAACAAAAGGTTCCTCTTTGGCTATACACACCAAAAACAACAACAACACATAATATGCGAGTCCCTTCTTCACTTCGTTTTGGTACCGGTACCAACTTAACTACTATACTAGAGCTAGATCTAGCTCTAGAGCTATGTACTTTAAGGTTGGGTAGGGTATGACCAACTCCCTCGACTTTTATTTATTTATTTTAGCAGGAGGATTTATACTTGAGAAACAAATGACTTTATGTCCTTTGGTTGAAAGAGAAGTGCAAAATATGTAATAATAATAAAAGACAACAACAAAACATAAATAAAGAGAACAAAGTTGTAAGGTTTTTTGAAACCACTTTGCTGCCTTTGGAATTGCTCTAAAATGGCGGTCAATTAACATACGTAACATTTGATGTTGATAGTAAATCATTAAACAAGCATAACATTGTAGCGTGTATTTTGCTATATGTACAACCGACAGACCAAACGACGACGACGAGCGTTCATATAAAATGCAAATAACCCCAAGGCTATGTAAGAAGGTACAAGTCTAGAAGAGTATTTGGGTCGCAGCAGTTTTATATACTGGGGTTTTAGTTTTATCACAGCGGAAATCATTTATCTATTGAAGAAAAGTGTATTTCACTTACTATAAAATATAGAAGTCGTCAAAGAGGAGTTAGAAATAGGGCCGCCAAACAAGGGTTGAAATAAGCCACATTTTATTGGATTACCAGCTGTGCTGGATAAGGAAGTTTATCTATGTTTTCCATTCCATTATTTTTAACACCGCCACCAACAACCACTGCCGTCCATTTTCTATTATAGACATTCTTAATTTCCTGAGACTTTTGTTTTATTTATATTGACCATAAGATATCGAAACGTCAATGAGATACTTGTATAAAAGAAACAGTCTAAGAGTCGGTTTCTAAATGGTTATAGTTACAAATCAGAGTAAGTAAGCTATATTGTTATAAGATCTGAAGTATATTAAGGAAGAAGAGGTTTTTCGGTGGAAGATTTATGTATAGGAGGGTACATATAAAAACTTCAAAAGCATCCCTTTAATTCATTCGGAGTTAAATTGGGTTTGACTTTAATCTCGGATTTTAAAACAACAGACTACAGAAATTATAAACCTTTATAAGGGCAATTATCTGATCATGGTCTGATTACAGTTTTTACACAAGGTTCTAAGTGTCCTTGGATAAGTATTTTAGTCACACTATCCGATGGTTTTAATATCACAAGAGAGATTTAGTATCACTTGAATCGGATTCGTAGCTTTTTTTAATACTTGAACTTGTGGAAGGCAGCTTGCCAGGGAATTGAAAAAAAAAAAGAATGGAAGAAGATAAATATTGATCGTTAATTTGATTTTTTGTCTTTGGAAGGGAAAGAGGTGACTTTTCTCCTTCGAAGGCGACCGTCAAAAATTGGTATAACGAGTTTTTGATGAGCCCCGCCCAAGTGCCTCGAAAATGTTTACCACGGAGGAAAACATGTCAAAAATCTGCGATATCTTATTGGCTCACAATAGCCGTGTTTTTTTGGTATTCCATATATAGTACAGTGAGAAATTGCCAAAAAAAAACGATCCGCAGTAGTCCGGTTTTTATATTTGAAAGTTGATACAATTGAATATTTGCCAGAATAATTTATCAAAAAATTCCCAAAAAAAAATGGCGAAATTCAGACCAGGGGTGAAATCGTGTAAGCTGATTTTTGATAGTTGACTATCAAAATCAAGAAAATACGTCTGTGTAATGTGATAGTCGATGTCAAAGTTTTAACCAAACAATTTGACATAAAATAAAAACTTCAAGAAGGGGGTTTGTTCGTAGACTACTACATTAACATGTGGTGTTGAAGCCAGCTTGAAGCTCGCCTAAATTCTTTATATACTTGAATCGAGTTGAAATGAGCGTGTGGAGGAATTGGTTTTACAGAAAATGCGTTATGGTCTGTTTATTTGCATGTTTGTATACAAAAAATTTAGTTTTGTTTTAATCAAATTAAAAAAAAAAAATTGCACATGGAGTAGGTAGTATATTCTTATATGGTACTGAACTATTCAGTTTTTCATTGTTTAACACGAATCAAACTATCTCACTTGTACTTCATAAGAAACATCGAAACACCATTTGCATTTTAGAAAGTGCTGTCAAACTTATCCATTTTAAAATCTTCTTGTGCGGTGGAAACACCAAAAAGATTTATTTAATCTAAACTTAGATAAACCTTTGGTGGAAACATAGAAAAACATAAATATCTTTTCTATTGTTAGTCCATTTTCACTAACAAAACTAAATAATATCAACAGTAATAGCTTGATTTTTTTTCTCCAATGGAAAACACACATGATTCCAAATGCACAACTACTCAACGAACACAGCCATCGAGATACAAATGCAATATCAATCGTACCAACATTTGAGAACGAAATCACATAAGACCCATTCGAGACTCGTATAAATGTCAAAAACCCATTGGTAGTAAGATTCTACTTTAACTTTTATCGGTAGTATTCATACTACGGATATTGTTTTTGTTATTCGTGTAAAATCCTACTATACTATTGATAGATTTTCCAACAAAACACGGTTAATGGAAGAAACAATAGGTATCTCAAAAAACAGCGTGAACTTCATGATTTTTGGACAAGGAAAAGCTGTAGTTTGAAGTGATGGGTGCCGCGTTTGACCACTTAATCATAATCCGTATAAGTTTCTGAAAATAAATAAATTTGATGGGGCTACAACTTTTAGAAAACAAGATTCTTATTTTTATGATAGCACTATTTTTTTATGTTGAAGCAGAACGACTAATTTAAGAAGCACTTTCCGTGACAAGGAGTATATGTCATTCCTCGAAAGAAGCAGTACTCGTGAAAAAAAGACTTTTTAGGTGGCACAAGCAGGGGTTTGATCCAGACATTAGGTATATGACAATCTTACGGAATAACCATCACGCTACGGTTACTTCAAGACTTGGAAGGTTTACATAAAAACTGAATAATTTGTTATTGGTCTCAGGAAAGAAACACAAGCTTTTCTCAGAACGAAGAATCGATGACAGCTAGTCTAAGAGCTGAGGGCTAAATTTTGGTGTGAAAGGAAACCAGTTGATAGTAAAGTTTTAGGTAGTCTTAGTAAAGGTGATAACAGAAACGTTCGACTATTGGCACGTAGTGGCCGCGCTTCTGAGAAAAAGTGCATCAAAAGTACAATTTTTCCGTAAATTGAAATAGGGAGGGAAACCACTTCAAATTCATTGCATCTTGACGCCTACGACATTGCATCTTGACGCCTACGACTCGCTGATCTCAAATATTGTTTCGACAGACGTGTAGGTGGCCGCATTTGTCCTGCAGAGGTCGCCAAAAACGCGTTTTTCGGCTTTTTAAGACTTTTGGGAAACCACTTGAAATTGGTCACATCCCGAATCCCTCGTCTCCCTGGTTGCGAATTGACAACTATTTAAAAACCATTATTTAGTGATGATACAACAGCTAGATTTTATCTCTACACTTTCTTATAAAGGGTGATTTTTTTAAAGTTATAGGAAAGTTTTTCAAAAAAAAACACATACAATTCAGAAAAATGCATGAAATCTTTATTTGAATCGATAGTACGGTCCATTTAATTTAATCTTTGAAGATTATTTCATGCAAATGTTGACCTTGACTGCGCCTCAAATGGTCCATCCGCGTAGTCCAATTTCGGCATACTCTTTCCAACATTTCGGCCGGTATCTCACGAATAAATGCTTCAATGTTGTCTTCCAATGCGTCAATAGACATGAGCTTTAACATAGCCCCGAAAAAATAGTCTAAAGGCGTTAAATCGCACGATCTAGGCGGCCAATTGACCAGTCCCGAACGTGAAATAAAATGTTCACCGAACTGAAAATGTTTGACAGTGAAACAAAACACGAAACGTGCTTCAGCTGCTTAAACCAGTGTTGCCAATAAGATAACAGCCAAAAAATCACCTTTTAGAAAGCAACTGACGTAACTGACAGTTAAAATATTTAACTTTGAAACCAATTATGTGCCTTAGGAGGGTCATAATGGACTCTTATAAGGCGACTTATTTTGAAATTCTATAGTTTTATATTCCTCCATCACTTTAATAAAAAAAATATCTTATTTATCATGTGTGGGAGCGAGATAAAATAATGAAACGTTAAAATAAGTCACTACAAAAGAACCTAATGTAAACAGCGCTTAAAAACTTTATCGCACGAGTTTGTTAAAATTTCTTTCAAACGGCAAACTTCAAAAGAAAATTGTTGAATTGTTTTAAAGAGAGATCTTCAATGATGAACTACTCTGTTTTTGAATTTAGAGCTTATATTACTGCTGGTTTCTCCAAAACAAGTTTTACGTCAAAAAATTCGAGTTTCGAGTTTAAAGCAGTTTTTGAAAAATTTGATTTAGGTGTAACATCAAATGAAAATAGTCTTTCAATAATAATAATAGTTTTATTTACAACTCGAAACTCGAATGTTTTGACGTAAAACTTGTTTTGGAGAAACCGGCAGCATTATAAGCTCTAAATTCAAAAACTATTTTTAAACTACATAGATTTGCCGTAAAACTGGTTTTGAAGAAACTCAATAACATAGACCTAAGTATTTATCAAGGCACAGCTAAATGACTTGTGATCGGCTTAAAATCTCAATATTTAATTTTTTTAGCTGGTAGGTCTAATAACTCACACAATTTTCAACCGATTGACTTTAAATTTTGAACATATTGACATATCTTGGAGGATATATTCTTTCTATCATTTTCCAAAGCCGTAAACCCTTCAAAGGAGTGACGTCATGTCAGTGTTGTAATAAATCGCTGCAAACAAAATTCTTCTAAGAAATCTTGACTTACAAATTTGGTAGCATTTTCGAAAAAAACCTATTTTTCAGCCTCAAGGGGTGGCCGAACTTCTTAAGGGGACAGTCCCTTCAAAAGATTTTAAAGAATAGTATTTTTTTTCCTTAATCGAATGTCTGTGCCATTTAAAGTTTTATTTAATGGGCAATGTCTTTTGCGAGGAATTGACAAATCCTTGTCATGAAAAGTGCTTTCTCAAATTAGCCGTTCGGATTCAGCTTAAAAATGTACGAGTAGGTCCCCTCCATTCCTGACAACATTACTCGCACACGGGAATGGTTGAGAGTTGTATGTCACTAGACTCTAGTTCTCAACGGACTGTTGCGCCATCTAATTTACTTATTACAATCGATTAGGTAACTATTAAAGTTTCAAGATCGGGAGAGACACGGAAAATAGCTTACACACGGCAGGCGACTGGCGGCCGCTCAAGGTAAGAGGATGAATGAATATAACTATAACGATAGGTCTGTGAAGACTTTTTGATTTTCAGAATCGCTTTCTTTGTTTTAGAAACCTGTTCGAAGATGTATGTGGGTTCGTATGTCAGAATGTTCATGTTTTTGGAGACCAGTAGTGTTTTAACTTTCAGAGTTTATTATTGATTTCAGTACCATAATTTTTTGTCTAAAGTGATGAGGCATAAACGTAGTTAAAAAAGAGAAGCGAATCAAAAAATTTTGAAGCAGCTTTATCGATTCGATTAAAAGGCACAAAATTCTCCACTGATGTCAAAAAATTGTGACAGTTAATTGACAATCAAAGCTTAAATGTTTCGCTAATATCAAATAATTGTGACAGTTAATTGACATTCAAAGTCGTTTTTCATAATTTTTGACTTTATTTGAAATTGTTAACCCATTAACAGCAGCAGATATTTAAAAATGTATGAATTATGATAAGTAAGTCCAATATAAATGACTTTTTAAGGACAGTAAGAACTACTCATCGACATTGTTAAATTCTAACATTTTTCTTCTTTAACTTCTCTTATTTGCATCAATTGCCATTAAATAAAATGAAACTAGGAAAAAGAATATCACTTGTGCTTAAGATCCACTACTGATTTCCTTAAGACGTTGATTCATGACCACATAAAATGGGGATTAACTTTCTGACCACAGAATTTCACGCAGAATTTAAAGCTTATAGATTTTTCAATGTTTGAAATATAAAACCAATATAACTCCCCCCTTTTTTCTTGTTGTTGTTACTTTGAACTGAAGTGAAGAATAATATTAAGAAAAAAGAAGGGAAAAAAGGAACGAAGCGTCAACAAATAGTTTGGATCTTGAATGTAGAGAAAAGTGATACATCATCATGGCGGGCGGAAGCTTTCAAGGGGATTAGTTTGTGTAGAGATTTATTTTTCAAGAACCAGTGACCACGAATTTTGTTATTTTCTTTTCTATCACTTTTTCAGTGTAAAGTCATTCCGGTCGCCTTAATAGGGTGGTGGAAAATCTTCTTCTTTTGTATCTTCTTATTTTCTTTTCTTTTAGAAGCAAACAAACGATTAATCAAATAAGTAGAGCACCCTACTTCTAAAAACTACCACTATACTATACACAAATTTTTATTACTTAACAAGTCTAAGTGTGACGAACCTTTTAAGAATAATGATTAGAATTATTTTGTATATTCCTTTAAGGTTTTTCGTCGTTGCTGTAATTTGTTTCTTTCTTTTTTATATTTTTGGTGAATTGGAAGGACTTTGCGGGTGGAGATTGGATATAGTCGTAGTTAAAAAAAAGGAAAAGAGGAATAAGGAAACATGCCCTCAGGAAACTTTGGACTCTTAATTTACATGATTTTTACGACAGAAATATACTTAAGCCGGAACCATGGGATTTATTTACTTCCTCCTTTGAGTCGAGTCGAAAATACTTTGCCTATACCTACCTACCCTGTTACTGCTTCTGCTACTGCTAAAGCTACTACTACTATACAACAAGTAGGCTATTCAAACGTTAATAGGAAGGAAGTGCGCCAATTAAAAAGGAAACTTCAATTTCTATGCGACCAGTGTATACCTAATTTATTTTAATAGCCCCACTTGGCGGGCCAAACGAACTCGAACTCGAACTCAGCTCAAGGAGCGAGCTTCAGGCTATTTTAGCTTCTATAGCTTCTAGGTTCATATCATAGACTGACTTTAGTCGTTAGTTGCAATCCCGGTCAAGTGTTTCATTAAAATATATTGGAGACTTATGAAATCATTATTTTTTGGGCATATTCATTGTATTTATGTAGATTTTATATAAACGTGCAAAGGGAATATGACAGAATGAAATATGAATATTATAGCTTTATTTTCAAGAAGTCTGATGGGTTTTCTTTTTTTATGAAATTAAACTTCCTTAACAACTCGTCGTCGTCGGTGGAGTTAAATTGATTCATTAAAATCAAATGATGTAAATTGGGATCTTTTATATATGTATACACAAATTTCTTTAATACATTTTTGGTTTGTTTTAAGGACTTTGACGGAAAAAGAAAGGAGTAACAAATGACAAATTAATGGAATAAGAATATACGTGTCCGTGTAAACTTAGCCTTAAAGTTTTGATGTAATTTGGTGTAATTTTTCAACATAGTGACAAAATAAGAGAAATTCAATTGAAAAACAGAATTAGTAGTTTTCATAAGACAACTAGAAAGAATTTAGCTATAGTCGAAAATATATGATATCTGGCAACTAAGATATCTTTATAGGGTAAACAAAGGCAAATGTGCAGCAAGGAAAAAATATTGCTGATTGAACAGCCCTTGGAAATATCATGTTTTTCTTTTTTTGTTTGCATCAAAATATCTGCTGTTAACGCTCGAGGTTTGAAATTAGACGAGGCGGCTTGATTAACTCAGTTAGGTCTTGGGTTCAATGCCTGCTGGTGCCATCAAAACTTTTTTTTCATGATTACTGCCTCTTGCAAGGAATTGACAAATCCTCCTAGAGTAATTCTCGTCATGAAAAGTGCTTTCTCAAATTAGCCGTTCGGATTCGGCTTAAAACTGTAGGTCCCCTGTTTCCCTAACAACATTCCTCAAACCCAGAAGATTTAGCATCAACGGACTGTTGCGCCACCCAATTAATTTTGTTTTAATAGCTTAGTAAGTAAACGCTTTCCAATAGAAGGTTTCTTTTTAAAAAGGTTACTATGTAGGCATCTGTTACTTCAGAAGTTGTCATCTTATGATATTTGACAAGTAAAACCTACGCCATCACTAAATATGAAACGATACAAGTTTAAACATCGCACTAAAATTGTGGCGAACATTTTTAAGTCACATTCCGTAATCTGGTAGAAAAGTTTTTTTACCTCTGTTATTTTTTTAAAGAGGTGATCAAAATTGATCACCGAAATCTTGTTATTTAATACCCTTCACTGTATTCTGCTCCACAATCGATTCAAGGCATTATCAAAATTAATCCTTTCGTTGAAAAACTTATATACTATAATATTGTAATGCTGACTTTTGGAAAAGGTCGAAAATCATTTCAATTATTAAAAAATGCATGGTCTTAACTTTGGAAATAATCAGTCCAATTGGAATATCGTTTTGTAAATACCGTTAATTTTTATGATTTAACAGCAGCCATCGAAAAATCTTAAACTAATTGATGTCAAATATCAAAGATAAAGGTTAAAACAAAAGGCAAGTCTCGAGAGCAAAGTAACCTGTTTCAGTTATAAATTAGATTTTTTTTTAAATATCAACAGAATAAATTGAGATTTTCTATTTGAACACTGAACGTTAGTTGAAACTCAGTTAACAATAGCTTCAGTTTCCAACATTTTTTTTGTTTTTAAGGTAAACGATTAGCAAAAACATTTGTTTATTCAAATCAAGACTAAAATTAGTGAAGCTTTAATCTGAAAAACTGATACCATCAACTTTCCTATGGTTTGCATTTAGTCAACTTAAGTTTAAGAGGGTGATTGATGCTTGAAAACTATTTAAGCTTTGAAATTGAAGTCAATTTTATAAAACCCATTAAGACTTTGAAAACTAATTTCAACATTAAACTTCGTTAAAACTCGGTAAATCCATCAAAATCGGTTCACTGAAATTTTTCCAATACCCGTGTTTTGTTGGAAAATCTATCAATAGTATAGTAGGATTTTACACTAATAACAAAAACAATATCCGTAGTATAAATACTACCGATAAAAGTTAAAGTATAATCTTACTACGGATGGGTTTTTGACATTTATACGAGTCTCGAATGGATCTTATGTGATTTCGTTCTCAAATGTTGGTACGATTGATATTGCATTTGTATCTCAATGGCTGTGTTGGTTGAGTAGTTGTGCATTTGGAATCATGTGTGTTTTCCATTGGGGAAAAAATCAATCTATTACTGTTGATATTATTTAGTTTTGTTAGTGAAAATGGACTAACTGGGCTTATTTTGGAAGAGATAACAATAGAAAAGATATTTATGTTTTGCTATGTTTCCACCAAAGGTTTATCTCAGTTTAGATTAAATAAATCTTTTTGGTGGTTCCACCGCACAAGAAGATTTAAAAATGAGTAAGTTTGAAAGCACTTTCAAAAATGCAAATGGTGTTTCGATGTTTCTTATGAAGTACAAGTGAGATAGTTTGGTTCGTGTTAAACAATGAAGAACCGAATAGTTCAGCATCATATAAGAATATGCTTCCTACTCCATGTGCAATTTTTTTTGTTTTAATTTGATTAAAACAAAACCATGTTTTTTGAACACAAACATGCAAATAAACAGACCATAAAGCATTATCTGTAAACCCAACTCTTCCACACAGGTTTTTCTTCACAAATTTTGACTCGACTCCGATCCCCGACCGGAATCGAGGCGAATCAAACTCATTTCAACTCGATTCAGGTATATAAAGAATTTAGGCGAGCTTCAAGCTCGCTTCAACACCACATGTTAATGTAGTAGTCTACGAACAAACCCCCTTCTTGAAGTTTTTATTTTATGTCAAATTGTTTGGTTAAAACTTTGAAATCGACTATATCACATTACACAGACGTATTTTCTTGATCTTGATAGTCAACTATCAAAAATCAGCTTACACGGTTTCACCCCTGGTCTGAGTTTCGCTATTTTTTTTTAAATTTTTTGATAAATTATTCTGGCAAATATTCAATAGTATCAAATTTCAAATATAAAAACCGGACTACTGCGGATCGTTTTTTTGGCAATTTCTCACTGTACTATATATGGAATACCAAAAAAACACTGCTAATACAGCTGAATTTTATCGCCGTTCTTCAACTATGGTTTAACCCTTAGGGGCCACAGCTCATACATGGCACATAGCGGCCACACGGGGTAACTCATTACTCCATGATGAAAATCCCAATTAAACAAGATGTGTGGATATTTTAAGACTTTTAGCTGATTTTATCATGCCAGTTGGAGAGTTCAACATTTCATATGCATTTGGTTGGTTAATTTAAAGTCGATTAAAATGGTTACGTCCACACTGGGATAACTAATAACCCAGGTCAAGGAAACTAACGCTCAAAGCGCCACCATGCATTGTTTTGGCTTACTACATTTGTAGCGAAGACACTTCTCAAACTTGCATATCACCATCAGATTTCATTTGTTGTATTTATTTGAAAGGTTTAAGACCTATAATTCCACTTTTTTAAGCCTGGGGTAACGAATCGCCGCATTTGGCCGCTAATGGTTAAACTAAAGGTAATTTCATCAAAAATCAAAAATATGTGTTGATTAATCGTTTAACTTTTATTACATTAAATAGTAATGTAAGTCATTTATTAGGGGTTCAACCTGGATTCAAGTATGTGATCGACTACTTTTGTTGGTAGTAACAATTGTTTGTTGAGTAACAATTTTTTGTAACAAATATTCTAACTTTAAAACTAAAATTTAATACAAAATAAGAAAATGGATCATTGAGCTCAGATAAACATGTTCAATAATTTGTATCAGGAAAATAAAACTCAATCACATTCTAACTGAAGCTGTGTTTACAAAAGAAATCTCAATCCCACTTGAATAAATTTAATTTAAATCAAAAGCCACCACCCGACGACGGTAATGTGTTTAGAAGAATTTTATTGACTAAAAATAATAATAATTCATAAACTTAACTGATGTGATGCGATTTTAATTTATATGTATAGTATGTTGAATAAATATCAACAAATCAACTATACTAACTATTTAAATACACTTCAGCAAATCTATCTAAAAACGTGTAATTAATTAAAACTTTTTTCTAAAACATTCAACACCACAATAATAATATTCCACCTTATGGAATATTGCTTGCTTTTATAATAAAATAACTATCTATATGCATATATCATTTAGTATAAGCATTTAAAAGAGAGAGAAGGGCCTTCACCATACTTGATGTGGGAGTATATAATCAAGCCACGCCAACACTTTAACTTTAGTCTAGGATACAAAAATATAATTATTGATTCATGAACTATGTATAGTATAGATTTAGTCTTTCTTTATATATTTTGCAGGTGTAAAGGTTCACCTTTATGTATAGGCAGATAGAAAATAAAAATGTATCAACTCTATTTATACAGGGTGATTCAGTAATAATGTATTTATTGAGTAAAAGCATTCAGCCTTGAAATTTGAATTGTAACAATGAAAGAATTCAAAACGAAAAGTATAAGGTTAAATGTCAAACTGTTACTTGAAACTTTGAATGATATACATATCTAGGGCGGAAGTATCTGTTTGAAGATGTATTGGAGAACAAAAGAATAGCAAGAGAAAAACACAAAACACAATATAAAAATTGATGAAATTTATTGTACACTAGATTAATCTTTCTGACGTTACGTTCGCATAGTTAACATTAAATATCAATTTTTCATAGTTGTTGTAATTGATATTTAATAATTATATGAGTTTATTAGAAGTAAACAAAATAACAAGAAAGCAATCCATCAAATAGCTCTACTATTTCTTGAGCTATGGACGACGAAAAAAACGTCGCGAAACGTACGGACGTACAAACGTACGTACACACACAGACATCTCTCTTAAAATCTTTTAGACTCTAGGGACCTTGAAACGTCGAGAAATGTCAAAATTTTTAATTCGACAAATCGGCCCGATTACAATAACTTTCTATGGGAATATAAAAATGTCACCGATAAAGAGTGGGAAAAAGTTGGACAAATTTGTAATTGTTTTGTTAAGTTTTTATTTATTTAATCTTTAATTACAAATAGTGTTTTTTGTTTAAAAGATGGTACTGGCATACGACAATATTGCAAAATCGATCTGGAAATCTGCGAAGATTCAGAAATAAATGATGAAATTCACCATAATTTTCCCTTTCACGATGTATGGGGTGTACACCAAATCTACGGAACCTCGATCTTATTACAGATCTATTTTTTCAAACTAATCGCTCAGCGACGTGTCGTTTAGTAAATGGCCACCCATCGCTCAGATTGGTCGCTCAGCGACTCGTCGCTCGGTCGCTCAGCGACTCGTCGCTCGGTCGCTCAGTCGCTTGTCGCTCATTGCGTGGCCGGACCCTTAAGAAAAAAAACCTGATTGAAATCCAACGGAAATGTTTGCCTGACAGAAATCTGTCATTGGAATTGTGTGAAATTGAAACACAAATCAGTGGAACGATTCGTTTGACTTCTGGAAATAAAAGAATTATGACAAAAAAATGTCAAAATCTCCAGAACTGACATATCGTGTGATTTTTGAAAGACCAGAATTTTCCTTCGCTAAGGTCCTGAGTAAGAGCCTTTTGGGTCTATTTGGATTTCAATTAATTCCAAAGAATCATAAATTGACTAAGCCTATATTGGATATCCTGAAAATTATAAAATCCAACGAGCTAAATTTTATCGGATTCAAATGACTCGTGTGTGACCGACTTTAAAAAGGCCCATCAAAGAGACAGTAAGACCTTATTAGTACACTCAAATACAAAATTTCAGATAAATAATAAAATTCAGGGAACGTCAAATAAATGTCAAAATTCCCTAAGTTTATACTATCAAATTGTTTATAAAGCTTTTTTTTTATTTCGGTGCTTTCAAGGATTACCGGTGACAAGACTCAAAACGTTGTACCCAAAAATTATACTGCTTGAAATTGCACTTTTCCGATAAGTTTTTGATGGTAATAATTGAAATCCGGTAGTACCCGTGTTATAATGGTTAGTGCGTTGGACTGTCATGACAGAGGTCTTGGGTACGACCCTGCCTTTGCCATCTAAAGTTTTGTTCACGGGTACTGCCTCTTGCGAAGAATTGACAAATTCTCCAAGAGTAATTCTTGTCATGAAAAGTGCTTTCTCAAATTAACCGTTCAGATTCGGCTTAAAACTGTAGGTCCCCTCCATCCCTGATAACAGTACTCGCAAACAGGAATGGTTGAGAGTTGTAAGTCACTAGGCCTAGGCCCTAGTTCTCAACGGACTGTAGCGCCACCCAATTTTTTTATTTATAATTGAAATCCGACTCCAAAATAACTCTTATAGAGTCGGGATTTTAAGATAATATTTTTTAAGATTTTAATAAAAACACATATATCTGGTTTTCGAATAGAATCTTGAAAACTTTTAAATTAATTTGTGAACGCACCCTTTCACTATTCATCAAAGTGTAATTGTCAATTTAATACATTTATATTTTTTACTTTAATTCAGTAAACTCAACATTTTTATCATTTTAGAGTACACAAACGGGCACTGTCTGCAAGAATTCTTTACCGAAATACGGAACCGTTGGCCGCAACTTTAAGAGCTTTAACTCCAATTTTCCGCCGTTATTCTCGCAATACAGGCAATAAAAAGTTTAGTTTAGTGGAAAAATTTGTGCAAGTGCCAGTGAGACAACGGTTTGGTTCAAGTCTCGAAAGTATCATTGCCGTTCAGACGTCCGTAGCAAACGATCCAAATCAGTAAATTCTACGGCGGCCGTCTCGAGAACTCAGACTAACTACATTATGACATATTTTGCGTAAGGATCTTGATTTACACTTACTATAAAAGATCAAGCTAACTCAAGAAGAAGACGATGTAGTATTTGAAGCGACCGACGTATGTTTTCCGATTTAGCAAGTTGTGAACTGGTATTGGCTTTTTGGGGGTGAACGTATTTTTTTTTTTTAATTTTTTTGATTCAATACTTTTTCAAAAATCTTTATAAGTTCTTACATTTCCTCTATCTTACATTAATCCTTGAGAAACGTCTGAACAATTTTTTTATCAGAAAAAGGCGAAGCGGTTCTAAATTATTTTTTGTTTTTTGTAAAGAATTTGTCGTCTTAATAAAGCCTATCATCACATCAAGTCTTTAAATATATTGAAAATATATAAAAATAATGTCGAAAACGGGTATTTTTAAAATTTGAGCAGGTAGATACAATCGAAATCAGCAATAAAAATTAATAAAATGCATTATTCAACAACCATACAAGCATTTAATTCTATAGGTTTTCAAATCTTCATATATGCCCATGTTCTGCATTTCACTTATTGTGAATACACTTTGCGAAAGTGAATTTGGGTGTTCCACAATTCGTTATCGTGAATTGGATTTTCGAACATGCAAATGGATGTTCTGTATTTCGGTTTGTTCCATTTTTTGAACGCATTCAAATCACATTTTTTATTTCTGTGAATTGATTTTTGATAGCTTCCTTCTGCTAGGAATCAGAGGGTTCTAGCAAGTTTTTGAATTGAAGGAATCGATAAAGGTATTATAAAAGGTTCTATTTTTCTTAGAACCTATAAAAAAGCGGCTTTGCTTAATCTTAAATTACTTTATTTATCAGAACAATTCTACATAATTTTCAAACCCTTATGTACATTGTGTCAGGTAAATCCAATATATTTGATTTTTCTCACAAAATTCGTCTTCTTATTCTTCTTTTTTCTCTTGAATTCTGCTTCCTTTTTTCACTTAAAATTGCCAATAATATTGCATCCAACTTCAAAACAGCAAAAATTTTACTTCAGAAACAAAATAAAAATGGATGATCCTTCAGTTCTGACAGTTCGAAGCAATTTCGAAGTTTTCGAAATCGATCGAATTGAAGAACATGCAATTTCATTTCACGTGAAATTGAAAAGTGATTTCAATTCACTTTCGATCGAAATTCGGAACATGGGCAATAGAGTCAAATGAAGACTCTAAACTAATAAGAACTTCCAAAATCTAAGTAAAACAGTAAAATTAATTAAACTGTATCTAGAAGTAAAAAATTAGCTATCATTGGTTTACATCATTTAAAATATTGTTTTGAGATTTAAAAGCGATTAAGAAATTCAAATTTGTTATCTTTGGTATCAAAATGAAGTTTATGAGTTGTGGAATTTTAATTACTTAAAAAAAGTCTTTATATAACTTAGAAATTTCTTTGAGTTCATTTTTCAATGATGAAATCGTTTTCAACAGCTGGTGATTTATTTTAGAATTCGAAACAGAATCGTTTCACTGAAAGCGTTCCATTACCTTTATGTTCCCACCTGTCAGTTTGACATTCAATAACCAACTCTAACCTAAAATGATTGATTCCAATCAGGAAATTATTGTCCAATGACAGAACTTTACAATGAAAGCTATAACAAACCTGTCAAAAAAATTCAAATGATTTGTTTCAATGATGAAAACCAATGATAGCTTTAACTGACCCCTTAAGAAATAAGAACTACACATGTTGTGTTTTGCCTTAGCTTTAAAAACGCCGTTTTTGATTATCTTTAAAATTTTTAAAGACCTGATCTATTAAAAAAAAAAACTTTAAGGCTAGATTCGAATTCATAAGGGAAACTTTTTCTTTTAAAAATGTACTCGTATGTTCTTATTTTGAGGACCAAATCGAATATGAGGTTTAACAGTAAGTTCCAAATGATGTTATATTTTCTTCAAACATCAAAATAAAAGCTCATCACTTCTTTTCACGTGAATTTTAATTATTATTTATCATCTCTGTCTTATTACTGGTGAATTAGATGATGTGAATTAAGTCATATCAAAATAAAATAAATTACAATTTCTTAATGAAATAATTTCCATTTCTTTCAAGAAATATGTCAACTCACACAAAAAACTGTCTATACTCTTCTGAGCAACAAATTTTCTTATTCAAAATGAAAAATCCAATTCAATGACATTTACGAGTATGATTTATTTCTGAAAAATGTACATATTAACAATTCTCAGTTTTCGAAACATCACTTAGAAACATTTCCAGGAAAATTGAAATGTCTGTATATGTCCTTTTTTTCTGAAATACCCTGTACCTATGTAGAAGATGGATACCAAGTGGATTTCAAAAAACAAAAAGTAAGACTTATTTCAAAGAATACAAAAAGAAAAAAATATCTGGTTTATATCAGAAAAAATAAACACCCATTTCGTGTTAAACGATTTTGTGGAAAGACATGGCCATAAACCCGGCAGTAATGGTTCTTTTATTATTTAAGAAGAACATATATACAATACAGTATAGAGATAGAGATAGAGATATAGATACACCCGGAGCCGGAGGAATGCCGTAATATTTCAGCCCGATTTTCACCTTGATGGGTTTTTCTGGGTTGAACATTCCAAAAACCTGGGTGATGATAATAATGATGTTGATGGTATACTCTTTTACCCATCCACGTCGTCGTCGTCGACATCGTCATCGTCGTACTCGTACTCAAGTCGTACTTTTTGAACACTCTATATATGTTGTATACTCTTCTTGATTAATTACTGATGCATAACATTTGCATAGCAGCGGGGTGGTTGGAATTTTTATAAGGTGTTTTATTTAACTTTTATTTTTATATTTCTTTGAATGTTTCTCTCTTATGCTGTAGAAGTTGTTACCTTCTTCTCCTTCATTCTAACTATTTACAGAGAAATAGACAGAGAAGGATAAAATAAAACAAAGAGCAATATAATTGTATATATTTTACAGTGTTAAAAAATAAAAGATTCTAATTTCAAAAGTGGATCACAAAATAATATTTATAACAGTTTGCCTGATGTGTTGTTTATGTGATGTGGATATTATTATTATTAGCATTTTTATTATGTGTTTTACATTTTTACTGCAGTGCAGCATTAAAAATACAAAAAATTTGTATCGCGTGTTTCTCTTCATTGAAATTACCTTGTTGTATACGAAGGTACATCGAATTATTGATATTTTTAAATATAAAATTGTTGTTTTTTTTAGTTCAACTTTCTGTATAAAAGAGGGAGGGAAGATTGAACCTATATGAGTATATTGAGTAAGTGCAGTGTTTCGGGTAGCCATGATTTAATTGAATTTTTCATTATAATTTTGTTATAACATTTATGGTTATTTTTATTATTGGAATTTACTATTTTTTGTACCCGATAATATGCCAATTAATAACATGTCAATGTTTGGTTAATGGTATGGTATGGTATGGTATGGTATAGTATGGCGTGGCATGGTAAGGCAAAGCTATTTGGAGGGACCTATGGCGTTGTTGGATATGATGGGACGCCCTTGAAAAACAAGTCGATCAGGGAGGAAATCGTTATTTTGTTTCTATATTAAAAATCCACCTCAATGACAAAC
The DNA here is from genome assembly GCA_951509635.1 of Eupeodes luniger. Lineage (NCBI taxonomy): Eukaryota > Metazoa > Arthropoda > Insecta > Diptera > Syrphidae > Eupeodes > Eupeodes luniger. The sequence continues at coordinate 55,970,187 of OX608073.1, forward strand.
AATTTGGGGAGATGGGGGAAGGAGGTGGGTTGTGTTTTTTAAACCCAAATGTGAATTTTGAATCGATTTATCTTTCAAACTTGAAGCAAGAATGTTTAACATGCCATATGAACAACTAACAACTTAAAAAAAAAAAAAAAGAACCATTAAGATGGCCATCCAAAGGTATAGCAACCTTAATACATATATTTTGTTTTATTTTCCAAGGGCAGTCATGTATTTGGCTTTTATGTCCTTTGAATATTTATTTTGTCATTTATTTTCCTTCTTCAGAGAATGTCCTTTTTGTAATGAAAATTTATTCGAAAAGATTTTAGAAAATTGGTAAATATACAATACATATTTTATGAAATTGTCAAACGATTCACCTTGTTGGATAATAATGGGTATTTAAATGAGAGTTTTAAAAAAGAGTTTTTGTAGGCTTTTTTTTTAATAGCAGAAGCGGTTAGATAAAGGTAACATACTATACTATTTAAATAGGTCAAGTTTGGTGTATGTACAAAAGTCGTGGTCAAAATTTAAATAAGAATTATAACATTGAGTTTTTTCAAACAGAAGTTTAATTTTGAATATCCCACTATTTGGACAGCTGTCACTTTAAAATTGTCACTTTTTGACAAGTAAAAACGTCGTTATTACTAAAAATAAAAGCATACGCACGCTTCAAAAACGCATTTAATTTGTTAAATTCACTATATAGTATTGAATTTTCCAATAATAAGTTTTATTTTGAATATCCCTTTATTTAGACAGCTGTCACATTAGAAGCTGTCACTTTTTGACTTTTGACAAGTAAAAACTTTGTAATTGATAAAAATTGAACGATAAACACTTAATAAACGCTTTGGATTAATTAAATTCACTACACAAGTGGTACAAATTTTGCAGCCATTGTTCGAAAAATTTAAGAATTTTTAGGCAATAGTTAAATTACAGGGTGACCATGACCACACAAAGATTCTTATATTTCTTTTTTGTCTGGTAATCAAGACATTGGACATCGGTAAAATCATTTAGGGTAATCTATTAATGAGCGATCAAGCTCAAGAAATATCTGAGATTACGCCGGAAATGTTAGGAAAAGTCTTCTTTTGCGGATATTTCAAAGAGCGTATATATGATTTGTAGGATTTAAAAGCGCGGATTGAAGGAGAAATATCTTAGATTACGCCGATAATGTTACGAAAAGCCTTCGAAAATTATATCAAAAAGTTAAAAAATTGTTTAAGCAAAATGGAGCATTAATGGATATAATATTTCATAAATTATTTGCCCAATTTATACTTCCAAATAATGTTTGTTTCGCTGTCGTTCTAAAAAATAAAGTGCACGACTGGGTCGCACGAACTTGCTCCTGTATGCAAAGAGTCTGTTAAAAAAAGTAAAAAAAAACCTCCATTTTTCAATTTTTTGGGAGGGGGTTACATTTAATACAGTTAAAATAATTTAAAAAAAACCTGAAAAATAAGTTTGTCTTCAAAAATTTAAATGCCATTTTATAAATCAAAAAACCCTTGATTTTTTAAATTTTTTTTTTGAAAATCGTTAGAGCGGTTTTTTTTTAAATTAATTTTTTATATATAAAATTTTTCAATTTTGTTCTAAAAATATTTTTGGTATGCAGTTGTTTAGTGATTGTAAATACATATACGCTCTACATTTGAATTTCGTAAAAAAATGTTCACCCGTTATTGAGATATAGAATTTTGAAAAAAAAAAAATCAATATTTTTTTTTTAAATCCAAACAATAAAAAATTGCACTTTTGATAATCAAATATTGTTAAGGCAATATAAGAGCTCGTTCAGAAAAAAATATTATTGAAATCGGTTCAAAAGTTGCTGAGAAAATTAAAAAAACAAAAAAACGGTTCTATGAGTGGTACCTTTCCTGAGCAATACAAAAATATGTTTTTCTTATTAAAAGAAACCAAGTTAAAAAATAAAATTTTAGAGAAAATTTAAAAAAAATCTATCGGTTTGTTTTTGAGAAAATTTGAATTTTCGTTTTTTGACCAAAAAAATTGTATGGGGGCCACTGTTAGTTTTGATCTTAAAAAAAAATGAAAAAAACGCCTAACGCAAATCTGCTCAAAACCTTAACTTCCAAGTTTGAACTCAATCGACCCAATGGTTTAGGCTGTAGGAGCGTGGACAGACAGACAAAATTGACCGGACGGAATCGCGGGACCCACTTTTTTCGACTTCTCTACCATCGTAATATCATCAATGCAAAACTTGCCATATAGTTCCTATATGTCGCAAGTAATAAGAAATAGAACAATTTATAAGATGTTGATACAAGTTACTGATGCGAAGAATCGAAAAATGTTACCGAAAACTTATGTTTGTTGATTCCTTGTCGATCTTTGGAATTACATTAAGTCTTTTATCTTTTACAGTTCAGTTAACACTAGAACTCAAGCCGGTCGATTACCAGCAACGACGTATTTTAGCACATTGAGTCCTTGAAGTGCTCAAAATTATGCGGATTTTATAGATAATCATTTTGAGTGATGACGATGAGGCTCATTTTCACGTCTCAGAGGCCTCGATAATAAGCCGAATTATGATTGTTGACAAAACATTTTTATTCTTAAAGTGTCACTGTTTAGTGTGTTTTTGGACTGGCGGTGCGACGGTGTGATTGGACCTTACTTTTTCGAAAATAAGACTGGAACAACTGTTTCGGTGAAGGGATTGCGAAACAACAACCATAACAATCGATTCAAGACCTTAAACATTGAATTTGTAAAGTAATCGGGGACATATAGCCACATCGATAACGTTTTTTTAATAATTTCTTTTAAAATGTACTCGATTTTTTTACAATACATATATCAAAACGATAAAATTTATTGAAAAACCTTATGTTACGTCAAAGAAATGTATTTCTATCTGTGTATCTGAATCTTTGTAAAAACTCAAAAGACCCAACATTCTGAGGTAAATTCATTAACTGTTCTTTTTTTAGCTACAAACAAATCTGTCAAACGTATTTGCTTACGTTACGTTTTGTAGTAGATGAGTTGTTTAGTGTTACAAATTTTAAAATAGTTATAGGTACAGTTAGGGAAAAAGCTATGCTTTAAATATACTAAGACAATTTAAAATAATTAAAAAAGGTCAACCGTTTTGTCCGGGAAAAACATCTGTCAAATTAATAGTTTAGTACTTTTTTTACGTAGCGGTGAAGTACTTAAACATTATGTCAATATTTTACCACTTGAATAAAATAGTTTTTAGAGACGTAAAAAAACAGAATTTCCGGTTGCAATTTTGAGATACTTTTTTTACAAATAGAAAATTAGAATCTCAATTGTACAAGTTTTTTTTAGTGAAATTCAGTCCTGGATAGAAAGTTGACAGACACATTTTTGAAAATTCTGTAAACAAAACTTATTTCTTTTACTTTAACGTATACGCAAATCTACGATGACAGGAAAGAAATCTTTGTATCACTTGGACATTGAGAACAATAACATTTCTAGGTCCACATATGGCTATATAAAAATCACCTGTTTCATGGCGACACACCTAGATTTCTACAAACTTATAAGTTGGCTATAAAAAAAACATATTACAAAAATTACATTTACTATTCCAACGAACGTCAAGCTTCTTTGATGAATAAAAATAGATTTTGTGTGCGTTAAATTCAGTTTGACGTGATAATAAGTAATTAAAATATTGTTATTGCCTATTGACATGACATTATAGACAAACAAAATGTTCACATTTAATTAAGTTTATATTCCACCTAATATATCATATTATTGTTAAAAGGTACAAATAGAAATGATGACTGATAAAAAAGAGAGAAGGTCTCTTGTGGTTTTGATACTAACTTCACACATGACATAAACAAAATAAAAAAAAACTACTATGTTTTTTTGAGTTGAATTTCCAAAGAAAACCAAAAACAAAAACATCAACAATTTTTCAGCAACAGTCAAATCAATATTTACATTTTTGTTATTGACTTTTGCATCATTGTTCATTTTCATGTTTATTTTATGCTTACAAATCTAAATCTTAGTAATCGTGTTTAGAAAGTTAAGACTTCAAGTTTTCATAATTTCTTCAGAATTTAAAACTATTTCGTACTTTTTCCAGAATTTGACAGTACTTTTGACGTTTGATGTTACGCTTTACAAATCAACGAAATAAATTCATCCAAATGTCATGCGACTTAAGTGGGCATTTAAATTAAAGTTACAATATTTTCGGATGGACATTGATTTGATGATGTCCGTCTGTATACCTAAAGTAAAAGACGCTCCAGAAACTCTTGAACCGACCTTAGGTTCATGTACTTACTGTGGTTTAAATAGTGGTTTGACTATCGGACTATTTTTTGAAATTAGATATAAGGTTACACCTCAGATAAATCGATGAAACAAAATTGGTTACTAAAATACTTTGTATTTTCGCGAAAAATTTCGAGACTTTAAAAAAACTTAACACTTCTATTGTGACTGTCTACCAAACGTATCGAGTAAACAATAGGCGTTTTTCTTTTTTAAGCTCAGAAAAGAACGCTGAGCAGAGCCTGAGCACAGTCTGATCAGAGCTCTCCGACTTATTTATGAAACACAATGGAAAAATGAACTATCAATAGCTCAAGGATTTTCCATCCGTCTCTTTTATACCACACGAAACAAACGTGAAGTCAGCTGCGCTTAGCTTTTTACTCCATTAGCTCGGTCATTTTATTCAGAGAGCGCGTTCCGAGCTAGCTCTTATTGAAAAAGAAACACACGCCGAGCGCTTTGACATCTCAAAGCAAAAAAAACAAACACCGATTTTTTTTGACAGCTCAGCTCCTCCCATCACAATGGACCTACTCCATCACGGACAGCCACTTTAACCTCTCTGCTCTAAGTTTAAAAAGAAAAACGCCTAATACGTATCAACAACCATTCTCTTTGCTGTTTTCCTCTACCGGTGAACGCAGCCTATCTCCCAAAATTTGATCAGTTCCCAACCTTGACCAAAACTGCCAATGGGCAGCAATTGTTGTCGAAATGATATTCCAAACTAAATAAATTTGGAAGTTTTGGGCAGAAGAGAACTCTTATAAAGGAGAAAAATAATTTCCCCTTCTGACAAAAATTCTGCCCAAGAAATTTCTTTGGACAAAAATTGTTGGTCTGTCAAATGTCATATTATGGTATGCAAATTGACTGTTATAAGCGTGGCGGTCGTCCGTTCATTTTGCTTCGCATTGATTGAGTGCCAGAAAATGTTTTGCCAAGAAACCGTTCCATACTTTTTTGGCAGTTTTTCGACTTCCCCCAAATTATCAATCATACATTAAAACTTAAATCTAAAGTAATTTTAACTGAAGTAACTAAAGTCTAAATTAACTTAAGACTAAAGAAAAGAAAACTTTCATTGTAAAACTTAGGCCTCTTTCACACGAGAAGGTTTCGTCCGTACGGTTAAAATCTGTACGGTTTTTATCCGTGAGCCATTGATAGAAAACTAATAAAATTAACTAAGGCTTGTTTCACACTATACGGTTTTGACCGTACGGCAAAAAACCGAACGGCGACATTTTGCTAGAGACCGTGACCGTATAATATGAAAGCGTATATATGCTCTTCTTAGCGCCTCTAACAAAATGTCGCCGTCCGGTTTGTTTGCCGTACGGTCAAAACCGTATAGTGTGAAACAAGCCTAAAGCTTTCACACTGGACGGAGACGGGTTTGTTCCGTACGGACGATTTAAAACAGCCGCCTCAACGACTCAAATATACGGCGACCGTGCCGTCGCCGTCTTATCAGTGGCGTACGTGACTACTCGAACGCATTCACAAAAGACGATTTTTATTCGTCTGCAGTCCGTTTTTGTGGTCACTTGTACTAAAGAAAAATATCTAAAATATAACCAAACGTAGACGATTCACGGGGAAAATACGTTATGTGTGAAAACAAAGTCCGTACGGAAAAAAATCGTACGGATTTTAACCGAACGGATGAAACCGTCTCGTGTGAAAGAGGTCTTAAACTAAGATGAAAATAAAAGAACCGAAAAAACGTTGTGTCTAAATGTTGGCGCTGACGCGACGTTTGTTCTTGAAATTGCCTCAGGGCAGTTCCCTTTGTTGGTTACACGCGGCGAGTCTTTTCATTATTGGTCAGCTGTCACTTTAAAGCTGTCATCTTTTAACATTTGACATGTAAAAACTAAGCAATTACTAAAAATGGAACACATGGATAAACATGCATCAACACACCATTGGAACTGTCAAAATTGACTTTAAAAATGGTAAAAATCACAATTTCAAACGAAAAATTTTCTAATCACCATGATCTTGTGACTTATTGCTTTACGACTTTTTTCTTTGCGACCACGTGAAAAACAATTCTTGAAGTTATCGTCGACATACGAATCCTTAAAAAATTCATGAAAATGAAATGATACTGGAAACGTAGCCGTGGCAGCCATTTAGATGATATCATTTTCCATTGCTAATGATAATGACCTTTTAATAATGAAATTTTTCTTGATTTCTCTTTCAAAAATACTCCATTTTGAAAATTATAGACACATTAAACATAGGCTAACGCTTTGATACGGAGATTTAAGGAATCCCAATCTATCCACCCAGCGACTTTTTAATGATGCACAAAAACGACGAAATTCAAACCGTCCAAAAAAATAATTAAAATAAAATCTAATTTTTAAACGATTAGGTTGCTACTTCAAAAGGTCCTTGAAAGTTCAAACCCTTCACATCAGAAAAAAAAACCTTTTTTTTCTAAAAAATTAAACAAAGATTTCCCATCAATTGTATTGAGAAAATCTAAGCTTAACCCATCTGTCTATTTTTTCGCCCTTTTTTTTCTTATGCTCTAAATCTTTAAGATTGATGATTTCTTCATGCTTCGTCTCGTGTTGTGTCCACGAAGAAAAAATGTAAAATAAAAAATAAAAAAAGAACTTAAACTCAATCTTCTAATACTGTTATATCATCTTGTACACTTCAATATCCCATTAGTTACATAAATATTTAAAATTCACTTCAGCTTTTGCAAAGTTAAGTCGCCCCTCATTGCTACTATAGCTACTGTGGATTCATATCAGGTATAGAATTTCACAAAAGACGAGTAAGTAGTAAGAAAAAAAAGTTGGTACCCGATAAAGAAAAAACCCTATACGACGAAAAACCCAATCTTAGAAACCCTCTCCTCAAAAAAAAAAATAACACTGTGTGGTGTGTTCTTCCAGAGAATGTCTTACAGAAATTCACCCGCATTTAAGATACATTTTATCTTCTCTTCCACCCATATTTTATCAACTTGCTTCTTTTTTATTTTTTGATATACAAAGTAAGATGAAAATAAAAAAAAATAGAAATGTTTAAAAACAAAAGAATAAGAGAAAAATGCAAACAAAGAAGATATATGTACGTAGGTATACCTGCGGACTATCCAATCGATCCAGAGACTGTCTTCGGGATGGATAATCATCCAAAGTCAATATCTGCTGGGATGCTGCGATTGCTGCAGCTTGCGGGCAATTTTTATTCAAATGTTGCGGCGGCGGCGGTGGTGGTGGACTCATCGAACCACAAGGACTCCCAGGACATGGACTGCCACCACACGGACTACTGCAGCGCGACCGACATGTAGGACTATAACATACCGTTGCAGCAGGCTGTGGTTGGGCCTCCTCCTGGGGCACTACATTCACCGGCAACGGTGTACATTGTGTATTACGCCGTGGCGATCTTCCACGGTCAACTGTGGTTGCACTCCAATATCCCCATGCCATTTTATTTTATATAATTTATTTATTTATTTTAATTAACTTGTTTTATGTTTTATTGGTTTTGGAATAACTTTAAAAATTGAATTGATTAATTTTCAACACACTTTTTCAAAACTTGAACGAGCGAGAAAAAACCCACACAACATTTGCAATACAAACTGTCAAATAAATTGCCACTTTTATCGATTTCGAAAACAGATGACAGAATGGGACACCAAAAAACACTCACAGGACCTTTTGCCTTTTTACTGATGGCGGCGGCGGCGGCGGCGGCGACTATAGGTATAGGTAATCAATTTATGTATAATTTTGTTTTTATCATTTAATTTATTTTGTATTAAAAAGAAAACGAAAACGAAAAGCTCCTCGAACTGAGATGTAGGCAGGTATATATGCGATGATGATTATACGAGATTACCAAGTCGAAGTCCTTCTTGTGTCAGGACGTTAGGAGGACATAAAAACATATTCGAAACGGTATCGGTTGTTAAGGTCGGTATCGTAGTCGTCGTACTCGTCCTCTTCCTCTTCTTCCGTCAGTCGGGCGTTCGTTCGTTAGGTCGGTTGCTCGAGCTCGGTAGGTCCTACAGTAAGTTAGTTAAATTGTGAAAACCACACCTATAATAATTGTGTAATATCCCCTAGGTGTATGCAATATAAAATCTACACGCAGAAATCTTTTGTAAATGTATTTGTAAAGGCTAAAGGAAAACCAGAAACAACAACAACAAACATTTTATGAGAATAATTTATCAAGAGAGTATGAGCGAAGCGGAGAGACAGAGAGCAAGAGAAATAGTGCTCCATTCATCAGCTAGGGTTGCCAACATGTCAATGTTTTTATTGTTTGAGGTTTTAGTTCTGTCAACTAAAAGATACAGTATTGGTATAAACGCGTTTGAGGTTTTAATTTGTCCTTATATTCAAAAATCCACTTTTTGAGACAATTTAATTTTTTTTTTTTTTCAAAATTATTATGGCAAAAAGTTTTGAAATCTGGATATTTTTTAAGATCAAATTTCCACATCTAGGTCACACAAACTTTCTCTTGCCATTCAAAAATTTAGAGCGACTAAAATAGAATGACTTTTCGACTTGACTTCTATTTTAGAGATGTTATTTTGAGCTCTATGAATGGCAACGTCTGCTGATCGAACTATTTTGAACCCACTTTCAAATGATTGAACTTGGCGGTCAATTCTACCTATTTTAACAAAACAGTTAATCTTAGGCCGAATGCAGAGTAATACAAAATGTTAAGAAGCGTATTTTTAAGCTATTATAAAAGTTTAATAAATGACACTTCATTTTGTAAATACAATTTCAAACGAATGTCAAACTTCATAAGTTTTACTGAAATGTCAGTTTAAAAATCATAAACTTAACAAAAATTGCCCACCTTAGGTTGGTTCACCACCTTAGGTTTGTTCACTACAACATTTGAAGCGTCAAATTTTGGTTTCCAAATTTTATTTTTGTCAGCTATAAGTGTCAGAATACTGACAAATGACAAAATGTTATTTCGTTTAAGTTTCCTGTCAGAACGTTTGCAACTTATGACATTGTACGGCTCTATTGAGTTTACTCATTTTTACAGTCGCTATACAAATTTTTGACATTAATAAAACATAACTTATTGATTTAGTTCTTTTTTTTTCAGTTTAAACGCATAATTTCTGAACAAACCCAATCAATATAACAAATTCACCTTGGGCGTGGTGAATTGTCATTTGGAATTGATTTGTGGTGAATTAATGATTTGTCATTTTAAAATTTGTATCATTTAACATATTGATCACAAAAATGGTGAAAAATTAAAAAAATTCTTTGACCGATAACCAATAAGTTAAATTTTTCAAAAGTCACTGATGTCATTAATTTTTGCTGTACTTGAAAATTCATTGACTTAATGTTTTTTTGAGCTAATTATTTGACATTTTAGTTATGTAAGCTTGCTTCAAAAGTCGGATTATTTTTTGTGATTCTTTGAACAAAATTATGTTCATTTTTTTAGATTACAAAAATTCTCGATTCACTTTGAAAAAAATATTCGTCAAATTATGCCCCCAAAGTGTCGAAAAATCATTAAAAATGACATTATTGACGGAACTGAAATTTCAGATAAAGGTAAAGATTGAAATCACATCAAACTGTCATCTAAACAGTAAAAGCCGTCTAAATTTATGACAATTTGCTCATCAGAAGTATATTCAATAAAAGCTTTAATGACAATCTTTAGGCGTGTAGTTGTTTGAAATGTCAAAAACCCTGAAAAAAGACGACATGTAATTTGACAGCTGACAGTTGGGCCAAGATAATTAAAAACGAAAGTAAGAAATAAGTGTTTTGATTAAACCAATGAACATAAAAGGGTGTTAATATTATTTGAGAAGATTTTTAGAATCTTAAATTTAAAAAAATATCCCTTAAAATCTCACAATAGTTGAGAAAATCAAAACACACAACCTCAGAGATTTTTTAAGGGAAACTGTGTAACTTTCTATGCTATTGTTTCAAATGTGTCTTCTTATGAAATTTTGGCAACCCTATTGAAGAGAGTAAAAGGATCCAAGTTTATGTTTTATTTGTTGTCGCTTCGAAAGTTGGCGCAAGTTTAGGGAGAATAAATATGAATATCCTTTCATATACATATGTGTACCCTATACACATACATCTTTTATGGATGTATAAAAAAATTTATGTGTACGTTGTATGTATGTATGTATGTACAAAAAGGATATTTTTATATTTTCGAATAAAATATAAATAATTTACTGCATTCACGCGCCGAGCTGTTTTGGCTCTGACTGTGGCTATTTGAGGTGAGTTTTGTAACAAGGATAATACTCGCTCGTTTGCAAACATTATCCTCTTATTGTGCATACCAACGACGATAACGAAAACTACGACGAAGAGGAAGAGAAAGAAGAGAAAAAATGAATGTAATAAATACAAAAAAGAAGAAGAAAAAAACTCAAAACCCATCTAGGGATGGACAGAGAGAAGAGGAGCAAACAAAATTATGAGATGGTGATGACGAAAGCGATTGGGATGAGGGCAAGGATAAAATCAAGGGGTTGATTTTTCGCCTCCTTTAATCTCATCCCTACACTGGACACCGCCATGGACCACCACTACCACCACCACCACTAAAGCTCATCAGAGGTGATGTTTTTTTTTTTTTAATTTTTGTATTGCGCTGATGGTTTTATTATTATTAATTTGTATTGCAATTGTTGTTTGTTCATATTTTAAATTACTTTATTTCAAAGGATTTTCGTAGTCACTTGTAAGGATCTATAGACAAAGACGACGAATACGAAAACGACGACAACGACAATGAAGACAATGATGATAATAATGATGATGATGATGTTGTTGAGAAGAAGATTTTTCTTTGTCACTGGCACAACTTTTTGGTGTCTGCCCCGAGCGCACACCACGAGAATATATGAGGAAAAAAATTACTTTTGACCTCAACCGACAAAAATCAATTGAATGCCAAGTTTATACTACCAAAAGCAGAAAAACAGAAACGAACTCGAACTCGGAACTCAAAAACGGATGTCTCAGAAGAAACTTTAGAAAAAAGATTTTCTTTCCCGGTTTTCGATTTTCGGTTCTTCGATATTGAATTTCAACACTCCCGCACTAAATTTTCGAAAATTTGGGAATAATTCAGGATGTTTTTTTTTTTGTTTTTTAGTTTTAATCGCTTGCTGCTGCTTCTGCTGCTGCTAGCCACTAAATAATTTGTTCACCCATCGAATGAGAGAGTGAAACTGTTTTTTTCAGGGACCTGGTGGCCATAGCTAGGCTCCTTTTTCCAGAGTTGCTTATATTTTTAAGACTGTGTCGGTGTCATCTCTCAAACTCGGCTCTGCAGGGATTGTGGTGCGCAGGATTTCATCTACGCAGGGTCGAAAAAACAAAAAATTGTTGTTTTTTATTTTTTGTATAACACTTTTCATCCTGACGATGCAATGAGGAGGATGATGATGAGTATCCTAGTCGTAGGTATCTCCGACGAAGGATATACTCGTAGGTACAGTGTGTATAAAAGAAGGTGCCATATGAGCGAGATTTTGTAAGCCTGATTTCGTCGGGTGCTTATCTATTACTTGTGTTGTTTCTTCTTTTTTTTTTTAGTGTTATTTTTGTTGGACTGGACATGGACAATGGAGGTTGGTAGAACAGTAAGCCATTGGAAGAAGAGAATTTTGTGTGTTTTTTTTTTTTGTTGTAGGTACCTATGTCGTTTTATTCTGGCTAACACCAACCGACATACAATGTAGACGAGGACGACGACGACGAAGAAGACGACTACGTTGAGTAGGTATTCAATAGGAACCATGGTATAGAATGAAGACCAACCGACGACGCACAATGTAAACCATAGAGAGTCAGAACTCAGGAAAAATATTAAAGCTAGGTAGGTACATGTATATACCAACCAATTTAGGACTAGAACTAGGTAGGTATATTTCAGTATAGTTCAAGTTTTAAACACTTTTTGTAGACACATTTTAACCCTCATCACATGATATCCTTTTATTTGTACACTTAGAGAAAGACGTGCTGCGAAGTCAGACTAGTCGACTTTTTACTTGTGAAGGTTATTTGATTGAGATTTGACTTTATTGAAAATTAAAGTTGCTTTTGACTTGAATTAAATTTGTATGGATATTTAAATTTAATCCGTTTAAATTTAATAAGCCGAATGTGTGAAAGGATTAATTACGGGTTATCCATTTTGCAGTTTCAAAAGTATAGGGCTGGAATTCGACATCTGTCAAAGTAAGTTGTTAAACCAATTTTGTTTGTTCAGTTAAAAGTCTGACATTTACGAAAATGCATCGCTTGACTATCGCCCAATGAATAAAAATTGTTTAGACCTACTACAAAAATGGTGATTCTGCCACAACCAAATATCGTGCCTTAAGAGGAGACTATAGTTTACATAATCGTCCAACTACGCAAGCAATTGGCAAAATTGGGAAGAAATTTGAAGAGACTGGATTGGTTACAGATATTGTAAGGCCTGTGCATCATCGTTTCGTTCGTACCACTCAAAATATCGCTGCTCAGGAAATAGAACTGTCTTACGGAACATTACGGAACATCCAGCTCACACAACAACTGAAGCCAGCTGTTCATTTAAAAGCCGTAAATACGTCGAATGTGTGCTTCAACAACAGGCGGTGGATGGCGATTTTTCGAGCAAAATTTTCTTCAGCGACAAAGCACATTTCTCACTCACAAATTTGTCGTATATTGGGGGTACTGAGAATCCTCAAGTAATTGAAGAGAGGTCATTATATCCACAAAAAGTCACTGTTTGGTGCGCTCTTTGGTCCTGAGGTGTGATTGGACCTTACTTCTTCGAAAACGACGATGTCAATTTGGAGCGTTATGGTCATATGATAACCGACTTTTTTTTACCTATCATTGAAGAATAAAACTTGGAGAATTATGTGGTTTCAACAAGATGGTGCCAGATGCAACAAAACTCGAGCGAATATGACTTTATTGCAAGAGACATTTCCTGGCCGCGTTATGTCTCGTAGTAGCGATATCAACTGGCCACGATTTGACACCGCTGAACTTTTTTTTTTGAGCTACGCGAAAGACCGTGTTTATGCAGATAAAGGGTGTTTTCATAAACGCAGAAAATCTGCGCTAGTACAATCGCATTTCTTTTCTGATGCATTTGTGAACGCACTCCCAATGCAGAATGTCTGCAGTAAACAAAAAAGGTCTGACTTAGTCCGATTTGTACATATGTAAACAGAGTTCATAAACGTCAGAGAAAAATGGCTGCCACACAAATTTTGTTGAACTTGATTTTTGATTTGCTTACCGAAAAAGAAGAAGAGAAAATTATAATTGGCACAAATATCTTGCAAAGAAAAATTAGAAAGAAAATTATAACGAAACAATTTTTAAGCTTAAAAGTTATCTTTCTGGTGGACATATTTTCAATACTGCAATGATAGGGCTAAAGTGTGTCAAAGCATTACATATTCGTGTAGTTCACCAAAAGAACGAATATCTGCACTTGACAGAACGGTACGATCAAATTTGGGGGCTTGAGGATGTACTGCTTACTTGAGGAGAAGTCATGGAGAAGTAGGCATTACGGTTAAATTGTTTAAGGGGAGGAATTCAACCGGTAAAAAGAGTGAAACAAGACATATCGACGGTGTTTAAGTAAAGTAAATTGACAAGTTCGATTGCGAATGAGCTTTGAGCAAAAGGAGAATATCGATTCGATCTTGTTACCATTTTCTTTAATTATCTAAACTTGAACTGTCCTCATAATAAAGAAAAATACATTGATTTTCAAAATATTGCAATGATAGGGCTAGGGTGCGTTAAGGCTTTTCACATTCGTGTAGTACGGCACAAGAACGAATCTCTGTACTTGACACTAATGTACAAATCAAATTTGAGGTTGATAGTATACTGCTTACTTACCGAGAATTCATGGAGGAATACAACTGGCAAAAAGAGTGAGACAAGAGACATTACGAACGGTTTTCAACTTAAGCAAATTGACAGATTTAATTGCGAATGAACTTTGTACTAGAGTAGAATTTCGAAAATTCAACTAAGCTAATTTTAACAACAAAGTCATTAAAAAACATTTAAAAAAAGCAATTCATCTTTAGCATTTTTTACTTTTTAGAAACACCACGAGATGTTCCAAAAATAAACAACAATAACCAGGTGTTGTTTTATCACTGCCAGCCTATAAAATCTTTAAGCTATTCGGCATCAATGAAGAAAAAAGATCACAAAATCATTTCCTATGGCAAAAGGAAGGTGATCTTAAGCAAAGTGGAGACAAAAAGATATAAGACCAAGAAGTACGAACAGACCTAACTTTGAAAACTAATATAAACACAAATCTTACAGTCCGAACTTGTTAATTGAGTCCTTGTGTCTGGATTGTTTGTGTATTTTGTATCACATTATTTTCAATAAAACAAGCAAGAAAATTGCAATCAAATAATAGTCGTTTTTTATTTTCCCGTGATCCAGATCAGATCATATTTTTATTTCGATTAAAACAACAAAGCGAAATCCTACTTTATGCTTCGATCTATGATTGTGATTCAAAATTTAGTTTTTCTAATTTTGTCTTGTAAAGTGTGGTATAACTTCCATTAATATGGAAATGAAATATTCTTTAATTACATAACCAAAAGCTTAATATTTATTTACATTTTTAACAAAACATAATTTCGTGAAATTGAAATGAATAAGAAAAATGAATATTTATAACAAAATAGGGACGGGCTAATTTTGACTGCTCGAGGCGACCATATTGTTTCTATTGCTTTCTGTCAAAATATCTTTTCTTTTAATCAGTCATTAAAGACAAATCATCATGACAATTGGCAAGTTACAGTGTCGAGTAACTTGTGCAAATGATAAAACTTTATTATAAAAATGTGTGTTTTTTTTTAATAGCAACGATATGGTCGACAAATCATCTTTAGCGATGAGGCCTATTTTTGGATGAACGGGTACGTGAATGAACGCCAAGGCGACTTGAATTGGCCATCAAGATCTTGTGATTTGACCCCTTTCAGACTTTTTTTGTGGGGCTTTCTTAAGTCGTAGGTCTTCTATGTGACTAATCGTGATGATTGGAGCCGTTTTATTTTTTGATTTGATCTGATCTGGATTTGAATATTGTGATAATAAAACGCGACTAACTGTCTGAAAACAATGGAAACATACATGCAACTGGAATAGCTGTCAAAATATTGAATACACACAAATTCAATGTTACGAACACAGCGCAACGCAACTGCAGTTTAACTTTTTATTGGAACAATTTTGACATTTCAAAATTTATGGAGAAATATGGTATCCGTCAGTATCCTGACGTCAAGTGGTTAGCGAACGTCAGGTGTTGTGGAACTTTTCAAACAAAAGATTCAACAGCTGACCCCAACAAACGAAAGTAAAACATGAAATGTCAAAAAGCTGATGCTTCAGTGTAAGATCGTAAAACATAGTACGTACGACACTTTTCGACAACTTTTTCAGCGGCAGCATGCATTCCAGTTGACTATTGTATTCAGGCAAAAATAAAACAATTCACTAAAATATCAAATTGAATAACGGCCACTCATTGCTCATTTTCGAAGAAAAATGGCCCAATTATGCCTCTAGACCAAAATCCGCACCAAACAGTGACTCGTATTGGGTGTATCCGCTTTTCAATGTATGCGCCCCAAATGCGACAATTTGGCTTGTTAACATACCCGCCAAGATCAAAATGAGCTTCATCTGAAAAGATGATTTTTTTGGCAAAATTGGCCTCTTTTCTGAGCGTTGTTCAAGCGTATACACAACCATATTCGTTCAGCGGAAGGATAAAACTAATTATCTGTCAAATCAGACATGAGCTAAGTGTTACCATTCACGAAATAAGCACTAGTTGAAAAAAAACCTTTATTTTAAATGTGTCCTCGACCTACTCCTATTTGACATATTTCTCATTATATTCACTTCGATAGTGTCAAAATTAAATTCAACAATTAAATTTACTAAAAACTATGCTTTTTGACATTGAGCAATTTTAGCTTTTATGGGGTTATTTTTATGCTTTTAAAAATATAGGGTTACAATTTTAAAGAACCTATTTTCAAGGGCTTAACATTCTACGAAGTAGCAAATTGCTAAATATTTTGCAATTTACTAAGAGACTGCAAAATTTTAAACCTTTTGTTTCCTTTTTCGAACTTGTAAGTTGCTTATTCCATTTTATTTAAAACTGGCATCCGAGTGACAGTTCTTGAAAATAAACAAAATAAACACGAACCTATTACTTGGAATTCCCAACTATATACTGGACCATTTCATCGACTGTTCTTATAAGATTAATTGCACAGTTGTCATATGGGTTTAATAAATTGCTAAACGTTAAAGTAGCCATTCTGTGATTTTAAATTTATCAAATTGTTAAGAGATAGCAAGAAGATAAAATCGTTGAAAATTAGATAAATCATCTTTTAGGCTTAGTATTTTGCTAAAAATGGCTTTAACATTTTACTTAATTGCTTAAAATTTTGCGCCATACTTTTTGACAGTATGAGTTTTTCAGTGGACAACAAAAGTTGATTTTTTGTTGATCGAATAATCAATTTTGTAGAATTAAGTTTGTTTGAAATAACAAGACATCAAAATAATGTCAAAGTTGTAAGTTCGACAAGGTAATGGGAGCTGAAAAAAATCAATTTTAAGATCAGCATCTTCATTCACCAATACAAAACTTTATTTTATGCTACAGACAACTTCATTTTATTAGAAAAAGTGTACACGCCTCTTAACAAAGGTTAAATTTCTGAAATGGAATACCTGTCAATTTTCCAAAGTGTTGCCACTGTCACTTTTGACAAATTCGTAATGAGTCCTAATCACATACAAAATTTACTTAACATGAATTAACAACTTTTAAATGGTTTCTATTATCAACGAAAAATCCAAAACTTATGACTGCAATTTCTGTAAGACTAACTAAGTGATGAAACCTTGGAACTATTACAAAAAAATGTGGCAACCCTGCTGTTAGGAAGTTCATTACTTACTTTAAGAACTTTCAGCACATAAAGTTATAACAAATTGATTCTTAGAATCTCTTCTGAATACATTTGGAATGGATTTCCCGTTCCAATCAAGTAACATGTGGCAACCCTGGGCCTTGGAAAACCATCAACTTTCTGAAAAATGTTAAATTTTTCTTTCAGTGTATATTCTTTATGTGTACATACTACATACCTTCGTACATTCTTCTTCTTTCTGCTCTCTAAATATTACTTCAACATTGTAAAAGTTTAGCTTTTGTTTTCAGAGAAAAGTAATCAAGACAAAATGCTTCGGTTAGCAATTTTATTCTTCATTTTTTCTGTTATTTTATTTTTGTACACGAAAAGATAATAAACTCAGTGACGTTACTGTTAGTGCATAAGCTTTTCTGCATTACGATTTTGTTTAATAAAATACATCATATAGTCGTATACTTCGTAGGATATTATGAATACTTTAGTTTTTCTTTTTTAACATAAAACAAAGTCGTATAAATTTTAACACAAATATATCGTATAGAAAAATACACTTGCTTAACTTAACTTGATGATGATGAATTGAATATATAGTTTAAATGTCTGGTTTTAATTAATCTATATAAAAATTGTTGGTAGTAGGTTTTATGCATATGTACAGTACATTACATTATATTGAATATAATAATTATTGATGAATTTTATTGATATAAAACTGCCAATGCGATGATGATGGGGCGTTTTGTGGTTTTTTGGATGTAACAACTCTTTTTTTATGATGATGATGATGATGTTTGCTTATATAAAGTTATATAGTGTGGTTTTTATTAATTACACAATTAATATGTTCATTTATGATGAAAATTAAAATATCGCAGAGTAAACAGCAGCGGTTTGAATGTGGAAAATTATGAAAATAATAAGTTTTCTTTTTTTTTTAATTTATTATTATTATTATAATTATGTGGCGAATAATGTTATGTTTATTTGGTTTTATTTTTAATAGCTAATTGATGGAATAAAAAAAAGAGGATTGCATGTATAAGGGTTCTTAAAAGCATTTCGTAGTTTACTCATTTTTCCATTAAAAACAAAAAAAAAAAAAGATACCTATCACTTTGTTGATTGAAGTGCCCAGAAATCGAAACATTTGCGTTTTAATTTTAATTTTTTAATTCAAAAACAAAAAACAAACACGTCAAAATGTAAAATGGCCACAAGATGTAATGGGTGTTCTTTTTAGACGTGTGTTTTTTTATCAATCTGGCAATACTTTTTTCGGAATTGGTCTTTTTGACAGCTGTCAGTTGATTTATGTTCAGTTTGGTTTGCTGTTTCATAATGGAAAGCCTTAAGGCCCAACTATAATAGACTTAACCGAAAGTAAGCTAATGTCAAAACCGAACGAAAAGTTATCAGAAGTTATCGTCAAAACAAAAAGTAACCATAATGGATTCAAGTAACTTAAGCAAATGCGTTTCAAATTTGACATTTGCTTAAGTTCGAGCCATTTAAATGGCTCTTGCGTAATTGCGCGAAAGTTAGCGAAACTTAACGAAACTGAGCAGAACGTCTATTATGGTTAGTGACATATAAGGCTGCGTATTGGTTCGTTCCCTTAAGCTGGCTTAAGCTCGGTTAAGTCTATTATAGTTGGGGTTTAGTCCTGAACAAAGTTTTTGAATGGTGCAAATTTATTACAAAAATAATGTTTCAAAACACGCGACGCAACGAAACAATCAACTTATTGAAGGAAACTTTTGGTGAGCGCATTATTTCATGTTGTTGTTATGACAATTACGAAAAACGTCATTTTGATGCAGAAAGTCTAATTTACGAGTCATCGTTAAGAATTTTCAACTCCAAAGGCTTAAAGAGAAATTAGTTGCGAAGCACCAAAAAGCCTCCGATTCGGACGGATTTACAGTTGACAACACACGCAAACGATTTGACGACAAAGAACTTCGGATATGCATGTTAAGTCCCTTAATAGACCAAGTGTAGCTGCTTTAGGGCAGATGTCACCGCCATTCAGGAAAAGCGATGGAATGGGCCGGGCAAAAAGTGAGACATATATACATACATGTATGGTGGCTGCTACGGAGAAAATCAACAACGCCTTTTTGGATACGGCTTTGTCATTGGAGCCAGACTTAGGCAACAAGGTTTGAGCTGTAGATGTATCAAAAAGCGCCTCATGACCATTCTCATCAAGGCTAAATCCTGCAAAATCAGCTTAATATGCGGACATGCCTTCAGAGAAAAGAAGGATAACAACACCAAGGATATGTTCTTCGAGGTCTTGGACAACACATATCAGCAGTGCCCTTGCTACGATATTATAATTGTATTGGGAGATTTTAATGCCAAGCTAGGAAGGAAAGACATCTTTAGTGGTATAATTGGGATAAATAGCATGCGCGACAACACTTCCGCTCATCGATTTTGCTGCGGGACGAAACGTCATGGTAGCCAGCACGTATTTTCCACACCTCAACATCCTCAAAGAAACTTGGAGTTCTCCAGATCAATCTAACGTCAACCAGATTGGTCATATTGCAATCGACGCGAGATACGCTTGCAACATCATGCATGTCCGAACTCTCCGAGGAGCTAACATCGACTCGGACCACTACCATGTTGTAGCCAAGGCAGCACTTTTGGTGATGCTGGGAGAAAATACAACGTCGAACGGCTACAATCTCGAAAGATCGCCAAATCCTTCTCCGTCCAAGTCACTAGTAACCTCTTTCGAAGTACTTTGTCGCCAACACAATTCCTCGTGAACCAGTGGCAACATTGCCAAGATGCAATCAGAGAAGCCGCATCTGACCTGCTGGGTTTCAAACATGCACCAACAAGAGCCCCCTGGTTTGATGAGGAATTTCGGCAGGCAAATGCAGCTAAACAACAAGTACAGAAGGACGAGAGCTGTTGAAAGCAGAGAGGAACACCGATTACCAAGGTAGGTCCTTATGAGTGTGGCTTTAGACTATTAGAGGCACACTCTTTCAAAAGTGTGTCCAATTAATTGCATATGCTGATGACATTGACATCATCGGAAGACTTCAACGTGATGTCATTTGGGCTTTTGTGAGTATTGAAATATACGCGGCAAAAATGGGTTTAGCGGTTAATGAGGGCAAAACAAAGTATGTACATGCTATCATCAAGAAATGACCTACAACACCGACGAACGTCTCGGTCAAAACGTCACCATCGAAAGACGTAACTTTGAAATAGTTAAGGACTTTGTCTACCTAGGCTCTATGAATGCAGAAAACAACACCTACTAAGATTAAACGAAAAATGTCTTTTGCTGGTTCTTTAAGCTAAGAAAGCAATTGAGTAGTAAAGTCGCTATATAAGACCATCATCATCCCCGTATTGCTAAACTGTTCAAAAGCATGGACTTTGACAAAAACGGATTATCTTCAAATTCAGTTTAGTTCGATGAATTGCAAGATCAATAGTTTTGGAAGTCGTTCGAAATAATCTCTTGAATTTAAAAGCTTAAGGGACAGTCAGCTGTTGCTATTGTGTTTGCGCGTCAAAAAACAAATTGAAAAAAAAATTGTATCGGATCGGTCTCTTCCGATTTTGATTCCATACAAATAAATCACATTAAAATTTCAGCAACCTGTGTTTTATTATCATTTTGTAGTTTCTCTAAAGGCCTTAAATTGGAGCGCGAGAAAAAGTTCAACGGATCTGCTAGAAATAATACCCGTGTTTTGTTGGAAAATCTATCAATAGTATAGTAGGATTTTACACGAATAACAAAAACAATATCCGTAGTATAAATACTACCGATAAAAGTTAAAGTAGAATCTTACTACGGATGGGTTTTTGACATTTATACGAGTCTTGAATGGATCTTATGTGATTTCGTTCTCAAATGTTGGTACGATTGATATTGCATTTGTATCTCGATGGCTGTGTTCGTTGAGTAGTTGTGCATTTGGAATCATGTGTTTTCCATTGGAGAAAAAAATCAATCTATTACTGTTGATATTATTTAGTTTTGTTAGTGAAAATGGACTAACTGGGCTTATTTTGCAAGAGAAAACAATAGAAAAGATAATTAAGTTTTGCTATGTTTCCACCAAAGGTTTATCTCAGTTTAGATTAAATAAATCTTTTTGGTCTTTCCACCGCACAAGAAGATTTAAAAATGATTAAGTTTGACAGAACTTTCTAAAATGGAAATGGTGTTTCGATGTTTCTTATGAAGTGCAAGTGGGATAGTTTGATTCGTGTTAAACAATGAAAAACTGAATAGTTCAGCACCATATAAGAATATGCTTCCTACTCCATGTGCAATTTTCTTTTTTTTTGGATTAAAACAAAACTATATTTTTTGTACACAAACATGCAAATAAACAAACCATAACGCATTATCTGTAAAACCAACTCCTCCACACAGGTTTTTCTTCACAAATTTTGACTCGAGTCCGATCCCCGACCGGAATCGAGGCGAATCAACCTCATTTCAACTCGATTCAGGTATATAAAGAATTTAGGCGAGCTTCAAGCTCGCTTCAACACCACATGTTAATGTAGTAGTCTACGAACAAATCCCCTTCTTGAAGTTTTTATTTTATGTCAAATTGTTTGGTTAAAACTTTAAAATCGACTATCACATTATACAGACGTATTTTCTTGATTTTGATAGTGAACTATCAAAAATCAGCTTACACGATTTCACCCCTGGTCTGAATTTCGCTATTTTTTTTTTTTGGAATTTTTTGATAAATTATTCTGGCAAATATTCAATTGTATCAACTTTTAAATATAAAAACCGAACTACTGCGGATCGTTTTTTTGGCAATTTCTCACTGCACTACATATGGAATACCAAAAAAACACGGCTAATATATCATTTTCATCACTTTCGAAACCGAAAAAAATGAATGGTCCTATATTATTTTAATTTAACCTCAGTTCTTTACAAATATTCCGATGAATATGCCAATCCTTTTAAGCCTGTGCCTGGAGTTAATGGTATCAATAACAACACTATTCATATTAAAAACAAACACAACAAAATTATGTTGACTAATAAATTTAAAAGAACTTACTAATTGTCCTTTCTACATTCATGGCTTCATAATTTATACTTAAAATCAATTCATTAAGTTTCAATTGTGTAAATTTACAATCAATTTTATTTTTATTTCTGTTTCCTTTTTTGTTTAATTCATCTTTGTTTGCTCAAATAATTCACGGGAAAAATAGTTGCAAACAATTTCATCACAATAATAATTACTATAAACTATACAACAGGATGAAACACTATATTAAAGAGCAAATATACTTCCCATTTAAATGAGTAATCTTCAATTAAGAAAAACAAAGCGACACTTAATTGCAGGATTCACTTAAAGTTGATGATGAAGAAGAAAAAATAAAACAAAATAGGAATAAGAAATAAAAAAAAAGAAAACAATTAACTGACTCAACAAAAGAATTTTATTATTAGAGGCAATGAAAGGTTATGCTTCCGATAAATTTAATCGAAACTGGTAAAAGGTGATTTCTATTGGATGAAGCGGGATTTTGTATTGTTGACATTTTATTATCATGTTTTTATAACTTTCGAGGATTCTATAAAGTTTCAAAGATACCGACTTTCACACGATAAGATCGTATTTTATTTTTTTAAATAAAGCTAAGGTTTTTCTTATTGACTATTACTTTTGTATAATTGTTTTAATTTATGAGCAATAACAATTTCACAGATCTTAATTAATAAAATCTTATTAAAAAAAAAGTACCACTATAAAAAAAAGCAAAGATTTAACTATCATTTAATTAATATTTATTCATCCTATAATAGATTTAGTTTAAAATAGAAAAAATTATTTTTGTTTGCAATAAAATTCAAATTGCATAATAAAATATATTGAAATTCAATTAACCGAGGCAACCTATGCACAATATTGCTTTAAATAATATATTCTCGACCCACCATATATCATTCAATCATAATCATTTCAATTAAATATAAACAATAACAATTAAGTCATTCAATATAAATTTTAAATAGTTGTCTACTGTATTCGACTATGCCAATAACCAACAATAAAGTACAGTCAAACCCGAATATGGGACTAACAACAAAGAGCTTTACGACCTCCTGGACGGATTACGATGTCAAAGTCGTACTCGATGCTTTTAATGCTAAAGTTGGGAAGGAAAATAACTATGGCAGATAAGTTAAAAAGCACAGCCTCCACGAAACATTAGACAATGGTTTCCGACTAATCGTCTTTAATGAAGCTCGTAATACGGTGATAAGTAGCACAAGCTATCCTAGACGAAGGATACACACAGCAACCTGGCGTGGTGATCTCCAGATGACCGAACTAAAAACCAAATCAACTACGTGCTAGTCGGTAAAGGGCACGCATCTAACATATTGGGCGTGCGAACCTTCCGGGGTGCAAACGTGGACTCTGACCAATTTCTTGTTCAAAGTTCAAAGCCCGACTGTCCAACGAAAAGAAAGTAAAGACCCCCCAAAGGAAGACATTCAACTTGCCTTAGCACACCAGAAAATGGCAGAGGCTACAGTCAGCAAAACTCTCAGCCGTTTTCCCATCCACAAGCATCAACAACCAGTGTAACCAGTACTGCGATATTATTAAGGAAGCAACCGAGACTACCATTGCCTATAATGGAGGAGACGGTAAATGCACGAATGCAAAATTCTGCAACGAAAAATAAGAGCAGCTAGAGAGAAGTACCGTAAAAAAGGAAGAAAAGAGAAGAATAAAACCCTGCGTAGAAAGAAAACAGGAGTCCAGCATTGCTACAAACACACGGCATCTGGTAATAATACCGGCCCGCAAGCTTTTCGAAACAGCGAAGGGAATTTTAGCGCCGAAGCACAGGTAATTGCAGCTGCTGAATGATCATCATGTAGACGAAAGAAACGAGCAAAGAACCATGAGATCAGTCAATGAACCCCAACCACAATGTCCAGTATTGAAGAGGTTTTGAAAGCCATCTCTAATGCTTAAAATAAACAAATCTTCAGACTCGTATGGCCTACTGCAAAACTTATCAAATATGGAAATGATGTCCTGGTAGGGTGCCCCAGCTTATCCATCAAGTTTGGGAAGAGGAAAGTATGCCCGATGACTGGCTCCATATGCCCAATCTACAAAAAAGGCGATTCTATATCCTGCAAAAATTACATAGGCATATCCCAACAAGATCTTATCTAAAGTATGATGTGAACGTCTTAAACCTTTCTGCAACACTATGACCGGCACGCACCAGTGTGGCAGGCCAGACAGAGCAACTATATACCAAATATTCACTTTAAAGCAAATCCTGGAAAAGACAAACGAATTTCAAATCGAAACCTTCAAAGCAGCATATGATAGCATAAGTTGTCAAAAGCTTTTATTGGCGATGTCTAAACTCGGCATCCCGAAAAAACTGATCGAGCTACGCGGTGCAATGTGCAAATGGGTAACACAAATCTGCAACACTGTTTTCTTAAATATTCTAGTACATATTTTCATGAGGTTTTGATATTTTTAATTTTAATTTTATTTTTAGTGACACAAATGTATCTCAAGATATATTTTATAGATAAATATACAGGGTTTTTTTAACAGGGACGCTACAAAAGTAGAGCGACAGGGCCAGCAAACGACGCCATATTTCTTGCTGCTCTTTTGACATTTAAGGTTTGCCATTTCATGATGGAAAGATATACGAGCCAGCAGAGTCGAATTTTTTAAAATTTACTACCGAAATTCGGTATCAGTGGCCTCTTCCGTGATGATCAAGACCGGCACGTTACTGTGAATGGGGATCGCTACCGTTCAATGATAACCGAATGTTTCTGGCCCCAATTGAATGATATGGACTTGGGGGACATGTGGTTCCAACAGGACGGCGCGGCGGCGCTACAAGCCACACAGCGAATGTCACAATCAATTTATTGGAAACCAAGCTTGGAGAACGTGTTATCTCACGAAATGGTTCAGTCGCTTGGCCGCCTCGGTCGTGCGATTTGACGCCTATAGACTATTACCTGTGGGGCTACGTCAAGTCTATGGTCTATGCCAACAAGCCAGCGACAATATGAGCTTCGTACGAATATCGAACGTGAAATTGCAGCAGCTTGAAAACAGTCGAAAATTGGGTTCAGCGTTTGGACTTCTACAAGCGTGCCTGTGGTGGCCATGCAAAAGAAATCGAGTTCCATACATAATGGCATCGAACGTACTTTCACAGGAATAAAGAATTTCATTGATATCCAAAACCGTTTTTATTTTATTTTAAAAAAAAAATGTTTGTAGCGCTCTTATTGAAAAACCCGATAGATAGCAACAGAGCGTAAACGTTTTGGATTGTTTTTTAAAAACATGTTAAAACTCAGCTTCTCTTGAGTCATCAAATTATAAACCAAAAAAGTAATGACTTACCTCTATTTGATAATGCTTATTTAATTAATTCTTTTTTAACATCTTAAGATCATTTTTTTTGTTCAAAATAAACCATATTGGACTTTCGATATGGATGTGCACCTTCACCTTCACAAATGCACCTCACTTGACACTTGAATTAAATTGAAATTTGATTTTTCACCCAACCCCTAATTTCTTTTTAAATTGAAGATTCATCCAATATTAATACATAACGGTATACTTTTAAATCAAGAATTTTAGGTATTGAAATCATAAATATTTTTCCACAAAGGAACCATTTTTCGAAGAAAAATAATCAGATTAGCACTAACCATGGAGGACCAACAACACATCAATATTGACAAAAACAAAAGAAATTTATTTAAATAAAATAATATTTAAAAAATATGTATAGAACCTTTATTTACTATTTCATCACACAGAACAAATGTAGAATATTTGCATAAAACAGCATTTTGAACAAGACGCAACATTGCTTGTTGACCCAAATGATCTCACAAAAAAAAATAGTACCCACAACGACACGAAACAAAACGATCTCGAGATTTTCGTTTCGAGAGACGCCCAACTTTTATAAGCAAGTTGTTTAAAGGAGGCCCGATTCTCTGATACTAATTTGAAAAGATACACAAAATTGAGAGCAAAAGAATAAAAATTCCTTTCCCTATGAGAGATCTCAAAAAAGAGATCGCGAATGTGATGTTAATTTCCTTCATTTGTAAATATAACATAAATGATAAATATGTAAAACTATAGAAAAAGAAGAAACTTTATGAATTATGACAGAGAAATTGATCCACGCAATTTAGTGTGTGCACAAGTATATAAACAGTATATGTACATATTATGTGGAAAAAAGATTATTAATTTTGTTCTCGTATGATCAGAACAAAACATAGCTACCAAGCTTCCATAGGGGATGTATGCAATAATTATAACGAAGGGAGTACTCTGTATACAAAAAACAGAAAACAACAATTTGATAAACATCATTCCATCAAGAGTCGGCTTTCGGCGGTGTTTGCTGGAATAAATTAGTCGAACAATGAACGTTCAGTAAGTTTTAAGATGTACCAGACAAGAAAAGTAAAAACATAATACTTCAGACAAACATAATAAATAATAATTCAAAATTAACTTATTTATCGAAAATCTAGAAATACAAGAAGAGGGTTAAGAAAACTCTCGATAACTAGCGGAACCCAGTAAACTTTTTTTGTTTAAAAGAAACAAAGAACTACACAATTTAAACAAAATACCCTGAAGAATATTATTTTTTTCAAACCTCAAATACACATGACCCCCATTTTGTCAACTGTCATATTAATAACAATCTCACTTTTTTGTATTATTTTACTTGCAAGTTAAGTTTCCCTCTTATGTCAATATTTCCGACATAATTAAAAACTGTAGTCTGCTTTAGATTTAAAAAATTGGAGTTCGAATAACGCAAACACAATATAAGTGATAGTGGTACTATTTCAAAAGCACTTTACTCTGTATACGATTTCATCAATACTTCAGGGTATCACAATGAATCTACATTGATCTACATTGTGGCGATAACGCCAGCCCATCAACCTAATCTAACCTAACCAGTATACGTTTTCAACTTAACTTTATAAACCATAACCAGAAGATATTTCCCTTAAAAAAAAAAACACATTTCACAAATGGATGCTTTTATGAGTCTCTGTCTACCCCATTTCACCCTATAACTCACATTTAAAACATTAAGTCTCATCAAAATTATCACATCAAAATATGAAGCTTTCGTGTTGATGCTGCTCACTGAAACTTCTGTAATCGGAATTAAAATAAAAAAAAAATAAAAACACATCCTTTCCTTCAATCAAGCGCATCTAGTTCTGCTTCTACTCATAATTCATCTCTATGACATATCCGAAAAACTATTTTCTGTTAATTTGTGATAATTATTATTACAACACTAAGCTTCTGACAATTGCAGCGTCAAAAGTAATTTAGTGCAATCTGATAGTTTTAGTTGACTTGTTAATTACACGAGATGCACACATCAGCTATTTCTACATAATCATGTTTTTTATTAGCGTTTTTTTTACAATCATAGAAAATAGCTTTTCGGAACGATGTACATACTCGAAAAATTTCAATCACAACCACAAGTTGAAAGTTATTGTGTAAATTTTGTTTAATTTTGTCGAAAACAAAGCATTTACTTCTCTCTAATTCATAATATTGGTGAACAAAATATGGTTGAAAGGTATATTTATGACATTGATTATGATTCACGGTGGCATAGGCATACCATCAAATTAAAAATCAAACATTGGTAAGTGATAAGCTGTCGAGATTGTGCATCATCGGAGCTATGAGAACCTGTTCTACAGTAGCAATCGAAGTCATTATCATTACTTGGGGCGCCGCCGGCCGTATTTAGATTTGCCAAGGAGGGAACGGGGGAAAAGACATTTTGTTTTGTTTTAGAGATAGGGCCTTGGTATTCAAGTCATCAAAAATTAACCTTCTAGACATTTCAAGAGATAGTTCCAAGAAATAGTGAGTATGTTAAAATGAGAACTGACACCTTCAAATTAAATACCATTAAGTAGTACACTGATGGGTCGAGAACATCTGAAAGAACTGGTGAACCTAAAACCAGACTTTTTAGTCCACTAGCATCTTGCAGGCGGAAGTTAACATCATAGAAAAAAGCGCTGAACGTAATCTCCAAACTAAAATATTTCCGTCATGTCACATAGTCAAACTGCATTGTAAGCTGTAAGCACCTATTGTGCATCAGCTTCAAACTGGTAGGAAAATGAGTGGGTAGACTAAATGAGCAAGGAAAGTTCAATAATGTCTCACTTCATTGGGAACCAGGGCATTTTGAAGTATTTAGGGCAATAAAGAAGCAGTTTCTCTTGCAAAAAAAAATGTAGCAATAGCACCAGAACCCTATTGCGGTACAGGAGAGCATGTGATTAAAAACAAGATCAAATCCGAAGAGGAGGCTAAAAGATCAAAACTTTGGAATGAACTTCCCTGCTACTTTGGAACTAAAACTCTTAGCTGTTTCGAACATGTATCTCTCTAAGTAGAAAAAAAATATCTTACACTAATTACAGGTCTTCTCACTGGATACTGCAAGCTGAATAGACACCTCATCACCCTAGGAGTAGAGGGCAGTGTAGTTTATTTAATGCTATCATTCACCCGAGACGAAGATATCTAGGATATCATCTAATAAAAGAAAAGGAACTATTTTCTGTTAAAATACTGCAAATAAAATTTAAATCCTTCAAAGAAAATAATTTCAAGGGAGAGTACTGTAGAACCAGCATTCTTATCCAGTCCCTTTGTACTCCATTAATATTCATTAATTCAAATGATATTTTCGATTGATTTACCTACTGTGGTCTTATTATGACACTAAGCCAAAATGTATGAGTTGCATGATTTATGAAAACCTAGTTGAGATATACACTTAAATATTGGAAACATTACTGGACATTAAAGCTTCGCTCATAATCTTAATAAAAGTTTTATACTAGACCGACATGGCATGACTTTACTTTTTTTTAAAGTTTAGACGTCACTTTAAGCTGACATATTTGTTAGAAAATTTGATTCGATCTTAAAACTACATATATCAAACACTCCATCTAAGCATAGAATCGCCAAAAGTACAACATTCAAAATCTTAGAGTGGTAAATAAGTAAATATCTAATGTTGTCTTTTTACAGAGAGGAAGATTACGGACATGTTTTTTTTTTTTAAATTTATATAAATGATAACACATAGTGCCTCTCACTACTAATCGGACACATAAAATATATATTTTCGCAAATAATTTTCACCAAGAACATGTATGGAGAGTGTAGAACTGTATAACCATTTTATATTACATTAAAACACGTTTTTATTTTTAATACGCCAACATTGCAATCTAAGCGATTAAACAGCAAATTAATATTAAGAACATCTCTATAATTTAACACCTCATATATAATCAGACACTTAATGTTTGGTACTTAGTCGCGTATACTTTCGATTTAATGTATTCCTCAATGCGTCGAGGTGTTGAAGAGACAAGCTTTTCTTGCCATTCTTCTTAAAGGACCTTAAAAGTGTCCTCTATGTATCTCCCATATATTCTCAATTGTACTTAGGTCAGGCTTTACTGTCTCTGGACCCCAATTGTTGTTTCAAAATACATATTGATGTTAGATTGATTGATAAATTTTACCTTCCACAAAATGTTAATTTCGAACAACAGAACTTGAGACACTTCTTCATACCATAAACAACTCTCCGCCATGCTTTATAGTAGCTCGAGTATGCTTATGAAATATTCTTCATTTGCTTTTCACCATAGATAAGTACATTCTTTCATCTGAACGTTTAAGGTTAAATTTGCTTCCGTCCGTGGACAAAACCTAATTTATAATATTTTCATTTGCCTAAACAAACTATATATGTCTACCCGTGCGAAGCCGGGACGGGCCGCTAGTTTATAATATTTTCATATGCCTACATTCTTTGTTAACTAACAATGCAAAAATATGTAGTTTTATTTTATTTCAAGAAGACATATCCTGTGTTCATTAGAAAACTTAAGGCTTTCTACTTTTTCACTGATGTATCGCTTTTTAAACACTGCCATTACGGAATCGATTGTTTCGTTGCTGACTTCTATTCACGGGGTCTCTTTCAAGAACATTTTTAAAGATTCCGAAGTTAAGAAGATATGTTAGCTGATTTGCTTAGTAGCTTTTCATCGTAAGTCTACAGCTTTTCCTTCTACTTTTCTGCTCACATTATGAATCCTATATTCGTTTTTAAATCGTGAAATTATGTAATGCAAAAACAGCGAGTGTCCGATTATTTGCCAGTTCATAACTTGAAATGTAGTTTTGTTTTTATTTATTTTTATTATTTATTGCATAGCGAACATTTATCCAATTAGTTGTGGGTGCCACTGTATGTTTAATTTCAAAATTTTATTAACTAGTATATATTATTTTATGAATTGAAGGATCGTTACAATTTCAAATGTAGCTTTAAATGTACCTATAACATAAACTTCATAAGAATCAAAAAACACTGTTTTTCTTTTTCTACACGAACGATGCTGAATCAATTGAAAAGTATTCGACTTTTGTATTCATTTTTCAGGTAAACAAATTACTCAAAAAATGAACATCCGCTTACCTTCCCATAAAATAACACATATCAAACACCTCACATTTAGCATCAGGTAAAAATCAAACAAAAAAAATATAATATTTTTTAAAAGATTGCCATTAAAAAAAAAAACTAAACAAAAAGTAACATGATTTTTATTATTTTCTTTTTTTGAAAACTTACTTACTCTCAATATATAAATATTCATATCACTTTCAGTATTATAGAAGTACAGTATGCAGTATGTTGAAGCATGTTATATGTACCTATAGTAAATGTATGCAAATGTAAAATACTTTTGAAAGCTAGCTTTTATATGTTTTGCACATCAACGCGCAACTTAATTGAATCGTATGTTAGATAGAGAATCTATCCTCTCACAACTGAGTAACTTTTCAAATTAAATTCCTCACAAATTTTTTAAACTACAAAAACACTATGCCGGCTGTAAAGTGTGTAGTACATACATACATACTATATACTCTACATTTATGCTTTGCATATTCTATTTTGTATGGTGTAAATTTTGTCTATCAACACCTGCATGCAGAGTAAAGAGTTATATTCACACATGGAATTTACTAATTTAATTGATATTTCAAAGGCTTTTGTTGATTAGGCTTAGGTCATGTTGGAATTCATGTAACCAACTTGGCTACTTTTTAATACCTCAGTTAATCCTTGTCAATGTCAAAAGTCCATATAAACCTCTTGTTGTCAGAAATAAATTTTTAAGTGTATCATACTATGTACTGTATAATATTGTAGATCTTAGCCTTTAAGCACTTACCATGAATGAGAAGCTCTGAATCTCTATTGACCTCGTATAGGCGAATAGCTTCGTCTAATTCCATTTGAGTTGATATGGTACATGGATCGTTTTCTTCGTCTACCCATTTTATAGTGAAGGGCTAAAGGATTAGAAAAAAAAAGAAAGAAAGAAAGAAAATAAAAAGAACAAAATTCATTACCCAGAATATTGAGCTGACTATTTTATTTTGTATTATTTTTGTTTTGCTTTATTTTTGTATACAAACCACTCACTTGATCTGATGGGAAACGGCATACATCACGAATTTCATGACAAAGTTTCTCATATGAGATGTTTTCATCGATATACGTGTGAATAACTTCACCGTTGTAGGCAGTTTTTACTTTTATCTCGTTTGGAGCACTACTACCATCTGGAATTATTTGGGATGGCATTTTCTGCATTTGTAAATCTGTTTCAAAATAAATGAAAAAAAAAAAAAAACAATTTAATATTGTTACAGAGGATAATATAGAAGCTTATGGTTGTGGGTGGTGAACATATGTTGGAAAAATTGTTTGGAGCAAAAGACCTTCAAAATATTCAAATTAAGGACATGGAAATAGAGGATGATTTTTCGAGTCATATAAGTTGTTTTTGTTATTTTCCGACTTTTTTTTATTATTTGGATTTTCTTATTCTTTTTTTGTGGGCGGCGCGACGGGCTGTGTAAGTATGATTTATTTTCCGAATGATGTACTAATGAACATGACAACCGAAACTGAAACCGACACAGCCTCTAAGAGAAGGATGATAATAATGTGAGATGTGACAAAAGAAATCAACAACTAGTTCATTTATTTACAAGTACATATTGTTGAGGTGTTATTTGTGGTTTATGTATTAAGAGAAAAGTGTAATAGTTTTTTTGTTTTTTGTTTTGTTTGTTTTTATTTTGGCGGGTGATTTGAGAGTATTTTACACTTGTGGGTTTGAATTATTGCATACGAACAATAAAAGCTTTTAAACTGCCGGTATTATGGGGTATAATGTAATTGATATGAGAAGAGAATACATTTTTCGTAAACTGTTTTGATTAAAAAATACGATTATTTTGTTTTCTTTAGAATTTCTTCTAAGAATGAGATATAAAAGTTGGCCAACCAAAGGATAACGCGCACAGAGCAGAGAAGAATCTGTATATTTTGATTCACTAACGTCAGTATATTGTCTGGGAGGCGACCGACCCTAAGATTTCGGCATAGATCTGCTTTTTAGCAAGGCATTTAAGTTTAATTACACATTTTTTATAAAGTACTTCTAATAAAAATTATTTCAAACAATACTTATGACTTATCTCTTAAATAACCATACACTTCTTTTATGATGGGACGATCCGACAAGTATTTTAGTTTGATTTTTTTGATGATTACTTGCACAAACGGTGTGCTCCTATAAAACTTCAGCATTTAGAAGTGATTGCCATACAAATTCCCGTCTATCTGCTTTGATGTTTTCACGAAAAGTTTTAAGGTTCTATATTATACTTCAAAAATAACAAATAAGGTTATTAAGGATTTTTATAAGAAAATGTGTGGTCTGTTGTTGGTATTGTTTATGAGTTGACAAAATGAAGAAGAACCATTACTAATAGTATTACAAATAGAACTGAAACAAATAATGTCCCTAAGCTAAAGAGCGCTAAACAACAAATAGCCGTGGTCAACCGAATGCATATTCTGTTTTTGTTCATTACGATGTTTACTATTTTGTAGAAATTACTCGTTTACTTCGAACTAACTTTGATCCAATGTTTTGAGTTTGATCTATGCAAACAGGATGTTATCAGAATCACCAAACCAAATCATTGGACAAATATGAAATTATAAACTTTGCTCAGATAACACGGTTCCTATGGGGTTCATCATTTTAAAAACTAGTATGAGAAAGCTTAAAATACAGCATTCGACACACTTGATAAATACTTCCAAAAAAACCAGCGGTCATAATTGGAAATCATCTGAATCCACTAGTAAGAGCTATCACAAGGGAAGAAAAACACTCAGTTGCCTTATTAGTGAATACAAAAGGAATCGTATTGGCCATCTAAAATGAGGTTTAGTATTATTGTTTTCGCTTTCGCGTCTTTCCTTTTACATTTGCCCTTTTGTCAAATCGACAGGTTCTTCTCTTTATTTTAAAATTAAAATCAGGTGGCGCAACAGTCTATTGAGAACTAAGGCTTAGTGACTTACAACTCTCTCAACCATTCTTGTGTGCGGATAATGTTGTCAGGGATAGAGGGGACCTACAGTTTTAAGCTGAATCCGAACGGCTAATTTGAGAAAGCATTTTTCATGACAAGAATTACTCTTGGAGGATTTGTCAATTCCAATTCCTCGCAAGAGGCAGCACCCGTCAAAAAAACTTTATATGGCACGGGCAGGGGTCGAGAACAAGACCTCTTGCAAGGCAGTTCAACGCACTAACCATCATGCCACGGGTACGACTTTTCTGTACTAGTTTTTTTTTTTGTGGAATACAGACAGATTTGCAACACTTTACACAACGCTCAAAGTAGGAAAGATCATTTGGACAAGAACTTCTTAATAATTTTCTTGAAATTCATAAACAAAATTGCCCATAAATCTGCTGTCCATTATCTGGAAACCTTGTAAGTATAATGTACGATACTATTGGTATATGTTAATTGATGAATTTAAGGCAAGTTGAAGAGAAAATATCCAATTGAAAATGATTCGCCTGGTATTCCCTAATAAGGTCACAGATGGCCAACACCTAAATGTCACAGCAATTAAAGATGAGGGATATTTTCCATCATCGATAAAGTCGCAATTCAATATGAAACATTGTCAATACTTATACAATTTAGGCACATAGCACTTTCCCTACTAAACAAAGACAACTATATTGAAAATACCTAAGACAAATTTTTAAATTTTATATAAATAAAATAACCCAAAACTGACGGTTTTTGAAACATTTTCCTACAACGAAACAATCTAAAAATATGTTTAAATATTTGTTTTGCTTTAACCAAATTCAATTTTAAAAATACACATTTTTATTTTCCATTGAGGAAAGGAGTTTGATTTCCGTTATACAAAATCCGTAGTGAGTAGCATCATGGCGTGGAGTTGCGGTTCTTGGTTTTGTTGTTGTTCTATTCTCCCAAGTTCATGACAATTAAAACCAAGGAAATATATCGTGATATTTTGAAAGAAGTAATGCTTTCGTTTGTTGCAGACAATATGGCACTTAGATGACATTTTTAAGAGGATAATAATCATCTCTCTTCAAAATGAGTGAATGCTTGGCTTCGTGATCAACGAATCTCTGTGGTACACTGACCATCTCGGTTCACAGATTTTAACCCCATCGAGAATTTGTTAGTGGATTTGAAAAACTCTCTAGCCACTTTGATTTTCATCAATAAAAAACAACTATTTCAATGAATAAAACATTAATGGAACGCCTTTCCGGGAAGCAAATACCAAAAACTTTTTGAGGCGGTCAGAAAAATATAGCCAGTCTTAGAGATGGTTCTTAACAGTTGACAATGTCAAACTGTGTTCACATATTTCAGTTTATTATGGTTTGACAATTCATCACGATTCGTTTAACGCAAGGAACACGCTTCAAAATTGAGAAAATTGGATTCGAAAAATAAAATCTCTTTACGGAATTCAAAGAGCATTTGGTCTATTTTATGGTGTATAGTGATGAAGCTCATTTCAGTTCAATAGCTTAATGAGTAAGCAAAATTGCTATACATGGAGCGAAGACAAGCCTAAAGCCATTAACGAATCACCCTTGCATCCAAATAAAATTGATTTTTTGGTGCATTTTACGACCTGGCGGCATCATCGTTCTGATTTATTTTTGTTTACAAAAATCAGCTAAACATCGACGTCTCGACGACATTTGGATTCAACAAGACGGATAAACAGCGCACTTAACCATTACTTTTTATGAAGCTATGTTAAGCTATTGACTTTTGCCGACAAACTAGCAACTGTTGACTGGTCGACTATGTATTTCGTAGCGGCGGCGGTGGATACAAGAAAGAACTACTAGATTTCTACTAGATTATAAAAATAAATATAATAAGGGTATTCATGTAACGATATAATTTTCTACTTTGTAGAAAAATGTAAATTTCCGCAAAGGGTTTACATGAACACCCCATTAAAAATATTTACGGAAACGTTAGAAATAAACACAACATTTATCTGCTTTTTTTTTCTATGATTTCTGCTTCAAATTTGAGAGATAAAAGTCTATATTTTGCAGTTTGGGTTTTCTGTGTTTGCATGAATACCCTTAATATAAAATATTTTTGTTTTGTTAAGTTTTTTTTTTAACTTAAACTTATTTTCAAATCACTTCAATTCAGTTATGTTTTCAGATCGTACAGTGTATGTAGTAGCCAACGAAACAAACAATTTATTGAAGGAAAGTTTTGGTGAGCGCATTATTTCGCGTCGTGGGCCCGTAAGGTCGTTCGATTTAACATTGTTGTATTATTTTTTTAGGGTTATGTGAAATAGCTTGTTTATACAGATAAGCCCGAGACGAATAACGTCTTGAGAATATTTAGCGCAATATTTCTAAAATACGGCCCCAAAATGCTGCAAAAACAGTTCAAATTGTTAGCCTCTCGGCTGGAATTTATTTGAATAAACTACCGCGGCCACTTGCTCAAAATAGTTCTTAAAACATAATGGCGAACTTATCCTTATAATTAAGGTAAATTCTAAAACTATGTTAAATTGAAAAACACACCTCTTCTAAAAAAAGCTTTATTATTATTTAAAATGCTCAATCTCTTAAAAACACACGATACAAAAATTAAGTTTTAAGAAAACAGCACTAAGAATATTTTTTGTACATATGTACATTTATGTTTCTTTAGAAATAATAGGTAAGTATAGTTTGGTCCTATTTTTCAACATTGAACTGATTTTGGTCGTTTTTTTTAAAGCTTCTAATTAAAATTGTTTACATTTAAATTTTTTGACACCTTTGATTTATAAAGGGTGATTTTTTAGCTATTATCTTTTTGGCAACACTGCTTTAAACAGCTGACACACGTTTCGTGTTTTGTTTCACTGTCAAACATCTTCAGTTTGGTCTATAATTTAACCATGAATCTTCTTACCAACGAACGCTTGCAAATTATTGAATTTTATTATCAAAATGCGTGCTCTGTTAAGAAAGTTCATTGCGCGCTTTTTACCGAAAAATTGTGTTCAGCAACGAAGCTCATTTTTGGCTCAATGGGTACGTAAATAAGCAGAATTGTCGATTTTGGAGTGAATATCAGCCAGAAGCACTGCAAGAGCTACCAATGCATCCAGAAAAGGTCACAGTTTGGTGCAGTTTATGGGCTGGTGGGATCATTGGACCGTACTTCTTCAAAGATGATGTGAATCGTAACGTAATTGTGAATGGTGAGCGCTACCGTGAGATGATATCCAACTTTTTTTTGCCCAAAATGCAAGAGCTTGACTTGCATGACATGTGGTTTCAACAAGACGGTGCCACATGCCACACAGCACGCGCAACAATTGACTTATTGAGAGGCGAGTTCGGTGAACATTTTATTTCACGTTCGGGACTGGTCAATTGGCCGCCTAAATCGTGCGATTTAACGCCTTTAGACTATTTTTTGTGGGGCTATGTTAAAGCTCATGTCTATACGGACAAGCCGAAATGTTGGAGTATGCCAAAATTGGACCAAGCGGATGGACCATTTAAGGCGCAGTCAAGGTCAACACTTGCATGAAATAATCTTCAAACATTAAATTATATGGACCGTAATATCGATTCAAATAAACATTTCATGCATTTTTCTGAATTATATGTGTTTTTTTTAAACTTTCCTGTCGCTTTTAAAAAATCACCCTTTTTTTCAGATGAGTCTGTGTTTTAATGTTAAGAGCGAAATAAAAGTGGTCGCTCATCCAAATCTCTGCGTTTTAATATTAAGAACGAAATAAAAGCGATTGTTCACAGCGCTTAAGAATAAATCTATGAAAACTTGCTTTAATAAAACAAAGATTTCTATATTTGGGAAAATCATAACAACTACGATTTAATTTTTCTTTGCTTATTTTATATTTGCATCTGTACTTTACTCAAGCCAACTCGGTTAAGATTAAGTCAGCAAAATTCCCCATACCAAATTTTAGTGTGCACCAAATTTTGATGAAAGTTTTGTACAACTTAATTCTATAAATTAATAGTCATATGTATATCAACAAACATAAAACAAAAAGGAAGTTTTATAGCCGAAAGCAAAATGGGTGAAAGTTGCTTGTTTTTGTTGCACTATCGCAAAACAAAATCATTTTATATTATTTGTTTTATTTTTCGAGACACCTACGCCTTTAAAATAAATATGAAATAAATAAATTAAAGAAAGAAAAGAAAAGAACTGCACCCGGATCCATCCCCATTTCACACTATCCCTGATACTGGTCTATGCATACCTTAACACTCCACGCAGAATGCAAAATGCGTAGAGCCGGCTTTTTATGTCAAAATAAAACCAAACAAAAAATAAAACAAACCAAGAAAAAGACAAGAAAACCTGTTGCTTGCTCGATTAGAGACCAACCAGACTCCAGTTCAACACAGAAAGCCATCACCTCTCACCTGGTTTTCTGTTTTCTTGATGTACATCTCTTGGGTTTTCTTTGCGAATTTTTATCACAATCTTTCTTATTTTTTTTTTTTCAGTCAGCCACCAAACCACACTGGTATGTACATACCTATGCATATAGTAAACTTTCAAGTTTCGTAGAAGCAGCAATTCTTTGCTGCAAAATAAAGAAATACATTTTTGCGCGGATGTACTTAGAGAGCTATTTTTTTATTTTTATGTGTTTCATAAACTTTTACAGCCAGTCAAAGATGCCTTTTAGGGGGGCGTTTGTTCGTTCGTTGTGCATAACATACCTTGTATGACTATGACTCAACTTGTAGCTAGAATTTGAATTTTCTTTTTTTCTTTATGATTTTATTTTACATATTTGTTAAACCAACAAGCGGAAACGAATTGTTGATTTTGATCGACGAGCAAAGAGCGATGAGTGACGAGCGACGAGGAGCGCGCACTTTGTCCATGTCCAGCAACAAGCAACAAGAACCATAACTAATTACCTTCTTTTCTTGTTGCCCATCCAATTAAAATGTTATTGACCCCGTTTTTGCAACAGGAAAACTATTCAACCGGGGCACTGGACAAAAGATTTTTGTTAATGCTTAAAACCTTAGTAGGTTGTTTGTGCTAAATGACACAATTTTTCCTGTTCCCCTGTTGCTGTTGCAAGCAACCGGGTTAACTACTTTTCCCAATGATGGCCAAAAGAAGAAGAGATTTGTGAAACGACTAAATCAACCCGCACCCTGTTGCCATTTAAGACCGAAGCGATATAGCGAAGCGATGATGGGTTTGGACTCGGGGCTCTTCTAGCAGAGATTAATGTTTCGTCGTCGTCGGCCATTTTTCTGTTGCACCTCGCACATAATCTTTTTTTTTAATGATTGTTTTTCTTTGTTGAATTATTTACACGCTTCACCAATAATTTGTTGTTAAAACACAAAATAAGGAAAAAAATAGAACACTAGGAAATAGGAAAAAAGAACCAACAATAAATTACCAAAAAACGGCGTACATTTAATTCCAAGAGAATATAACCAAAATCAAAGAAATTATAAATAAAATAAACTTAAAGAAGTTTACATATATTTATAATTTGTTGCACTATAATGAAGTGTTTTTTTTTGTTTTTTATTTTATTTATATTGAATACTTTTCCGAGGAAGGGTCTTTTAATTGAATTTCACTTCGATTCGACTTCGGAAATCGGAATCACACAAAATAACCACAAAACATAACACAAAATAAAAATTGAAATTCAACTTCAACTTCAAACACAAAAACCTCTTTGCAAGTTGCTGCAAATGAACGAAACGCAAACGAAAGAAACAGAAGCAACGACAAATACGACGAACGAAAGGGAGGGAAGCACAAAATGTCACTTTGGGAGTTGTCAGAAAGTTGAAAACCTTTTTTATTAATTTAGTTCTAAAAAGGTTTCGGTGTTGGATATAAGTATGGTGGATATAGATAAATTATTGGGGACATGAACCTTTTTAGTACAAAATAAAAGAACAAATATTTTGTTAATTTTAAAAAATGTTTGTATTTTTAAGGTATAATTAAAATAAGATAAAACATTTTTTTTGTTCAAATACTTGTTTATAAACAATATCGGAAATTGTAAACATAAACTTTTTCATTTGTAAACAATTATAAATATAAACAAATTAACAGGTGGTGGTGAATACACACCGGGTGGTGGAATGAGTCAGAATGGTGCATTAAGTAAAGGTGAGTAATGAGAACTTCATTTATGGTCGTTATTAAACTCGGTCTTCACTACAAATATTTATTTTTTTTTGTAGGATTGTTTCACACGATTTTTATCAAATAGATTTAATTTAAATTTATCATGCTGCTATCTTAAGAGTACTAAGGAATGCTAAATTTTCACAAGAGTGAATAATTTTGCTTGGAAATTATGTATTTACAAGTAAAACACTCGTGAATAAATTTTCCAGTAAAAATATAGTTTATTCTTGAAGAATTGTAAAATTTGGAAGCTTATGGCTGAAACACAAACACGCTTCAGCCTCGGCTTCGCCTGACGTTTACGAGTTCAGCCATAGGAATTTAATGTATGCTATCACAATGAAGCTTCAACCTCACGTTTCATTTGACAATCGTAAAGAAAAGAACGTAATGTTACGTAATGTGACTCCAAACGGAAGCTCTAGTTCAAATTTGCTGAACATTTGCTTTGTCTGACAGCTCAACAGCTGTAAAAAAGTCAACAAACAAAATACATTTGCTTTTGGAGGGATTCCCATTGGTTATTATAGGCTGTGTAAGCTACTTCCGCAATAAATTTAATTTTTTCGATTTTAAAATTCAAATTTTTTTGAGAAAAAATAACAGCTGCTAATGACAGAAGTGCCATTTTAGAAATGTCATATTGGAAGTGTCATTCAAAGCAACCTCGAAGCAGGCCCAACGTAACGCAGACGAAGCCGAAGCCGAAGCTAAAGCGTGTTTGTGTTTCAGCCATTACTGCTTTGTTCACAACGGAGAGATTTAATGCTGGCATGGCGGCATGTCGAATCTCATTAGAAAATCGTATTATTTAATTCAATTTAGCATAGAGTTTACCAAGTATGTAAGCATTTTTGATTTCGTAAAATGAGAGCTGTCATTTTATTGATGGACCAACAAAATCACTTGGCGTGATTGTTAGTGCATATAATTGTCATGCCAGAGGTTTAGGGTTGCCTGCCCTGCCTGTGCCACCTAAAGTTTTTCACGAGTGCTTCCTCTTGCGAGGAATTAATATATCCTCCAAGAGCAGTTGTTGTAGTTGAGAGTTGTAAGTCACTAGGCCCTGGTTCTCTACGAGCTGTTTTGAACCTGATTTATTTATTTTTATCAAAGGAAATATTGCCTTTTGAAATATTAAAATGGTATGGGCAACTGTAACGAGAAGAAGCTTCTTTAATTCTATAGGCAACAGATGGAGTTTTGAAATTAATTATTATTACTTATATTTAAGAGAGAAAGCGTATCTAAATAGGTGGAGTTACTTTTCTATTTGAATATGAAACAACTAGCAGCCCGTTTCTAGTTTGTCAATGCTTTAAGTGGTTTTAGGCTAATTTATTAGAAATGCGCCATGTCTTAGGTGATAGGCCATTGAAAAGGTCAACAAATAAAGGATTTAATTGATTTTTTCTATGAAATACTACAAAATAAATTAAACAATTATGGAAAATAGAATATATTTGTATACATACCAGTGACTGCTTACAATTATTTTTTAAATATGTAAATTATTTCAAAATGGTGATTTTGTAGCATTTTTTCAATACCAGAACTCTGACAGCATTATTATTAGATTTCACTATTACTCGTTTTAATCTTGGAATAGTTTAAACGAGTCTAAGCTCTAACACCGTCTTTACGCCACGTCAAATAAATTCTTATTTATACAATATTTTCCAACGCCTTTAAGTTACGCCCTTCTAATGTCAAATATTCAATTTTAATCAATGGATTGATTGTTATGTTAGCGGTGTTTTTTTTATTTTTAATAAAAAAAGAATGAACAAGCAAAACGAACGAGGAAGGTGTTTATTAACATTCAGAGATACTTCTCCGAAAATTCATTATAGAAAACAAAAGTATGGATACTAAAACTACGAAGGCAAAGAGTTCTCACTGGACCGAAGTTTTAAATAAGTATTAACATGTATTATTTAAATATACATACTGTAATATTCGGCTTGGTCCGACAATTATAACTTATTCACACTTTGTAAATAAAACACAAATTCACTTTATTTAAATCGCTCCAAACTTATTTATTCAACACTTTCAATTATTAATTTTCAAACACAGTCTTTACTTTCAATTATTACTTTTCAAACACAGTCTTGACTTTATCGCAGTTCACAACCAATAAATGAACCGCTTCGCTTCCGAGCGCCTATTTATATACCTCAAATCGGTTCGAGAAACTACTAGGTTCTTGTAGGCTCTGAATCTTCTCGATACTTAACGAAGCGAGTTCTCCTCTCAATCACTAGATGTTGCCCCTTCCAGGTTCTTGTAGGCGCTGAATGTTCTCGATGCTTAACGAAGCGAGTTCTCCACTTAATCACTAGATGTTGCCCCTTATTCTAAATGTTCTACACAAGTTTTTACTACTACAAATAAAACGGTTGCTACGTACTTATTTTACTATAACACGATATTAGAGTAAAAGAGATAAAGAGTGTATACACATTACAATACATATACCTACTTCAAATTTTTTTATTTTTTATTCTTGTAGTCAATGTATTAATTTGTTTTTTAACCGTGTTTAAAGAATTATCTTCATTCCCAATTTCTATAAAAA
Organism: Eupeodes luniger; assembly: GCA_951509635.1. Classification (NCBI taxonomy): domain Eukaryota; kingdom Metazoa; phylum Arthropoda; class Insecta; order Diptera; family Syrphidae; genus Eupeodes; species Eupeodes luniger. The sequence goes on from OX608073.1 coordinate 56,012,938, forward strand.
CCATTCATATTTTCTCAAAATTATGGAGGCATCTCTCTTACATATTTTTTTTTTGAAATGTCAAAATGACATTTAGATACTAAAACTTGTCTATTCCGGCTTTAATACTCCTATGAACCAGTTTTAGCTTATTGCACCTCAAATACTCATGTATTCTATTTATAAATAAGCTTTTCAGTAATAAAAGCGTTGTAAAGTCGTTATAACTTTACGCCGTTGATAATACGAATTAATAAATAAGGCTGTGAGAAAATTTTGTTAAAACTTGAACCACTGTGAAAAAACTAGCTTTTAATAGCCGCATTTACTATATATTTACCTATAGTTGCTTAGAATTATAGCCCAAATACTAGACATTATCCACCTATATTTCAAAATTCACTGATTTCCATTGAAAGCCAACTTATATTCTTAAAACAGAGTTGAATTCGTCTTAACTCACTGAACTCGTTGAGTTCAAATAGCCTAACCATGAGTTGAAATATTTTTAAATTGATAAGCTTTTTTTATTTTTGTGTTGATCTAAACGATATGTCACCAATAAAAACTCATTTTATACATTTTGCGAAAATTATTCCCTCTGTTTGATAATGCACAAAGAAACTATAGATGCATGTACCATCTTTTAATTATAATTTATGTTGTTACACCCTGTTCTGTTTTTCAAGTGCCGTCACACTTTGAAACCAGATTCATGAATCTAGCTATTTTGACTGTTTCGTTGTCAACTCGTTTTTGTTTCACATGTCTCTGTTTTATAAGAACCAAGAGCCATCTATAATGATTTGTACAAAATGGCGAAAACCCATTCTATACATCGATATAAAGCTTCGTATCACCCTCCAAACCCATTTGTTTACGTTCTTGTATTTGTAATGTTGATAAAAAGATGTGAATTGAATTCCAACAAGAATTTTTAGCTTTTTTTCACGTACTCGTATATCTAGAATTAAATAATGAGTTTGAACGCAAACGTCATGCGCATATATTTTGCTTGTAGGCTATTGACATACTAGAAATTGACTTCCAGTGGATTCATATTCCCATAGAAAATCCCCCACAAAAGTGATTCCACCTATTTAGCTACTCTTTCCTTCTTGTAGCTTTGGTGGCAAAAATAATAATTATTTTTAAAATGTCATCTTTTGTTTTTAGGCATCAACTACTTTTTTTTGAAAGAAATTGAGGACATCTATTATTATAAAGATAAACAAAATACAAAAGTCATAAAAGTTTCTTAATATGTCCACTGAACCTACAGAAGTCCTAGTAGCATTAAGAAATAGATGACACCAACGTGAGATTGGCTACTAGCAGTTCATACCTATTATGTCAATGTTGTAGACAAACTAAGATGGCTACCCATGGCTTATATCTTCTTCATATAGAGTGTGAGATTTGTCCTTCTCGCACGAAATTATATGAAAAAGAATAGCAAGAAAATGGACAACGGACAGAGAGAAAAGTCGAATAGATTTTTGGAAAATTTTACTCTTCCACTTATATTAATCGTAGTCAATTTTTCATTTGTCTCATTTTTTTCCATTTTCATTGTGTGATATTAGACTTTCAATTCAAAAGATTGTCCCTTCCGTTAATTAAGTGTATTTTCAAATGCCAGACATTTTGATAACAATTAAATGAGCTTTTTGTTTTGGATCAACAATTTTTCAAACTTAAAATACTCCAAACAAAACAAATTGTCCAAAAATTCTAAATTATTACACTTATTACATAATTTAGTGAATATGCTGCAGAGAATATCAAATTTCAACTTTGACATTCCTAACACAGACAAAAATGTCAAACAAAATCACTCTAAACCGTCATTTATTGGACATCAAAGAAAAAATTCACAATTCAGTTGAAATTTCAAACCACCGCTACAAACCATAAAACCTGTAACCCAATGAGAGCACGGAATTAATACGTAATTCCATACCACTACTCAACACTCGCCCTTTTATACTCATCCATGCGATGACATGCGTTGCACTAACATTTTCCAATTCCCTTTGCTCTGCATCATTCGTTCATTTATAAACCAAAATGGCAGTCTAGTATTTTTGTGACAAGGATTTTTATCTCTAAAAAAAAACAGAAAAACTTCACCAATCTACTTATTGTTTTTATTTATTTGTTAATAAGTAAACAAACCTATCGTGCATTATCATACAATCCCCTTTATCTAAACAAATAAACTTATTATTCAACCCAAAAGTCCACAGCGACACCAAAATCCAAAAGAGAAAAAAAAAAAATGATAAAAAGTGGTGGTGCGAAAAAATAAGAAAAAGAAAACCAAATCCAGTCGAATGACACATGACAGAAATACACAAAATTGCATTTTCTTTTCTTCTCTTAAACTTAACTTAACTTAAATAAATGTGTGAAGGAGAACCACAAAAAGGTGATCCAGCCACAGCAGAGAGGAGTATAGACAGGAAAAATGTTGAATAAATAAAAGAATCAAAAAGAAAAAGAAACGAAAAAAACACGAAATTGGAATAAAAAAAAATAAAAATAAAAATATTTTAACTGCATTTTGTGAAAAATTCAAAAAGAAAAAGAATTATATAAACAATATTATTGTGTGTCTAATAATTGTGTGCTGTTGTTTGTTCCTCACATTATCCTGAAAATGTAAAATTTGCATTTTTCTTAATCATCATCTTTCTCATTGCACAAAATAAGGTAAAGTACAAACAACAAGAAAAATCATTATGAACTAATTCTTTTCTTTATTACACTTCTTTTTTTTTTCTGTTGTATTTTATTTTACTCCACTTCCACTTCACCATCGTCGACATCGCTATCGCCTTCGCCATCCTCCTCCACTTTTGTGGTGGTTCTCGTTTGCTTTTTTTACATCTTCGCCAGGCACACACCACGACCCGAGAGTCGAGACCCGACCACATCATAAATCGTGTTTCGTGGAATACACGAGAGCTAGAGCACGAGAACAGAACACACGACACGACACAGTGGGGCTGGATTTTCTTATGGGGGTTTTCTGTGTGTTTTCTCGTTCTCGGTTTTCAATTTTTCGGTTCTTATTCTCGTCGTACTCGTGTTTTCGTGGTTTTGTTGTTCGATTTTTCGTTAATTTTTTAAGATTAGTGGGAAGAGTTCTTATTGTTATTATTATTGACCTGGAATTAATCCAATTGGATTTTGAGATTCACTTTAAGATAAGACCTTACTAATTATATTTGTGGTAAGAGATGTTGAAAGGTTACAATTACAATAGATTTTTGAAAAAGACTCACCTTTTGTAGGGTTCTTTTCTTAAAAAACAGTGTTTAAGGGATTGTAAATAACTACATAATGTTGTGTTGTTGTCTTTTAAAAACAGCAGGAGCCATTTTAATGCATTTTTAAGGAGGAACATTTAACATATTTTTGTTGTCATTTAAAACTCATCAAATTATCATTATGTTATTAGAAATAGGTACCTACGTAGGTTTGACATTTCAAATATTTTATAGGGAAGAGATTGTGATATTATTTTGAATGTTTACCTTGACCTTATCGTGATTCGTTGTTTTTCTTTTAGCTTTTTTGATTTGACAAAGGTTAATACCAACCTACTTGGTTTTTCTTAACTTGGAATTGTATATCGATTCTAGGAAAATAATAAAACAACATTATGTTAGTAGGTAAAACGTAAATAGGTATAAAAACGTATTTTAAAAAAATTGTAAAAATATTAAAGCTCTGGCTTTGTCATTCATTTGGAAATAGCTAAATTAATATAATTACACTATTCGTTAAAAGAAACCTCTTTTTGTGTTCCTAAAACTAAATAATACTTTTTTAAAGGATATTGTTGTTCTGAATTAGATTCTTGCCTTATAATTTTTCTATCATATGTGGTTTTCAAAATATGTCTCTTTAAAAATGTCTAATACAACAAAAAACACCGTTTTTCAGGAAAAGTTAGAACACAATAAAATGTTTTACAATAAATTGTGTGACAATTTTTCATTGTACAATTTGTTGTCTTCTAGAAACATTTTCTTAGCTTCTTACTTACAGTGGTTGACACGACTAATCGGACCCATGAAATATAAATTTTCGCAATGAATTTTCTACAAGAAAAGCTATGGAGAGTCTATAACTATTTTATGTGACATTTAAACAGGTTTTTTTTTTTATTTTAAATAAGCCTTTAAACAGCAAGTTTATATTAAAAACAGAAGCAACTCTATAATGCTACACCATACACATAATCAGACACTTGATATTTAGTTGTTCGTTGCGTATTCCTTCGCTTTAATGGTTTTCTCAAGGCGTCGAGGTATTAAAGAGACAAGTTTTTAGCATACTTAAGCATTTATTTTTTTGCAATTCTTCTCCAAGGCCCGTCTTTAGTACTCAATGTTTCCAAAATTTCTTTTGAGCAACTCGACGTCCCAGTTAGCGTTATAGACTTGGTAGTCCAAGATACCAAATGACAAGAAAAACATACAAAGCCTTGCTGGAATCATAATTCCCCAATATCAGCGAGCTTCTTGGACCAATTCGATGGATTGTTCAACAAGAAAAACGCTCCCATACACACAGCCGGAGAGGTAAAATCCCCTATTGCAAACCAAAACTTCTACTTGCTGCTTTGGCCACCATATTGCTCGGACCTTTACATAATTGAAAATGTGTGGGGCTAGCTTACACGTAAGGTACATGAGGGAGGAAAGCAATACGATGACAAGGAAGCGCTAATTTATGGTATCAAATTGACCTGGAGTGAGATTTCTTTGGTCTACTTGGAATCTCTTTATAAATCCTTAAAAGATAGAATTTTTGAAGTTATTTTGAAGGCTGGTGGTAGCACACATTATTTAAAACCTAATGAAAACTAAAAAAAAACATTACAAAATACAAATACTTGTATTTTACTTTCATTTATTTCATGTGCTTCTAATCTAATGACCCGATTTACTTTCGCATATTCTTCACTCGATTAACAATTTGCCATGAAAATTCCGTAAGCGAAATCTCTCCTTTACTCAAATTTATTTACCATATTTTATTTACGATTTTACTTCTAGAAAATGCCTGCTTCTAACCTTATGACTGGCAGTGTACATGCTCGATTGCATTTAAGTCAGGTGACTTTTTCTGTGTTTTAAGCATCTAAAGGCAGTTATACAATAACCACGACCTTGCTGTACAAGGTGTGTGCTTTGGGTAGTTGTCTGGGTAGAAAATGAAATTGTCTTGTATTCCGAGTTTACTGATAGTGGAACACAAATGTTGTTTCAAAATATTGATGTTATCCATTTGATACATTTTACTTTCCACAAAATGTTAGTTCTGAATATCAGAACTTGTAACAAATACTCAAATCATGAGTTACCTACCGCCATGCCTTACAGTAGCTCCGAGTATGCTTATTAAAAAATTCTTCAGTTGCTTTTCACCATACATACATTCTTCCATCTGAACCTTTAACGTTAAATTTGCTTCTGTCCTTAACAAAGCCTTATTTATAATATTTTTATATGACGTATGGTTAAAAAACAATGCAAGAATATGTAATTCCAACTTATTTTTAAAAGTGTTACATTCCTTTGTATACACGGCTGCACGGTTATTTCGGCCATTACTTAGATGACTTCTTTACTCGAAGTCTCTTTCAAAAAAATCTTTACAGATTCCGAAGAGTAAAAGCAATTTTAGTTGATCCCAGATTCTTTCCTATCTGATCACATTATGAATCCTATTTTCCTTTTCAAATTGTGAAATTATGTAATGGACTTTGAAATAGCTCAATTGCACAATTTTTGCTATGCAACAAAACCAATTTTCGAATTTCCAACGAAGTTTGTTTTCCTTTTTTGTGCCATTTCGACATGAAGCAGGAAACTATTATAAATGCAAGGAAAAGTCTTTGGAATACAAGCTTAATAATAACATTGGGCAGGTTCAGACAACATAAGGGACTTCGTTTGCAGTCAACTTCATTCCTTGAACGTACATTATGACCAAGGTCACTAGTTAGTTTGTCAAGTGTCGTGAATTTTAAATTCAGAACTTTACTTCACAAACCTCAACCTTAAGTTCATAGTGCAAAAACTATCAAAAACATAATTATCTACAAAACACTACAATAACAAGCTACAATAACATTTCGACCTGTATTTTGTATTTAAAAAAAAAATTACTAATTCCATTTTCAATTTGACAAAGAACCCTGTCATATAAAATATCAAATAGAATTGTGCAGAAATTAAATAAATCACATATGTAGTAATAAAGTTCAGCTTTCAGATGAATGAAAAAACATCATGAACTGTCATTTTGTCATTAGTAGACTTGCCTTGATAGTTAGGGAAATTTTTCTTGACTAACTTTCCAGTCAACTTTCCATTAAAGTTGCCTTAATTGGAAGGTAATTTTTTGGCAGCTGGCCAATCAGATGCTAGAAACTTACCTTACTTTCAAGTCCCTTATGTCGGCTGAACCTGCCCATTTTCATTTGACGGGAAAAGTACCGTTACAGAGTTATGCAAAAACAGATTGTCCGATTATGTGTAAGATGTAAAATTAGGAGTTTTTCTTAAATTTATTTGCTAACTCATAACTTGAAATGTAGGTTAGAGCTTAAATATGTTAAACTTTACTACTTCAATATAATTTATTGGAGAAATTACATTGCGAAAATTTACATTCTCTTTGTCCGATTAGTCGTGGGAGCCACTGTATGTTCTGGAAATTCTCATTAGTTATGACTATTTATTTGAAGTTTTGAGTAACCTTGAACTTTGTAATGCTTTAATGGTTATGAAAAGAACGTTTTGGAGTGATTTTGAATACCACTTCGATTTTAAGTATCTGCTCTAATTTTTAAAACATTTGTTATGTTTTATATTTTGTATATAAAAACTTGGTGTGATAGTTAAAATTACTTTCAATTACTTTTAAAAAGTAATATCTCAAAAAATTGACGTCATAAATCAATTTTGGAGTCCGATATGAATTCTTTGATAAAAAGATCTTAAGTAAAAAAATTGCATTTTAGGTTTTTGATTTGTGTAACGTTCTTTTTTGTTTGTCTCGTTAGTCTTTAGACAATAAGACATACAAATTCATATTTACTTTGATATTAACGTCTTAAGTTCATTGAGCTTGTGTGCTCAAATTTTGACTTAACTTCTTTTTGCCAAACGTCAAAGAATTAAAACAACCGAAACCCATTAGAAAAGTGAATTTGAAACAAGACCTTGTCGACCATTGTTAATAATTCAGTTCTATCTAAATCTAAATTTGTACATGTTTTAGGCATTTAATTGGTTAAGGGGCTTGAAATAGTCTAGATCCAAACAGATATGAAACTAACTTCCTACATAGAATAAAATCATTTTATTAAAATTTAAGTTCTTTTTAGGATCTGTTGTATTTTTACCTTAAATTTAATTCCTAAGTAAATCTAAATTTTATCAAGATAATTATAAGGCAGTTGATTCTAGACTTACATACATAAGGAGAAATGCTTTTACGCTAGAAAAGTAAACCGACTCGAACATTTTTTGTCATGCTTTAGACTACGATTCAAGCTTAAATTAGAAACAGCCACTTTCTTTTTTGAAAACATAGTAATAATTCTTATGAGCTGCATAAAATAGAAAAATGAATAGGCACGTAACTACATCTTTTTGCTATTCAATTGAAAGATTCTGATCTGAATTTATTATTTCTGTTCTTACTTGTGCCGAAGCTTTGAGCAAAGCTAGTTATACTTTTTTGTTTTTGATTTTTTTCCCTCACAGACGAAAAGTATATAAATGCATAAGAAGCCTCAATTTATGGCTTTTGAATAAAATAATAATATTTATTCTTTTTACATTTAGTCTTCGGACTAACAAAAAGTTCTCTCTATGAGCTGTAACTTGTGTAATAGATAGATTGCATTTCCGATTTCGCAACCAAGTCGCAAATCGTAAGCCTAAATTAATTCCGCTTAAGTTTATGAGATATTTACAAAATTTTCTATTCTGCAGCCATAAAAATAAAAAATGAATCAATAGAAAGAAAATCATTCATACAAACTATTACGCATAAACACTATTATGTATGTAGGTACCTACTTATGTACATTATATCATTTGAATAGGTTTGTTTTTATTTTCTCTCTAAGAAAACACGAATTTTTCTATTGAAATCACTTGAATACAAAAAAAATTTACTTAGTCAGGTACTAAGGACATGGTACAATAGAAAAATGTGTGTTTATTATTATAAAAAGAAGTGTTGGCCGTAAAAATTGTATTCTTTTTTTTGTTTTGTTTATTTAGAGCAACGATGAGTCCATGAAATGAAATATATTAGGCGTTGCAGAAAACTTTAAAAATAGAAATCTATTCTGAAATAAATTACTCCCACAATTATTGATGGACAACCATTTTTTGTTTTTAAAATAGAAAATAGAAAATACAAAAAACCAAAACAACCTTTTCATTTCCAGTAGCTTAAGAATAGGTTCTAATACCATCATGAGAGGTGTAACCAGGGCACAATTTTTGGAAAATCATAAAATACATAAAATCATTGTTGAATACATTCGGCCTTACCGCATGCCCCTTCGGAGCCAATATGTACCACTAAAACAATAAGCTCTCAAATTAACTCCTCAATTTGTGTAGAGTTATTTTTACTATATTCCACACCAATAGATAATAAAGAAAAGAGAAATATTCTAGGGGATTTTCTCATTTGTTATTATCGAAGAAAATATGTAAGAGGTTTCATTTTGAAAGCCATTTCAAGTTGTTATTTTTTGACAAGTTAACACAACGCTATTACTAAAAACGAAGTAGTGCACAATCATTTACAAACTAAAGGCGTTTCATGTAACAACAAAACCATGGCAATTTTGCAAGAAAATTTTCCTAACCGTGTTATTCCTCCAATAGGTGATCAGAATTAGTCACCGAGATCTCGTGATTTAACATCCTAAACTTATTTTTTTTTGAGACCACTTGAAAGATAAGGTATGTAGGTGTTAGATGTTTTGTATATAAAAAAAATGCTTGCATATGGGTTAGATTAGGTAGAAGGTCCGATAAATGTCTTAATTTTCTTCGTAACCGTATTATTTGTATTTTTTTGAGTTTTTATTTTATTTTGCAACAAAACTAAACTTCGCCGAAACATTTTTGCTTCAATTTGTTTTGGTTATCAATGGCAATTAATAGCAGACGATAGCTACTTAGCTATCGTGCAAACGCTATCGTTTTGACGATATCACTTTGACGATTATCGTCTTACGTGAAGTGAGACTATCGTCGAAACAATATCGTCTGACGATAATCGTTTTACGTGAAGTGAGACTATCGTCGAAACGATATCGTCTGACGATAATCGTTTTACGGAATGACCCCCCTGAATTTTGACCAAAAAAACAATCGCATGAACATCGCTCAAGAGCTGTTAAATGACGTCAACGACGATCCAAGTTTGCTTGAAAGGGTCATAACTGGTTATGAAACATGGGTGTACGGTTATGATATCGAAACCAAAGCACTATCGTCCACCTGGAAGCATCTAACGTCAAGAACGAAAAAATCACGTCAAGTTCGATTAAATGTGAAGGTTTTGCTTACTGTTTTCTTTGATCATAATGGTATAGTGCATCAAGAGTTCTTACCACAAGGTCGTACGGTTAATAAGGAGTATTACCTTGAAGTTATGCGACGTTTGCGTGAAGCAATCCGAAAAAACGCTCAGATTTATGGAAAAACAATTCATGGCTTTTGCACCACGATAACGCACCTGCTCACTCGTCGTTGCTTGTTCGTAATTTTTTGGCCAAAAACAATACCGTAGTCATGCCCCAACCTCCATATTCACCAGATATGGCTCCGTGTGACTTTTTCCTGTTTCCAAAGTTGAAGAGACTAATGAAAGGATGGCGTTTTTCCTCGATTGAAGAAATAAAGGCAAAATCGCTGAGAAAGCTCAAGGACATATGAAAAAGTGAATATCAAGAGTCCTTCCAAGATTGGAAAAACTGTTGACATAAGTGTATTATATCTGGGAGGGACTACTTTGAAGGGGACCACATTGATATAAACGAATAAATGAATATTTTTTTGAAAAAACGAAAATTCCGAATACTTTTTGAACACACCTCGTACAACCAAAAAGTTAGTATTTAGAATTTAAAAATTAAGAAATAAGGAATTTCGTTAGAAGTGTGGTTTTGACCTTAATCTAAGTTATAAAAATAAACTATTTAAACTACATACAAAATGGTTTAGGGTGGTATTTGTCTAAAATTACCGTTTAAAAATTAGATTGGTACTTTATTTTGTGGATAAATTTACTTTCATACTTCGGGACCTCGAAATTAATTTAGGGAAATCTTATTAACTTCCCATAGGAAGTTATTGTAATGGGTCCGATTTGTCAAATTGAAAATTTTGACATTTCTCGACGTTTAATTTAATTTTTTACTATCCAACTTAATATTAGCCCATTGCAAGTAAAAAAACGATATCAATTTTAACAACATAATTTATGGCTTTTATATTTTGCATATCATATCAATACATACTGCTGAGAACATTAAAAACATGTATTTTGTGTAAAATACAGAAATAACCATAAAAACACACTAACAAAAAGTAACAAACTTATTTTCTCATTTCATCTAATCAAATCATACGAACTCTCTAAATCCATTATAAACAAATTTAAAAAAAAAAAAACATAAAATCTAAAAATAAGTAATATTATTTTTTTAGTAGATAACAAATTGTAGTTTTTCTCTTCTTAACTTTAAATAAATAAATGCGAATCCGCGTTTATTTCTTTCCATTAACTAGATTTATTTTCCTCTAGTTTTATTCTTATTATTAAAATTATTCGATTCTTTTTTAATTAATCCTTTAAATGCTTGAGTAATATTATATTATATAATATTGTAGGCATTTCTAATTGTAGAAATTAGTTTTTTTTTTTTAGTTGAAAGTTATATTTAGGAATTTTGAATTGCAAACTTATTTCATTATGGTTATGGACTTCAAGCATTAGAATAATCTACAAATCTATTTTTAACATTATATTTATGATTCAAACTTAATAATTACTACTAAACTATTCAAAACTGCTATGTACTGGCATTTTTTTGTCTATGAAAGAGAAAATTTTAAAAATGTTGGTAAATACCACGGTTGTACTTTCTGATACCTCGCCTTTAACCTGGCTGTAATGTAAATAAAAAAACCATTGGGGTGTTAACCACGAGTACTTTAATTGATGTACCATAAGCCATTGCTCCTTCAAGTTTGTTTAACTTATTTCTATCCAGATTTTATTTTGACACTATCTTTGACGTTAGGCAAAAAGGACTTAAGTCAGAAAATGGTCACACATACTCAATGAACTTAAGAAGTTAATATCAAAACAAAAATGCATTTTTCTGTAGAATTGTTTAAAGACTAAATTAATACGATATTGAGCAGTTGTTCAAGACTCAAGATGTTAGTATTAAATAAAAGACACAAAAAAAGGTCGTTACAACAAATCAAACAATAAAATGAAATTTTTTGACTTACACCTTAGGGGCCGTTCAAATATTACGTAAGCAGATTTATTACAATTATTTACCCCCCCATCCCACTTGTCAGCAAAAGTAAGCAAAGCTCTTACCCCCTCCCCCCATGCTTACGTAAACATTTTTCAATTAAAAATGTATTTTCTTTATATTATAATTATAATGTTATATTAATTATAATTTTAAAAATAAGAAAATAGATTTAGGATAGAGATTAGATAGATAGATTTAGGATAGAGATCAAAAGACGAATTGCATTTAGAGAAAACGTCCTTACACTTCAGAGAGTCGTCCAGAACTGACTAAAAAGTTCAAACTAATTGTAAATAAACACATGCAGTACTCTAAGGATAGAGTACCAAAACTTATTAAAGAAAGAGTCCTTTGTATGACTCAAGTGTCCGAAGTCATAAAACAGAGTTAGGACTAGCTTTTCCTGTTTACAACCAAGTGTTGAGTCTTGAGCATAAATATCATATTTTAAAACTATAAAATAAAATAAACTAAAATAAAACAGAAATATCAACTAACTAAGATTCATTTTTGTTCAGAGAATCCAACACTACCGATGACGTAATCATCATCTAGACTCCTCTACCCCCATGTCATCCAAAATAAGCAAAACAAAGACCCCCCCACCCCCTCATAGTGCTTACGTAATACTTGAACGGCCCCTTATTACCTATCGACAAAGAAGGAGTTAAATAGAAATCAGCTAAGAAAAATGTATTCTGCAACTGCTAACCAATATGGTAGATAAATGAGGTTTAAGAGTTTGAAAACCTCTTCAATATCCCCTTAATTAATTAATTTAACAGCCCACTCCAATCTTTATAATTTGCTTTCCCAAAATTCAAAGTTGTTACGATTTTACTCGAACAAAATTATTATTATTTGCTTTTTTCAAGAAAAAATCTTATATCAATACTCCCCTGCATGTCTTCCAGATTAATTAAAATGCAATTTTTGACTTAAGACCTTATTGCCTAACACCAAAGAAATAGTTTAATAGAAATCAGAAAAGAAAAATGCATTCTAATTCTGATAACTTGCATTTTTTCCTCCTCAACTTTGTAGTAGCCAAAAAATATGGTAGATAAATGAGTTTTGAGAGTTTGAAAACCTCTTTAACATCCCCTTAATTAACTAATTTAACAGCCCACTCCAATCTTTATAATTTGCTTTTCCAAAATTCAAAGTTGTTTCGATTTTATTCGAACAAAATTGTTATTATTTGCTTTTTTTCAAAAAAATCTTATATCAATACTGCCCTGCATGTCTTCCACATTATTTAAAACAGAAATAAAATATCTATCTTTTTAGATATTTTACATAACTTCTTTTGAGGTTTGACATTGTATTTTGTATAACCCTTGTTTTGAGTTAAGTTAATCGCTTGTATCCGATTAAATAAAAACAATAATATTGTTCTACCTTCTATACATAGTACACACCGGTTTTCTCTCATCTTTGCGTTTTGATAGTCATTTTTAGTTATTTGTGCTATTTCAGATTGCCGTTAAAAGTGTCTTATAACGGTTCTTCATTTTCAGAATGTGGATCATAAACTGACCGTAACAAAAATAAAATGTGCTTCGTTTGACTAAAACAAACAATTGTGATAAGACTTGAGAAGCAGATTTCTAAAATCACCAACGAAAAAAAAAAAAACATAATCTAGCTATATATTATAAAATATTAATAAAACAACACGAGATTTTTTGTTTCATAAACAAAAAAATTATATTATTAAATCTTTATAAATAAAAAAAAAACAAACAAAAACAAAAATGGGCAAACAAAATAGCAAATTAAAGCCAGAGGTGCTGGAAGATTTAAAACAAAATACAGAATTCACTGATGCAGAAATCCAAGAATGGTATAAGGGATTTTTAAAAGATTGTCCGAGCGGACATTTATCAGTTGAGGAATTCAAAAAAATATACGGAAATTTCTTCCCCTACGGTGATGCGAGCAAATTTGCCGAACACGTCTTTCGAACATTTGATGCTAATGGCGATGGTACTATTGACTTCCGTGAATTTTTATGTGCACTAAGTGTAACATCGAGAGGAAAATTGGAGCAAAAATTAAAATGGGCATTTTCAATGTATGATCTCGATGGCAATGGCTACATATCTCGTCAAGAAATGCTGGAAATTGTAACGGCAATTTATAAAATGGTTGGATCAGTTATGAAAATGCCCGAAGACGAAAGTACCCCGGAGAAACGAACTGACAAAATATTTCGTCAAATGGATCGAAACAAAGATGGAAAACTCAGTCTTGAGGAATTCATTGAAGGTGCAAAAAGTGATCCATCTATCGTACGATTATTACAGTGCGATCCGCAAGCACAGTGAAATTGTATAGTTTCTTATTTCTCTTTCTTTAATTTTCTTCTTCTTCTTTTTCTTAGAACTTTCATTTCTCGAATTAAATATTTATTGGCTTATATCTAAGGCATAATTCTTATTTAAAACAAAAACAAAAATAACAACAAAAAAAAAAGTTATTACCATAAACAAATTGTATGTTGCATGCACAATATGTAAATGATATGTCTTCGTACACTTTGGTTTTGAAATTTAATAATAATACAAAACAAAAAACAATTTTGCAAAACAAAAACAAACAAAAAAAAATAATAAAACGAAATAACAAAAATAAAATCAATTTATCTGAACAATTATAAACCAATTTCATTCAACTTATTATAGTTAAAAAAAAAATGTATTGTCGCTATTGTAAAGTTTTAAAAGACTTAACTTAAGTTTAAAACATCTAAATAAATTTTGATGCATTGAACCTAAATAATTAAAACAAAAACAAAAAAACAAACAACTTTGTGTATCAATGATTTTCGTTCGTCTTTCGAGATAAAAAGAGCTTTTCTGATGAAGACATTTGTTCTATTCTAAGTGCGAGCACTGGATGGACACGGAAATAAAAGTAAGTGTGTCTCACCAAACTTACCTTGAATAAATAAATAGTGTTCAAAAAAACAAAATTAGGTAATCTAATCTAATTCAAATCAGGAAGGCCGAGAAGTTCCAAATTGATATTTTAAAATTTTACCATTCGTCCTAAAGGTGTGGATTAGAAATAGTTCTTACTTCCCCAAAAACTTAAAAAAAGTTATAAAATGCGAACCTGAATACAAATATTGGCATGCTTCAAATATATTAACATAAAATTCCATTCCACTTTAAAAAAATCTTCATATTCTGGCAAATTTGATAAAATTGGTTCTAGAATGTTTTAACGCGAATGTCCCTTTTAAACTTGACATTATTGAATGGCTTTAAAATTAAAAGAAAATACGTGTAACCACCTTGACGTTGAATAACCAACCTCCACCCTAAGCTATTTTGACTCATGAAGAGGTATATAATTAGTTCTTAAATCGATCTTTAACGAAAGGTTACGTCTAATGTTACAAAGAAAAGAAATTATGAATTTTCTATTTTGACACAGAAATGGGATGTGCCAGAATTTTAGTTTGTAGGTAGTTTTAATAAATAAGTTTTTAAACACATCGATATAAGCCTAACTTTACCTTCTCATGTCCCCACTGCCTCTTTCTGAATATTCTTGTTTCTATTTTTATATTGTAAGCTTAACAACTATGAACTACTGATTTAAAAACATTTTCGTTTTTTTTTTTTAATTTCCGCTTCCAGTTATATAATATTGGAAACAGTTAACAGCCTTTATTTGAATAGTTTTTTGACTGACCAATTCTTTGGATTTAAAATTTTAAGTTATTTCAGGCTTTTTTTGGCACACTTTCTTTAAATTTTCTAAATTTGGACCGATTTGTATTTGTTTTTTTTTTTTTAGATTAACTAAGAAATTACAACCCTACTTGGTCTACAACTTTTTCCAATGCGGATAACGGGTATTCTTTAATGTTTATTGCAAGGTATTCGATATCCAAAAAGAAAGAATTGAAAATAAAATCTTTTCAAGGATTATATAATCTTTGTTTGTATCAACAAATATAAAGTAAGAGTCGGTTCAAATTTGGCAAAGTAAGCGGCAATTAAAAATTACTTTGATTTATTACCTATTAATAAAGTTATAATAATAAAAATTACTTCTTCCAAAAACATGAAAACCATTCAAGTTTTTCCGACTATTGGTCACATGAGTTATATAAGTTATTCCGATTCACTATTTATAATAGGGCTTTATTTTAAAGATATATGGGAATTTAGAAAAAATAGTCATAGAACTAAAAAGAACAAATTGGACTGGATTTCTTGACTGAGAACTCTTTGGTTATTACAGCCAAATGTAATTGAAAAAAAGATCTAAGTCATCTCCGGTTAAGGAGAGAAATCTATAAAATCTCTTTTTTCTGTCCTTGTACATACAAAATAAAACAATTGGAAATCTTTTGACAAGTTCTAAGTATTTTCAAGTAACATAGGCGTAACATCACTTCGAAATGTCAAAATATGTCTACTGGGGCCCAATTATGTAATTCGATTCTATATTAAAAATAATCGAATTCGCACAATCGGAACTATGTAACTCTTTTAAAACGTTTGAATTTACGATAATCGAACACTCTAGTAGTGCCAACTTTGTACTTTTGCAAAATCAGAAGTATCTACCTCGAAAATAAATGTCAAAACTAATCGAATAGGCAAATAATCTTTCGACATCAATTTTTGTTGCAAGCATATCAAAAGAAAGTATTTTGTTTTTAAAAACGTAACAATAACTAACTTCGTTTTCGAAAGACTGTTTATGGAAAACTCTGAAACCCCATATGTACGTGGGAATTACGGGATGCACTTCCATATATACCATTAACTGCTCTAGTGACCATTGTGTAGCCAAAAATCACAATTTCAAGGAAAATCATTTTCGAAATATGTTGATGCTACACATGTTTCAATATTTATTTGTTAGATAACAATAGATAAAGGCTTTTGTTGAGAGCCTGTAATTTTTACAACCCTAAAACGGAAAAACTTTACTATACAAATGTTTTAATATTTTGTTATCATAAAATTGATAAAAACTTAGTTCTAATATGTTGAAAGAATCACGAACTCTCCTGCGTTCGTTTTGCTCTTCTGTTTCTTCATTTTCATTTAACCAAACCCAAATCACCACAAAGTCCATATTGAAAATTTGTTCATTATTCTAAAAACTTATTTCAAAAACTTCAAACTGAATAGCCAAGAAAACATCACGCAACTAATATCTCTTATAGGGCCCATACACTACGCAAACACGTTTGTTCAAACGTGTGTTTGAGCAAACATAGTTTCGCCACACACTACACAAACATGTTTGAGAGATATTACTTTTTACACACCACAATACCGGTAAACTTTTATAGAGTTCAATGAATTCAGTCCAAAAAATTTGTTCCTCTTGTTTATTCATGTTAACTCTATGAAAATTGTCATCGGTTTGAGCAAAATTCAATACACACCACACAAACATGTTTGTGCAGGCACGGAAAATTCAAAATTTTTTGATTTTGTTCAAACCGCTTGCGCAAACACGCATCATCGCTACACACTACTCAAACAGTTTGCACAAACATTTTTACAACAACAAAATACATTCGTTTGCTCAAACAGTTTGTGTAGTGTATGGGCCCTATTAAACATGTTTGTGTAGTGTGTGGCGAAACAATGTTTGCTCAAACACACGTTTGAACGAAAATGTGCTTGCGTAGTGTATGGGTCCTATTATTTCAATTTAGCTAACAACCTAGGAGCGAGAATCGTTCAAAAGTAGAACATTTTTTTAAGAAAAGAATTGGAATTATTCACATTCGGTTCTACTTTAATACGTACGAGCAGTACCAAATAAAAGTAGAATCGGAAATAGGTGTCGACTAGAACTGAAAATAGAATCGAAATACATAGTTGGCCCCCTGATTTAATAGGACTTGGCCACGAAAACAACAAAATTAACACTTGATTATTAGTTAAACCCTTCTGACCAGGCCAAGCCTTTTCTGGCTCGAAAGGAAGTGTTTTACTTTTTACTCTTCTTTTTTTGTGTAAATAAAAAGTAATAAATAATTTGTACAAACATAACACTCCTCATTTCTAATTCACCATTTTTCAAAGCACTTTATGTTTGTTTTAAAAACCTAAATATTACATTTTAACAGTATTTTCAAAATTAACATCTTTTTATGTATACAAATTTCTTATTGAACTTTGGCTTAACCAAAGAACGTTCTTTTTTTTTTTTTTTTTTTTTGCTTAGAAGTTGTATTCCAGGTTTATGTATGTATGTAGAAGAGTTTGGCAGCCAACACCGAAAACCTGTAAGTTTAAATATAAAGAAAATGAGAAAATGTAGTATTATAAATTCTTTAAAAAAAATTATATATACAATACACAAACACAAAAATGTGGATTAGGCCTATTGGGGAGACCACATTAAAAAAAACGCACCTTGTACTCTACCTCGAAGGTGGTGCGGAAAGGAGTGCACTATTCGTGACATAACAACAAAACGGTTACAACTTTGTCAACCGCAATTATCCCAAAAATTGGTAACTTTTATTAATACAAACATTCTTCTATTTTATTTGTAGAAACTATGTCCCAAAACTACAAATTTTTTATTAGTTATTTTGTGTTTACTTAAAAGTCACCAATTAGAGGGATATATTCACGAAAAACCATTTCTTACCAAACAAAAAAAAAAAAAAAATTGTCAGCGCAGCACCCGGTTCAGTTCCAAATTTTTAAGACGACTTCCTAATTTAGTTTTTGTTAAAAAACTATTTTGTTCAAGGTGCATTTTATTTTTAGGGAGTCTCGTCCCTTCCCAAAGAGTTAATTTTTGTCCATTTTTCGCAAGGACTATTGAAATCCTTAAACTTTTCCATATTGTTCAATCCCAAGGAACTATATAGAGAGACTTTCAAAAGAAAGATTATTATTCCACCACTGCCTCTGCATGGCTCCACTGATTCCAGTGTACATTATTTGTTTCTCGTCGTCGTTTTCATCGTCATTCTTATTGTTTTTTAATTTTATCTCCTTCTCTATCCCACTGACACCTTGTTGTTGTATACGTCGATATGGTTATTTATTTTTGTTTCGGAGCAGAGTATGAAAAGTGCATTTTAGCTAAAAAATATAGTTAGTATAAAGTATAGAGTATGTGCTGATGTGCTTTTTGCTGGTGATTTTACTGCTGCTGCCATTTCTGTTCGCCTTCGCTGGCCGATGATGATGATGATGATGAAGAAGAAGAAATCTATGTTACAATGTTAAGGCATAAATCAATAGGTCGCTGTTGGTTTTGGTTTTGGATTTGGTGCTGTGCTGCTATTGCCAATTTCCAGATTGCCACTGCTACTTGCTTTGCCACTACTACTACTACTGCTGTTGTTGTTTCGTCGCTGTCGCTGTCGTTGTCGTCGTCGTCGTCGTCTTCTGCTCCTCCTCATAATAAAAGTGCCGAAAAGAACACAAATTTGCTCTAAAAAATATTGGAAAATAAACAAATTTTGAAGTGAAAACATACAATTTAATGTCCACTCAGCAAATTGCTGAAGTAATCGTATCCAAATCGGTTGGTGGTGAACCGTAGTGCTATGATTAATAACCCGCTGGTGCTTTTTCTTCTTCCGCAAAAAGAGAACATAATCGCCATCACCATGGTATGAATTTTGTTTTAACCTAAGTACATACATAGTTTTTTGCGTGAGTTCTTCGTCGTTTTTGTTTTTGTTGTTGTTGTTTTTGTGAGTTCTTTTTTTCTGAGAAGGAAATTTTCAAAAACTTGTTTCGTAGGAGCACGGACTTGGGCGTGGTGTAGTTTGCACTTGGAACGAAAACAAATTTTTGGAAATTATTAATATAATTCATTCGAAAAATATCCAACCACCCCACCCCAACCCTCTCCTTATTATCCTTCTCCAGGAACTAACTCGTTCCAATCGGAAGAACAGGTGTTCCTGTGCTGCACCAGCAGCAGTAGCAGCAGCAGAAAACAAAAATGTAGGCCTTCGCCTTTCTTTTTTTGTTGCATTTTCTGTTCTGTGACATTTTTTTCCAAAGGACCTCCCCGGTGTATTCTCGACACTCTCGGGCTGTCCCGGCATTGGCACCAGCGCCAGCATCAGCTCCGGCTTCGGCTCCGTGGCATTAATCGTATCTTTTTGCAGCCGGTAGATGGTGGAATTCTGTATTCGGTGTGTGTACTATTAAAAAACGAAACAAACTCCTGTTTCTATTTTTATTCGGTACGGACAGCAGAATCGTATTACTACTACAAATCCGAGTACCTTATACCCTTAGTCGTTGGATTTTAATGAATGAAATTAAAATTTGTTGTTTTTGTTTTATTTTTTGTTTTATTGTGATTTCTTTTTTGCAGGCACAACGTTTCAACATAAAACACAATAACAACAATGCATCGATCCTTAAAACCACACCCACAAGCTAAGAAGGTTGCACCGCCAGCTATACCATCGGATCATTATCAAACCACGTCGCTATTTACAAAGCCCGAGGATAGTGGCATGGTGTCATCGCCATCCATTGAAGAGGGTGGCTTTAATTTACCCAGAGAAAGCTCTGCAGCTATAAGGATTAAAGGTAGGTTTTCTTGTTGTTGTTGTTGTTTTGTTCTTCTTTTTTTTCTATTTTTTGATATTGTGTTATTTTCTTGGCATCTCTCTGGTTGCGCGATTGAAAGTTGATTGTCTTATCAAGTGGTATAGTGATACCTATAGAAATGTATATGCACATATATGTAAAATTGATTAGAAATTGATTGCATTATTAAAATAAACGGCAAACGAATAGGTATGCGCTGCGCCGCGCCGCGCCGTTGATGGTTGTCAGGGATTTTTATCAGTGATTGCATCGCTCTGAAAAGGACTTGATGCAAAACCGCTCTTTTGCTGGCATTTGGAATGTGTGATTTTTTTTTTTACTGCAGTGATGTTATTTTATGATGATTTTGAGTCTAAGTGTAAAATTTAAATGAAAATTGTCGTATCTACAAGTGAATTGGCTTGTTCACTTCTAGCAGGAATTGTTTTATGACATTTTTGTCTGAATTTTATAAGAGCAATGACTTGAGATTTAAAATCGATACCATACAAAAATACGAACAAAATGAGGCTTATATTAGCCATAATTCTGCAGAACCTTTTTTATTTTCAATATTAATGAATTCTTTCAAACTAAAAAAGTATTATTTTTAATGCCTTAAAGAGAACTTTAGTCAAACAGCTCATTTTCTAAAACATTGTTTTTGTATCTACCTATCCCAAGAAAACGATATAAAGTGAACCCCTGACAATACACAATTAATCCAAGTCGAATTGCTTCAATCGAGTCTTTAAAATCACATTCATTTGGTCGAGCAACAACATCAAATGAATTATCCATGGAACCAAATTTTGTATTCGTGTTCACCTTTAAAGGTTTTAAGGCTGTCTAACAGCCCGTTGACACCGGTTTTAACATTCACATTTTTGAAACAAAAAAAATACTTTTTAAGAAAATTGTCATCTCGTTTTTAAAGAACAAAAAGTTTGTTTTTAAAATGACGATATATGATTACGCCTATCGCTTACAGCTGTGGTAAAAAAGTAGCACCACAGTGAAAGAACTGATTTTCTACTAAAATACAGCTGCCTCCTCTTAAGTCAAATAGCTTTAAAGCCTCTTAATAGTTATACAAAAAATGATTTCAAATTCAATCCATCTCAAGATATGTCCAATTTCCAAATTATGTATTTTCAAAATTATGCCAGTCAAATCTCACCGCATCCAAAATGTAAATTTGTTAAATTTTTGGTTCAATTCAATATTTTGTACTATAATCTTTTTTTCTATAGCAGGTGGACAGCGACATCTAACAACGAGAATCGATCGATTCCTAGCAGCTCTTATAGATCAGAGTTCTTTACTGTCACTTGGCTTGCACCAAGACACTTTCATTATTACCTCAATCCAAATATTTTCAATCGGGTTAAAGTCTGGCGGCTGTGCAAACTTATCAACTTATCCACAAACATTTCTTGGCAGGTTGCTTGTGTGCTTTGTGTTTAACGGCATTTTCTCAGAAGCAAAAGGCAACATCTCATCCTCCAGTATCTTAAAATAAAGATGTCCTTCATCGTAACATACAAAACTTTACTGCCAAAAAATTCCTTTGTGAAAGTGTTGCACTGAACTGAAATATGACCTCAGAATTGTTCATTGAATCAGCTTCCTAGAAAATATCAAAATAGGGCATTTTTGGGGTGACATTCTGTAAGAAATAATCAAAATTTTTTGATGGTGCGAAATATTTGCATCGTGTAACTCTAAAAACGAACAAACTCGATCGCAAGCGTTGCAAACCTCATTAATCATTATCGCATCTTGTGTTTGTTTTGTTTTTGAAAAACGAACGATTATTCTTATATCGCTTTTTTAAAGAATCTGGGCCATGATTTCAGATTCGAATTCGAATACCTGTTCGAATCCAAAAATATACAAACTTGTGTCAGCCTTTTTTTCCAATCCTTGATACTATGTAATTCTTTGTACATATTTCCTTAAGCTCTATAAATGATTCTCTTTTTATATCTTCAATCGTGGAAAACGGCATCGTACTTTCCATAACATGGAACAGGAAAAAGTCACACAAGGATACAAATTGTTGATACGGTTTTTAGAGAAAAAAGGCACAACATTCACCGAACTATCTAAAAAGTTTGCATGGCGACCGATATTTCGAAATCTTGTGCAACTTCTGGTATGGTGATTTGACGATACAAATTTCCCCACTTTTTCAGTGTTTTCTTAGTTGTTGACGTCTAGCATTTCAAGCGTTTGTGTACTCAAAATCCATCCATATTTTTTCTACATTAGAAAATAGCCTCTCACAAGAGTCTATGTTGCTTGAATTGAGAAAAAATTCGGGACAAGTTTTACCAACATGGGAATAAAAGTGGAATCGTATGTAGCTCCCGAAGTTTTTTATTCTTTTAACAAATCTAGTCATTGTATATAAAATCTAAAGTACTCTCAATTAACTTTTTCTGGTAGGCTTTATATCGGGGAAAATCACCAACATCAATAGAACACCCGTAAATTTACTAAAATTCGTTAGTGACGTTATACTTCACAATGATTTCGTATGTAAGAAACATACAGAACAATAAAATAAGACATGGTTCGAAAGAATCTTAGATTAGGATTCTTGTTGCTGCTTTCACGTGTTATTACTTTACCTGTCAAATATTTCATGACAGAAACGCTATAAGATCTAATCATAAAAATATACTTTTAATTAGCTTTGTTTTAAAAAACCCGTTTATGATGAAAGTAAATATTTTAATAATTCATTGCATTCCTAAAGGTTACAGCACCAATAACAAAACTAATTACTGCTTAAATACGTCTTTCCGTATTAAATCATTACACCCTCTAAATTCAATTAAAACAAATCAAAACAATTTATTACCTTGGAATGCCATAAAGTCTAGTCATTCATTCGATGATCATAACAATGATGATCATCATCAACTAAAGTAGGTAGGTTATAATTGACATTATCGTTGAATTCGAATGAAGTACTCGTAAAACGTATTCTTTTTTTTTTAAACATGCGCTGTCTTTGCTTTAAAATCTTCTCATAATAAAATAGAAAAACACATTTTTCTTTGTGCTTTTGAGCTTGCTTTTTCTTAAAACAGTCTTGAGAGTAAAAGAGTCTACCTAGTTAAGTGTGTTGAATAAATCTGTTTTTTAAACAATCGCAACTCATTAAGCGTAACATACCTAGAAACAAATTAATGTTTTATTTTGTTGTTTCTTTCCCTTATAATAATTAAATCTTATTTATTAACTCATTTCATGTCATGTGTAATAATTTCTCCCCCAAATGGCAATGGGATAGTTATGCTCAAGAAGGTGGGCTCTGTGACAAATTAATTACTCTTTTACACGGATCGCTAACACAATTAGAACTTAAAAAAAAAAACACGAAAAAAAGGAAAACACACAAGTTGAAATCTATTTTAAGAACGTGCATAGAACGGGCTTCCTACTGCTAATCAATTTCCTTATACAATCTACCATAATAACAACTTTCACCCTGACCTACGCGAATTAAGAATTTTGAAATTAAATTTTATGATTTTCTACAACCTAAAACCCACACCCTGTTTATTTTGTTTTTGTTTTTTGTTTCTTTATTTAATTTGAAATTTGAAATTTTCATGTTTTTGTTTTTTCTTCTCTTTCGACAGATGAACTAAACGAATACGGAATGGCAAATCTATCAAAAAATCCAAACACACTTGCCGGTACGGGCACATATGCTAATGTACCGGTGTTTTGTGCAACAATGCGTGAACCACTTACCCATAAGGCTGCTGTTTATTATCATCAGCAATTGGCATTGCAAGAAGATCAAGGCATTGACCTAACACAATCACCGGGCCGTGATAGTCCCGGTTCATCGTCTGGTTCAGCTGGTTCTGGATCTAGACATTCGACTGCTAGCTTAGATTCAGGGCGAGCATCATCATATTTGACTGGTGGTGGTGCTTCTATACGAGGTGGTGGCGGACCATTGTCTAGTCCACGATGTAGTAGCGTTAGTTCATGTTCGATTGGTAGTGTCGATCGACAGCGTAATGATGAACTAATTGCTGATTGGTTGTTGGAAATGAAATATGAAGAATATGCGCAGCTATTTATTGCTGCTGGTTATGATTTGCCAACAATTGCACGAATGACACCAGAAGACTTAACAGCTATAGGAATTAAAAATCCACACCACCGAGAGCGTATTAAGCAGCGAATTGATAAATTACAGGTGTTGGATAATTTGCCACATTTTGTACCGGTAAGTGTTAAAAATTTTGTTTTCTAATTTAAAAATACATATTTGTTCAAGAAGCTTTAAAATGATAACAAAACTTAAACAACTTACATAAAAAAAATATCAACATTGAAATTTAAAAATAAAAATAGAGCAAAGATCAAAAGTCAGATCTTGGTACTAGGGACAGAACCTTTTTGTTAATTTAATTCCTTTAAGATCTTTGTCTAAGGAATCAAATCTCAAAGATGCCTTAAACAAATTGTGGATTAAAAGTGGCTTCCTAATTTAAAGTGATAATAACTTCTGTAGATTTAATTTGGTATTAATCATTTATTTAAGAATCATAAAGTATGATGAATATTGAGATTTCTTTGGACTGCGTGTGGGATAAAAAGTCTTTCATGCTCACAGAGACAAGCTTTTTCTAGAGCGCTTTCCATAACACTTCGTAAGCTCAGTGCCCGTATTTTACCACGAATTTCCTCCTATCCTATCTATGTCTCTCGTTTCGTCTTCCCAATCACTGTAGCGTGTTCCAGACAGAACTTCTGGGCATTAAAGAAGACCTCTCTTGGTTCAGAGAAAACGTGTTATCGACAACCGATACTCGTATATGCATCTTATCAGATAGTGATGCCTTAACATCATTGCATTCTGTCTCAATAAACTCACTAACAGCCCAAAACTGCCGATTATCTCTTGTGAAGATGGCGGAGCAGTTCAAAATTCACCTTATTTGGGTACCGGGTCATAGAGAAATTCCTGGAAATTTCAAAGCTGACAAAATTGCAAAAAAGGAAACAAGTTCACCTTTGATGGGCAACAAATTCAACATCGATATAGCTCTATCTACTTGTAAACTTATGCTAAAGCATGATACCAAAAAAAAAGGAAGCAAACCACAGATGGTTCAATGCAATCACTTGTCGGCCAACTAAAATAATCTGGCCAATGCTTGGTGCTAAACGCTCTAGGTAACTCATTTCGGTTGGTCGATGTTTCTCGGCTCTCTGCAACACTTGGACAAATTCGTTCCATGTTTGCTTCAATTCGGGCAGTGCGAAGTCATCCAGGTCGAGAACAATCAACTCCTTGTTGTTGAGATCAATGTAATACGATAAGGTCTTTGGGTTAAAATAATCGAGTGATTATTTTCAAAAGAAATTCAATTAGTTTGGTCCTCCCTAAACATTGTGCTTCATTTTAGTAAATCTCTCAAGTTTGTATTATAAGTAACTCAAAAACAATTTAAAACAGAATAATAATGATTTTTTCAAATTGGAAGAAAATTTTGGCTCACTATGGAAATACATACATTACATACATCTAAAAAAATCTCCCAAACTTCCCGTATTAGAGCTTTCACTTAGGAGAACTAATTGCCTACTCTTTAAAAATAACTATATCTGAATAGTTATTAAGTTATTTATCCAAAATGTAATTTTTGTTTTCTTAAAAAAAATATTGTAGGGCTCTATTGAAGAATGGCTGCAGCTTCTACGCCTGGAAGAATATATTCAACCGCTCCTCGATCAAAATTATAAAACCGTTCGCGATGTAACACAACTTACATGGGAAGATCTCGAAGATATTGGAATTGTGAAACTCGGACACCAGAAGAAAATTTTACTTGCCATTAAACGTGTGAAGGACATTATCAGTGGAAAATGGAATCCTGGTGGATCAATATATCAACAACAGGTAAAATTCTAGCAACTCAAACAAAAAATTGTAATTTTAAGCTAGTTGTAGGCTTGTGGCTGTGTTTGTTGCAAAAATGTATTATACACAAAAAAATACTAGGCTCGACTATCGCTTGAAAAGTAAAAACAAAATTAGATCAATCAAGAAGAATGACTGACCAAAATGTACTTAATTCTATTTTGTATTTTGGATTTTTTTTAAAGTACTTCGTTTTTTTAGTTTTTCTTTTTTAAGTTTATCTTGCATTTCATTTCATTTGCATTTTAGCTGAGTTTGTGTTTGAATTTAAATTTAGTTTGATTTTGGGTTTTATCTTAGTTTTAGTTTTATATTTATTTAAATTTTATTTTTTATGTTAACGAAACGAACTTGAACGACAATTGTAGGAATATCGTAAAGTTTGGCAAGCTCCTTCACAATTGCCATCACCAACTATGGTACCAACAGCAAGAGTCTCATGGGATGATTCCAAAAGTTATGGTATAAGCGACCCCTATTTCACATGCACAGGAAGTAATCACGAGTGTAATGATGTGGTATTGATTAAGGTGAGTGTTAAGGATAAGCGAAGGGAAAAGAGAATTCAGTGGACTTAAAACGTTAATATGTATTTTCTTCTTATTTTTTAATCATGATTTTTACATAAGCTAATAAATATGAATTGAATTTGTTTTGATACAGGTACGTCAACCACGTGGCAAAAGCTTGGAATCTCTAGAAGACATTCACGATAACAGTACCAGAAGCCATTTGACTTTTAGTCACTATACCACCACTGATTATGGGCACTTTACTCCACCTCAAGGAACCAGGGTACTTAGTAATCCCCCTGGAAACATGGTAATATGATATATTTTTAGTTTTTTAAGAAATATTCAATTGTTAACATTTTGTTGTGTACCTACTTTAGTCATGGCGCCGTTCGTATGACGATGGCGACATAACACCAACCAATGAGGCAGCCAGAGAGCTTATGTATGAAGAGGGCGGTGGAACATTGCCACGCCAACGTGGAAATGCCGCCGATCGTTGTAAAGTACTGACTAGAGCCGTACTTCAGAATATGCCTGTAGATGCACAGCATCATTATATGAATACACCAGTAGAATATGCAGTTTGTCCAGATAATTCCAGTTTGAATTCTGTTAGTTTGTTTTTCTATATTTCTTTTCAACTATATAATCCAAATGGTGTTTTTTTTTTAATGTAATTTTGTAGCCCTATCTTACTGGAAGTCCAATGGCAAATAAAAAAATTGCTCCCGAACCTCCACGTCGTCATTGTAGTATACGAAATCCAAGAACTTTAAGTTCACAAGAGCAACAAGCAGCAGCTGTAGCTGCGGCCGCTGCTGCTGCTGCTGCAGCACAAATCAATCCATATGCAACTTATGCAACTGGAGCACCAACTTCTTACATTCCTTCGAATATACAGCAGCAGCAACCACCACCACAGCCGATTTATGCAAACTATGCCACTATACAGCAAACAACTGCGGAGATACACTGTGAAAAATTGCACGACAATAAGGTAATTTTTATATCGATCGAAATTATAAATCAATATCATGGCCTTGAATAGCTTGTTATATTTTTAGTTTTAAATTAAATCATAAGCATTTACTCACATCGTAAAAAACGTGAGATCGATTTTTGTTTCTTTGTTTCAAGACAGGTTTTCTTTTTTTAGGTTCCTAAGAAAAGACATGCAAATAATTATGAAGCCATTGAAATTTAACTGCAGTCCATCAAAATTCTTAACTTTCTGTTCTGTTCAACTAGTATTTAAAAAAAATAAAAAAAAATCTCTGGCCCATGGGGGGATCGAACCCACGACCTTCGCGTTATTAGCACGACGCTCTAACCAACTGAGCTAATGGGCCACATGAAATCGTGCTTCTGAAGATCATTCGCAAACTATACAATTTGTTCATTTAATACAAAATAAAAATAGCTCATTATTTAGATATTCTTGTTAGAGAATTTAATTGCCTGGTTCCACGTTTTCTACTTAAAGAAAAATCCAAAAAATAAGCAATGATGATTTCACTCTATATACGGGTTTAAAGAATTTAGGATTTTATTTCAAAATTATGCTCATTTATCATAAATTGAAATATTTGGAGATGTTTAAATTCTGAACATAACTCAGTCATTTTTCGATTGAAAATTTAGAATGAAACAACAACAACTTGTGTGTGCTACCACCAAGTTCATAGGCTGGAGTCAGCGTTGCCGTTTTTTTTTTTTGAAATCGGGCCACTTTTGAAAATAAATCGGGCCATTTTCGTCGTTTCGGGGCCAAAAACAGAAATGAAGGAGATGTGCTACTGTATCTTTTCAAATTCATTTTTTAGGCACAATTTTATTTATAAAAATAATTGTTACAAAACATAAATAATGAAATTCATAAAAACAACAAACATAAATAAGTAAATATTACATTTACCATTAAATAAACCACATTCATTTAATGAATCAAAGTCAATTTTAACACAGTTTAGTTCATGAAAAGTAAAAATCACTTAAATTAATTAAACCTGCAAACATTTTGTGATGATTTATGAATCTGGGTAACATCCTAAGTGAAAAATAAATAAATCGAACTCGTCATCGTCAGTGAAGGATTGAAAACTTAGTGTATATGAATACATGTTCTGTATTTGGTTCAAATACTTTTTAGATGGCCATTTTCAAATTTTTGGGGCCACCGGGCCATTTCAATTAAATAGGGCCAAAATGGCCCTATCGGGCCATTTCGGCAACGCTGGCTGGAGTTATAGCTATTTCACGGGGACCAACCCGATCATCAGACTCCTTTAGTGGTGCTCAATCGCTTTTATGTTCAATTTAATTTTTGAAGAACTTTTTTGCCCGAGCTGGGCTTGAACAAGCGACCTAGCGTTTTTTTTCCTTTAATAACGACTTATAATAATGAAATTTCGAGTGGCTCTCGTACAATTGTTGATTGCTTTGCCGACAACTTTTATAGTATTTATTATTTATTACATACTTTCTAGACATAGCAGTTAGAAACAATAACTTTTCAATGATTTAGTTCCAATAACATAGTGATGTGTGTTGGTTTGTGATTTAGATGAGGTTTCCACGGCTTAATTTGAATTGAATGCTTCACATAGTCCGAAATTTCATGGAATTTTTCCAATTGTGCTAAAACATTGTTGCAAAGCGTTAAGCTTTCCCCTTCAGCTTATATTCAATCAATTCATTTTTTTTATCTGAATCGAAAAATAGGTTATAAAAATCCAATTTTTCAAAAGTGGTTATAAAAAGAAAATTGAGAAGTATCGCTGAATATGTATGCATCCAATTATTCCAAAACTGCTTGATTAAATTTTGAAGAACAAAATATATGTTTTGTTTAAATTTCAAATACCTAGCCGACATGACATAAAAACGTGTTTTAAAACTGATGCCGATTAAATGTTGTTTACAACAATTTCAAGAATGCTTTAAGTAGAGTAAATCATCTTGTTTTAATGAAAAACTTAAAATTGTATTCTATTTGATAGCAATCTTCTTTAATGGTTCTAATCTTATTTGACTGATAGAATTTAAATTATTAAAATTATTGATGTAGAATCTAGTTAAATTTTGTTTCTTTAAGCGTCCCAGGGGGTGCCATTTGTTTATCAATGATTTTCCACTAGTGGCGCAAAATTTTTAAACAATTTAGTAAAACGTTGACATATTTTTTAGCTATTAACTAGGCTTTAAAAGGTTTAGTTAATTTAAAATGATTTTAACATCTTACTATCTCTAAACATTTTGCTAAGATTAAAACTTCGTTCGAAATTTAGTCAAGAAAAATCTCCCTTACTATGCCTGCGTTCGATCTCGTGTTGGATAGGCCATCCTGGATATGTGGATGCTTAGTGTTTTATACCTAAATTCAGATAGATTGCAAAAAATAAAAACAACTTTCAGCTGTTCGCAAAAAGAAGACCAAACATTTAGATTCCGACGTCCAAAATTATTGTAAAATTAAATTTTCAATTATTAATTCCCCCGTTTTTCAAAAATAAAAAATTTGAAATCAATTTCCTGGTTCCTTTAAATTCAACCATATGTTGATTCAGCTATTATGTCACATACCCACATGTACCAGAAATTCTTGGATACCTTTGGACTCTTGGACTTTTTTAACACCCCAGCATAGATCATCTGTTTATTTACACCAACAAATAGGTACCAGGATACCCTATCTGTCTGAGATTGAACGCAGCGTATCAAGTCAAGTCTTCTTATATCAAAATGTCAGCTGTTCATGTTTTTTTTTCCATTCAAATGAAAGCTGAACTTTATAGTTCTGTGATTTATTTATTTACTGCACACTTTATTTTAAAGTTTCGTGTCATATTGGAAAAGGAATAAGTGCTTTTCTTTTAAATACAAAACACCATTTATGATGGGCTTGTTAACTATGAAGGGAGTTTTTTGTAAATAATAATATTGTTGGTACTTTTTGCAAGTAAAGTTCAAAGTATAAAATGAATGACATCTGAAAAATTAACTAGCTGCCTTGGTTTTAAGTTGAGTTCTGAACTAGCCCAATTTCTTGACTGTATTACTTGAAAATATTGATTTTTATGGTTTTGGGTTAATAATTCGTGAGCTACAATCGTTTTCTTTTAAATTAATAAAAAGTTTTCGGAAAACGAAGATTTCAAAATATTTGAAGACTCGGCTTGCGCCGAAAAGTACGATGTTTTAAGTTTCGAGTAAATCCCTTCGGAAAGCTAGACGATAGAGAACTTTATGCTAGTAATAGTTTTGACAAGGTAACAATTTGGTCCTTAGTTGAGAGCTACAACATTCAAAACCCAATACAAACCATGGGCTTCCCGATCCACCGAAATTATAAGTACTTGTAGCACTGCATCAACACTTTTGAAATGAAATAAACGTTACGTTATTTTTTTAAAGCTATTTATTGATATATTGTTCGACCACTATTGGAATATGGTGTAATTGATTGGAATACTGAAACTTAATCATAATAAAAAAAAATTGATATAACTGGAAACTTTCAAAAAAGTATCTTTCACTCTATAAAGTCTTTAAAGTCAATTTAAAATGCAAATCAATCTTAAAAGTCAGTAAGTCATTTAAATGCAGTCTTTTGAACTTGTAAAGTCAGTGCCTGCGTTCAATCTCTTGTTGGATAGTCTATTCTGGATGAGTGGATTTTGAGATACCTTATTGAACGAGTTAGATACCTAAATTGACATAGCTGGCAAAAAATAAAAACAAGTTTCAGCTGTTGACAAAAAACAGACAAACATTTAGATTTCGAGGTCTTAAATTATTATAAAACAAAATTTTCAACGCATAATTTCAATTTTTTTTTGCGAAAAAAGTTGAAAATTTGAAATCCATTTTTTGATTTCTACAAATTGAATCCATATGTTCTGTCAGATACACACATATACCAGAAACTCTTGAATACCTTTGGATTCCTTTTTTGACATCCCAGCTGTTTTGGATTATCTGGGGTGACATTCTTTATCGCACAAGCGAATAAACGTTTTCGCGTGTGCGAACGATTTGCTTCATGTAACATAAAAAACGAAAGTTTTCGTTCGCACATGCGAAACAAAATAAACGACAGCTTATTCTTTCACGTTTCTCTTCTTATATAGTTAAGTTTCAATTTTTTTTCTTCAAAAAAGATTTTAATACATTAAAAAAAGGAGACGATACGCGGATATTTTGCACTTTTGACCGATATTGAAGAACATGATGATTTGGAGTTATTGAACTTGCGGAGTTTAAACATAAATCTGAGAGATAGTTATTTTTGACTCATTTATACTTTGTCAGATCAATGGTGTATTTTAATTTTATTGCAAATTATTGTTTTTTAATATTAGTCTTCAAAATTATAGATTTATTTAACGATTTCGGTTGAATAAAACAGCCTTAAAATATGTGTTAGAGAATATACGCATAAAAACAGGGACGAGAGTCACTTTTTATTTTGAGGCTTTGCTCTATTTTAGAGGTATTGGGTGGAAGAAGCTACAAATGGTCATTTGGAAACGATTTCGTGTGACCTCTTGCAGGAGGCACTCTTTCAATAGTATAAGGAGAGTTTTTAACAACGTTGGAAAACCAAATTTTCCCGAAATGTATCAAATGGTCATCGAAACAAAAGAAAAATTAAATTTCTTCATAACAATAAATAATACGTTATATTTTAAATACATACATATAAAAGTCACAATGGTATTGTATCACAAAAACGAACTAAGTTTTGCCTCTTAAGGCTCGTTGTTTTTTATAGCAACTTTAAGTTCCTGGTCTCTAATAAATTGTTTTCTTTTTTTGATGAGTATGGCTGTCTGAAGCTTGCTTGAAATACCTACTTAATAGAAAATAAATTATTTTGTAAAATTAAAAACACAAACACACATTTCTTTCAATAAAAATAATTTTAATACAATCTGTCACAATAATAGTGATGAGTCTTTTTAATTTATCAAATTTTACTTCTATCGGAAATGTATGTGTTCTTAATATTTATGTTGTTTTATTTAACAACCACCAAAATTAAAGTTGAAATTCTTATAAAATAACCTAAGTGCCTTTTTTTCTTAGTTTTTCCTGATTTATTATCTTAAATCACCAACTCGCTTAGTTATTTATTATCGGTTTGCTCAAGTTTCACTCATCGATTAAAATGAATATCCCATCTCTCAAGATATTTGATATCCAGAAAGTATGCAATCAAATTTTGTTGGGTTTGAAGCAAAAACGAAATGCGATACAGAATGGCAAATATCGTTTTCGCACAATTTCTTTCGTTTTTGAAAAACGAACGTTCGTTTTCGTTTCGTTTATTACAGAATCTGGCCCCTGTTCTTTTACACGTAAAACACTAACAAAAAGGTATCCGGGTACCCTCTCGATCTGAGATTGAACGCAACCAGTAAGTCATTTGAATGCAGTCTCTTGACTTCCAATCAATTGCTTTGACGTAAGGAATTTCAAATACAATTATCACGTCAAGTCAAAAGACTGCATTCAAATGACTTACAGACTATAAAAATTCAAAACACTTTGAGTAAATTTACTTTTTGAATTGAGTTCAAATCATGATTTTAAAAACGACTTGACCAAGGTTATTTTAAAAGTCAAACATTAAAAAAAGTTTTTACGACTCTGTTAACAAGTGCCTACTCGTTCATTGAAAAAGAGAGCTTTTATTTATGAAAGCCCTTGTTCTACAAATTATGATCTAAGGGAATCACTTTCATTGCTGTACATTTTTTTTAAATTTATATTAAAATAATAATGTAGGTATAGTGAATAAGTTAATATGTAATGTTTTCTAGCAAGAGAAAATATAGAAGCAACTTAGCTTTTCATAATGAGCACCTGCTATATACATATACTTCATTCATACAAAAATTAGATTCAAAGAACTGTACAATGTTTCAATAGATAGTTTGCTCCAAATATAGTAAGGGCTCTCCAAAGTGTCTTTCGAGTTGTACAGTCTGTGACTGTAAAATGGTCATAATTTTTTTTAGTGAATTTTAACACTAATTTAAATATTGCGTATTTTTTACTTGTCAAATGTCCAAACAGCAGATTATTTAAAATTAAATCTCTCATTGGAAACCCTTTGCATAGTTTTTTTCCCTGCATGCACATTGTACACCCTCAGTTTCTAGGCCGCCTGATCGAGCTTTATTAAGAAATCGGGAATATGTTTTTCGGTTCTTCCGATAGTATAAACTTTATCGTTAGTAAGTATTTGTCTGGGCCTGGTGAGAATGGCTCCTCTCATTTTTGGCTTGTTGGAGTCACGGATTGCTTGAAGTGGAGGTAGTCCATCCAATGTTTTTGTAGGAGTCGGCCACGTAAAACCTACATAATTATGTGGTGTTCACCTAACTCTCACGGAGGCGTTCTATTAAACGAAATATTGATAATTACGAAAATACACAAAGACATTTCCTATTTTATAATAAATAATTTGTACATTTTAACTGTTTTACTCAAGGTTATAAATTAAGCAAACATCCACTTCTAAATTTACTCAGCATAGAGTAATTAAAAAGAATTAAAAAGAAAACAATTAACTTAAAAAAAAGTATTTATTAAATATTTAACTTAAATCTAATCACATTTCCTTATTTGCCACTGAAGCCTATCCTTGCCCATTTCATTTTTCGGACTCCATGTAAAAACATAGCTCAATTCCATATTGTCCTCTTCGAATGTTTTATAATTCGATGAAATCATATTTTCATTATAAGCTGCACTTTGAATATAACAATAATCACCATTCAATCGAATATTCCATTTACTTTGCGAATCAGTATTGTTTCCTGGAATCCAACTAAATAAATATTTCAAATCTCGATTGAAATTAAAATCGGCTGCATACAAATATTCACTGGGATAAGTTTGGCTGGAAAATAAAAAGTGGCCGTCAATACGTTGAACATTCCATTGTCTACCTGGCAATGGATCTTCTGATAGAAATATGTTACGTCTTTGTGTGTCATTATTTAAAGTTGAATTTCCAGCTGTAAGGTATTCCTCCTTGGCCTTGTTCCATAAACACACCGACGGCAAAAAGTATATATTTCTAGCACAAGCAGGCAGAGAATCGATTATCCTTTTAACTCCCAATCGCTTTGCACGACTAAGGCCTTGAAACACTTCGTCGTCTGAATGGATTTTATACAAGGCTGAAGCTATATCGAAGAGAACATTGTTGTTAGTCCTACGAGAGTCTTTTATTTTCCAAAACAGCGTAATAATTCCTGTTATTCTTTGTTGGATATATTTGTGGCTTTCTATGGTATCGAAGATGTTCTTTAGATTTTCCTGATTTTCAAAACTTTCTTCTACAAATTCGGTTATGATGCTTTCAGAATGGGATGGATCAAATAAATATACAGCCATTGTTAGATTGTACATTGCTCCGTTCTTTTCAAATGTACCTATTTTAGCATTAGCTTTTAATGAATTGACTACAAATGCTCTGTTTGATTGATAAAGTTCGTCAACAATATTCTTTGCATGTGTTTTTATCTCAAGTTTGACATCTGGTTGATGGATTACTCCTGCCTCCATTAAATTCGCCATACGCATCCATTTATAAGGGTCACCATAGCCATGGGTTGTGATATAATGATGCAGAGCTCGGACGCAGTTAAAAATTAGATCTTTGTCAGTTAAACTCTCGATAAGATTAGCCAAAAGCTCGAAACTATCTGAGGAACTTGCATAAAGATCTTGGACAATTTCCGAGACATCTGAAATTTCATTTAATTCTTTGAGTTTTTCCTGAGCCGAATCGAATTTGAATTCTTTTATGTCAGCTATTGCAGCCAAAGGTAATCGCTTTAGCTTGAAGTCCTTGATATTTGATTGAAGATTCTTCAGCTGTGCACTTACTGCTTGATAGTGATTGGTGAGCATTTTTGTGGCAATTTGACTGCATTCATCTTTTCCATGGATTTCGTTAGTCAATTTGTCTGCGATAAGCCGAAAAGTATCTTTGGTGACAGTCATTCTCCGTAAAATGACATTTAAATTATCAATTTGTCCTAAGGCGTTGGTTATTGAAATGATATCGTCTTGAATTTCAAGTAATTGAGTTTGAATATTCAAAAAGTCTTCGCCATTCGTAGGGGATTTTTCTATTGCTGTTGTTGAATTTATTTTTTGGGCAACATTTATCTCGATTTTACTAATAATGAAACAAAACACGAATAAGTAATGCAGCATTTTTTAAGCCCGTCCGTGATGTTGATCGCGATGAAAATATTAACAAACTGAGATGAATTTTATTGAATACACAGATTATATTATAAATAAATTGTTATTCTGTTCAAAAAGTTCTTTCTGACGAAACATTTAGTCAATAATTCGATGTAGATACATTTAAGATTCGTTTGGGTTTTTTGTTTGTATATTTTGGACGTCATCAAACGTGATTGCAACAACGACAAAAGAGTGTGTATTTTTATTAATTATTGGGTCATCTGAGTTTCTTTTTTTGTATCTAACAAAACCAAACTAATGCTGAGAAGTTTGGTTTTATGTTAATTTATTCTCACTTTTCTATCAGTTGATTAAATTACTGATTTTAATTATTCCCTTGCGTATTAAATGACATTTTTAATTATGTTAGCAGCAAGTAACATGTTTTCATCTGTATTCGAAAACATCCTATCTATTTCGTAGTTTTGAAACAAATAAGAACGCAATTCGCCTTTGGGTTTTTTTGTTTGTTTGAAGCTACTGCCTATTTCTGGGAACTTGTTATTCTACCGAGAAATAGAGCTTCTCACTTTAGCTATTCGGAATTGGTTTATAACTGTAGGTCCCCTACATTCGTACATAATAATACGTGCGTAGAACAAACGGAGACTTGTACATCACTGGGCCCAGATTATGTAAAGACACTAACGCGTCATCAGATTTCTTTTGAAAAATGACAGACCAGAGACTAACAATATTGACTTGAGATATAAACTAAGATTAGAATATTCAAAGTTAAGAAAAATCTCCCTTACATTCAATCAAGTCTACATATGTCAAAATGTCAGCTAATCAAGTTTTTGCATTCACCTGAAAGCTGAATTTCATCTATTTCCTGCACAATTTTACTAAAATTTTAGTGTAAAAGGGTTCCTTGTCATATTGGAAAGGGTAAAAGGACTTTTTCATTACAATACAAAACACAACTTATTATGTACTTATATCTTGTGTAAGGAGTTTTTATGTTGATAATAATGTTTTTGGTACTTTCTGTCAGAGTTGTGAAAACTAATGTCTTTTTGTGACTGCAGTTAAGTCATGAATTTGATTTTTTCTTTAAGTCTTTTTGACTTTTAATATAAAAGTTAAGTCATGTTAAAGAGTCACGACTAAAAGTCAATTTAAATATTCAATTGACTCAAAGACAAGTAGACTGCAGTCTCTTCGACATTCGACGTAAGGGACTTAAAAATAAGGGAAGTTTCTAGTATCTGATTGGCTAGCTGTCAAAAAATTACCTTCCAAATAAGGCAACTTTATTGGAAAGTTGACTGGAAAGTTAGTCAAGAAAAATCTCCCTAACTATCAAGTCAAGTCTACTTATGTCAAAATGACAGTTAATCATGTTTTTTCCTTCAACAGAAAGCTGAACTTTATTACTCTATGGTTTACTTATTTTCTGACCAACTTCATTTGATGTTTTTTTTTTTAATTCATGACACTTGAAAAACTAACTGGTTAAAATTTACGTTCAGAGAATGAAGTTGACTGCAAATGAAGTCCCTTATGTTTTTGAACCCGCCCATTGTAAAGTCCTTTAAAAGTCAATTTTAAATTCAAGTCAATTTTGATAGGAAATAAATTATTCTAATGAACTTTTAAGTCAGTTTTGACTTTTCAACTCATTTCAAGTCAAAATTATGAAAATGACTTTTATTTTGTATGTAAAAAGTAAAAGACAAATCACGAGTTTTAACTTTTAGTTAATTGACTTTTACTTTACTGACTGCAGTTAGTAAAAGATTGAAGTCCTTATAACTCTGCTTTCTGTATAATCAACAGAAGGTGAATAATAGTGAAATAAATTTTCAAGCTTCAAATTAATGACTACTGAAAAATTAACTATCTACCTTGGTCTAATTTTGCGTTCAAAGAATGCATTTGACCGCAAACGAAGTTCCTTATATTGTCTAAACCTGTTCTTTGTATTGGATTTTAATTCAAATTTATTTTAAAAAAGATTCAAGAAATCTGTACAAATTATCCGGGAAAGCGAAATTTTTTTCATGATTCGCGATGTATTTTTAACAAAACAATTTGAAATTTCATAAAGCCAATATGAAATTCTCCCAAAAACTATGAAACTAATAAAAGTAAGGGAATTCGGATTTTAAAAATCATAGTAAATTAATCCTAAAATTATTGAAGTCTATCGGGAATTTCCCTGAAAATTTACTTTCCTTCGGAATTTTTGTTCCCACGGAAGTTTTAACTCAATCGTGATTCTCTCTAGAATTTACATTCCCTCGAACAATTAATATTGGATACAATGACAGTTCAATTTTTGAGGTAAATTTTTGAGCATCATTTAGGCTCCCAATGTTTGAGAGAGGGAAATGTTCTTAGTGAAACGTTTTTGTCACAAAGTTCCAATTTTTTTTTAGCATAGGGCAATTTTTTGGGTGCGAAAAAAACGAGAACGGATTTAGGCCGTCAAATCCGGTTAAAAAACATGGCTACGTTTTCCCTTTTCATAAAAAAATTACTCTTGGAATATTTCTCCATTTGAAGAGGATTGCGGACTTAAATCTCTTAAGTATGATAACAATCTGCATTTGAACGACAACTGTGGGGTTGGTCACTTAAGTATTTGAATCTGTGAGTATGAGAAGCATACTTGCTAAAAAAAAGAGTCACGGAGCTTTTTGGATGACCAATAAATCGACAGCTCAAAAATAACTAGCATAAAGGTCCATTGAAATTTCAAAAAATATTTCCAAACTAAAATTAAATCTAGCTTAAGTTACAGAAAATCAATTTAAAACTCGATCCAACAGTTCTCGGTTTATGTTAAAACTTAGTTTTAAAAATATTTACGACTCAAGTTTCTCTTGGCTTTCGATTACCTATGTACATATGTATTTCGCTAGAACTCGATGTCAATTTATTTTCGAGTTGTAAGGACTTTTGAATCTCGGTTATATGAAAAATGGTTGTAACATATTAATTACATATTATTTTATGTATGTATGTTTTTTTTTTTGACATACAGTGTATCAAAGTAAAACTCGTACAATACCCCTAAGTTTCTTTTTTAACTAATAATTTATTTTGTTTGTTACCAAGTCTATTGAGGTTAGGTTAAAGTGGCTGCGGATTCAGAATCCACACACTTAGGCCAAAAGAAAAGGCCCGTTGTGATACCACATGAATCTAGAGAATTACTTCTTACTAGTCGAACCATTTTGAGCTTTTTATAAAGGGAAGAAGATATTTGATATCCTTTTTAGCTAGTTCACTGGGATTACCAAAAGAGTAGTCTCCCAGATGAAGTTTGCGTCTTAGTGAAAGAGCAGGGCAAGTGCAGAGAAGGTGAGAGATAGTTTCCTCTTCTTCCTCGTCCATACAGCTCCTGCAGAAGTTATTTGAGGCTACACCAAGTCGTATTGCGTGTCTGCCTATAAGACAGTGTCACGTAAGGACACCTATTAGGGAGCTAATATGAAGTCTGCTTTGAGATAACAAGTCTTTAGAGCGCTTTAGGTCCAGTGAAGGCCATATGAGTTTTGTGGCTGCACACGTTGGTAAATTGTGCCACCTAGAGTTTGTTATCGTAAAAGCTGTTTTTTTTAGCAGAAGTTTACATGTAGCTATCGGTATACCTATCTTCTCCCTTTCAGGTGAAATAGGTATGACGGTTCCATTTTTAGCGAGTTCATCGGCTCTACAATTTCCTGTGATGTCTCTGTGGCCCGGCAGCCAACAGAGGTGAATGTTAAATTGCTGCGCCATCTCCATAAGAGACGATCGACAATCGAGGGCCGTTTGAGATTTGGTTGAGACACCGTCAAGATATTTAATAGCAGCCTGACTGTCAGAGAAGATGCGGACAACAGAAGTTGATATCACGTTTTGTCTTAGCCATTGTCTGTTGAAATCGTTGTTATTTTTTTAACACTTATAGTCTTTGATAGTCTTTAACCTGTTTGGGAAAGATCTACCCAATTTTTCGCAAAAAGAGCGAGGTATTTTTGTCCACTCTTCCAGCAGTACCTTTTTAAGGTAATTAAATTTTTGTTTTCGAAACATGGTGCAATCTTACCGGACTTCCAAATAACTCCATACAATTTCAATGATTTAAATATCAGTTGATCATTATCTTGATAAAATTGCAAACTATCTCTTATTACAAGTTTATCCGCACTAGTTTGTAAGTTTACCTTTTAAATGTGTTGGTCCATTATCCCATCGATGAATTATAAAATTCTTACTCCTGAAGCTTTCATTCGGCCTCTTCAGCCAGCCTAGAAGCACTTATTTTGGGATTTTCCTTAACTTTTCGAATAATCTACGTTTCATTGAAAACATTACAAAACTTTCGACTGCTATTTTTTCTTTTGTTTTGTATTGCTTCTTCTTCCATGTTCCGCTTAGTTATGTATTTTACCGTTGACGTTGAGTGACTGCGATTTGCTAAAACGCCGATTTCTGGAATGGTCTTCACATTCTTAAAATACATTATAACCAGATTTCGCACATCTACTGATATTTGACTCAAACATTTTATGTCTTAAAAAACTCACAGTAATGAAATGACAGATTAAATAATAAAAAGTGTTGTACGAGTTCAACTATGTACATATGAGGTATTTTTTTAACTATGAGGCTTTGTCAAGAAACTGGCAGTAAAAAATTGTCTTGAAATTGCTTAAATGACATTAATTGTCTGACAAACTATTCGATACTTTTCAAATTTCACATCCCAGCAAAGAAATTATAATAAGTAGAAGTCTACTTTTATTTCAGATTGATTCTTAAAGTTCAATCATTTAGTTTTTAGAAACAAAAAGTACAAAATTTCCAAAAATAAAAGCGAGGGATACTTACTGATTTCAAGTTTGTTTTCGCCAAACTCAGGGTAATATTTCCGAAAATGCGTTCCTAAATTTTTAAGATTTTTGAAAACCACTTCAAAAATATCTAAAATAAAAAAGGATTTACCCCCAACCAAAAATTCAATTAACAAAAAACTGTTTACGGGCGGAAACGCTGCCAATGCTTGGTAGAAAGTGAGCTTTTTCGTTAACAGATATATCAGGACTACCTGGATAAAAAGACCCTCAACTGTCAAAGCAATTTGTTACATCTTTCAGATGTCATTAATTTCAAACTTGAAATTTATTTGACAAACCTTTTCTTTGAAACGTTGCTTTTTTAGGAGGCAATCGACATAAGAAACATGAACTTGCTATCTGAGGAATGATATTTTTAAGATAGCTGAGTTTAATAAAATAAACCGGCTTATGTCTTTGATCTAGGCAAACTTCTCTCAATAAGTTTCTTAATTAATAAAAATAGCATTATCCAAAATAAGTTCTATAAACTGCAATTAAATCAAACAACAAAATAATTTACATTCTATTTATTTATATTTTTTTTTATTTTCAGTCAATTCAATTACATTTCCTTATTTGCCATTGAAACTTTGGTTCTCTAATTGAATGCCCCGGCACCCATGTAAACACATATCGCAAATTATTCGTATCAGGTCTCTTAATATTCGATGAAAACAAATATTCATTATACATTGCACTCTTTATAAAACAATAATCATCATCCAATTCAATACTCCATTCGCTTTGCTTATCAAGATTTTTTCCCGGAATCCAATTGAATACATAACGTAAATCTTCGTTGAAATCAAAAGCTGCCGCATACAAATACTCACTGGCGTAAGTGCGACTTGAAAATAAAAAGTTCTCACCATCGTCAGTTATGTTGACATTCCATTGACTTTCGGGCAATGGATCGGTTGAAAATACATTACGCCTTGAGTTGTCATAGTTGGAGCTCAAGTTCCCAGCAGTGAGGTATTCCTCCTTTGCTTTATTCCAGAAGCACACAGATGGCAGGAAAAATAAATTCCTAGCACATACAGGAAGATTCTCGATTATTTTATCTACTTCAGCTTGTTGTGCTTTGGTAAGGTTTTCAAATTCCTTATCTGAACGGAGTTTGCTAAGGGCCAAAGCAATTTTAATAACCACATCAGAATTTATGTTTTCAGCGTTTTTTATTTCCCAAAATAGAACACTCGCTCCTTTTGCCCTCTGCTGAATGAATCTATGACTTAAAATAGTTTCGAGGATCTTCTTGGCGGACACTTGTCCATAATTTGTAGCTACGAACTCTTCTATTATGCTCTCCGATTGCAGCGGATCCAGGAGATATATTGCTGTCGTGAGATTGTCCATTTCTCCGTTTCTTTCGAATTTTCCTTTGCTTACAGAAGCATTCAAAGCTTCTAGAGTTAAAACTCTAATCGAATATTTGAGTTCATCCTCAGTGCCATGTGCAAATTCTGCCTTGGATTGATTTATAAGTCCTGTTTTTAAAATTTGAGCCAAACGTATCCATTTGAAGGGATTTCTTTGATAATTTTTGGTCATTTCCTCTTGCAAAGCCCGTACAGAAAAGTCGATGATCCTTGTGTCTTTGAGACTCTCAATCAAGTTGGCTAAAACATCGAAATTATCTGAGCAATTTGTGTACACAGCTCGAATGATTTTCGAAACGTCTTCGAAGTTTTTCATTTGCTTCAACTTTTGTTCAGCCAATCCAAACCGCAGAGCTTTGATGTCTGCTATAGTTTCTGATGGCAAAAGCTTTTCTTGGTATGTCTTCAGACTTGATTTCAGGTCTTTCAATTGGGAGGCAACAGCAACATATTGGTTATTAAGCATCTTCTTGGCGTTCAGACTGCACCTGCTCATAGTTTGCTTCATAAGCTCTTTGGAAAGATCTTCCTTGAAATTCTCGAAATGTCGCTCAGTGGCAGCAACTTTATCTGATACAAAGTCCAAAGTCTCAGCAATTCCCATTTCTGCTGTGATGGATATGATTTCATCTTGAATCTTAAGCAATTTTGTTTGAACATTCACAAGTCTATCACCATCTTCCTCGGTAGAAGGGTTATCAGTAGTTGCAATATTTTTTGCTAGATTGATGTTGATTTGTGCCATCAAAAGGCAACACACTAAAACTGAATAAAACCACATCGTTTTTCAGGGGCTAACGATGTTGATCGTGTTGAGAAGAAACACAAACTGACTGCAATCAACCAAGATTTTTCTTATATTTTACATTTTTAGCTTATCTCTTTGCCAGTTGGGGTTTTCAACTACTAGTTAGTCATAATTTAACAGGTTTTGTTTGCTTTGTTTTGGTCATTAAATGCTGAGGAATCATTCAAGTTAAAACGACGGCGACGGCTGTGGTGGTGTTTCAAGCGCGTGTAATGTTTTGTTTGTTTTTGACGTCATTTATGTTTGTTTTTTAATTAAATGCATGAGAAATAATCAATTCTGAATATTTAGACGTTCATGACATCGCATTAACGGTCAAGAGAGGTGGCTTTTTATTTTGTCTGGGTACTGGGGCTTCCCTAGACATGACAGTTTTTATGCTGTCTCACCCTTCGTTAATTCATTATAATTAATGATTCAATAACTTTATTAACTTATTGTTTTTTTTTTATATTTACAGTCAACATCAAGCATCGATTCCATCGACACTATTCCCTTTGCTAATGAAAATACCGGAACCATTAAGCAAAGACTACTTAACCGACAAGACTTGCCGCCCCAACAGCATCTCTCATCGTCCTCATCATCATCATCGTCGTCGACCAACACAATCGCCAATATCGCACACTCTTTCCATTCGTTAAAATCATCATCATCGCTGCATGATGCCACTCTTATTCGCAGCGATAGCACAGGCTCTGGCGCCGGCGGGACCCTTCTCTATGATGGGGCGTCAGTTGATCCCACCTTAGGTGGAGGATCGGCGACATCGAGTGTTGTCCATCTTCGATCGCCAACACTGACTTATCCTCCGGTTGGCAATGGCAGCAGTGTCTCTGTTGGTGCTATACCAGACTGTTCCGAAATGAGTTCCTCTGCGGGTGGTAGCAATTCTGTTGTATACGCTACTGACCTTGTTGCAGCTGAAGCTGGTGTTGGAGTCGGCGGTGTCGGCGTCGGTATCGGCATTGGAGGCGGCGGCGTAGTACAACCAGCGAAAACCGTATCGGCGAACGTACTCAACGATATCGGTAATATGTTAGCTAATTTAACCGACGAACTAGATGCCATGTTAGAGGAGGAAAAACGAGTGGGATTGAATATTGATAGTGAATGAGCAAAATCAACTTAACTTCTTTATTTTTCTTTAGTTTTGCATTAAGTATGTTTCTAATTTTAAATTTATTTTTTTGTTTAAAATTTTACGTAGATTTTAGGTTTTATTTTTAGTTAATTTTTTTAATTGTTTTTAGTAAACAAGACAAGGAGAGTAAGAAAATAAAAATTTTATAAAAATTAAAGAAAAAACAAAAAAATAAAAACTATGTAATGATGACCCAGATTTAATATAATCCTCCTTATATATTATAAAATGCTATTATTTTTATTACTATGCTATATATATATTTAAAAAAATATATATACAATGAGTAAATTAATCATAATGTTGAGAAATGTATTAGAATTATTATTAAACAG
Organism: Eupeodes luniger; assembly: GCA_951509635.1. NCBI lineage: Eukaryota > Metazoa > Arthropoda > Insecta > Diptera > Syrphidae > Eupeodes > Eupeodes luniger. Next base: position 56,057,346 of record OX608073.1, read on the forward strand.
TTTCTATAATATATGACAAAAAAAAAACAAATTGTTGTGGTTTTAAAACTATTATTTGGGGGAAAAAGAGATTTAAAAAAAAATAGAATTCCGCAAAAGATTTAAATATTTCATTTAAGATCACGTCGACGCCATCGTCATAGAAGATGCACAATGTAGGAAGATTTGGCATTTATCGATAGCACTGGTCGCTAAAAAACATCCTCGAAAACACCACTGAACTAACTATCTTGGGGGGTTACTATCAATAAATCGTATCGATGGTCTTCACATATATTTAAACTGAAAAACACTCATACTCCGCCTAAATATCATCAAATATCTTTGCGGAAAAATGAGTGTTGTGCATATTAACACAATATTAAATCTAGTGCAAGCTCTAATTCTTTCTAAAATTGACTATGCACTCCCAATTTTTGGCAACAGCTCGAATACCGATTTAAAAAAAAAAAAACTAAAAACACCCTACCACGCCGCAATTCGAATTGCGTTAAATGCATATCGCTCTACTCAAGTTTTTAACATGCTCGCCGAATCTGGTTTTCCATCTTTAGAAAATCGTATTAAATTTGCCACAGCCAAAACTATACCAAAGCTTCTTACCTCTTAAGGCTCACTTATACAAAAAGATCTTAAACTCATGCTAAGAAGAAAAACCAAACTACAAATAGAAAATGCAATATAGCGAGCAATACAAATAGCAAGTGACCTTCACATTGGAATGAATTATATTAATCCAAAGCCAGGCTCTTATCCGCCTTGGTGTCTTAAAAATGATAGCATCAACATAACTCTTGCTGCATATCAAAAAACCTCACTGGATCCTGCCATCTTCAGACAGCTTTACAATGAACTTTCACACCAAATTGCCTCGAACAATTTTGCCTTTTTGTACACTCACGGCTCAAAAATAAAAAACACCCCTGCATACGCAGTCGTTGATCAGCGAGGAAATACGATTCAAGCAAGTGCTCTTATTGAACTCAGCTCAATATTTACAGCAGAATCCGCTGCCATAATTAGTGCTATTGAGTTTGCAGAAAAGAAACGTGGTAAGTTCTGGGGTGGAATCGGCTAAGGTGATTTTTGATTGTCACCTTTGTGATCATAAAAAGTGATCAATCTAATTTTTGCGTCTGTGTAAGGTGATCACCAAATTTTGTTTAGAATTTGGTATCACTTTAAAAAAAATTCACTGACGTTTGTTACAATTTCAGTGGTTGTATTCAAAAACCCATAATATAAAATAATAAAATAAAAAACATGTAATAAAATTAGTTTATTTTTACTAAGAAACAAAATCCTACCTCCAGGAATTTGATATTTTTCGTAGAAGAACATTTTTGTTGCTTCTGAAGCCGATTGATTAAATTTGATTTGAAGTGGGCACAATTTCCTCTCCATTTGTTTTAAGGTCAAAGAAATAACCTCACAAGCAGTACTTTGGCCCATTGGAGCTGACCAGTCAGCGCCAACTTGCCTTTGGTAGCCACCACCTCCAAGAAAATTTAAAGTCACGGCTAATCGAAGAATAGGGGGAATGTGTGTTGACCGCATTCCAGCTGACAAATCCAGAAGCGATAGGATATGTAAAAATGTTTTCTTATTCAATCGAATGTTTTTTAAGAATCTATTTTATTCAGAATATTAATTATAAATAAAAAAAACAAGTTATAATAAATAGGTATTTATATGTGAACAAATATATAGCACATATGCGTACTTACTTTGTACTTGGAAGATCAAGAATGTTTATTTTATTAATCCTCAAGAGCCGGACATTTCTATTATGAATAATATTTTCTTTTTTAGCATTTTCAGAAGGTAAAATCAAAGGCACAAACACATTCATTTTGTCTTGAAATTTCAGCAACTAAAAATAAAAATCAATTTCCAATGAAAGTGACAACTAAAGAGCTGTCACCAGAAAAGGTCACCAAATCGTGATTGTCACCGGTGACTATCACCTTACACAGACCGAATTTGTTGATTGTGACTGTCACCTATCACAAATCACCTTACCCGATTCCACCCCTGTATTTTCTCAGATAGCCTCTCCACTTTAAAGGCAGTTCTCAACTTAAATAATAACCAAGTTCCGATTACAACGATTCGTAACAAATTATCCCAATACCCTAACAAACTTAAATTAGCCTGGATTCCAGGCCACATAGGCATAGCAGGTAATGAAGCAGCTGACTTTGCTTCCAAGCAAGCTACCAACTCGTCGTATCCAGTTTCAAATATTTACAGCACCAATGATATCCGAGCTTATATTACGGCATCTTTGAATGAAACGAACATCCAAACTTTAAAAGGTATAAATAATTATTATTCAAACCTCTGTGCATTCCAGCCAAATATACACCACAACTATCACGACGAGATTCTGAGATTGAGACTGGGCCACACCCGCCTCACTTATCAGCACCTACTTGATTGTAACCTCAGAAATGATTCCTGCTCCTACTGCAACAACCCAGCAAAAATGACAATCCAACATCTTCTAACCATTTGCCCTATCTTTCAATCAAATCAAAACAGTTTCGCCTTACTAGAACTCATCAAAAACCCTACATTAGATAATTGCATCAAAGTACTTGCATTTTTGAAAAAGATTAATTTAATTTCAAAATTATAATTTTAAATATTCCTATATCTAACGCAATTCTATTTTCTTTTTTACAAATGTACAAATTTAAAAACAAAAGCTGATGGCTATAAATGTTAACGCTTTTTACTAATTTATTTTCTGTAATTTTATATTACTTTAAATAAACTTATAACAATAATAATAAGTTTTGAATCTTACCTTGAAATTTTTCTATCAAATCAGTTTTTTTAAAATATGCCCCTTTTAAAATGCTAAAGACAACCAAAAACGGGTTAGTTAAAAAACAACATACCCCTTAACAATAAATTGTATGACAATTTTGCAAAGTACAAATCTTTATCTTCTAGATACGTTTTAAATCAAATCATTTTAGTATTCTACTTAGTTTTCGTAATTATTCATTAGTTATGAGATGACTTTAAGTTTTTGAATAATTCGTTTTAGAGTAAATTTTTAATATTGATTTCGAATCCAAGCTTTGGATCTGAGCTATATGTGCTCAAACTCAGAAACACCCGTTTGCAATATTTTAATATTTTTTTTTACTCAATGTACCTATTCCAAAAACTTGATGTTGTTACCTAAAGACATCGAATTCGTAATAAGATCAAACATTACTTTTTTGCGTTTTTCTGTTAAGAACCGTTTTAGCATAAATGCTTTAGCTTTCTTTTAAGGTTTATGCAAGGCGGGTGAAGACTTACAACTAATGAAGATTTTTTTAAGAAATAAGTTAGATAGGTAATAAGAATTTTTAAACGGGATATCGAAGTAAGGGATTGTGAATTTGGAAATGTGTACGTATTTTATTGGGATCAAAAAACTACTTCATAAATTTACATTAAAATGGATCTCAAAAACCTGACGTACATTACCATGTTGACCAGCAGTGTAAAGAATTTTCTAACGAAATTTACAATGCGCAAACCACACACCTAATAAATAGCAACAATCGATGGGACAATAGGGAGAAGTGTTTCTGAATCACTGTTTATAATTCACAAGAATATTGAAGGGGGAAACTCATTATGGAAAATACTGCGTTTCTCTAAATTAAGTGAATCTCTGAAAGATTTCTTAAAAGACCCATTACTACCCCAATGGAGCTATTTATACAATCAAGAAAATGATAACACTGAAAAATAAGCTGTTATAAGAAGTTAGTAGTAGATGTTGATGTAGACTACAGACCTTGCATAGTTCTTAGACAAGTTATAAACTGATAACTGCCATTTTGGTATATTGGGCAGGTTCAGACAACATAAGGGACTTCATTTGCAGTCAACTTCATTCTTTGACTGCTTTTTTAAAATGTCATGAGTTTCAAATTCAGAACTTTAAGTTGATAGTACAAAAACTAACAAAAGCATTATTGTCTAAAAAACATTCATAAAGGCAAGCTGCATGTCCATCACGATTTGTATTTTGTATTGAAAAGTAATATTATTTATTTGTTTTCCAAATTGACAAGGAACCTTTTTACACAAAACATTAAATGAAGCTGTGCAGAAAATAAATAAATCATAGCGTAACAAAGTTCAGCTTTTAGTTGAATGAAAAAACATTATCAACTATCATTTTGACAGAAGTAGACTTGACTTGATAGTTAGGGAGATTTTTCTTGACTAACTTTCCAGTCAACTTTCCAATGAAGTTGCCTTAATTGGAAGTCAAATTTTTGGCAGCTGGCCAATCAGATACTAGAAACTTGCCTTACTTTCAAGTCCCTTATGTCGCCTGAACCTGCCCATTGTCTTCAATATTGGGCAGGTTCAGACAACATAAGGGACTTCATTTGCAGCCAACTTCAATCTTTGAACGTAAATTTTGACCAAGGCAACTAGTTAGTTTTTTAAGTGTCATGAATTTAAAATTCAGAACTTTACTTCACAAACCTCTACTTCAAGTTCATAGTACAAACACTACCAAAATCATTATTGTCTACAGAACACTCCTCAGGCAAGCTACAAGTCCATCACGATTTGTATTTTGTATTGTAAAGAAATATTACTTATTTCTTTTCCAAATTTACAAGGAAGCTTCTTACAGAAAGCATTAAATGAAGTTGTGCAGAAAATAAATAAATCATAGAGTAATAAAGTTCAGCTTTCAGTTGAATGAAAAAACATTATCAATTGTCATTTTGACATAAGTTGACTTGACTTGATAGTTAGGGAGATTTTTCTTGACTTACTTTCCAGTCAACTTTCCAATAAAGTTGCCTTAATTGGAAGGCAATTTTTTGGCAGCTGGCCAATCAAATGCTAGAAACTTGCCTTACTTTCAAGTCCCTTATGTCGTCTGAACCTGCCCATTTACAAGCCTAAGACAAACAAAACATTTATGTAAAACTTGAAAAAAAAAAATATTTGCGAGTAAAGTTTTCGATGAAAGGCAGCAATAGCCGAAGCTTCTTAAAGGACTCTGACATACTTACGTCGTTTTCAATTGGCAATCTGGAATTGTTCTTCGATTCGGAATCCCAATTGAACAGTTTTTTTTTATTCCGAAGAATCTGAAGTTTGGTGAGAATGTATTGGTTGAGTATGACACATGTGTCACATACATATATGTGTATTCGCTCTAAATTTTTATTTTGTTTTTGTGCTGCAAACATGGAGGAAGTGACATTTAAAATTTATGAATGTGTGAGTGATTCTGCTTCTGATTCTGTTTTTAAAACCAGAAGGGAAATTCTCTTCTTTTCAGAATCAGAACTGTCACTTTTGCCCAATTGAACGCATTCAGAATGCTTTTTTTCACTTCCAGATTGCCAATTGAAAACGACGTTAGGTTCATCATGAAAAACACAAGGTTGATTGATGATATGTACATACTTTTCTGTGAGTCGTTTCAGGTAAATGAGTTTACCAAATAGGCGTCCATTCCGAGGAACTAGTGTTAGCAATTGATCTAAAAGTTTTTCTATCGGGTATTTTTTTTAGAAGTTAAGAGCTTCCGATATGGAAAAGTTTCGTACTTATGAAGTGTGTTTCATTTATTACAGCATACTTTTCCCAATTACAATGGAATTGTGTAATATTTTTCTTCCAAAATTCACGTTGTTTAGAATACTTCGTCAAGTGAGCGATGAGGCACTTTTTTGGCCTAACAGGTATGTAAACAAGAAGTGCTTTTTTTTAAAGGTGATCATGAGACTCCATTACATCCCGAAAAAATAAATGCATCATCGGCTCATTTGTCATTAAATGCAAAACCAGTACCGTGAATAGCGAACACTAGAGAAAAATGATTACAAATTATATAAAAAAGAAATGGTCCCAAAAACCCGTCACTTTGGCCACAAAGGTTTGGTGACCGAATCACCTAAAGAAATGTACCCGTGAATTGATCACCTTGTTCGTGTTTTTGTCGCCTTTAGACTTTTTTTGTGTGGATAAGTTAAATATTTGGACTAGATCTATTCTGATAAACAACAATTCTAAAGCCAACATTCGGTGCCCTATTAAAAAAATAGGATATGCTAAAAAAAACTAGGCCAACATTTTACCGACATGATAGCATTCTAAAAGCCTATACGCAGTGTACATATGCCAGAAATTATTTTTAAACATTAATTAATTGCTTTGAAATTTTTGATCTAAATCCAAAATGTTAGTCATTTCATTGAATTTGTTGTGCTTAAGCCTAGTACACAGCTGAAGTGAAACGAATTTTTTCGGCGGTCTCCAAGTGCAGAGCGAAATGAAAACGAAAACCACAGCGGAAAAATATTTGTGGAGAGTTCTGTCTGGAAGTTGAAGTTCAATTTTAAGCCTAGTACGCTGCTGATGCGAAACGAAAATTCCCATACAAAAATGACATGACGAAATCATAAACGAAAATATTCGAAACATTTTTCAATAAATAAATTAAACGTCAAAATTTCGCAAGCAATTAATATACCGGGCAATTAAATTGAGAACGAAAAGAGTGGAGAATTGTACTACGAAATCTAGTACAGCTATCCACTAAAATGACACATTTCGTCATTCAGCAGCGTACTGAAAAACGAAAAGCACAACGAAATTTTTCGTTTATGATTTCGTCATGTCATTTTTGTATGGGAAATTTCGTTTCGCATCAGCAGCGTACTAGGCTTTAAAAAAAAAAACAATATTTTTGTAAAATCTTTACCTAAAAGAGGTTTCTTAACCATATTGTTTTTCAAAGAGGTTGTAACAACTAGCCACCGAGGTCTTGTGATTTATTTTAACGCCTTTAGACTTTTTTAGTGAAAAATAAGGTCTAGCCCAATTCTTCACAAATCGCAATCGATTTATGATCTTAAAGATGGAATTTGTGGTGTAATCAAGAACAAACAGCCGTCATGAAAATGATATGGTGCTGTAACCGTATCATTAATTGGGTTTTGATTTGATTCCTTCTTCAAATTTTAAATTTGCCTAAATTTCTCGTGTAAAAAGTTGACTTTAAAGTTGGAAATGACTTTTTTGACTTAATTTCCCAAGTTTTCCGCTGTTAGTAGTGGCTAGTTCGTCAACAGTCCAACAGATTTTTTAGAAAATCTAAGGCGCCAGTTATAGCTATCATTGGTTTTCATCATTGAAAACAAACATTGTAATTTTTTTGGCAGGTCGTTTATGGCTATCATTAAAAATTTCTGTCATTGAAAAAAATTCCTGATTGAAATCCACCGAAAAATTTTTACTGACAGAAATCTGGCTTTGGAATTGTGTGAAAGTGGAACACAAATCAGTGGAACGATTCGATAATAAACGCTTTACCGGTTAGGTACCGTTAGGCTAACCCCAAGAGCCACCCTAGAATTGTCGAAAATCGATTTTATTTTTTAAATAATTGTTCCCTAGGACCTCAAAAAACTTTAATTACTCAGTTTTCAAATTCCTTAGTTCGTTGTTTTTAAGAAAGGTCTGACTTTTTTAAAGGCAGATTTTTCACTTTAGAAAAATCAATATCCCAAAAAAAAACTAAGCAGCTATTGTTCTTTTTGACAGAGTTCACTTGATTTATGTTCAGTTTTGCTTGGCATTTTTTAAAAAATAGACTTACTCCAATATTTGGTCGACATAATGGCAAAGCAGAGTCAGTATAATTTGAGCAACCATGGATCGATTTCACGACGTAAGGTCTTTTCGCCCAAATTAAAAATGTCATATCACCCAAAAACTTTTTCAGAAGAAAAAGCCACAAAGCTCAAAATTAATGTCATATTGCCCAAATCAATATTAAATTATCATAACGGCGGCAGCATGCACCGGTCCACCCATACATACGTCACTGTTTATACGCGTCTCAGAGCTCGTTATGACATTGAAAGTTGGTTTGGTGATATGACGTTTTATTTAGCCTTTGTGGCGTTTTCGTGATAGTTGTTACGACGTTTTTCTTTTTGGGCTGTGTCATTTCATGATTTGGGTTATATGTCGCTAGGTGATATGACAAAAGAAACGATAGAATCATAATCGTTGTAATGTCTAAAATAAATTTCACAAAGCCCAACCCCTATGTCATAAAACTCAAATTCAAAATTCTTTTGGGTAAAATGAGAACTAAAAATTTGGACGTTCTTCTATTTAAAATTTATTTGGGCTTTTTGGCGATTTTTTTCAACTTTTTGGGCTTTGTGAACAATTTTGGACTCTATATCATTTTAAGATTTGGGCGTTATGGTTTTGGGTGAAAAGACCTAACGCCCGATTTGACAACACGTTTACTCTAATGGATAATGGAGCAGATCATCGAAGAAGACCCGAATAAGTACATCGCTCAAAAAAACCAAACGTCTAAAAAAAAACAAACAATTTATTTAGTAATAGAATGCATTGGATCATTATGACTAAAAAATTACCGAAGCTGTGAATGTGCAGGTGGATCTTCAAAAAAATGGAGATATCATCGTAAAAATGCTTGACAACTCCATTTTGAAAGAAATCTCTTCAAAAATGTATTGTATTATATAATAAAATATAAGTATAATAAAATCTTATTTCTGTAATCTCGATTTAAATTAGAAAAATACAAATCCCGAAAAAGCCTATGGGGACCTAATCCCTAATATATAATATAATAACAACTTTCTTCATTATTACGAACATCGTAATCGGGTGATTAATCAAATATAGCAAATACAGTTTATCTGATAAATCATTTAAAAAAAAAAATATAAATAAAGTGCAAAGTGACCCTTATATACTTAAGTACCGACCTTCGTTAAATCCGCGTCTAACACACCCCTCAGAAAAAAGCAGGCAAACGAGAAAAACAACCGCTGCCTCAAAGTTTCATTTCTAAATGTTTCCCAACCTGTTTCCAAAGCTGTGAGAAGAAAAAAGAAAAAAACGCACTTCTCCCTTTTTCCAAACTATTTTATTTTCCGTCAAACAATTTCTCGTTCGCTTTTGCTACTTCATTCGTTCGCTAGACTTCGTTGAGTTTTGTCGTTTGTGTAGCCGTCGTAGCCGTTGCTGTCAGCGCGAGGCACACCACAATTTTTTCCCATCCAACTTGTACTTGATGTTGATCTGTCATTTGTGTTTTAAATTTTGCAAAGTGTTGTGCGGAATTTTGTGTATGTTTTTGTGGCATTAATTAAAAATTCTACACATGCATAATTGTTATACGTTGTGTAGGAGAGTGTTGATGATTAAATGAATAATAAATTAAACTTGAAAACGAATCTCTTCTCAATATAAAATTATATAAATAAAAAAAAAGTGAAAAGTCAATCGCGTGACGACAACACACTCAGTCTCACCCATCACTTCATTGTAGTGCGTAAAGTTTTTGTTTTGATTTCTTTCTTTTTCTTATTCCATCCATCTCCATATATTAAGCTTGCCCTTGTGCTTGTCCCTTGATCCATAATTTATAACAAAAATAAATAAATAAACCAAATGTTCATGTGCTACGAAGGAGAATAATGTTTTGCTAAAGTTCAAGAATAAAAAGATAGAAACACACTTAATTTCTTGGAATCCTAGGACAGGAACAACAAACCAACAACAAAGGATTAACCCTACATAATAACTTCACATAACACAGCAGCAGCGCAACCCAAACCTCAATCATGTCCAAGGAAGACGAAGGCGAGCTTGACCCGCAAATTCAGGTATGTAATTCCAAATTTCAAGCAAAAACGAAATATAGACAGGTTTTGTTTCTTATTTTACTTTATTTTGGCAAACAAGTTGTCCCACTGCCCCTTCAATGGAGATGTAGAATTGTGTGGTTATGTGAATTCTTCAGGTTTTCTGGTTCCTACATCACCTGTACCACAGTGGTCTGTTCGCCTGTGAACCCTGAATTTTGGAATAAAATGCGCAGCGCACAGGTTGATATAAAAACAACAACAAACAGAAAACCAGAGGAAGGAAACCTCGGTCAACTTAAGGGACATCATCGTTTCATTTGTGCATTTTCTATTTTTAATTTTGTTTGCAATGAAAATGTATCCTTGAGGGGCTTTATTTTTGTATTTATTTTCGTATTCTTTACGACACGGCAGTGTTGTTGTCCCATGGAGAGAGAGAGTCTTGTTATTTTTAATTCAATAGCGCCAAGTAGTTGTTGTTCCATGTTAGCTTGAACTGGATAGACTTCAGGCATAGGAAAAACGTGTAATGCCATAGCCTTACAATAGTGGCGTGATGCGCAAATATGGTCATATCTGAAATTTGTTATTCAATTTTGTTTTATTCAGTTTTTTGAAGATGACTTGCTTAAGATTAAAACGAAACTCTTTTTGACTTCTTTTGGTTATTTATTTTTATTTTGGTTATTTCTAGCTCTTAAGTTATCTTTCTGAAGGTCTTAGGAATAATTTCAGTAAATATTCTCATAATGAGTTTGTGTAAGTTATATGTCATCATTCAATATTAAAATATCTTAGTGCAATTGTTATTCAACAAAGAAACTGTCTATCTCTACGCTTCTCGGGGCTAAAGCAAGAGTGATGTATTTCGTTTACTTATAAGTCATAAATATTTAAATTTGTGTAAAGCTACGCTTGTCGAGATAGACAACATCTATATGTAGGTTAGGTAGAGTGTGGTTACGTATCTTGATGATTTATCATAAGTTAGTTATTGCTTTCGTTTACAAACTCCACACCTTTGTTTCGTTTATTAAAAAAAGAAGAAAAAAAACTCAAATCAAAATTAAATTAATGCACTTTACTAAATAACACCAAATTTCAACCTTACCTTCTTCCCCAATTAAATGAAGACGAAAAAAGTAATTTTACAGACAAAGGTGTGTTATTTTCTGTGAAGTTCTTACCTTAAACTCTGTGTTAGGTAACCGCACCTTAAATTTCGGTTGATAGAGCTGAAATTCTTGTTGAATTGTTTGAGAACGATATTTATAGGTATGTAATGGCAGTCTGTGAAATCTCTTCAGTAGTGGAAGGGATATGTTGCATAATCGCGCCACTTACTACTCTAACTACAAATAGCATCAGATGAGGGCCATGAGTAACTACAACCAACTTGGTGTTAACCTTACTTACTTACTTAAGGTGGCGCTACAGTCCTGTGTGAACTAGGGCCTCACCCAACAAACTTCTCCATCTAGCTCGGTCCCTAGCTAGATGTCTCCAGTTTCGCGCTCCGAGTTGGGTGAGGTCACCTTCCACTTGTGCGCGCCACCTGATTCGCGGTCTTCCTCTACTGCGCTGTCCTGTAGGTGTGGATTCGAAGACTTTCCGGGCCGGAGCATTGGTTTCCATGCGCTCTACGTGACCCAGCCATCTTAGTCGTTGGACTTTTACCCTTCTGGCTAAGTCTACGTCGCTGTACAGCCCGTATAGTTCGTCGTTCCATCTTCTCCTCCACTCCCCTTCGATGCATACGGGACCGTAGATCACCCGAAGAATCTTTCTCTCGAAACGACCCAAGGTGCTTTCATCCGCTTTTGTCATGGTCCATGCTTCTGCACCGTATAGGAGGACGGGGATGATGAGGGTCTTATATAGCGACACTTTGGTCCTTCGAGAGAGTATTTTTCCACTCAATTGCTTTCTTAACCCAAAGAAACAGCGGTTAGCAAGAGTTATTCTTCGTTTGATCTCAGCGCTGGTGTTGTTTTCTGCGTTTACCGCGGAGCCTAGGTAGACGAAGTCCTTGACTACCTCAAAGTTACGTCTGTCGATGGTGACGTTTTGACCAAGACGTCGGTGTTGTAGGTCCTTTCTTGATGACAGCATGTACTTTGTTTTGCCCTCATTAACCGTTAAACCCATTTTTGCCGCCTCTGCCTCAATACTCACAAAAGCCCCATTGACATCACGCTGAGTTCTTCCGATTATGTCAATGTCATCAGCATATGCAAGTAATTGGACAGACTTTTGAAAGATAGTGCCTCTAGTGTTGACGTGTGAGCTTTGCACTATTCTTTCAAGTACGATGTTAAAAAAATCACATGACAGCGCATCACCTTGTCTAAAACCTTTTTTGACATCGAAAGGTTCTGTTAAGTTGTTTCCAACCTTTATGGAGCAGCGTGAATTCTCCATGGTCATCCTGCACAAACGGACGAGTTTGGCAGGGATGCCAAAACTAGACATGGCTCTATACAGTTCGTCCCTGTAGATACTGTCATATGCGGCCTTGAAATCGATGAAAAGATGGTGGGTGTCGATTTGGTGTTCTTGGGTTTTTTCCAGGATCTGCCGTAATGTGAATATTTGATCGACTGTGGACTTGGTGTTAACCGCATAATAAAATAATAAATAAATAAGTTGGTGCAACAGTCCTGGTTGAGAACTAAGGCCTAGTGACTTACAACTCTCAACCATTACTGTGTGCGAGTAATGTTATCAGGACTACAGGTACTACGTTAACAACAGAAAGCAATTGGAATTCAGAAAAAAGCTTCAGGGATTAATTTATTGTTCATAATTCTTCCCACGGAAGCATCCGTGACAGGATGGATAGTGCGTAGGACTTCTATGCCAGAATAACTGCATTTGTCATCTTAAAGATTTTTACACGGTTTTCACTTCTTGTGTCGAATTGACAAATTCCCCAAAAGTAACTCTTGTCATTATTTTAAAATTATAGGTCCCCTCCAATACTGACAATACTCGCACACCGGAACAGTTTGAAGTTGAAGTAAATCATTAGAGATTGATTCTTTAAAAGCTTAAGTGCCACAAATTTTATAAATTTAATACTACCTTCCTATTCCTACTGGAAAAAATTATTAAATGAGTACTATGAGACACTACAGGATAACCCCTAGAGACAACAACAGGACATGATGCCACATGATGTTCCATAAGTTGTTAAAAAAAGATTGTCCATATTAGATTTGATCTATACACATAAGGCTAGTAAATGTGGAAGTCGCTAAGCATGATACCTTATCTGCTGAGCTAGTGTTTATGCTTGTCAAGTAAGCACTACCATTTAAAACTATCCAACAACTACCTAGCCCTCAGAAACGGTTAAAACAAAACCAAAATTGAAAAAATCAGTATGCAATTTATTGCTAATAAAGTTAGCATTACTGGGATTAATGTTTGAAAAAAAGGCGCGAAAAATGTTGTTCTTTTAAGACAAATTTACGACAATTAATCCAATCGTTAGTTTCCTAAAATTTTAAAGTGATAGTGTTAACTTGAGTAGTACCCGTAGCGTGATGGTTAGTGCGTTGGACTGTCATGCAAGGGGTCTTGGGTTCAATCCCTGCCTGTGTCACCTAACTTTTTTCACGGGTACTGCCTCTTGCGAGGAATTGACAAATCCTCCAAGAGTAATTCTTGTCATGAAAAGTGCTTTCTCAAATTAGCCGTTCGGATTCGGCATATAAACTGTAGGTCCCTACCATCTCTGACAACATTACTCGCACACAGGAATGGTTGAGAGTTGTAAGTCACTAGGCCCTGGTTCTTCATAGACTGTTGCGCCACCTAATTTATTTATTTAGTGTTAACTTGACGGACATTTAGATTTTTGATTAAGCCCTTAGACAGGCGAATGAATTATATTCTGAAAGAGAGAACAAGTTTGGAATCAGAAATAAGTGCATAAGCTTCTGAGGTCTATAACGCAAAAAAGAAAAAAATTTAGCACTAGACAGGATTAACTCAATCTCCCTAAGAACAGTAAGAAGCGGTGACGTCAGAAGGCTTTTTCGTGGGGCCTCTGTAGCAAAAAGAGAGATTTATAAAGAAGTAGAAAATTACAAAACGCCAAATTAGTTTTAGAACCCATCGAAAAGTTTGGCAATTTTGATTTCCCATTAAATAACTAATGTACTAACTCCCCCTACCCAAGTATTACCATTTAACGCACAAGGTATGGGGAATTGTTACATCTTAAGTAGTTTTACCCATAAAGCCAAAAATATATTTGCGTAGAAACTTTGAATACTTTTTCTAACCTTGTCGAAAAGGGAACAAGCAAAACCAAAATTGGTTTTCCTTTATTATTATTATTAATATTTATTAACAAGCAATTAAAATTACAAGCTAATTCAAATTTAACAAGCCTAGCTGCAGAGACTATTGGCTTTTTTGCTTGAAAATTCAAGTTACAATTTTTGCTTTTTTGAGAAACTCAGTAATATTATTTATATTTGTTAAGCTGGGATTTTTGAGGATTTCATATACGGAAATATTTTTGAAATTTTTTTTAATTATTATGGGCTGCGACAACGGACAATGTTCCAAATTTAGATTCGTTTCCGAGTATTCCAACATGGCCTGGAGTCCACATTAGTTTAATGTTTTTCAATTTTATGAGTTGATATCTAATTAATGATATGATTTCGGTGTTGTTGTTTGCGTTGTGAATTGCATTGATTACTGATATGCTGTCGGAGCATATAATGCATTTTTCAGAAAGATTGGCTGCAGCTTCAGTAGCTTGAAGTATGACAAATGCTTCTGCTGTAAAGACCGAGGCAAAATCTGGGAGAATACCAATGCTTATGGTTGATCCGTTTTCATCAGTCACCGCATAAGATGTGGTGTCCGGAGATTTAAAGCCATAGGTAAAGATAAATCTCCATCCGTCAGATCTTAAGTCATAGGCGATACATAAATAAAGTTGGCGATATGTGCTGTTTGCTGTTTTTAATTTTTTATATTTTGTTAGATCCAATATCAGCGATTCAGGATTGATGAACCATGGCGGCTAGCGTAGGGCGATGAGTCGTTCTCTTTTGATTGGCAGATTGTAAAGCCTTGAATCTTTAAGAATTGTACCGATGGCGGATGGAATACGTTCAGTTAGTTTTTGATTTGTTGTTTTTTTTTTTATTTCGTTGTCGATGATGGAGTTCTTGGAGAATACTAGTTTTGCGAGCATTCTTAAAGTTAGTGTGTCTCTTCGTTCTTCGATGCTGGGGAGGCCTGCTTCAGTTAGGATATTTATTGTTGGAGTTGTTGGAAAGGCGTTTATGCTTCTTCTAGATGCTGTGTGGTAGATGGGTTTTATGATGTTTAAAACATACTTTGGGCAGTGACCATACTATATAAACAGCCCATAATAAATTTTACTAAGAACTAAAGTTTTGGTTATGTATGAAAGGGTGTTTATATGTACATTGCTTTTATTTGTCGCTAAATACCTTATAATGTTAGTTCGTGCAGCTAGGGATTTCTTAAGATCTAAACAATGTTCTTTCCAAGAATATTTACAGTTAAATATCAATCCTAAAATACTTAAGTTACTAATATTATTTATCATAGTGCTGTTTATGTTAAGGTTGGGTTGTTGACAATTTTGTTTGCGACATACATGAAGCAGTTTACATTTTTCAATTGAAAGTTTTGCACCTGATTTTTTTGAACATTCAATTATATCTTCTAATGCGATTTGAAGTAAAGGTCATTAATTTTGCATAAAATATAAATATCATCTGCATAGCTACAATGATCTTAAAGCTGATACTTAATTAGTATTGCGTTAATAAAAAATAAAATAAATAAGGTGGCGCAACAGTCCATGAACAACCAGGGCCTAGTGACTTACAACTCTCAACCATTCCTGTGTGCGAGTAATGTTGTCAGAGATGGAAGGGACCTACAGTTTTATGTCGAATCCGAACGGCTAATTTGAGAAAGCACTTTTCATGACAAGAATTACTCTTGGAGGATTTGTCAATTCCTCGCAAGAGGCAGTACCCGTGAAAAAAGTTAGGTGGCACAGGCAGGGATTGAACCCAAGACCCCTTGCATGACAGTCCAACAGTATTGCGTTAATATCGTCCTTTATATTTGGCACAAACATTGAATTTTCTTTTTAAAAATCCGGTTTATGAACATAAGATAAGATAAGATTACTAACTGTTGTTACTTGATGTCTTTGAAAAGCTAAAATGACTGATTTTTCCGGCGTGCAAATAGAAATTTTGACTGAAATCTAATAATAAAGAGTTACAAAATTAACCCTTTCGGGACGAATAATAGAACAAACAACATTGACATAAAAATATGCAAATCGTGTCTCGAAAGGGTAAAAGTTTAAGCAATTACTGGGTTTATAGCTTATGAACCCAAGGAATGTAAAGTAATTTTTGAAGACGGCAACTCATGCTTTGCAGTACCCACATCCTTCCCATCTATTTATATGAAATCCTAAGTCTAGGCCCATCTTTCTATGAGCCGTTTCATCTGTGATCATGGGAGCTTTATAATATTAATTTAAAGTAGCCCTAAAGTTGTTTATGAACAAGAGCCATGTCCACCAAACTGCTTCATATATTTAAGTCCCTAGCATTGACTCAGTCCAAAATGATTAAGGTCACTTTTGACTTCTTTATGCAGCTCGTCATCGTTCCATCTTCTCATGCTAAGAACTTTTGTCTCGAAGCAAATCAAGGTGCGTGCAGCTGAATTTTTGGTCATAATATCTGCTTCGACGTAGATTGAATAAAGTTCATGATTGTAGCATTTCTCATCTATATAAGAGTACCGGTAGGAAAATGAGTCTGTGCAATCCTAGCTTAGCAGTAACAGTTAAGTTTCTGGATTTAAAGAATTTTGACAGACATGAGCCCGATTATAAAGATCTCTCTTTTGATTAATAACCTCTCTCATCGCACGTTGCAACGAATTATTGGCTTGGTCAATTAACATAATTAACGTAGTACCCGTGGCATGATGGTTAGTGCGTTGGACTGTCATGCGAGAGGTCTTGGGTTCGATCCCTGCCTATGCCACCTAAAGTTTTTTTTCACGGGTACTGCCTCTTGCGAGCAATTGACAAATTCTCCAAGAGTAATTCTTGTCATGAAAAAGTGCTTTCTCAAATTTGCCGTTCGGATTCGGCTAAAAACTATAGGTCCCTTCCATCCCTGACAACATTACTCGCACACAAGAATGGTTGAGAGTTGTAAGTCACTAGGCCCTAGTTCTCAAACGGACTGTTGCGCCACCCAATTTATTTATTAATTAACAAAAATATTGCTATTCATCTAGTTTAAAGGAGCAGAAACAGAAATTACTTCAATTTACAACAACAAAATTTGTATGAGCTAAGAAAAATTCTAGTATGTCATTACAATTGATAAACATAAAGCTTGCATTGGGAGGACCTCATTTGGATGATTACAATCAATAATTCTAATAAAAGGCATTGCTACATATGGGTTGGGTAATGGGTAGCCCTCCGCGTCTTCTCCTATGTTGTTATCGGCTGCTACTTTTCGCACAAGGTTTGACCAACTAGTTTCGAAGAACACGTTAAGTTAGAATTAATGTTGAAAGTGAATCCTTACCTTTGTAAGTATCAATAATCGAGAACTGTTTAAATTAATCAGAAAATTAGAAATCGTAGTACCTGAATTTGCGTACTTAAAGCCTAGGCCAATTTTGGCCTATTTTTTAAATCGATGATATTATCATTTTTAGCACTTTGCTTTTATTATTCAAAATTAAAAGTATATTTACGTAGTTGTATTCCAATCTAAAAATACTGTATTACAATTTACTTGAAAATTCATATAAATAATTCTGTTTTCATTACCTAACAGTACTGTGACACAAATCCAATATTATATCCACGTTATACCTACGTACGTACAATATTATTAGCTATTATTATACCTCTACTTTGTATCTATTTTGCGTGTGCTTTATTTTACAAATACCAGATGTAAAAGACTACCAATATCGCAAAACGCGTTTTCATTTTACATTTTAAATTATATTTTGACATGCTTCTAACTGGTGAGTAGAGGAGTAGAAGAAGTTTCCTTTTTCCGTACTAACGACGACAACGACGACGCGACGTATGCAGAGTAGATGAATCGATGTAGAAGACGATACGACGGAACTTCGACCAAGACGATAAGGAGAGAGGTTCGATGGCGCCAAAGGAAGGAAAAACAAAACCAATCAAAAATTTCCAATACTTGCACAAATTTGTATTTGCTATTGTACTTGGTAGTATATACAGCTTTTGCCAAAATAATAGGTACAAAAGTTAATTTTTATAGAGCCAACTACGTACTGAATTTTTTCTGGAGGAGTTGACCAAATTATCAATGCTAGAGCCATTTCGTCGCGTTCAAAAGGAAATCAGGTCTTTGATTTTTCTTTCTAGAACTGGCCAGGGCAGGACATTTACAGAGAAATTGAATCTCAGTTTCCCTTTCATGTTGGCCTCGATAGAACGGTTTTTGTTATAGGTAGGCTATATCGTCCTAGATATAGTACAGTCCATTAGACTTTTCCACCTGCTGTTGAATTCTGTCAGAAAAATTGAGACAACTTTGCCCTTAAAGCTTCAAGAGGAATATTTACCTTTTCCGAAAGTGAACTATGAAAGGCCGATCCTTCCGGGATCAGCCCGTTTATTATATTAATACCACTATGACCTGGATTGGTTGTGCGATAGTTGAGCGATTCATTTTCGTAAATGTCAGACTTTCAACTAAAAAAAAATGTTTAACAACTTAGTTTGACAGATATCGAATTCCATCGCTATACTTTTGAAACCGCAACAAAGAATGAAGTTCTTGCAAAACTATTAGAAAAATTCAAAATAAATGCTAAAAGCCATTAAACAACCCGAATATTTTTTGAACAAACCATGATATTCATTTTGAACTATTTTTGGGCTTTGCACTATAATTCTTTTTAAGTGACATTGTTGGACAGTATAGAGGATGTTGTGACCGAATTAATAGCCAATACAGCGGCCTGGCTGTCAGTGCAGATAACCGTGTTTCTATTTTGTTTTGAGTTTGATTTGAGTATTTTGCATACTTCTCTAATTTCTAGTAATTCAGCTCGTAATACACTGGCAACATCAGGTAAACAAAAAGACTTAGAGAAATTTAAGGAATCGGAGAAGATTCCCGACTCAACTCCACACTCCATTCTTGACCCGTCAGTAAATATGACTTTAAAATCTTTACTGAGGTTCAAAGCAGGGATGCAATAGTCGGTGTCTGTCGCAAAATATTCGCTAGAATCAGTTCATTAGTGTTACCATGCCTATAGGGTCTGAAAAACCAACAAGCTTTAGCGCGCTGCACGATTTGAAATATTTAATGTGTAGGTCTACTGAAAGGAGTAGCACAATAAGATTTAAGGCATCTTTTGGGCAGGAACGAAAGGCCCATGTAGTGCCGACACTAGCTATTATTTGAACCTTTATACGATTTTTTACAACTTATCCATAGCGAAAATTAGACAAACATTCTCTTAAAAGAAATAGCCCTTAAATACTATGTTGTCACCTCCAAGTTTGGAACATTAGTTTTATGAGCTAGGGATTGAACGCTTCTCACATTCGGTGACGTGCCATAATTTTCAATTCATTCCAAATAAATTAATTTTTATTGCAACACTTTAAAGTGCATTCTACTCCTCCTTTACGCCTTTAAGGCATCATGGTTTATGTAGTATTTTTGTTTTGCAATTGCACCTTCTTTTGAGATTGTGCGTTAAGGTTAACCTCCTGTAGGATACAAAGAAACGTTCTAGAGCTGACTTGCGTGTGAAAATCTTACTGAAAGAAATGTTCCTACTATTTTGGCTACAGCTGTTCTATTCTATTGGTGTTAGTGGTGGTTTTATCGATTGACGACATAGCAAATATCCATATCCATATCCAGTTCAGTTCTTCAACCTTAACACACAAAACTGCTGATATGACAACAACTCAACCCGCTCCCCTGACACAGAAAGTGAATCTATACAAAATAAATAATAACAGTAGACGCAAGCAATGTAGCTAGCATTGCACTACCAGTAACATAAAGAACAATCTCAAACCATCAGCAAAAGTCGCAGTAGCAAGACTGTTAACCCCAAAAAGTGACTTCTTCAGTCGCGCGCACAAGTGGAGTATAGTTTTTGAAAATGTTCACTAAAACACGTTTCATGTGTGTAAAGTGTAAAGTGTATAGTACTCGTATACTATGGCCATTATTTTACTACCTCTATGCTTCTTGCTGCTAAAACTTTTCAAAAAATGCTTTTGTTATGTTATGTATGTTTTTTTTTTAGGTTAATGAGTAAGATTTTTGATGAAAGCCCACACGACAAAGCCGACAACGACAAAGACGATGTCGATGATGACGACGACACAACGACGCTGACGACACGTTATGGAATGCAAAACAAGAACAACAAAGCAAAACTTAAAATCATTTTAGGTAGGTAGGTAACGGGGGCTACTACGACGAAGCTAGAGAAGTGACGAAGTGTGACACGATGGAAACTCAAACGTTGCCATATTTGAAAATAGAAAAATTGTTGTCTAGATTGGATTGGAGTGTTCCGTCCGCATTGTTTCCGTACATTTATTTCTCTAAACTGCCTACCAGCTTATTACGTGAACATTCATTCTGCTAAAGTAAGAGTAGAAAACATAAAACAAAAATAAAACAAAGTTATTAGTTCAGTAGCGTATGCGTTGTAATAATGGGGGAGGAATAAAAGAAGGTAAATGGAAGCATAAAGATACAAAATCACTGATAGCACTTTGATGCGGGTGTTGTGCATTAATTAAATGGGTGTAACTACACCATCAGACACCACACCAAACCCACACACCAGTGTTACAGGTTCTTTTCTGCTCCTGTTAGCATATTTTTATCTCCCTTTTCTCTTTGAATAAATTCTGGAATTTTATTTTAGATTGAAATAGATTGTTTTTCTTTTTTGTAATTTATGCAAAGTGGTTGTTTGTTGTTGTTGTTGTTGGTGTGTCGTTTCGAGTTAGTTATTGTCAATTATTATTTTGTTTCCGGTTAAGAGGTGTGGCATACTTTACTACTGTTTTTGTTTTATTATGGAGATTTCAAAAGGGATCAGCAGGGGAATCTGTAAGTCATAATGTAATGGAATTCGAATTCATAACAAAGGAGAAATTTCATTGAGAGTTTATTAAAAATATGACATTTTGATAGTTGGTCTTTTCAAGTCTTAGAAATATTTTTCTGGTTTGTCAAGTTTTCAAAAATTCTCAAATGCACAAAATATTTATGGGTTACGTTTGATTTTTGAAGTAGTGCACTTTGTAAAGGATTGGAATTTTTAAAAATGCAATGTAAGGAACAAAATTAAATTTTGTACATGTTTTATGTCTTCATTACTAAGAACAAATGTAACAATTTATTAAACTGGTCGGCAAGGTTTTTCTGCTATCATTTAAATTCCTCTTTTTTGATGGGTTTTTATGTTCTCAATTGTAATGAAATAATAAAAGCTTTTTGAGATATGTATATATGTAAATGTATGAAGACATTTTTTTTTCAATAAAATTCGTGATGGTTTTCGAAATCTTTTATCCCTTTGTTCAATATTATGTTTAAATATTTAATGAATTTTGTAAAATTCTTGAAAAATCTTGATAAATCTCATTGAAGAGCTTAACAATTTATGCTAAAATGTTTTTTTTACAGAAGAAGTCAAAACTTTTTCAAAGTAATTTTTGTTTTTGTAACGAATCCGTCTAAACAAATCCTATCACGTATTTGGTTGCATATTTTAAAAATCTGATGTAGTAATAGAAGAATAATAAGGCGAGATTTGAATTTGAGACGGCTTAATAAGGTTTATTTGTTTGCGGGATAGAAAAAAACATAATTTTGACGACCAGTGTTATTGACAACAACGTCGTTCGAGTGACTGAGTTATCTAGCATCGCAGTAGTGCAATCTGTAACTCCATTTTTTCAACGCCTTGTTGAAAGTTTCGAGCTGTAGTCACGATAATAGTAGAGCTTATTTTTGTTTTTATATTGAGCGCGCACTAAAGGGGTTATGAAACCCTTTTATGATTAAACACAGTGCGATCAATTAGGAAGGGAGAACAGGATTTAGAAAGGAGATACCGATGTACATTAGTTTTGAATGTCCGCACATTGTTATTATGAGTGATAAATATTGAACCTGGAAAAAGGTTCAACATTCGTGTAGTGCGGCTAAAGAAAGAATTCCTATATATAAAAGACTCAAGTAAGTTCTTGGGGCACCAGTCCAGATATGAGAATTATACTCTAGTTTTGGACGAATAAATTATTTGTGAATTATAGCCAGATCAAATTTGTGAGCACTCCACAATAAGTGGTTTGTAATGCACATACTTAGAACTGAAAGCTGTTCAGTCTCCTCGATACAAGTAGCACCCATGGATAGTGGCGGGGAGGGTTACGCTTTTGCGACAGTTCCTCCAGAGAAGTCCAAAGGGTTCAAATCGCGGCTAATTCACATAGCCAAGTGATATCATATAATAAATGTCTTCAATTTCGTCCAAAAAAAAGTCGGTTAACATAGCGCTGCAATGCCTTCCGTTGACCGAAACGTTCTCAGTTTCATTTTTGAAAAAAAAATGGTGCAATAATGCCACCAATACAAGATCTGTACCAAATTTTTTGTTTTTTAACAAAGCCTCTTAAATGTAAATGCGTCCCGTCTGATAAGATGACTCAACGTTTTAAATCGTTATCCAATTTATTAATGGTACTATGTATTCAAACTGCGAAGCTTTAAAGACGTGAATTGTGAATGGTCATGCGAGTCAATGGACCCTTATATGTGAATAATCGGGGATCGTTCTGCAAAATTCTTCACAGGATAATGCGTGTAAGGTTGAATTCGTTGTTGATTTCGACAGCGAGTTTATGGATTGAGTCTCACACTCTCGGTTACAGCAGCCACGTTCTCGTCTGTGCGCACGAGTGTTGTCCAGTAGGGGCGGTGGATACTCATTTGGTGCAATTTTTCTATTCAAAAAACGCACCTTTTGGACTACACTGCGCTTACTTGGAGTATAAGTTTATTCGTGTTATTTTGGAATTCCATATATTATGTACTTGCTTTTACCCGCGACTTCGTCCGCATTGGATAGTTTTTTTGGATAGTATGAAAAAACCTGAGCTGTACTTTTTTGTGCGTAGGTTTGAATTGTGCTGAGATGGGATGAGGCCATACTAAGTGTGAATGTCATAGGTTAGGTTAATATATTTTAAGAAGTAGATAGGTTACTGCAATACATTTTTATATACGACGTTTTTTGTTTTTCCTTCCTTGGCCAGAACATAAAGATTTTGTGGGTTTGAGACTCGTGAGCACGCTACATATAATTGTCCACGGGAAAAACAGTTTTTTTTTCCAAATTTACACCTGCAACTTTCAGCGTTTGCCCCTGAGCTTTATTTATTGTTATTGCAAATGCCGCTTTCAGGGGAAACTGCACTCTTTAAAACTGAAACGGCATATCGGTTGGAATTATCGGAATGCGGGGAATTAAAATTTTGCTATTACAGTCATGATTATAGCTTCTATAATATATATTTTCGTAGGTGAGTAATCTGTAGCCGTGTGCCATTACATAACTTTGGTGCGTCAAGATTTCTCATTAACAGGACGGGTAGACCCATTCAGTGATTTCCTCCCCCCGCGCCCGCACTACCGCCGAAACCACCTGCCTCGTCTACCGAGTGTGACCCCAGCCCGCGCACTTCCCTCGCGCCTCAGCTGAAACAGAATTATCAAAAGTAGAAGACAGACCCAGTGAATTATTTGTTGTACCTACATGGCTCGTGTTTGGCGATGAAAGGTTGAGCAAAGTAAAGTTTAGGTTTAAAATTATTATTTGTGGAACTTGGTGGGAGCCACAGTTTGTGTTTACGTCTAACGTTGAGGGCTTGAGCACGTGACTCGCGAATCCCGCGTTAATATACCTACGTGTATGATAAGTTTAACATGTTCGACAACTTATTTCATAAGGGTTGTAATACCAATTTTATCCAAATATTATTCAAATCTTTGGTAATTTAGGAGTGAAAGCGATCAGATTCCCCGGAAAGTAATTTTTTCCATGGGAATTCGTCATTTTCCCGGGGTAAAAAGTAGCCTATGTCCTTTCTCGGGTATCAAAATATATCCATACCAAATTTCATGCAAATTGGTTAAGTAGTTTAGGCGTGATTGAGTAACAGACAGACAGAGTTACTTTCGCATTTATAATAATGTGCAGTGATTCTACTGCGGATGTTGTATTTGTTATTCATACAAATTTCTACTGTACTTCGGTTGGCTTTTCTAAAAAAAACACACTCCTAATATTTCCTATCGTAGCTGCTTTGTTTGAGCATAAAGTGACTTTCTGTCAATATTTCGAGTGTGAAACAGCTGTCAGTGTCAAAGTAATCTAAATTTTTTTTTTTTTTATAATAAGCGCACACTCAAAGGGATAATACTACCCTTATTATGTAGACACAGTGTGAGCACTAGGAAAGGCAGAGAGGGGTTGAAAGGAGGATTCGGTGCACATTAGTTTTGAATTCCTGAATATTGCAATGGCTGGAAAAGACAGAGTGTGGCAAGGCATTCCACATTCGCATAGTACGGCTAAAGAACGAATCTCTGTACTTGACAGTACGACCGAAGTTGGGCTCGAGGGTATATTGATGAGCATTCCTTGAAGCGCGAGTATTACGGTTGAACTGTTTCAGGGGAGGAATGCAACTGGCTATTTCTCTAGAGCATAAACCATTAAAATAACGGTTAAAGAGGGTGAGGCAAGAAACACTTCGACGATGTTCAAGCGACGTAAATGATCTTATGATCGTAATATCACCAATCAATCTAAATGCTCTACGTTTGAAAAGAAACCGCTAGATGGCTCACTCTGTATGTGTTTAATTGAAATGTGAAGTGTTCTTGGAAGATATCATTTGGTAGTGGCTATGATCAACAAAAATCGATATAATTTAAGTTTCAGTAGTGACGACTCCACTTTTATTCAGTACAGAACTAGATTTAATAATGAACTTCTAATGGGAACTGATTTAAACAAGTTTCTTTAGTTTGAACCACTCTAATGTCTGCATTCAAAATTTAAAGTGATAATTCAGGTTTATATTATATATATACTAAGTATTTCTTTTATATTTCCACAATCTGTTTCCGATTTCACTACACAAAAAAAAAACATTAAACTCTTTAAACATAAATTACAATTTTTTTTTCTGATTTCATGTGTTTTTTGTGGTAAAACTGAAAAAAAAAGGATTCACAACATCCAACGACATACATAAATTTCGCACTGGTGCTGTGTTCCAATTTATTTGAATCTTTTCCCATAGTGGATACACCTGTTTCGTGTTCGTTGTTGTTGTTGTTCTTATTGTTGGTGTTGTTTTGCAAAACTCACCTGTTCGCATATTTACCAAAAGAGAAAAACGAACCCTTTCCTTTACCCAAAAACAATTTGACTCTGCTATAATCCCCATTTTATGGTTATGGTAGGAAATTTATTCGAACATTCGCATATTTCCAGTGGTAATAATTTTTATTGAGGTTACTACCAAAAATGTGCGATGGAATTAGTTCAGTACCTACTTTTATATGTACCTTCCCTGTGTATCTAACTTTTGGTTTTTAGATGTTGTGTAATTCAGTTTCAGTTCATTATATTAAATTTGGTTACTTTAATTTGGGGGAATTTAATTTTATAATCGACAACTGACGACGACGCCAATGAGGGTTTTTCTTGTGGTGCTTTAATTTTAAAAGGTCAAACTTCCTTTTTTTAAAAATGGAATCATGAGCCATTTAATGCTTAGGTCATGGACTTTTCATTTTCATGTTTCGTGCTTGAAGGTAGTAAAAATATATAGAATTTTTAAGGTTGCAAAATCAATCGATATTTTGATATATGTATCTAGATAGGACGGACGATTAATATGGATTATAAAACTCTTTGGGATATTTTGTACATTCATTTATAAAAATGAAATATGTAGTTGCTAGGAGAGAGTAATTAAAAATAAATCGTTTTAAATTAAATGTAATCAAAATTAAGTTCTTCTGAGAATGGAAATAATTACTTTGTAGACACGTGAGAACTCAAGACTAGAACTATTTATAAATTATATTTTGTTGTTCTCTTTTGATTTTAAGCATTTGAAGTTTAGTTGAAGTCTAATTTCGACTTTTCTATATAAAAGGATTAAATCATTACTTGTATTATACTTTGACGATAAACGATATCTCTAAGCTTTTAATTAGACATTAGCTTGTGAAAAGGATGAACTAAAATTTAAGTTATTTATAGGTTTAAATTTGACTCAAACAATTAACCTTATAACTTGTGTTGTGTTTTAAAATTCACTTTTTAATTTGAAAAGAAACCCGTCAGAGGTACAAAAGAGAAACGTTCCATAAGAAATGTATTAAAAAAATATAAGTTAAGAACGACAAAGTTTCAAAGACAATACAAAAGGTACAAAAACAAAAGTTAAGCAAAAGTAATAGCTGCTAAAAGGTTTTACTTTCGTTTTAAATTTGAGAAGGTTCATTAAACTGCAGTTCAAATTAAAATATATATAAAAAGAACACATTTAGTGTGAATGTGAATTTTTTAAACTGGATAAACTTTGTTTTATATTTGGAGCTTTGCTTAAGATTGTACGGATTTTAAAACGGGTATTCAAATATTATTATATGTATATCGTCGGTGAAACCAGAAAAGTGTGTAACTCCAAATTTTCTGAAAATGAGATTTGAATGACATCTGTTAGTCATGACATCTGTTTGGCAAATTTGAAAATGGTGTAACTCCATGCTCACTTAATTTTGTGAGAAAACCGTGTATCTCCCCATTATGCGGTAGTAAGAGTGTGAGTGACATCAGGCAAATCGTGCCAATAACTTCAAAACTATGACGTTTTAATGCTCTCCTGTAAAATTTGCTAATATGGAGTTACACACTTTTCTGGTTTCACCGACGATATTTGTTATTTGATTCTGGTTTCTTGATTTTGATGTAATTATGAAATCAAAATCAAATCGTTTTGAAGGCAGTTTTTGGTCCTTCGTAAAACTGTGTGCAATGATTATTTTGTAACTAAACTTATACTTTTCCAATAAGAGGTTTCATTTTGAATAGTAAAAAGTACGCCATTGGGTTTTGAGCTGTCAAAAAGAGAATATAGATATTAACGCCACGTTAACGTGACGTTGATTGTTCCTTTGCTGATAAAAAATATTTATTATTTGTTTTGTAACAAATTATTATACTTGTTTGTTTTCATTTTTAGAGTTTTTCAATTAAATGTTTGGGTGTGTTTCATAGATACATCAGATCGAAACCAATTTTAAGATTTCTTCAAATTAAACGGTATGTTGAATCAGCTGTTCTCTCTGATAGAGACACGTAACAGACATTTTTGGATAGCTTTGGATTTTTTATTTGGTAACCCAGTAGTATGTTCGTTGTCTAAATATTGTTTACAATTGTTAACTATTGGCGTTCCTAAACAACAAGATTTTTATGATTTGTTACAATATAAAGCCATCTTTTTTAATTATTGCCAAAGCTTTTTACAGAACTAATCATCACGTTCTTCTTCGGATACTTTAAATCTTTGGAATTCATTGGATTTTGCTTAGATGACTCAAATGTACACGCTTATTCTGAGATTCGAATGAATAGCTCATTCGATAAAATAGATTTATTCATTCGAATGAACTTCATGTATTTTCACATTCGAACGAAAGATATTCATTGAAGAATGTATTCACAAAATAAACTTAAATGAAGGTTATTTTCGAAATCAGCTGCTTGTAATTTACTGACATTTCGATTATATGTAGTATGACCAAGCTGACTTCATTTGCAGACTACATATTTAATTTTTTTTAAATGTTCGGAAAACTTATCCTCCATTTTCCAGAAGCATAAAGCAAAGTAATCTTTTGCTGAAAGTCGGGATGAGTTAATTATTTTGAAATGCATTAACGAAAACATGAATTTATTTTTTTTGGAACCGTAATACAAGTTTATTGACATGAAAAGAATAAAATTAACTGTAAAACTTTTATATAGTGAAATACTAGAGTTTAATTTGACTTTTCGAGTCATTTTTATTGAATTTTAATGTTTAATCAAAGATTTTCAATTATTCATCTGGAATCATCAAAATGAAGTTTGCGTATTAACGGTTCCACTATTTATTTCACACATATCTGGTCACACCTGTGAATTTTCAAAAAACAAAAAAAAAAACAATTTGAATTTGTTTGTTTCAACAAAAGTAATATTTTAGCAGCAAAATGGCAATTGTTTTATTTATGAGCAGTGAAAATGGTGAGGAACAGATTAACAGAAGAAGGAAAAGCGATGCATCAAATCCATTCGAGTTTGAAAGTTTCTTCCATTAATTTTATAAGAACTTCCTTTTGTTCTCTAGTTGTCCAATTTGAGTGTGACTGCGACCTTTAATAAAAACAACAACAGATTTTCATAAAAATATATTCCATTTTCTTTATTTTTCAAAAAACAGAACTTACATGTTTTTCTTTTATTTCTCTCATCAAGATGTGAACGCCTAATAAATGACGTTTGTTTCGAATGATTAGAAAGTCATAGTTTGCTTTATTTTCGAATTAAAATGAAAGTGACAATACGTATCATACGAATTCGAATAACTTTCGAACGAAATAGACTGTCAAAATAAGGGTGGATATCATACAGTCTTTTATTGGGTCGAAAGTTCCTAAAACTATTTTCAATTATTCTGGCGTTCCTCAAGGTAGCCATCTTGGTACTTTTCTTCTTTTTATATTCATTAATGATCTGCCTAAAGCTAGGCATACACGGTGAACATGTTGGTGTGATTTGTTGGTGTTGGGCTGAAAATTATTCGTGTATGGGCATGTTGGCCAACAAATCCACGGTTTACGAAATATTTTATAAACCGTGAAGTTGTGGCGTACATGTTGGCTGTTTATGGGCAAGTTTACAACATGTTTTGAAGTTTATCATGTTGAACATGTTCGTCGTGTATGGCGTTGTGGGACAACAATTCGTCATTTGTGTTGTTATTTGAAATTTTTGGGAAAAATTAAGTTGTTCGGAATAAATAATGATGTGAAAAATTGAAACAGTATGCCTAGTTCAAGAAAAACTGACAACTGAAACCCATGTTTTTCGATTCCTTGTTGATTTTTGGAATTAGCCATTTCACAAACGACATTACATGGTATTCTGATTCGAATCCATTCGAAAGCTTCTTTCATGCTCAATGTTTATTTTTTCGTTTTTTGGGCTAGTAGACAGTGTGATTGGACCTGGCTTTTTTGAAAATGACGTGTTAAAGTGAATGAATTGTCGCATGTTGGACCCGAAAAATCCAAAAAAAAGATTTTCGAAAAGCTTCTTCATGCTCAATGTTTATTTTTTGTTCCGTTTTTTGGGCTAGTGGACAGTGTGATTGGACCTGGTTTTTTCGAAAGTTACATGTTAAGTGAATGGATTTCACTACCGAGCTAATGATTTTTTATGTCCAGAATTTGAAGGTCTTGATGTTGATGACAATTTGAATTTTGTAAGAAAAGATCGTGTTATTTCTCAAAGGGGTGATTACAATTGGTTATCTAGACCTTGTGATTTGACACTTTAAGGTTTTTTTTTTTGGGACACTGCTCCACAATTGGTCGTGGAACATTTTATCAAAAGATTATGGCGCTGCAACCTTAGCCGAAATGCCCATTTGGTTGATATAGTTTTTCATGGTTAACGGTATACCTTCCTCATTTCAATGGAACTAACGTCCACCTCTTAAGAATACCCGATTCTTTAAATATGAAAATGAAACCAATTATTGGAAAGCCTTAAAATCATAAAACTAGCATTTCGAAGCGGTGAATGTTGTCTAATTTCCATACAACAACTTTTTCTTCAAAAAATGAAACCAAAATAATTGTACACTCTTTTGATTTATTCGTTGTTTTTGTTATTTGTTTATGTTTTTATCTTAAGTTGCCCGTTGTTTTATTAATTATTACTGAATTAATTATTCTGACTCGTATTTAACAAGTTCAAGAGCAAGTTTGCGAACAAAAAAAAGGAGAAAAAAGTTTATCAAGAATATCTTATTTAGTCCATCCGTTCTCATCTGAAACCGCACAATGCAAAGTGATATAACATCAAGAAGGTTTTATCATTTGTTTGTATTTTTTTGAATAATATTAAATCTTCTGCCTTGGGTTATGACTTATGACCCTACTAACTTTTATACAAATTCAAAATAAAATTAGACCATCCGTTAAAGCTTTGAATTCCTGCTGATACTCTTCACCTTTTATTTAAAGTTTCTGTATTCTTAAACTTTCAAGCTCGATAAGGAATTTGAGTTAACTTTTTATTTTTGTTTTGTACCCCGATTAAAAATATGTACATAACTTGGTCATAATTAACCCATGACACAAGACTATAATTTTAAATGCAAACTTTGTTATCTAACTACTTTTGTTTTTTCTTTGTTGTTTTTATTTCAAGTAGCAACCGAAAGTATTAAAACAGATGTTATCTTGTTTGAAGAGATTTTAAATTCAACCCACAAACTGATATAATTTTTTATTATGATTTTTATTATTGAAGCAAAAGAAAGTATGTAGAAAAAAATATCACTTTAAAATTCAATTGATTATGATTACTCTTTCGATTTCGGCGGCGCGGCAAAATTGTATGTTATCGTATGTAGATATTTTTTTTAAATATTTTGTGTGCTTGGTTTCACATTTTTGCAAATTGAATTTATCATTTGCTCTGTTCAATAAAAAAAATAAAAAATATTGAAAATAAGTCATCGCATAGATATGGTAATAAAATGTAGGTTTGAATGTTAACGAGCGACTGTGAAGTTCATAGATATACGAATATAAATACAAAACAATAACAACAACAACTGATGTACATTTTGTATACGTTTTACTAAACTTGTTAGCAACTGTTTAAATATTTATGTTGATTTTGTATGTTTTTATTATTGAGCTGATATTGAGTAAATATAATTTCACTATCTATCAAAACACTATAAAATGCAAAACAATTCTACGTATTAGTTCTAATTGAATATGTAGTTTTACTGTATGTCGGTTGAATGAAGAGGTTATTATTATTGTGAAAAATGAAAACAAAATATTGGTTATTATAATTGTTTCATATGCTAGAGATCATTCTCGGCTTAACATTTATTTTTTCGAAATCAATATTCAATAAATATGGACCTTGTAAGCAGTTAACTTATGGGATGTACACATATACAGCTGTAGTCAAAATAATAGGAACAATTTGTACTTAATTTTAAGTACATAATTATGTTTTAGCACTTGTAAAGCAACAACTCTAAAATATTTTGTATGATATTTTTTAAATTGTATTTTTAAAAAGCGATATTGGCTGTTAAGATTTTCTAAAGTATAGGGTCCGCCATCTAACTTTTTTGTTTCAACTAGTGTTTATTTCGTTAATGGTAACATTTAGCTCATATCTGATTTGACAGATAATTAGTTTTATCCTTCCGCTGACCGAATATGGTTGTATATAGGCTTGAACAACGCTGGGAACAACGCTTAGAGAAGATGCCGATTTTGCCAAAAAAAAAATCATCTTTTCCGATGAAGCTCATTTTGATCTTGGCGGGTATGTTAACAAGCAAAATTGTCGCATTTGGGGCACAGAAAACAGAAAACCCGCATGCATACATTGAAAAGCCGATACACCCAAAACGAGTCACTGTTTGGTGCGGATTTTGGTCCAGTGGCATAATTGGGCCATTTTTCTTCGAAAATGAGCAAGGAGTGGCCGTAAGAGCCCGTTCACACGATTCGGTATTTTCGCCGTATCGGATATTTTCTCGATTCGGTGTCTTTCGGTTGGAGTGTTCAGACGGTACGGTAATTTAACCGTACACCGTACTCAACCCTACACCGTACTCGGTGTAAAACACAAAAACGACTATATACTAGCAATACATTATTCCACAGTAGCCCAGACGAAAAATGACGCACTTTCGGTCAAAATACCGAATCATCTGAACGCACTATAAATACATTGCCACTATAAACCGAATCGGTTCTTTTGCTGTACGACCGAAAACGATTTGTAGAGACAAAACCGAATGACAAAATCGACCGAATCGGTGATTTTACCGTATACGGTTAAATGCCGTATCGTCTGAATATACTCATTTAAATTATATTGCCACTGGCTTATACGGCAAAATCGCCGATACGGCAAAACCGCCGATACGGCAAAACCGCCGAACGGGCTCTTAAGCACTATTCACATGAGCACGACCAACGAATGAACGAATATTCGTCGATTTTGGCATTTCTTTCACATGAGAGTTTTTAATTCGTCGCGAATGAAGTTTGACAGCCGAACACCATTCACCACCGAAACCAAAACAAGAATGATTTTTTTAGGTTAAGTACGCGCGATTATTTTATTCGTTGCGATTGTGGATGATGTGGAACGCGAATAAAGTTTGACAGTTCGTATCAACTAAAATTTTGTTCGCGACGAATAAATTTGTTTTCTTAAAATAATTAATATATGATATTGAAAAGTAAAAGTATGCATCATAAATCAAAAAGAAACTATATTGCTATCGTTTTGTTAAGATTTTGTGTGGAAATATGTCTTTAAACGTACATAAACTCACATTTTGTAATTCATTCGTCGTTCGTTGGTCGCGCTCATGTGAATGCTGCTTTACAGTCAATGGCGATCGTTATCGGGCCATGTTGAACTAATTTTTGTTCACAAAAGGAGGAGGAAGATATTGGCAACATTTGGTTTTAACAGGAAGGCGCTACGTGCCACACAGCTCAAGCTACACTCGATGTTTTTATAGCATTTAGTTTCTTTAGTTCAATATATACGACTTTTTCCAAAATTATATCCAAAATAAAAAGACACATGGTCTCCAAGGAGAATGAATGGTCTTAAGTTTAATTTTGTTACCTCTAAGTATGAACATTGTTTTTTTTTTAAGTTTGCTCTTACTTCTAAAAGTACTTTAAATGGATATCTTCTGGTTTCAGTTAAACTGAAAAATAAGAAATCACCCTTTCATTATGACCATCATTGTAACGGGTGATTTTTTAAGAGCTTGAGAACTTTTTAAAAAAAAAAAACGCATACAATTTGCAAAATCTCATCGATTCTTTATTTGAAACGTTAGATTGGTCCATGACATTTACTTTTTGAAGATAATTTAATTTAAATGTTGACCGCGGCTGCGTCTTAGGTAGTCCATTCGGAAAGTCCAATTTTGGGTAACTTTTTCGAGCATTTCGGCCGGAATAGCCCGAATTTCTTCGGAAATGTTGTCTTCCAAAGCTGGAATAGTTGCTGGCTTATTTGTGTAGACTTTAGACTTGACGTAGCCCCACAAAAAATAGTCTAAAGGCGTCAAATCGCATGATCTTGGTGGCCAACTTACCGGTCCATTCCTTGAGATGAATTGTTCTCCGAAGTTTTCCCTCAAAATGGCCATAGAATCGCGAGCTGTGTGGCATGTAGCGCCATCTTGTTGAAACCACATGTCAACCAAGTTCAGTTCTTCCATTTTTGGCAACAAAAAGTTTGTTAGCATTGAACGATAGCGATCGCCATTCACCGTAACGTTGCGTCCAACAGCATCTTTGAAAAAATACGGTCCAATGATTCCACCAGCGTACAAACCACACCAAACAGTGCATTTTTCGGGATGCATGGGCAGTTCTTGAACGGCTTCTGGTTGCTCTTCACTCCAAATGCGGCAATTTTGCTTATTTACGTAGCCATTCAACCAGAAATGAGCCTCATCGCTGAACAAAATTTGTCGATAAAAAAGCGCGAAACACATTTCGAACCGAACACTGATTTTGGTAATAAAATTCAATGATTTGCAAGCGTTGCTCGTTAGTAAGTCTATTTATGATGAAATGTCAAAGCATGCTGAGCATCTTTCTCTTTGACACCATGTCTGAAATCCCGCGTGATCTGTCAAATACTAATGCATGAAAATCCTAACCTCAAAAAAATCAACCGTTATTTGTGTTTTAAAAAAAGAAACACTAACGTCCAATTTTTGGACAAAGATATAATCTCTAAAACTAAGTTTATCAACAAATCAGAACTCGATTGAGTTTTAACTCATTTTTTCAACAAGTTCTCAAGCGTCTGATTTAAATCTCAGTGCAATGTTAACAATTAATTGTTAGAAAATACAGTTATGGACGCAGACAAGTCAGAAATGTATCTGAAAAATCCTACCGGTTGCTATGAAGGTAGTCAATTATTTGTTTGAACTTTGTTTTACTAAACCGAGATCTAAATCCTTAAAAATTAATAGTAAATTTAAACAAAGTTCTAAAGAAATCATAGAAAGTGACAAAATTCTTGAATTCTAAATATTTTTAAAATCAAATTTCAAAGATAAACAGAGAGTTATAAAAATTTGATTTACATTGATTTATTTGCTAAGGAATTGGCTGTAAAAACAATGTGAATCAGTGGCTGTCGTTAATTGATTTTTATTTTTACCAAAACGACTCGATCATTTCATTGATTTAAATTAAATTTATTCATTTCAATTAAATTTATTCATTTCAATCATATCATTTTATTCATTTATTTCATTCTATTCATTAATTTCATTCGTTCTTTCATTAGTTCATTAATTCATTTCATTAATTTAATTCATGTCATAAATGTCATAAATGTTATTCGTTCATTCGTTCATACATTCATTCATTCATTCATTTATTCATTTATTCATTCATTCATTCATTCATTCATTCATTCATTCATTCATTCATTCATTCATTCATTCATTCATTCATTCATTCATTCATTCATTCATTCACTCATTCATTCATTCACTCATTCATTCACTCATTCATTCATTTATTTCGTTCATTTCACTCATTTCATTCATTTCTTTCATTTCATTCAATTCATTCATTAATTTATTCATTAATTTATTCATTCACTCTTCATTCGTTCATTCATTCATTCAGGATTCAAGTAAAAATATTCATATAAATCGTTATATGTAGTTGAGAATGCTAAGCTATCAAAATGAATGATTATCCTAAGTACACATATCGACCATGCATTGCATATTCAAAACTACCTTTCTTACCGATATTTTAACTTGATTCGAAGAAAAACTTGTGTCTACATTCTCATTTAAAACCGAATGTGTACATACATATGCTATTTATCCACCCAAAGACTCTAAAGGTTGACAAGATTCAAGAATGCCAATGACGACAACGTTGCCAGAATGTCAGTTCAATATATATGTAAATGTGTAAAGACAAAAATGTCTTGCCGCTACGTTTTTATAGATATATTTTTACCGCCTTTTCCCCCGCTGCGCCGCACTGAAGTGCATTAAAGTCACAAAATTGAAAATCTACTGCAAAATTTAAATTTATTCCGCATAAATCGATATACTCGTATATGCATTAGTTAGAGAAGTGAGGACTGCGAGGAGATTGTTGGGTCGGTTTTTTAAAGTTGCTTCAGTTCCGTTTCGATATGTTTGTCTTTGCTAACCAAGCTAAATGTTCAAAAACTTAAACAAACAAAATAGAAAATGTAAGTATATTTACATTTATTCAGTTTTTTTAAAGTTGTTTTATTTTACTAGTTTTTCTTATTTTTCGATTGCTAGTTCATGTGGTGACATTCAAGTTGGCATCAGCTTTTTGCAGCCAACGATGTGCAACGAGGTGGTCTGAACTGATTTTGATGTGCATGAATTACATGGAACATGTTTTTTTTTTTTAATTTTAACTTTGTTTTTGTAATTCTTCTTAATTCAATCCATAGAGTAGGTTGGAGAAGTATCAATGTTCATTTTATATACACTGAAAACAAAATTTGTATGATTTTATTATTTTATAGAATTTAATCTTCTCTAAAACAGTATTTTGACCTAGAAAAATGGATTAATATAACTATGGATTTTTTTGTAAATAATTTGAAATACTTCCAATTATCCTTAATTTAACTTAAAGCAAGCAAAACAAGCTGACCCACTTAATTTTCAATATTTAAAATTTCAAAATAAGCTAAGAAAATTTTTCAGCTACTGCTTATTGTCCATGGTAAACTCTTTAAGAAGCTTGAGCTTAGTTTCTTTTTAACTTTATGTATAGATGCTGGTGAATATATCCAATTCTGTGGATATTCATCGCTATCACAGTCCCACTCGTACCAAGTCCCCGAACATTTTGTTACGCTAGGAATCAAAAAAGCATTGTCACACAGAAATCCTAATTTCGGAGTTTCAAAATCAGCTGATTTGTGTCAAATTGTTCATCATTTGTTTATTTTTGAATACTTCACACACCAACGAAGACGTCTGATTCTGATGATACGAAAAATCGGTAAGTTGGTCCCCTTTAAGGGCCAGTTATAGCTCTAATTGAAATCGATCCGGAAAAATTTTTGAATCGATATTTGACGGTGCTTCAATTTGATTAGAAATGAAAATTATATACTGATCGATCGGAAATCACACAAAACATTTTTTTTGAGAAAAAAAAAGTTTAATTGTGTAGTTATATTTCTCTAAAAATGTATTTTTCTATTTTCCGGACGGAAATTCATTTTCCTGAACAGCTGATACTTTTATGTTCAAAAGTGAAACGAATCGTTCCACTGATTTGTGTTCCAATTTCACACAATTCCAATGACAGATTTCTCTCAGTAAATTTTTTTTTCAATAACAGAAATTTTTGATAATAGCTATAAACTATAAATTCCAATGTTTGTTTTCAATGATGAAAACCAATCATAGCTATAACTGGCGCCTAAGTCAAGCCTCTAGTATCTAATTGGCCAGCTTCCAAAAAATTGCAATATAAATAAGGCAACCTTATTGGAAAGTTGACTGGAAAGTTAGTCAAGAAAAATCTCCCTTAGGGGCCGGTTATAGCTATCAGTAAAATCCATCAGTAAAATTTTTGATGTTAGTTTTTGAATATGTTACAAATTTATTTCTAGCAAAAGATTGATTAAATAAGATGAATCCTATATTCAAGTATTCTTTTCAAAAAGAAACAATGCATTTAAAGTTTTATTTAATTTATAAATCCATTTTATTTTTTTAATGATGAAATTTCATTTTACTGAACAGCTGACTGCCAAAAGCCAAAAAAAAATCCATTTCGTTTTGCTGTTGGTGTTCCAATTTTTTACTGTTCCGATCACATCATTAAAAATTTTACTGATGACAGCAACAGTAAAAAACAAACTCTTCAAATAGAAACTTCAAATTGACATTTAATTTAATGACGTAAATTTACTGATTGCTATAAATGCTCATCAGTAAAACATTTCAGATTCCTCCTGTTGTAAATTTTACTGATGGATTTTACTGATAGCTATAACCGGCCCCTTACTATAAAGTCAAGCCTACTTATGTCAAAATGACAGTTCATCATGTTTGTTCATTCAACTGAAAGCAGAACTTTAGTACTTAGATTTATTTATTTTCTCCACAATTCTATTTAATGTTTTCTGTAAAATTCGGAAAGAAATAATTTCAAAATATAAATCGTGATGTACTTGTAGGTTTCCAATAAGGTATTTGGTATTTTTTGCACACTGAACTGAAAATAGAGGTTAATGAAGTAAAGTTCTGAGTTTGGAATGTACATATGACACTTGAAAAACTAACTAGTTTCCTTCGTCAAAATGTACTTTCAAAGAATGCAGTTGACTGAAAAAGAAGTCCCTTATGTTGTCTTAACCTGCCCAATGGATTCTAAAGGCTCGGAACAATTTGCGATTCCAAACGATTGTGTATCTTTTATCAGAACTTCGGCCAGAGGTAGAAAATAACACCTTCTTTGAGGTTTCTAAAGGAATACAATTTATGCTCCGTCACCTTTAGCCTTGCAATCTTTTTTATTCTCAATCATTTTCTTAACTGTTCGTAGAAAAATTGCCAAAGTTACTGTTCATTCGTTCGTTTGTAACGAACTCTGAATTTGGTAGCAATTTCTATATGATATGATATTTGTATATCAAAAGGATCATTCAGCAACAAAATCTTGAAGTTTTTCAACAGACATTATAGCACGACTTCTCTGTTCATGTCCTACTCTAACTTAAAAACGAAAGACCTACCTATGACAATTCTTCTATAACGATTCAAGATTCATCAGTCATCACAATGGGCTAACAAGTAGCGTAAGTGTATCCTACTCTATCTCGGACAGCCACTTCCACCTAACCTAGCCTATGCAGAGTTGCAAAAGCTTAACATGAATTGAAAAAGATTTAATTAATTTTAAAAATTAAATCAGAAGCTACTAAGTGACTTATGATATAAAAAAATTGAATTCATAAGCTAATGGATAAATTCTGATTAGAAAAATCTTTAAGTAGAAAATTTAAAAGCTAGCACGATCATTTTATGATTTTCAAAAGCTTGAAAACTACTTTCGTTATAATTAAATAATTATGTAGTCAAAACAAGCTTAAGAAATTCCAATCTACTAACTAGCTTCTGAATTAAATTTTTGTTTAATTCATAAGTCACTTTATATGTAGGCTGTGAATTAATTTTTACGCCTACGTTAATACCCTCTCAAGTATTTCTTTCATTATGCTTTCCAAGCACAGGACTCCATTTCACCCTATGTCTTAAAAGCTCGACTTTCAACAAAAGAATATTCTAATTGTAAATGATAATATTAAACAGGTATACGAACTCAAGTATAGTCACATGACATTTCTTATCACTCGATATACAAAAATCATGCTTAAGACTCGAAAGTTGAGAAATTGATGAAATTCAAGTACTGACCAAATAAAAAAGCTAATTTTTATTAAATAAAAATAAATAAAAAAAAAGACTTTATGGCAGCGGTGGGATTCGAACCCACGCCTCCGAGGAGACTGGTGCCTTAAACCAGCGCCTTAGACCGCTCGGCCACGCTACCTCATGGCAAGTTAAATGTATATAACGGTTCACAAAACTAAAGCTAATTTTTGGGTGTTTATTCAATAATTTTCCAATTTAATCTTCACTCCCCAATGGAACAATTGCAATCATAATGGAAATGCTCGCTTATTGTTCTTTTAAGTAACTTTTGCTTTTGTGAATTCTAACAGTTGTTTTATTTTTGAGGTATAGAACCAAAAACACTCTAGTAAAGATATAAATCCTCGGTAGCCATATTGGTTTGCCTACAAGCTAAACCGGAAACTGGCCTCATAAATTATTTCTTAGTGTGCGTGTAATTTCTCCTCTAATTCATGAAATTTCCCCTAAAAACTCAGGAATTGTGTCTATGTATGCGTGAAAACACGTCAATTTTTCTCGTTGAATTCGTCCACATTACAAATAATGGGTGATTTTTTTGAGGTTCGGATTTTCATGCATTAGTATTTGACAGATCACGCGGGATTTCAGACATGGTGTCAAAGAGAAAGATGCTCTGTATGCTTTGACATTTCATCATAAATAGACTTACTAACGAGCAACGCTTGCAAATCATTGAATTTTATTACCAAAATCAGTGTTCGGTTTTTTTTTATCGACAAATTTTGTTCAGCGATGA
Organism: Eupeodes luniger; assembly: GCA_951509635.1. Classification (NCBI taxonomy): domain Eukaryota; kingdom Metazoa; phylum Arthropoda; class Insecta; order Diptera; family Syrphidae; genus Eupeodes; species Eupeodes luniger. The sequence continues at coordinate 56,096,776 of OX608073.1, forward strand.
GGCTCATTTCTGGTTGAATGGCTACGTAAATAAGCAAAATTGCCGCATTTGGAGTGAAGAGCAACCAGAAGCCGTTCAAGAACTGCCCATGCATCCCGAAAAATGCACTGTTTGGTGTGGTTTGGACGCTGGTGGAATCATTGGACCGTATTTTTTCAAAGATGCTGTTGGACGCAACGTTACGGTGAATGGCGATCGCTATCGTTCAATGCTAACAAACTTTTTGTTGCCAAAAATGGAAGAACTGAACTTGGTTGACATGTGGTTTCAACAAGATGGCACTACATGCCACACAGCTCGCGATTCTATGGCCATTTTGAGGGAAAACTTCGGAGAACAATTCATCTCAAGGAATGGACCGGTAAGTTGGCCACCAAGATCATGCAATTTGACGCCTTTAGACTATTTTTTGTGGGGCTACGTCAAGTCTAAAGTCTACACAAATAAGCCAGCAACTATTCCAGCTTTGGAAGACAACATTTCCGAAGAAATTCGGGCTATTCCGGCCGAAATGCTCGAAAAAGTTACCCAAAATTGGACTTTCCGAATGGACCACCTAATACGCAGCCGCGGTCAACATTTAAATGAAATTATCTTCAAAAAGTAAATGTCATGGACCCTTCTAACGTTTCAAATAAAGAATCGATGAGATTTTGCAAATTTTATGCGTTTTTTTTTTTTTTTTTAATTTCTCAAGCTCTTAAAAAATCACCCGATACAACAATGTAAACAAATGGGTTTTGGAGGGTGATACGTACGAAAGATTTATATCTTCATATAGAGTGTTTTTGTATAGAACTTTAAGTTGACAACACTATTTTAACTGGCAGACATTTTGTCAGCTGTCAAGTGATTTATTTTGTATTTGACATTTCAACATAAATACACTGACGCCTGAACAACATTTCCGTTTTAATTTTAAGTAAATTTTGTTTGGCGATTGGAAATGTTTTGATTGATTGGAAATGTCAATAAAAAAACTGCCGTATTTGGATTGATTTTAATCCTCAAGTGTACGTTAATACACCGTTACATCTACAAAAACTAACTGTTTAGTACGAGGTGTGTTCAAAAAGCACCCGGAATTTTTAAATTTCGCGGTTCTGGAGAGTCCGAAGGTCAAAATTTGTTTTATTGTGTTGGTATACAAATACATGCCCCTAAAGTATGATATGATGCAATTTTCAGCTATACGAGGTGTGTTCAAAGGGTACCCGGAATTTTTAAATTCCGCGGGTCGGGAGAGTCCGAAGGTCAATTTTTTTTATTATGTTGGTATACATGTCCCTAAAGTATGATGCAATTTTCAGCTATATTCGCTGTTTACTTTGTCTGTGGTAGTTGCTAAGGTTCGACGTGTTTTTATGAGCTCGGCGATTTTTGCTGAAACTGCTGAATTTTGACCAAAAAAAACAATCGCTCAAGAGCTGTTAAACGACGTCAACGACGATCCAAGTTTGCTTGAAAGGGTCATAACTGGTTATGAAACATGGGTGTACACTGTACGGTTATGATGTTGAAACCAAAGCACAATCGTCCAACTGGAAGCAACCAATGTCAAGAGCGGAAAAAGCACGTCAAGTTAGATCAAATATGAAGGTTTTGCTTACTGTTTTCTTCGATTATAATGACATAGTGCATCGAGAGTTCTTACCACAAGGTTGTACAGTTAATAAGGAGTATTACCTTGAAGTTATGCGACTTTTGCGTGAAGCAATCCGAAAAAACGCTCAGATTTATGGAAAAACAATTCATGGCTTTTGCACCACGATAACGCACCTGCTCACTCGTCGTTGCTTGTTCGTAATTTTTTGGCCAAAAACAATACCGTAGTCATGCCCCAACCTCCATATTCACCAGATATGGCTCCGTGTGACTTTTTCCTGTTTCCAAAGTTGAAGAGACCCATGAAAGGACGGCGTTTTTTCTCGATTGAAGAAATAAAGGCAAAATCGCTGAGAATGCTCAAGGACATATCAAGAGTGCTTCGAAGATCGGAAAAAATGCTGGCATAAGTGTATTATATCTGGGGGGGACTACTTTGAAGGGGACCACATAGATGTAAACGAATAGATACATTTTTTTTTGAAAAAACAAAAATTCCGGGTACTTTTTGTGAACACACCTCGTATATGTTCTATGGGTTGATGTAATAATTGGTCCGTACTTTATTATAGATGATGCTGGCAACAACGTTACAGTTAATGGTGAACGATATAGAGCCACGATTACTGACTTTTTCGTTCAACTATTGAACCATCATAATGTGCAGGGGAGGGGCGCAACATGTCACATACCTCTTTTCACAATTAATTTACTGAAGGAAACGTTTGGTAGCCGCATAGTATTACGTTGTGGACCCGTGAATTAGTCGCCAAGATCGTGCGAATTAACGCCACTGCTTGACGTACGCCAAAAAGCCCGACCTGGTTAACTACTGGAGGACAATAATTCCGCTTTATTATCGATATACGACAAAAATGTTGGAAAAAGTCATCAAAAATTGCACCTTCACTAAAGTAAATTTCATGTCAATTTAAAAAAAAAATCATCTTGGTTGTATTGCATTTCAAAGTTCTATACCTCTAAAAAACACCCTTTATAATCAACAATAATACTCATTTTGAAAAAGACTATTCAAATATTTTTACATATACAATGTATAAGCTATAAGGTCACATTTAAGCGAGAAGCATTCAATATGAGTCTGGACAATACTCAATATGAGAATTTTGGGGGACTTTGCACAAGTTACTCAGGGTTAATCACTGCCTCTTTTCTAATCATACAATTTTATAAATAAATTATTTTGAACTTCTGGTTGTATTTTAGCTATGATTCTCGAAGTATTTTGAATTAGATTCAGACTCTCCTATATCAATTAATCAGTTTCTCTAAATAAAAAAAAAGCATCGAGTACGATATGGACATCATGCATGAGTGATCAGTAACCCAAACCTCACCTATTTTTATATAAATTTAATTATCTACTTTAACGACATAAGGGTCATATAAAAAATAATTACTTTTTGTTAAATAACTAAACAAATAAAATACAAAAAAGATGTTTACTTTAAAGTTGAAATTAACTTTTAATAGTTTTGAATATGTATAGCGCCCCATAATATATAGTCGTTTTGTTAACCAGGACTACAGCCGCACAACTTAAGGTACATTTAAGTGTGATTAGATTACGTAAGGGAATTACAGAGCCTAAACATACAAAAAAAGGGTTGGCAAATAAAAATTCACATCAAAAAGACGACCAGACAAAACAAGAAGAAAAAAAAGAAAATATATTTACATTTAACATGAATAAGTGTATAAACTCAATAATAAAACTTCAAATATTATACGACAGCTTGTCAAAATTTGATAATGCCCATAGCAAAGGTATACTATATAGGTACAGTAAAACCCGTAAAAGTGCTTGTCGCCTTTTCTTCTAAACCGCATAAGTTGTCAGTTATAGCTACTTTTGGTTTGTAAATTTTGTTTCGAAATTTAAAAGCGATTAGAAAAGTAAGCTTTTTTATGTTTGGTATTAAAACGAAACTAATAAGCCGTAGAATTTTTTTCACTAAAAAAATACTTAATGCAACCAAAATCCAAAACTCTAAGGTACAGTAAAACCATTATTCTTCAATGATGAAATCGTTTTCAATGAACAGCTGAACAAAATCGTTCCACTAAAAGCGTTCCATTTTCTTTTTATTCCCAACTGTCAGTTTTACTTTCAATGATCAAATCTCAACCTGAAATGGTTGATTCCAATCAGGAAATTTGTGAATTGACAATACCAGTGTTTTGTCATGAAATCTATCAATAGTATAGTAGGATTTTACACGAATAACAAAAACAATATCCGCAGTATGAATACTACCGATAAAAGTTAAAGTAGAATCTTACTACGGATGGGTTTTTGATATTTATACGAGTCTCGAATGCATTTTATGTGATTTGGTTCTCAAATGTTGGTACCATTGATATCGCATTTGTATCTTGATGGCTGTGTTCGTTGAGTAGTTGTGCATTTGCAATCATGTGTTTTTCATTGGGGGAAAAAATCAATCTGTTACTGTTGATATTATTTAGTTTTGTTAATGAAAATGTACTAACTGGCCTTATTTTGCAAGAGAAAACAATATAAAAGATAATTAAGTTTTGCTATGTTTCCACCAAAGGTTTATTTCAGTTAAGATTAAATAAATCTTTTTGGTGTTTCCACCGCACAAGAAGATTTAAAAATGATTAAGTTTGACAGCACTTTCTAAAATGCGAATGGTGTTTCGATGTTTCTTATAAAGTGCAAGTGAGATAGTTTGATTCGTGTTAAACAATGAAAAACTGAATAGTTCAGCACCATATAAGAATATGCTACCTAGTCCAATTTTTTTTTTCTTTTTAAATTTGATTGAAACAAAACTATATTTTTTGTACACAAACATGCAAATAAACAAACCATAACGCATTATCTGTAAAACCAATTCCTCCACACAGGTTTTTCTTCACAAATTTTGACTCGACTCCGATCCCCGACCGGAATCGAGGCGAATCAAGCTCATTTCAACTCGATTCAGGTATATAAAGAATTAAGCCGAGCTTCAAGCTCGCTTCAACACCACATGTTAATGTAGTAGTCTACGAACAAATCCCCTTCTTGAAGTTTCTTATTTTATGTCCAATTGTTTGGTCGATTATCACATTACACAGACGCATTTTCTTGATTTTGATAGTCAATTATCAAATTTCACCCCTGGTCTTAATGTCGCTATTTTTTTGGAATATTTTGATAAATTATTCTGGCAAATATTCAATTGCATTAACTTTCAAATATAAAAACCGGACTACTGCGGATCGTTTTTTTGGCAATTTCTTACTGTGTATACCAAAAAAACACGGCTAATTTGACATTCATTTTCAATGAACGTCTAAGAAAATCCAATGATTGGTTTCAGTGATGAAAACCAATGATAGCTATGTATGGCCCCTGAGAACCTTATATTAAAAAAAAAGTCAGTATCTTTCGCTTAACTAACTTCTTCGCTTGATTGCTTTTTCCTTTTATACTTTAAATGAATGTTACCTGAAGAACATTTTTTATTAAAATCTGTTGAACAAAGCCAAATACATTTTTCCTTAAAGCGATTCCGTGGGTTTCATGCTTTAAAAAAAATTAAAAAATAATAAGATTTATCTACTACAATTTTGTAACTATATTTTTTGTATTATGTCACTTAAATTTTGCTGTCTTTTTGCAGTTAAGCGGTTTTTTTGTATCTGCCTTACCCACATAAGTAACTATTAAAAGTGGATCATTTAAAGTGAGGCACTTATTCGGGTTTTACTGTGAATGCAATTCATGAATACCTTACCTCTATTTTATACACATACATTTTATTGCTACTTTAATTTACATTTTCGTATTGGACTTCGAAACGATGGTTTTATGTTTTTACTATATACCTACGTTTCGGTATATAACAAAAACCATCAAAAATTTATTATTCATCAAGCGCTTCATCAATTTAAAAACATTCCACCTGTGTTTTGATAAAATAAATTCCTTCATGGATATTGTTTTATTTAATTTCGTGAATTTATTTTTAGTTTGTTTTCTTTTTTTGCATTCGCAATGAATTTTAAATTGTTTGTTTTTGTTTTTTTTGGTTTAGCTGTACTATAAACAGAAGAAAGATAGAATAATTTATTGATTGAGAATGTTTGAGTTTAAAAAACAATAGAGAAGTTAAAAATAATTTTATTTTTCGCAAATATATTTTTGTTTAAAATTTTTGAGATAATGTTCAAGGAATAGCTGGGTTCTATAAAACAAAAAGCCATACATTCATTAGTTTATTATAAGAATATGCGGATCCGGCTTTAAGTTCAAGGAATACCAAAATTGATGCCAAATTCACTCGGAAGTTGTTTTTGAATGCTGATTTTTTTAACAAACTAGATACAAGGTTTAGACTTTGTGCAGTTTAAGAAGTTAAATAAAATGTTATATATTTTTATATTTCAAAAGTATGTTTAAATTTAAGCAACTTTGAAAAGTCGGCTTTGAGATGGTTGACTACTACAATGCATGGAAATACAATACAGGGTGGGCCAAATTAAACTCTCTTACTTCAAATGCTTCGCAAATAAATACTTCAATCGCTAAAAACTTGATTAAAAATATCAAATTAAGTAGATACATAGTATAATATTTGAACAACATGTTATTTAGATGTTGTCCTCGCCGCCGGTGCGTGGCACAATTGTTTATACAAAATTATCATTACATACTTTCTTCTTTCCCTGAAATTCCATTGAAATGGTAGGTTATCAACACTTTGAGGGCTGCAATATCTCGTGGTGTATACTTTGATTTTAAGATGGCCCCATACAAAAAATAACTAGCGGTGTTAAGTTAGGACTTCGTGGAGATCAAGCGAAGTCACAGTTTTGGGAGATTAACATCCTTCTGCCAAATTTAATCAAAACACAGCTAAGAATATGTGAAGTTACACCGTCTTTTTTCTCAAAGATGTACGCTAATTTTCAAAATTAAAGGCAAATTACGGGTAGATCTGCTATTACCTCACAACACAGCAGTTCGAACTTTTTTTTGACATTTTGAGAGGTTGTGACTGACCTTGATCACCAAGTTTGGGTGTAGAAATTGCGGAGTCTGTTTTTTAAAAGTTTTTGATCCACAGTAAATGCGAACACACATATTTTTGTTTGTGCATATGAAATAATTTTGAAAACTTTGTAATCAATAAATTGATGTTTAAGCTGTTTTTTGTAGAAATTTTTCAGACGTTAAACAAGTTTTGTAGATAGCTATTTTTTTTTTAAAGAAACTGTAATTTAGATTTTTCTTGAAATCGTACCTAATTCGTTATTTCTTCCATTTTTTTGCAGAATAAATTTATTCTTTAGGTAATTATATAAATTTACTGGTACTTAAGGTTGGTTAAATTTTAAGGGGCCGATGTTGATTTTGAACAAAACACATTTTTATTATTCAGGAAATTATTTTCATTTCTTTTTATTGCGATAATATTGGTATGGTTCAGGCCATAAAAAGTTCGTTATCATCTCACGATAGCGAACACCATTCCCAGTAACTGCCTGACCGACCTCATATTGGAAAAAATACGGCCCGATGATGCCGCCTGGTGTATACTCTTGGATTATCATTTGCCCAAATACGGCAATTCTGCTTATTGACGAAACAACTGAGGTGAAAATGTGCTTCATTACTGAAGATGATTTTCTTCGACAATTGATCATCAACTGTTGCCATTTGACACCATTTTGACCATCGACGACACTTGAAATGGTCAAAAGTCTTTAGTTCTTGAGTAATTGCACCTTGTAAGCGTGTAAATGCAAGCCTTTATGCATAATGTTCGTCAACGAAAAGCGTGAGAGGTGCAATTGTTGGGCACGACGATGAGTTGAGGTGGACGGCTCTTTATCCACACTATCGCAGCAATATTTTCTGCAATACGAGCATGCACTAAACTGGGTTTGTATCTCCTACAAACCCAGTTTTCTCAAATTTTTCAACGATTTTTTCGATTGTACGCACGATATGCATTTTGATTTTAACTCCCATTTTCGTAATAAGCCTGAATAACTTTAACCCTTTCGACCCTGTTGGGCCACATAATATGTATGTCCCAGCGAAATTTCAAACTGCTCTGAAATTAAAAATACACTTCTGATTTGGGTGAAATAATTATGTCCTTGTTCTAATTAGAAGAGCTTCGTCAAATCAAGCTGTGTCTGACATAACGTTTTCCGCCATTTATAAACAAAATTAACTAATAACAAACATTACTTAGAAAATAATTTTTCTGAATCTGGGTTTATAATAACCTAATGGGACAAATATGTCCCACTCAAAAAGCCGTGTGGGACATATGTGACCTAGCCCACCCAGCGCCCCTATGGATATTTTTTGGAACTTTTTTGTTGGAAATATACTAAGATTAAATCTTTTGATCGGTTCAACAAAAAATATTTCATGTTAGTTTAATAACAGCATTCCGTTTTGGAAGGGTTAAAGCGCTGCTCGATTGAGAAATGACAAATGAAATTCAGAAAAAAACTTGACGTTTAGTTGTGGTTCACATTCAACAACGGCCCTTAAAATTTAACCACCCTTTACATAAATCTGAGAATAAACATATTTTTTTCTAATTATCACAAACTTTGTTTATAATTCTAGTTTTTAACTCATTTTTTACTCAAATTTCAGAAAAAAAACCTTTACGAAACATTAAAAAATTATTTGAATTAACCCAAACCCAAAAGGGAATGGGAAAGATTAAACTAAAAACCATTAATCTTCGATTACCAGTGTTACATTTTTCTTGGGATGAGTTTTTGTTTCCGGTATGAGGTGTCCCTGAGGTATGAGCCGAGATAGACTGCGTTCACACCGTCAACAAAAACGTTCCACTCTATTCATCCGCTGGCTTAGCTCAGCTTAAGACCGCTTATAACGTTAGAAACAAACAAACAAACTTAAAAAAAAGGTGTGTGCATTCGATTAGTTTCTTGAAACTCCCAATCCATTTTTTTTTTTAAATTATTATTTTTCCAGTTTTTTAAATTTTTATTATAATTAAAAGCAAAGTTTTTCATGAAATTATGAATTTACATATACAGTGGTGGTCCAGTATAACGAATGCCGATATAACGAATGATCGATATTACGAACACTTTTTTCAAGTCCAAGAATACCTATTCTATGTAACGAATTTCAGATAGTAAACAAAAATTACTTAAATGTTTTAATATCTACTAACATGTATGTTTATGATAATATTGGAAGATACATACGCAATTTCCCATTACACAAGTGCTTATTTTCGCTTGCTTAGTTATGTCCTACGTATTCGTCTTCGTGTATGTAAACAGTTGCTCTGTTCGCTATGTATAAAACTGTAACGGGTTTTTAGTCCCAATTTTGTTACAACAAAATGCAAGCTTAGAAACTGAAGTTCAAAGAATGAGTCATCACGAAGCTGTCCGAAATTTTGAGAATTGCATCCAATGGACAGAACAAAATGGAATTGAAAACTCTTAAGTCTTAGTTCTAAGAAGTTTACGGGCAGAGGCATTCAATAATAACATTCAACGCCCAAAAAACAAATATTAACGATTTTTTTCTTAAATACATATGAGTACAAATATTTGTATGTATTATTTATATGTACATAATTTGAACAAAACTAAAACAAGTATATTCCTTAAATGTTTCGTTATATGTAAATGAAGTTATATATGTTTTTTTATTCTATTAAGTGAAGTATGTAATTATTTTTTTTTATGAAGTTTTAAATAAATTAGTGAAAAATACAAATGTACTTTCTATTAACCTAAAGATTTGTATGAAAAAAATGTTTCGATACATCGAATTTTCGATATAACGAATTGACTCTGGACATTATATCGTTCGTTATACTGGAGCACCACTGTATTCAATAAAAATACTATTCCCATAGTCTATAGAAAATTCTCTTTCTTTTGATACTATATTTGTTAAAATTGGTTGAGTGTGAGAGCCGGAAAAAGGAGACTTACGAACGCAATAATATATACGATAGAATATAGAAACCTTATTTCTGTCAAACTGCCGTCTCAGAACCAATTGTACAATGTTTATGTTTATCCATTATAAATTGATTTATTTGTTAGTCTACATTTTTCAAAATGAAAAGCGCATATTTTAAATTCATCAAAACTTCAGCCCAAAACCGGTATCTTGACATTAGTAATTAAAAAAAGGCAAGTACTTGTGCTTAGAAATTATGAGTACTTTACTTGTACATGTACATTGAATAATATTTGTTTTAAGTAAAATTTCAACTTATAAAGAAAATGTTCTATTATTATTATTTCAAAAGAAATAAAATAGTCAAGTGAATGGAAAAAAGTTGAACTGTTCAAGTTCTTCAATTACTGCTCAAAAACTTAAGTATCCTATACTCAAAAAATATTGATATTGAAATGAAACTTAAACACTTAAAATTGTATCAAAGTTTTATTACAATAATTGTTGTACAGTAATAAAATGAACCCGGCAATACCACATTTTGAGATATTAATTTTTACGAAAAGAAGCTTTATAATTTATGTCAAAATATTTCAATTCAATTTAACTTACCAAGTTTTAGTATATCAAAGAACTTAAAAACAGCAGCTCAAGTATGCCACATTTAGTTGAACTTTTTAAAACAAAAAAGAATATAACAATTCTCACATAACAATGTTCTCTATACTCGGATCGTACAATACTCGTAAAATCAACATAATGAACATACTGCTAATTTAAACTTATTATTTTTGCACTTCAAAAAACTATGGTACGAGTATATCCAAATTTAGAAAACTTTATCTTCCAATATAGGGGTATCTGCGAGTAGCATATAGCAGATAGGTACTTAGTCTGTCAAAGTTATAAAAATAACATTTTGAAAGTTGAATCTTCTTGCGTGCGAGTGAATATACTACACTTTTTTCCTTTCTTATTTCAAATTAAAAATGCATGTTGCTTCCCGAAGGTCTTTTGTCTGAAACAATAACAACTTCCATCGTTATATTATTCTTATATTTTATGAGGAATGAATATAAGCTTTTGTGTTATTCCAATGCAAAAGATGAAATTGTACATATATAAAACCATACATGGGTTGGTGGAGTATACATAGTTTAAAATGTCTACTTGGTTGTTATTAACGTCCATTGTTGTACTTATAAACTTTTCCAAGAACATATCCTTTTCGTGCGATGCGATGGTTGCGCTCAACTTACCTTTGTTCGGTCGTACATTTGAATGGAAGTGAGTCTACCATTATATCCCCGTCCGACAACACGTCAGAGTTATGTATGTCTATAAAGCTACTTGATTGCATGATGGCATGATGAGCTCTTCAACTACATCACGCCTTGCAACTTGATTTCGCGTCTCTACTCTCTATTATGTCACTGAAGAGAAGTTCAGGACCGTGTATATAAAGGGGGGGCGGGGGTAGGATGAAAGTCCACTAGAACTTTAAAAATAATGTCCCACATAGAGTTGCAAAAATTCTAATGTCAATTCAATGCATTACTTTTCATTTTTTTAATGGATATTGTTCTTTGACTGAAATAAAATATATAATGCTAATTGTCATCTATGAATTACCCATTAAAAATTTAATTTATTGCCATCAATATTAAACTAAAAATTAAAAATTATTTTATTGCAAGTTTTATTGAATTAGTAAATAAATGGTATTTTATTTCAAGTCAAAATTAAAATTGAATTAAATTCAAAATGAGCTACAATTTTTTAATTCAATGCCTAGTGGGAATTTATTCAATTATTTCCAAATATTTCAGTTAATATTCGAAATCTTGACGTAAAAATGTCCCAGGTTGAAGATTGACTGATATTAACAAATACATTTTGAAAAAATTCGTTTTTCGGTCGAACAATAATAATAATAAATTATAATATTTGAATAGTTGTTGTGTTTTGTGTTATAATTGCGTCATAACCGTAAGTCATAACATTAATCAGCTTAAAAATTTTGGAAATAAAAACTTAAAGTATTTCAATTATTAATTGCGAAAGTCTGCCAAATAAAATAAAAATACGTATTTTTATTTCAAAAGTTTTGCATTGGAAAATAGTATTTTAATTTGATAGAACACAATTAAAAAATAATATTAAATTATTAATGCCATACGGTAACATTGAAAAATAAAATTTAATGAATAATTAAAAAAAAGTAGAATTAAAAATTGAAAAATATTTTCTAATTTATTCAAAATGCATTATAAAATTCAATGCATTATTTGCAACTCTGGTCCCACACAACCTTGAAGTACAAGGTGCTCAAATTAAAGTTTTATAGGTATTGCAAAATTTTTCCTGATTTTCTGCTTCTCGAAATTTTAAACGCGTTTATCTCAATGCTGTATTTTTTAAGTTGGGCAGGCTCATAATTTAGACATTTCTCTACCGATGGACAATTATCTGACGATAATTTTTCACTTCAGATGTGCGCCAGATGTGCGCCATTTCGCTAAAAATCTTACTAAAGCAGTTAATATATAAATGGTGTTTTTTTTAGAGATATATAACTTTGAAAACAAAGATGACTTATTTAAATTGATTGGTTTTCGAAGAATCTTTCCAAAGCAATGAATGTTGTCCTCCAAGTAATCAATCTTTTCGTTCTTATTGTCGTAGACTAGCGACTTCACAGATCTCCAGACAATATAGTCAAACGGCGTTAAATCGCACAATCTTTGAGACCTGAAACTATGCTATTGCCAAATGTTTCCTTCAAAAAATAAAGTGCACGACTGGGTCGCACGAACTTGCTCCTGTATGCAAAGAGTCTGTTTAAAAAAGTATCTATGTAATATTTAAAAATGTACCTGTAAAATAAGTTTGTCTTCAAAGATATATATGCCATTTGATTTGTCGAAAAAACCTCCATTTTTCAATTTTTTGGGAGGGGGTTACATTTATTAATACAGTTAAAATAATTTAAAAAAAACTAATTTAAGATTCAAAATTTTACCTGAAAAATAAGTTTGTCTTCAAAAATTTAAATGCCATTTTATAAATCAAAAAACCCTTGATTTTTCAAATTTTTTTTTTGAAAATCGTTAGAGCGGTTTTTTTTAAATTAATTTTTATGTATAAAATTTTTCAATTTTGTTCTAAAAATATTTTTGGTATGCAGTTGTTTAGTGATTGTAAATACACGCTCTGCATTTGAATTTCGTAAAAAAAATGTTGGCCCGTTTTTGAGATATAGAATTTTGAAAAAAAAAATTCAATATTTTTTTAAAAATCCAAACAATAAAAAATTGCACTTTTGATAATCAAATATTGTTAAGGCAATATAAGAGCTCGTTCAGAAAAAAAATTATTGAAATCGGTTCATAAGTTGCTGAGAAAATTAAAAACAAAAAAACGGTTCTATGAGCGGTACCTACCTTTCCAGAGCAATACAAAAATATGTTTTTCTTATTAAAAGAAGCCAAGTTAAAAAATAAAATTTTAGAGAAAATTAAAAAAAAATCTATCGGTTTGTTTTTGAGAAAATTCGAATTTTCGTTTTTTGACCAAAAAAATTGTATGGGGGCCACTGTTAGTTTTGATCTTTAAAAAAAATGAAAAAAATGCCTAACGCAAATCTGCTCAAAACCTTAACTTCCAAGTTTGAACTCAATCGACCCAATGGTTTAGGCTGTAGGAGCGTGGACAGACAGACAAAATTGACCGGACGGAATCGCGGGACCCACTTTTTTCGACTTCTCTACCATCGTAATATCATGTTTGATTAAAATCTCGAGTTCGAAATTTTGCACGAATGCAAAACTTGCCATATAGTTCCTATATGTCGCAAGTAAAAATCAATTGTAGCAAAAGCTGCCTGACATGTTGCTGCGTCTTGTTGAAACCACAGCTCCTGTACTAGGAAATCATTGCTCTACATCGGCCACAATTGGCAGTAACGTTTTGACCAACATAGGTTTTAAAGACGGACTAATTATTCCACCAACCCGTAAAGCACACCACACAGTCAGTTTTTGTGGATATAACTGTCTCAAAATACACTTGATTATTATCAAAACTCCAAGCACGGTTAATTTTTTATTGACGTATCCATTCAAACATAAGTAAGTTCCATCGTTAAATAAAATTCGCGCGATACGTATATTTCGAACAGAACCCTTATTTTCAAAATAAATGTCCACAATTTGGGAACGGTGTTGTTCCATCGTCACTCAATTATAGTGAAATGTCAAACAAAACTTAAAATAAATCACTTGACAGTTGACAAAATGGCCGCCAGTTAAAATAGTGTTGCCAACTTAAATGTTTTAAGAAACAAAATTATTAAAAAAAAAATCACCGGATCATTATGATTAAAAAATTTGTAGGAATTGTTCGCTTGGCGGCAGGACTTTAAATACAAAAGACGTCATTGCATAAACCCTGCACTGTCGCCATTTTGAAATAAATTGCTTAAGCAGACACTGATACCTACATATGTTTCATAAAATCCCGTTTCGGTAATCTCGATTTGCTTTGTAGTATTTCTGATAAAAAAAAATCCCCAAAAGCCTATAGATAATCTAGTCTTACCCCAAGACCCAAGTTTGGGTGACGGAATTGTGCTTGGGAAAGATTTTTTGTTTGCAAGACTAAAATTGCAGTAGTAGAAGTTGTACGTTTGGAGTTAAAATGTTTTACCAACTTAACAAATGTGTTGTACTTGATACAACCCATATGGAAAAAAAAAATTGATGTGTATTTATCAAAATTTCGAGGGAAAGAACTCCTGCAAAAACTTTAAAATTCTATGCCTACAAAGCATTTTAATGCCACCGAGTTAAGATAGTTTTCCACGAGAAGATACTATTTTTACGATAAAATAACGCGAAGCCATTTTTCAATTTTGTTTTTGTATGAAAACTAAATACAGATGCTAGGATGCTACCCCTTTACCTTCTTTTAAACAAAAATCTTACATCCGCACCTGTGTGTCAGAGGGCCCTTAAGCCCCTTCATTATCGTAACATCGTGCAAAAATAATCGATAAGAGCGTACTCATGAAATAATGAAACACAAACTCAATTCAAAAATTGTTTAACATTTCTGTCTACTATAATACTCGTATTATAGCAGTAGGTACCTATAGCAAAAGCCAAGTCAAGTGAAGTATAGAGCTCTACTCCATTGGAATGCAAATGCAAACTGATGGTAGACAGAAAGGCTCTCCAAAGTATTATCGTCCTTTGTGTGCATTCAAAAAACATATACCAAACCAAACCCAACCATCTAGCCTATTTGAATGTCATTGACATTTTTAGATGCGTTGTTGAAAATGCAAAAACAAAGTTTTGTCACAATTGAAATGGTTTGTTTTTGTGTGATGCAATGGTGATGAAAAGTTCAAAAAACTAAACGAGCCATAATATGCCAAAGGCAAATTCACTTGTTTTTGTCTAAAAACTTTGAACTTTTTCTGTATACCTGTGATAGGCTTCCTGGGCTAGAATAATATAGTTTCATTTTACTTGTACGAAAGCCCTCAACTATATACGATAAAGCCGACGCGACGAGTGACGACCACGTACAGTGGGTAACCGCATAATTGATCCAGTGAATCTAAGAACATTTCAACCTTTGTAAAGCTAAATTTAAATAAGTTATCGTCGACGTAAAAATTACATATAACAAGTAAACGTTTACTCTATACAGTACTGTGCAAAACTTTTGCAACTATCACCGCCAATCAAAAAATCGAACATTCGTGTATATTAAAGCTGTGCCAATCAAATTATTTTTATTGCTCTAGACTTTATGTGTCACCTTTTTGTTCATAATCTTAAAGCACTGATCCACAGGCCAATTCTACAAATACACTGCTTTTACAAAAACAATAATAATTTTAGCTGTGCAAAACATTTGCAACTAGTAAGGCCAATTCTCCTTTCGTCTCATTTTGATAACGGTTAATCTGATTTATTTTGAGGTTGGTAAGTTTATACGTGTACGTGTAGCTTAATTTTTTTTGGTTAGTTTTAGCCTGGACTTTGATGGGTAAAACGGTTTTTTAAGATAAATTCTTTTTAAATTGAAAAAAAAAAGATTTTGTTTCAAAAACGGCGGGAAACAAATATTATAAACAATAAAATCCAGAATTTTGAGTACTTTCAAAAAAGGAACATCACAAAAAGAAATTTCAAAGAAATATTCCATTCAAAAATCAACTATTTGAAGAATCATCAAAAGTGGAAAGGTGTTATGCCATCATAGAGGAGGAAGACCTTGAAGCACCACAGCAAAAAATGATTGAAAAATAACAAATTTCTTCCGAAGAAAACCCACGAAATCATCCAGGAAAGCAAAAATTGAACTTAGATTACCCATTGACCCATCAACTATCAGACACTGAACACTGCAGGCCGGATTGCGTTGTGGAGGGCATAATGAAGTCTGAAGACTATGTAGACATCCTTTGTAATACCATGCTGCCTTATGCCCATTGGGAAATGGATGTTCCAACACGACAATGATCCCAAACACAAGTCAAAGTTGGCCACAAAGTGGATTGCAGAAAAAAAGATGTGAGGTTTTACCATGGCCAGCCCAATCCCCAGACCTAGACCCAATAGAGAACCTGTGGGAAATTGTGAAGAGAAGAATTGGGAACAACATTTTTAAGTACAAAAGTTACCTATTCGCTGGAATTCAGAGGCAGTGGAATGACAATCCAAAAACGGTTATTAATAACCCTATAGCTTCAATGTCCAGAAGATATACAACCGTTATAAAAAAATTAAGGGTATGCAATTAAAAATTAACATTTCCTTGCCTTGAAGTAAAAAAATATTTTGGTAATTTAGTTGTAAGATCTAAGTTGCAAATGTTTTGCACAGCAGTTTTACCAACTATGAAAGTATTTAGTTATTTATTTTTTGTTTAAGTGAAGAGTGTTCATTTTTTTCCAACAATTATAACATAATATCAAAAGAATTTAGAAAACTAAAGAAAGAATTTTGCTGTTTGATTTTCTAAACAATTTTTTTTTTTAAAGAAAAATGTTGGAGGTTCTAGTTGCAAATGTTTTGCACAGTACTGTAACTATGACACTTTTCAAATAGACGCATTTTACAAAAATGAACCTACATTTTCTAAAAATACATCAAAATTTAATGTTACACCTTATTTGATCCACTTTTATCAAAAAGAATTAACAACTTCAAAATTAACGTTTATTGTTAAACACATTAACAATATACAATTTTATCTGGCAGCCCTTGTTATCAATCACTACCTTAAGCCTTTTTGGTATTGATTCCACCAATTGTTGGGTGGTTTCTGGAGTTAGCTTGTTCCAAAATAGCTTTCTTAAGGTAATTCCTATTGGAAATTTGGTATTTTCTTATGTTTCTGTCTGGCAGCGTCCACAGATTTTCTATTACGTTCATATTGGGTGACTGTGCTGGCGGTTCCATATCAAGCAGGATTGCACAATACCTGCTTTGTGCTTCAGATCGTTGCGTTGTTCTGGTAGTATCGAAAAGTATTGCGTATTCCCAACTTCTCCGCTTTTTGTATCAATTTATTCTTTAAAATGGTCAAGTACAGTTTTGTACATGATCCCATCGATAAATTCTATTTTACCTACTCCCAACCATTTCGCTGCCGCCCCGTGCTTTACGAAAGAAATCCAAAATATTAAATTTAAACTCGTCTGAGAAAATAACAGAGTTCCAGAATTAAGAGTCCTTAGAAAGATGTTCCTTGGCGAAGCTAAGACGACTTTGTTTATTTTTCTTATTTATAAACGGTTTCTTTGTAGCTACTCGACATGGTTATGAAACACGCAGCGTATTGTTTGGACATTTAGACTTTACCAAGAAATGCAATACGACTTCTTGACTTATTCACATTGTGTGTACTCTCAATTAATTTCAAATACTTAGTGTGATCCATCAAGTATGACCTTTCAACATTTTTCAAGCCATCTTCCAGAGCCAATTTTGAATTTGTTCGCAAATTATTTTAAGACTGCCTTTGAAGATTCTTCTTCTGCAAGTACTTTGACAAAAACTAAGCCATGAAAGTTTTCTTTATAAATTAAGTAAAATATTACTTAACTACCGTTTCGTTACATGGATTTCGTCATATTTTAAAGAAAGATATTATAGCGTCATGTTCAAGAGTAACCTTTCATGTCAATTTAAATTCAATTTTGGGGTACCTCAAGGAAGTCACTTTGGTCCATTGCTGTTTATTTTGTTTATTATTGATTTGCCTTCTGTTTTTAATAATTCATAGATTAATCTATGCAGATGATGTTAAATTTGTTCCAATTATTAACTTCATCAAGGATTGTTAAGAGCTACAAGAAGATCTAAATCAATGTTCTGAATGGTGCAATAAAAATTCGTTGATTTTAAAATAAGTAAATAACTAAAGCCTCTTGACCATTTCAAGCGTCGTCAAGGGTCAGAATGGTGGCGAGAAATGGCAACAGTGGATGATCATTTTTCGAAGGATATCATCTTCGGTGATGAGACACATTTTCACCTCAGTGGATTCGTCAATGAGCACAATTGCCGCATTTAGGCGAATGATAATCCAAAATTGTTTGACGAAAGACCAATGCACCCACGAGAGTGACTGTTTGGTGAGGTTTATGGGGTGGTCCATGATGCCGGTCCGTATTTTTTCCAAAATAACGCCGTTCAGGCAGTTACTGTGAATGGTGTCCGTTATCGTGAGGAGAGGATAACGAACTTTTTATAGCCCAATATATAGATAACGAAACAATGGCTCTTTTGCTCGAAAAATTCAATGGCCGTGTCTCTCACGTGATGGCGATGTCAATTGGCCGCCAAGATCATGTGATTTAACACCGTTGAACTTCTTTCTTTGGAGTTATTTGAAAGAAGATGTGCGTCGACAAGCCAGCAACAATTTAAGAGCTAAAGCATGAGATAATTCGGCACATTAACGACATAGAACCTCAATTATGAATCAGCGTCATCGAAAATTTTGACCATGGGATTGAGGTGTGCCGACGATTTCGCGGCGGCTATTTGGCCGATATTTTGTTCCATACATAATTGAACCACACCAATATTATCGTAATACAAAGAAACAACAATAATTTCCTAAATAATTTGTGTTTTATTCAAAATTAACATCGGGTCTTAAAATTTAACCCCCATTTTTAACTTCCCATAGGAAGTTATTGTAATGGGTCCGATTTGTCAAATTGAAAATTTTGACATTTCTCGACGTTTCAAGGTCCCTAGAGTCGAAATAAAAGATTTTTAGAAAGATGTCTGTGCGTGCGTGTGTACGTACGTCCGTACGTCCGTACGTTCGCGACGTTTTTTTCGTCGTCCATAACTCAAGAACCAGAAGAGATATCGACTTCAAATAAATTTTAATATACAGATAATAAGGCAGAAAGATGCAGAAAGGGCTCTCAAGAAAATTGCGTGGGTGGTTTTTTTTACCATAGCAGTTTAAAAAAAAGGTGAAAATTTTGGTTAACCCTAAATATCTCATGAACCAATGACGCTAGAGACTTGAATTAAATTTTATATTATATATTGTAACGTGATACAAAACAAGTATATTTTTGAAAAATAATCCAATTAACGGTTTTTTTTATAAATCAAAAAAACTGAAAAAAAAAAATGTGTCACTTCGAAAATTTTACGACTAAAATATGATTTCATCTCCAAAACAAGTTTGTGCAACGAAGAATAATGTTTTTGACATCTGATAAAATTTTGAGAAAAATCGAATTGACAGTTTTTTTTACAAAAAATAAAAACCTAAAAAAAAACTTAATAAAAATGGTAAAAATTGATTTTTGACTCAAATATCTTTTCTAAACTTTGAGATATTGTCTTTAAACTACTTTTATCTTTCAAAAAATATTGTTTTCAACATTCAGTAAAATTTTGAAAAAAATTGAATTAACAGTTTTTTTTAAAAAAATTAAAAACTGAAAAAAAAATTTAACAAAAGTTGGTAAAAATTGATTTTCGACTCAAATATCTTTTCAAAAATTTGAGATTATGGCTTCTAACTAATTTTAACTTATAAGAAATATTGTTTTCAACATTAGGAACAATTTTGAGAAAAATCGAATTGACAGTTTTTTTTACAAAAAATAAAAACCTAAACAAAAAAATTAATAAAAGTTGGTAAAAATTGATTTTCGGCTCAAATATCTTTTCAAAACTTTGAGATATTGGCTTCAAACTAATTTTATCTTATAAATAATATTGTTTTCAACATTCGGTAAAAAGCCGCCGAAGTAATAATGATCCCCAAACCGGGTAAGCCACCGAATGAGAAAAAATCGTATAGACCAATTTCTCTCTTACCAATTATATCTAAAATATTTGAAAAATTGCTTCTTAAACGAATGCTACCAATTATTGAAGAAAAACGTTTAATTCCCGACCACCAATTCGGTTTCCGGAATAATCACTCGACAATTGATCAGGTTTACCGAATAACTAACGAAATTGAAAAAGCATTTGAAGAAAAAAAGATTTGCTCAACTGCATTTCTTGACGTTTCTCAAGCTTTTGACAAAGTTTGGCATGACGGGCTAAAATATAAATTAAAAGTCTTTCCAGAGCAAATATATAACATTCTTGAATCGTACCTAGAAAATAGATTCTTTCGAGTTAAGCAAGGAACGGAGTATTCGGAGTTTAAAGAAATAAACGCTGGGGTTCCCCAGGGTAGCGTCCTTGGACCGATTTTGTTTGTTCTTTATACCCGTGATATACCCCAAACAGAAGGCACAACTTTAGGCACTTTTGCCGATGATACAGCTGTACTCGCAATATCGGATTCAATAGAAACGGCAACCTCTAAGCTTCAAAAGGCATTAAATAGCATTTCAGATTGGACAAAGAAATGGCGAATTGCTCTTAATGAAACGAAATCGACGCACACAAATTTTACGTATAAAAAAGTATATAACTTACCTATTTATATAAATTCTGTGCAAATTCCATACGCTAATGAAGCGAAGTATCTAGGCATGACTCTAGACGCGAAACTTAAATGGAAAGTTCATGTAAAAAAGAAACGCGATGAACTCGAAAATAAACTCCGCGAATTGACATGGCTTATTGGAAGATATTCCAATCTAAGCGTTTATAACAAGCTTCTTATTTATAAGCAAGTACTGAAACCAGTTTGGACGTACGGTATACAACTTTGGGGTTGTACCAACGAAAGAAATATACAAATTTTGCAAACATACCAAAACAAAGTACTTAAAATAATAGTAAATGCTCCATGGTATGTAAGAAATAGCGACTTACATAGAGATTTAAATATAAAATATGTAGAAGACGAAATTAAAAAATTTGCTATAGAGCTAAGATCACGACTTAGAACTCATAGTAATAACTTAATCCAACAATCTGTTAGCGAGGCGTTCGTTTTTCGGCGTCTGCACCGAACAAGACCTTCTGATCTATCGCAAACAAATTAATCACTCCACTCGAATTTTGTGGAATCTTCAGGTCCTCTCGTTGGGGAGCTTCCTGACAAAACGCGAACAAAATGACGCTAAAACTACTTGTTAAGCTGGACTTAGTTGTAGTAATAATATAGAAGATAAGGGAGGTGAGTTTTAGTCAGTAAAAATCTGACACTACTATAAGCATCGGGCTTATAGTGTCTCTGAAGATTTCTCACCTTCCTGCGGAAAAAAAAAAAAAAAAATTCGGTAAAATTTTGAGAAATGTTGGATTGACAGCTTTTTTTTACAAAAAATAAAAACCTAAAAAAAAAACAATACTAAAACTTGGTAAAAATTTACTTTCGACTAAAATAGCTTTTCAAAAATTAAAAATATTGGCTTCAAACTTATTTTATTTCACAGAAAATATTGTTTTTAATATTCAGTAATTTTTTTTATAAAAATACAACAGTCCGTTTTTTCATAAAAAAATAAAATCTCTAAAAAATAGAACGCAATTTTGGTAAGAATTGATACATTTAGACAAACTTTTAAGCAAGACAAATTGATAGATGGGATGGGAAGTTATCAGTGTGGGTCGCATCCCAGCCTCTTTTTTTAATAAATATGTAATTTTGTTTGCGTTTCCTTGTTAACATTTTAAAGTAGCTTACGTTATGTAGGCTACATAACGTAACTTTCCAAGATACTCAGCTTAAAATGTTCCTATTTGAACTGGATCATTTAAGCTGTTACTCACTGTACATAAAACGAAACTTTTTCATTCAAAATTCGTTTAGTTCTATTTCTAGTTGTTTAAAAAAAAAGGCTTATTTTTTACCCAGTAACCCCATCATCAGTATAACGAAACACATGTAACTTACTTTTTGATTGTTGTTGTTGTTTAAAGTAGTTTTGTATTCTTTTTGTTTTTCAAAGTTATGTAAAAAAATCTGAGGTTGTTTTTGAAATTTAAAGCATCATAAACTAAGCTGTCGTAAGACTGTTCTTCTTCTTACATTAAAAAAATAAAGAAAAAGAGAAGAAACAAAAAACTAAAAAATTAAAAGTCATCATGTTCCAAAAGGGTTTCCTCCTCTGACCGATTTTTAGTGATTTTGCTTAAATATTAAACTTTTTTTTAAAAAACAAGCCAACTAACTTCCATCAGATGGTTTTTTGAACAAGACGAACAAAACATATCTATCTCATAAATCTAAAGGTTTTTATTTTGTTGTGTAAATTTTGTATAAAAGGAACTTTCAAAGAGAGAAAGTTTCTTTTTTGTTATTGTTTATTCTTGAATATTTTCTTTGAAATTTGAGAAGACTTGTTGTAAGTATAATCCAGAGCTTTTGTGTATGTTAGATGCGATGGTGACGCTGATGTTGATGCTGGTGATGATGATGATGAGCTATGAGGGTCCATGTTTTTGAGTGACATTGATGGATGATTTGGCTTGGTTTTTGGGTTTTCTTTAGTTATGTTAGGTCACGGTTTTGTGTCGTTATATTAAGAAACAACAAAAAAGTATAATTGAATACAGAATCAAAAAAAAACATTAAATTTGTCGCATTGTGTATATTTTAATGGTAAATGTAAACCTTTGTCATTTATATTACTCGACACTTATTTGCGTATAATTTTTGAAAGTTGATGTTTAGATTTAATTTTGTAGATAGTTTGTATAATTCGTCTGAGATTTAATTTGATTTTTGTTTTTTTTTTTTCTTTTCAGGCAAGTCATCCATTTATTTTTGTTGTTTTGGTCTTGTGACTGGAGATTTTATTTAAAATTGGATGAAAGGATAAGATGATAGATGAAAATAATGGTCCTGTATTTCTGACGACGACAACGCGAAGACAAAATGGTTTTAATTAATGAAACTTGAGGAGCCCTTATTATTTTTTTAAATAGCATTTTACATTTTATTTCATTTTTTTTTTATTTTTTTTATTTTATTTTAAAATTAATAATTTATTCTATTTCATTTTTGGTTTGAACTGAAATCGTCAAAAGCCCTGGCAATTTTAATTTTGTTTAAAGCATAATTGGAAAAGATGAGATTGTATCCTTTTTTGTATTCTGTAAATTTATTTTGCATCATTGCTTACTAGATTTTTAAAAAGCAAGCCTTAAATGGATTGAGAGTTTCAGAGTTCCTTATAGATAGATAGATAGATATATAATTTTATTTTCAAAAAGATTTTACAAAAAATGAGTATTGCTGGTTTAAAATTAGTTTTGACAATAACTTTAAGTTGCCTGTGAGTAGCAGTAGCCATTAAGAACGTTGAGAAGTTGAGAATGAGAAAGCATGCCGCTGCCAAGAAATTTTCTTCTGTACGTTTTGGTGCCGTGACATAAGGCCAAGTGTCATAAGACCAAATTTTTAAATTTGGCCTTATGACACTTTTCGAAAGCGTCATAAGACCAAATTCCAAATGTAAAGTCGTCAGGCAGGCGCCTATATCAACAACTTCTTTCAATAAAAGCACCTGTGGGCGGCCCGCTTCGCGGGATCTCAGGATTTAAACTCCACTTTTCGGGGTTCACACCCGCTCACGCAACTTCGTTGCTCCGCTTAGGGTATGTAAAGTCGCCAGGCAGGCGCCAATATCAACAGCTTTTTTGAATAAAAGCATCATCTCAGGTGATGAAGATAAAGTGTGAAAGTGACATAAGACCAAATTGGCCTTAAGTCACTTTGGAAAGCGACATAAGGCCAACCGTTGAAATTTGGCCTTATGACGCTTTCGAAAAGTGACATAAGGCCAAATTCTAAAATTTGGTCTTATGTCAATGAAGTGCATGTTATTTTCCGATTCATCCATATTACATAATGTACATATTCCATCTGTATATCTCCTTGGAAGGCTCTTTCATTGATATTAAGGAGCCCGGTAAACCTGTTTCAATGTACAGATCATAATTAGGAGTATTATCGGGCAGTAAAAAGCATCTTTTTATGAAGAAACGCTGCAACTTTTCAACTTGGTTGTATTCGCGGTATCCCCAAACTTGAGCACAGTACAACATAATAGCTTTTGAGGCAGCATTGTATATTTTGAACTTTGTTGAGTGTTGGACGGTATTGTCTCGCAGCAGTCTCGACCACGTTGCATTGATGGAATTTTTAGATGCTCCCAATCTGTTTGTTAGATGCTCATTCCAAGACATGTTGTAACTAAACACTACGCCAAGATATTTGTATTGATTATACACCTTTATTTTAGAATTATTGTAAAATCATTTTTCGCACGCTGCTCTTCTTCCACCATTGCGAAATATTACTATTTCCGACTTATCAAGATTTATTTCAAGATTCCATTGAATGCAGTAAGTCTTAAAACCCTCAATTAGCTGTTGCAAATTGAAAGGATTATCTGACAACAAAAAAGAGCAAAATTTAACACATCCACTCACTAAGCTAGAGTTGCCAAGTTGCCAGAGTTCTTTATTTAAGTATTTAATTTGGAGTCACAATTTGCAGTGAACCAGTATATATAGAGTGAGAGTAAGTGAATCCTAGAATGAGCCATGCAATTTGAATAATGCTAAGATTTTTGCTGAGCTTAACCACCTTACTCAGCTGGTTAACGAGGCCACAAGAATATCGGACGTTAATGGTCGAGTAGAAAATGTTCTTGACTTGTTCCTTACTTCTGGCCCTGATAAATACCTACACTAATACTATTCTTTCTTCTCTAGGATCATCCGACCATTGTGTTGTATCAGCTAATTTTTCGTGTCAAAACTCGTCAGTTAAAGAAAGAACTCCTAAGAGAATCGTTTGGCAACACGAGAAAGCGAACTGAGACGATATTAATAATTGTTTCAGGATCTTGAACTGGTCACTGTGCTTTCTCGATAATGACGTTAATGCCAGTGCTGATATGATCACAAGTTTAATTCTATTGGGAATGAGTACTTTTATCCTAAACAAGGTTAAAAGTATAAAACCTAAGGAAAACGTATGGTTTGATTTGATCTGTAAAGAGGTTATTAGGGTTAATGAGTAATTTGAAGCTAACCCAACTGATAAAAACCGGAAAAAGTTCAAGCAAGCCAGAAAGCCCATATTCGACAGACCAAATTTTTTTTGTATGACCAAAACTACGGCAAAAAATACTGCATGTCCCAAAGGATGTAAACATTTTTAGTAATTCATAAAAAAACATGAAGCATTCTTTCTCTCCCTTGGATCCTACACTCGTTTTCGAGCTCTTTAAAGAAAGCTAGTCTCTTTGGTAGGCAGTTCGCCGTCAATGAGTGTTATTACTTCGCCTGTACTAGAACGCGCTAATGATTCTATCGGACCAAACTTTTTCGCACTCGTGCAGTGGAGAAAGTCCTAAGAGATCTTAACATAGATACATAAATCCTCTGATCCGGATGGTATTCCCGCTAATGTTCTTCAACTCTGGCAAATCACTATGCGTTAGCTTTTTCATCCATCCTACTCCTCAGGTCTCATTCCGATTACAAACAGCATTTGTACAGCCCATACCCAATAAAGGTGAATCCTCCTCACCCTCTAATCATCGACCGATTGCACTTACGTCCCTTTCCCTGATTAATTACCAGCTCAAGAATTACCTCGAAGATCGAAAGCTTCTAAATTACTGGCAGTATGACCTTCGCAGAAATAATTCCACTGGTGATCTCATGGTTCATCTCACCGAATAGTGGAACAAATCTTATTGGAGATATCATGTACTTGATATTTCAAACGTATTTGATAAGGTTTGGCATCATTTCCTCATATTGAAAATGGTGCCTTCGGTTTAGATGAATTCCCCCTTCGTTGGATTAAAAATTACCTTTCAGACCGTTCAATAAATAAGTATGGTTATAAGTCTAAAATATACAAAATAAATTCTGGTGTGCCCCAGGGCTCTGTTTTGTCTCCGACACTCTTTCTTTTATTTATATTTATTATCTGCAACTTCTAACCCAATTAATTGTCTCGCTGACAATGCAACAAATTATTCACTTTTATAAAACATAATATACATAAATATGCCCAAAGCTTGAGTATAACGCCCATCTCTGGGTTTGTGCTCCAGTAACTTAAGACTCTTGGACAGTATTCAACGAAGAGCTTTTAAAATGATTGGTTATAAGAATATCATAAACTTAATTACGTCACTCAAATAGCGTCGGAATGTTTCTTATCTCACCCTCTTTTACCCTTTTTTTTAATGCACTATGCTCTAACGAAATAGCCAGTTGCATTTCTTCCCTTGAACGATTCAATTGTAATACTCTCGCTTCTAGGAATGTCCTTCAGTTAGCCCTTGTCCACCTTCGGTCGTATTGTGAAGTAAAGATATTCGTTCTCTAGCCGTACTATGCGAATGTAGAATATCTTACCACACTGTCTTTCCCAGTCATTGCAATATTCAGGAGTTCAAGCTCTTAACAAAAATGCTAGTACTTTTATTTTGGATTGAAATGGAGTGTCGTCATTCTATTTATGGCTATCTTATCAAATTTTAGAAATAGTTTCTACGAACCTATCTACACTTTTTAAAACACATTTCGTGAGAATTCACGAACTTGTAAAACATTAACGCAAGCATAAAGGCCAAGCAAAACATTTTTTAAAGAATCAAAAGTCCTATCTTCGCGCACATATTTTCTTGTTATACGTTTAGGTTATAAAGGTTAAGTGTCCCTTTCCCTATCCCTACAATCAGGAGTCATGAAAAACTCACGGACGTACGTACAAAAATTTTAAATTCAATTATCCTTTATCCTCTCTGATGGCAATGCGGATGACACTTCTGTCTAAATTCACACATTTTTGGAGATTCTGTGACTTGCATGAAAGTCTAAACTTACACAATAGACAAACTAGCTATCCACTGATGAGGCTTTTCCTTAAAAAAAAAAAAAAAACACGAATTGGACAAAGAACCTTGCATGACGCTGTGCAGATCTCAAATATAGACGCATACAAAAAAGAAGAAAATCTCATGTTTCTACATAGCTTCATATCTCCTTTGTTAACATTCACCATTCATATAGGAAATAAAATTAAATAGGTACCTTACCTTTTACAGTTATACCAGGTTCGAGTTTTATTTATAAGAAAAAAAAGTTTTAACAAAACAAAAATGCTTGCACCTTTTATGCTGCGCAATCGACTGCATCAGAACTACCTGTATATATAGAGTTGAGTTGGATGTCGGTGAATGAAGGTGCATCAAATTGACGATGCTATGTGACTCTCTAGAGAGCTGGTGGCATGAGTCAATGCTCCCGTCCGTCCCGTCATGGTTTTTTCTTCTATTTGAAATACAAGCAGCTATACAACATCATATTGAAAAGAAAAATTCAGGCATGCCTTGGAGCCATCACCATCACTGAGTTTTTTTTTTTTTTGAAAAACAGAAAAATTCTAAGCTAAAACAGATAAAAATGTTGTTTGCCCTTTTATGCAATCATGTATTTTTATATTGTGTATCTTGTGTCTCTTCCAAGCTTCCAACCAAACCGCCCAACTAACCAGAGTTATATAGGTACTATAGCCTGTTTAGTGAGTGACCATCGAACCATTCAGAATTCAACCAACCAAATCCAAATCATCCTGTCTGTTTGTCTGCCTGTCTTGTCTGTCTGTATATTTCTATTTTTTTTAAATATTTTTTTCAACTTGACTCTTGATCTTTGTTTGGGCTATGAAAACAAGTCTATAAGACCAAACACACCAAAAGACTAGAAAACAAGCTTTTAACCGGTTCCCATGTTATGTTCGGCTCGTACTTATAATAGTTTGAGGTGCTTTGGGATTTACCACAGGGTGTTACTTCTATTTTGTCTATAAAACAAATTCCAATAAATAAAAAAAAGGAACCAAGGAATTACAACAGTAATTTCGTAGTTTAAACTTGACATTAAGTCAAATGATGACAGCTTCAAAAGTGACAGCTGCTCACATAGCGGTCTATTTAAAATTAACCACCTTATTGAAAAACATTGTACATAAACATATACATATGTTTGTTTGGACCAGGTTTTAATCTGTAGCGATAGAAAATCGGAAATCGTAGGTGCTGCGGTCAAAACAGAACATTATCAGCTTTATGAGGGAAATAATTGATTTGGAACTTTGATTACAGTAGCTAATCGGTGTCGCTGTACAGTTCGTCGTTGTTTGTTCAACTCCATTCTCTATCTTCTCATCTTTTTTTTTACAAGGTCCTCAGCGCCATAAATGAGAACCGGGATGTGAGTGTCAGATGATGGTGACTTTATTTGCTCGAAAGAGGACTCAGCTCATATTTTTTTCAGTCTGAGCTTTCCCCGATTTCAGATTTTTCAATAGAGAATTTTCGCTTAAATCTAGAAAAATTAGAGCAATATAATGCAAAAATAAACAATTCCACAGAATGAGACAGGCCCCTCTAATATAATTCTTATCCCCACATTCTGAATCAGATTGATTACATTTTCTCTCATAAACCGATTGCTGCCAAAACCTGTTCATTTGCAATTTCATGCTTTTTGAACACTGTGATGAATTTATAATAAATATGTGAAAAATTGCTCCCAACTTTCAATGTCTGCGGTAAATTGATCCAATCATTTGATGTGTGCGTGTAAATTGACGTACGTATCACCCTCCAAAACCCATTTGTTTACATTGTTGTATTTGTAATGTGGACGAATAGATGTGAATTTCAACGAAAAAAATTGACGTGTTGTTTTTTCAGGCATACATACATAGAATTAACTACTGAGTTTTTAGGGGAAATGTCATAATTTAGAGGAGAAATGTCACGCATACTTAAATGAGTTTATGAATCTGATTTCCGGTTTAGCTTGTAGGCAAACCAAGATGGCTACCGAGGATTAATATCTTTATTACAGTGTTTTTGATGACAACTAGGTTTTTGGTCTTCCTCTTCCACCATACACACACCACAATTTTGCTTTCATATGGCAACCAAACATTTTTATCTCACAAACATTTTAAACTTTAAGGACTATTCACGTGAGAGCGTCCAACGAATGAACGAATATTCGTCCATATCTGTCACATGCCTTGTTTTTATTCGCATCTTGCACATGAGCTATGAAATGCGAACTGTGGATGTTCGCATATTTTGACTTTTAGACTGACAGACAGCGACGATTTGTCAATTTTGTTTTCATATTTTCCTCAGCCATGACCTTTCACAAAAAAAAAAAAAAAAAAAAAAAAAAAAAGTGTTATAATTTTGAGGTTAAGTTGCGCGCGAATAATTTATTCGTTGCAGCGTGGATGGTATGTGGAACGCGAATAGAGTTTGACAGTTCGTAGCAACCACATTGCAATTCGTTACTACCAAATTATTTTTACAAAATTTTCTTGTTTTAGAGAACAAAATGCAAATTTTATTATCCTAACATTAGTGTCAATTGGTTTCTTATAATTGAAATGTGTTTTTGTTTGAAATTGACTTTTTGAAATGTGTAAAATCACGTTTGTTCGTACATTCGTTCATTCGTTGTTCGCTCTCATGTGCAAGGCCCTATACAGATGGTCAACAAAGACTAACAAAGATGGATCGTATGTGGAACGCGATTTGAGTTTGACAGTTCGTTACAATCAGATTGCAATTCTAGACGAACAATTAGTTTTCTTAAATTCCTTTTATTTTGACAGTAAACAAATTCTTCTTTTCTACCTCTGTGTTTACAATTTGCACTGAATTTAGGTTTATAAACATTTAAAAATCACATTTATTCGTTTCGGTCGTTGCAACGTTTGTGAATGGTCCTTTACACTTCAGTGATATATTTTTGACGTCGACTGTACACAGCACATGAATAAACAAACGAATTGGTAAGACACCCTGTTAAAAGTTTTTGGTATTTGACTTTTGCTATACAATAACGAGTAGACTTCTACTTGAATAGAAATAATGGTTAGGTACCGTTATTTTATGTTCTTTATTTTTCGAAACTGATGCAGCGCACGTTGACCTATTTCTATAATAACAACCTTTTGACTATTTGTACTCAATCGTGGCTTAAAAGTCGTGAGATCCCGCCCCAATAAAATGAGAAACTCCAATTTTCCCCCCATCCGAAACGTCACATTTGTCTTCCTATAAAAACAAAATATGTAGATACCATAATAGATTATTAAGCCAATGGCCGAAACGAAATAAAATCAAAACAAATCAAAAATGTATAAAGTAATGAAATGTTGTGTTGAGTTCATAGAAAAGTTTTGTTTTTGTTACCTTTTCAACTTTTACATATTTCTTATTCCTGACTTCCCATAAAATGTTGTTTATAGTTTGAGTTCCATTCACATTCAATTGTATAAATTAATTGGTATCTTTGGAATTTATCTTCAAAAAGCTGATGAGAAAAAAAAAACAAACTTTCCCACAGCAACAAAACGAAGAAATAAAGTAATTTTCTCAAGATTAATAAATAATTTGGGATTCTCATCGCATAATGAAAAATAATGTATAAAAATGTATATTTATAATATGAATAAATCATTAATGATTAGATTTTTGTTGTTTCTTGATTTGTTTTTTCGTCAACTTAACGATCTTCAATTAACCCTTTTTTATGGCGCGTGTACGGTGCGGTGGGAGTGCTACCATCAGTGCATTATGGTGCCGGCCGTACTGATTGAGTTGATTATTTTATTGATTGATTGAATAGAAGGTTGGGTACTTTTGTTTAAATTATATTTTTAATGCTACAAATTAAGTAATATATTTGTGTTATTTTGGCGTTGTTGTCTAATTTGTTGTTGATTCATTTTATTGTAGGCGTCTTCTTCAGATGCCATCTGTAATTTTAATTACAAATCGAAATGCTTGATGAATAGTTAAATTTTCTATTTTACCAAACGGCCATATTGTATTTTAGTTGGGAGCGAGTAGAAACAATGTTATTCGGAGCTTTGTATAATCAAAATTTTGTATAATACTGTTCGAAAATAATACTGTATGTCTTAAGTTCTGTGTTTCAAAACACTGTAAATTTAGAATACCCTGTATTTCGTTCTGAAAATCATTCATGTTCAAAAATGCTTTTCGTTCCGCTTTAAATTGGTACTCCGTAAAGCTTTCGAATTAAAAAAAATAATAAAAAAGTAAACAAATGCGTTAATGAAAAAGTAGGTATTTCATTTACGAATTTGTTTTTTTTTTCGAGTCTCTAACCATTTCTTATGAGATCTTTCAAATTAAGAAACAAGAAAGAGGCTGGGATGCGACACACGTGAAAACCCATTTATTATCAGTTTTGAGTATGTTTTCGTGATTTGTAAAAAACTTGAATTTTTCGAAAAAATTAACTTAAAGTTAGCAAAAATAATTTCCATATGGTAAAATATGTTTTATCTGTTTTTATTCCCGAAATTTTTGGTCGAAAACCAATTTTTATTACTTTTGTCTGCTATTTTTGAAAATTGGTACTTCTCATACCGACTAGATTTTTCTAAGAACATTATTTTACGTTAAAACCAAAATATTCTATAGAATAAAATAATTTTGAAGTCAACACCTTCATCCATTCTCGAAACATTCGAATTGAAAATCAGTTTATACCAGTTTTTGCAGATTCTTATTAATAAACAAATACAAATTTTACTAATTCTGTGAGACAAAACTCGTTTTAAGGCAATATCTTTAATTGTTGCGTATATATTCTTGGAAAATCAATGTTTTCTAACTTTTAGTAGTGTTTTTGAGGTTTTTTTTATTTTGTAAGAACTCTTCCGAGCAAACCAAATCAACACCTTGATCCAGTTCTCTTACGCACAATTTTTTCACATTCATCATAAGCTAGTACCCAGTCTAGCTAGGCCAGGTACTACACCTAATACATAGTCATCACAAAAACCTAAACCCTTCATTTTTTCACATCACTATAGTACCCGATCCAATTTTACAACCCGGTTCTGGGAAGTAATAGGTCTAAAACTGATCATATTTGCTGTTGTGGTGGCATATGGTAAATACGTCGAACATCACCATCAATTTGCTCCTTTTCCTCATCGTTCACGATATTTTGAAAATCTTGAAACGAATTTTTGCCACCAAAAACTAAACCGAAATAAATGAACAGCAGAATATTCCGAATCATAGAAAATATATTAACAACAATAAAATAAAAATTACCTAAAAAGAAGCAGTCGAAGAATTGCCAAATCGAATGAATTTTAATGCTTTCTTTAAAGCCCTAGCCTTTTGATTTTGCTGAAGCAAAAAAATACACAATTTTTACTAGTACTCGGTACCTATTTGAGGGAACTATAGTTTAATACTTCTGTGAAGAAATCAATCACGATTATTCTGACATTCTAATGAATAGCCAATTCGTTAAAATAGATCTATTTATTAGAATTTCTGTATTTTGACATTCTAACGAATAATGTTCATCGTTGAATTAATATATTAAATGAACCGGAATGAACTCGAATTCGAAGTCAGCTGTTTGAAGTTTCGATCTTATTTAGTGTGACCAAAGTAACAAAATTTAAAATTGTTCCACAAACTTTCAATTTCATTGAAACAATTGGATGGAAAACAACAAATACCTTAACTTAATAAAAATTATATTAATAAAGTTCTAAATGCTAGTGATGATAATTATTTAAAAAACCATCAATGAGACTTTGAATATGGGAACATAAATTTAAGTTTATTGATATGAAAAGTAAAAAAAAATACATTAAAAAATGTTGTACAGCTAACTCACCTTTAAATCTAATAAAATAATTAATGTACTTATAATTCGATTTGCTTTTGTCCCACATGCATTACCAAAAAATTGTTACTTTAAAGTCTCTTTATTTGAATCACACCTGGTCACACTTCACAATTGTCAACGAGAATCAAAAAGTAACACAGTCGTTAAAATCGTTTAAATTGTCATTCAAAAATTCAAATTGTTTTATTTATGAAAAATCAAAACAGCATACATAGATGAAGAATTATGGATGCATGAAATCCATTGGGGATTCGATTTGTAAGAAAACCTCTCGCGATTTCATGGTTTTCTTCTATTAATTTTATAAGAACTTCCTTTTGTTCTCTAGTTGTCCAATTTGAGTGTGACTGTGACCTTTAATAAAAATATAAACAGATTTTCATAAAAATATATTCCATTTTCTTTATTTTTCAAAAAAAAAAAAACAGAACTTACATGTTTTTCTTTTAATTCTCTCATCAATAGCCGCATTTTATTATCACCGTGATCTGATCCGGATCAGATCATGATAATAAAACAGCATTGGATCATCATATTTTTTATTATTTAAAGTTTGGTAGCAGTGTCAAATTCGTTCTTTCAAAAGTGACATTTCGAAGCAAAAAAAAAATATAAACAAATACCCAACATGGAAGCTGCTGTGGTCTCATCTGTAGTTCAGATTCGTTTTGAACTATTAATAAAATTGAACTTGATAAACGTGACACTAAAATAATTTAATTTGGAGATTACTTACAATTTATTTGTATTCTATCCCATTTGCAGGTTTCTCGATTTTATATATATTTTTGGACATTTAAAGCAGTGTTGCCATAAGATCATTTCACTCAATGATTTTTTTTGTTCTTTTTTTTTGGGAAAAATGATACCCATAAACTATGTGAAATATACATTTTTACATATCTAGCTTTGTTAAACTAACTCATTATTTCATGGATTGTATACAAAATAAATAAATATAAAGCTTCTCGCTTTCTATTTGAAAAATATTTTATTTCAGTCAAATGGAAATGTTTATATGGCAATACAGGTTTCATTTAATTTTTGTGCAATGATACCAACATTTACATTTGAAATTACAATGATAAAGCCCTCATTCACTCATTGTGTGAAAAAAAAATTAAATTTTGGATCTCAAATTGAGATCCAAACACAAAGCAGGATCTTGTGTTGTTGTTGTTGATCCAAGATCCAGATCAGATCATGGTGATAATAAAACGCGGCTAATATGTGAACGCTTAATAAATGACGTTTGTTTCGAATGATTAGAAAGTCAAAGTTTGCTTTAGTTTTGAATTAAAATGAACTTTCGAATCGTTAGAAAGTGAAAATACGTATCATACGAATTCGAAAACCTTTTGAACGAAAGAGAAGGTCAAAATAAGGGGGAATAGGTACTGATTCAAGTCCAGTCCAATAACTGGTATAATAATTAGGTTGCTTAGGAACGAGTCCTAACCAATATTCGGTTCCAAATTGATAGTTCTTGTTCTAAACTAGACTAGCTAATGAGTTGAGTACTTCTTCTAGGTATTGGTTGTAACGTTAGGACTCTGTGAAGAAATTGGCCGAGCGATTTCGTTTGTTAGATTTCATTTTACAGAATTAGTCCCAGTTTACTTTAAAAATGATTTAAATTGAAAATTCAAAGCATTAACAAATTAATTAACAAAAATTATATAGTCAATTAAAAAAAATCTGGTATACATTTTATAACAATCAGAATCTCCTTGTGTGGTTGCTTTGGTTTACATAAACCTTTTTTCAAGCTCTAACATGGTTTCATTGAGGTGCCATTAACAGCACTTTGAACTCAACTCAGGGCTCTGATAATGTAAACAGACTACATTGTTCTGAAAAACTTGTATTTGGAATTTTTGTTGTTGAAATTTTTCCAAAAACTACTTTGGTATCTATGTTTATAAAACTTCGCACTGTTTATTACGATTAAAAATTACATAAAACTGTTCTTCGATTATATCGGCTCAGAGCTTCAGACCAAATATATTTCTCGGAGTTGATCTTCCGATATAAATAATAAATGATGTAAAATATTTGTCTCCAATTTTAGAATACAACAATATTTGTTGTTTTATTTCTAAGCCACTTGAACATATGAGCCATCATTATTTGTTTATTTATCTCGACACGTGATTTTTTTTCTAAAAAACATAATATTTAATATAAGCAAAAATTATTGACTAATTAATTACTTAACTTCCGGTGTTTTCAAAACATGTCTTCAAAAGCTGCAAGGTCAAAAGTAAGTATTATAAAACTATTAGTATATGTCACGTTTATTTTTTGTGTAAAAATAGATCTCGAAAAAGCAAAATTGTTTTGTTTTTCTTTTTATTTGTTTATTTCTGTAAAACTGTTGCCAACGAATTTATTTTTCCAAAATGTCATTATTTAATAGAATTAAATAAAATTTATAATCAAAATGCTTTATCATTCTAACCACAAGTGGCATTATCATCACAGGCGCAATAAACCTATTCAAGAGGGTATTATGTAAACATTTAACGCATTTGCCATAGTAAAAACACTTAACAATTTTGTGATTGAAATACATTTTTTGATTCTATTCCTGCTTATCTTATGTTTAAGTATGTATGTACACTTGTATGTCTCAATCTCAACATGACTCGATTCAGGAAATTGGCATATTTTTCACTGAACAAAAAAATATTATTCACAACATGTCATGTAGAAATATAATTCCATTTATAGAATCGATCTAAAAAATGTTCAATTCCAAACGGATGACAGCTTGATATGTACATTAATAATAAATCACATACAATTTTGTTTTTTTTATTGTTCTCTGAGGAACATTTTTATGCAATTACGTCACTTTGACCAAAGTCCATCACTTAATAGTTTGGGAAATAAGGTTGCAATTTTGCATTACTCTTTATTTTTGACATAACTGAATTTTATTGAAAACAATCTGTATGTTGTTATTAAGTCATAGTCAAATAAGAAAAAAAGAAAATACAAAAAAACGTATTTGTAAAAAACGTCAGAAAAGTTAAAATCAAACTTAATTTTATCTCTTAGAAAAAATAGGAAATTCAAAATAACGAGTTTTAAAATAGGTATGGGTTTATTTTGACAGCTCGTGGCGGCCATATTGTTTCTTTTACTTTCTGTAAAAATATCTTCATGGATTAAATGACAGCGTCGAGCAACATGAACAAATAATACAACTTTATTTTAAAAATGAGTGTTCTACAGTAGCAACGATGAACGTGTTTTAATGGGGTACATGGTAGCCCTTGCAAGTCGACTTTTTAACTTATGGTGACCAAATTCAAGTCCACCGGCTCACTGAACAATTAGCCAACACTCGTTCTTCAACGAAACGCGAGATCTGCGGAAAATATCACCACTGTTCATGAAAGTAGGCAGCAGAATCCGAGGCAATCAATTCCACATCGCTTTCAAAAACTTGACCTTTGTCATACCACAACATGGCAAATTTTGCGTGGTGATTTGGGCCTGCGATCATACAAAGTCCAACTGAACCAGAAACTGAAATCAAACGACCATACACAGCGTCTTGTGCTCGCTAATTGAATTTTGGAGCAGTTTATATTAGACCAATTTTTAGATGAATAAGCAAAATTGCCACGACCCGCTTTTAATAGAAACCCCTTTATAATCAAGATCTCGATAAACCGTACAATTTTCTATATCTTTTTTTTTAATAAGACAGCAAAACAGTTAGAAATAAACATTACATTTTAGTCCCATTTGTCATTTCTGACAGAACATTTTGACAAGTGATCTAACTTTGTCTAAAATTCTTGAACGTGAACTTAGATACTTATGTCATTTTGGTGTTTCCTATAGAAGTTAAACGTCAATTGATTTGCTTGTACGGAATGTATTCCCATTTGTTTCACTTATAATCTTAAAATAAATTAGTACTCCTTCCCGTACAGACTATTCTAAGTTTGTGACCAATTTTCAAATCCTATTATATGCAATTATTTACGCAGTCGTTTAAGTTTTTTTTTATAGTAGCAAAATGTACATAAATATAGGTAAGGTTTTTAGATTTACCTTTTTTACAAAGCTATTATAGGTGGGTGTGAGGCTATAATTGGATTTATCATTGTTGTTAGTCATATTTTATTTTTTATTGTCCACAAGAATTATGGTCTTTCGTTTTTTGTGTGACATTTTTTTTTTTTTTTTTCAAATGCCTACTATTTTTTTATGACGAAAGATTCATAGCTAAATAAACCAATTATCTTATACTTTACCTACCTTATGTTTCATTCCTATAAAACCTTGCAAACAATGGAACAGATAAGAAGAGAACTTTGCAACAAAGCCATTAACTTAGCACATTAACAATTTTTGTATTTATGAATTTATGGCTATAGGAAATTACCCCCGGAAGAAATGTTTTCTTTTTCATTTATTTTTTCAAAATATTATAAACATTCATATATGTAGATCAGGGCTTTAAGTCGTAAATATGGGGACTTTGACATTTGTATTTTTGTGGAGTTTGAAGGAAACAAAACAAAAATATTATTATTTTTTTTTAGTACAGAGATAAAACCTTTTATAGGTTTATTAAAACGTTGTTATAAAAATTTCTAAACAGAAAATTTTTGTTAATGTATTAGGTCTTCAAATATTTGTATAACCTTTAAAAACAATAAAATATTTTTTGCATGACTATTATTCCACTTCATAGGCCAAAAAACAGTGTTCTCGAAGAAAAAGCAAGGGATTCTTGAGGACATTTTAATTTTTTTTTCAAACTCTTTTGTGTGCTCCATTTTGGATTTTAAAGAATTGAATTTCGTACTTATTGGTTTCCAACCCTAAGGGGTCAATTATAGGTATCATTGATATCAATTACAATACAAAGAAAATGGAAAGCTTTCAGTGGAAATGTGAAATCAACAAAAAGCTATTTATTGAAAACCATTTCATCATTGAAAAACTAAAAGTGAACTAAAAGAAAATTCCTGTGTTAAATAATGCATTATTTTAGTACACCAAATCTACAACTAATCAGCTTCATCAAACATTACAAATCTGACTCTCTTAACCGCTTTTAAATCTCCAAACAAATTTTCAACACTCACAAAAGCTGTTATGTCAATGTCATCAGGACATACTATTAAAATTAAAAACAAACATTAATTAAAAAAAAAACTCCATAGCGTTTGTCCTAATATTAAAGCAATGCCTATTTGAATTCACAATTCATGAAAAAAAAAGTGTTGGCAGCACTTACAAGAACTGACAGCTAAGGCCCCTTTCACACCAAACGAATCCGAATCAATCAGAATCACTCCGAATCAAGTTGAATCTGATTCGTCATCTCCACTCTTTCACACCAGCTGAATCAACCTGAATCTATAAAAATCCTTTCATCTTCTTTTTGTTTACCTTCTTTTAGTTGCTCTCTCTCTCGTATGGTTGTTGATTCAAGACTGATCGGATGGTGCAGGGAATTAACTTCACGGGAACTACCTTCACATGGGAACTAACTTCACCACTAGTGGGAATTAATTTCACTTTTTTCTTGTGAAGTTATCT
Organism: Eupeodes luniger; assembly: GCA_951509635.1. Classification (NCBI taxonomy): domain Eukaryota; kingdom Metazoa; phylum Arthropoda; class Insecta; order Diptera; family Syrphidae; genus Eupeodes; species Eupeodes luniger. The sequence goes on from OX608073.1 coordinate 56,135,119, forward strand.
CCCACTGATGGCGGGAGATAATTTCATCAGAAAATTGTGTGAAGTAACTTCCCACCTACGATTGAAATATCTGAAAAAAATATCAAGCGTTGAATTGGTGACGTGAAAAAGTACCAAATGAAATAACACCAAATTTCAAATTTGGCCATATTTCGTTGTTCAAAACGAAATAAAACCAATTTGGCTTTATTTCGATTTATAAAAAGAAATAAGGCCAACAAAATAATGGAAACAACGCCTAATTTTAAAAATTCACTTTTTTACATACAAAACACGCAAAAATGCGGTTGATTTATTGTCTAGAATAGCTACTTTTGCTAAAAAGTTTTTTTGAATTGATAGCACTGCACGGCGTACTAACAGCTACCTGCAACCCCCCTGCTTGGGATCACTATAGGATTTGAGGTGGGTGTGAGTTTGGGTATATGCAAAGAAATTTTGCATTTGAGCACTAAAATCAAAGAAATTCCCAACAAAAAAAAAAAGCAAGTATGGCTCACAGTTATGAAATAATCACAACGCATTCGTGTTCTTTGCATATACCCAAACTCGCACCCACCCCAAATCCTATAGTGATCCCAAGCAGGGGGGTTGCAGGGGGGCAGCATGCCCCCCCTTACATACCTAGCTGTTAGTACGCCATGCTATCAATTCAAAAAAAACTTGTTTTAGGCTCCAATTTCAAAAATTTAAATCGAGCAACAAGTATCGGTCATTTTTCAACTTTTTTAATTAATAACAAAAAAAATTGTTGCAAAATTGCACTTCCCCCGATTTTTTATTAAAGTTTACGAAAGAATACATCGATTTGGCTAATTTCGAAAATTTTTTTCTATGTTTTTAGCAAAAGTAGCTATTCTAGACAATTACCAAATTTTGTGATTCCCAAAATTGACCCCTTCGAAATGGCTTAAAATTTTTTTTCAGTCTCCATATCTGATCGTCAACATGGATTTCCTTTTAGTTTATATATGTATATCCTTTTATTACTTTCTTCATACAATTTTTCCTTATGTTAAATCGATTTTGTGTCCAATTTGCAGGCAAATTGTGCAAAATTCGACGACTGAATACTGTTAAAAGAAAAACTTGTACTATATTTTCTATATTAGGTAATGAATTTTTGACTTATTGTTTTGTTTGACTTATGTTAACTTCACATGAAAGTGAAATTCATTCCCACAAAAAAGTGAAATTACCTCCCACCTTCAGTGGGAAATAACTTCACCAAAAAAAGGTTACATTAATTCCCACTAGTGGTGAAGTTAGTTCCCATGTGAAGGTAGTTCCCGTGAAGTTAATTCCCTGCACCGATCGGATGAGGAATCTGACAGGTTGAATCAAGTGCGACCTCGAATCAAACCTGATTGATCCAGATTCGTCCGGTCTGAAGGCGGGAAAAGAATCCCTTCACATTTAAACAGAGCGCTCGAAGCCGAATCTTGGTCAATCAGATTCAACTTGATTCGGAGTGATTCTGATTGATTCGGATTCGTTTGGTGTGAAAGGGGCCCAAGCTGACAGTTAAGAATTAAAATAGATGCAAAAAAGATTATATCTATATCAAGCTTAAATTGATAAGGACATGAAATGGAAAGTTCTGAAATAAGTTCTTGTTCCCAGCTTTCATTTGAGTAACATATTTTAAATATGCGAAATTTTATAATTTTTGAATCGACTTAAGTCATTGGTAATAATTGCTTTTAAATATACCATAGACCATGACATTTGCTATTCTTAACTTTGTATGCAGAAATTCAGAGAATTATAGCAAAATTGATTTATTTCGCATAGAAAGCTTATTCTTTCATAATATTCAGAACAACTTCATTAAAAGAATTAATAAAATAATTCATGCAACTTTTCGAAAGTTTACGAATTGAATTAAAAATTAAGTTTACTCAAAAGCTCACAAAAACGACTTTTTTAATTTACTTGGATAATTGTTGTGTAATTAATTTAACTGTTTGCTAAAATTCTATGTTTTAATCGTTTTTTTTTTTTCTTAGAAACAGAAATATTTGACAGATAAGGTGCTTCTGCGTGACAGATTATATTTATATTTTGGAATACAGAGCCTCTCCCAAATCAACTTGAAATCGGAGCCGAATGTTTCAAAAGGATACATATCAATAGTCGTGTAGAACTTAAGGTTCTCCAGTAAAAGTTTTCATTTTAAATAGACCACTAAAAGGCAAGCTGTCATTTTTGATGCTGTCATCTTTTGACATTATTTGACAAGTAAAGACTACAATAGCCGTGTTTTTTTTGTAATTCTATATAAAGTGAAAAATTGCTAAGTCCCCTATTACACGTTGACTCACGACTCACTTTTAACTTTCCTTATAAATTTGTATTCGGTGAGACAAGCGCTATTACACGTTGACTCGTGCGGTCGTGCCCCATGCCTCAAATTTGACAATTATTGTTTGTTTTGTTTTGAATGCTCCTTCTCGTTTGCTCTCCTGTAAAATTTGCTAATATGGAGTTACACACTTTTCTGGTTTTCAAACAAATTTGATGTTGTTTATCCCAGCATGAATCGAATGAAAAAGAACAACATAAGACGAATATGAGAAAAAAGAAACTTCAAAGTGAGTCTACTTAAAATTTGCACGAGAATCACCGGACATTTTTTTTTTTTTTGCATCTCATTTTCTCACATCTGCTTTCTTTTTCGCACTCATGTGAGTCGTGAGGCATCGTGTAATAGCAGACTAACAAAATGATCAGCAGTAGTCAGGCTTTTATATTTGAAAGTTGATGCAATTAAACATTTGTCAGAATAATTTATCAAAATTCAGACCAGAAATAATTTTAACTTAATAAAATAGAAAATTTTAAAGATTATAATATGTTAAGAAAATATTAGGAATAATTTATATTTAATTTATTTTTCATGTTTTCCATTTTCTAAATTAGAAGCTGAATGAAAAAAGAGCTGACGGAAAGGATTTGTCCGTAGATTATGGTCTTACTATGTGTAGATATAGGCGTGCAACAGATGGCGCTATATTTGTTGAAACTAACTTTTTGCAAAATAACTCACAAATATTATATCTTATATCTATTTCCGTATAATTAAACAACTTAGTCAAGTCAGCTTACAAAACCAAAACTATTTATAAAAAAGAAATGAGAAAATGAGAATTATGATTTGAAATGTCTTATCTTTATCTTTTTTGAAGGCTTGCCAAGATACTTTCAAGGTTTTATTCTGAAAATTAGTCGTACTACTGTTAATTCGAAGTCACCACAAATGTTTAAAGAACTATACAAAAAGAACTGTCAAATTTTCGCAAGAAACGTTTTCGGTCCGTGTCGCCTTAGATTTTTTTCTTTGGAGTCACGTGAAAAATAAGTTATGTGTTTTAAGACTTTATAATGATAAAATTCGTAAAATTATCAAGAACAAGAAGCCGCAAATGTGCGAATTTGTCATAGAAAATTTTTTGATAACGATGTGGTGCTGCAAATGTTGCGGAGATGGGCATTTGACTGATATTATTTTTTATAATAAATAAACATCCATTGATCTTTTAAAAAATATTCGTTTCAAAATTAAACCCTTTTTATGTAGACTTTTGAATTCCTTATGTCTGTTTTTAGCTTTTATCTACTGCGATAAAATAGGTACAGAAAACGGTCTGGTCAGGGTTATTTAAAGTTCTCTTAGATATCATTAGTTTCCATTTCTGAACACGCCTAACTCTTAACGTCACAAAGACGTTTAAATCCATTCATTCACAGTCCATTTACAAAAAACAAACTTGTGTAGTGTTTTTGACGTTACAATGTATATAAACAGCCCATCTGTTACCAATTTCCTTCGTCAAAATAAAAATGCCACGTAGTACAGTTTCAGCATAGCCTCGGTGGCGCAGTAGGCAGCGCGTAAGTCTCATAATCTTAAGGTCGTGAGTTCGAGCCTCACCCGGGGCATATCTTTTTTTTTTTTTGTAATTTCTTTTTAAACCAATTTGCTTTTTTACCTAAATTCACCTAAAATGTTAAATAAATATAAATTATTTTAAATCAAATAAAACCCAGTTTTCAAACGCCTTCATCATTTTAATCTGCTATACTAAATTCATTAACTGTCACCTTTAAGGTTATAACTTCAGGCTTATCATCATGACCAAACAAACCCCAACCCAACAGCTTCTTTTCTTACCTTGTGGGCGTTGTGTTTTAGCTTATATTCTATGAAATTGTATAATTTATATATCTGAAGAAGCGAATAGACCTTGGGGGCTTGAGGTATACCTACATATCTACCTTCGCAAGAAGATACATAATTCTCAAGACGTCCTTGGATATCTAGACGACATTAAATTACCTTTAGCATATGTATGATGGGTGCAATTTTGGATAACATCTCTGAAGAAAGCAAATAAAATATCTCGAGCTCGACGTGTGTATATTAATCAATGTCAAATCTCTTTTGTCCTGTCTCACATTTCTCTTGTTGGAAGACGAAAATATGTTGTAAATAAAAAAGAAAGCACTTTATTAATCACAATATCAATTTCAATTTGGAAATTAACCTTTACACATTTTATATGTATATATCTACAAATGTACATATGTATGTATATCTGAATTAATGTTCCTACCTCACATTATTTGCATTTGCTTTTATTATTACATTAATGTTTGTATAATATTTTCCAAATGTCATGCATGTGATATTTTATTGTATATTTACATTCATATCGCTAGATGTCTCTGTCTACTTTCTATTTTCTTTTATAGGTATTTGTATTTATCTATTTCTTCGTCGGAAAGTGAACATAATTTTCTTTTATTATTTGTTTATTTGAAGTGGTAAACTGTGTTTTATCCACACCTTTCTTAATGTGAGTTGTTCTATGACCAACTTCGCAGCAAGTGGCCAAACTAACTATGACCAGCACCAGACCACTCCATTTAAAATAAAATAAATATACAAGTACATGGTACCTCGTGGTACCAACCGCAAAATTTTATTGAGAAAAAACACAAAACACAACTCTGATGCAGCTATAATCACTTAGATCGCACATTTAGATGTCATGTAGTTTGTTTTACATTAGTTTGACAGTACTGTGCACATATTTCTTACAAAATTAAAAAAAAAAAACATTTTTTTTATAAATATAAAAACTGTCAAAACACACTGATTTACAATTTGTAAATAGTTATGTTGTTCTTGAAAGGTAGATTTTTTTGTTAAATGGAAATCAATTAAGATTAACGACTTATTTTTAAAAATAAACTGGTCACAATAAGATGACAGCTGTCAGATTAACAAGATTTGTATGCACGCTCCAACTTTATCGATTAATTTACTAATCGAAATTTAAATTCACCAGTCCATAATTTTGTTTTTTTAAAGAGTTCGAAATCCTATTTTTTTCGTTTTTCGTTTGCATTGCGTAAAGAAAATTGACTTATTACGTTTTTAAAATAAAATTTGGAAATCTAAATTTGTTGGAAAGATTGGCTGCGTTCAATATCGTGTTGGATATGGTATCTTGGATAGGTGGATTTTTAGATACCTTGTTGAACGAGTTGGATAGCTGTATTGAGATAGCTGTCAAAAAATAAAAACAACTTTCAGCTGTTCACAAAAAGAAACATTTAAGCTTCGAAGTCAAAATTGTTGTAAGATAAAACATAATAATTACCTTCTAAAATTCGGAGGCAAATAGCTTCTTCATCGTCTGTTATGTACAGAACATCCTAAAATACAACTTCAACTAAAATTTTGTATCTTTTTGTTTACCAACAAAAACAAAAAGCTGAAATCAATTTTCAAGTTTCTTGAAATTCCACCATGTGTTGAATCAGCTGTTCTGTCAGATACCTACTTACCCCAAAAATTCTTGGATTCCTTGTGTGGTTTTCAAGAACAGATAAAAAGTTTATAATAATTCAATATAATGTCCTAGAATTTAGCTATAATAATTTTTTTGCAGCAATAACGCCCCAAATATTCTCTTCCAAGGCGTCCATCGGGCTTATCTGCGAAGACAGAGAATTTCACATAAACCCCATGAAAAAGTCCAACGGTGTTAATAGCACGATCTTTTAGGCCATACCCGCCACAGCTTCAAGAAGTAAACTGCATCTATGTATATTTTTCGTGAAATAATCCTTAATAGTAAAAAAAATAAATAAATTAATTGATTCTACGAAAAGTTAATAAACTTCTGGATAATAAATTATTTTACTTACAATGTGCTACAAAAATATCACTTTTTAAGAGACCTAGAAAAAAATAGATTTCCGAGCAAATTAGGATACTTTTCTGAAAATATATTTTGAAAAAATAATATTTTTTTCCAAAAATTTGATAAAAAATTTCATTTTTCGCGTTTATTTAACTTTAAAATTCATTAAAGGTAAAATTGTGTATATTTTTAAAATTATTTTGCTTTAAATATTCTATTCTATTCTATTCTATTCTATTCTATTCTATTCTATTCTATTCTATTCTATTCTATTCTATTCTATTCTATTCTATTCTATTCTATTCTATTCTATTCTATTCTATTCTATTCTATTCTATTCTATTCTATTCTATTCTATTCTATTCTATTCTATTCTATTCTATTCTATTCTATTCTATTCTATTCTATTCTATTCTATTCTATTCTATTCTATTCTATTCTATTCTATTCTATTCTATTCTATTCTATTCTATTCTATTCTATTCTATTCTATTCTATTCTATTCTATTCTATTCTATTCTATTCTATTCTATTCTATTCTATTCTATTCTATACTATTCTATTCTATTCTACTCTATTCTATTCTATTCTATTTTGTACTGCGTTAATTCACTCAACATTTTTAAAAATCAGATAGGAAAAAATGTAAAAGCTTTTTTGAAAGTTATTCCAAATAATTTAAAAAAGTACAGACATTTTTCTCTTACATTTTATGGTTTTCCATATTATTGAGTTTCTTTAAAATTAATTCAAAGACAAAACTAGTTTTAAAAACTTTTGGGGCGGTTTTAAGTTTTTCTTTTTTAAATTTGATTTAAATGTCAATCATTCAAAATATTTCATAATTATAGTATTAATTTTACTAATATCTAAGGGAGCGTTCAAGTATTACGTAACGCAATTTTTGAAGATTTTTGACCCCCTCCTCCCCTTGTAACTCACCGTAACGTTTTTCTGTACTCCCGCTCCCACTCTCTAAACGTTACGTAACACTCAAGTGGCCATTTTTACTCTAAAGTCCCAAAAAAGTATGTTACTGATTTTATCCTTGGTATAGTTTTAATGTTACAATACAATGTTACGTAACGTGTTGTAAGAAAGACCCCCTCCACCCCTGTAACGCATCGTAATGTTTTACGAGACCCCCCTCCCCCAAATTGCGTTACGTTTTACTTGAATGCTCCCTAAATCAAAAGTCTGAACATCGAAAATCTCAAAACTTCTCTAAAACTAGTTTAGCAGAAAAACTACTCTTAAAGCAAATCAATAATACGGCAATAAGAAATTTTTAAATTAGTCAGAAAAGTTAAAAATCTTTGCAACAAAAAATCAGTTTTTTGAGAATAAATTGAGATTTTCTAAGGTCTACTAAAGATTTCACTGACATTAAAATGATCTAGAACCTTCATAGCTGTACATCATTTCAAAAGTAAATTTTCACTGAAGCACATCTATTATACGAATGATGGCATAACTTTACTTTATTAAACAAAAAATCATTAATAAAATAATTCCATTGACCCAAGGTCAAATAAAACGGATAAAGTTTAATTTTATGGGCAAGAATTAAGCTCTTTTGTAAAGTTAACGGTTTGCCATTATGTTTTTAAATATATTTCGGATAGAGACCGCCCGCCCGCGGCTGAATAGAATAAATGCCAAACAAGAGGCCCAATTATCTGCATAGCTAAACTAAACAGAGCATAAATCAATTGACAGGTGTCAAAAAACCCAACTCTGAAAAAGTATTGCCAGATTGAAAACTACACGTCTATAAAAAAAAAATGTTACCTATAACGCTTTTATAAATGCTTCAAAAGTCATAGAAAATTTATAAAAATCAATATGACAAAAAATGTTTCCACATCATTTTCAGTTTGCACTGCAAAGAAAAATAAAACCCCATTAGCCACAAAGTGTTAAAAACACACAATTTCAATTTCAATACGACAACAAAATAAAACTCATTTTTTTTGTGTTTGTATCATTAATCTGTCATTAAATTATGAGAACTTTGCGTCATAACTTATAACTCATTACCATAATATAGTCATTTAAAATGCAATAATTTATCCGCGATGCATCAGCAGCAGTGTGAATGAAAATGGCAATAGAAAAATTAATTCGCACGGCAATAGCGATGACCTTTGCATGAAATCGTAATAAGACAAATCGTCGCGTCGTCATTTCATTACCAAAGATGTTACTTTTTACATGAAGTCAACTGCAACTTACATCTTTGTTTATGAACATAAAAGTCATTATTTATTTTTTATACTTTAAGATTCATAAAATATTTAAATTTGCAGTGTTTTTCGTGAATGTTACTATACTCATTTGCTTAACTATGGCTCAATGATGTTTGTATTTAGATGTTGTTTTTTTTCCAACTTCACAATCACGAAACTTAAAGCAATTAAAATGTAATTTGAATACAAAATTAAATTTCTATTAAACATGGGAATTCCCATTACTCCGCCGCCACCCTCAGCATTGATGATGCAGCACACAAAAGTAATATAAAATAAACATATCAAACAAAATGAAATAAAACTCTAATAAAATAAATATAAATGTACCTACAACGTTGATTATACTTGTACAATCCTCCTCCTTCCACTAAATAATTTTATTTTCTCTCTCTCTCTACAAGGTGAAATGCAAAATTATTTTACGAAAAGGGAAAACTTTCATGAATAAATCTCATTAATTTTAATGAAAAATAAAAACATTACATTGCATTCGCAAATAAATTTACTTTTTTATTTCTTCTTTGTTTTCTTCTTTTCATTGTTAGGAATTTTTATTTTATTTATTTTTATACATACTAAAGAAATGAAATTAATCCTAGAAGAAGTTTCTAAGGGAAAATACTTAAATATTGAAGAATCAAACTAAAAATACAGACATCATCAATTTTGTGTGTTTAGTTTTTCCTAAAGTTTTAAATTCTCAAGGTTACATTTTCTGAAAAAATATTATTTGAATTATACTTCATTTGCTTTCAACAAATGCAGTTCTAAGCCCAACAAATTTTTTTTTTATAAAGGGTGTTTTTTACCTGCGTGACAAGTTTTGATGTTAGTTGTCTATGTTTTGACAGTAGAGCTGTCAAACTGAGTGAAAATTGAATGTAAACAAGTTCAAAGAGCAACATTGTGTTCAGTGTTAAAGTTAATTTCTGGTTAATTGGTATGGTAATTGTAATGGAAATTGATAAGACATTCCTCAAGCCGATTCAATATTTTTTTCGAAATAAGGAAGAAGTTGTCGTTAAAAATTAATCAGCTAAATATCGACGACATTTGGTTAAGGGTCCGATTATAGCTATCAGTAAAATCCATCAGTAAAATTTTTGTTTTTAGTTTTTGAACATGTTACAGATTTATTTCTAGCAAAAGATTGATGCAATAAGATTAATCCTATATTCAAGTATTTTTTTCAAAAAGAAACAATGCATTTAAAGTTTTATTTAATTTATAAATCCATTTTAATTTTTTTAATGATGAAATTTCATTTTACTGAACAGCTACTGCCAAAAGCCAAAAAAAAATCCATTTCGTTTTACTGTTGGTGTTCCAATTTTTTACTGTTCCGATCACATCATTTAAAATTTTACTGATGAAAGCAACACTAAACAAATTGTCTGAGGTGCGAAGCTCGATATTATGATCGAAAGAAAACAACATTTAATGACGTAAATTTACTGATTGCTATAAACGCTCATCAGTAAAACATTTCATATTCCTCCTATTTCAAATTTTACTGATGGATTTTACTGATAGCTGTAACCGGCCCCTAAGTACGATATTAATTTATACGTATTAATTTATTGCAAAATCAATTTGGTGAAAATGTTATTTCTAGAAGTAGTCCTGTTAACCGTCCCCTCGTTCGTGACGGCTTATCGCCTCTCGATTACTTTTTGTGGGGATATGTTTATTCATTGGTTCATGTCGACGAACCCACAACTCTTGAAGCATTTTAATCAAGCCACCATTGATTCCGAACCGAAAATCATATTTAAAGAAATGGATGTCATGAAATAAGCTATCAGATTATAACAATAAATTAATTCTAACAATGATTTCTGACTTGCATTATTTATTAAAGTTTTAAGCTCTTAAAAAGACACCCGATACTTTATTCCTTACATTTTTGTTAATTTCAAAACAAAACTTACAAATGCAGTTCTAATTGTAAGTCCAAAACTATTCCACAAATAAAAGTAAAAACTTCATTCTATGTTATATAAAGGGTGTTTTCTTAGCTACATTTAAAGATTCTATGGTTTGACGGTTCAGAATGACAAACTATGTTTACATTTCTCTTTAGTAATGTTTGGCTATTCAAAATGAATTGCTTAATGCCAACCGGTCGTCTCAAATTTGGCCACCAAACGTTGAAGTGTCGACTGTGAAGGGCCACCACGTGTACCCTAAAATGGGCGTAATGCGCGCAACGTTTGCTTTAATGGCTTCCACTGGGCGCCAAAATCTACCCGCGCCAATTGAAAAACCCTTTATAAACGATTATTTTTTAAATTGGAGAAGATAATTAAAGTAGAAGTCCCAATTCAGCACTAAAAAAATCCAAAACCAATTTTTTAAAACCATGAAAGTATTGAATTTAAGGTTTTTCAAAATTTCTATTTCTCTTTTCTGCTTTGGAACTGAATTAAAGAACTGTAGACAACCCTTCAAGGCATTCACTATTTTTTTCGTCATTTCTTTTCTACTCCCAAGATTTGTTTGTATCAATTAACATAAAGTGATTCTGCAACATAAATAACAACCCATTTTTATAAAATGTTTAGAAATTTTTGAACTATTTGTCTTTCAAAAAAACTCAAAATGCCTATTTTATATAAAACAAGGAGAATATTCCGTCAGAATTACAGGAAAAACACTTTAACTAAAATTTTCTCACAGAAAATTATCATATTTTTCGATAATCTCTCAAAGAAACATAGCCGCGTCTTATTATCACCATGATCTGATCCGGATCAGATCATGATAATAAAACAGCATTGGATCATCATATTTTTTATTATTGAAAGTTTGGTAGCAGTGTCAAATTTGTTCTTTTAAAAGTGACATTTCGAAGCAAACAAACACAAACACATACCAAAAATGGAAGCTCCACAACTTTTGAAAATGTTTCTGCAAATCACCATTGCACTCTCAAACTCAAAGCATCTAGGAACGCTTTGGTCTCACATGTAGTCCAGATTCTTTTTGACCTTTTAATAAATGTGACACTTAAATAATTTAATTTTGAGATTACTTACAATTTATTTGAACATCTTTTCTCCCATTTGTGCTGCAGCTTTCTCGATTTTATTTATATTTTTTGACATTTAAAGCAGGGTTGCCCAAAGAACATTTTGCTCAATGATTTTTTTTGTTCCTTTTTTTTGGGGAAAATAATACCCATAAATTATGTCAAATATACATTTTTTTGGACTTAATTATTTTAATTTCACCAATTAATATCTAGTTTTGTTAAAATATCTAATTATTTCATGGATTATATACCAAATAAATAAATATAAAGCTTCTCGCTTTCTATTTAAAAAATATTTTATTTCAGTCAAATGGAAATGTTTATATGGCAATACAGGTTTTATTTAATTTGTTTGCAATGATACCAACATTTACATGTGAAATAACAATGATAAAGCGCTCCTTTTTGTGAAAAAAAAAGAATTAAATTTTGGATCTCAAATTGAGATCCAAACACAAAGCAGGATCTTGTGTTGTTGCTGTAATGCATGTAAATTCAAGATCCGGATCAGATCATGGTGATAATAAAACGCGGCTTAGCAACAAACTGCTTCACCACTTCATATTAAATGTTAAGCTTGTAATTAAATTATAAAACCCGCAAGGAAGAAATTATTTTTTCACTAGAGTTATTAATTATTGAATAAAATGAAAGCTTCCATTTCTATAGTTTTTACATCACTGTTTAAACCTCCATTAAATTTCCGGAACTACTTACATCAGAAAGTGCCTACTACAATATTATTATTTTTTTTATCTTTATCATACTCAACAACCATTTCCAAATACAGCACAAAAATGATATGATCAAATTATGATCTCAAGGCATAGAAAGTACCTGTTTCTATGATTAGAAAAAACATTATTATACATTTATGAAGAAAAAATATGTTGGATTCAGTTAGTGGGGTCAAAGTACTTTGGTTTTTTCGTAAACAACCCCGTGGAGTGATAGAATCACATTTGGTCTTGCCCTCCCATCTACTTACTCTTGCTTATGGAACAGCAATTTTTGTAGTCAGAAGGCGACATAGGTTTTACACACTATTTTTTTATTTATAAAAATTTCCTACTCTCTGTCGGAATTGAACCTCAAGCTAGTAAAATCCAACACAAGATCCGAGACCAACGCACAGACAGTTGGCACCACGTTGAGCACTCTTTTTTGTGATGATTAAAGTGTGTTTTACGATTATCGGGTGGGTAGAAAATGAGGTAAACAAAAGCAAAACGTGTAAAACGTGACACGAGTGTAATTTCTTATTTTTAGATTACATAATGACGATAGTAAAATTATACACGAAAGTACTTAATATTGAAATAGGCTTTTGAAACAATTCTTTTCATTTGTCCCATTAAAAAATTCAGAAATGTACTACGACCTGAAGTATCTCTATAGTATTCCCAGGACTACTGGCAATTTATAATTGAAGTCAATAGGTACTCCCTGTTCCTTCTAGCTCTTGCGTCACTAAATTTATTTAGTTATTAATATTTCTATTAAACTCTCATCTACGCAAGGCTCTTTTCATAGCAACATCAGAAACCTTGTTGTTCCTTAGCTTTCAATTTAATCAACATTTATCGTCAAATAAATTGCAACCCCACCCATCTTCTTAATGCAACTCGTTAATTAAATGAATTTTTCTCCATAATAAATTTTCTTTTCTTTTTTTCTTCTTACTGTCCATTTAAACCACAATCATTCAATTCAATTGACGTAATTTACTTGAATTGAAATAATTTCATTTAATGTCAACTGTTGCTTGCTTACTCTACTCTCAGCAAATGTATACAAATACAAATCGACCAAGGACAAAATTGCACCCACTACAGTTCAATTTATATTTGTGCATATATATTGCATTTAATCAAACAGTGCCTGACAATAGAGCAACAGCGAATAAAGCCATTCAATGTAAATTTTTTCTTCTCTTCTCTGTTCCTTCTTCTACTCCAGCTCCTGCTCTATTCCCCCTTCTGAACATCATATAATATTTTCAAAAGTAGAAGCATCATCATCATCAATTTCCTCTCAAATTATTGCTTCCCTCTTTCAAGAATTTATGATCCCATTCTGTTGCAAACTTGACGATAAATATCAATCTTCTAGACTTTTATCTGCAATACTGTTTATATTGCACTCCAAATACAATATATGATTGATACAAACAAAAATAATAATAAAAAAGCAACGAAATTCAATTGTCATACGTCATAGCTGTTGTATGATAGATATTTTTCTCTTTTTATTTGCATTTTGTGATGATATATTATTATATTTAAGTTTTACAGTTTTTTCTTTCTCTTGAGTTTTACATTAAAATTGCAACATTAGCGCGGGACAACTAAATCTAAAATCTACATTATCTTCGTTTCTTCTTAAAATGCATTGAATTTCTTAATCGTTTTTGTTTCTTCATTTTTTTTTTTTAAATAATTAATTAACAAAAAAAAGCATCATCCATTAGTCAGGGTCGAAGGCGGCGGTGGCGGCGTGTTTGTGACATGAAATATTACAGAATTTTCAGGTAAAATTAGTAACGCTCTCTTCCTTGAACACAAAACCGAAACATTTCTTATAAATCAAAGTAACTTTAACTGCTTTTTAAGACTTTAAACAAATTCATAACCAATTCCAAATTGGAAACCATTGACTGTCTTGTCACCCTGGTATTTTTGGATTGGTACACAATAGTTGAGCTCGATACGGGCACGTTGGGCTAATTTAAATGCAAGTCCAATACCAGCAGCACTTCGCATGTTTTCTGAGAAAACAATATTTTATTTTGTTTGTCTAGTCAAATCATTCGAATGGACTTACCAGTTGTAAATGAGTTGAAATTACCAAGGTTATAGAAGAGATGTGTTCGGAAATTATTTGATAGGCCCTTGAAAACTCCACTGAATGGCAGTGGACTCCATAAATGAAATCCAGCTGACCAGTAACTCTGAGAAGGAAATTTTGTATTAATATACAAATAAGCACATATTGTATTTTTGACTTACCTGTGCTCCAATAGCTGTACCATCCACTCGAGGCCCGGCACCACCAAATCGAAAACCTCGAAGCGTTTGAGGTCCACCAATATAGAAAAGATTACTAATGGGTAGATCACTAGCTGACTTAGTTGGATTCACAATTCCTACTCGTCCACAAAGCTGTGCCACTATTCCTCCAATTATAGGCACACTCACCTCAGCATGTGTGTTGGTGCTCATGTAGGAAATATTGCCACCCAATCCACTGTATTCACTTGTTGACTTAACCATAATTCCTTGACTAGGAAATACTGGATTGTCTCTTTGGTCATAGGCAACAATATAACGAAGTAGTGAAGCTAATCTCGGGCCACAGTGTTCTCGAATTGCAAATGGAACTGATTTACCCAGAAGTGAAATCTCTCGCACAGAGGATTCATATTGGAAGGAGTGACGAAGCTGTGAAAATTAAAAAAGCGTTATCATTATCATAATCTCCACTGACAAAATTTAAGTTGTATTTTACCTGAAATGGGAAAAATGTGCTTATTGAAAAATCACTCATTAGCCCAAGATTGGAATTTTGAAATGAGCTAATATCCATTCGGTCAATATGTCGAAATACTGATAATGAAAATCTGTAAAAATATTTACAACATTTATAAAAGATGTTTTGACAAGGTTGGTGCATTATTTTTGTTTAACTTACTCAGGTCTATTCTCAAAGAGCCTCGTATGGAAGAATGATTTCCAAAATTTAAGCGTAACATCATTTGCCCGGGTACTACTGTAGGAACCTTGTAAGGCTAAACTTTCTCCTCTGCCAAAGATGTTGGGTATTGTCAATTCTGTTCTTAGGGAACCTTCATTTTGACCCACTTCAGTACCAATTGATCCCACTAATCGTGATAGTTCTTTGCCTTTGAATGTCACTTCATAACCATTTGGAGTGGCATCTGGTGCATGGCTTACATCGATTTTTATACCAATTTCTTTAAATATACCCAATTCATGCAAATAGGAATTCGCACTAAAGAGGAAGTCGCAAAGTTACAAAGGTGAAGTTAAGAAATATAAATAAAAAAACACTTACTTCATACACTCAAGCATAACATCTTGAAAATTTGTGACTTTGAAAAGGCTTTCGGCAGTTTTCATAACATAATCATTGTGTGTCCTCGAGAGACCTGTCACAATAACACGGTCTACTCTGGCCTTAAAAAAAAAACAACAACAAAAACAAAAAAAAAAAAAATTAAAAACTGTTGAAAAAGGTTTTCTTTGATTAACTTACAGGAAGCTTTGCTAAATCTACTTTCCCTCCAGGGGCAGGTACATTTGGTCGTCTCCTTGGCATTTTTGTGAAATTTTTTCTCTATCAATCCTGAAAATAGATTTCAATAAAATATCTTATAAAATTGTATGGATTGCAAAAAACCAACACAAGCAATTTAAAGCATTTTTTAAGATTGCCTTGGAAATAAGATAATTTTTATAATTTCAAATAAGGCATTCGTGAAATTTCAAGTATCACAACAGTCATTTATCAATTAAAGCTTGTAGAATAAAATGAGAAGAAGAAAAAAACTAATTCGAATACCAAGCTCGCAGTACAAGCTTAATTGGTCAATCATATGCTCGAGAAAGAAAAAAGTCATTCACCTCGAAATGATACAATACTTTTTAGATAATGTAAATGCTGTCGGGGTAAAAATTTGAACAAAGGCAACTTCTTATGCATTTATTATGAATTTATTTGGTAGTTCTGGATAATTTTCTTCACTTGAAATCTTGTATCTTTCATAGCTTGACCCATAGAGACTACATCTATGAGATCCATCCGTAGTGACTTTATCTTTATGAGACCCATAACTACCGAATCATCCATGTATACATATATTATTAGCAAAGATGAAAATTAAGTTCATAGAAAAAATGGAAGCTCATTCATCCTGCTTCAATCAATATATTTTGTTTAACGATCATATTATGCTTAAAGAGGCTTAGAACGTTCGACTCCTCGAATAAAGCGACATCTTAGTCAAACTTTTAAAGTAAAATTGGTCTGCATGTTAAACTGTCAAATATTTTGTCTGTCAACAAAACTAATTTAGCCAAAGCTTGAAGCTCAAAGCAACTGATCTATCTTACTAGATGGTATAATTATTTAGTTTTAAGTGTCCTAACTAGTAGGCATGTTTTTCGTCTTGTAGCTTCTGCAAATGACTTTTACAGAAGCTGCATAGATGACGAGGAGGAGAATTTAGTTTCCCATCTTCTATTTGTATGTACTACATTACAACAAAGACGAAGAATCTACTTAGCAGACTTTTTCTATAATATTTCCAGTGATCTGATAAATTCCGACATTTATTGTATCACACGCTGTTTCACAATGGGCCATTAAACTGGCCTAGGTTTGTCCTACTCCCTACTACTCACGGACAGCCAGTTTAACCTAACGTTACCTGTGTCAAACGCTTCATTATAAGCTCTAAATGGATTCATGAGTAGTGAAACCCTAAGATCCATGTGGAGTCATAACGCACCAACAACTGGTCTAATTGTGTTGGCTTCTTAAGCAAGCAGTCACTTAACCTAACCTAGATCTCATGTAGTCGTATTTGTGGATTTTTGTTTCTTTCAATTTGTTTCCTGGTCAGTAGCAAGCTCAGAAAGAGTCCAAAATACCATCTAACTAGTTTGGTAAGATATAAATTTTTCAACTGGATACCAGTCATTTGCCAACTTCAAAAAGGCAATTAAAACCCTACCTACAGGTTACAACTTTACATTTACGTTTTGTAATAAAACGAAAAAAAGTTTTTCCTATTACATAGAATTAACATCAACCTACATAAATTGAACATAATAAAATACAAAGTTTATTGTAACTTTGAATTAAATGTGTGCTTGTGCCGCACTTAACAACGACGTTTAAACAAGTGAAAGTAGAGGTTAAACGATGCCACTCCTTCTTCAATGATTTCAACGTCAATATTATATTTTTTTTTTCTTAATCTATTTACAACCTCACCCTTTTATATATTTATTGAGGTATTCAATCAAATGTATTTTTGTACGACTACACGATGTTGCTTTACATCATCATCATCACCCAATGAAATATTTGCATGAATAAATAAAACAGTTTTACGTGAAGGTGCATTATCATGATGAAAAAAAAAAATGAAATATGAATTCACTGAAGGTGCAAGAAATAATTGGAGCAATTATTTTGAAACTTTCAGTCTATGTTGCTATGAGAAGAAGGGAATAAGGAAAAGCTCTCGATACTTCTTGATTTCTTATGCTTCAATGGCATGGATAGAAAATGTGTCGACAAGCCATCTATCAGATTCCTTTGAAAAGGCCTCTATTTTGTCAGACTTCCTTAATTCCAGGTTTCCTTAAAGTTTCTATACTTCTTTTTGCTTTGAGGCAACTTTCTGAATAAATAATCAATATTTCCATATTTTTTACTTTTATTAATTAAACCTTTTTTTCTAATTACAGATCGAGTTGGAGAATCTCAATACTGCAACAGACCAGATAAACAAGCTCGAGATTGAACTAGAGGTAACATAACACTTAAAAAAAATACATAATTGAATATAAAATTAATCATTTGAAACTTTTAAGCTTCATTAAGTTCCTTTCCTTTGAAATTGCTTTTTTCATTAGTTTTCATATCCCAATACATTTTTATGGTTATTTTGTTTTTGTAGGAAGCAAATTCAACATTCCGCATCCTATTAAATGAATCCACACGTCGATTAAAACTCTCATCAAAGAAACTAGGCAATTGTATTGAAAAAGCACGTCCATATCATGAAGCATTGGAGAAAGCACGTGAAGCACAAATTGAATGTCAGAGAGTGGCCGTCAAGTTTCAGAGGGCAAATGGTAAGTTTTTCTCTTCCTCCTTGCTCTTTTCTTCTATTGTATTTTATATTTTTTCATTGTATTTTTATTTTTTCGTAAATAGAAATTCATGCAGCAGCTAAGGAAACAGTTGCATTGGCCGAACAACGATTTATGTCTAATTCACATGAATGGCAATTCGACACTGCGTGGCAGGAAATGCTCAATCATGCCACACAAAAAGTAATGGATGCGGAAAAACAAAAGGCTGAAAGTCACGCAGAACATCAATTGAAGGCGAAGTTATTTAATGCTGCCGAAATGAAGGTAAGGAAAATTGAAATTTAGCCCTAATTTTTGTTTGAATTAAATTTGATTTGATTTGTGTGTGTGTGTCTCTTTTAAGGTTCAACAATTGGAGGAACGTTTCCGTCGTAGCATAGCAAAATCACGTCCCTATTTCGAAGAGAAGCAAATCTGCCAGGATCAATTGCAAACCCAAAAGAATCGCATCCAAGAACTCCAAGCACAAGTTCAAAACGCAAAACAAACATACTCAACAGCTTTACGTAATCTCGAACGCATCAGCGATGAAATCCACCGTCAACGTGGTGATTTTGTTGCCATGACAACCCCACCACCAGGACCCAGGGAGCCCGGTGTTGGTGCCGAACTAGCATCCTTGCCTGACTTCAATCTCGAACTAGAACGCTGTGATCTTCCGTCGATGGGCAGTGAGATGTCTTTGACAACAACTAGCAGCTCAATGCGAAGCGAACGAGGTGGCGATGGTGGCGCTGATATGGAAACTGACAACGAAGAAGAACAACCACAGCCACAACAAATTGACGAAGACCTTGTCGAAGAGCTGCGCCAGAAGGTAAAAACATTGGCCGTTCGTCCAGTCGAAGGAGGCGATGGCCAACAAGAACAAGACGTCTGGGAGAGTGAATTAAACGCAACTGTTGACAAGTTAGATCATTTGATGATGATGAAAGAATGTGCCGCCTTGAGTACTACTAAATTGAATGAGAGGCCATTTGCCCAACAAAGACCTCAATCGGTGCTGGGCGCTGAAGCCGCCGGCACCGGCACCACTAAAGGTCCCCTCATACAAATCTCTCCAACAGCACTAAGTGATAGTCTGAGTGATGTAGTATCCAGCCTTCCAGTGACACCACAAAAGCATTCCGCTGCCATAAAGAAGCTGAAAGCCCTGGAACCACTTCCATCGGTGAATGTTTCAATGCGAGAATTGCCCCTACTAGCTCGCTTAGATACACGTATTGGTGGCTACACGAAGCAGCGTCGAAGATCACTCGATTAGGGAAAAATAGTATATGTATATCATAAGATAAAACCGAAGGGTAAAAATAGAATTAAAAAGAGACCGTTTACTCAATTTCTATTTGCAAAAATAACTCACAATTAATTTTAGAACAAAAATAAAATAAAATATAACAATAAATAAAACAGTTATCAAAGTGACTAATTAGAAAGTTAATATAATAGAAATTTGAAGGTAAAGATATTGGATGGTATTGAAGTGTGGGGAATCAGTCAAAAGATTTGTTCCATTCTCACTGTGATTTTTTTGAATTACACATCATATCTTCGGTCTAGGAGAAGCTGCTCATCACAGTACTCGAAAAAAAAAGCTTGTTCTTGTTGTTTGAAAAATGTAGTCTGCTCAAAAAACACACCGCAAAGTTTTTATTTCAACATTTAGCACTTAGGAGAATTTGAAACGCTTTTAATCACTTCTCAAAAAAGATATTCGCTAAGACTGAAGATATCACATGTGTTTATAAATGGATTTTTCAAGTGAATTAACCCATTTTCGAAAAAATGCATCGACATAATTCCAACTCGCTCCTCCCTCTCTTTTTTCTTAATTACCAATTTATCTTCAGAATGTGTGCAATTCTTAGAGATCACCTCACTGAGAGCTTTTTTAGAAAGTTCTATCAAAAAGAAAACATAAAATTTATTCAAAAACTTCACTCAACTAACATAAAAATACATAATATTTAAATTCCACAAAATAAAAGTAAAAGAAAAGATTAAAAAAAAAACAGTGCAAATTATTTTAATCAATAGAAATCAATAAACATCTCAAAAGTGTTATTATTTTGCAATATTTGCATAGAATTAATAAAGAAAAAAATGAAATAGATTTAAAAATTAACTTGAAATTAAAAAAAAAAAAGAATAAACTTTATTTTTCCGACAAAAAAAAATTTGTTATTTTTCTATATATAAATAGATATTAAATATCATTAAAGCGCAAATAATTAAGTTAGTGCAACTCTTAAATTAGACAAAAAAAAAAAGAAAAGAATTAACAAAAAGAAAAACAGAATATGCTGGAGATCAATTATGTGATAGACTAATTAAAAAAAATAAATATTATAAAAGTTACACAGTTTATAATTTATAAACTAATCGTAAATTAAACATTTAAAACAAAAATTGAAATTAGAAATAGAAAAACAAATTCGAATTATTATAATTATTAAAAAGTAGATAAATAATTATTGTGTATTAAATAAATATATATATATGACACTAACTGAATAAAATTAAATAAAAATAAACATGAACAATTTAAATATTATTATGAAGTGTTTTTCTTAAAAAATTATTCAATGTGGTCTATTTGGAAAGTGACATTAAATTAAAGAGCAGATATCCACGAGGCAGGATACTTTGAGCCAAAGAAATAATTTCACACAAAGTGCGATTGCTGAAAGAAACTGTATCGGTAAGTCTGAAGTTGGGAGCGAAGGTAACCTATTGAGCATTGAATGGAAATTCATGAAACTTAATATTTAAGTCAATTTAATTTATTTAAAAACAGCCACAAAATTATATTGAGACTGGGGCATTGCAACATGTGTAAGATATTAAAATGTTCAAATAACTAAAGTTATTGGGCAATATCACGAATGAGATTTTCCTGGAAATATTTCATACGTTCGAAAAGTTCGTATAGTGAATGAAAAAAAAACGAAGACGGAGCCCAATAGTTTGGGACCATCAATCAAATCCTATCTGAATGAAAAAAGCGACATTTGTTTATTACATTATAAAATGCTTGTAACCCTAAAAATGTTGTTTTTAATAAAAACAGGTATGACTTGACAAGAAAAAATATATTCGAAACAAAATTCAAGAAAACATATAAATAAAAAACAGTGAGCAAGGATTGCCTCCGTACTTTTCAGTTCACTCAACAAATATGAGTATCTCACGTTCTTCAAAAGACAACCGAAAGGATTGCAGGATGAGAGCATTCCAGTTTTACTGTATGCGGATGACATCGTCATATTATCCGAGTCTCCTGTTCAACTCCAAGAAATGATCTCTAGATTGGAAGAATACTGTAATACTTGGAACCTAGCAGTCAATCTCAGCAAATCAAAAATTATGATTTTTAGAAAAGGTAGGGGGAGATTATGCTAGTAACGAGGAGTGGAAATACAAAGTAGAAGAAGTCAGTGTCGTGAAAGAAATCAAGTATTTGAGGATGATAATATCGAGTAACCTGTGTATAAAAAAAACAAGTGAAAGCAAAACTCCAGGAGGCAAAGGCAGCCATATGCATATCGTGGAAAAAATGTATTGCAAATAAAACTATTCACCACTCCGATAAATATAAATTATTTCAAGCCGTATCAAAGTCTATTATGATGTACTGCGCGCAAGTGTGGGGCCATAAAGAGTATGAGGATGTCGAAAAACTACTCCGGTTCTTTTTAAAACGAATTTTTGCACTTCCTTCAACAACGCCGAAGTACATGCTACATATTGAAACTGGAATTCCACCGATGTTTATCGACACACTTAGGACCCATTTTGATTATGTTGTAAAAATACTTCAAATGGATGCGTCAAGGCTAGTAGACAAAGTTTTGAGGCATTTAGTTTCAAATAAGCTGAATTTCGTACAATCGTGGATAAGCTTGTCGGATTCAGTGGGTGAAGCGTTTGATTTTGATTTGCAAGATATAACACGTTTAAAACGACAGTTTTACTGTCTTTTATCGAAACTCGACACAAAATATTGGGAGAACTTCACTAACCAGGCCAAGGATTCACATTATAGAGTATACTACAGCAGACTCAACTTCGTCCTAGGTGAATCAAATTATTTTCAAGACAAGCACTCCACGGATATGATATCTACGATTTTACGAGCCAGAGGGGAAATCCTGACTCTGAACTTTATTCCTCATAGGCCACACCTACCTCTTGAATGTGATCTTTGCAACACCCACGAAAGAGAAAATATTGCTCATTTTCTAGGATCATGTCCAATTTTACAAGAAATTCGACGCGACGTTTTTGGCAGAAATCGATTGGATGTTGAAGAAGTAATAGAGATTTTAAATGGCAAGTTGGGCTGGAACAAGCTTTATAAATTTATTCGAACTGCGATGACTTATAGAAATAGAATAAGAACGGAATGCTTTTGATTGTCGTAAATTCATCATCTACTTTATAATGTTTTAAATGCACTTCTTATTACTATGCGAGCTATGAAAAGAATTTATAAATTAAATTAAATACAATTTTTATTCGATTATCTACCAATCTGACCGACGGTTTCAAAACAAGGTCTTAAAAGACTTGTAAATATTATAATTGTAAACCTGAATTATTATATTAATAAAGTCTATTCTTATCTTATCTAATCTAAATCTAAATCTAATCTATAAATAAAAAAAAACTACCGGATGAGTCAATTGACTAAATATTCGCCATCCCTTTTTGATTGAAGGTAACTTTCAGATTCATTTGAAGAAGCTGCGAATAGCTCTGGATCATGGAAAGCGCAGCATTTAATAACGATTTTGTTCATTTTTTATAGTTCATAGTGAAGTTCTCTGGAACCTAGAATGTATCACCACCTACCTTTCAAAAACCCATTGGCTCATTCCGTTTTTCAATAAAACAACATTTATTCCAAACAACTAGAAATGCTACTGTCAAACAGTGTTTTGAAGTGAAGACCGCAAAATTTAATACATCGTTCAAACGCAAAAATCTTATACTTATCAAAAAATTGAATAATTTTTTTTATTTTGCACGGTAGCAAGGTATCAAAGAGGACAATTTCATGAAATTTTATAATATACTTATATTTCTTCACATTGATGGGGAATTTATTTAGGATATAGTGGTTCATTGTAAATTTCAATTCAAACTTTATCTTTTTCAATTATGATCCCTTGATAACACTGCACACATATTCGTAAAAAATACAAGAAATATTACTCTTAAAAGTGTAATTTTGAATATAAGGGAAAAATAAGAAAATGATTAAAAAGAGGACTCAACTATATTTTTTCTTTGCCAAATGTCGAAATAAGTCAAAGTACACAGTGCATTTTTAATCCACTTTGGTCGCTTAATAAGAACAATTCTTTAGACAAAATTCATCAAAATTCAAATTGGGTCATCAACTTACATTAAAATAGTTTTCACTGCAATACAAAAAAGATGTGACCCACACTAATAGCTTCTCATCCGTAACCGCCTGTCGATTTTTCTAATCCTTTAACAAAATATTAATAGCAATATTTTGTGTGAGATAAAAATAATTGAGGCCAAAAGATTTCTTTGTTCTCATAAAACACTTGAGTCGAAAACCATTTCTTGTCAATTTTTTGTTGTTTTTGTAGGGTTTCGTGTTTTGTAAAAGAAGTTGTCAATTAGATTTTTCTAAATCAACTTAAAATGAGTAGCAATGTTTTCCATATGATATGGAGATAAAGACGACGAAAAATAGTATTTCAAACGTACGGATGTACGATTAACAGGCATTGGTGAAAGTTGGAACGCTCACAAGAAAGACCATCGTCACCAAGGCCCATACGCAAACGACACTGAACAAAATGTACACGAGTTCTTAATCAAGATCGATCAAGCAACACCAAATCTTGGGCTGCATAAAATAAAATAAAATGTGGAATCAACTACCAGAAGAAAAATTGGTCAAGTATTCGATGTAATGAAATTTGAAGTTGACAATAATAAAGACAAAATTTACGAGCAGCTGCTAAGTCTTTGGTAAAATACTGCTGACATATGCCGTTCACAAGCCATACCTAGGTGCGTAACTAGGTGACACAGGCTCGCATCAGGATGGATGAAAAAACTTGTTGAAGGAGGCTTCAGCTGTCTAGCCAGTTATGGTGATGAAGAAAAATGTAAAAATACTCAAAACATGTTTAGCCAAAGTAACTTACAAAAATTGTTATAAATTGTTCTAAAAAGTAAGTGTTTATTCAAAAAATAAGCATACGCCTAAGTGTACCACAGTTTTCAGTTAATTCAAAGCATAATTACATATGTTTATCGACTTTGTTCAGTCAACATAAATTGAGGGTTTTGTTTTCATTTACTCAAAGATGACGTTTTCAATTTGCTATCTTATCTTCATCTCAAGAGTTAATCTTTGAAGGAACGATGTTATGCCAACCATCCGGAAACGGTTCAATCACTTAATGTCAATATTATCCAAGCAATTTATTGGCAACGAAACCAACAGAAATGTCCTGTAAAATTTTATAGTGACAGAATATACTACTGCGTAGGTAATATTGAAAAGAATACTCATGACAAGAAGTGAGAATCCATTCTAACTGATTTTCAAATCAATCGATGCATTCAATTCAAATAAGAAGAAATTAATCAAGAACATTATTTCAAGTTGCAAAATTGTATTAAAACTGCCACAGTCGTCTACACTCCACGATAACCAAGCAACTTCCCATAAACACACTTAAAAATATTTGAAGGAACTTAAGTTTCGTAATGATCGGAAAACAGTCGATGGTGGAATTCTAAATTTAAACAAAAAAAAAAAAAAATGTAAATATTCAGCCTTTACGCGTGCAATAAGATGATTTAACAGGTGACATCATTGAACTTATGAATTTCAAAAAAACATCCCCAAGAAAACAAATCACCAAAGTTCTTTAAGTTCCCTTAAATAATTTGGTATTAGAATATTAAATTGTTTTCTTTAAAACATTTTTATAGCTCCCCCAAAAATTATAGATTCTTTTTTTGTTGTGTTTTTCCAGATTTTTAAATGATTTCACATACATTTCTTTCCTTTCGCCAAAACTTTATAAAATTATTACATAATAAAGTACACACATTTCAATAAATACCTACCCTTTAATGCTTAAATAAAAAGACGATTTAATTAAAGTAACTATGCCAATTATTTGTAAATTTATAAATTTATTTTAAAATGCTTTTAAGTGCATTATTTTCGATGATAGACACAAGAATTAAGAGCCAGCGAAATCAACTTCAATTCACGAACACATTACACGAAAATTTTCGAATTGGAAATAAAAATAAAAAGAACCGACTGTCACTTGTCATGTGGAGAAATGTCATTTTTTGAAAGCTGCACAAAACAACAACTTCGAGACTCGAATTCCTGAGGTAAGAATAATCGACATCATTCAGACCATATTTTTATGATTGGAATTTCCATTTACAGAACTCAAATAGAATTTCCTTGTGTGAAATTTTCGTATGGAGCTGTGAAAGTGGCTAAGAAAGTTAAAATCATATTTAAGGTTTAAATAGGTAAGTAGAGGAGTAATTGTAGCTATTATTACTTTTTGGTACTTCAAAATAATTATTTTTTTTATTACTAAATAGCTTATTTTTAAATTGAATTGAATATAAGTTAATACTTCTCCTTTAAATGTAGTACGCAGCTCGAGCTAAAATTTTGTTCAAGGTTTTTTCTCCAAATTTAAGCAAAAACCTGAGCTAAATTTTTATAGAAGATTACATGGAAAATAAAATTATAAACAACTGTTCTATACAACTTGATTTCAAACGAAAAAGATTTTGTTTGAATTTAACAAAAAAATATGTATAATCCCAAATTGGAAGATAAAATTATTATCTGTGTGGCTCACCTCAGTTTTCAAATTGATGCCATAACTTTCAATGGAAACAAATCTTTCCTCTATTCGAATACGTCCCTACTAGAAGAAACGTAGGCATATAAAATTTAAAAAGGGGACTTTATTGTGACAACTATTTAACATATGATTTTTTATTTGATATGATTTCTTTTAGTAATTAATGTTATAAGTATTTCGATATATATTCGAAATATAATTTTTATCTGTTAAAACTAATTTTCTGGGGAGATTTAACCCCGACTATTCCTCGTTTTAGCTACGATCTACGTCAAAATTTAGCTCAAAATAAATGCTCCGAGTAATTTATCAGATCGCTAAATTTTGACAGATCAAATATACACTTTGGAACAAAAATATGAAATTTTAGTCAGAGCTGCGTACGAATCGACTAAAATGCTTTGCTAACAAAAAAGAAGCAAAAATGAAACATTTTCTGGCTTTAAATAAGAGCCAGTAGTCGCACAATTGTCGATTTCAGTAACTGAGGTTTAACAAAGGCTTAAATACATGCAATTACTTTAAGAGTTTTTTCACAACGCAAAGGTAAAGTTCTTAGTAGTTACGCAGCACTTAATTCATTTTCCAGTGTTGTAAAGGTTTTAACAAAATGGAAGATGAGAAAAAACTGCAAAATCGTTCAATGTGTCGGATTTATTACTATATTTCTGTAAATGTTTGGTAAGAATACACTATAAACAAATTTTATTTAGTTTGTTATCATTCGAAATACGATTTCTTGGTGACTTCATGAAGTGTGTTTTAAACAATTTCCATTTATCCAGTTCTCAAGCTGGACATACACGACCGAGTCAATCGGCTCCGAACCTTCATACATTTTAATATTTGTTTTTTTTCGAGGACAATTAAAAATATGTTCATCTAAACAGTAATCTAATCACTATAAAAAAGGGTTTTCATGGAATTAGGTAAAAATTTCAATTCATTTGTTCAGTAAAATGTGTTAAAATTACAGAACCTTTAGCAGAAAAACATGGTCGAAAAAAAAACAAAAGTTGGTAACTGACTTAGAAAAAATAAAAAAGAAAAGAGACATTAAAGATTTGTTTCCTTAATTATTGTATGAAATAGACTCAGATAGTTTTTAGATAGCAAGATAAGATTTTTTAAACAAAGAGAACTACATACTTGGCTCGTTAATTCCCCACACACGGCAGAACCGAGCCTTGGCTCTGGCTCGTTGATTTTTGACTTTCTGAAAATCCAAATGAATCGTCAAAGCCAAACAAAGCCATCTCAGTTTCTCCACACAAGGTCGATTTTGAATCAGCTCAGGTCCATTTGGATCTTTGGCTCTGTCGTGTATGGCTAGCTTAAGGTATCATTTTAAATATAAAAAAAAAGAAAATATGAACATTGTTGCTCTACACGATAGTATTTTCAATACTGCTAATTGTCGGTTATGTGTACTATTGAATACTTCATTCACACAATAAGCCTCTGCTAAGACCAGGTAGTTATTTTAAAACACTAATGTGAGTTTTATCTACAAATTTCGTTCCAAGTACCTTAACCATTGACATACTACATATGGACTGCTCGTCGATATGTATGTTCTTACAAAACTCCCCTTAAATATGATTCCACCAATTTAACTCTACTTTTACTATCTAGCAGATTTGGCGGGAAAAATAATAACTAATTTTCAAACGTCATCTGTTTTTTTTGCTTTAAAAAGCTTTTTTGTCAAAGAAACTAATGACATCTGTTATTATAAAGTTTGTTAAAATAAATAAAATACAAAAATCAAGTTTTTCCATATTTGCGCTGAACCTACAGAATGGCTAATAGCGTAAGGGAATATGACACCAACATTCGCCATGACTTTATTTCTTTTTAAGTTACGATTTCCAAATTAATTTTCCAAATTAATTTTCCAATATTGTAATAATGCCCGTATTTTTTAAATTTTGTTCTATTTCGTCACAACTCTGTATCGACTACAGTGCCACTACCTATCAGAATAAAACCTAAAAGAGTATTTTTTCAAGTCTTCATGAAAAAGATACAAATAAAAAAATTCAAGTCTTATTGTGATGGTATTTAACTTTGCTCAATATAAAAGCGATCTTTGACTTCTCTACGCTTCCTTGTATTCTTTAAGCCTTACAAATAATCTAATATTATGTAATAATTTGTAAAAATTGTAAATAAAAGTATTGTTTTTTGTTGTTAACCTGATTTGGTAAAGTCTTTTAGCTATACAGGAAAGGACAATACGTATTGTTGTTCTTTATAATAGACACAAAATTTGTATCAACTTAAAACACTACAATTTATCACATCTGTTGCCCTTGAAAATCTAATCACATTACTTTTCTCAGACTTAAATCTACTATAACGAACCCCTTTCCTTTAGTTCTAATTTAATTCGAATTCAATTTTCAAAGTAGGAAACAGGAACTCAAACTAAATATATTCCTGATATGTTCTAACCACATACATTTACAACTTGTCAAGTTAGTCCTAGTCTGCATTTTGTTATATTTTTCAATTTGTTTGGTTTTAATTTAAAATTATTCTCACATATGTTTAACTGTATCAACATTAAAATGTAAAAACTGGACTGTTGTTAATGGATTCTTTTTTGGCAATTTTCCACTGTAAATATATTTGAATCCCAAAAAAACAACGTTCATGTTATTGAATTTTGTAAGGCCCTACACACATTTCCATACATCTGGAATTCCAAACCAACAGATATGATCTAACCATTATACAGAATTACATATAGCACTGAATTTACCCATTAAATTCTAGCAGTTCACATTGAACACACTCATTCAAGTAGCTTCTTCGAATGTCATGCGCTGAATGCGCAATTTTTTTCTTTCTTTTCCAATCTTTGCCAAGAGCGGACGAAATGGCTGCCCACAAATCGTTTCGTATTAAACAAAAATTAGCTAAAAAGCTAAAACAAAACCGATCGGTGCCCCAATGGGTCCGTCTACGTACAGGAAACACAATCCGGTACAACGCTAAGAGGCGTCACTGGAGGCGTACAAAGTTGAAGTTGTAAGCTGTGGAACTTATTTTTCTGGCAATGTGGTTTATCTTAAATCCAATAACCACGAGGAGCCGAGATCTGCAGGACACTTCTTCAAATTTTGTAATCTTAATTTGGTGTGCAAGCTATTATAAGTTTATCTAAAAATAAAGATAAGTTTGTAAAAAAAAGAAATTACAAGTGTTTTGTGTTCTTAGGTTTAAGACAAATGGTTTATTTAGTTTTGTAGATATAGCGGAAACGTTTGAACACGTGTATTGTCAAATAGAGATGGCGGAAAAATTCTTTGGATTCGATTTATTTTTGAAATAATTACTCTAAAGTAAGTAAAGGTTAATCGTAAGTGCCAAAACTGATAAACAACGTATGTAAGTTCGGAAAATACACTTTCCTATTTAATATAACATGAATTTTGACAGAATGTTCTGGCCCAAGTAGTAATTCAGCAGTGATGATCCATAAACTTGCTGAGATCAAGTTTCTAAGAATGGCGTAATTCGTGTAGAAATAGCAAAACAACAAAAGTCCACAATCAATCCGTTCCAATTGCATTCTTAAGGAATGTTTTTCAGGTCGTGAAAAGTGATATCTCTAGTTTCGCTTTCGGTTTTTATATAATATAGTTAGGACTGAAGCTTGTGATATGGCCGACTTGGAATAAGTATGAATCGACATCTATGCCAAAACTAGACACTGATCTTTATATGTAGCTCGTTTCAAAATATGGTTTATATGGATACGTTTTCTTCTACAGGTTCTCAAATTGGAAATTAATTTGAAAGCATTCTACGAAAAAACAGTCTATTCGATTTATTGTGATTGTTAAAGAACTGATGGGGGATATATTTCAAAAATTAGTTATTTCGATTGGAGGGCCCGATTATTATTTAACATGGTCAAAAATACTGCTTAGTATTAAGGGTTTCTTCAAGGATGCAAGAAATTGTTCACCCCTTCTGATTAGCTGTAGTTAACAAATAGTCCAGCAATATAAGGATATCACCTCGGAACGAGAGATAGTAGGGTTCAGTGCTCTAAAGATTTTGTAATAAATTTTTAGACAATTTTTTGTCTCGTAACCAAATTGTCGTGACCATAGTTTCATCCATTTCTTTACCAAAATGAACGAATCATTCAATTAGTGCCTCCAACTAGTTTTGGAACTTGCCAACTATGGCTGTCCAAAACTTACGACGTAAGTACAAGATTTTATAAGACTGCACAATGTTTAGAATACCAAAAAGAAGGTATTAACAAGTTTCCAGCTTACTATCCGTCATTTCGGGGATGACCGCATTTTCCCCCTATTTTACTGGACTAAAAAAAAATGTCTGTCGAATAAGCCGTTGCATTTCCTCTTAAACAATGTAGATTATTTTTGTGCGTATATCAAGAAGGAATGCCATATCCATTTCTGTTCCCCTCCCATTTTGATGTTTAAGACTAACCAAAGTGCATCGGTATCTCACCTCAAGTCCTACCATTTCCCTAACGCTCGCACTGTGTTTAAACAAGTTAAGGGTAGTAATTTGGTCTATCACGCGTTCCATCGTAATCGTAATATGGTAATAGCTTTTCGTAAAAATGTCCAATTACGACGGAGTTCTTGATAGGGCTAAATAAATTCCTTCCTTTAGTGTGGTAAATTATAAAACAATGGTCAAAGTTTGAGGTATTCAAAATACAAATATTTGGAGTGGTCAAGTTCAAATAAAGTAAAATATTTTTCATTTGCTAAAATTTTGTTTTTTGTAAGAAAAAAGCTTCGACAAATGAGTGATTTAAAAAATATTTGTTTCTAGTTGAGTGTTCGACTCGTAATCAGGGCGTAACGCTCTTGGAGATCTCTTCAAATTTTGATTTCCTTTTACGTTTGTCTACACACTTTCAATCTAGTTTCGAACAAAGGGAATAGAAGTAAAATACTACAAAAGTGTTTTGACATGGTGTCAATGTTTTGGTTACTATGGATAAAGTTTTGCACAATTTCCTATGGCCTTAAGTGCACCCTGAAAAATGTTGGAAGACATCCATTATCAGAACAGGACAATTCCAAAGCTTCCTAAATCTTAGTGTAGGTAAAATTTATCTACTATTGACCCTTGAAAGATATCCTCATTTTCTTATTAAGATTATCACAAAATGTTAACATGCTTTGATAAACTTAACTTAAATGTGGAAATTAATTTTTATCATTAACATTTTTAAAATGGATCTGAACAAATAAATTCAACTTTAAATGCATCGCAAATTAATTGAAATAATTATTATTATTACTATCAAAATAAGACCACTCAAACAAAAAAAAAGAATTAAATTAAAATAGTAGTTGTGGTTATTTTCAATTTTCTCAAAAACTAAAAGACATAAAATCATCTAGTTTTCAGTTTTTGATCAAAAACAAATAAGAGCAATAAATTCTAAATTAAAAACAATGGTAGATAATCTTGAAGTATTGAAAAAGTTACACTTTAAACCTTTTTTTAACTTTTTTTACTCAAATTTTGAGTTTAAAATTAAATTTTTCAAAAACTACGCATAGTTTTGACTTGATTTAAAAACTGGCGAATAGAACAGAATGTTGGCTTTAAAAAAATGTATACAACTTAATTGTAAGTATCACCGTTATTTTTTAATTATTTTTTTCCATTTTAAATAATAACTTTTTTAAATTGCCCCTCCCGCCTAAACGGGGGGAGATAGACCCCCCCTCCCATAGTAAAAAATGCTTGTATTAAGCCCCTCTACCAAAAACCGTTATTATATCTTGGCGCCAAAGTTATCGTACTCGTGCCGGAATAATTCTTAAAATCTTAACATTTCCTTATTTAAAGCATCTTCTGCAATTCTAAGAACACTACTTCTTTAAAATCGATTTTGAACATTCATTGTCATCCCAACAAAACATGAAGTCGATAATTTGTTTGGCTACAACGTTGTACTAAACGTAACTGAAAAACTGAAACGTAGTCGACATCATGGCATAATATCCTGCTCTGACCAATCTCATTTCGAAAAAGACTCCCAATTGTGTGCGCTTCCTGAGTCAAGTTCCAAAGCCAGAGCATCGTTGTTCCTCTGTCGTAGGACTTGTATTTTTCTTAACGTTTGTTCAAAATTACTTCCCGGAGTGTTAATAAAGATTTTACTGTTCGACAAAGTTTCGGTCTTCGCAATCAAATGGCACTTTTCGTATGAACTTTGATCCCCTTAATTTAAGTCCGACTCCAAAATTACTCTATCACGTCGGGTTTTCGAAATATTGATTTTTAAAATTCGAACAAAATACATAAATAAATCTTTTTCATTCATGGAATAGTTTTGTTTGTTTTTTAAATTAAATTAGTGATGGTTTTTAAATCTTTATCCCTATCTTCAATATTCAGTTGAAAGTTTCATAATATTTCATACAATTTTTGAAAAATCTTCATAAGTTGTTAGAAACGCTGAACCATTTTTGTTAAAAATTTTTGAAAGCATTTTTTTTTTATCGTATCAATTTTTTTTCAAAAACATTGCCAAAATATAAAAATAATGTTGAATTTTTTTCTTTTATTTGTAGCAGAATTTTGTATGCTTGCATATATTCGAATTCAGGAATGTTTCCTGTTGTGGTTTCTGATCGAAATAGCAGTCATTACGAAAATCTTAAGCCCCAAAAAAAAAAACTGAATTTCGTTCGTCTTTCCGTGATTCGATCAAAGATTGGACCATCCAATCCGCTGGCATATGTCGCACTTTGCCAATACGAACGAATTTATTGTTAGTTAAATAGTCAGCTTGTACCTGAGCCTCGCTCAACAACCGTCCTTAGGTTACTTGGTCTCTGGCTAATTGTTGACAGTTTCACATACCAAATTTATTAATGTTGGCGCACCACCAGAGTCACGGTCTTCTTCTACTGCGCCAAACCTCGTATTAAAAATTGAAGGCTTTCCTGGCTTGAACATTGCTCTAGAGTATGCATCGCCAAGCCATCTCATGTGTTGGACCCAAATTCTTTTTCCAAGGTCTCTTATTCTCTTCAGTCAGTATATCAAGTTGTGCAGTCTTCTACTCTATTTCACTACGACTAAGATTTCTGGTTAATATAAGGTCCACCATAATTGTCATAAGGAATGCAGATCTTAATCAGCCCTATCACGAATTGCATCGTAATTGAAAACTTTTACGAATCCCGAAAAAACTATTAGCAAATACGTTCGTAGTGGAAAACTTCTTACAATTTTTCACTACGAACGGTTTCGTGATACGTTTTTTCGGGATTCGTAAAGTTTCCGATTACAATGGAATTCGTGATAGGCCAAAGTACAAAGATTGTACGCCTCAATTTAAATCTCGTCCTCCTAGATTCCTCAAATTTTGGACTATCTCATCCACTTCAAGAAGTTTTTTTTTTTACATCAAATTAAATCCTATCCACAGAATAAAATTAACCCCCTAGAAGCTTCATGTTGTGATTGTTTTCAACTTCCTATAATCTTAAAATAACAAAGCAAGCACTTCTTAAATAAAATTATTAATTTATTGAATAAGAATCTATATGTCTAAACACGTTCAACTATCAATCAAGAGTAATATCCTTTCTTCCAAATCAGTTTTAAAAAATGGTGGGTCAAAATATTATTTGCAATTGGTACCATTGCTTGTTTATTCCAGGGTTGTCAACACCTCCCTTGCTTAGGAAGAATCAAATTCCCTCATCCATCCTGGAGCACGAACACTTCTTCCTGATCTTGTTTTTACTGGTTCCGGAGTGATGCTTTCTGATGGGAATCCGTAGAAATCGGAATCGTCGGAAATCGATTCTTCAGCTCTTGACTCGTTTTCTTCAATTGGTACATTTGGAACTTCTTGAGTCTGATGATGTGTAAATAAATCCAAGGTGTCCAAAAAAGAATACGATGACTTTTGGTTTGATGGAACATCAGAAGATCTCGATTTAATCTGATTTGTATGTGAACGAATAAGTCGTCTATTGTTTCCATCATTGACCAGGACATTGTAATTTACTTTGCCCTTGCGCTCGATTACAGTTCCAGAAACCCAATGCTCTTCATTGTTACGATAAATCTTAGCGTAGACCATATCGCCTGCTATAAACTGCCGGTTCTTGGCGCCATGGTGCTTATTAAACTGCTGATTCTGCTTTTCATTAGTTGTTGTTGGAACTGGTTTTCTTGGCTTTAACAAATCCAAAGAAGTTTTAATTTTTCTACCGATGAATGCTTCGGCTGGAGATTTGAAATCTTTCACATTTCGATTTGGAGTGGAACGGTAAGTTTGTAAGAATGTTTCCATGTTGTCGAGACTCGTCCCCTCGTTTTTAAGTTTCCTCAGAGTGCGCTTGAGAGTATCCACAAATCGCTCCGCTTGTCCGTTTGATTGTGGATGGAATGGTGCTGTTCTTAGATGCTGGATACCTCGAGATTTTATGAAACTTTGGAAATGAGCACTCGTAAATTGAGTTCCATTGTCGGAAACTAGTTGATCACAGTCTCCATAACGAGAAAAAAATTCATTCAACTTACTTACGATGACTGACGAAGTAATACTAGTGATTTGGAAAACATCTAGCCATTTCGAAAATGAGTCCACGACAATGAAATAAAAGAAACCATCTGTTGGACCTGCAATATCAATGTGAATTCTTTCCATTGGAGATGTGGTTATGGGCCATGACTGAAGCGTTGTTTTGATTGGAGATTTAGCTGCAGTGGCGCATGATTGACATTGGCGCACGTACGTTGCTATATCCTCGTCTATCCTAGGCCAGTACACATGACCTCTAGCTATTGTCTTCATTCTTTCCATTCCTGGATGACCTCGATGTAATTGCCTAAGGATTCGTTTACGAAGGCAAAATGGAATAACAATCCTGTCGTTGAACATAAGGCATCCATCGATTACAGCTAATCCATCTCTTCTATTATAGAATGGAACCATTTCTGGTGGATTTTTTAATTTCCATCCGGAATTCATTTGACTGATGACTGATTGTAACAAATTACTTTTTTGAGTTGCACTCTTAACCATTTCGAAATTTATAGGTAGCACTTCGATTACGTTGAGCAGACATGTTGAAAAATCTTCCTCAAATTTCGTATTTGCGATGACAACTTCTTCGTCCAATTCGCTCTTGGTATCGAGTAATCGAGATAGAACATCGACAAATCCGAATTCTTTGGTGGAGACATATTGGATATTGAAGTCATACATCATGAGGATAAGTGCCCATCTCTGTAGTCGATTTGCAGTATGAGTTGGTATACCTTTTTTATTTCCAAATATGGCTTTGAGTGGTTTGTGGTCAGTCAATAAAGTGAACTTTCGACCAAAAATCATTCGATGAAATTTTTTTACAGCAAATATGATTGCCGCTGCTTCCTTTTCTATCTGGCTATATCTTGTCTCGGCTGGGGCGAGAGACCTTGCCGCATGCATGATGACTTTTTCAGAGCCATCCGGAAATGTATGCGCAATATATGCACCCAATCCCACATTTGAGGCATCTGCTGCAACTTTTATTGGCAAATTCGGATTGTAGTGTGTAAGCAAAAGTTCGGAAGAGAGAATGGCCTTAAACTTTTCAAATGATTGCTGGCATTCTTTGGACCATACGAATTCGACGTTGTCACGTAGCAAATTGTCCAAAGGTGCTCGAATCTCTCGCATTTGCTTCACAAATTTGCCATAATAATTTACAGCTCCTAGGAATGACCTAAGTTCAGTGATGTTTGTTGGTGCTGGCATGGTCTTGATGCGTTGTATCTTGTCAGGATCTGGTCTCAACCCATTTTTATCCAAAATATGACCAAGATACTTGAGTTGAGGAGCAAAAAAAACACACTTTTCGATTTTCACACGGAAATTAAACTCCAAGAGGCGTTGAAGTACTTGGTTCAAAATCCTTAAATGATCTTCGAAGGTTTTTCCGCCGATGATGAAATCGTCGATATAAGCTGCTGCTCCTTCAATACCCGCCAAAACTGTGTCTGCAATCTGCTGAAATGCTCCAGGTGCAGGCTTTGTACCAGGTGCTAGTCTGTTTGGTCTAAATAAACCTTTGTGGGTGTTAATGGTAAGCAGTTTAGCAGATTCGGGTGTGACTTGGACCTGTAGGAATGCGTCCGCTAAATCTATATGACTGAAGATTTCACTGTTACCGACCTTGGTAAAAATAGCTTCTGGAGTTGGAATGGGGTATTCATGCGACTCTAATTGATCGTTTAGACCTGATGAATAATCTCCGCACAGACGTACCTCTCCTGAAGACTTTTTCACTACCACTATTGGGGCTGCCCAATCTGAATAATCAACTGGAGTGATATATCCTCGATCCTGTAGACGTTTGAGTTCCCGTTCTATTTGGGGAAGGACAGCGTACGCCACATCTCTTCTGGCTCGGAATACTGGAACAGCTTTTGGTTTAAGGTGGAGCTCGACCTGCAGTTTCGAACAAACCGAAGAATCATCTGACTTGAACAATTTAGCATACCGCTTCTTAATGCTTGATATGGCTGCATTGCGATCGGCGGTCGTCAGTTGAATGATTCGACTGATGCACACTGTGTTGATAGGCTTGTCCCATAAATCAAATATTTCGCACAAATCTGTTCCTAAAATATTTAAAAACTTAACTTCTGAAACAAATAATTTACAAGATTTTACTTCCCCGTTTAGCTGAATTTCACAAGGAAATTCAGCGATAAGTTTGATGGAATTCAATGATGCGCTTTTTGCTTCACGATCTTTAAGTACGGTTCCTGGTCGCCCAATCTTGTTCCATGTACTTATATCGATCATACTGATGTCAGAACCAGTGTCTACTTGAAGACGGATAGACTGGCTTGATCTCTGAGCGCTGGTGTGGATGTTCACCTCTACAAACTTCCTTCGCTTCGCATGTTGGACGCAATTAACAAAGACGGCTTTGTTTTGTTGGGAGAATTTTTTCT
The DNA here is from genome assembly GCA_951509635.1 of Eupeodes luniger. Classification (NCBI taxonomy): domain Eukaryota; kingdom Metazoa; phylum Arthropoda; class Insecta; order Diptera; family Syrphidae; genus Eupeodes; species Eupeodes luniger. The sequence goes on from OX608073.1 coordinate 56,172,412, forward strand.
TGTTCCCATGTCGACCATTGTTCTTTATTGCTTTCGTCGGAATTAGTTTGTCACTTTTTGATGAAAAACAGCTGCAGTAACCTTCCTTGTGCCCTACACGATTGCAATTTGTGCATTTATGATTTTTGAAAGTGCAATCTCGTGAGAAATGCATTTCACCGCAACTCCAACAAGGGGATCTTGGCAAGCTGTTTTGTTGCTTCTGCTGCTGCGCCGACTGAAGTTGATTTTTGTGTTTTTGATGTGTTCTGACTGCATTGACTGAGGTTGCTGGTGATGACGCTTGTTCGATTAATGCTGCATCTTTTTTAAGGCTAAACCACTTTTGAACGCCGGACAACAACTTGCTTAAATCTGAACTCGCGTCCTCATCCAATTTAGACAACAGTTTTGTTCGAATGTCTGCGTCTGATGATGATTGCAGTCCTGTCACAAAAACTAGGCACTTGAATTGGTCTGGTGTGAGGGCGCTCAACTTAAAATCTTCGCAGTTTTTGTTGACACGTGCTGCGTAGGTAGTAAAATCTTCTACTGGACTCTTGACTGTTTGAAGACATCTGTACCGGGAATTGAAAAGACTTTCAGAAACCCCAAACATTGCTTTGAGATTCTTCACAGTTTCTTCAAAACTTATATCCCGCGTGTTCTTTGGTAAGATGTACGATGCATACCTTTCGTGAGCTATTGCATTAAGCTTCCGCATTACCAGTCTTACTTTGGATGCATCGTCGAGATCTTTCCCGTCCACGTTAAATATATCCTCGTGCCGAGAAAACCATGCTTCGAATGTGAGTGAATGCTCTGGATCGTAGCAAAACTCGGAAATGTTACTCGCTAACGAATCCATTAAAAGCTCTGGTCTTGCAGAATGTGAACTCAGGCTTGAATTACCCATGATTGACTGGAGTAATTTGGATTGAATTTCCAAGAGTTCCAGAATTTTCTGCTCATTCGCCATGTTTTTTTTTTTCTCCTCTGTGTAAAATTAAATACACGCAAACCGATATCCTCGTCGCCAAAATTGTTGTGATTGTTTTCAACTTCCTATAATCTTAAAATAACAAAGCAAGCACTTCTTAAATAAAATTATTAATTTATTGAATAAGAATCTATGTCTAAACTAAACACGTTCAACTATCAATCAAGAGTAATATCCTTTCTTCCAAATCAGTTTTAAAAAATGGTGGGTCAAAATATTATTTGCAATTGGTACCATTGCTTGTTTATTCCAGGGTTGTCAACACTTCAAGAATTGACCACAAACCTCTACATCACCAAGCACTCTTAATTTTTTTTAAATAATTCAAAAGAAAAAAACAATTGTAATAAAGTTTTGTTTTATTAAAATAATCTTAACCTTTTTTCTAAATCATTTTACAAAAATCTTATTTTGTAACATATTACTTTTTATTTTTCTTAGAAAACCGCGGTGCTCCAAAGTTCTTGCCCTTATTGAATTTATTCTTTCCGGATTTGTTGGCAATCTTCACATTACTTGTCTTCTTCTTTGCATTCATCTTTGACATCTTCTTATGCCGGTTCGCCTCAGATCTAAGGAGGGAGAGAAAAAAAAACATTTAAATAAAAATCTGTCTCGTGGTTAAATGTGTTTGTAAAAGGCTTACCTCAATCTCAAAGCACCACTTCGACTGACATCGGTCAAATCGTTTGTAAAGGCTGAATGTGACTTTCTCTTGGGTTTTCTCGCCCCATCGCCTGACTTATGGACACTGTCATTGACGGCATTAAGTTTTCCTGGTCTCTTCTTGATTTTGGCCAATTTAGCTCTGACAAGTGTAACTTTTTGGACTTCTCTCATGGATCGTTCCTTTGCCAATTGTTCAGGTGTTTTCCTCTTCTCTTCCTTCTTCTTCTTTTTGACTTCTTTCACTGGTGGACCATCTTCACCATCACCACCATATTCAGGACGTTTCCTCTTGTTTGCACCAGGTTTGCCCCCCTTGCCGTTCTTCTTGGCATCGGCTTCATCTGTGAGTGAGAGGCGAGCCTTTTCTTCTTCACGTTGTTTCTTGGTCTGGAACCATGAACGATTATCAGCTGGCGCACCAGCCAACTTCCGCTCAACCTTTGATAACGATTGTTCAGCCTTTGCTAGTTGACGTTCAGCTTGTTCTTCGTCAAGAATGTTCTCTGCAAAACAAAATACATTGTGAAATTATGAAAGGTTCAACATTTCAAGTGGACAAAACTTACGAATCTCTGGTTCAAGAGCAATCAGCTTCTTTCGGTACTTCTCGATGATTTCTGGAGGAATAATTCGGTTCTTGACGGAATTCTCAGCATTCTTAATGATATCCTTGACAATCTTGCGTTCCTTTTCGCCAGCCAGAGACACAGAGATACCAGCTCGTCCCGCACGGGCAGTACGTCCCACACGATGGATATAGTGCTCTGTGGTGATGGGCATGACAAAGTTGATGACTGTCTTCACACCGACGATGTCCAAACCACGAGCTGCCACATCAGTTGCTATTAGGACATCAATTTGCTCCTCTTTGAATTTCTTCAATGACTCTAAACGCTGTTGTTGCGTGAGATTACCATGAAGTTCACCCGCTCGGACGCCAAGCAAACCCAGAAGGATGTGCAATCGATGGGCTTGCTTCTTCGTCTGCACAAAGACCATGCAGTGATCATGGAATGTCCGGCAGATCAAACTGGCCAGAATAGGTTCCCGATCGGCTTCCTTATCCTCACGAATTCGAATGAATTCCTGACGAAGATTGAAGGCCACAGTCTGATTGGTGTTCACAAACACCTTGACTGGTTTGTCGAGGGAGACTGCGGCCAAGTCCTTGACCTGTTCACTCATAGTAGCTGAGAAGAGCATAGTTTGGCGAGTCTTGGAACAGGAACCGATAATCTCTTTCATCTGTTCGGCGAAGTATTCGTCCAACATACGATCGGCTTCATCCAGAATCAGGACCTAAGATGATATAAAAATTGTGATTTTAAAAGAAGTGCTGCAAAGAAGGTAATTGCCAAAATGGTCATTTGGGTCAGGACGCTTCTCTAAACAGAAAAACGTCAGCTGGTTGTTGTCCTCTTCTGGCCGTTAAGCCTCAGAGCGCAAGGATTGAATCATCATATGGAGTTCTAAGCCACTTTATGCCGTCAAAACAAAACTCACCTCAATTGAATCCAAACTGAAACTAGGACAGTTCTTGATGTGATCAATCAGACGACCTGGAGTGGCAATAACGATATCAGGATTCTGCCTGAGCACGAGTTCTTGAGCCTTAACATCCAAACCTCCGATAGCCAGACCAACATCCACGCTAGTGAACTGACTCAATTGTTTGGTCACTTGATAGACTTGGGCACCCAATTCACGAGTCGGCACCAGAACCAGAACCCTTGTGATTGTCTTGTTGTTCATGGGACGATACAAGAGACGTTCCAGAGTGGGTAACATGTAGGCAGCTGTCTTACCAGTACCGGTGGCCGCACAACCACAGATATCTCGACCCAGCAAGGCAATAGGAATAGTTGCACCTTGGATTGGAGTTGGATAGATGTAACCCAGGACTCCGATGGCTCTCATCAGAGGACGTGATAGATTCATTTGGTAGAAGGAACTGATTTCTCCCTGAGCTTCGATTTCTTCAAAGTTCATTTTCTCGTCTTCGTCATCCTTTTCCTCATCTCCATCATCATCGGATTTCTTCTTCTTCTTTTTGATTTTCTTTTCACGTTGCCGAAGACCATCGTGTTTCAGTTCATCTTCTGAGAGGTCAATCTGAAAGGATATTCATACATTTAGGTGGTTTCTCAAGCAACAGAAAAAAGGTGCATTATTCTTACCTCGTCATCATCATCGTCACTCTTGATTGTGCCAGGTTCTCGATTTTGTAGCCTTGCAGCGATCTTATCGTCGGTCTTTGTGCGCGCCTTACGCTTCACATACTTCATTAGATCGTCCCATGTGTCTTGGTTGTATTCTTTGACTGACGACACAAATTCGAAGCCTTTCTCGAACTCGGTCACTTTCTTGTGGCGCAGTTTTGTTGGTTGGTACTAAAAAAAGGTAAGAAATTTGTTGGATTAACGATGATCAAGTTTCCAGGTTATGTTTTATATTTTTATTTTGTTAACCTACCTCGACTTCTGCATCAGAATCTTCCGAGAGGTTTTCTACTTCAGCGTCATCTTCGATTGTGGCAATCAAATCCAGATTGGTTGTGACCATTTTTGAATTGTAACTCTTTTCGGAGTTCGATTAATTTATTTATTAAATGTTTCACTATTTGTAGAAAAATAATTAAATAATTGTTAGAAGATTAAAGACAAAAGACCGGAGTAATCAGTCAGAAAATATATGAACACGTGAAACGAATGTTGCTCCAGGTTCTTGCTTAGAATGAAAAATTAAAACAAAATCCAAAAGAACTGTCAAACGAAAGAGACAACAAAAAGTGATGCATTTAAAATAAGAGCACTGCCAGGTAAAATGTTTCTTATTACTAACACCCCGTTGACATGATTGTCCTTTTTTGTTCATATTTTGCAACCTTTATTTCTTGAACTGAACATAATAGAGTTTTCTATTAAATGCCTCGATTTTATCTTTATTTGAGAGCTTGGCTCAACTTTCCATTACCGCAGCACGAATTTTGACTCTCGGTTTTTTTATTCGATAGATATGTGCAAATAAATAATAACTATAGCAATTTTAGAGCGATGAAACATTTATTTCTATTTTAAATCAACTTTTAAAGTTCACTTTTTTACATACAAAACACGCAAAAATGGTTGATTTTGACATTTCTTCCCTGTTTTTTGTCCAGTGTTGCCATACTTGCTTTTTTTTTGTTGGGAATTTCTTTGATTTATTAGTGCTCAAAAGCAAAAAGTACTTTGTATATACCCAAACTCGCACCCACCCCAAATCCTATAGTGATCCCAAGCAGGGGGGTTGCAGGGGGCAGCATGCCCCCCTTACATACCTAGCTGTTAGTACGCCGTGCTATCAATTCAAAAAAAACTTGTTTTAGGCTCAAAAAATGAAATATAAAAAAAAGAAGGGTTAAGTCCGAAAAAGAAAATATTTTTTTCTATGACTTAAAGGTGTTTCCTCGCCTTAATATCTAAAACATGTTCTATTGAGACCCCTACCTAACTGTAAAAAAAAATCAGAAGGAAATTCGTGCTGCGTAATGGAAAGACGCCCCGTTTTCGATGACTTTGAACAATAAATCATGCTGAATTTGACCTATGGCATTGATTTGAGGGCCGTTGCTGTTTGTAGCTTATTTGGATAGAACTCCAACTTATGAAAGCTCCACAAGAAAAAGTCTAAATTAATCAAATCACACGGTCTTGATGGAAAATTCACGCTTCCTTCTAACTATGCAATGAAACCGCTCGCGCAATCGATTATGTCTTGAGCTGTGTGGAACGCAGTAACATCCTGTTGAAACCATTATGTCTTCAGTGTCCATATATTCCAATTTAGGTCAAAAGAAGTTAGTAATCATCGACCTATAGTCGTTGAAATGTTTCAATTAAAGATTTAAAACCTAAATACTGGGAGCCTTTGGGAGCATGACTTAAATTTTTGTGTGAGTGACCTAAACAATGGGCTTGGCTTATTCTTACAGACGTGTTCCAGTTTTGCTGTATGGATTGTTTTGAGAGCCTGGATTATTTTGTAGGTGTAGCCTAATTATTAAGAGGTGTGGTCTGTTTTTTAAGCGTTTCCTATTTTCTTGTAGCTGTGACTTATTTTGGAGGCGTGGCGTAAATGATTGCTTTTGGGATGTGGCCAATATTTGGGAGTCATCTGTGGCTTAATTCTTGATAAATTACAATTCAGTTCGAATGCCCTTAAATCTCAACAGTTGGGCTTCGAAATTTTTTGGAAAATTTTAAATTATTTCCTTCATCTGCACAAAAGTCGTTATACATCGTCAATTTTTAAAATTGAGGTGTCTATAGATAAGAAAATTGGTAAAGATATTTTTAAAAGCATACAACTTACAAGTGGTTATATAAATTTAATCAGTAAGAAGGTGGAAAATAAAAAAAGGGAAGCCTTTCAGAAAATAAAGATTATTCAGATAATTTTAAAGCCGATTATCAAAATTTAAATGTTATTGTGTTTATGACCACTTTACAGTAATTTTGACGTGTAAAATATTTGTGTACGTTACCCACAGACCTTAAACAAACGTTTTGAACATTTTTGAACTGGAATTCAATCTAATTTCCAGCCATTTAGTCGTTGAAAGAAAATGGACAAGGAATTTGGATCGTACTGATCTCGGCCTCATTGAAGTTGGAACAAAAAATATTTAAAAATAATGTTTTAAACACTCAGATTCAAGTAAACAGGACTATTTAAATTTAATATGCTTCCAAATTTCTGGCTTATCATTATTTCTACTCGAATCTTTGATTAAATAAGTCAAAAATATAAATGCAGTTTATATGCGCAAAACAGAATAAAATTATACGCCTGAATTATAATTCTATGTATATTTTTCTCTAATTGAATGAATATTAACTGACCTGTTAAATTCTTTAGCATTTTTGAAGAAATTTTTTAAGAACCTGGTATTAAGTTAAGAAATGATGTTATATTTTTATATCAAAATAAAAGCAAGAAATTAAGCTTTACATTAGTACCAAAAAAAGTATATGTCATAACTTATTTTTTCAAGATACAAGCTGTTTAAGGCAGCAAGAAAAAAACTTTTTCAAAAAAGTTCGGAACTATATAAATAGCAATCTACTTAACGTAAAAATATTCAATTAATAATCTCTGAAAGCTGTTTTTCACATCTTTCATTTTCTACCAAAATCATTATGATACATGGGATACTTGGGATCCTATGACCTTTTGTTGCGAAAAAATGCGATTTATTTAAAGTTTTTCGTACCAACTTCAAGCTCAAATATCTCAACACCCCCGTTTACGATTTTCCTATTACTTATTAATTTAAATGTACTGTCCGTTACCTTTCTTTAGCTACCACTCTTGGTCATGAACGTTTATTTCCTAAAAGTGCCGCATTGTTTTTTTAAACGACTAAGTCACTAGAAATTTGTTCGATTTTTATTTCAAAAATATTTGAAACGCTTTCCTGAGGTCTGTGGTGAACGTACAAAAATGTTTTATACATCTAAATGACCGTTAATTGATCAAAAATATAACAATATACAAATTTTGAAAATCTAATTGAAAATAGACTTAAAAATCGAAGTTTTCGAAAAAAATTGACTTTTTTCAGTATCGACCCTTTAACTCCTTTTAATTATGTAATCATCTAAATATATATACACTTGGGAAAATCGTCACAAATTTTCCTTTCTTTAGACACCTCAATTATGAAAATCGGCCCAGTACTTTCCAATTTATAACGACTTTTATACAGATGAAACGATTTTTTTTAAATTTTTCATACATTTGCCTGTAAAAATATTCGAACTCCGAATGTTGGAAAAACGTGCAAAAAATTCGTTTAGGGGAAAAATATGCCACACCCACCAAATAGACCACGCCCACAAAATATAACACACCCACAAAATAGACCACACCCACAAAATAGACCACACCCACAAAATAGACCACACCCACAAAATAGGCCACACCCACAAAATAGACCACGCCCACAAAATAGGCCACACCCACAAAATAGACCACGCAAACAAAATAGACCACGCCCACTAAATAGGCCACGCCCACAAAATAGGTCATGTCCACAAATTAGGCCACACCCACAAAATAGGCCACACCCACAAAATAGGCCACGCCCACAAAATAGGTCATGTCCACAAATTAGGCCACACCCACAAAATAGGCCACACCCACAAAATAGGCCACGCCCACAAAATAGGTCATGTCCACAAATTAGGCCACACCCACAAAATAGACCACGCCCACAAAATAGGTCATGTCCACAAATTAGGCCACACCCACAAAATAGACCACGCCTACAAAATAGATCACACCCACTAAATAGGCCACGCCCACAAAATAGGTCATGTCCACAAATTAGGCCACACCCACTAAATAGGCCACGCCCACAAAATAGGTCATGTCCACAAAATAGGCCACACCCACAAAATAGACCACGCCCACAAAATAGGTCATGTCCACAAAATAGACCACGCCCACAAAATAGATCACGCCCACTAAATAGGCCACGCCCACAAATTAGGCCACACCCACAAAATAGGCCACGCCCACAAAATAGGTCATGTCCACAAAATAGGCCACACCCACAAAATAGACCACGCCCACAAAATAGACCACACCCACAAAATAGACCACGCCCACAAAATAGATCACGCCCACTAAATAGGCCACGCCCACAAAATAGGTCATGTCCACAAATTAGGCCACACCCACAAAATAGGCCACGCCCACAAAATAGGTCATGTCCACAAAATAGACCACGCCCACAAAATAGATCACGCCCACTAAATAGGCCACGCCCACAAAATAGACTACACCCACAAAATAGGCCACACCCACAAAATAGGCCACGCCCACAAAATAGGTCATGTCCACAAATTAGGCCACACCCACAAAATAGGCCACGCCCACAAAATAGGTCATGTCCACAAAATAGGCCACACCCACAAAATAGACCACGCCCACAAAATAGACCACACCCACAAAATAGACCACGCCCACAAAATAGATCACGCCCACTAAATAGGCCACGCCCACAAAATAGGTCATGTCCACAAATTAGGCCACACCCACAAAATAGGCCACGCCCACAAAATAGGCCATGTCCACAAAATAGACCACGCCCACAAAATAGATCACGCCCACTAAATAGGCCACGCCCACAAAATAGACTACACCCACAAAATAGGCCACACCCACAAAATAGGCCACGCCCACAAAATAGGTCATACCCAAAATAGGCCACGCCCCCAAAATAAACCACACCCATTATAAAGAATTTTTCTGTACCCACAATTACCTTTTAAAACTCTAAACGGAGAACAAAAATTTCAACGGACAAATTCGTTCGATTTTCATTTCAAAAATGTTTAAAACACTTTCGTGAAGTTTGTGGTTGACATACAAAAATGATTTATACATCAAAATAACCGTGTATTGGTCACAAACATAAGAAAGTAGAAGTTTTGAAAATCGGTTCGAAAACAGATTTGAAATTCAAAATTTTCTAAAAAACTTGACTTTTTTTCTTGTATACCCTCTAACTTCCTAAAGTTATATGAGCACCTGCAAATTTTATATTTCTTAAAAAATCCTCACCAATTTTCCTTTCTATAGACAGCTTAATTCTAAAAATCGGTTAAGTATTTTCCGATTAATAAAGACTTTTGTGCAGACGAAAGAAAATAAAATCAATTTTTCATACATTTACCTGTAAAAATATTCAAACTCCGAAGGTTCTGAAAAACATGCAACAAAAGTTGTTTTAGGGTGATTTTCTTGTACTAAATTTAAATACGTCAAAAACAAGACCACACATTGATTCACAAAGTAGCCACGCCCACAAAAAGAAGCACTAAGACTTGTCCCACAAATAATGTCAATTCTCAATACAGTTTATTAAAAAATAAATCGTTTCCATGTAACTTTTATATGAATCTTCAAAAATAAAACTCAGAAAGAATATAGGTATATTTTTTAAATTAATTTATTCTCCACATCACTTTTGAATTAATTTTCTTATTCATGTTGTTCGGGTTTGCTTAAAATTCTAAATTTTATAATTTATTTCATCATGTACAGCAAATTACGTTTGCATATTTAAAATTCAAAAAGACAATATTCTGTTTATTTATGTTTATAGCTTATATTTATTTATTTGGAACTCATATAAAATTATAATAATACTATTTTAAATATATTAAAAATTAAACATAATTAATTATATTACTCAATATATAGATATACTTTAATAATTATTTCTTTTTTTCTTTGTTGTTCATAAAATTAAAGATAATTCCGCAAAATGAAACGATTTAGTGAACTTTTTATTTTATTTTTTTTGTTTTTTTTTTAAATTTTATAGCTTATACATTTTTTTGTTGTTATTTTATTTTATTTTGTTTAAATTTAAATATTTATATCATATCACAGATTTTTCGAAAAAAATTTCATTCATGACATTTTTTTAACTTTTACATAAATAATAATAATAAAAAAACTAATTAACTTAAAATAATGTTTTTTTTTCAAAAAGATTGTTTTCTTTTTGTTTGTTTTGCTTTTTTCTTAATTAACATTTACATTTTTGAAGACAGTTGAAAGTGTGAATTTGTGGGTGTTTTTTTAAATTGTTTTTGTTTTTTTACTATACAAACATGCTGTTTTACTATTTTATAATACACTTAATGTTTTTTGTTTTGTTTTTTTTTAGTTTATATTTTTAATGGGGTTGGGGTTGAATATGAAACATGTATTAATTTCATTTTCAATTTTGTTTTATTAGAATACATTAATATTATGTTGCTTCTATATATTTATGTATAATTAAGTGAATTGTATAATATTTTTTAGATAAAACATTTAATTTATTTAGTCATTTGAATTTCTGTCGTCTAATATCCCGTTTCATAATAATTCGCTTCACACTATATCCAAATCACATTTTTTTTAAAGTCCATTTAAATTTCTTTTCTCTTTTGCTTATTTTATATATTTTAATTAATTTAATTATTATTTTTTATTTGTTTAATTTTAAGTTTATTCTTCCTATAATATTGTGTTGAAAAAATAAATTATTTTTAGTTTAAGCTTTAGTTTTATGTTGTTTTTATTTTAAAATATATATAAACATTTAATTTTTAAAAAGTCTTTTCATGAAAATTCGCTTTGCAAATAAACGAATTGTATTTTTTAATTTTATTTTAGATTTTGACAAATATTTTTGTGTGTGTGGTTTCTTGTTTCTTTTATAATACAAAGTTCTTGTTGGGTATCTATTTTTCATGTTTTAATTAAATACATTGATTTTAAAATATGTTATTTTCAATGAATTTCATATTTGTAATTTAATAATAATTAACATTTACAGAACACAGATTTTTTTTGTAATTATTTATATATATATGCATTTTTTTTTTAAATTTATAATGTTTGGTTTTGTTTTATTTTTGTTTCTTAAGTAAATTTAAAGAAATAAATTTTATGTGGATTTATTTTTATTGTTGTTTCTTTGATTTATTTTAATTTTTCTTCAGGATTCAATCGAATAAATAAATTATTCTTATCCATATAGTTTTTCTGATAGCAAATGTCTGCTAAAATTACTTAGATACTGTTGCATTAGTTAATTGTTGTTATTGTTGAATAGATGATGTCATAAGGCGGATTCCTCACCGCTGTTGCGCCTCACATGTTTTTCATCTGGAAGCAAAAATTGAAAAAAAAAGCTATTATTATATTTCCAAAAATATGTAAATTTATGCCTATTTTTAAAATCAAATAAATTCTAAAATTAGAAGCTTTTTACTTTTGGAGAAACTAGTTGGAAAACATGTTTTCAAAATTCAGTACTTCAAGTCAAAAAATCTCTGAATATTAATAAAACCTATTTAAAGAGAGGATACAACTTCTTATCTTTGTTTCTAAGAATGTTAAGATTCTAAGAATCTAATCTAGGCTATCTAGATTGTTAGTGTTACAGGGAATTTAAAAATACCTCAGAAATTCAAAATGTTAAGTATATTATATAAGTTTCATGTCATCTTGTCTTAGACTTTGGACCATCCTTTCATTGCTGATTAAATGATTAATTGTTCATTTTTTTTTTTTTTTGAAAGATTTGTCTTTTAGATCTTTCCTTAGACCAGGAAAAGCTTCTAGATTTCACTTCAAGGTCAAACCAATAAATCTCCTAAAAAAACCCCATGTCCTGTATAACTATTCGGCTTTATCATTGGCCCCGCCGAAGAAAATTCGTACTACGAATGGATAAGAAAAAGTCGAGAAGTTTTAATGCCACCCAAAACAATGGTCTCGAAATTCAGAATTTAGTGTCAGTATTGTACTAACGGCTGGAATTATGATTCTTTGGAGCTGGAAATATGATTCTTTGGGGGCTATTACAAACAAAATTGAATCGAGTATTGGGAAAGTTAAAGATGTTCAAAAGTTTATCTCGGAATTAGTTGGTATCGATACAGGCCAATTTTGCAGCAGTTGTTCATATTGCACTTGGACAAAGTGAAATAAGGCCAAATTATTTTGAGAAATAAGACCAACTTATTTTACAACTTATATTGCAACCCCCCTCTGGATCACACTATAGGATTTGGGTTAGGTTCTAGGTTGAGTGTAAGCCAATATGGCTTTATTTCACTTTGTTTATGTTTAAGAGTAATATTAGACAAACTGTTGGAAATTCTTGAAATTAGGCCTTATTTTACTTGGCTTTTATTCACGGAACCAGAAATTCCTGATAGGAATTGCCTTTTTTTTAATTTGTGGTACAAAACTTCTTCGATGAGTCCTATGCTAAGACCGATTATGCAGACTTAGTATAAAATTATCTACAATGTCAATATTTTCTTGTATATTCTAAATAAAGTTTACAATTATAAATTAAGTTACTTATTCATAGTTCCAAACACAAAGAACTACTATCACACTGCTGGTTGACTACATTTTTTTCCCTTTTAGCTGTTAATTATATTTACATCTTAGATTCTCGTAATTTTTAATCAAGGAGTATATAATTAATATTCTATATCTAATTTTTCTAGGTCCTGAACCTTAAAATACAAATTGAAAGATTAAAAGAGTTCGTTCTATGTATCGTTTCAGTCAAACGAAAAGGGAACTAAAATCTTTAAAACAAAATTTAAAGAAAATTAAAGAACGAAATAAAAACTAAACAAATAACACAAAATAAAAATACAGATTTCTTTTTAAAAATAATCAAATAACTTTTATTTATGCCTTTAATTGAACTAAAGAAATAATAATTATTATTATTATGTTTATAATTCGTTAATTTGTAAATTGGTATTTTCATTTTACAAAAATCTACATTTTTATATAAGGTGTACGAGGTCAAAATAATTATTATTAGTTATGTATGTTTTTTTTTTTAATTTATTTCCATTATAATATATTTTATTTTCAAACATACATAAATACACAATAAAACAATATATTTATAAAATAAAATAATTATTTAAAAATTAAGAATGAAACAACTTAACATTTTACAAAGTTATACATAACTCAAGACAAAATCAAGAAAAAAAAAATTAAACAATATTTAAACATAAGAAATGAAAAAGAGAATCAAAACAAAAACAAATATTTAAGTTTTATTATTATTATTATTATTTTTCTTATTTAGTTTATATATGTATATGTATTTTCTATTTAATATTTAGTGCATTACACTAACAATTATTACGGATTCTTTTGCTTTTCTTTTAGTTAATTTATTAAATAAAATTAGTGTGTTTTTTTTTATGTTTCTGTATATGTTTCCAATATTTATTTTTATATATATACAAGTTATAATTAAAAGCTAAAAAAAAAAACAATATTCTATATAATATACTCTATTTTTATATTATTTAAAAATTATTTTGATTTAAATGGATTAAAAACTAAATCTAAATCATAAGGCGCGCATGCGGTGTTTGTTTTTATTTTGAATTAAATGTGAGCTAAGTGTTAATGCAATATTTATATAAATAAATTGTTTTTTTTTTGTTTTATTATTTTTTTGTTTAAACAAAATTTAAATTAAATACATAAGCTTTTCAAAAAACAAAAAATTGATTGATTCATAATAACAAAAAAATTATATTTCATCCTTAAAAACATCACAATTTTCTAAGTGGTTACTAACTTCTTTTTTATTTTTTTATTGTGTTTTAATTTAAATTGAAAATATTTAATTTGTTTTTGTTTTTAAATAAAATATTAGATGAACTTTACAATAAAAAAAATAATATATTGAAAATAAAGAAAGGGCGTCATGTCGTCCTAGATCTTTCGAATATTTACAACAAATTTGTTTGATGTGTATTTTCTGCACTTTCTTTCACCGGGACGCTTCGTTAGTGCTTGCGCTGGACACAACCTCCTCTGAGGAGGGAGCAACCGAAATATTTGTGCTGCTACTTACCACCGCGGGGGGGCTTATAGTACCTCCCGTGGTCGAAGTAACCCCGGTAGCATCACCTGAAGGGGAGATCTTTGATGTGGCCGTCACATCGGAGGGCTTTGGGGAAGTCTGCTCATTGCTGGCAGATGGAGGTGACAATTGTGTGATGCCCTCCATAACGGTACTGTTAGGGGATGGCTTGTTAGTATTACCTGAAGAGGGATTCACACCAGTCGAAGCCTGATCATCGGGACTGCGTCGAGCGTCTTCCGGTGACGAGTTGACAATGGTGGTTGTGGTAGGAGTGGCTGAAACTGGTGTTGGCGGTTTTTGCTTAATGGCGTCATCTATTGGCGAGCTCTTCATGTTTTCATTATCTTTATTGGGAGTACCGCCTCTGCCACTAGTCGGAGCTACATTAACAGAAGTAGCTTCCTTACTAGACTCGGATGCATCGCTGACCATTGTAGCGGTTGTTGTTGTGGCGGTACCATTCAACTCGTGTGAAGGTGGAGTACGGTTGTTCGCTGGAGTTCCAACACTGCTGCCGCCACCGATACTGGAGGCGTGGTTGGAATTTGAGCCCGTGAGATCGAGGGTAGTTGGCTCATTGGCTGACACTACTGCCGATAAAGGACCAAGTCCGGATAGTGGCTTCTCTAGCGGATGTCGGGGACTGTTCGATGCACGGCCGCCATTTTGATTGTGCGTACTCGGTGGCATGGGCTGTTGCTGGCCAGCCGAAGAAGTTGGTGTGGGTAACTTCATGCCACCCGAGGAGGAAGTATGATGATTCATAGCAGCCATGGACATCGACAGCGATGAAGACTGCTGATGAGCAGCAGATGGCGCTAGAGAGTTGACCGAATGCATGGCGGCATGATGTCCTGGGTGATGGGCATAGTACATACTGTTCGGAATGCTTGTTGGCGGCTGGGCATTTATGCTGTGCGAAGAGTGAGACTGCATTGCAGACGCCGAGGATGTGATAATTGTGGCTTCGGAGTGCTTCCCGGCGGAGCTCTGAGTAAGATTCAGGCTGCCGTGGGGCGAACTATTGGTCGACACATGCGAGTGCGGTGTCGAATGCGGTGGCAGCTGATGAGCAGCTGTGATCGGTGGATGATGGGGCGACATGTGAGGATGGGATAAGTTCAAACCGTGATGGGAGAGTCCCAGGGCTGCTGCGGAGAAACTAGGATGTGTTAGACCAGCACCTGGATGACCTAGGGCAAGCCCTGAACTCTGTAAGTGGTGTTGCATATTCGGTCCGTGTGGTAAGTTTGGAACACCAGGCAAAGAAAGACCCAAGTTCAGACCCATTGCGGCATGTGGGCTCTGACGTTGGTTGCTGGAATGGTAGGGCGACATAGAGGGCAGACCATGCATGCCCCCCTGTTGCGGACGCAGACTCAAGCCGATGTGGGGCAACATAGGGCCAAGGATATTTCTGTTCAGCGACGAGTAAAGAGGATTGTTGTAGTGATGTGAGGCAGATATCAGGCGCTCTCGTTCTCTGGCTTCACGCTCCTTTTCACGCATTTCACGTTCACGTGCCTCTTTTTCTTTTTGCTCCTTTTCACGTTCTCGCTGCTCCTTTTCGCGTTGTTCACGTTCTCGCTGTTCCTTCTCACGTTGTTCCCGCTCCCTCTGTTCGCGCAGCTCACGTTCTTTTTCCCTCAGCAGTTCACGCTCACGTTCCTCTTCCCGGGCTATGCGGGCTCTGTGTTCCTCCTCCATTTTCATACGCTCATGGAGGACGGGAACACTGATGAACGGATACAGATGGGACGAGTACGGTGATGGCAATGGGGCGTACAATGAATGGTGAGGATGAGAATAGTGTACACCGCTTCGCAGCAATTGATGACGTTGCTCCAACAAGAACTGCTCGGAGTATTGTAGACTGGCCGGATTGAAAATGGCACCCGGTGGCATTCCGGGCAGCCCTGCGAATGGAGAATATGCATCTAAGGGGAACGGCCCAGCGGGATGCATGAGACGTTCATCCGATCGATATGGTTGAAAGCCGCTGCGGGCCAACAATTCCGGTTGCAGACCAACCGATTGACCTGAATTCAGGCGAGCTATTTTCTCTGCTGGCTGAGGCGATGGGGCTGACCGCTTTTTCGCCACAGATCTTTCATCCTGACTGCTTCCCAGACGACTGTCCACCACAAGTCGGGAATCATTTGTTGAAGGCACACGCGATGTGGATGAATTTTGAACGGCGGAAGATGATGACGTCCCATCACGTTGACCACCACCACCACCGCCTCCACTGCCTTGTGTGCCACCACGATCCCGAACAACAACATCTTCTTCTTCCTTGATGTCAGCCTGCTTGGCTAGATTTCGCAGAGCCGAGGCAAACGGCTGATTAAGACCTCCCGGAACTCCGCACACTTGTTGTGACTGTTGCTGTTGTTGGCCTTGCATTGAAGGTGACTGAGCTCCAATGTGATTACTTGCCCCATGATTACTGAGACCATGGCCGGAATTCTGTTGCACTTGAGGTGGTGCTCCCGAAGGTGATTGCAAATGATGTGGCGATGGTATGAGCGGAGCTGGACTCGTTGCAGGACGCTTCTGACCGGCTTTTGGTGGTACTGTAAGTAAAAAAAAGTTCAAAATTAGCATTTTGATATAAAAATATTCTCAGGAAGATAATAAAAGTAATGAAAAACAGTCTAAAGTTCAGAGGACATTTTGTGTTAAAGAACATGTTTCAACGACCGAAGTCCGAGGACGACGAAGGCGACGAAGAGGGGATTAAAGGATATTGTTTCACAAAAACTTTTGTCTTTTCAATTTACATTTTCTGTTGTTTTGGTTTTATGTATAAAGACGACAAAAGAGGACTTATGAGGATTGAAAGAGTAACATGTAGTATGTATTTCATTTCAATACATCTTTTCAGTGCTTTCATAGATAACAAATGTGTAAAGGATATCAAACAGAGGAGTGATCAAAGGTGACTAAAGGTTACTATATCACCGCACCATGTCCACCAAACTGATGCCAATATATAAATGAATTGAGGTTCGAAAGTGTCAAGCTGAAGTTATCCATATACTTGCGACGATATCCCGAAAGGTATTCCATAGCCCCTTAAACGTACATATATGTACTACAGTATGGATGTTGATGGCTTGGATTTAGCTGACTGACCATTGAATAAATTTGAATGCAACGATATTTCAAATTCTTACATACAGGGTGGGTAAAGAGTTTCTTCCTAATTTGAAAAAATCATAATTCTTCTTGTTTTAAGATTTTTTTCTTTCCTTGTTTAAGGTTCTTATAAAATAAAGGCTTTTTTCTGTTTGGACAGCTGAAGAAGAGCCTAGATATTCTACGAAGTGTTATGCAAAACGCTCTAGAAAGGGCTGATGTTTATTTGAAAGGACATTTTACTCCATAAATATAAATAAATATGGCCCAAAAAATCTCTATAAATAATATTTTGTGATTTTATAATAAAGAATATTAATACAAAATTAAATCTATACATCAATAAATTATAATTTTAAATAAATAAGATAACCTAGAATTAAGTTTATTTGAGCGTAAGGCCACTGTTGCTTTCAGCTCTATTCTTTTATATTAACGTGTAATTTCATTACTCGCTTAATAAATGTATAATAATAATAATAATAAATCTATACAAAATTATTATTATTTCGGAAGATACTTTTGACCCACCCTGTATACCTAGGTACATAAAAAGACCTTTTGGGACTTGCTGGTCTATCAGAAAATTCAATATACCCATTTTTGTCAGGATGTATAAATTAAGGTGTATATATTGGCAAAGGATTTCAATCAAGAACATTTTTACAGATGTGAAACAAGAAGACTGAAGTATTTCAAACTAAATTTGAATTTCAATCAAAGTTTCTTTGTGATGCTACGAAATATACACATATACAGTTAAAATACATAGATACTTCAATGAAATACACTTAACACATAGGTACATAGAAGAGTTTTTCTAATAAAAACAAAAATAAATAAACTTTGAAATATCGTCAATGGAAAACAAATTGATTTAGTTTCAAATAAGATTTTAGTTTGTTTTTTTTGACAGCTGTCAAAGCAAAATATATTTAATTATACAAATGGTAAGCAACCTATAAATTACATATACAAAAACGAATACAAATTTACAAAGAGACAAAGTTTTAAGAAAAATAAGACAAACTTTCAGGGATCCGTTTTCAATAAAATTCACAAATAAAACTTAAAACGAAAAGGAAATATTTGTTTTTAATTGAAAATTATGAGGAAAAATTCAGAACATTGGTCAAAAATATCCAAACAAATTTTAAATTTAAAAAACATTTAAGCATAGTTAAACCATCCCGCTAGTTTTGTTCAAAACCGATTTCGCAAGTAATGAAAGACCCTAGTAAAACCCCAGGCTTCAAAGTTATTCACAATCAATCTTAAAAATGTTAACACGTTAGCGTGCTTTTTATCAGAATTTACTTCAATGATTCAAAATGATTGTTGTAAATGGCTTAAAGGAAAATAAAATAGACATAAAAAGGTCTTGGTGCTGATTATTATCCGTTCCAATTTGAGTTTGTTTGGTAAATGCTTTCTTAAGCTAGTCAAATAGTCATAATTTATAATATTTCGTTCAATTTTTTCAATATTCAAAATCAGAAGATTTTTATTGCAGAATTCCAAAAATTGATTTAGAAGTTCTTGTAGCCATTTACAATCCTTAATTCAGTTATTAATTCGAAATTTTTTTTGAAATAATCTGCACATATTAACGATACAGAATTATTTAAAACAGAAAGTAAATCATTTATAAATAAAATAAACAGCAATGGACCAAGGTGACTCCCTTGAGGTACACCAGAATTGATTTTAAATTAAAGGGTTACTCCTGAACATAAAATAAAAAGCAATGGACCAAGGTGACTCCCTTAAGGTACACCAGAATTGATTTTGAACTAAAGGGTTATTGCTGAACATGACGACATAATATCTATCTTTAAGATATGATGAAATCCACATAATAAAACTGTTATTAAGTCCAATTTTACTTAATTTATTAAGAAGAATTTAATGATTAACTTGTCAGATGCCTTGCTAAAGTCTGTAAAGATGCAATGGACTTGAGATTGTTTTTCGAATGCATCCAAACAAAAAGTAGAAGATTATAATAAATAAGTTATTGTAGATGTTTTTTAAATATAATAAAAGAACAATTAAAAGAAATGATGTCACAGACAAGGGATTCAAATAATTTAGGAATAACAGACAATTTAGTTATAGGACGATAATTCGTATAACTAAATTTTTGGAACCTTTTTTATGGACTTGCGTAAGGTATGGTTAGGTTAGGTTAAAGTGGCTGTCCATGATGGAATCGGACACACTTAGGCCAGTTTAATGGCCCATTGTAATACCACATGAATCTTAAACCTTCCTCCTAAGCTCAATGAAACCAATTTGAGTCCCTTACGAAACGTGAGAGGCTGATTATGCTGATATGATTTAGATCGTTTAGATCGTTAAAGAAGAATTCTCCTAGGTAATTCTTGCGTTTTTGAGCTAGAGCAGGGCATGTACAGAGAAGGTGAAGAACTGTTTCCTCCTCTTCCTCGTCCATACAGCTTCTGCAAAAGTCATTTGAGAATACGCCTAGCCGCGTGGCGTGCTTTCCTATTAGACAGTGTCCGGTTATGGCACCTATTATAGAGCTTATATGCGATCTGCTTAGAGATAGCAAGCACCTTGATCGCTTTAAATCTAATGTGGGCCAGATTTTTTTTGTGACCTGACACGTGGTGATGTTGTTCCACTTGGTGTTTGCCTTCTTCATAGCTTCTTGCATTGGCAACAGTTTACAAGTAGCGATTGGTATGCCAGCATTTGCCAAACGTGTTAGGATGGGCTGTACTGTACCGTTCCTGACGAGTTCATCTGCCTTATAGTTACCTGGAATGTCTCTATGGCCCGGCACCCAGCAAAGGTGAATATTAAACTGTTGTGCCATCTCCATTAGAGATGATCGACAGTTATGGACTGTTATAGAGTTTGTAGAGACAGAGTCCAGAGATTTGATAGCGGCCTGACTATCTGAAAAAATACGGATATCAGATGTTGATATCACGTTTTTTTTAAGCCAGGAAAAGACTTCTTTTATCGCCAAAAGTTCCGTCTGGAACACGCTTCAATGATTGGAAAGGCGGAATGAGAGACTTAATTTCAGTCATTTAGAGTACACACCTCCACCAACCCCTTCTTTTGTTTTTGAACCATCTGTAAAATGGATTGGCTCGCCTTCCAGGAATGCCCTATCCTCCCAGAAATATCTGGAAGGTATAGAAATCTGGAAGTTTCTGTCGAATTGCAATTATTAATTTTTATTATCAAAATGCGTGCTCTGTTAAGAAAATTCATCGCCCGCTTCTTCCAGCGTGCGACGAAGCTCGTTTTTGGCTCAATGGGTACGTAAATAAGCAGAATTGTCGATTTTGGAGTGAATATCAGCCAGAAGCATTGCAAGAGCTATGCATCCAAAAAAAGTCACAGTTTGGTGCGGTTTATGGGCTGGTGGCATCATTGGACCGAACTTCTTCAAAGATTATGCGAATCGTAACGTAACTGTGAATGGTGAGCGCTACCGTAAGATGATATCCAACTTTTTTTTGCCCAAAATGCAAGAGACGGTGCCACACAGCACGCGCAACAATAGACTTATTGAGAGGCGAGTTCGGTGAACATTTTATTTCAAGTTCGGGACCAGTCAATCGGCCGCCTAGATCGTGCGATTTAATGCCTTTAGACTATTTTTTGTGAGGCTATGTTAAAGCGCATGTCTATACAGACAAGCCCGCTTCAATTGACGCATTGGAAGCCAACATTGAAGCATTTATTCGTGAGATACCGGACGAAATGTTGGAAAGGGAATGGATGCCAAAATTGGACTAAGCGGATGGACCATTTGAGACGCAGCAAGGTCAACATTTGCATGAAATAATCTTCAAACATTAAATTATATGGACCGTACTATCGTTTCAAATAAAGATTTCATGCATTTTTCTGAATTGTATGTGTTTTTTTTTTGAAAAACTTTTCTATAGCTTTTAAAAAATCACCCTTTAGAAGAAAAAATCTTCAAAGGCAGTCTTAAAATAATCTACAAACATGTTAGAAATTGACTCTGGAAGATGACTTAAAGGCCTTTAAAGGTCATTTAGTAGCTGAATATCCGCTACATTCACATTTGCTACTTGTGTAAATTGTAATTTGATAAATTAATTTAACTCTCGACAATTTTACTCCTTTTGTTTATTTTTGAAGAAAATGTTCGATTTTGCACTTGAAGGATCTAAGAAAGATCTAAGAAACTATTGCGCCTTGTTAAATTCTTATTATAAATCAATGAAATACGAACATTAGTCTCTATAAACTCTTTAACAAGCAATTATAAATAAAATGGTACACTTGGGCGTATACGTACTTTTTTTTAAATGATTGTTATTAAGAGATTTTTGACATACAATTTATCGGAAAATAAAAAATTCACACATAAAAATCTTCAAATACAGTTTTCAAGAAACTTTATGTTTTGACTATTCCAACGGTTAAATCAGCTGTACTTTAATATCAATCATTTAATTCGCAAATTTAAAAAAATTAGAAGTTGAGACTCTAATAAAATGCTGATGGGGATTTAAGAACAAATTACGTGATTTATTACTTGTTTTTTCTTTTTTTTTTAACTTACAAATATTCCATAATCATTGACCTGTAAAATCCTTGTTTTCTCAAAAAAATGTATTTTATCAAAGGAAAAACAGGCACGGTCCAATAAAATCCAAGTGTATTTAAAGTTTAAACCAAACTTTAGAGAATAAAAGGCACTTGATCTTTATTTTCTATAGAAAAGAGTAGTATTTTTTACGAGTACAATATTTCATAGAAAACGTAACTACTACTAAAAGTACGAATTAAACACTTTTTTCTGTCTATATTGATTTAGTTTCAAGCCCTTAGTGAATTTGAACTTCCATTTAAATACTGTTAGTTAGTCTTCTTTTTATGAGAAGAAATGAAGAATTTGTTTCAAATAAACCTTTTTTCCTACAAAAAAAAAAGGGAATTTGTACACAAAATTGTTGCAAACGAATCTCAATTGAAGTTAATGTACAGCCATTGCTTTTTACCTCAACCAAATGTTTTTCTTTACACGTTTCTACTGTAAATACCTTTGTATGTATGTTTTTTAAAAGAACAACAACAACAACAACAACAACAACAATTTAAGTTCATTTTTTTTTTCATTTTCTTTGAATTTTCATCAAAACTACAAAATAGATAAAGAATATAAAAAAAAAAGAAATGAAACAAACAAATAAAACCTCTTTTCTATATCGATTCTTCTCTCGAAAAAGTAAATAAAATCTGCATTTTGCTATTACATGGCGCAAAGTCCCAGAAGTATAGAAATAGAAACAACTAGAGAAATGCAAACATATACATATGTAGGTGATGTAAGGGTAAGGGTAAGGGTAAGTTAGGGTAGGGTAGGATAAGGTATAGGTATAGTACCTCGATATACTATATATATATAGGGGCATCATAGTTCTATCACCTTCATCTCTAGCCTAGCCTTCCTCCTATACCTACTTCCTGTTCCGTTCTGATCCGATCCCACAACCCGGCCATCAACGAAATTCTCTGACCCACTATAGGGTTGGAAGTTGGTGGAGGGTATAGTTATACAAACCCAGTGTTAGCTGATGGTTGTTGGAGAGTATATTCCTCCTCAGCAAATATCATTTATTTGAAAATACCACTTGTAGTACCGGTGTTAGTCGAACTACAACTCTATAACTGTATAAATCAGCCTTCTGTACAAAGAATATGCATAAGAGCAATAAGAGTAAATGAGACAACAATACAAAATGTATGTAGATATATGTAGAGTTTAAAAACAGACAAGTGGCGTAAACACAAAAGACTTTGGCAAAACGGGACACTAGAACAACACAGTTATGCAGCAATGGTAGTAGCAGAAAGCATTGAGTTTCTAAAATTCTCTATCCAGCCAGCTAGAGCGTTCATAGTTTGGTGCAAGTTTTTCAGTAAACAAAAACCCAGTCAGACACGTATAACTATAGTAGAGGGCGCCACATACAATGGGGTATAGTGTCC
This sequence comes from Eupeodes luniger, assembly GCA_951509635.1. Lineage (NCBI taxonomy): Eukaryota > Metazoa > Arthropoda > Insecta > Diptera > Syrphidae > Eupeodes > Eupeodes luniger. The sequence continues at coordinate 56,195,682 of OX608073.1, forward strand.
CTCTATAGGGGGCTGGGGTGAGAAGACTTATAGAAGGAAGTAGCGAGGAGGAAAAGGAATGAGGCGAGAGGCGAGAGGGCTTATCCTCTATCCTTAACTTTGCATATTTGAGTGGAATCTATAGAGAGAGAGAGAGGGAACGAAAAAGGATACAACTGTGTTTTTGTACAATTCTGTGTATACACATCATGCAGAGGGCGCTGCCTATTCGTTTACAGAAATAACTGTAGGTTGTCCACCATCATCGTCATCATCATCATCATCATCATCATCATCGATGAATGTTTCGAAGGATATTTTTTTTTTCTGTATTCTGTTTCTTGTTCTTCTTTTGCATATACGAGAAACGAGAATGATGGAGATTGGATGGATGGATGGATGGATGAGTGAGTGCACTCCTGGCTCCATCTGAATTGTGGCACCAGTATCAAAAGAAAGATGGAGGGAAGTTGGGTTTTTAATTTTTCAAAAACAGTGACGAGGAGCAGAGTAGAGAGGAGTAAGTCGGTTGAAAGATTTTTGTGATGATCCTGGATCGAATGTATATGATATATGTACTTATGCATATATGTATGTATGTAATGTACTTTTGTGAGTACCTATGCTGGCTGGGCTTATAGTGGGATGGTATAGGTATATGTTCCGTTCACATTCGATTTTTGGCCGATATGTTCCTTATTATTACCAATGAAGGTACCTATAAGAGTTATGTGGGGTAGGTTCTATAAAGCATAGCTAGGATGCGTGTACAAGGACAACAATTTTTAGAGTACCCACTCAAGCATCATGCTTGGTGCAGTAGTTATGTACTCTCTCCTCTCTCCATCTCAGCATCAACTATTGGATTATTTTTCGCCTCAAAAAGGATACGCTGATGCTGGATACTGGGGCGGGTATGTTATATTGGTTTTTTGAGTCGAGTTCTAATATGATAGCAATAGCATAGATGCGTTCCTTGTTCCATGTTATAGTATAGTATATGCTATATGGGTTAAACGCATGCTAGATGATATAATAACCATCCATCTCTATTGCTCTATGGCCTCTTTCTCCAATAGGTATCCAATATACTATATATGCGTATGTAGGTAAAGTGTAAGGGAATATTTCGCAGCAGAAGCCGTAAGCCACAGGACGTCAGATTTCATCCAAACTATGTTCCATGGTGGGTCCTGTTAGTACTGATGCTGATGCTGGTACTGGTTCTGATGCTGATACGGATGATGATGGTGGCGATATAGGGATGGTAGTTGGTTGCCACTTGAACCTCGTTATTACATTCGCCAATACACAAACACACATACACACAGATGCATACGCAACGCATACACTAAAAATCGGCAAAGAGGTAAATATAGATTTATCTTTTTTTTTTTTTCTTTGTTGTTTTTCGTTCTTCTTCTTGCTTGCGTGTTTGTTTGCTTTGCTTTGTTTTTGCTTGCTTGAATTTTTGGTCCTTCGAGCCGGAAAGTGTTGCACCTCGAATTTGAGAGTGGAGCCTATTTTTGGCTATTTCTCGGGTGGTTCTCGCACACATGAATGCATACAATTGATGTTTTATAAGTTCCAAATGTGTGTATTGGTGCTTGCTGGGTAAAGTAGAGGATATAGGATATATGTACATAGGTAGGTACCTGTTATTAAATTAGAAATCCAGGAATTACAAAGGCTGTAGATGCATTCAAGTGGAAAATACCCGTAAGTAAATTTGGAAATTCTAGCTCGAAAATATACAATACCCAGAGTTTCTCAATAAAAGGGTGTGGTTATTTCAAAAAGCCTATTGTTTTCAAGAAACAAAAATAAAAATAAAGTTTTAGTAAGAGCGAAAGAGAGAGAGAGAGAAGGAAAAGTATAAAGAAAAAGAGAGGATTCGAAGATAGAAAAAGATAGAATGACGACAAAATAAGAAAATTAGGAAAATCGAAAAACTAAAAGATTATCACGTACCCCTTGTTTTGTTCTTTTCTGTTCTGTTGTTGTATGTACGAAGGATATACAGGATACCCATTGTGAAATGGTTAACTGCAACCCAGTGAACCAAAAAGAATCGGTATTGTGTACGGTATATAATAGTACGCATCAAAAGCTTAAAAACCAGCTTATATTTCTACATATTTATGTATGTAAAATTTTCATATGATTCACATAAGAAAGAATACCGAGAGGATGATGATCATATAAAGAAAGCAAAAAATTAATTAAAATTCAGGACAAAATAGTTCAAAGTCTTATTCGTTTGCTCCTCGATGTTGTTGTTATTTGATATACCTACATATGTACCAACAACAATGTACACTGTCTACAGTACAGTGTTCGCTATCGGGATATTTGGTTGCGAGTCAAATTCATAGCATAGCGTTTCATATGTAGGTACGAAGGATACAGAGCATAGCGCATTGTGCGCATTCCGAATGTGTGTGGAGTAAACAGGACTCCCATGGTCCCAGGCAGCAAATAAGGAGTACAAAAAAGTAAAATAAAAACTCAGAAAGAAAGAACAGAAAAAAAAGAAACCCATCAACAGACAACCTGCTGTTGCTGAAGCTGATGCTGCTTTAGTCCTGTGGGTTATCATATCCTTGCGTATCTATCTATCTATCTATCTATCTATATGTGCCTACCTTTAGTAAAGGAATGCAATTTTCAGTGTTTTTTTCCCTGTGTATTCACCTGATCCTGCTGCCATCTCCTAGTTTGCAATGCTGTTAGCTTTTATTACCCCAGAAGCACAACCCCAACAAGAGTGTTAAGATTTTTTTTAAACCCACCTACCTATAGATCCTATATAAACCACCACCCTATACCCATGGGTGTATACATAAATCCAAAAGAAAAACAGGAGCATGGGCCGAAAGATATGGTATTTCAAGTGAACTGAAAAAATACAAAAATACGGGCATTCCAAGCACACATTGATATTTGCAATGTGAAAAATTTCCAGATAAAATGCGAGGAATTTTATTTTTCATTTCATTTCATTTTATTTCATTTCCATTTAAGCCAGAGTTTGCGTTGCGTGTTATTTTTTAAAGTATTATTTTTATATTATTACTATTATTATTTTGTTGTTGTTTTAATATTAACCTTTCAGTATACATACATATATAGTATATACCAATTAAGAACTCATCAATGTGAAATTATTTGTGAAAGTTATTTCGATGGAATTTTCATAGGACTAACAAACGCATATTTGGGATGTTGATATTATATTCGTAGTATGTATAGTATCTTGGTATAGGATTGCGAAAAGGTTATGTTGGGATTTTGAAAAATTCGAAATATCAACTTGGATTGTTGCAGTGAATAACGTAAAGCTAATTAGTCTTAAATAGATTAATATTTAATTAAAAATAGGAAACAAATATATTATAAAAGGTCAGTTTTAACTAAGTTCATATAAGAATTTTGTTTAATTGAAAAAGGGTCGAATTGTTGTTCAAAATTATATAAATTAATTAATTTAGTTATAAAATAAATTCTACTGCTTAAGCGGTTTAAAGTTTGCAAATAGATTAATTTAAGTTTAATTAGTGCGGTTGTAAAATTTTCATTCCAACTGATTTGAAAAAACCCCACTAAAACAACATGGCTGCCATAAGCTCTCAACATCGAATAAAGTTATGAATCTAACAGATTTGACAGAATCCAACAAAACAACATGGCTGACATAGATTGTTAGACTGTCAACAACGAATAAAATTATCAACTAAACAGATTTGATAGATGCCACTAAAGCAACATGGCTAACATAGACTGTCAAAATAGACCGAACATTTTTGATATCTTTCAAAATAGGAAAAGATGTCGGATCTAATGTCATTTAGCTTTTCAAATGAAATTATTGATTTTGTATTCATCTGTCTATTTTTATTTGACTTACATACCGTGGTGGACACGTAAATAGCACACTTTACCTTGTATATGGTGAATTGCATACAAAACTCAGCTCTTTTCATAAAATAACGGGGTTTCTCTTTGCTTTGAACAAATGAAACCCCGAGAGTATAAAACCGTTAGATTTTTCATGTTTTTTATTAAAAGGTGGGCTTTATATGTGAAACTAGTCAAAGATCATTGTTAATGGTTGGTCATTTAATTAGCACAAGGAAACCTTCACTCAGAATTATCCATATTCTGATTGATTTCATATAAATTTATTAACTTTTATTTTAATTAATTGACCGGTAAGTGCTTATGCGTGAATTTAAAAAAAAATGTCTGTAAAAAAAATTTGATAGACATGGGAAAAGGACCACATTGCACAGAGGATAAAAGGCGGATAATAAATGGGAAAGCTCAAGGAAAGACGGTTTCGGAAATTTCGGAGCTATTAAATTGTTCAAAAAAGCTTGTTTACAACGCAATTCACCACCTTGAGACATTTGGAACTTCACAAAACGTTTCGAGAGCCCCACGTGCAAGAAAAACCACATTAAGAGAAGATCATTTAATACAAAGAGCTTCGACCGCAGACCCATTCAAGACTTCAAACCAAATAAAATCTGATGTTGAGTTACATAACGGTATTTCTGTGTCTTCTCGGACAATCAGGCGGCGCGCGGTTGAATGAAATTCAATTAATGGGCTGCATATCACAGAAAAAACCATTCGTCTCAAAAAAAAATATAAAGTGCAGAATTCAGTTTGCTAAGGAACACCTAAGAAAGCCTCTCAATTTTTGGAAAAACGTGCTCTGGAGTGATGAATCAAAGTTCTGCAGATTCGGATCAGATTGAAAAAAATATGTTTGGCGTCCACCTAACCAACAATACAACCCAAAGTACACTCTCAAAACAATTAAACACGGAGAAGGAAATGTTATGGTTTGGGGAGCTTTCTCTTGGCACGGCGCGCGTTGGCCCAATTGTCAAAATAAGCTCAAAAATGGATCAAAATATTTATAAAAACATATTGACAGATCATATGATTCCCTACGCTGATGACAATTTGCCTTTGACATGGCGTTTTATGCACGATAATGATCCGAAGCATACTTCTCGGTTAGTAAAATCATGTTTAGAGGATAATTGTGTTAGTGTTTTGAAGTGGCCGGCTCAGTCTCCCGATCTCAACCCGATTGAGAATCAGTTGAATGACATTGAACGCCAATTGGAAGGTCAAAATCCCAAAAATTTTGAGGAATTGTGGGTAAATATTAAAAACGCTTGGTATTCAATACCAATAGCACGGTGCAGAAAATTGGTGGAAAGTCTGCCAAGAAGATGTCAAGCCGTGATTGACAGCAAGGGTTTTACAACTAAATATTAAGTAAAATGAAGAAATCAAAAGGTAAATTCAATTTTATAGCACATGTGCTAATTAAATGTCCAAGCTATAATGACAAAAGTTCACTAACTGTGGTTCTTATCTCTATTTTCTTACAGAAATAACTGAAACTAAGAAACTTATGGTTCCTAATACATTAAGAAATATATGAAACTTAATTTAAGCAATAAAAACTTTATGTACAAAAACCTTAAATGCTCCTTTCACTTGAATTTAATAAAAGATCAAAATTAACAATAATGTGTGCTATTTATATGACCACCACTGTATACATATGTGAATTTAATTGTAGGTGTGTGTCAAAAGATATGTTTTTGACATTTAACCTAAGTACAGTTTATAAATATACCTTCCTACTAGTTTCACACAAGAAAAAGTTGATAAAATACTAAAAAGAACGTGTAAAAGTTACCCATCAATGCAAATGGATTGTACATTCAGGCTTATGTACAGTCAGAAATCGGTTGTTAGGTTTTTCCAACGTTAAAAGAAAGACGAAGCGCTTGAAATCAAAAACTAAACAATATTGAAAATCGAATGAGAATAATTCAGTTGTCAATTGGAAAGAACTCTACAAATAAAAAGTGAGCCAAACATCCTGGAAGATTTTAAATTGAAGGTTTGCTTCTGGCTTCAAAGTCGCAATTTAACAGAATTTTGTAATGAAATTACTGATAATTTGCTGTAAACATTTAAAAATATATATGAATGCACCTGGGTAGTCCTTGGATATACGACTATTCTTAAAAAAAAAACATTTGTAGAACTTGTGCTTCTATACTCTGTCCAACAAAAATAGTCAGTACAGAGAAGATAGGACATTTACCTCTCACTCTGACTGAAGTGAAATCTCGTTAAGCTGTGAGAGAGAGCAAATATTACAGGGTTTCCGTAGTGCCCGTTTTAAATTTCGAAAAAGCTCTGATAAATATTAGTAGGGATACCAACTTTTGATTTTAAATTGAAAGTTAAAAATAAATTCCGTTTAAGAAAATTTATAAATTATGTACATAATCCCGAATTCAAAAACCCCTTTGTGAAAACTAAGAGTAACATAAATTCAATTATAAAAAAATAATGAAAATTTTCGATTCTGTATCACACAATATTCACAAATACACAATTTATAAACAACACAGCACAGATTTATAATAAAATAAAAGCAGTTCTTTTTTTGGCACTGATTATAAAACACCGTATAAATAAACACTTTTTCAAAGAATATTTTTTTTATGAACAAAATCACTATTTTTCACCATCTATAATTACACCATGTATTATAAATAATTTTTGCTTAAACTCAACCCTTTGCTTCCTAGTGGTTTCGCAATTAAACCAAATACTCTATATTTTTTCTTTATATTCCTACTGTTTTTTTTTTAATTTTTAGTGAATATTATTTTTTTTATTTAAATGCATTATTCATTATACACATTTTATATAAATTTTAAGTTTTTATACAAATATTTGAAAAAGTTGACATCTCCGGAACAAAGGGTTAATTTACGAAGAATAATAAATAAACTTCACTTACCGAAAAACAGCAAGCGACAACACCATTCCCATATTTGTTCTCAAAAGCTTTTAAAAAAGCACACATTCTGAAAGCTCCCAAACAAAATCCAAAGAAAAATCCACCATGATTTGCATTAACGTGGAAATGGTAACTCTAATAACAATCTCTGCTTATTTTCAATACATACGAAGAGGGTTGTTTGTGAACACATTATTTATCAGTGTCAGTGTGGCTTTGACTGCGCATGGTAAAGGTTGTGGGGATGTACGCTCGTCGAAGCGTAATTACAACAACAATTTATGTGTAAGTCAGTGGTTGAATTTTCTTTTTCAGTAGGTAAAAAGGGAATAAAACCACTGACTGGCACCATTTGCAAGAAAAAAGCTCTCCCATAAGACGTGTACTGACTATTTTTGTTGGACAGAGTATAGTTCATAGCACTGGTATTTGACACCTGTCAAACTCAGCTGTCACTTGAAATGTCATACATAATATTAGTTTAATGTTATTATCGTCATCATCAAGGATCGTCTACACAAGGAATTGGTTACTGTTATAATTGTTAACAAGTTTAAAGAGAAGCGTTACTGATGTCTTAAGGTCTGTAAATGTTTAGTCGAATATATTGTTACTGCAAGTGTAACTTTGGCTGATTATCCGAATTTATTGATTAAAATCAGCAATTGAAAGTGTCGGCCGGCCATTGAAATTATGACGTGGACAATATCGAGCCCCTCTCGCCATTTTATCGTACGCGACATTTTAAATAAAAAAGACAACTTATTTATTAAAATTTGCTGGTAACACATAGAGCCTTGCAGACTATTGTCATGTCTTAACTTAAGCATAATTAATAATTTCCAATACTGACTGGTTTCAAGGACCAGCAGTAAACTTTTGGTTTTTTGTTTACGATCAAATTTATTTTGGCGCTTACGATAAATTGGCGGGAAGGGCTCAATATGTGTTTCCAGAAAACGGTTCAAAAAGCTACGAACAATTAAAACTTTATTCAATGATAAGTTTCTTGCTTGTGTGATTTCACGCTTTAGTGGCGTTAATTTCCCATTAAGATCATGCAATTGGCCACCATTTTTCTGTAAGCCGATGTACCACTCGAAAAGTCCAAAAAATTTCTCAAAAATTACCTCAAAATACGCATCTACATAAAACTTTCTTTTTAAATTTTAAAAATAAGAAATTAAAATTAAAATGGTAATAAAAGTACGTGCTTGAGAAATTAGAAAGTTCAAAACCCACAACTGGTACAAGTATGACGTACGAAGAAGTTCAAGTAGCATAGAATTTATAGCGATATTTGTACTTAACTATTCAGACCTGTCTACTAAAGGTCTGGCCAGCCAGAAGTAAAAATATATTGCAGTTAAATGGTACAATTTGCGATAGTGCCTAGTTACGTCATTTGTAAAATTAGTAGAAATGCCCATTTAGAGCAATTCATTAGTAAATTTAAGGTTTAGCTTTTTAGTAACAGAAGTTGTACTTTTCTGATTCTGGTAAAAGCACAAGTCTCCCATAATGACTGCAGTTTTTCTAAACTATTGCACTAAGGAAACTTGTAACACTCAGAAATGTTTCATAATAAGGCTTTAAACCACGTAATTGAGATGTTCCTGGAAGATTTTTAAGTCCCTTATAAGATTGCAAGTATCTCAAGGACAGAAAAGTAGCTAGTATTAAACTATTAGCCTTTGGCATAATAATCTTATAAGCTAACCATTTAGTCCCGAATTCCTAATTTATTTCTATCCTCCTATAAAATTATTCAAAGGAGTCAAATGAATCTGGTCTTACCATCAAAAAAGGAGTTACAATTAAACCAATCTAAAATACCTACCTACTAATCTAACCTAACAATCTGGATACTGTTAAATATCATTAAAAATAATTTAAATAAACGATTGAATAACAAATTACATAGGATATACGTATGTACTATATGAATTCCTTAGTAGACACCTATGTTAAACTGTATCATCAGTATAACAACCACTTAACCTATTAGTTAAATATTCTAATTCAATTTTATCTCTATTAAAACAACAAACTTTCAAATTTAAATTGAAATCAACCCCCAAAAATTACCAAAAACACCACATAAACTACATGTACTGTACATAGATATAAGATAAACAAAATAATAACAATTCATTACACGATTAAATATAGATATAGAGAGTACCTTTTAATCAATAAAATCAAAAACCACATAAGTATTAGGTATGTGTAGTGTATAATATTTGTATATTAAGTTAGAAAGGTATAAAATACATAACATACCTTATAATTTATATCCAAAAAGCCAATTTCATTCTATTTACCATAATATACCAAAAGACTAGACAAAACAGACATTCAAAGACTTCCCAAAAACCAAAAACCGAAAAAAGGACACCCTCCTTCACATATGCTACCTGCTACAACAATATAACTAATATTTCTCCGTTCCTAATGCATATTTCATTAGTAATTGAAAAAATGTCAATGGTCAAATGTATAATATTTCAACCCCGATTAATTTTATACTTAACCTTTCCTCAACCGCAACTATACAAGTTTCTTCTCTCTATATAATATTTAATCTCTCTCCCTTTCCTCCTACTTCCTCTGTTCGTCCTTCCTTAATTCAAATAACTACTACACTACCTACTCAACTACATCCCATAGGCACTATATAGGGATGATGTCTAGGCAAATATTTCCCATTTATTTTAGGAAACACATTGAGGTAAATATGGATATATGTATATGTACGTTATAAAGGACATCCATAATATTATAGGGAACACCAAACGAAACTTAATTCACAAGCATAACGACCACATAATAATTATTTATAATTTGTCATTAGTGATGTTTTCTGTCGTCCTGGAATAGAAGCTAGAGCTAGAGCTAGAGACAGGCAGTTAGGCTACATAGGAAACCAACAGAACCCACAGGACGAAATAGGACGAGGATATAATATATGAACGAGTATAGAGAGAAAGCGAGATTCTCTTCCGATATATCCCTGGTCCTTTAAGTCGCACGTTTTAATTTAGATTCCATGACCATCGCATATACATATGTACGTATGCAGTGTAAACATTTTAAACCCCTGTGCATATATAAATGTTATATTACCTAAATATCTACAGATATAATAGGATATACATATACATATATAGACGAGCGGACTAACTATCCATATCTATTGTTTTCCGTAAACCTACCTACAGGAGACTGGAGAGACTGTGTTCCCTGTGGTGACACACAAATATCCAGCTCTTAGTTACAGGTTACCAAATTTGACTATGTCCTGTGAGTATACCACAATGTTAATTTAACTAGAACAGGGTGTTTTGAATTTGAAACAAATAACAGTTACAATATGTAACCTTGACTAATAAATAAGAGTATGCAATTGCCCTGTCAAACTCAAATGTCAATGTCAAAATATTAACTTCTTTCTCATTCAATATAATTTGTCACTGAAACGCTTATTGTGTTGAACTTCGTAGTTCCCCACGAATTCCGCCATTGTTTGTCGTTCATTAAAGTAAAAATATAACGTTAAGATACAAATTTTATTCTCTATTTTGACATTTCTATGACAGATAAAAAATAGTAATTTTTACGAAATAGAAATTTCAAACGCTGATGACGGCACTGCCACACGAAATGTGTATGCTTCACTTCTACACCAGTGCTGTCGAAGCCAAGATTAATGTAATGTAATTCTGTGATTTTTTTATATCAATTCAACCAAAAAGTCAAGATACAATTTCCAAAACTTTGACACATCAACAGAAAATCAATATGAACTTCAAAACTGGCAATTAACGGGCCAGTAGATTTCCGATTGCGACATGATGCGATTTTTCTCGATGCAGCAGGGGATCTTTTCGTTTTCTATTGTTACCTATTGTTGTTTATAAATGTTAAAATTATTGCGATTTGAAACAATATGACGTCATCACATCGTTCCTACATTCATTTTTGAAGATTCAAATACTTACGATTTTTAAAAATCTACAACTAAGATTCAGGAGACGAGTTAAAAGTGTTGAACTGTCAAAGTGAATGACTTGTTTACAAACGAGCATTTTTTTGATTGCAAGAAAACAATGAACATGAAAGAAATTCGTCATCTCAATGGAACTACAGATTTTTTATAAAACAATTCCTGTTTTTAGTTTTCATCCTTTTGATGGAAAAAAAACTTAATTTTAAATTCAGTTATGTTCTTTCTAACGATATTTGTTGCTTAATGATTTTAACAATTTAAACAAATTCGTAACAATGGGTAAATTCGCAAACGTCAAATTTTTTGGTAGTGATTAGGCATCACTGCTTTTTTGCGATGCTGATCGTTGCTCAGCTGATTACGATGCGATGCTGATTGACAAAAAGTTTTACGTTTAAAAACAACTTTTAGCCTATGATGGATGTGATACTAATAAAAACTCTCATTGTAATTAAAATCTGGAGCCACACATTTTATCATCTCTAAAACTTTTCTCCACAATACTGACTTTGATTTTCTGCCGGCAATAAATTCACCTTCTTATTTTAATCTGGTTTCTTTAAAGTAGTTACATTTGTGCGCTGATAAAATAATCTCTGAAATTCATCAAATTAATTAATTTATAAACAATTTAGAATTTGATTAAATACTATTCATTGTCTTTTTCCGCCATTTTTGCTCCAAATCGCGTCCGCATCAACAACTTATCAAGAAAATTATTGATGCTTTTTTTCTTTATATTTGCGCATCAGTTTATCGAACTTTGCAATAATGAACAATTGACATTTAAAGTGATGCCAATTATTTGCGTTTATGAATGTGCTAAAGAGATGATCGCAAATCATCTCTGCAGTGATGCGTATGACAATTTTTCTGACATAACAACAAAATTTACCAATTGTACGAAAAAAAAACAGACCACAGAACTTTTATTTTTTGTCTCCCTCATAGAAAATGTAACGAGAGATCTGTCAAAGAATTCATCAATGTTGACAAATTTAATATTTTGTATTTCAATTGGAGTACGTTGCAGAAAAACTAAAACATTTGCTTTCAACTTTATTCTTTTTTTACCACAAACGTGAAATTTGTTCAAGTTTACTAAATTCTGAACCAGTTAGGTGGCATTCTTTGGCTATGTTCTGTTTGTTTAAAGTTGTAACGAAGTTAATTTCTGGTATCAAAAAATATTTAGTTTTTAGATTGAACTGATTTAATTTTGAAATTGATTTAAAAAAAGGTAATTTATTAAATTAAAAAATGTTAAATGTATATATATACCCTATATAAAATTTTGACGTTTTCTTAGGGGTGGTTATAATTTTTTAATTTTTGTTTTTCTACTTTGTTTGTTGTTTCATTTACTCATTTATATTTGTTGGAAAACTTCAAACTATAATCAATGGCTGGATCTGTTAGTTAGTATGACGTCTTATATTCACCTCAGTAGTGTCAAAATTTCATCTTGGGATCAAATTGAATCGAGAAAACGAACAGGCTTAAAGCACAAATCGTATATTTATTCATCAGTTTCACAAAACAAAACAAAAATAAATAAAGAATTGAGCAAACAGACAAGCAAATAACTTATTTATTGATTTTTGACAGTTGGTGATTTCTCCAACGAATCTGACAACACCCTGTTTCAAATTCTATTTCAGTGATAATAATTTACGCAACAACAACTCTAAACCCACTCTATACATTCTATACCTACATCAAACAACTAGGTATAAAAAAAAGTCTATAAATAATTACAGAGCCTGTCAATATTCAAACGATAATAATTCATGTAATCATTTTCCAAATATGTATCCCATTTGTCCTGAACCCATATTTCTATATTCTATATCGAATATTCTAAACCTACGCTATGAATGTACGTCAACTTAGCCTTTGCTTGATTAGAGCTTATGCTAACAGATATCGGTGCCAGTGGTTAGTCGTTATAATCGTGCATTTGGAGGGGTGGCGCGGCGGGGGTGAACTTTAACTACCCTTATATACCGCCTACGTATATGTTTGTGTTTTTTATTTTTCCCACAATTTACCATAAATGCTGTGAAATGTTATGTTATATGTTTTTAGGCACTCTAGGCATGGATAATGATGACAACCACATGCTGGCTGGCGTCCTTTCAAAAACCAAATCCCACCCTCGAGCTCAAAAACTCAACGTCCCCCCCCACCCCCTAGCAACACACCCCACATAACAAATAACCTTTTCCAACATTGGTATTCGAACGTTTCGTTTGGTTGGTCTTGGAACCTTACCTACCTATACGCTTCAATGCAAAGTTTGTTATTTAATGCTGCGGTGCGGTATATGAAAAGGCGAATGGTTGAATGGAGGCGTAAGATGGAGGTAATCGTGGGGTGAAAGTGGGGTAAATGTTGTGTTGATGATGTACCTATAGAGCCTTTACCCTACATAGATGTAGAAATGTGTGTTCAGCTATAATTGGTATCCATTTATATTCATTTTGATTGAATTGTGAAATATTTATTTAATTTATTCACCAACAAACCGTTTGGGCCAGGTGGTTAAATTTCCTGATCGTTAACTTATTACTTATGGCGTTGTTTGCTGTTTGTTGTTAGAGCCACCATAGAATCGTTTCCCGATGCGAAGTGATGTGATGTATGGACTGTGGATGGTGTCAAGTGGTGAAAACGGTAATAAATGGTAGAAGAGAAATAAGTAAATTAATGTTTTGTGGTCGGGAATTAAACTTATATATTTATACACACTCTCGACAGTATAGTGTCTGGCCTTTTTTGTTTTGGTTTTGAGTGTTTTTGTAGGCATTTCAGGACATACCATGTACATCAGTGATTGTATCTATATACGCAAAGGATATGGATAGGCACATTAATATGTTATGGGAAGGCAATGAATAGTATAGCTGATGGCAGGTAATAGACGGGTGAATGGATATGTCAATATGTGTGGTAAAATTAAGCTCAACGTGTGGTTTGACTCTTTTTCCACTACGAACGACGACGAGCGACGTGTCAACAATGTACTTGATTTTATTGTTTTTTTTTTTTACTTTTTTTAATTGATAGTCAATGAGGCAAAAATGTAGATGGAATGGAATTTTATGAATGATAAGTGGAAATATCCAATAAGTTTATCAGGATGGAATTTTCGGTTAGACAAAATTGTTGGTATCTGCCTATCAGCGTTTAAAGACTTTCAATTTTTTTGTATTTGTGTGTTGGGGACTTCAGTTTTTATAATATTTAAATCTGACATAATTTGTTTTACGCAGTTTAAATACGGTAATATCCATAAATTGCTGACTCCGTTTTTTATGGATTCAAAACGGACTTATTTTTATGCAGTTTGCATATAGTAATTTCCATAAATTGCTGAATTCATTTTTTAGAGATCTTAAACGGAATCATGTATTTATGAGTTTATTTATAATTTTCCTATTTTTTAAATTTTTTATTTTATGTTCTTTGTCTTCGGAAAATGTTTGACTTTAAACGCGGTTTTATATGCATTCCGAGACAAGTTTTCCATATTTAGATGACTTCATTTTTTCTGTATCCAAAACGGATTAACTCAATTGTGGGTTTTCAATTTAATTTTCTCTTTTTTTAACTATTTGTGGCGAACTCTTTGAAGTGAGTTTATTCGTCTTTAAGCTACTCGCTCAAAACTACAACATGGGGAGTTCAGATCACCCTCTTAAAGGCTTAAATAGTTGATGCATTGGCAATTTCATATCGAAATTTTGATTTTATTTGCATTAAGCTATTGTTTTGCAGAAATATGACTTTAATTCTTTTTATTCTGTGATGTTTTTATCCAAATAATTTGACACTTTAAGCTCCATTTTTTTTTTCATTCTGAGAGCTAAGTTTTGTATATTAAGATGACTTCGTTTTTCATGGATCCAAAACGGACTCACTTTTTAAAAATAGTTTGTGTCTCTGTCTTTTTAATTATTTGTGACACAGTAAGGCGCTGTTTGTTTTAACACCATGCTCTGCAATGGCAGGCGTTGGTATTGTAGTTTTTAGTCATAGAATGTTTGGGTTTACTAAAATTTTGAAACACCACTGGCAATGTAGTTATATTTAAATTAATTCACACAAAGAAATAAACAAATAAGGACAAAATATTGTACCCATAATTTTAATCTTATCTACTAAAGTCACGTAAAAGAATGACACATTTTTGCTCATAGCTAAAGTTGCAGGTGTACATTAGCCCTTAGAAATGTCTTTAGTTTATTTATTTGTATTCGATGAGACATCGTACATATCTATTTTTAGTGCTCATCACTTTTATCTCCCTTTTTCACCAAAACAGAAGAAGAATAAATAAAAATTCCCGGTCTCCTTAAATTGAAAAAAAGGAGTAAAGTTTACACCCAGACCCACAAGTTCCTCGAAAAAAGAAGAAGATAGGATAAATAAAAATGTCATCTGTTGGCGTTTCCACACAAAACCTTAACCAGCGATTTTTGTTCATGATGCCCTGATGTCGTGTTTTATGTTTTCTGTTTTCATTTTTTTTTCCATTTTCTACTTGTGTCTCCCTCCATCTCCGCATCATAACCACACTTCATCTTCTTGGTGTTGGATATTTTTTTTCAAGTTAGTTTTCTTGTCTCTGATAATCCCGAGCTCCAAAAAGCAGTTTTCTTTTTTTCTCAATCTTTTCTACCTCTCGTTATTCGTTTCGCCATTTTTTTTTTGTTTCTATTTCTTTTTACGTTACTTTCTATGAATATTGAATGTGATAAAAGTTGGAAAAGAGAGATATAGAAAGGTAAGAAATAGCAATTTAGAAGGCGGAAGGACATCACAAGGAGGATGAGAAGAAGAACAAGAAGAAGTGGAAGGTTCTTCGTTCCATCATTATAACAAGATGGCGAGACGATGAGGAAAAGGCGTTTCCGCCCAAAAAGTCGTATCATTTACCGCGGATCGTTATTTCCTTCTTTTCCCAAAAGGAGGATGTTATAGCACAAAACTTCACCCTAAGGGATTTTCTTTTACATCCGTTGCACTAAGTTATTTCTTTTTATGTTCTTTATATAGATATACCTCCGTACATAGAAATAGATGTACATAATTCAATAAAAGAAGAGGACCAGCGGGAGGGTTTTGATTTTTAGATAAAAGATATGTAACCATTACAGGTTGTAAAGTGGAGAGCAGACGAAAAAGAAAAATAACAACACAAGCGGAAAAGATTTATCCTTCTGTCATTTTTACTAACTTCATTTCCTTAAAAAAAAAGAAAAAGATGATAAATAAAAAGAAAAGAGATGTAAGTATTTTAATATAGAAAAGGACTTGTTTAACTCAACAAGAATACTTCACTTTACTTGACATTTAATTTTGTACTGAACTGACATTTATGAAGTCGATATATTTTTCTCGTTACCAATATAGACACCTTAAGGACTGTTTTTGTATGGGATTTATAAACTTATACCTGTATCTATGCTCAATATAAATAAAAGTACGTTTTTTTTTGTTTTTGTTGAAACTACAGCAGCTTTTAAGTTGAAAGGATACCCATATTATCCTTGTTGAATATTGTAGAAACAGATACACAAAAGAGATGCAAATTTGCTTGTTCTTCATTGTTTTTATTTTATTTTGTTTTATGAAAGGTTATGGTTGAAAGTCTCATGAGAAATCAGAGTAAAGAAAAGAAGGATGCCAAAAAAAAGGACAAACAGGAAAAAAAGTAGAATAAGTAAAAACAAAAATGGCGAGAACTTTTGTGATATTTTATACAACCAAAAAGGGATTTTTATTATATTTTCTTTGTATACCTTCTTACAGTGGTTGGTGTTGTAGTTATGTATATAGTTGCTGTTTTTGTTTTGTGCTTTGTTTTAAGTTTTTTCGCTTATGTTTTCTCTTTTTTTATTTTTAACTTCTTATAATTCTTTTGTAGACAAAACAAAAAAAGAACGTTCAAAGTGTAAAAACTTATTTACTTGTAAGGTATGAGTGTACCTAACCTATAATGTACTTTTTATTTTTGTTACAATTTAGCTACAACTATCATCATCATAATGTAAAAGTAACGGAAAAAAGAAAATTAAGTTTTTGTTTTTCTTCATATATTTTTTTCTTTTTGTGGGTTTTCACAGATGATATACATGATAATATATAGAGAGAGAAAGAGGACAAAATGAAAATGAAAAAGTTTTTGTATTTTATTTGAAACGTTGTTGTGGGAAATGCAAATCGTTTTTATAATTTATTTGTATGGATTACGGAAGTATGAAGATGCGGGAAGGAGGGATTTTGATAACCTTTGGAAATCATACAGAAAAACTCGTCAAAAGACACCTTCATAAATATTTAAAAATGTTACAGTAAAAAAGAAGTTACATGTGTAGACAAATGAACGGATTTGAATGGCTTATATATCCCTCTCCTTTGATATTGATTTTCAACAATTTTAAAATCTTTCATTATATGTTTAAATAATGGTTTCTTAATCCTTTAAGGATAACTTAAAACACATGTTTTAGTTTTTAGTTTTAGCATTATATGAAAACCTATTTGATACAGTTTATCTTTAAAAGAAGTCAATAAATTGAAGACAATATCGCATACGGATCCATAGCCGAATCCCCAAAAACGTCTATTATTAACTTAATTAAGTCAAAAACTCAGTGTTATTGTTAGTTGAATCTAATATAGATTAAAAATGATTCCAAACATTGTGATTTATCAATTCCACATCTTTTTTAAACATGTTTTTCGTTTTAAGAAAAGAGTCCGTTTTGCAAGGATCCATTAAAAAGCAACAAAGTTGAAACAAAAACTATATAACTATATCACAATTCTCAATTATTTTACCTCCTGAGAAGAGTTGAGAAGTGCATTATTATTTCACTATTAAATCTATGTACTATGACGCCATCTTTCTTTCTATGAACTGTCAAAATTATTTGGTTCTAATACTACAGGGTTTTCCAATCAAAGGTTGGAATTTAGTTTGAAAAAATTAGATTTTTTTTATAAAAAATCAGCTGATGTTCTTTATATTGCCATTATAGCAGTGTAAAAAGATATCAACTAAATGGAACTGTCATAAAATGTTCAATACCAATTCACATATTTGCGGCTGTATGTCTACGAAAACTTTACGAATTCCACCTCTGAGGTCTTGGATTGAATAGTGGAGCATTGCTTAGACCTTACCTTTCACATGGTCAAAAAACAACAATATCTAAAGAACTTAAATCTCGGTGGCTGATCGTGATATCATTTTCTTGATCTTGACTGGCAAGTAGCACCATGTTGCTAAAAATAAGTGTTGTCGTCTATGAAAATATCGGTAGCGAAACCATTGTGACAACTGCTGCCAATTACAATGGCAAATACTACCTCATATCTCCTGCTACTTCATCAAATATATTTGAGTTTATTTTTAAAACAAGATCGTTTCTTGGTGCTAGAATCGCTATTTGACAGAAAAATTGATCGTCATGTATGTTATTTTGTAAATTCGAGTAAACACTAAAATTTTCAGAATTACTATGTACGTAATTAAAAAAATCTTCCGTTAGTGTCACATAGCCCTTGGCTACGGCTTTTAACCGCCCATCCCCTATTTTAAGTAGGAAATTAGGAAGGCAATAAAAGAAGAAATGCCTAATGATAGACAACGATAGTAGATTTATGAGCATTCAGCACCTAAGGATATGCTACTAATAAGTGTTCTAAAAAGAAATATATACATATTGTTTGTTTGTTTGTGTGTTTGTTTGTTTGTTTGTCCGTCCTTCACGTCTCAACAAAGCAATATTATGACATTAATTTGTGTGTGAAAGAAGTTACGAGGCTGGAGAGTGTTTTAAACTACTTTGTGCAGCGGTAAAACATGTCATTCAATGCCCATTCGAGAAGATCCGCCGATAACACTTAGATATTATAGCTGAAACACAAACACGCTTCAGCTTCGGCTTCGTCCGCGTTACGATGGGCATGCTTCGAGGTTGCTTTGAATGACATTTCCAATATGACATTTCGAAAATGGCACTTCTGTCATAAGCAGCTGTTATTTTTCCTCAAAAGTTTGTTTTGATTTTTCGTGCAGTAAAAAATATGAGTTTTGAAATGGAAAAAAATTAAATTTATCTCGGAAGTAGCTTACACAGACTATAATAACCAATGGGAATCCCTCCAAAAGCAAAAGAAATGGAAAAAAATTAAATTTATCGCGGAAGTAGCTTACACAGACTATAATAACCAATGGGAATCCCTCCAAAAGCAAATGTATTTTATTTGTTGACTTTTTTTACAGCTGTTGAGCTGTCAGACAAAGCAAATGTTCAGAAAATGTAAACTAGAGCTTCCGTTTGGAGTCATATTACGTTACATTACGTTCTTTTCCTTACGATTGTCAAAAGAAACGTGAAGTCAAAGCTTCATTGTGATAGCATACATTGAAATCCTATAGCTGAAGTCGTAAACGTCAGGCGAAGCCGAAGCTAAGGCGTGTTTGTGTTTCAGCCATAATATCTAAGTGTAATCGGCGGATCTTCTCGAATGAGCATGGAATGAGATATTTTACCGCTGCAAAAAGTAGCTTAAAACACTCTCCAGAATCGTAACTTCTTTCAAAAATAAAATAATGTCATAATATTGCTCCTTTAAGACGTGAAGGACGGACAAACAAACATACAAACAAACTGACTTTATCATTTATAATACTAGTATAAATTTTAATGCATTTCAGGGAAAAAAATCGGTAAAGTTACGTAGTTGCTGGGCATTAAAAAAATTGAGTTCTTATGTTAACTGAACATTAAAAGCCTTAAGACATTATTTTTGATGCAAATTACGGTCTAATGTCGTTTGTGGAATGCATAATCTTAAATATCGATGAAAAAATCACAAAACGGGGTTTTCGTCAGAACTATAAAGACTACATCGGCAATATTATCAGTTGTTTTTTAGCGACCACACGGTTTCGATTCTTGACATCACTAACTTGTCTCAGCAGCTGAAGTATTTCTACCAGTTTCGCTATTGCCGGTCAAGAAAAGGTGCTTCGCGGCGACTCAAAAGTGTTTTATTGTGATTGGGAAAAATCTAACACTTTTGTCGTGAATTTTATTGATTTCATTGCTTGTTTGAAAAGTGTATCGTTTTATTCTTAGTAATGGCGTAGGTTTTACAACTCAAATATCACAAGATGACAGCTTCAAAAGTGACAGCTGCTCAAATAGCGATATATTCAAAATGACATCTTACTGTGTAAGTTCCTTTATTTCTGGAGTTTGTCACTGAATATTTATTTTGTCGTCAAATAAATTTTGTTGAGATGTAGAAAATTTATATAAAATCGATTTTTTTAAATATAGAAAATTAAAGTTGATATTAGAACTACATAAACTTTAAGAAAAATACATTTTCACAATGAACTTCTTCATTATAACTTCAAGATATTTTACCAAAGAAAATATGAAATCCACAGAAATCAGAATAAGCCAAGCGATTTCCTGAAAGAAAAACATAAAAAGAAATTCCTATAGGTTCCTTTCGAGTGGGTTGTCCCCATTTTATTGCTTTTGTACAAATTTTTATCAAAAACAAACAATTCACCTTATTTTCAAAAACATTGTCGTTTAACAAAAGCTAAACCTCTAACTTCACCCCACACAAACTATCGTATACATCTCTTTAGAAAATTAAACTAAAAAATCTGAATCAAGAATATAAAAACCATTCGAGCATTTGAACAATTTTTTTAAATGTAAATGTTTTTGTGGTGTAGATATTCACTTTTTGAAACTTAACCGGAGCCGGAAACATGTGTGAAAGTGTGGTAGAGAGTTGTGCATTATACACTACAACTATTGGCTCTCAAAACTTAACTTCAAAGTCGACGATGATGACGATGACGACGACGACATCAAACACGTCAAAGGCCCCACAATATTACACACAAAACGTATTCCGACACCGGAGTTCTTCACTTTCACACTCTTTCTCTTGTAAGTTGAAAAGTTATATGATACTCGTTTATACTTGGCCTTATTTTTCGACAAAAGGTAAGAAAGTAAGAAATTTTCTAAAACACTTATACCCCCTTCTAGCAATTCCCTCGCTTAGGAGAAGGCAAGGAACAAAATCAACTCTTTGGATAGAAGGAGGAGTGTTTTATATCAAAACCCACCCAACCATGATGAAGTTATAAATTGCAAAGATGCTACAGAAACTAAAGAACTTTTCGAGAACTCAAGACACCATCTTTCAATGATATGTTCATCGTTGTATGTCGTCGTCGTCGTCCTCGTTTCTTTTGGCTATTATCATCATCAAAGTCGAGGGACATTCTTCTCGTTTGGTTCTTATATAGTTTGCAGTTGCTATTTCCTTTAAATGCCATATATTCCTTTCCTTGTGAGTTTAGTTTCGCAGTTGAAGTGAATTCTATTCTATCCAATTATACTCCAGGAATCGTGGGATTTCCTTTTTTGTTCCTATACAATGTTAGCTTGATGGGCAAAAGGGAAAAACGACCTGTGTCAAGGGTGTGTGTGATGGGGGAGGGTATGGTTGCTTGCATCCAATACTACACATATATGGACAAGGACATAATAAAAACAAGCAAATGCTTCTTCTTCTTCTTCTTATTCATGCTCCACGTGCGCTTTATAGAGACTGCTGAAATTCTTGAGATGGTGTCTACGCAATAAAAGGACTCCTTGAACATTCCAAAAGAATCCTAAGGATTCGTAATGTGTAGGTTCTAGGTATTTACCTACAGTTGCGGACAGAAAAATACACCTTAAGTGTAACTCGAAAAATGTTGGAAGTTTTAAATTTTTGAAGGATAAATGTTTTGTGGACAGATGTAAGCAAAAATGTGTTTTTGAAGGCCAAACTCAATCCCAAATACACATCAAAAATTATTAACAAAGGGATCATGGCATAATGATTTGGGGAAGTTTTTCTTATAACGGTGTGGGACATCTCTATGTTAAGATAATGGAGGATGAGATGTTGCCTTATGCATCTGAAGAGAGGCATTAAAGTGGAAAAAGACCCGAAACTAGCCAAGAAATGATTTTGGATAAGAAAGTCGATGTTATTGAAACCGCTATTCACATTTTCAATTATTTTAAAATGTAATTGAAGAATTTTAATAACTAATTACATGTAATTGAAAAGCGTTAATCACTTGTAATTTAATTACATATGTAAATGGAATTGAAAACAAAGTTATGATAATGATAAAAAAAAGCAGTAATTATTACTTTTTCTAGTAATGATTACTTTTCCTGTAATCATTACATAAAAATGCAAAATGAATGATAGAAAAACTATTGATTTCCTATTCGAAGTATCATATCAGTTGTTTTAGGTCTAAGCAGTTCTTCATATAAGAAGAGGCATTAAAGTGGGTCCTTCAACGGAAAAAAGACCCGAAATTAAGTAACAAAGTACCCAATACATTATTTTGGATAAGAAAGTTGATGTTATTAAATTAGATTTTGGAAAAAAAACTATTACAAAAAGTCTCCATACACTTTTTTATTTACTTTAAGATGTAAATAAACAGTTTCAATTAGGTACTAATTACATATAATTGAAAAGCGTCAATTACTTGTAATTTAATAACAGAGATATTATTGAAAACAAAAGTTATGATAATGTTAAAAAAAGCGGTAATTATTACTTTATCTAGTAATGGTTACTTTTCCTGTAATCATTACATACAAATGTAAAATAAAGGATAGAAAAACTTTTGATTTGCTATTAGAAGTATCATATCATTTCTTTCAGGTCTAGGACAGCACTTTATATAACGGTGTGGGATATTTTTAGGTTAAGATATCTGTTTTCATCTGAAAAGATTCCTTTAAAGTGGAAATAAAGTAGGCAAACTACCAAAAAATGGTCCTGGATAAAAAAGTTGATATTATTGAATAAGAGTTGGGAAAAAATGTTTATAGAAAAATTTAATTACAATTACTTGTAATTAAAATTTCTATTAACTTTTTCAATTACTTTGTAATGTAATTGAAGAATTTTAATTACTAATTACACGTAATTGTAAAGTGTCAATTAATTGTAATTTAATAACATAAAAGTAATTAAAGAGAAAATTAATGATAATGATTAAAAAACAGTAATGATTATGTTTTCTGTAACCATTACATAAAAATAGAAAATAAAGGATTAAAAAACAATTGAATTGTTGATTCGAAGTTCTTTCACTTCATAAAGTTGATAAAGATGTCCTGCGGTGCTATTTTTTGACGGCAGCTGTATATACGACCAAAAGACCGACCGACAACGCGAGCGACGACGTGATGAAGTCTTATACATCACTTCTCGCCGAGCTGATTTACATAGTTTTCTTGGTGAAAATATTTCTTCTTTTATGTTTCATGTTTTGTATTTTATTTTTTGTTGAATGAATTCTATTGTTTGATTCAGTATATGCGATGACGATGACGATGATATTAACAATTTGAATGAATTTTTATTCGGTTGGATTGCACAACATTTAAATTATTATTATTATTGTTTTTTTTTTTTGTTGTCTATTTGTTTATATTTTGTTGTCAATTTTTTTATTTTTTTTTTCCTTGCATCTATTGTGTCTTTTGTGATTTTTTTTCTTTGTTGTTATTTTCGTCCTTTGAAGAGGGTTTCAACAAAAAAAAAAAAAAAAAATGTCGACAGACTTTTCTACAAAACAGCAAAAGGTATTTTTGTTTTTTGTCTGTGTTTTTTATTTCCGCATATTTGCATCATAAAGAGCATTTCAATTAGTGGATGATCCGTAGTAGGTAATGTTGTACAATATACATTATCCTTTTTTTGTATTTCGTTTGCATTCATTTTCTTAAAGGATGTTTTTTTGTTGTTGTTGTATATTTAAGTACATTTTTCCCAAGCTAATTAAATTGAAATGTATAAGGACAGACAAAGGTATACCATATTTGTATGTATACGAAGTACGTATGCAAGTTGAATAAAAGAATTTTTGAAAATACCTGGAAGGATTTTTTCATATTTCATTTTAAATTGCAAAAATATTAAAATTCAACGAAAAAAAAATAAAGTAAAGTTTAAGTATAGTGTACGTATGGATTTGCATACAAATAAACTTAATACAGTGCGGCATAATTGTTAAAATTTTGGCTTGAAAAATAATATCTTAAATCATTTAATGAAATAATTAACTAAATCAGAGATTTTGGGGTCCAAAATTTAGTAAAGTTGTCTTGACTAAAATCAGGGTCTTAAAATTTAAGATCAGAATTTAGTACAATTTTTGATAATGAAAATCAAGTTCCTTTATACAGGGTGTCTGGCAAACAAAGCTTTTCTGAAGCCATTTTGAGTCGAGAAACTTGGAATGGACTTCGCTTCGTTTTCGTCAAATGTTCACTTTACATGTCAGGAATTTGTTTTATTTGTGTATTTCGGATCATGTTTATTTGTATTTAAGCTTTGAGCTTGACTCAAGTTACTAAAATAAAAGATTTATCACTAGATTAAGGTCTCAGGACTCCTAGAATCTTCTTTTTCTTTGCAGGTCCTTTAAAAAGCAGATGTGTTCGATGTTTTAAACTTAGCATAATATACTTAAAAAACATCTTTTGAGTTGACTTTTGTTTAATATTCAAAACTTGTGCTTGATTTCTGAAAGTATGTACATTTTTAAATTATTTTTTTTTCAAGTCAAATTTGAAAAATACTCCGCAGGTTCTGGGAAATTCTTTTGTTTTTCATTACAAAATTCTGTTGACTTTAAAATCCTAACATAAATCGTTTTCACGATGACAAAAGGGAGAACACTTTGTTATTGTTAAAATATTAAATTTTATAAAAACAGAATTTTGAAATGAAGAATTCTTGAATAACTAAAAAGTTTATCAATTTCTACACCAGAACATTTAAATTCCCAGTCAATTAGTTAAAGGTCTAACAAATTTTAAAATAAATCCTGTCACTTTTTCTAAGTTTAAAGCTGTGAAGATTTAAAGTAAAAAATACACTTATGTATCTAAAATATTTAAACAAAATTGGTTTTATAAGAAAATGAACTCTATTATAATAGTTTAACAAAAATAGTTAGTACAGGGAAGATAGGACGTTTGTGTTTCACTCTGATTGCATTGCCTTGCATAAGTGTGTCGCTTTTTAAAGCTCTAACAGGGTTTTCTTCTCAAAAACTTTAAATACCAAAAGCTTTTTAATAAATTCCACTGAATAAGTTATTTGCTTGCAATTCAGAGTGATAATGGTATGGTAACTCTAGTAAGACAGATAACAAAACAAGAGCACGATTATATTGACAGTATCCCATCGACCCGTCAGCAGAGCGATAAAACGGTCATATTGTATGTAAACATTTTTTCGAGGAATTGCAACAATTCTTAAAAAAAAAAAAAAATTTGAACGGCATTTTCCCCTACACAGTGTAGTGAGGGTACATCAGGTGCCATTGTTTTGGAAAAAAGCTCGTCCATAAGCTCTGTGTTCACTATCTTTGTTGAACAGAGTAAAGTGAAAACCTTTTCTTACTTAAAAGCTTGTCTTGTGTTGTTTTCTCCTTATATAGTCTAGTCGCTCAAGGTTCTGTGCCTTTGTGAAGTAAGTATGTAATGTAATGTAAGCTTTTAGACTTACCCCCTGAACACAATGGGAATTCGCTAGGCGCGGTAAAAATCGCTGTAGCACAAGCTGTCACTAAAATCGCTCACTATGTAGCAAAGGTGAAAGGTCACCAACAATGGTGTAGCGCAGGAAGAACGTCAGCTGTCATTTTTTTTTTGACATTTATACATTTGTGTTTAGTTTTGTAAGACTATTCATATTTTTGGGGAACTTAATTTCAATTTTTAAATTAAAAAATGGACCAACGCGATGAAATTGCATTTATTGCAATGATAATGCAAATGTGCTACTGCGGAATGAAGCTTTTAAAGCTTTAAAATGTAGCGCGACTAATAGCGGAAAGTAGAAAATTATTCAACAATGGCGACAGCGATCGCTGCAGCAACTGCTTCCCATTGTGGTGCTGTGTATTATTTTCGTATGTTTCAACTTTGACAGCGCCACAAGCGGCCGCTACGGCGACTCCATTCTGCTGGGGCAGTTAATTCAACAATTTTCTGAGTTGAATAGCATCATGAAAATTCAGGAAATATTGACAATGATTGAAATTTTCAGTGTTTTCAGGCAACTATAATTATGTTTTATGTTTTGAAGCAGTTTTTTAAACTAAAAAGTAAACAAATTATTGTAAGATTTTGACAGTTATCAAATCATTTTTATCAGGATTTTACTTATTTTTCCTAATTCAACATGTTGCTTGTAAAAAAAAACAAACAGATTTTATTGAATGTTATACAAAAGTTTGTTTGCCCACTGATTCAGAAATCTTCCAGAATTTCTAACAAAATTCTTCCATACGCCACATTGGAAACATGTAAACTATACATACGCCTGTCAAATTCATGTGAAAAAAGTAATTTCCATATTTTACTCTGACATTTCCATAAAAAAAAAAACAATTTCACCATAACCTCAGTATTTAGGTGGGAAATATTGAAACTAAAAATTCCCTTGTAATGATACAAGTCAAACCGTAAAGTTCGTGGAAGGAAATTTTGTTTGTCATTCAAATCACACTTTTGACATGTTTCAAACTAATTAAAGTACTGTCAGGGTGAGATTTTGATGAATAATTATTATATTAAGAGGTCATGTCAATAAGACATTTTTATTAAGAATTATTTTGTTTGGAAATTAATCAAAATGTTGTTTTGTAACTTTTTGTGAAATTCGTATTGAAAAAGTTAAATTAAACTAAATTATAAAACAAAATAAAACAAAAATATTGTTCACAAGCCGAAGTATTTTAAACTTTTTAACAAACTATAATTATTTCATCTTATTAACAGAAAAATAAAAACTTTTTCTTTTTTTTTTTTTTTTTTGTAATATTCAAGGCCCAATTAAAACTTATTTCTTATTTCATCATATTTTATTTTGTTTTGTTATTAATTCACAAATGGTTGGATTAACTAAAACAAAAACTCCCCATTAACAATTCTGTACCAGCAAATTACCAACTCCATTTTTCTTCTCCTACACATCGTCCTACTCCTCGTCCTCGTCCTTTTTCTCTTTCCATTTTTTCTTTAACTCAATCACCACATCACCAGATTCTAATTTACTTAAAATTAATTATCCCTGTTCAGTGGGGGTTCGGCCCCCCCTACTCTCTGTGTTGTTGCGTCACCCCATCCGTTTCGGTGTTAATAAACAAGAATCACTTTCTCTATATATATACCTTCCGTCCAACAACAACCTACCTATCAACCAACCGACCCCCAACATCTACCCTTATCATGATGGCAGCAAAAATAAACACACTCCCCCTCAACCCTCTTACGGCAGCGGGCGCTCAGCCTTATTATGAAAGGTATTGAGGTCGACCAACAAAATGGTGCAAATTAATGAACCCCAGCCGTTGAAAACACTATTAAGCAAAATATAAAATAAAATGAGTAAAAAAAAACTTCAAAGGCTAAAAAGGGAAAATTAAAAGAATTAAAACTGGATTTTTCATCAGAGGGTAGATTTTCCATCCACATCCACATCCACACTAACTACACTCTATACATTTACACCCCCTGGGGGGGGGGTCAAATTGTGACCTGATGGTGGTGATGATGATGGGGGGGGGAAACATTTTCCGCCCAACACACAACTGAACAACTTTACAGCCACAGGACAGGATCACGAACTAGAAGGGCAGCCTGAAACCCCCGAGCTGGAGCAGGAGCAGGAGCAAAAGAAGGAAAAGTAGAAGGTGGGTAAAATGGATATGGGGTGAATTGTATGTGGGGTGGCAGGCAGCAAACAAAAAATTAAATAAAAATGGACAAGCAAATTACCAACATAATAATTTGGTGTGTCCTTTTTGCTTCAATTTCCTCAAAGCTTCCTTTTTTGGTTGTTTATCGTTTCCGTAAAATTCCCATTTTTGAATGTGAGAGAGAGAAAGAGAGGTGAGAGGAATGTACCACCTACACTTAGGGCGAGAAGGAAGGAAGATTTACATTTGTTGTTGCTTTATTTTTTAAATTGTAGATACATTTATACAGATAAAGGATAGGATGTATATTTTGTTTGTTACCGCACTAAATCGTGGATAAAGAAATTGTCGTCCAGAGCAGATGAGACCATTATGTCTAAGACTTTGAGACATTTTTCTAATCCCTTAAATGGCTACGAAGACGAGATGAGGTATTAGTGGGATTTTATCCAATGTGATGAAGACGAAGAAGAAGAAGAAGGAGATGGTGGTAATTTTAACAGCAAACATAACCAACAAAAAAAAAATTCACAAAAAAACACCCCTAATAACTGTGCTTATAGTGCTTAGTTTAGTTTTAGCTACGTGCTATATGCGATTATATAGGTACTACGCTATGTTCCCCAGTTCCCACAAAGAACAAGAAGAACATAGAGCGCAACAACCTCAATCCTAAGAGAAGACAAAATTAGAAAAGATCCCTTTGCTGCTGATGCTGTGGGTATAAAGTAAAGCAGGATAATACAAGGGATCAAGTGAAAAGACATTCTCCAAAGGAAAAGTGTAATAGCATATAAATAGGGGATTATACTGTATCTATGTACACTGTATTTATATAGAACAATGATGGTGGTCCCGAAAGTTAGTAAATTAGGCGCAACACAATGTGATTTTGGATTTAACGTGAGAAGCAATTTTTGTATATGTATGTATATCTTCATATTTAACACAGGGTGACTTAACAGAAATTATTTTATCCCGACTTTTTATTTGGAAAAAAATAATAAGAAATAGGCGAGTTTAAGTTTCTGAGATGTCATTAATGTAATTTTACGCCAAACCAAAATAAGTGCAGTTGACATTTGAAAAACTTTTCTTACGAGATTTTTGTAATAGATTTTTAAGAACTGAACTCACTTCTAAAATAAATATGGCAATTCATTTTAATTTAACATATTTGATAAAAAAAATTAATAGAAATTGAGAATTTTATAATTTAAAATGCAAGCTGTCAAACTTGTATTTGCAATACACAATATCATCATACATTCCACAAACTGGCATGTCAAATATTTGTTCGAATATGTAACCTCTAGTTAGAAAAAAAAACACTTTGTGACAGTTCGCAGTCGGTAAAAATTTGTATGAAATGTCAAAATTTAGAGGTGGAATCGGCTAAATTCATAATTGATTGTCAAATAATAGCTGTGTTTCCTGGTTCTATCTGGGTCAATTTCAAAAACCTAACAAATAGTTTTCATCATGACGGGTAGATGGCTATTTTGTGTTTCAAATGGTAAGGTAAGTGTAAAATGTAGTTGAAAGAAAAGAGGCAAAAAATGTTTGAATAGTTAACAAACATAAGAAAAAAAAAAGAGATAGATATATGCGGGTTTTGTGACTCATTGGCATTACAAAACGCGGCTAATGTTCAATATAAAAAAAAAAACATGAATATCACTGAGATTTTCTTCTGTGTATAGGATGATTCAACTCAATTCAATTCGATTTTACAATTTCCAATGAGAATTGCCAAAATAATGGTTGTTATGGTGAAATAAAAGTACCAAATTGGATTTTTTTTTAAATAAAATTCCTATTTTTCTTTATTTTTTTTTTTCCTTAAAGTCGTATTTTTTTTTTAAACGAAGATACGATAACTGAGAAGCGTATGGTAATTTTTTTCATATTGGAAAAGAAACGCCATATTTCTTTTTTATCACAGATTTTTAGAAAGATCAAATTCGTTGATTTTGACTGACATTTATCAAAAATCATCATAACCAATTCCATGGTATAACTGTTTTTAT
Organism: Eupeodes luniger; assembly: GCA_951509635.1. Taxonomy (NCBI): domain Eukaryota; kingdom Metazoa; phylum Arthropoda; class Insecta; order Diptera; family Syrphidae; genus Eupeodes; species Eupeodes luniger. The sequence continues at coordinate 56,225,396 of OX608073.1, forward strand.
GAATATTTGATTTGTTAGGAGTAACCACCTCATAAAATGTAACGTATTTTATTCAATTGGCTTTATAAAAAAAATAACTGTCATTGATAACTATTAAAAACAAAACTGGCAGCACGATTATAGCGCCATCTGAAATTTCGGTTTATGAAGAAATGACAGAATATAAGTCTTTTGTTCTTTCACTTAAAAAAAACTTAAATTTTACTATAAATTTTAAACATTTGAATTATGACAGTTTTTTTTTTTGAAAAGTGATAGTTTGAAAAAGTAAAAAAACAAACAGATCTTTGTTTATTGTCATTTAAAACAGTGTTGAAGATTTTCTCGTCTTAATTTGTTCACTTTAGGAATTTCGAAAAATGAACAAACCATTTTACTTAAGTGAAACTGACTGAGTTAAGGATAGAAAAAAGAAAAAACAATTTATTTCGCTTAGGTGTAATATTTTTGTCTAATGCCTAATTCTCATTCGAAATCATTATGATTCTAGGTTTAATCGGAATTATAGGGTTAAGATTCCGGCTTCTCGTTCTTGATTTTGTTTAGAAACGTCAGTTAAAAGAAAAGTTCTGTCTATAGATAAGGCTACGAGCGCACTTCATCTCATTGACAGAATACGGAAAAAACCTGCATTCAAAACTTTGTGTATCTAATCTAACTGACAGCATTTGTACATGAAAACTTTATACTAATTTGTTGTTTACACGATCAAATTTGCATGATTGTGTTCGCAGCTTAATTTGTCTCAAATATTCACTACAAAGAAGGCTGGGGCTGTAGTTATCCACGAACTATTCGCGATGATAATCGTTATATTTAAAATCTAAAGTACTTTCATGAAATATGACATTTTAGTACATTGACAGATGTGCTGGTGGCGCTAGTGACTTTCGCCCAACTGCAACTCTGACAGAATACCTAAGTTCCTTGAACACATTTAGGTGTTCTATATTCAATGTTACAATAAAGGCTGTTCTGAATAAAAGGAAAATGTTGTTGTGAAAAGATTTTATCAACGCGTGAGTCAGTTGTCAGGTTTAATAATGGCAACGTCATGCAAGTTAATATTGACAGATTAAAGCTTTCTTTTCGTTCCGAATTATTCAGGTTGAAATAAAACTTTTTTTTGTCTTCATATAGCTAAAACCACCCTGTACAGAATCACATAAAACTTGAATCGATCTTTTAGTTCTAGTTCCATCCAAAGTATACCAAGTCTTTTATAAGATAAAAAATAAAGTGAATCCTTGTACTTACTGCAAAAAAAACCAAAACCACAAAAAAAAGTAGTTTTAACGCCATCGTTTTGTTAACACTTTTTGGTGTGTGTCTGCGAATATGTGAGTTTGCCTTTCCAAAAGAATGTCGACAAAGAAATGTCAGAAAAAAGAATAAAACAGAATCACTAATAAAGGATTTTCTTCTATTTTTTGTTCATACTTCTTATTTAACTTATTTTCTGTTCGCCTGGGCGTGATGTGAGGAAGGCTACGATAATTATGAGGCTTTCCATGCTGAATATTCTCTTATAGAGTCATCGTCATTGTGCGGTAGCTGTGAGTTTAAAGGATTTTTTAAAAAGACTTTTCTTTCTTTTTCAAATAAAAAGTAGGTATGTAGGTACTTGTATACCTCCTCATTCACGAATAGAAAAAAAAAACTCATTTTTAGAGCTAAAAAGATGAAATCTAAGGATTATCCTGTGAAATTACGGCAAATCTGCAAAATAGATCCTTTTGTATATATACATATACCTAAATCTATACATTTACACAAGTATGCTAGTATCTGCTTGTGAACTTTTGTATATACAGTTGTGGTCAAAAAAATGACACCACCGAGCATCATCAACTTTATAGAGTTAAATTACTAATTTAATACTTCGAATACATTTGCTCCCTGTCCAATAAATTTTCTTTTAAGCCTTTAAATAATTATACATACAAAATATTTCAAATTCAATCAATTTCTTAAGATATGTCAAATTTTCAAGGCATTTTAAAATTGTTTGCAAGTCAAGAAATAGTTGTATTTCCTCTTTCATCATACAATACACAATTTTGGTTTCATGTTTAAACAGTTTAATTGTTAAAAACCCTTGGATTTACATTTCGGGTCAATTTTTTTGACCGTAACTGTAAATGTATGGCATTACAGAAATTCCCAAGTTAGATGAATGCGTTTTGCTGTAATCTTAGCAAAGTGGTTGAAGCATAATGTGACCTAAAGAGTGATAGTAGGTAACCAACACATTATACATTACACAGTTTGACACATTTGGGGTGAGATTATAAGGATTAAAGGGTCATAAAGTTCAATCGTTATCGATTAATCGCTCTCTATATTTATAGTAATTTATGGTTAAAGAGAAAATATATATGTATGTAGGTATATCAGTAGGTAAGGTACCTTAAATACAAAAGAGTGGTAAAATTATTATATTAACAATTTCTAAAGACTTCTTATTCTATAGAAGAATGGGTGTATCTGTATATGGATCAAAATGGAATTGAAATGTCAGATTAAGCACCATTACGGTAACTGATTAAGCAAACAAATAGGACATTAGGTACATTGTTGGTTAATCTGGCCATTTTTTTGTGTTCTATAATAAAGCTGGATTAATTTCATTCGATTTATGAATCAGCAACTGTTAAAGTTTATACAAAAGGCATTTGGTCGGCAGCCATTTTTTAAGTTACGTCAATTGTGAAAGAAGTCTTTTATAGTTCTGTCAATTTTTATATTTGGGGCTTTTTATTTGGGCTTACTAAGGAATAAGTCAGTTATTATTTGACTATCTACAAGAAATGACAACTTGATATTTATGACTGGATTTTTTTAACTGTCATTCTCAAAAGTGCCTATATATACTGACCAACCAATCAAAACCGCTGTTTATTTACAAACAAATAAATTGTCTAGTATCTAAAAATAAAATGTTAGTGAAAATTCATTCTGTCAATTAATGACTTTGACATTTATCATTCCCAAAGGAATTCATGAAAATACTAATTGATTTAACTCATCACGTCAAAGTGCATAATTTCCCCCAACTAAAAAAAAGAAGCAACATCAGCTGTCCCGGTAGACATTATTTTTCCTCAAAATCCTAAGCCCATGTAATTGATCCTGTCACGCAATCATTAAACAAAGATCATGTAGCACAAATGAACTGCCTATCGTCTATAACTATACATATTCAAACCTTCCACAAGTAAATCCAACAACAATACAACACAAATAAAGAGAAATTAACAAAAATAAAGCAATATGAGTCAACGTCAAAGTCATTTTGATGATGTTTTATAGGGCAGATGTTGTGTAAATGTCATCACTGAATGCACTCATGTTTATGTCATTAATCTTCTTTGTTGTTCTCTCCTTCTTTTTCAAGTCTCCCGTCAATTTTGGAAAACTGTAGGTAATAAAGTTTTATGAATAAGAGGTATTTTCAATTTTGTCATGTGTTGATGATTAGAATTTTTAGTTTGTATTTATTTGGTTGTGTGTTTTTGTTTTTGGGTGCCAAATGAATATGTCAAAAGTTGATATTTGTTTGACATGTCATCTAGGGAAATATATGTGTACACAAGGTATACACATTGAAGTCAAAGTCAAACTAAAAATAAATGTGTATATGATTTTATTTTTGGAATATTTTTAGGATGTTAAATGTTTTTTCGTGCTGTTTATTAAGTTCCCATGTTTTTGTTTTTTGTTTTCTCTTTCATGGGAATAGCCAATAGAAAGCATATTTATTGGTTATTTTAGAGAAAATTAAATACAAAAAGTGACACCAGGAACTGGAAACGCCATTACAATAATTTGACATTTAAATATCAATGGGTAGTTCTTAGATCTGACATTAATGATGTTTTTGATTGGTAACTTGAAAGAACAAATACCAATAGAACGCTTAAAGCGAACTTAATTGGTTCTGTAGTACAATAAAAATAAATAAAGTTTTGTAACATAAGTTCCATTTTATTCCACAATTTGACACTTGACATTTAAATTGTGTGCTCATTTAGTACTTTCGATTGGAGATAGAATGCAATTTTTGACAAATAAGGCAACAGTTACAGTAGATTTGCAATTGAAAGAATATTTTTTGTATGAGTTACAGTTCTTATATATCTATGTATTTCTTAAGAAACTCAAATTATTGAATAAATATATTTTCTTTGTACGCATGCTACTAAAAAGATAAAATTGATTTTCTGTCAAAAGGAATATCCTCAGAGTGATTATTACCCACAACATTTTTGGATTTTGGCAGGGTGGTCATTTATTTCATTGAAAAGTTCTGTCATTGAGCAAAAATTTTCTGATTAGAACAAAGCATTTGAGTATAGAGTCGATCATTGAATAGAAAACTGACAGGTTGAAGTAGAAAGAAAATGGAATGCTTTCAGTTGAACGGTTTTGATCCGAATTATGGTCATTGAAAACTATTTCATCATTAAAACATTAACAATTTACTTAAAGAAAAAATCTACAACTCAATTTCCAAAAAAATATATGAAGGTAGCTTCCTTTATTGACTACAAATGTCAATAAAGGATTTGTAGTCAATAAAGGAAGCTACCTTCATATATTTTTGAAAATTTCGACTACAACATCGGTTCGCTACTTTTAAATATTAAATTTTGAAAGTTTCAACATCTACAACTCATTATCTTCATTTTGATATCGTATATGACAAGCTTTACTTTCTTAACCACTTTCAAATCTCGAAACTTAATGTTCAATAATTTAAACCAATGACAGTTATAACTGGCATCTGAGATCTTCAATCGATTATAGAGCATTCACATAGAACTTATGTACATACGCATGTTTGAAGTGCTTCTAAAAAAGTCCAATGGCGTTAAATCTCAAGATCTTGGTGTCCAATTGTAATCACCTCTTCGGAAAATATCAAGGTTAGAAAACTTTAAAGCGAAATATTGTGTGGCAAGTAGCGCCATTTTTTACTTGGCAAATATCAAAAGATGACATCTTAAAAACTGATAATTGCCGAAATAGTGGAAATATTGTTTGGTACGGTGCGCCATTTTCTTTTAGAAATGGCGTCATTTTTACTTGACAAATATCAAAAGATGGCGGCTGAGAAAAAGACAGTTATATCGGGCTATTTAAAATAAAACCTTTTATTGAAAAACGATATGCTTCAAATTGAATGATTATGGAGAGCCGTTCAACGTTCTATCTTCATGTTTTTGGTGTTGACGTTTATAATTTTTTGCATTTCAGTTTTTAATGCGTTTGAATATTATTTTGTAGGTACTTTTTGAAGAATTTTATGGAATTTTAAAAGCAATTTGAAATTAAAAAAAAACACTTTAAACGTGTGTCTTTTAAATAAATTATTTGTTGCTAATATTTATGAGCAATAAATAATAATTATTATCATTTCTGTATGTTTATAAGTTGCTACCAACTTACACAAACATAAGAATTATATAATTTTCAGTAAAATGGGTCCTTAATGACGGACTATCAAGGACATTTTATTGAAGATTCTCTGATTATGGTTTTTTGGAAATCATTAGCACTTACAATATTACACTAAATTTGAATTCTGTCGCCGAGAAAAATTATAATTGTATAATATTTCCATCACAGTTGACAACTTTTATGGTCCACCCTCTTCTCCCCCCCCCCCCAATCAACCACTCTCTTTATTATTCATATTTAACAATAAAATTACCATCTTTTTCCTACGACTACCAACCCCCCTACTTCTAAAAAATAAAGAATTCAATGCAAACCACTTTTCGTAATTGCGGAAAGTTGGAAGGACAATACTAATTTTCTTCATTTTAGTCCCATCGCAATTTCTTTTCCATTTAACACTCGCCTTTTCTCATTCTTCATTATATTTTTGTTTTTCTTGGTTTATTTGTGAACGTGAACCATACCGCCAAATATAAAATATCTTCTTTATTTCCTTTTAACCCCTTGCGGGAGGGTGAGGGGAGGAGAGGGGAAGGGAGGTTTTATTTGCAAAACAAAAACGAAAAAAGGACAAATAAACACAAAAACCAACTTAACGATGATAGTCTTTTCTCGTCTTGCGATGAAATACGACCACAATAATCGCCCCTTAAACTGTCTTCTCTATTCTCCATTTGCAACTAACCCCCTATATACCCTTAAACTACTACCCCAAAACACCATTATCATGGCACCATCGCTTTACGAAGAAAAAGAAGAAGAAGCAGAAAAAGAAAACCAACCTATCAAATTATGTCGCTTAGCAAATTTTCGTTTCAAATTTCCAGAGGCAAAGAACAGAATAAGGACAAAGAACAAAATCTTTTACGATTACTTTCAGCTCGATTGAGCATTTTACTTTGTTCATTTATCGTTCTTTATCAACAACTCAAACCAACCCCCTCTCCAACCAACTCCTCCAGAACCGCCCTCTTTGGATATAATATATAGCTTTTTATTTTTATTTTTTGGATAAAGGATATATTTTTTTTTATACTTGAGATGTGTTTTGACACAATCCTTAAATACCAAACAAATCGGATAAATAAATAAAATGAAATGAAAGAAAAAAGGAACTCAATCCAAAATTATATAAAACAATTTACATCAATTTCCCTTGGCAATAATATAATGTAATCGATGTGATATGTTTCTCTCAATGTCTCATGAAATCCAACCCATTTCTCGAACTTACTCGAGTCGGGATCGAGAGACGGGAAAAAAGGATGTTAGACTTATTGCCAGCTCCATGGAACAACGGGGGGACTGTCTTCATTTGTGCCATCATGATTTAGCCCTTTGGGGGTTGACTGCGACATGAGTGTGTGGATTTAATGTTAAGGATTTATGAATCCCACTCCAATCCCACTTCTGGGTCTATAAATATATGTATGTAACATATATGAAAAATTCCCTAAGGAATATGATGTCACATCCAAAGACTACGACGACGACGATGATGACGATGACGACGAGAGTATAGGAATACATAAATATTGCTTAAAGTGGCATTGTTTTGAATTAAGTGTTTTTTTAGGCATAAAGATGAAATTAAGGCCACTAAACCTATGAACGTTCAAAAACACTTCATTTTCCTTAAATGGTAATTTGAACATTCCAGTGAATTAAAAACCAAACTTAGATATCACATAGTCCACTTCCTAAAAATTGTTAGTTCATTTAAGATTCTAATCTCCTTCGCTATTTTCAATTTTAACGGACCCCCCTCTTTATAAGCAATTCTGAAATTGTTACAGCTTAACAATAAGGACCGTCGTTCCATAAACAAAACCAACAACAACATCAAGTCAATATTATTAAGACAGTCGACAACATGGAAATTGTCATTTCGTTTACTATTTCCGGCTTTTGGCCTTAATATTGAATTGCTTTTTAGAATTTCCCCAAGAAATGATTGTTATTTGTTTTTTTTTTATATTTTCTAGGAAAATATTTGCTTTTTATTTTTGTAAGGATATAAAGGAAAATTCAAAATAGAAAGTAATGTCATTTCGTTTTGGTATAATTTGGCAGAGATTTGGGAATACCAAGAAGTGCCAAAATAAGAAGGAATGAAAAGAAAAGACATTGTGTAAGTCAGTTAATTATTAAAGTAGAAACCACTTACACTGATTGAACATAGCAAAAACCTCCTTAAAATTACATTTAGTTAATATACTTTTCATTGGAAAATTGTTAATTAAAGAAGTCGTTCATTTATGTAAAATAAATAAGAAAACAATTTGTATAATTCTCTTTAATAGTTGAAGAAAAAAAAGAAGGAAATAACTAGAAGTGATGAGGTTTTGGTAGCACTGTTTCTTTTGACAGTTAAATTGACAGCTGAAAGATTATACTTTTAATGTTTATTGGTTATAACCTAGTTTGTCAATTAAGGAATTCAGAAAAGAGAAAAGAATTATTCAACTATACAATTCTCTTTAAAAGATGAAGAAAAAAGAGAACTGTTTTTTTTTGACAGTTAATTTGATAGCTAAAAGATTTATTCTTTTGAGAACGACATAACTAGAAGTGAAGAAGTTTGGTGGCACTGTTTCTTTTGACAGCTAAAAGATTATATTCTTTTTAGAACGAAGTAACTAGAAGTGAAAAAGTTTGGCAGCATTGTTTCTTTTGACAGTTTATTTGACAGCTAAAAGATTATATTCGTTAAAGAACAAAATAATTAGAAATGAAAAAATTTGGTAGCACTGTGACAAATAATTGGACAGCTTAAAGATTGTATTTCTTTGCTTAAATAATACTATAAATTTAATTTTTTAACTATGAATTAAGAGTAGAAGAAAATTGCAGTTTTTAGAGGACGAAGGAATATGCCTCTTTTTGGAATCTTCCGTTCTGAAAGATATTTAATACTTCTCAAAATAGAAAGATTTATCAGAAATGGGAGAAAGGAAATATGTATTGAATTATGGATTGAATAGATTGTTTTTAATTCTGACAGTTTATTTTCAAATCAGTCACGACACGAATAATTTTTCCATTGGAAGGAAAAAGTAACTGATAATCGTTTGTTTAGACA